>FR990078.1:3974388-5299185 GCA_905404285.2 Erannis defoliaria
GAAAAGAATAGATTGCAACGACATGATTTTTCCGTGTTCCCGCCAAAACTCGGCCCAGCCGTTATCGAGTTTCAGCGAGACAAACGAACAGCAATTAGTTTTGTTTTATTTATACGGGAATACTCACGTTTAATTAAATCGGATACGGATACGGTGAAAACAGAGCCCGACGCGCGTGCAGCTGCTCGCGCGTCGGGCTCTGTTTTCACTCTTTTAAAAAGGTCACCGGATGTGATCGAAACTATAGTCGGAGTATCCGATTTAATTAAACGTGAGTATTCCCGTATAAATAAAACAAAAATGTGTCAAAACCACGTCAGTTTTCATAATAGAACAGCAATTAATTATTATAATATTTAGATAGATGTTCTGACAATCTTAATCCCTTAATCCCATAATAATTAACAAAACTTTAAGACCGTGGTGCGTTTTCATCAATTTGGTCTTTCCTAAGATTTATATATTTTTTTCTTTGCTTGCATATCAATATCGAAGGTACAACCAAAGACATATATGTACACTACATATATATCCCATAAAACCATGATCCAATTAAACAAGGTCTGCTACTCCGGGAGTGACACTTGCTTACGTCACTCCAGTTGCCACTTTAAAGCGACAAAATTGGAAAACTGGGAATCAAATCTGTTAATAATTTATTAAATATAAAATACACAAATCATTTCAATTGTCATTTCGTGTCCGCTCAAGCGAAATGATTCAAGTTGAACACGAATTAACATAGTTTCAACCAAAATCACATAGTTTTATGGGATTGGAACAGGTAATATACGGAGGACGGGGAGTTATGATTTCACGCTACTGAGTGTCTAGTGCCAGTTTTTCCAAGAGCGTTTACGTATTCGTTCACGTTAACGTAAACTACAATTTGTATGAACTAACTTTCTCCTTGGATGCTTAGGCTACAATTCCTTAGAAGTTCGCCGTGAGTGTAACCAAATGGTAGTCATGTGCAAGGTTCTTCATAACAAGATTGACGCACCCAACCTACTAGACAAGTTGTCGCGTCTTTTTGTCCCTGATCCTGACAGCTGCCCTCGTCGAGGGATTCATCCTCTGTTTTCTGTCCCTCCGGGGCGAACTATTGCACACGGCCATTCCCCTATACAGCACACTCTCGCTGCTTTTAATCGCCTCCTGGCCAGGACGCCTGAATGTGATGTGCTTGCGGATGACTGGAATTGTGTTTTGTCGATGTGTCTGGCGTACTGTGAGGAGAAGGCGCGCAAGGTGAAGGATGTGGAAGATGAGGAATCAGAAAATGACTTTTTGTATTAATACGTGATACTGTGTTTTTCTGTCATGAGTATTTTCAAGACAATATTTTTAATTTAGTTTGTAGTTTATAGTCTGTAAGTATTATTATTATGCAATTGACAAGTTACTGGCCTTTAATATATAATTTTTTAAATACGTAAATTCTATAATAACCTTATAAAAGCAAAATCTATTTGAATGTGTTTTTTTAGTCAGTTCCATACTAATTAAAATTTTGCTGTCACTTTTTACTAGGCATGTTAGCTAAGGACAGCAATGGAGTTTTGGCGGGAACACGGAAAAATCATGTCGTTGCATTCTATTATTTTCTTAAACTTGTGTTTTTTCGCGAATTAATGATTAAAAATGGTGGTATTTTATTCATTGAGTGTTGAATTACATGTACGAGTGTGGGCAAGTGATATAATGTGGTGAAACATGTCTTTTCGTGTTGTTTTCAAAACTCCGTAGAAGCTCATAGTAAAGTCGCCACAACTTTACTAGGGTATGACTTGGACTCGACTATGACTAATTTCGTGTGACTTACTGTGATTTCATGACTTATATGACTTGATGATAACAAATAAATGAAAAAAAACACAAACTTGACACTGGCAGAATGCACAACGTGCGATGCCAAAAACAAAGAAAAAAAAAAAGACAGCAATACTTTAGTTAGTTTAGTTGTGTCAACTAAAACCTTTAAAATCGACCACAGGAGCGTTATATAGTATAGGAAGACAATAATACGTAAGATGTTGTACAAGCATTTAACGCCATTCCCGTTTTTTTTTAAAGAAACTATGTATTTACTTTTAGAACAAATTAAAGCAAAATCCATTCAAACCAAAGAAAATAGGTTAATTTCGAAGATTCTGGCCTTAAAATGTAGAGTAGGGTTTACCGATGGTATAATAATATACTCCGCCAGGTATGACACTCCCGAGTTACAAAGGTCACGTGGGTGACACAAGCCTACGTCATCGACGTGAAATGACCAGAGTGCCTAGTGCGAGTGTTACAAAATTATTCCGAAAACTTCACCATCGCGTGAACAAATTTTCGATTGATATTGTAGTAAAGTATATTCGAATTTACGCGTCGAACTGTCAAAATGCACGTTCGCACTCGCAAAACGCTTGAAACGACCAATCAGGAGCGCCAACGTTTTCACTTTTGAGTGAAGTTCTTGCTCGATGGTCGATAGCGACGACGTAAAAAAACTCACACTCACATATTCTGTTTGACACTAGGTGGCGCTGCTCTTATTTCATTTATTTTATTTATTTATTTATTTGTTTATCAACTAAAACGGCTATAGCCAATAACATTAGTTAATTAAATTATATAAATCAACAAATCTAATGTCATTTGTAAATATAATAATGTCATCAATGTCAATGTCATGTATAATAATTTCATCAATATCAAATTACGTCAAGATAAATAGTCTTGTAGTCATTAAATGTCAAAATGGAGAAATAATAGATTATTATAGTTAATAACTTATTTCAGTGAAAGAAACACTGCAACCTTTGTTGAGAAAAGTGTCAAGCGATTTAGAGCCAACAGACGATTTTACGTCATCAAAGCCGAGTGTTCTTTGGCCATAGTCCTAAGTTTAGCTTATACCTACATAAAAAATAGATAGCAATAACTCTTTGGATCGTGCGCCTGTTCTACGGACCATTGAACTTACTTGCCTTATTTACACGTAATTGTTGCTGTTGCTATAGACACGGAATAGAGACAATATAATAGTTTACGAGTCTACGTGAGATGATGGCATTAAGTAATAACGAAATATACTATAGATAGCTTGGGATGTACTTACTTTTTTATCTGTTTCGAGATTGAATATAATTTTGATAGACACAGGGTATGATTTCTGTTGTATAACTTTGTACAGCTTTACAAACATGTCTTGAAAATAAAAACTTTTCTCTTCTGGCAATCCAACCATCTTCCTTCCTCCCAACCTACTACATGGTTGTTAGTGCTTAGAAATATTTTTCTATATTATATAATTCTTTTATATTTTCTACTCCGTTTTGTCAAGCTATACAGTCACTGTTTTCGATAAATACCAAAATACTTAATTAATTAAAGAATTAATTTTTAAATAAATTTAAAATAAGTTACAATTTGAAAAATACTATTTTTTAGTTCTATTAATATTTACGGGACATTAGTTATATAGTGAACAACCGTGATAGCTTAAAACAGTTTACTATTTATGATGTCAAATAAAACACTTACTTAATAGGATTTTTTTATTCGATAGGTTAAATTTGTTATTCGATAAGGTAATTATGTATTTGAGTACCTATTTATGGCGACATGAAAACCTACTACTTCACTACGTGGAATTTTAACGTCATAGGATTAAATAAAGACTTCTTTAGCTAATTTTGACATTATTATTCCGTGTAGCCGATACTTACTAAGACCTACTTACGTGAAATATAATCATATTATGGCTGTACGCAAGACCAAAGCCGAAGCGTAGGTCTTCTCGAAGGGAAGCAATAATGTACGACACAGATAATGTACGGCATAATATTGTACGGCATAATAATGCACAGCATGATAATTGGTGTACATGTACATCGAATATCATGCTGTGCTATATCGTGCCGTGCAATATCACGCCGTACATTATCGGCTCGGCTCAATAATGCACATTTTTGGCGATTTTGTACAGACTGATATTTGATGTACAAGTAAACGAATTCCTTATTTGTATAGCAGTTAGGTCCAGGTTATTTTTTTTAATGACAATTTGAGAAATGTACTCGGATTATTGGCTGGATAATATAGGGCCGCATACTTTATAGACACGAGCCGATAATGGACGGCCAGTATTGTACGACATGGATTGTACAGCATGATATTCGATGTACATGTACACCAATTATCATGCTGTGCATTATTATGCCGTATATTATCGTGTCGGCAAATATCATGTTGCACATTAAAGACACCCTTCTCGAATATAAAGTGCTACGGGTGGTACAGAAAACAATAGGGCTTCGGACATGTTCCATGACGCCGTGGTCTAGTAGCAAAACCCCCATGTATTGATAGAGCATAAAAATACGATGTCTAAATGTTCTAGCACTAGCCCTGTAACCGTTTCTGTTATAAAGGGTTAGTTCTAAGCAGTTAGCATCCTTTTAAGGGCATATTCTGTATATAAAACAAACAATTTTTTTTAAACAATTTTGGCCAATATTGAAATCGCAAAAAAAAAACGCAATTCCATACATTTTGCCCAAGGTCGATGAAATTTTTGTATGGTACAGCTGATAATTTTTCATGATTTCAATGTTGTTTGTTTGATGTGCTATTAAAATGATGCTGATTAGAACTAATCCTGTATATTGGCGAATAAAAATTCACTTGTTTGTTCGAAACCATATTTTTACTCGCGGCGTATTAACAATGTGGGTAAATAATATAAAATTATATTTTTATAAAGTTTTCGAACAAATAAGTGCATTTTCATTCGCAATTATCTCGAGACGGAATATACTTAAAAAACAAATGTATTCAAACTTATAGAGCCTCCAAAATAGGCTTGTCATGTAACTTTTTAGTTCTGAAATTCCTGGTGGAAATTATTTTTAGGGAGGACAGTGGATGGTATATTATTTGAACTGAATGAGATATATAAATAGAAAAAATAACAATTCGAAAAACATTTAATAACAAATAGATGACTCTTCAAATTTTCTAGTAATTTTGATTTAAAAACCTACTTACTAAACTGATTTCGATAAAATGTATATGGGACCACCTCTAAAGGTCAACAAAGGGAACCTCTGACCTACCAATCAAAAAAAGAAACATCAAAATCAGTTCATAATAATTAAGAATAAGAATATATTTATTGCCAAAAACACAAGTAAACACGAGTAGTACACGAGTAATAGTAACTGGTGGAGTAATCGCGTAACATACATACAAAATAAATAAATTACATGCAGTCGAATTGAGAACCTCCTTTTTTGAATTCGATTGAAAAAGACTCAAACTCAAGCATCACGAATTCGCGATCCACTTCGCGCAAAACAAAATCTAAAAAAAAAAGAAAAGTGTCCGCTATTCCAACGATTTGTCTTTTTAGAAACAAGAAAAACACGATTGTGGTTTGATTGCGGATGTCTAGGTATTGTTGTGTGGCGTATGATTGGAAATCAACGGTCACTCGGCGAGGTCGTTTGTTAACCCCTCATAAACGGCTGCTATAAACATTAGTGTCTCTATCTATTGTTGATTTCATCAATATGTTTGCGGAAAACTGATAGTAGCATATTTTTACTTATTTATGTCTTGAAAACCAGCGACTGATAATGGAATGGACGGGCCTAGCACTTAACACAAATCGTTTAAAATTATCAAGTCAACACAATCGAGCATACCTAGCTAAAAGTATGCATATTACAATTGCCGGAAAATAGAGATAGCGAATCTAATTACTGCATGACAAAAAGAGAAAACATGTATTTGTCTATTGCTCTCGAATCACGAGCATTGACGAAGGACTTTGATCAGGGCAACGGGGCATTGGTCTCTCTGTCTCGTAACATTACGATCGCCTCAAAATAGCGATTAATCTTAGTTACCTATATATTTATTGAAATTAATTGCAGTTGTGACTAAAAAACAGTGATTAATGGGTATTTAATTGTGGAATATGATCCCCAAATTTTTATTGCAAATATTAGTAGTTTTCTTACACTTAGGGAATTTATACGAAGGCATTATTTGTATTTATTTGTATTGTTGTATCGAACGGCTCGCATGTTGCAAAGACAAAGTATGACTGACGCGAGTGGAGAGCTGGCGCTCAACTTCATCATCATCAGCCCGGAGACGTCCACTGCTGAACGAAGGCCCTCCCCTTAGACCGCCACACTGTACGACAACCTGCCATTTGTATCCACCGGTTGCCCGCGACTTTTACAATGTCGTCGGTCCACCTAGTGGGAGGTCTTCCCACGCTGCGTCTTCCGATTCGCGGTGGCCACTCAAGAACCTTTCTTCCCCATCGGTTGTCAGTTCTTCGAACGATATGGCCTGCCCATTGCCACTTCAACTTGCAAACCTTCTATCAGGCAAAGTAACTCTGACTATAGCTCTCTCCATTGCCTGTAGTGTGACTGAGTTTATCCAAAAGGCCAGCAGTTAAAGACCACGTTTCAGTTCCATATGTCATCACTGGCAACACACACTGGTCGTATACCCTTGTCTTCAGACACCGCTCAACTTAGTCTTCAAAATCTGTGCGCTATTTCCCGTCCATTCATTTTATCATTGTCGCTGTTGAAAACGCGTGTCTTCTTCTTGAGATGCTTTCGGCTGTTATCAAGGCTATGCTTGTGTTTTGTACCTGTAGAGCGTCCAACGGGACTCGAATATTACTAATTAAGTATCCGGGTCTGTCTGTCTGTCCGTCTATACTCTATAGATTCCTATAACTTCCTTACCAGTTTTAGCAGAAGCTTGCCTCTTTGGTGTCTAATTTACTATGAATACCTATAGGTATGATGTTGTGAATATTAGTTTCAACGTTACCTACAAAGTTGCAATAAGTCATTGCATCAGCTGAACAAAGTGCTGACTGCACACTCAGGGAACTGCTACGAGTAGGGAATAGAGATATTTTATATCACAAATAAATACCTACATAAAAGAAAAGCCTACCTCTTCAACTACCTCCTCCTATGTCATGTAGAAATGTAAAAGAATAATAGCAGAAAATAATACTTGTTTAATTATCTTTGCAGTGAGTCTTAGATGATCTATCCAATACGGAAATAACTCTATATAGTGGTAGTAAATATCCTTAAACTAAGATAGGGAAATTTCAGAAAGGGGAGAGTGCTCCTTCGTGATAAATTATAATACTTGTAGGTAGGATCTAGCTCTCTAAAAATACAATAAAATTATAATGTATTTGTCATTACTTTTCTTTTTGTTTTTTTTTTTGTTCTGTTTTGGCATCGCACTTTGTTTGTACGTTGTGCCAGTGTCAAGTATTTGAATAATCGTAAATCATTCATTATTAATAGGGTCCTCTGCTGGACTTAGGCCTTCCCTCGAGTATTAGAATATTTGTAAGTAACTTAATTCCACGGTATAATCTATAAATCTATATAATCGTTCAGACGTCCACATCCTATTAATATAGACAAAGACTAAAATCTAATTTGTATACAAAGATATTACGTCAAAACGCAATCTCTGTGAAAGTGTTGAAACGTCTCAAGTATAAATAACTAGTTAGCTACCTAAGTTAGGTCCATTTGCATATAAGTCCAAGAAGAACTGGTCCATTGGCGAGACCTGTAAAAGCATTATAATCACTATATTAACATGGAAAATACATTGTTTGCAGTTATTACAGAACATCATTACCTCGTTTCGTTTCGAAAAGGGGTAAATTATACTCATTTAAGTAGGTACTTACTTCGTTTTACAATTACAGAACCCGATTCCATTATATTATTACTAAACTGCAAACTTTTATTATTTTTATTTATTATTTGTAGTAAGTAAATATATTTTTATTTTTATCATTTTATAACCAGCTGTGTAGACAAAGCAAATCTTTGAATGCACAGCTAACTCATCCAAACTTTGAAAAAACTAAATATAAGAGACGTTGTGGTGTGTGTGGTGCCTGTGGTGCCTTAAAAAACGTAATTTGAATTTTTATATGACTTTTGTAAATAGTTATACAAAACAGTTTTTATCTAGAGTATCTATAGATATAGTCTATTATGTAGGTAACCTACCTAAGAGTTAATAGTAATTAGTTCTAAAGTTTCGTGTTTTTTAATAACTAAACTTCTTTTTTACATCAAGTATACTTACTTAATACACCTATAAATAGTGAGGGGAACTGTCTCTAGAGGTCACAGCTCACATTTGAAAAAGGCTAATTGTAATTGAAAGGCAAATTATTGCACTTTAGAGCAAAAGAAAAACCATGCACTGACTCGGTAATATCGAGCGCTTACGGGCCAAGATTGAATTAAAGATACATTACAAATCACTCCTATCGAGATCCTTTATAAAACCAGCCACAATGAGTCTTGTAAAATTGCCAGCATAAAAAATACAGCTCTCTCAACTCGCTTAAACTCTTTAGAGGTAAGTCGTGAGCAATTTTCCTAGGGTCTATTTATCAAGACGTTTTATTTAAGCTTCTTGTAAAACACTGGCTTACAAGTAGGACTGGCCGATAGGTAAATCTTTGATGCCCATTATCTCAGAGTTCTGTGTAGTCTGTTCAGGTTTCCAACTGTGTTATGAAATAGTTGTCTGAGACGCTTGACTTTTTATGTTCTCATTATGGATTCAGTCATAATTTCATGGCGTAAAATGAAGACTTCTCTGTAAGCGTCATGTTTGTTTTTAACAAAGGGCACTTTCTTGAGTTTTCCATTCTTTTATTAACAATTTTGTACTGCCACACTTTCTAGTCAAAATATTTTTTTATATTGTTTTGAAAGCGCATTTATCTTTTTACTGTGTTTTGGTGCATACGTTCACACAAGACTAGAACTTTGTCTGATTGTTGCAAAAAAAAAGTCATAATTATCATCATCATCAGCCAGGAGATGTCCACTGTTGGACGAAGGTGTTGCCATAATCCCCACGCTTGACAGGCGGCTTGAGGATCACAGAATGCTCACCACCGTTAACAGAGAAAAAGACATGTTATAGGAATGCTCCCATCTAACTCATGTGCTTATCGAACCACCTCATAATCGTACCTACCATACCGTACTAGTACCATAATTGTCTATTATTTAAAACGTTTCTGATTTCTTTGTTTCTCCTAAATTTAGTGATTCTACCCTTTCTTATATATAATGATCACGTCATTCGTTACGTTTTGCGTCACCTATCCATTACTTTTTTATGTTTCATCTCTAGCTATGTTTTTTTCACGGATATCTAAATACAATTTAAGCTTTCCACAAAAGTCAATACAATAAATCTATTGTAGCCTCTAAAGCACCGTCTTTGTCAGTGCCTCAATTTTAAGCCAATTAGCACCTCCAAAATGGCCGAAGGATTTTCCTACGCTTCGTAACAACGTGTTCTTTTTAGCACCAAATAAAGCGTTTTGTTGTATGCTTATGCTGGCTTTTGTCTGTCTGATGGCTTCATAAAATTGATGAAAAAAACAATGACACAGGTGTGATACCCTATTAGGTGGACGACAAAGAAAAAACTAGAAAGTCTCAAGCTCCCAAATGGATTTTAATCAAAGGTTTTAATAGGTTTTTTTACTGTAAAGTTTCATAGTATAGATCTCTATTAGCAACGCTAATTGTTTCAAAATTGTTTTAGCCAAATGCACTCGTATGGTATTTCTGGCGTGAGCTTAATTTATATAATAATTTTATACTTAATGTTTTTTATGTATTAGTAAGGCATTAATATATATTATACGTATTTTACCCATTCCTTTTTTCGTTATTCCAGGGATGAACTAAGGCATGGGGCAAACAGAGCAAGCGCGCAGTCCACGCGCGCAGCGCTCCCCCGAACTGCCCCCGCTGCCGCCGCCCATCCAACCTTGCAGTGGCTTCCTCGGAAACGTAAGTGCACTTTTCCTTTTAAAGGGCCCTGAATCGTAAAGTTTGGTCATTTCTACTAGTTATTTTTAACCGACTTCAAAAAAGGAGAAGATTTTCATTTCGGTTGTAATTTTCTTTTTATGTTTCTTACATAGGTACCTACCTCAGAAATGCTATCTTATTTGAAATGATATATCAGATTGGTCCCATAAAAATTACATAACTCGGTTTAGTAGTTAGGTTTTTGAATCAAAATAACTGAAAAAATGTGTCATCCAGGTAAACGAAATTGAGTACCTATTTTGCATTGAAGTCAGTAGTTTTTTTAAAGTAGCTTTTTTTTTTTTTTTTTTCTTAGTTATTGGCATCCCACGTTGTGCATTCTGCCAGTGTCAAGTTTATTAATTTTCACATTTATTTGTTATCATCAAGTCAAATAAGTCATGAAATCACAGTAAGTCACACGAAATTAGTCATAGTCGAGTCCAAGTCATACCCTAGTAAAGTTGAGGCGACTTTACTATGAGCTTCTATGGAGTTATGAAAACAACACGAAAATACATGTTTCACCACATTATATCACTTGTCCACACTCGTGCATGTAATTCAACACTCAATGAATAAAACACCACCGTTTTAAATCATTAATTCGCGAAAAAACACAAGTTTAAGAAAATAATAGAATGCAACGACATGATTTTTCCGTGTTCCCGCCAAAACTCTCTTAAAGTAGCTTGTTCTTTATTTTTACGATTAGCAGTGCATAAAAAGCCAAAATAAATACTTACAATGATGACATTGTCAATTGATTCTGTGCAAACTAACACCTTTTGAAATAAATATGGTAATCAGCGTTGCACATTAAAAACTTGGTGTCAGCCATGCGTAATTATTAATAATCGGTAATATGACACCTATTTCACAATCGTATACAGTATTGGCGCCATAAAGCCAAGATAAAACCAGTAGATGCTTATGTACATTGTACGTACATCAGTGCGACCATAACGCACTCGACTCAGGTGACGTCGAGTGCGCGTCGTCGTACCATTTCACACGAAGTCGTGCCCGCTGCTTCGGCCATTTGCATAAAATTAAGCTACGCGGCAGACCATCCGTCTTGCTCGCCGACTTTCCTCCGACTTATCGGCGGCCGGTTTAAAAGCTTTAACGGTATCGCGACAAAAGTGACGCGTAAATCAAATCGGGCCGGCCTTGGCTTCCAGCTCAATGGGTCAACGAGCCGCTATCAAAGAAGGGCGTTTGTCACGGAAGCTTCGGTAAATCTAGTTTCAATTATCCAAACTTACATAACAGTAAGTCGATCGTAAGTCTTCGTTCGGTTGCTCTGGAGCGTGTAATCTGATTCTATAACCATTTACTAAAAAGCAGAGCGCTATTAGGTATCACAAGTTAGCAATTTATAGCGGTGCGGTTTGGCCGGCGGCGTCGGGCATGCGGCAGATTATGGCAAGCGCAATCTCCTTACGTCCATAAATTGCCTGCCTGCTTCCCTCAATGAACGCTGAGCTCTTATAAGGAACAGCGAGCTGATGCCCCTGACAGACACCTTGAGGCATAACATAAACAATGACAGATATGATGCTTATACTGCGATTCAAAGATTTCCTTTTAACCGATTTTGAGACTACTTATGATCAAGTTTGTCGACAAATCATCAGCCAGGCGACGTCCACTGCTGAAGAAAAGCCTCGCTCGTTATAGGGAGGGGTTGCCATAGTCCCCACGCTTAACAGGCAGCTTGGGGATAGCAGAATGCTCAACACCGTTAACAGCTCTCTGTTAACGCCCGTCCTCCGGTGGTTCTAGATGCAGTTTGTCTAGAGTGTTATTCAATTGAACGGACACTTAAATTCTCTGTTATAGAAACTGTTATCAATATTAAAAAAGACTAGCTTCCTCGTCTATTAAGGCTTATAAAACCAGTGATCGTGCAAGCGCAGGCAGTTGTTACGATCGTCATCCCGCAATTTAATATCGAAGATTAGACGTTATCCGCAGAGGCATCAGTCTAGAACTGCATGCAGGGTTACTTAACTTGCATGCAAAGTCGCGGACAGTGTAAGTTAACTCTACATACTGGGAGCACTAATTGGCCAAGAGCAACTACCGTTACTCGGCTATACTTGCGTATTTCACAGATGCATCGCCCGAGCGTGACCGAGATCAGCCTGCCGCGAAATATTTATTTTGAACTCATTAATTTCACTTCCTTGAACTTTCTACACATACGAGGAGCATTCATTATAAAGTGAGAATGAGGTACAAACTCTTTGGAACCGAAAAAAGTAAATAATGGCAGGTAAAGCTGGAATATTGAAAGATTAAAAAAAGGAAATAATTTGAATATCTTTTGTTTAAAAAAAAATGGAAGTCTTTTGTTTGCTGTCTGTTGTAGCGTGTTGTCGAAAATGGAAAAAAAATATTGCGCGCGGTTATTAAGTATCTGCTTGAAAAATTTCACTACGGAACGAACTAATCAAGACTTGCAGGATAATTTAGGAGCAAATGCACCACTTTATTCTACAGTTGCTCGTTGGTGTGCCGAATTTAAACGGAGAAGAACATCCACCAAAGATGACCCTCGCCCGGGCCGCCCCATATACGGTAGTGACCGAAGAAATGGTAAAAAAAAGTCGAGAACATTGTTTTAGCAGATCGTTGTGTCACGGTACGTTTTATAGTCGATGAAACAAAGATTTCGACTGGTAGTGTGCATAGCATTTTACACGAACGCTTGGGGATGAAAAATGTATCCGCGCGCTGGGTCCCCAGAATGCTTACCGATGCACAAAAACAAACCAGGCTGAACATTTCTCGAGCTTCATTGGAAATGATACAAGTTTACAACAAGATCCTGATCGTTTTTTGTCTCGATTCATAACAATGGATGAAACATGGCATCAATCATCAAACATCAATCCTGAAACAAAATTACAATCTATGACTTGGAAAATACCATCATCTCTAACTCCTAAGAAATTTAAGGCGAGTCGTTCCACCGGAAAGATCATGGGCTCTCTTTTGTGGGATAGTAAAGGGGGGGTCATCATAGAATATTTCGAGCTACTGTAACGTGTATGCATAACAAATTTAAAAAATGCGTAACGAAATACGCGAGAAACGGTGACCCGAACTAGGAACTGTTTTGTTCCATCAAGATAATGCCCCGGCTCACAAGTCCGCCGTTCCTATGGCTGCAATTCGCCAAAAGCTGGCTTCGAAATACTTGAGCATCTTTCATATTCACCCGACTTTGCCCCTAGTGATTTCTATCTATTTCCGAGGTTGAAGGAGTCTCTAAGAGGATTGAAGGTTCGAAAATGATGAAGCAGTAGTCGCTGCAGTACAGGAGTTTTTAGGTACTTAGTATGAAGAGTTTTTTAAGATAGGAGTTTTAAGCTTAGAAAAAAGGTATCCCAAGTGTATTATGCTAAAAAGCGACTATATCGAAAAATTATATAACATTTAATATAAGTTACTGGCAACATACTCATACTCACTTTTTATTGAACGCTCTACGTATTACCTGACAACGTATAATTACTATCTACCTTTAAATTTACTGCGTAATTTAGGCCGATTTCCGTACTAAAATATGCAATCTGTTTTAAAGTGTCGAGACCATTTCGCGACACACCTGAAGAATCTCCTTACAAGGTTGCATACAATGGCATGTGGGGATTATGGAGTCCGAACCGAACGCGGTGTAACTCTCGTATTGTCAGTTTTAGAGCTGGCTGTTTACGGGCAGCTTTGTTCATCGCCGATGTTAAAGCTTAAAGGATGCAATGAGGCGGCATTATTGTCTGCAATATTGGAAAACAATGCGGGGCAGTGCACGACTCGACGCCTGACCTCCGAGATTATGCTTATTTGCTTTTTATTTTGTAGAAAACGGCGTGCGATCTAGCGCGTCGAGACAGGATGTTGCCCCAACAAGAACAGCGAGACCTGAAGTACCTCGATGCACTTTTTGTGCAATGAACAGCGGATGTATTAATATAACCCTTCGTGAGGCTTGCTTGCCCTATCTTGTGGGCAATTTTTCGTTGTCAGTCAGATTGGGAATTGAGTGCTAGTGCAGAAGAAGCTCAGTATTAATGCAGATAAAATCTAAGTTGGTATACTTACCTTTTAGCAAACATTAATTAAGTAAATAACAGCTTACTACAATATTATGCAATACAACCTAGGTTTTTAGATAAATTGATGACGAAGATGCATACATATTCTTATATGTAATATTGCATATTCAAAAGCCTATATAAATCATTCTATTTTGCTCATAAGTTTTAACAACAACCATAAATAACAATCGTACGTTGATAAGAGTCATTATTATTTAGTATCTTGCGCATAAATTAGCAAACATCTTACTATTAATACGTAGACGTAAGAATAAGCGACGCACTTTGCAATGAAAATGAAATTTAATTTCAGAATAACTTTCGCTTAATGTTCGCTCGAGATGGAGATACATCACTCGGTTTGCAAAAGCAATTAACGATTATTATAACATTAACATGTTATAAACGTAAGTGTAACCTTCAGTAACATGAATTATAAGAATCACTGATTCTTACTTACGATTATCCACTCTTCTGCAAAATCACTCACTAAACTACAAGTAAATACAGGTTCAAACATCCTTTATATTTACTTTTTTAGAATAAAAAGCCCGTCTTCGCAGTAAAGGCAAAGCTTCCCTAGCAGACCACCCAGAACAGAACTAGTATTCCGGTACCCAGACGCATGTACTAATTAAGTTCTGAACGGACTAAAGAAAACATTCATAATCTATTGTAGACATCTAATAGGCACCTAAGCCTAACCGATACTCTACATAGGCTTCAAGATTCTGCATAATTTGCAACACGCCAATTACGGCCTTACTTAAAACGCCGCTCAAACTTTGAGCAGCGTTTTAAGTAAGGCCACTGCTTAAGATGCTTTGACAACTTCACACTGATGTAAAGTATCACGTGCAAGACCAAGACAGAGAAGTTTAAGTAGTGACTAAGTTTGAGCGGCATTTTTAATTAAGGCCATTAGTGTTGCGCCAATCGGTTGACGTTCTTGGCTCTACCCTGCCGAAGAATTCGGTTCAGTCACAAAATAAAGAGTAATTTTTAAACAACCTATACATTTAAATCAATCAGCATTTAAGAATGTAGGTATTACTTGACACAGAACATTATGAGAGCATTCAGATCAACTTTTAGTAGGTATCGGAGCTGAGACCAAAACTCTCCATCTCCTTTACTTATAAAATGTCGTATTGTAATTGGGTTTCAATTTCAAGTAGCAAAACAATTAAGTATGTAGTTATGGTAAGTTTAAATTATGTAATGTAGTTCAATTATTTGAGACCAATGCAATTGAAAAAAATAAAACAAAAAATTTAAATTATTGAAACGGCAGGGCGTCGTACAGTGTGGCGGTTGCGGAAGCCTTTCTTTCAGCAGTGGATGATGACGAATGCAATTGATCGATTTCGATTTCGCAAAAATTGCTATTTCGTGCGCTTCTTTTTATACTGTTAGAACGCATACAGTCTTCTACTCGTATAAAGTAGTGTTTGATGCACTCAAATCTAAACATGTTTTGTGTAAGTATGCTACGGAACCTGCTGACATACTTCAGGCTACGTGGGTGAAGGTTGCATGGGAACTGTAGGCACCAGTGTCATTTTATACGGATACCTTGGAAGAGTAAAAGCTTATATCTTGCTGTAAAAATAAAACTTTCTTAGTCATTGTTTTCTTTAGAATGCAGCTGTGAAATCACACAAAATACAAGTATCTGCATGGCTCACTTTTCACAATCGTCGTCCTACTCTGCAATCTCAAATACATCAAACCATTTCAGATGATGCGATTCATCTGCCATCATGTAAATGTCACTAGCTTTCAGACACTTTGAAGGATGAAGACAAATCTCGCCGAAGTGAAATTGAATCTATTATTTAACTCGACCACTTGCGCAACAAATGTTTACGAAAATCTTACATAACGAGGTCTATGCATAAAAAGGTGAACACAACAGCTCTTTGAAAAAAATATCCACCAAGACCTTTCAGAACCGCTTTCGCTATTCTTCGAGATTTGAAAGATTGATTTTTAAAGATCGTACCTTAAAGAGAGGTCTGTGGACTGCAGATATCTCGGCCCATCAATCGAGAGAAAGCGTGTATAACAAATAAGAATAACGTCTCGATGGGCATTGTGTTCGATCGAAAGTGGTCGGTGGAACATGTGTTCACACGATTGGGATCGGTTTCGGTGATTTGTTGGTTTCTGAGTTTCGGCTGCCGTTTTTGGTGTGATTGTCGGCTCTATTGTAGGTGACCTGCTTCTTTATGGTTCATGCTTCCGTTATTTTGGTTGTCTATTCCATTTAACCCTCATGTATATTTATTTAACTGTACGTTGCTATGTTTTTTATTTTAACCAGAATTTTTAAGTGTTCTTAATTTGGTAGATATTTTATTGGAATTAGGATTGTGTTTGATCTCTATCTCGATAGTCAACGACAGAGCACGCTTGACTAGGATAAACTGATTTACTTGTGATTTAATCTACTTACTCGTAGTTCGTAGTTACTAATTGTAAAGACATTCAGGGCCCTGTTTTATTGAAGCTACAAGTCTTGTACTTGTAGTGAAAAACTGGCGACACCGCAAAAAATATTGAATACGGCGTTTTCTAAAGCTACAAGACAACCAGTGTACAAAGTACAAGTACTTGTATATAAGTTAAAGACAAACCATCTACCTGTAACTGGTAACTTGTAGGTACTGGTACAAGAAGCTAGTACAATAAATTTGTAAGCTTGTACTTGTAGCTTTATAAAACAGGGCCCTAGTAGCATTCCACTCACTCGCGATGTTCTCGTCAAGGCAAGGGAGAGAGATAAATTTAAATTGAAGAGGATAACACTTACCAAAACAAAACAAAGACCAGGGCGTCACAGGCTTCATTCTTGGTCATGTTTGGGAAGCCTAGAGTTACAGTATCCTTCAAACTTGGTCACAGAAGTATGAATTTATTAGTGTGAAATAGATATGATAAATCCAGACACATACAGTCACATTCGCGATACAGAACCAGCTAGATCACATGTAGGTTCTCAATGTGCAATAGAACTCCTATCTAACGCCTTTCAATTCTAAAGAAACTGATCGACCTTCCAAAACTGAAAGGCGTATGTTACACTATCTATCACGATTTAGACATAAGCCTAATCACGAGTTGCTAGACATTCAGACATTTAGACCAATTTGCTTCGATTGTTCTGGTTGAAACGTATTCGTGCAGTGACTGCAACTTGCATACAATGATGTAGTCGGTAGCAGCGACAATGATAAAATGAATGGACGGGAAATAGCGCACGGATTTTGAAGACTATAATGTTGAGCGCCAGCTCTCCACTCGCGTCTGTCATACTCTGTCTGCGACATGCGAGCCGTACGATACAAATAAATCCGAATTATGCCTTCGTGTAAATTCCCAAGTGTAAGAAAACTACTGATATTCGCAATAAAAATTTGGGGATCACATTCCACAAGTAGGTACTAAATACACACTAATTACTGTATTTTGCAATTCATTTCATTAAATATTTAAAGTTAATCGCCATTTTGAGGCGATCGTAATGTTACGAGACAGTGAGACTTCGGAAATCCTTCGTCAATGCTCGTGATTGTTCGAGATTTGAGAGCAATAGACAAATACATGTGTTCTCTTTTTGTCATGCAGTATTTAGATTCGCTATCTCTATTTTCCGACAAATGTAATAAGCATGATTGTGTTGATTTGTTAATTTTGAACGATTTGCAAGCGCTAGGCCCGTCCATTCCATTATCATCGTCGCTGGTCGGTAGACCAGTGGTTCTTAAGCTTCTTTGTCATGGCGTATCAGGGTAGCGATTCAATACTACCATATTCTACGCGAAATTAACTTTGACCTGGCCTTACTGAAGTGTAGAGGTGTGAAGTGGAACACGTTTGCCCAGAAGATTCCTTCACATTCTTCTTTTGTAGATCCCAGATTATAAGGATTCGGAAATAATGCTGCAATATTCCAAAGCTTAAATTAATAGAGACGTAGTTTTAAGATTAAACTTTAATGAGTGGTAGAATTGATGCTTTCTATAGTATAATGTTGTTTTACCATTAATTTTTAACAACTCAAATCCGCGATAGTGGTGAGGGTTATGCCTCTAGATCCATTTCGAGATCCGCTGCGCTTCAGATGTGGACCAGTGGACTAAGTAGTGTGGACTAGTCGTCCGCATAGTTTGAGAACCCGTGGTGTACTCAGTGAGTACATTTAAACAAAACGCCGACTAAACAATAACACCTTATAGTCGATAGAAATGAAGATTGATCTGACAAAGTTGTTGGTCGATTGGTGCAGCTATAGGTTGGTGGATTGGTCGTGAAAGCCGCCTCGGGCTCTGGCACACTGAGATGAAGGTCAGTTGCATACCACGCGCTACCAGCGAAAGTCTACGACATAATTGTTGGGCTACCACACTGTCAAGTGCAAGGTGATCTCCATGGTGTTTTATAGCATTTTTATCACTATAAAACTTTAATATGTATTCTGTGCTCGTAATTTATGTTTGAACAACTTGAAATGAATATAGGTTAAAGTCTCGATGTTTTTTTTTTTGCAAAATGGGGTTAGTCTCTGAAGGTTAAAAGATGGAGTTTATCTTTTGTATACAATACAATAATACTTTATTGACACCATAGACCACATTTTACCTTCTTTGTATCTATAGTATAAAAAACGATTAGATTACGTACGTATAGGAAATGACCTAATTAGTCTGCAACAATTTTCGTCTAAGTAGGTACTTTTACTTTCGTCAGCATCTTACTCATATCGTAGCACAGATTGCTCGCAACGACTGTGTTAATGTAATTTTTTTGGCTTGAATATTTTTGAACGTTACCCAAAATCCAAGTCGACACATAGATTTAACTAACTTTTACTAGGACGCCAACCATACATAAGCGAAAAAAAATCGATTTTGAGCGAGTTTTCGCGATTTCTGGGCTGGTCTCATTTGTTTTCAATCATGAGTGCAATGATCTCCTTTCGGCTTAGTAATACTGCTACGCGTAACCCTATTACAATAAAAAATGCCTCCTGAAAAAAACCCTTATAATTAAAACAAAATGTGTCAAAACCACGTCAGTTATCAGATTAAGACTCCGGAATATAGAAATAAAATAAGCCCCACACCATTTGGTTCAATCGCACTAGTTCCATTGAAAAGTAAAATCTTATCCAATTAGCAGAAGTAGGAAGGCCCAGCAACTCGACTTATGAGGATATAAAGCACGTCCAATCTAATTGCTTAATTCAATTTAATTGTGCGAACATTCAATTGAAATAATTGGTCACTGAAGTTTTATGCTACCATTATTTGCGGAGATATTTATTTCCTGACTTAGGCACAAGTACTGAGGATTAAGGTCTGTCCTGTCGATGGGAAGGAAATCAGTTGGTTGACGAGACTGGCCAAGATAATACAGACTACCTAGGTAATATACTATATTTAAAAAAAAAAATATGTAAAAAGTTATTAAAGTATCGGCTTGGTCTACGACTGTTATGATACTATTTTTCTCGTTTTAATAAATAAATAAATATTCTTAACCCTAGAGTCGGCGTATTAGAATACGGTTCCGGTATCCTTGCCAATCTTAGTCTATCTATCATTTTGAAACTTTTTCGTTACTTTTGACCCCGTTAGCAAAAAACGTTATTATTCTCCGGATAAACGTTACTTTTTCGCTGGAATATCAGACTTTTTTGCTTAACGTTATGTAATAAGTTTTACATGGTCTGCACCGTTACTTAAACTTATAGCCTCAAAATCCACTATACCACACGTTGATTTTAATAAACAAGCTCTAGCAACTCTCCAATCAACGAGATTATAATGGTGATATCATGGTGGTGGTGGGTTCGATCCCCACCCAGGACAAAATGTTTGTGACGTACATCGATGTTTGTTCTGTGTCTGGGTTTAGTATATATTATAAGTATGAATTTACGAAAAAAAATATGTATATAAGTATTCTATCAGCTATCTGGTTTCCATAATACAAGCTTTGCTTAGTATGGGGCTAGATGGCGCTGTGTGTAATAAATGTCCCACCAATTTTTTTATTTTTTTTATCCTAATAATGTCTTTTGTTTTACATATCACTGATAAGTAAAACTCAAACTCATTCAGCTTTCTTATCTTGCTCAGTTTTATGGTTACGATTGACTCGGATTTGTTTTTTATTTGAACACAGAATTTAATTCAAGGAAGCCTGATCACCGTTCAAATTTTATTTACTAAACCATTTTTTATATTATCAGTCCGAACCTCTACTATCATCGTGTGAAAAATCTCTGTGGCCTTGATGTTTGACCATAATATGATAGCTTACCTGATTTTAATCGACGGTGTGGTTCACGGAAAAGCGAAGGCCATTTTACTTCTCTCTTCAGTGGTGTGGTCAAAGATGGTAAACACCCTAGGCTGCATAGCATGGAATAAGGGATCCAAAAAAGATTGCTCATCACCGTTAACCAAAAGGACGCTGCTGCCCGTCCTCCGGTGGGTTTGGTTGCAGTTTAAGGACATACCCAGGTCCCGAAGGTCGAAATACCGTTTA
Source organism: Erannis defoliaria (assembly GCA_905404285.2). Taxonomy (NCBI): domain Eukaryota; kingdom Metazoa; phylum Arthropoda; class Insecta; order Lepidoptera; family Geometridae; genus Erannis; species Erannis defoliaria. Next base: position 3,994,976 of record FR990078.1, read on the forward strand.
TCTCGACTATTTTTTAAATTTATTTTACCGTTTGCTTTTTTTTTAATAGTCTCTTCATTTCATCTCGGAATCATTGCACCTAGGCGATATCACCTGGGTGTTTTGTTTCGACATTATTTGGTTCATTTATAGCTTCTAAATCTAAATAATTTATTTACATTTGAATTAAGCGATACTTAATTACATTACTGACAGGGCAGCGGTCAGTCTCTTCTTCGCAAACTGCTGAAGGTACTTCCACCATGGTCTCGAGCCAGTTGTGCCCTTGAAAAGACAAAAAACCTTTAATGACAGCGTTTTAAAAGATATCTATAAATATCTTTTTAAGATATCTATAAATATCTTTTAAAACGCTCCTGCTGCTCGCGCTGATTTTAAACGCTAGGATATCTTTAGCTGTTCTTGCCGTATGTCAGTTTTTTTACATTGTTTAAAAACGGAACGCAAGACACACCGTAGGTAGACCTCCACTAGGTGTACCGACGACATCGTGGAAGTCGCAGTCGCATTCTCTCTTCTATGCGCCTATAGGAGTTACGGACAGAAACTGACCAATTTCAAGAATAACCTTTTCATCTAACAGTTAACACACACTAATAGATACACATTATTCTTAAGATAATTTCATTATGTACATGAGTACATGTTATATAATCATAAGAAAAGATAAACAATGCCCATTGTCTAGTAAAAGATGTTTACTAGAAATAGTATACCTAGATATGGCATAAAAAGTATCAATAAAAAAGTAACAAAAGCGAAATGTAAGCAAAAACACAAAGCAAATCTGGTAGCATAGAAAAGAAAAGAATAGTTCCTACCTAATTTTAATTAGGTTATAATATTTGTAGCAATAGCAAAGAAGTGGACGATATCGACATACATTAATATTATGGTAGAGATGGTAAAGAAGATACATAAATGTGGAGATGGTGAATCATAATAATTTCACGGCATTTAATAAACAAAAAATGGGAGTATAATAACAATTTTCAAACCATCTGCTCGAGAATGTCCAATGAGGTTCCACAGCCGAACTTTTGCAGATAGCGCCAACGGCGGTCCGAGTTTTGGCGGGAACACGGAAAAATCATGTCGTTGCATTCTATTATTTTCTTAAACTTGTGTTTTTTCGCGAATTAATGATTTAAAATAGTGGTGTTTTATTCATTGAGTGTTGAATTACGTGCACGAGTGTGGGCATGTGAAATAATGTGGTGAAACATGTCTTTTCGTGTTGTTTTCAATACTCCGTAGAAGCTCATAGTACAGTCGCCACAACTTTACTAGGGCATGACTTGGACTCGACAATGACTGGTTTCGTGTGACTGACTGTGATTTAATTGATTATTGATTTTAATAAAAGAAACTTGAACATTCATAAACTTGACACTGGCAGATTGCACAACGTGCGATGCCATTAAATAAGGAAAAAAAACAGCGGTCCGGATATGGCAAAATCAAGTTTTCTTGTTAATCGTTGTTTAGTTGCTTATATCTATTTGCTCTTGATGAGGGCGTTGTCGATAATCTAGTCCATGGAAAAATACCAGGTACTGTGCCTTGTTTTATAAGAATCTATGTATCTGTTGACGGCCTGAAAATAGATTTGTAGGTTAGATAGTTGTTTACATTTTATGTTTGACAGAGCTTTAATTAACAAGACAAAGGATTGCTGTACAAACCAGTATATGCAGATTCTCCCTGGTAATCCGATTCTAATAAGAGCAAAACCATTAAATTGTAGAAAATTAACAAAATCTATGATATTGACATCTGTTGACTATGGCCTAGCGGAAAGCGGAAAGCGGCCTAGCGGAAAAAAGTCTCAGCGTGGATTCTCATTCCTTATAATATTACGCAATCTCAACGTAAGGCATTAAATCCTAAGAAATATAAAGTTATATGAAAATCCCAAGGGTTAAACCCCTCGCTTCACTCAGGACTCTACTATGCCGCCCATGACAAAAACATTGCTTTATCTCTTAGGTTTGGTGCATAATGTACCTACTATTTCTAAATATCCCTTAGCTTATTACTTTTTTCACAATATACTTCTCACCGCAGCTTATCATGCCACATCTAGTTCAATAAAGCACTGGAGCTTAGCGTAATATCGTAGTAGGTTGTTAGTAATAAGTGAACTTGAACTTCCGTGTGACGCTCTCCGAAAGGGGCATGATGGGAATTCTGATAGTCTCTACATTTGCATCTTATTTGTTGTGGTAATCCTTGTATTGCGTCATTTAAACCATAAGGTTTCTAATGAGCGCCAAGATAGATATGTAGGACGCAGGTGGCGCATTATCCATAAGGCAAACTAGGCACGTGCCTAGGGGCGCGAGGTTAAAAAGGGGCGCGCAGGGAAGTTTTTCATCGAAAAAATATATTTTGTAAGTAACATTTGACCTAATAATTGGATCTGGGTATGTCCTTAAATTGCAACCAGACCCACCGGAGGATGGGCAGCAGCGTTCTCTTGGTTAACGGTGGTGAGCATTCTGCGATTCCCAAGCCGACTGCCAAGCGTGGGGATTATGGCAACACCCCTCTATTGGGAGGCCTTCGTCCAGCAGTGGACGTCTTATGGCTGACGACGATTAGACCTAAAAATATTTATTTCATACTAGACACCCCCCGTCCTCGAACAGGCACAGTCAAACACAGCGTATGCTGACCGCTTGGTCAGCGAGTCAGCATACTCTCACAGACGACTGTCACACGAAGCTACAACACGCACTTTGCTTTAGAAAATTGTTTCATTGTAACAATATGCAAGATGACGTACGGCCGCCAGCATATCCAGATCCAGAGGGGCGCCGCCGATGAGGTGAGCCTAGAGCGCTGTCGACATTTGATACGCCTCCGGTAGGACGTATTTTCACAGATAAAATAAGATAGTGAGTGAGAGTGAGAATAGTTAATTGGACAAATAAATAAGAAGAGCAAAAGTATAAGTAAGCAAAATTAAACATAAGGTAAAATTTTGTATTTTTTATTAATAAAGAGCGATAATTTATTTGTAGCAGAAGGCAAATATTATTTAATAAAACAACTTTAATATGAACTTTCCACATACTAACATCTAAACTCATCCTCATCATTTATGTACAGTAATCAGCCTAGATCATACCACACTGTTAATGGATAGGATATAGGCCTCTCCAAGTTTTGCTCAGTCCGATTACTTCAGGTTCACATCTTTGGATTGGCTTGTAGCTTAGAGTATCTATTATTATTACTCTGAGGCTTGTAGCTTCCAGCCACAGCAATAGCAACTGTCTTAAGCACACCGAGCCAGAGCATTCTACGTTACATTTGCCCTTTCGCAGTTTCCACTCTAGAACACGTCTACTTCAACTGTAATTTGTTCTATGCTCTATGCCCCCGCATCAGCGAAACTTCGGCGAATTAATTGCAAATTTTATATTTTATTTAAAAAAAAAACAATCAAGTGACGAGGCGAGCAAGACATTCGGCTGGTGGTAAGCGTCACGCCTGCCACTAATAGTAGCAGTGCCAGAATTAAATTGTGAACTTGCGAACACAATCCTGCGCCGCACTGCACTGCGCTCGTCATCCTGAGATATTAGATGTTAAATCTCTTCATACCCAGTAATTTCTCTGGTAACATTGCTCTTCAAACCAGAACACAGTAATGCTTGCACACTACTGCTTGGCGGTTGAATAATTGGCGAAGGTATGGTACTTCCCCAGGAGGAGTCAATCACCACAAAAAAAAAAATGAAAGAAAATAAAATGTGTCATGCAATCTTCTTAACCGATGTTAAAAATAAGCGTACCTTCTTGGTACCTAAATAATTGATGATATCAACCTCGAAGGCTCGAGGAAACTTTAAACTCATTCACGTCAGCAACATTTCATGGGCTTTTGAACAATCTATGAGGCAGAACCAATCTATCCGAAACCCGAACAATCTCTTTCAGTTAATGTTTCTTAACTGGACTTCAATTTATCGTTGCTTCACCCAAACAAATAGGTCTTACCATCCCGTGGTCTTGAGAAATCTTGGAACAATGGACAAATTAAATTGTAGGCCATTTTCTCCATCCAACTTATGTTTACAATTGGTTAAATAATGCAACTATAATGGAAATCTATTGTTTTGATTTGAAAATAAAACAGTGGCTCCCCCATTTATTTGTTACGGTAGTGGTCGCATTGTAGCCATATATTTCGAACCTTTTACCTGATACATATTAATTACGATTGTATCTTTTCGTTCCCATCGTTTCTTTGTTGTAATGTGAAATCCTATTTTTTCAATCGGGCCGTATAGTGTGTATAGTATGTTAGATCGATTCCTATGATCATTGTTCTTTTGCTTCCTCGTTTCTTATTTATAAAAAAAAAACTCAAGAGTTGACTGAATACAACTTGGAATTTTATCTCTTTGATTTGATAACACCAAAGTTACAAGTCAACCGATATTTTTAAGATGTACTTTAGCACTCTACGCACCATCGTGCTTGCTGTACAGCCCGCCAAGGTCATACGATCAAGGATCAAGGTCACGATGCACGATGCAAAACGACAGTGAATAATCTTAATGTACAGCAAATTGAATGAATGAATGAATTAATGTCGCTTGTGGACTTGCTGGACGCGTTTTGCACCCAGCGAGTGCCCCCACCACCGCGAACGAACATGACCATTTCCGGTGTGGAGTGCGGGCTGTACAGCAGAACGGTCGTGTATAATCTTGCTGTACAGCTGATTCCATTTTTTTGTTTTTTGTACTGGCTACTGCCTCATTGCCTCAAGCTCTAAGCTTGTATCGCGAGGCAACATCACGTCAAAATGGACTGCGAAACGTCTTCAAAATTAATTGAAAGATACATCTTCCACTTGTCTCTGGAATGCCTCAAGTACGGACTACATAAACAAACAAAAACGGATCGTTGACGTATTACCAGGCGGTATGGCCTTACGGCTTTAGCCCGCTCTGTGGGCAAAATAGCAAAAAATTTAACTCGTAGACAGACAGAGAAACACAGAGACACATGTTGGTTTCTCTCTCTAAACATCCCGCAGCTGGATGCGCGCACGACGTGCACGATGCTACGTCCAGCACAGCGACCTTTGCGGGCTGTACTGTACAGCATGCAAGATGGTGCGTAGAGTGCTTTAGTCTATATGTTTTTACAGATATTTTTTTACAGAATATGTTTTTTTACAAAGACTGTAAAAAATACATAGAATGCATTGTAAAAATATCAGAAAGAAGGGCGACAACCAACCAGACGATGCGCCTCAAACGTTATGGCCACTCCTGCCACACTCAATGTATAAACGGCCTTAGTTACTTGACATTGATTAGTGAACTACTAACACTTTTTTTTCCTTAGTTATTGGCATCGCACGTTGTGCATTCTGCCAGTGTCAAGTTAATGAATTTTTAAGTTTTAATATTATAATCAGGTCAAATATGTCATGAAATCACAGTTAGTAACACGAAATTAGTCATAGTCGAGTCCAAGTCATGCCCTAGGAAAGATGTGGCGACTTTACTATGAGCTTTTACGGAGTTTTGAAAACAACACGAAAAGACATGTTTCACCACACTATATCACTTGCCCACACTCGTAAATGTAATTCAACACTGAATGAATAAAAGACCACTATTTTTAATCAATAATTCGCGAAAAAACACAAGTTTAAGAAAATAATAGAATGCAACGACTCGATTTTTCCGTGTTCCCGCCAAACCTCGTCATGTGCTAACATACGCAACGTTTCCCTTATATAGTTATCGGTGCGTTGATTCTATGTTCTGCGGCCACAGCACATTTATGCATTGTGCCAATTCTCAAATTTTCTTTAAATAGTGACTATATTTTGAAAAACAAGCGATGCTTTGCTAAACCGGATAGAAGTTTATAGACGTTTTAAATACCCCATGTCGTAACTATGTGGAAAGGATCTATCTAGGATCTATTATGGTCGTTTATGGTTAAAACATGCATATCGTAAGCTAACCGCCTTTGTTCCCGACTCTATCACTTTACTTTATAGGTACCACTAGAAGCACTGTTACAGACTTCTTCCAATGATTTACACAGTAACTTGCCCATAGGTATCCGACCATCGCAACACGTTTATTTGAAACGGTAGAATAGGTCTTGGAAATAAATAATATGAACAGTTTAGATTGCAATACATGGCAATACTTTGTTGCAGCCGTTACATAGGGAGTTTTGGCGGGAACGCGAGAAAATCATGTCGCTGCATTGTATTATTTTCCAAAACTTGTGTTTTTTCGAGTGTTAATGCATAAAAATGGTGGCGTTTTATTCATTAAGTGCTGATTTACGAGCAAGAGTGTGGGCAAGTGATATAATGTAGTGAAACGTGTCTTTTCGTGTTGTTTCCAAAACTCCGAAGAAGCTTGTAGTAAAGTTGCCACGACTTTACTAGGGCATGATTTGACTTGACTGTGACTTACTGTGTGACTTGGACTGTGACTACGACTCATTTAACTGCACAAAGAAAGATCGATGACGAAATATGTATTCGGCTGAAGGACTAGTATCCATGGCCAGGAACTATTAAAAACAAACAACAAGCCGTTACATAGAACTTTATTTGCTTTGGTATGATATATGAATATGTATGAGTATGAATGAATCAGAAATCTTATAGATACTTATTACGAAGTATAGCTTATGAATAGGTAGGTAATATTCAAAATGTAACAAAGAAAACAAAGATTATGATACTGTGGGTACCAAGATAGAGCGTATTCTAAAAATAAAAAGCTAGGGATCATTGTAATTGATAACTTGATCGTATTTTATGGAAAAATCGAAAGAAAAAGAAAGCATCTTTAAATAAACACGTTTTTTTTATAAGTAAGTTCCTACTTAATGATACTTCAATATTTTTGCCTCGGAAATCAATGTGTTCAGGTATTTAGTAGATTTAAAAAAAACATTTTGCGGTATTCGGCAAAAGTAATTGTTTACATTTGAGCCAAATTTCCAAAATTCAAAAGAAGGTTATAAATTTACAGATTAGTAACTAGTATAACCATAGTATAGTCCCAACACCTACACCCCCACCCACCTACCTGTGTACCTTACACTACAAAAACTAAACATCACATGGAAACACACAAACATGTAGTGCGTTAGTAAGTATATTTTACCAGCTTGAGCTTCGCCTTGCAGCGCTCGTGGCATACTGGCATAGCTTGTCTATGTCTAGGTGGTTCTGAAAGATGACCGATGACAAGAGACATTTATGACAAATCGCGATCCCGAACAGTTACATGATTAGCCTGCAGGTCAGTATTCGGATGGGTAACGTAACCGTGAGTGGCTTATGATACGTGGGTCGGATGACACGTTAAATTGTTGTTCCAGGTTGTTTATTCTGTATTTCTATAACAGCAACCGTCTAGCCATGTCAGAGGCCTTCATCATTATTGACAATAGGACTACAATAGGTATACTTTGTTTTGCCAGCTAAGCCACCTATCTAGAAAGGTGCGCTCTACTTGCGTATGTGTAACGTGGAACTTTCGTCAACTGTCTCAGGATCATGAGTCATAGTTCAAACAGGTTTCAGAAATTGTCTAGATAATAAATCAGCATACAAACCAATTTTATAGGCAGAATAAAAGTGCGGATCTAACGTTTTATGTATATAGGTGCGACAGTCAAATTAAAAAAAACCTGTGTCTCTGGCATTGACACAAGTAAGTATACTTATAATATAATACTTATTTATATTTGGCTATTGTGGTCACTTTTGAAGGCCTTAATTGACAGTTCTAAAATAATGAAAAAATGCTGTCACTTTTTTACTAGGCATGTTAGCTAAGGAGAGCAGTACTTTAGTTAGTTTAGTTCTGTCAACCAAAACCTTCAAAATCAACCACACTGTCCCTTTTTTTTGAGAGCAACTTTGCTAAATATAGTAAGGGAGATGTTAAAAGAAATTTGAAATACCGAGAAAAGGATTAGAAGAAATAGTACATTAAAATCACGGTTCCGGTTGACATGGCAGCGATGATGATGGCCAAAGCGCAGCGTAGCGCTTGTCCAGGCCATCATAGCGCATAGAGCCCTCGACGGACAAGCTCGAATAAAGGCCGCGACCGAAGGCCAAGGGCTCCAATGATGACCAAGCATGAAGGCCGAGAGCGTAGCTAAGCTTGGCTAGAAGCCATCATAGCGTGGCTAGCAATGCAGTAATGACTGCACTGCCGGACCAAGGCTTGTACATAGTGCTTTACTCAAACAATGCGAGTAATAAAATTTCAACAAATTTATTTCAAATAGCATGAAATTTGAAACAAAATGAAAAATAATAAAAAAACTCAGCGCCGAGACTATAATGGATTTTCCCAAGGGATTTGCAGTTACTCAGAATTTGGAAAGCTTAATAGTCGAATCTTGCGACACGGCTTGTGTTCCTATTATACAGTTTGGGCCTGGTACACCTTGTAATCGAGCGGAATGAGCTCGAAAGTGTTCGCAATGAATTCGTCTGTCGGGTAAAGCTAAATGACGAAGCTGAAGATCGAAAATGGTAGTATCTTTTTGACGAAACTGGTTTTTTTACCGACAAAGGAGGAGGTTCAATGTTTTTTTTTAAATATAAATATTCACCGATTACTCCGTCAATTATGGACCGATTGATAAAAAAAAAGTTGAAAGGCTATACCTACTCTCAAGGTGGTCTCATATTAATTTGAAGTCGGTTGATATATATTTTTTAAAGTTACTTGTTTGGTTAGGTGACGGTGTAGGGGGCGCCAAAATTCGATCTCGCTCCAACCTAAATCTGGCCTCGGCCCGGCACTGTAATGATGACAGATGGAGTAAGGTTGTGACAGAGTGGTGGCCCAGGCAAGGAGAATGTTGGTCATCCGGCTGCAAGATGGTTCAACGATTTATCGTCACTATCGCGGATCGAACCAGGACCAGATTAGCAAAGAGCCGAGAATGTAGCTGCCGTCCAGCAGTGGATGTCATCTGGCTGTTGGTGTGATGTGTGATTCGTGTATCGAATACCTATGTTTCTATAGAAGAAAAAAAAAACAAATCTCAGTATGTCGGAATAATGACCGGATTAATATTCCTTCTATCCTAATAAACACTATTAAAGTCTCAATTAATAACGTCTGGGTCAACTATTTTTTACATAATTAATTGACTAATATCGTAATTATAATTGGTAATATCTTGACCACCTACTGTTCGCGAGTCAGTAAGATAAATTGAAACTATAATCAAATAAAATACCTAATCGAAACAAGACGAATATCAAAACTAAGTATTTTGCAAATAATTTAACCTTTTTTCTTATTTCCTTCTAAGAGTATTGTGGTTTCGCAGTTTGTGCATTTACCAGTGTCAAATATTTAAGTATTCAAAGTTTGTGATGAGTTCTGGTCAAACGAGTCTTAGCCACGCACAGTAAGTCACAGTCAAATTCAATCATTACCAAGGAAAATCACAGTAACTTTACTACAAGCTTCTTCGGAGTTTTAAAAACAACACGAAAATACACATTTCACTACATTACATTTATACCTTCCTTCGAAGGTTAATTTAAACTGACCGATTAAGTATTCTTTGATAGCAATAGTGCTCACTTGCTATCATTGCAATTATTTATATGCAGTAAATTGATAGCAATAACTGATGAAGCGAAGCTACAACGCAATTTACCATGATACCATGAGATAACACCATGTTGAAGAAAAGAGACTAAATACTGAGAACAAGGATATCTGGATCTTAATTAACAGATACTTGCAATAATTACTTTCCTTGATTCGGTCGGCATTTCAAAAGAATAAGTAAGTCAATTAAAAAAAAACTTTTTATTATTAGTGTTTACTGATAGGTATAAGTAAGATAGAGAGTAATAATATCTTATGCGCTTTAAGAAAATGTTTTTTTAGTTTGTTTGTTTTGTTTCCAATACATTGAAACAAATGAATAATACGTTTTCTTCATGAGATCTTTTTTGAGTGATCTTCCGTAAAAGCTTATCATTTCAAATTCACAGTATAATTTCGAAAACCAGTTGGAGATGTTCCATATTCATTATCGATAAATGCTATCGATATAGGAGCATAATAATGTAGGTTATCTATCGCACATGACTACAAGTCACCAACTTTTACACAATTTAATGACTATCATGCATGTTCTACTCGGCGTCTGTAACGTAGGCGGTTTATCGCCATTAAGTCTAAGTACTCAGGACGAGAATCGACGATGAAAAAATCTGAAAGGCGACTGGTCGCCTTTCAGGCTACTTTAGGGACTAGCCATTTATTCGTATTTTTATGTATGGTTACAAATAAATAAGCTGATAATATGAAAAAAAAAAGTTTATTTTGTAGCGATATTTTGGCGTTTTGGAGGCTACTTTAGGCAACATGCTGTGAATAATGGCGACTTCAGGCCCTACGCTGTTGGCAACACTGGTTCTACTCTATCGGTGTCAAGACGTGACAGTGTGAACCTGTGTGACAATGCACTTATAAATTCGATCTTCACGTAATATTTTTCAATGTTTTCTTTTTCGATCATAACTTAAGTCGTCATTCTTGCAAGTTCCAAGAAATTAAAAACTAATAAAAAAAAACCCATGTTGATAACTTTTTTAATTGAGTAAAATATAAGCGGATTATAACCAAGGGTGTGGCTCACTTAATCAGAATAGCACAATGAAAGAAACATCGTAAAACCAAATTTAACGTTAAAATTAACGACAACAAAACACAACAAAATTAATCTAGCTAGCTCTAATATAAGAATTGAGAGCCGATAAAAATCGATGACATTATCGGAAATCTATCTAGATGACGCCATTTAATCGATTACTCTTAACGATATTAATGATAACAACTTCACATAACATTAAATCTTGCTTGAATTTTACGTCGTTAATATTTATTCAATACGTTTATGAGGTTAGGCATTTTACTGACTTGAGAGATTTTTTAAATTATAATTTATAAGGTGTTTTAAATGCAATGTAGTATTTTATGAAGGTTTTTTTAATCAAACACAGTACCTACTTCTTTTTTATCTTGTTAGTAAGTTGTACGACAGACCAAAAGGCAGGAAGGACTCTATTGCAGAGTCCGCCTAGGGAAGTACCACACGTTTGCCAGTTATTCGACCGCCAAGCAGTAGTGTGCAAGCATTTCTGTGTTTGGGTTTGAAGGGTAATGTTACTAGAGAAATTAATGGACATGAAGAGATTTAACATCTAATATCTCAGGGTGACGAGTGCCGTGCAGTGCGGCACAGGGCGTGATGCTTACCACCAGGTCAATGTCTAGTTCGTCTCGTTTCATTCAATTGCTTTTAAAAAAAAACTATGTTGAGCAATAAATTTGCGTTTCTAGGGGTGCCATATTTTGTGGGAATCTCTAGAAAGTTGTCATAAAAACCGGATTAAACCAGTATCGAATTTGCGAGAAGGAAACCCCGGCAGTCGACAACACGTGGTTGGCATTACTAAAATGATGATGCTCATTTGAGCATAGATCATATTTCATCGAAAGGCAGTATACATATTTTAGGGGTATTTTATGAACTTAATATATTATGAAACGGTAGAATAAGAATACTTTTATTTGGATAACTTACTTTTATTTAATCATAGACATCTGATATTCTCTATCAGACGAAAGTTATTAGGCATTATATTTTTTGTAGTTTTATTTCTGAAATGAGGTACCTATACCTATATCTATATCGGATTTAGAAGTAGGTAAACTACTCCTAAATCCGATATAGGTACCCAAAAGCCACACACAACCTAAATAATTAAACAAGGCGTATCGGTATTAGCCGAAAGAAAATTGTGAACAAATTTAACTACCGGGCCAACCTAGAAATCCCGAAAAAATCTGCTGTTCCATACATTTCGTCGACGGCGAATGAAATTTGTCTATGGAATAGTAGATTCTTTTCGCGAAATCACTTACCGGTTCGCGTCATCATCATCATCAGACCGGAGACATCCACTGCTGAACGAAGGCCTCCCCCTTAGACCGCCACGCTGTACGACAACCTGCCATTTGCATCCACCGGTTGCCCGCGACTTTTAAAATGTCGTCGGTCCACCTAGTGGGAGGCCTTCCTACGCTGCGTCTTCCGGTTCGCGGTCGTCACTCAAGAACCTTTCTTCCCCATCGGTTATCAGTTATCAGATCTTCGACGATGTGGCCTGCCCATTGCCACTTGCAAACCCTGCGCGCTATGTTCGCGTAACCCTGTTTCGGTTCGCGTAACCATGTTTAATTATTTAGGTCGTGTCTTTTGAGTAGGTACCTGTATCGGATTTACAAGCACCTAGATTCAGAAATAGAATTATATAAAATGTAACGCATAGCTTCATCAAAATAGAGAATATCAGCTGTCTAAAACTATGAACTATTAAATTTTTACACATTCACTGTAGATTTATGCAAACTAATTTTCCCATTTAAATAAAATTAATATAAAATACTTATTATAATAAGATCAGAGCATTAATTAATGCATTGTCCTGATTCTTCGGATATTATTACAAAGTTAATGCCGCTGGAAGATAACAAATTTGTTTTTTCTTCAGCTAAGGATGTGATTTAAAGTCGCTGAGTTGGCGCCGTATACCACTCAAAGATCTACCGATAACATTCTAGCTATATCCGCGCCGCCTTTCTGGTTGCCGCGAGACATGCCACATTCGATAGAATTCTATGAATATTCTTAGCTAGAAGTGATTTATTTTATTGGTATTTGCATTCTGGCTAATAATGAACGAGACATCTTAATTATTTATCTTACATCGAGTATTTTTGTCAAAATGTGTAGATACCTAAAAGTGGATATTGACAAATATTTTTTATCAAACGTCTGGTAAGTAGCAAGCCATCCGTTTTTTTTAAATCGATATACAAATGAATGAAACGCCACAACACTACTTGACTGTCATTGTAATCTATCAAGATCCGTATCTTAAATTCAGGATTTTGCCGCCAAATTTATAAGGCAATAAGTATTTGATAAAATCATCACCATTTCATAACAATACCATACACACAATGTGAAAGTAGCTGTAATATTTCGATGTCTTCGAAGGAGCTGTTTGAGAATTAATGATGAATAAATTGGACAATCTCTAGAGTAAATACTTTGAGAATAATCCCCTAGCTATCCGTGGAGTACCTACTTAAGGTCTGGAGAAAGGAAAGGATGAAACATATTTAAAGTATTTTTAGATGTGCTTAATAAATTTATTAATAATTATTTAGTGATAGTAGTACCTAAGTAGTATGAGAATGGGATTCTTGTGTTTTTGGAACAAAATAATGAAGTAATTTGAAGAAAACCCTTTTTAAGATTGGCTCTCTGCTCGTTTGTTACCGATTTCGGTGGAATTTGGTAAAGTGATATTTGATAAGACATATAATCGATTATATTATGAGAGCTTTACGAATATAACGTTTGCGAAAATGTTAAGTGTGCTTATATAAAATGTATTCTTATTGAAGTAGTTAACTGCTTACTTTCATGGCCATTAGAAACAAAACGTTACTGCTTGGACAGTCTCATCAATCTATCTATGTGTGAGCAAAGTAATGGGAACGGCTGTTAGCAATACTGGTGATAAATTACCTCTGTTTGCTAACAACTTGCGCAGTTTTTCTGATGAACGACGTCTAGACCAGAAGACAATGGGCAAAAGAACTCGCGCGTAACCTGGTGTAACGTTACAAACTGTAAAAATTAAATAACTAGTATCGTAACGGAACAACCTTCTAGGTGGGATTATGAATGGTAGATGCAGTGATTAAAAAAAACTATTGTCTATGTACATTTAAACAAGTTATTTAAAACCTAAATTCCTCACGGAACACTCACGAGTTTTTAGTTATTTTAGTTACAACGGTAAAATTCTAAACTATAGGTACCTAATATTTGAAACAGGAAAAAAACAAATCACCAAAATCTTTCAATCAGAAAATAGTTCGTTGATCCGAAGATAAATTATTGCACATGGTCTATAATTTTGTAAATCAATTGTCTGTACCCGGCAATACCTCAAGAATTTAATCTGAATGACTTCACACCGGTTAGTTCTATGACAAATACTCAATCGAATGATCAGTCGTCGAACTCGGATGTCAGTTATCGACAAAAACTATTCGTATGCTCCGCAATAACCGCAAGCGCTGAGTCAGGTTTTTATTAGATGTTATCGTTATCAATCGATTTCATATGTATGATATAGGGTGGAGAAAATAGTAGAAACAGCGGGTTCAGGATGTTTTTTGACCTCCGAACTAGAATGGTTCATTGAGCACAGCAGCTGACTGTCGTCGTTCATTGAGTTGCCGCCGGTCGCTCGTCGCTCAGTGCCGATCCTAAACACGGAACGCGTCACACGCGCACCAGGCTTCGTGAACGTGTCTGCCGTTGGCTTTTATTTTTTTTAAATATACGCGTCTGGCGGGAACTTTGACAGATCGATAACTTTTGAATTTATGTTCAGTTTGTTTCTTAATTATTGGGAACGCATAGATAAAAAAAATATTAGGGTGTTTTAGTGATGTGCGTTTAGTTTCATAGTGATTGCTTTTGTTGTCAACTAACAAAACATTTCGCGAACTGCCATGATGACGTCTCTGTACAATGAGGTGAGTGCACGACATTTTCAACTGGCATTTATGTTTTTGTTGAGTAATTGCAGTCTCTAAGTACCCGTTGTTAACCTTTTTGTTGTTTTTAGTGGGCTAACCCGCGCAGGGCACTGAAGGTCAGGGCAATCTTTAGCAAATTTTATTTAAATTACTCGTTCCTATCCTGTTTTGTTTTGATATTAACGCAAAGCTTGCGTTTTGATGTTGACTCGTAAAAGTCCACTAATTTGAACCCTTTTAAGTTTACGTGAATGACGATATTGTAAATAAAATCACCTGCTGTGTTAAGTAAGTCCAATAGAAATAAAAGACTGTTCTTCAAAAATTTTACGTGCTCATGTTTACATTTGTGTTTTTTTAAGTTACCTGTTTGCCAGCGCTCTAGTTCACATTTAACCATCGGGGCTTGTTATCTTTTTAAGATAGTTTCGATGGTTTCGATTTGGTTCCTCAAGTAAAGCCTGTTTTTTATTCATTCATTTAGTGGTTGTCTGTGTTACAAAATTATTATCACACCCCTTAATTTCTGTGGAATTCTCAACCTATTGAATGAATCCCTATAGAATTGAAACTTCATAGCAATGATGAGTGGGCGATGAGCAGAAATGTAGTTAGTTCATCACTTTTGTGTTTAAAGCAAACTGAACCATTTGATTTTATTACTGACGTTCCTTTAAGCTTTATTAATAGGTATTTGTTATTTTCGAAGGATCTATTCGTTCTACACACTCTCGTAGCTATTTCTTGATTTTGTTTGGCGTTGTTTGCACTAAAAGCTATCGTGTTGGGAACTTGGGATCTAGTGCTTAAAGATTTTATATGATTGGATTATTATTTTCTTAAGGATATTTTTAAATGTTTGTATTCTGTGTAAAATTATACGATTGGTTTAACTGGAACTAATATTGACTCCCTTGTTGCACAAGTAAGTACCTATGTTACGTACGTACTTACATTATAGTAACTTTAGATTATGTTGATAACATAATCTATATAGAACATCCAGGAACATCATAATGATCTTCGTCAAAATATTGCTCTCGATTCTGTATTATATCAAGTAATCTTGTTAACAATTATTATAATTAACCGTATCAGACTGTTTATCAAAGGAGTTTTGTCCGATTAATATATTCGTAATATATTTTAATTTGGTTCAAATAATCGTTAAAAGTGTACATTTCAATAGTATTTAAGGCTGTTCTAGAGAATTATAATATTGATTTTATGTGATTTTAATTCTGTTTTCGTTAAATTGAAAATGTGTTATCACCAGTTCCGTTAAATTTGAATTTATAGTTCGTTTTGGACACAATTCAATGTTGAATTTGCTTATCGTGTATTTGATTAAACTGAAATATGTTACATATAAAGTAAATAGACTCAATATTAAGTAAATATATGAATGTGGAATACGATATCGTATCAGTTGCTTTCTCAGATAGGGTGGGAAAGGGTTGTGTAAAAATATACGTGCTTGATATTGATAACCTGAGTAATAAATAGGTATGTTATCTACATAGGAATTACTTCTGATAAAATTCGTATTTTTCTTAGGAAATAGGAATATTCCAAATCGGGCTATTTTGAGATTCGTAGAAAGACGTAAAATGTGGGCATAATCTTTGGTGAACAACACCAAATTGATTGATAGGAGCAAAAAGTTTTAAGTTACACTAGGAATAGTTTTAATGGGTTTTAAATTGTGCTTATACAATAGCACTACACTTGTAATGACACTTTACGCTTACTAAAGTTACATAACTAATTTGTATCATATTTATTACATCAAAAGAAAGTTCCTCATTCATCTTGAGATTTACTAGAGCTAAATTTGCAATATCAACAAGAGAGACAATGATTTTGATTCATGAATATAATATAACAATAATGATACCGCTTTCACCACTTTCAAATTTGTGATAAGGTGTGCTATACTACCTGCTATTATGAGCTGTTACAAAGACGTTTGTAAGCTCAATGATCACTTTCACTATCATTATTTTGTTTATACTATTATTTTCGTATCAAGCATCATTTGTTAGTGTGATCTCATGAAACGTTTTGGCTGTATGTGTTGTAGGTACTATAATAATAATCTGATTTTGTCATTACTATAGAGCTTAGCTTAATATTCTGAATCCCTATTTTAATGGAAATTCTAAATGTAAATCTTTTGTTTGCACTAATTTTACGGTGCCATCTCGAGTTTTGTTATATACCAGAATGTGATAAACCATAATATACCTACTATAACTATAATTACTGTTCTTCACACTGTAGCATTTGATTAACATTTTAATAGAGGCACATCCTTAAAAGGCGAAATCCCTTATTTTGATATTATCTTCCTTACACAAAATTTTAGTAAAATTTTGATTTTATTTTCATACAAATTTTAATTTTAATTTATTAACTTTCAACAATCAAATAACATAAGAGATTTTATCTGATAATAAAAAAATATTGGACGCTGTTTTACAGTTTGAAACTTTCTTAATAACAGGTAGGTATTTATTGTGTATAGATATGTATAAAATTCTCATCTACACGTTTTTTTTTCTAAGTGTACATTATGTAAAAATATATTTCGTTATCTTCTAATATGAGGTAAGTAGATGATGCTGACCGCGGCATAAATAATAATTAACCTACTTTGTTATGTCACAAAATCCATTACGTTCAGGTAACTATGATGTGTAACCAGCCTAATGTCATTGTGTGAAGCAATATTCTGATGATAAATGATGTGGCCATTTAGATGTCGTCCTTTAGGAACTTGGGTATTTCTTTCTATGTCATAATAAAATTAGCAGCTATTTGCAAATTGGAATCATTATTTTGCCCAAGAAATGTTTTGGTCGAATAATAACCTCGTTATGGCCGGATTTCCTCCTACACATTAGGATTTATAACAGCAATCATTCGCTGCGCACAATACAGTCTCTTAATTTTTTTTCGTATTTCACGATTTGCTCTTAATAGCTTTATTATTCATATCCACAGCCTATTATTATAACGTGTTTTATTATTATATGATCTCTTTTTGCTGCGGTTTTCTGATTTAATATGCACTACTTCCCACGATATTTTCCTCTATGGTAAAACGCTGGAGTATCTATTTAGTCTTATTATTATCGTTGGCGTAACAACAGTTATACTTTACAGATATAATATTGTTAATATTTGGCTCTCAATTAGCGTTAACATTCTCACTAAATAATATGAATTGAGAGAGCGTGCTTGAATTCTTATCAGAATCATTTACATCAAATTTGATTTAACCACAGCCAGTGCATGTTTTAACATTTACCAGCTTGTGTTGATATTCTCACTGTACCCACATTAGCAATAATGATACACAGGACATCGTCTGGCCATGTGTTTGTCTATGGATGACGTCATTCAGATGACTAACTTTTAAACCGCAGTCGTGTCTGTTTACTCCTGATTATCCTGTGAGCTTTCTCAACAAATATATTTGATAATTTACGATCTGAAAATAGATTTAAAATTTTAATACTAACTTACATTAGGTTTTACTATTTTGATGACTGAAATGATGCATTAGATACGCGTATGTTTGTTCGTTAAATTGGCATCATAATTTAAAAAAAAAGTATTTTTATTGCCGTTGGTCTCAACAGAAACAAGTCTCTTAAACAATATCCGAACGTTAATGCGACTCAATTCATAGAATGCCAATAAAATTTCTCCGACACCGGGGTCGCTAATAAAATTATCAAGCAGCACAGAAATGCAGGTACCCGCCTGTGTAGCACAGAAACCTCTATATTCCGAGGTTCAGCCGGTTTTGTAGCATCGATTATAGATTACGATACTAGGTCAGTGGGATTTAATTATAATGTAAAAACATTTCTATCACTCATATGATACACGACAGAGAAATGCATGTTCGTGATAGCTTTCCCTTCTTCCTCAATAATTGGAATAACATAGGGGCAGCCCATTATTCTATTAAAGTTGAGTCACGAACGTTTACCAGTTCAACTTCAAACATGCGGTAATAGTACATTATGATACGAGTGTGCTATGTTGGTCATTACACTAGAGGCGGTATTATGCGCGCGAGCCGCAGGCGAGCGCGATAAGGAAGCCGAGAGCGTAATGACTAATAGCACAAGAGTTCCATACGACTGTTTTCGTCACACTTGCGAGGAAAAAACAATTTTTTTTTGATAATAATCAACCACACAGCGAAAACATCAACAAACATTTGCGGAAAATGGCGCCCAAACCAGCAATGCGCGCGCAGGTTGACATTTACTTCAGCGGCATAAGAACTCTTTGTTGGTATTACAAAAAAAACTGTAAGTATTACCCGGCTATATTAAGAGTCCTTCGTATCCATACGTCAAATTGCAGTCACGTACAAACTTGACTTTACCGGGTTATACCTATTATAGTACAAGTGGCGTAATGTAAAGTAAAAAGCACGCGTGTGTAATAGCTTGGATTATGAGCCTAAAACCGATGCAATAAGATCCACTTTACGAGCAAGTGTGATGAAAAAGCAATAAATTATCCAATCGTCCGTTAATTTTCTAATATAGCTCACGCCTTGTCCATTAGGTTTAACTGTATCGCTTTTAATTGCCTAAAACACCGTCCGTCTATCTTTTCTCTATTACGTATGTTATAAATGATGTCAGGTTTTTTACGGGACAATAATCTGTATATCTTACCCATACTCACTCACTTCTCTATGAACTTCTCACAATGCATCGTAAAATTATTCATTTATTTCCGTTGACCGTGACACTTATACCACAACAACTCTAGCCTTAACAATACTTCACCTATTTCTCCCAGAGTAAAGTGTGTCTCTGTCAAGAGCTTATTCTTCAAACTGACAATGTCTGTTTTTTTTGGTCTTTTGTTAGTCTTTTCGTCACGGTATTCGTTGTCGAGGTCAAGTTAAGAGGCCCCTAAATAGAAGCTTAGATCTTCGAAATATCATTCGCAATCATAATCAAATTCATCACATAAATATTGGGATTTGCTTCAGAACTTTTTGCTTTGAATATTTTATCTTTACCAAAATTTGTCATTAAACAATCATGCCTACACAGAACAACAAGTGCGTGATGATTGCTATGATTGCCCAGAGCAAAAACTCAAATGTTTGCAAAAAGCTTGCTTGAAATTGAGCCTGCACTTGATAATTCGAGCAGACAATTTGTGTGAGTCATTGAACGGAAAACACAAATGCGACTCGGCAGTCATGAATGTCAGATCAATTGTTGAAGCTCATTAGCCTAGCCATATTCAGGGATTGTGTCCAATAAAGATAAAATAGATGGCGCAATATGCTGCATGGAAGATATTGTTGTGCTGCGTCCCTGACTTTTAATTATCCACATTGTTGCGTAATGTCAAAACCTTTCTGAGAGTAATCAGAGGCTTGTTTGTGAAGTCGTGGGATTCTCTTGACGGGTGACTGATGTTACCGATCACAAACAAATTAATGACTTCTCTACCGTGAAGCAATCTTTAAAAAACTGGTAAACAATGAAGCACGGTTTCAGCAATTGAGAGAAGCCTCGTCGATAGAGGTCAGTGGGTAAATATGTTGATCAAAACCTGTTGCGAGGGCCGCGAAAGGTTTACCGACATACATAAAATTAAAAAGAAATGTCCATACACGGTATCAGATAAGAATCTCATAAATGTTAGTTTAAGAGACAGTTTATGCATATCAAAGAGGTTCGCACCATCATCGCCCACTGTATTATGTAGTTAAGTTATAGACTGCTGATGCGATTGACCTCGCCTCGGATTTATTAGTGTCCACGTTTAAGAATCATTCTTCCGGAAGGCCGACGCCCACAAATCTATAAAAGTAACTTTGGCGAGGTCTAGACTTTAGAAATTCCAAGTTATTAGCATTTATTATGGAGCCGGTGAAGAAAGCCGATTGAGATAGCCATTGATAGTCTGCTTTAACTAGGTGGCGTCTATGTTAACATTTACAAGACTTTAATTGATTGTGTCTAAAACGGAAGACTAAAGTAAATCCAAGAACCATCGTTTAAATGCAAGTAAGTGTTGGAGCGTTTCCAACACTTTGTGAAATATTCTGTACTTTGAATATTCACGACCATCGACATCGGTCATCGGCTACGGCATACATAATCAATTTGTGTTGCACTTGACCTTGTGAGAGGTTTGTTACATCATTGACGTTAGCGTGTCTGCTGAACTGTATCGAAATTTAATTAACTGTAATTAATCTTAACAAATTGCATCTTTGAATATCCATCACGTTGCTTCACGTAGGTATGTAAATCTTAGTATATCAAAAACAATAGCCATTAATTTATCACCAAAGGCTTTCCAATTGACCTTTAGTGGAACACAAAGGAGTGTGGAAATAGTCCAAGGCCAACTAGCAGTGGCGGATTTAAGATCTGCTGGTCACGAACTAGAACTCACTCGAGCCTTACCTAAATCTAAATAATTGTTGTCCAAGAGCACTGAAAGAGTTCTGATAAGAGAATGGCTATTGCAACAATTTATTATTATCATGTAAGCTATATTTACAACGGCTCATGCGGCTTGCACTGGCTTTAAGAATGAGTTTTTGATATTTATGACTCATGCCATCAATCCAGATAATAAGACGGTGCGTGACTAGGATATCGTAGTGACTTATAATGCAACTAGCTTACTCTTAACTGCATTATTGAATTCGATTAGCCATAGCTTGTTAAACTGTTTGAAATCTATGAAAATGGTTTAATTGTGTAACACTAATCGCCGCAAGTGCAACCAACGGTGAAATCGAGGATTTGCAAGAATTTCGGAGTCAAGATCTCTAGATTAACCCGTGCGTTTCATGATTTTATCTACTTACCTGTAATAGTTTAGAGTGCTCTCATCCAGTTGTTCACGGATTCCCGAGCCACGGTCACGAGCGCTCCGTCATGAGATCGGCCATTCACCGAAACGAATTTCAATTTTACGGAACCGCCTAGTACTCGTATGAGCCGTCTCATTTCCTACTCGACTCGCGCATTCTCCCATAACATTCGATTTATTTTCATCCTCATGCGAAATCATTAAGTGAAATAAAGGTTGTCACGAGTTTTTTAAAAGTTATCTCGATAATTTCTCTCCTTTTACGAGCCTTATCTTTATACGGATGCATCTTTGATGAGGTATCAAGGTGCGTGAATATGCAAATGGCTGAAAGTCTGTATGACCCACAAGCAAGCCGGTCTGGGCCAGCACGCGCCACGTCTGGCCATGTCTGGTACACGATATCGAACACGAGGTAGCTACTGTACACCATGTTTTATTAATCAACCCCATTGTATAGACTCGGTTTGGAATCGTAAATCCTTTTATGGCTCGCTCGGCTATTCATGGAACAGATAGTGGAATCGTTCGAGTTCTTTTTTACCGGATTCACTTTAAAGGTGGTGAACTTATTGTGTGAAGTGTTGATATTCCTTGCTCATTTTGTGCGTAAAGATATTAGAGGTAGCACTATACACAGCAGCCGGATCTTTATTATTATTATACTAGCTCATCTTGTCTTACTGCTAAGCAAAGAAATCTCTTCCTGTCCATATTTTATGCTATACAATACTCTCAACAACGCACATAATATCGTCTTAACTGTTATTGTGTGCCATCCCTTTTAGGAATCGATCTCGTTTCTCCATAGTTTATATCTAAATTTGTTTTTTTTTGTGCAATGAAGTGATGATACGGATGATACGTTTGCCAGGCAAACGTGGTAAGCATCACGCCAATTACAGTAGCAGAGCGAGAATTGTGAACTTGCGGTCAAAATCTGCACTGCAATGCACTGCGCTTATCATCCTGAGATATTAGGTATTAAATCTCTTCATGTCTAGTAATTTCTACGTATATTTACATTCTACTTACATATCGTATTACAAATTCAAGTTGGTTCCAACTTGCTTTCATTGAATACCTGACAGTACAGAGTAGTCGATGGAAAAAGCTACTCGGAAAAGGCTCTGAAAGCCTGTAAACAAACACTAACGATCAACTTGGAAAAAAATTGAGCTTACCAGACTCCTTGCTCAGTATCTAGCGCAGTGCATCAGACCACCAGCGCGACATTAGCATATCTCCCGTCCAACCTGCCGGCGGTAAGTGGTATCTATGTTAATCGACCGTTGCCGGTCCTTTTTCTGAAATGTTTCGTTTGTTCGCTTTTCTGCTTGCGTCACTTCCCATTCCGAGGTTTGAGTCTTGTTAGTGTTAGTTGGTCTTGTTTGTTTTGGTTTCGTTTCGTCTTTTTTTATGTATGTAAGATTGCGTTTGTCCGTCATCTCGCGTGATGTATAATGGTTAAAATGTGATCTAAGGTGAAACGCACTTATTAAATAAACAATTTTTGCAAAATTACGTGTTATATAGGCGTTGTCTCTTACCATAAAGTCATTACTAGTTCCAGTAATGAGAAGAGGATTACACATTAAAAAAACACATTTGTGGACCTTGATTGTATCAATTAAGAAACACCCATTTATTATTTCCAAATGTACCCACCATTTCCGAAAATTTAAAATAATTTGTA
Organism: Erannis defoliaria; assembly: GCA_905404285.2. NCBI lineage: Eukaryota > Metazoa > Arthropoda > Insecta > Lepidoptera > Geometridae > Erannis > Erannis defoliaria. Next base: position 4,018,238 of record FR990078.1, read on the forward strand.
TCTTGATTCTTACAATATTGTTTATTTGTATGCACACATGGTTATTGGTACATATTATAAACTGTTGTACTTCGTAACTATTGAAATAATACGCCGTTTTTGTGCTTTACTAGTAACTATTAAAACAACTGTAACTCATAACTTCCTAACTACGAAAACAATTTTAGTTGGTAGTTTATGTTTGAGTTTTTCCGCTATTATAGTAATACAAATTGGAATTGAAACGAGGTCACTTCAATTTTGTCTTCGTACAACTCACGATTACGTAAAATAAGGTTATGATTATTAATCTAACGCACATCTAAATTACCTACCTAGGCCATATCAAGCTTATCTTACGAAATGAGCCTATTGCTCAAAACGTTATAAGTGTCTAGACTGACTTCAACCCTTTTCTACTAAATGCACCACTTGCTCTTAGAATCAAAAACAAAAAAGATCATAACCTTTTTAGAAAACTTTGCTTTGAAAATAACTGAGTCTAATTACAAGTACAAATAAGGTACTTGCTAATAATAATACAATAATATTTATCGATTTTTTTCTGCGAGAATTTATCGAGATGTTAAGCGGTGAGACATAGTGTGAAATGGCAACACCATGACGAGACGGTGCTGGCTATAGGTATGTGTGAAACTGGTGGATGTATTCTCGCCTGTCGGATATCTTGATGACCATGCTAAGATTGCTTCGCCTACGTTCACTATCTTTACTTGTGTACTTACAGGCGGTACCTATTTGGGACCGTTAATGTTAGCTTTCTTGCAGAATCAGCCTGATAACAACCCGAGCCTATAGAAGCCTGGAAGTGTCAAAGGTTTCCTATCAGATAAGATTCCTTGCCTAAAACGCGAGTCGTGCTGAGCACTAATGTAAATATTAACCTAATTCCAAGAAAACAAAATTTCCAATATGTTTACATAGTGAAGCTAATCAAAGCGTTCTAAAGTATTGTAGTGGGATGAAATAGAACATTGTATGCTATATTATACTGTAGTATAATGCAACATCCATTATAACTCTTCTTCAAGCTCTCTTAATGGATTGGCGAAGGTAAATAGGCTTCGACTCGTATATTAGGAGAGCTTAGCGACAAGTATATTTATGAGATCAGAAACGTGAGCGAAATGATTTATGAAACAATCGTGGATACACCAGCCCTTTTGCAACAGCACTAAATTACGTTACAATGTAAGCAAAAATCTCCAAACTGTTGCAACAATGTTTCTTTAACATTAACCATATTTTCGGGATGTGCTCGCTGTCGTATTATATTATGGTTGCATCAAGATTGTCCCCCCAGCAATTAAATACAGAAAATTTGTATCGATTGACGGAGCTCGATAAAAACGTGCATCGATGCCGATTACGTATTACATTTATCATTTCAATTTAAATTGCGTCGCATTCGATTCCCGAAACTGATTATATTATTGATCGTGCCTATATTTGGATTCGGTAAAAACTGTCTTAAAGTGCGCGCAGATTTTTTATCAACTTTATTCGATTGTTTATGCAGTGGACATTCCTTGTCGTTCGTTGCACGCGTTTCATTTACGTGCCCTTAAATGTCGAGATTGAATCGTCAACACGAGAGTTGTAATAAAGCATGATTGGGCCTTCGTAGCTTCTCTGAATGACAATGCTGGGACGAACGCGGAATTTAAATGCACCTGCCTACGCGACTATAAGGGAGAGTGTAACGTGCTTGTTTTTTTTTAAAGACTTCTAGTCTGTTGAAACACCGAAATACGCCTTCTTGACTTCACTACCTTATTTTATTATTTCTTGAGTATTTGACTCGATCTTGGAGGCCAAGACCTATTTTAGGTCGTCGTGCCGTAAGAATGAATGAAGTGAGACAATCGACAACTATATCAATTCGGATACTAAGACTAACTTTTACGTACATGAGATTACACAAGTAAAATTAAAAATTAACTTTTCTCTTTTCAATTTTTTTTTAGATTCTAGTCTCTATCGAGTGTTTGTACCTTTACCTAAAGGTACAATACACAACACAACCAAACCCAATAATTTACGAGCACAATAACTTAGTTCGTGACTTGTGACCAAATAAAGTTCCTTCTTGTAAGCTTATCGATAATAGCTGTAAAATCATGTTCACACAATTCCCATCGACCATTTCCGCCTTTTAACAATGGCTCTTGATAATTCTCAAGTAAAACAATAAAACCACGACCTGCGACTTTAACTACGGGTCAATCTTCTTACGATTGTGATTTAGCATTCTGTTCCTAATCAAAAACAATAGATCAATTGTTTTTAATGATAGGCTGGGTGCTTACCTGATTTCTCTGAGAGTATGCAAACCATTGTACATTGTAAAGCGAATTGAATTGAATGGCTCTCTATTGCTGCTTTTGTTTTCTTTAAACAAACTAACAATAATTTAGCACTTTTTTGTGTCGTTGTGTGGCACGAAATATCGAAGAGTGGACTTTTAAAGGGGTAGAATTTTATTTTTAGTATTGCTTGAACAAAAAGCTGATCTAGCCACGCCAAGTAATATATTACGTCGATGTAGGCACCACACATTGTCATCGAGTGGATCCATTGAAACTCATTGAACTCAATGAGAAATGAGTAGGATTTTATAAACAGCGCTGCTTGAGAAGACGGCCATGTTAAACTGATGATTCGGACTTTTTCCAAATAATAATCAATAGGCTAGAGACTGGTTTTTTTTATTGTCCTATTAAAATGTGGCCCATAAATTATATTCTGAAAAGTAAGGCGTGACGTCATTTTTTGTTTTGTGGGAATGGGACAGAGTTGCCTCTAACGAAAACTTTAAACGCTTATATATCAGAATATTAATAACCGATTTAAATTCTTTTTTCAATAAACATACTATATTTACTTAAATTCTTCATCAAAGCTATTGGTTTCAACAATTGAAACACCAGTCATCTACCCTTAAGTAACAGACGAAGGAAGTATACCTGACTATGGATTTGACACCTACTCCTAGTAAAGTTAACAATGAGAAATCAAGATGATGTGCTAACAACACGTTTGTGTTGTGCAAATAACAGTGATTGATAATTATTTAATAGCACTTTGTTGGTGGGATAAAGAATAGATTGTAGTGTGTAGGCACATCTTTGTGTAAGAGCTGATCATTTCTACATATTTGTAAATCAAGTGCGTCTATAACACTGTTGTAGACTAAACGGTGTGCATTACAGTTCTATGATCATTAAAGGGATATTTACCGTGATTATGTTGTGAAACGAGCTCCTGATATTTTGGTACAGTTACGTGCACCATGACCACAGAGCAGTGCTCTAAGTGTAACAAAAAAAAACTGAATAGACCGTGTATGTTATTTGGCCTTTTTGCATTCTGTTTGGATGTTATACGTAATACAAGCATGTTTGTTTCCTAATTAATAATTATGTTTGGAGCACAGATAAGAGAATAAAGCCCGTCACAGACGTAGCTATAATATATATTAAGTAAGTAATATAGGTTAAGTAAGTTATCACAGTTTGTGCTACTGGTTTGACGTTATAATATTGTCAAAGTTTTCTTTTTGGTAATGCTGTGTACAATGTTTGGGTTAGCAAATTTATAATGTATTCTGTATTAGTATGTTTAAGTTTCATAAGATTTTGGTTTGCTAATTATTGTTGTACTTAAGTTAAATAAAATAAAATAAAATAAAATTAATATAAATTATACCATGGTATATTACGATATATTTTCTATACAAAAATAGAAATATATAATATAGCTGCGTGTGCGGGCAGTCGTTTTTTTTTAGTAAATATATCGTACTAAGCCATTCTATGATTTATAGACGGGTAAGCAATGTAAGCAATAATAGCGTTCAGTATGAGTAAAAGCGATGTTTATGTTTCTGCATTGGTTACCGCCCACATAAATGATAGGCAGAATATAGATGTATAGACTTGTCTATGTTTCGTAAAACAATGCCTGCTGAGACCTAATATCTCGATAGATAATCTGTTCGTGAGAAATTTAACTATGTAATCAGCCTCTGTCCACCCACAACGGAATATAATAATATGCTTGAAGCATCATCTTCGAAGCCAAGGTAAAATGCTTTGACTATGGCCCCAGTACTCTAAGCTACAAGGGAAATTATGATAGGCTTAATAACATCAGTTTACTTTATAAAAGTTGCCATATACCAACATTTTAAGTCAAGTATGTACCTACTTGTGTACTTGTGAAAGATCATCATCATCAGCCCGGAGACGTCCACTGCTGAACGGAGGCCTCCCCCTTAGACCGCCACACTGTACGACAACCTGCCATTTGCATCCACCGGTTGCCCGCGACTTGAACTTGTGAAAGATACTTATTTATAAATAATGTTAAAAGTCTATTTTGGTTTTTACTGCCTTCAAGTTACCTTATTAAAATTATATAATTTATTAGCAACATAAATCTAATTTGCCGCTAATCGCTATGGGACTTTTATGTGAAGAAGGCTAATTCGTAGGGCAAGTCGGAGGTTTTGGGTGAGCTCAAATACCTAGCGAATAGTGCTGAGTTATAGGTAAAACCGTAGCACTATTATTTATTCTATGGTATAACTTCAAAATAGGACTTTTACGAACGCTGTTGGTTGTTTGAAAATTATTATATCTTATAACTTAATTTACAGATCTTGTCAAGACTATTGGGCCGTCGACCGCCATCGTTTTCTCGTTATAATATAATAAATTGTCATTATTTTTCTATTTCAATTCAGTGAAAATAAAATACACAAAATTAAATTTTTGGCACATGACCAATGAAAACTTTTTTTCCGCGTGACGAATAGTGTCCTAAATCATATCAGAGGAGTATTACTTTTTTACATGACGTACTATCAAGTTTGACTCGCAGACTTCAAAGATTAATTCAAAAGTATCTTCACAATCTCCTTAGATGTCTTCAAGATGCGAGTGATCGGTTTTTTTATAGACAAGCGTTTTCCGTCGTAGACGGCATCTTCGCTTATCTGCGAGTTAGCGATCAAACATAAGCCTATATTAAAATTAAAAATCCAATATATTTGTCTGCTCTGACCAAGCTCTGACCCTAACAAAATCTAGAGTTTACTGGTTTCTTTGAATACTAGCTTACCGCCCTATATGATATTGACTTATTAATAACCTAACAGCTTTTGTTCTATAGTATTAAAATTCGTTAGAAAAATAATAGATGCTCCTTACATATCATGTTGCCGAAAGCAAATCGTAATTTTCTATGGAACCGCAGTTTTTTTCTAGCTTCTAAAGCTTCGGTTCAAACTTTTTTCGTTATGCTATGCAGAAACTGATCCTAGTTACCAACGATCATGTAGCATTGTACAGCTTATTCTGTTGGTTTGATTGGTAGAAACTATGCCCAGGATCTTCAGGCACATTGTATATCAGTCTAGCCTTAGCTGATACGTTCCGGCAAAACCACAATCCCACATAATCGTGCGTTACTTTAATCGGATCACACTCACGACGTCCACCACATTCGTGCCAAGGTCCGGGTATTTCACTAATGTGCCCATTCATAACTTTAATGTATTTAATGGCAGTAATATCAACTAAAGTATGACTGACTTACCTGCAGACCCTAAAGGTAGAGCTGGTGTCGCATTTACCAAAAAAAATCCCTTTGAAAATTTTAGTTCCATCATTTGACCAACTTTACCGACAGGTTGGTTATACCAAGTAGACTTGTATTGTATCACAAACAACAGGCTCATTATGAATGGAGATTATAATCGAGACATCGTAACTTCGAGCATAAAACACAGAAGGTGGCATGCCACGGCGTACACTCCTCCACAAAAAAGTATATGGTCACTCACTGACCATGTTATCCTTTGTGTGTTTTGAGAATGTTTCAGTATGTGTTCATACGAACAGGAAATGGTTTTATTATTGTGAAAGCTTACTTGAAAGTGTGCCATGGGCGTTTACTTTGTCCCCAGCAAGAAAATGGCAGAAAATGATGTATAGGCAGATTGTCGTCATTGGCATCTCCAATGGTAATGCTCGAAGCATTGTAACTATAGTTTCAAGTTAGTGGTCTTTAAGAATGTTCTATAACAAGTGATATAAGAATATTAAGTACATGTGCACGCAATGTTACTTTTAACAGCGGTTTGATATCGGTAATTACTTGCAGATTGGTTCACTTAATTATGTGCTAAATTATGGACTTTATTGCTTATTTGCTTCAGGGTGGTCATTTGACTTTTATGCCTCATCTCATAAGAATTACGCAAATTAATTTTTCTTTTTTGCGTTGGAAATCAATTTTGGTTTAACTAATATGTTTAGTAACCGGTTCTGAAGGGAGCTAAGTATACTATCTATTAGTACGTAAGTATATAAAGTTAACTATTAATACTTTTCATCATCATCATAATAAGTCTATCATAATCCACTGCCGAACGTATGCCTCTCCGAAAGCTCTCCATTAATTGATTGATTTGATTACTCTTACTGATTTATGCCATTTTCGTCCCGAGAAAGTTTGTCCCACATTAAAATATCTGCTTTCGTCCCGCTTTGTATGCCGTGTTCGGCCCAAAAGAAATTTTTATTTATAAAATCTAATTTCGTCCCATTTTTCGGCTTATCATTCGGCCCAAGATTTTTCTATATGCAAATTATGATTATTTTAGTACACTTGACGTTACAAGTTTCTTCACTTGAATTTCTATGTTTTCAAAATGATAGGCATTTAAAAAAAACTATATAATCTACACCTATTGTGTTGTTTAAGGTTTTAATAGACCACTTATATTTTTCTTTTTTTTTACTCATTCTTTATGCTTACAATAAAAAAACAATCGTTTTTTATTTCTAGCATCAAATAAAAATCTTGCTTCTAACTTCTTATTTACCAACCTCTTAATTTAACTTATTCTGTGACTAGCTAGGCTAAAGTAACATCGATTGACGTGAAATCTAGATATCGACACCGTGGGATTGAACGTCTTTCTTTCTTGGGTATGAAATATAGAGTAGAGAATAGAGAGATGTCGACTAGTAATGTAGAATTGTTCACTCATTAAACAAGGAGAACATATATTTTAAGTTTTACCTGAAAATATAAAATTTTGAAAGTCAGTTCATTCAAGTCGGACTGCAAACAAGTGGTGAGATGCGCTAAGCCAGAAAAAGTATATGTTCTACGTTCAAAACATTGTGTATTATTTATATAGGAGCATAGCATGAAAACAATAGGTAGGTAGGTACATAAGAGTGTCCCAAACATATTAATTATTTAGAATGAAACAAACTGGTACGTTTTAATAAAAAGCTGCTGCAAAAGCTCAGATGGTGCAAGATCTTTAATAGGTACCTACTATAACCGGAATAAAACTTTCTGCAAAATTAAGATCATTACTCAGGGAATGTACGGAGAAAAAAAGGCGTGCAATAAATTAGAAGAGTCTGCCAACCGAGCTTGTAAAAGTATAATTTGTAAGCCATAGAAAGTTATTTACGAGGGTATAGAAATTAGTAATTGGTGCTGTCGATATCGTGGATTCTTATGGTATTTTTTGCACACCGTTCACTCCAATATTTGCACAGTAGTCTTGCAATACTTTAGCTATCATGGCGTTGGGAATAAAGTTCAGAATCGGTTGTTTTATTGACTGACCCATCGATTGCTTTGATTGGACTTGACTTTTTGCGCTAGGAAAGTTGTGGCTGACAACCGGATATTTTTACCGGTCAGCTCAAAGTTGAAGAAGGGAGGCACCATCGTATTTTCTTAGCGAAATTGTTAAACATCAGTAGAAATGTTTAGTTCTAAAGTTTGGTCACCTCTAGAGATGCGTTGGTTGAGCATTGCAGTTGGATACGTCAATGATCATTAGGTTTTTTCATGGATGGTACTTTTTTCTGCAATAATGAGGAATACTTTTATTGATGACCAACTTACGAAATATATTTGTTTTTCCTCTAAAAAGCTCGTTGCACGATCATTTATCGTTGAAAATGCACAAACATAACGATGCTTGAAAGAGAATCTAACTCGTTCCTTCCAGCAGCGTTGAATTTTTATAGGTAAAGTTTTTCACAGAAAAAGATCAGCCCTGGCCAAGAAATGTACTAACGTTAAGATTTTTAAATAACAAACACTCCTTCATTCTGGGAAATGTCAAACTCAGCGGTTATGGTCAACATTGCCTTGCTATGTATGGTGTAAACAAAATTGGAACAGTACTGCAGTTCTCTCAAATCCTCATCCTGCACGAAATCTAGCTGAATGACTCTAGCTAATGGTAGGACTTTTCCGAGACGCATGTGACCTCGTGGTATAAATGTCCCATATCTCCTTGTATGCACTAGGCCAAGATGTCACCGTTTGCTCTCGCGTTGGGCCTAAATGTGATTTCAAATAAGTGTTTGGACTAAGTAGCTATTCGGCTATGTCGCTATTAGTCTATTTCTTACATTGTGTATTTCGCCATACGACTATTTCGTTATTAGACTATTTTTCAATCGACTTCAAAAAAGAAGGTTCTCAATTCGATTGCATTTTTTTATGTATGCTATGCGATTACTCCGCCAATTATGATTTGATTTTGAGGTTTTTATTTTTTTCTTTGGTACCTAGGTAATAGGTTCCCATATACATTTTATCGAAATCGGTTCAGTAGTTTGGTTTTTAAATCAAAATATGTAATTGGAAAATATGAAGATGTCATCCAGGTAGTCGAAATTAAAGTCGGTTGTTTTTTTTAAACGTACTATTATTACATTGTCCATTTCGCAATACGATTTGGTCACTATAAGTCTATAATTCTTACAATGTCCATTTCGCGTTACGACTATGTCGCTATTGGTCTATTTCTTCCATAGGATTTTAGTCTGATTCGATATGCCTTTTCATTTCAATGAAATCAGCTTATTTCACAGCAGATGTTAATAGTGATCATTGCCGTATAATGCCCTCAGTACAATTTGTTTCTACAACATTCACAAAAAATAAAAATATAGTTCCATTTATATTATTTTAGGGGTCACATGTTCAGGCCTAAGCCTTTTGTGTCCCGTGCAAAAACTCACCTATTAGTTACGGATGGCCCGAGTGATTAAATTGAGGGAAGTAGCAGGGGTGCCTTATACTTTATTGTTAAAATACGAGTAGCAACGTACATACAGTAAGGATATATTTACCTATACAGGTTTAGTTCTAATCAATTAGCATCCTTTTAAGGGCATATTCTGTACATCAAAACAAATAACTTTTACTATAGGACCAACTCTGAAATCGTGAAAAATATATAAAATATAAAATATATGAAAAATAGACAGCTGTTTCATAGAAAAATCAGTTGTTCATAATGATGAGTACCTATATGTACTTACTATAATGTTCTAGAATAATGTCCGTCGTTCATGGAAACATCCCGTATAATATTATAGTAGGTGCAAAACTGTCTAACCAGCCCCTACTGCCGAACGTACTAAAAGCAGATGGTAAGAATAGGAACATCTGCTTGGCACGTGTGCTATGCCAGACCACGTGTGTGGTTTCACACTAGACCGGTTTCAAACTCGGAAGTGGGACAATATTGGAGAAATAATATACAAGGTATAGACGTGGTCTGGGTAAATTATGATGTTTTGAGGGTTAGTTCAAATGAGGAACGTCTGATTTAGACTGACGAACGTGTGAATGAAAGAATGTGTGTGAATGACTGTGATGAACCCTTCGAGCACAAAAGTACCATTAGAGGTGGAAAGGAAAGGCGGAGTTTGTGTTAGTGTGCGTCCATACGAACAAGAGTTTGTTTTATTAGTGTGATAAAAGTCTACTTGAAAATGCACCATGTTGTGTTTATCTCAGAGAAAAGCGAAAGCTAGGTACTTGGTTTATCTCGTACCCAGCAAAGTATGTAGGCTGGTTATCGCCATTGGCATCTCCTAAGGTGTATGCTCGAAGGATGACATCCGTCAATAAGAGCATTTAAGCTCATATAAAAACAGGTACTTGACATTGGCACAATGCACAAACGTGCTGTGGCCACAGAACAAAGGAAAAAAATTATATATATTGGTAATACATCATTAAATGGGAAGTTTTCTGACAGCAACAGTTCTACATCCATAGAATAGACGGCGCTGGCGAGATATGGCCTACCTTTTTTCGCATTTTTCTTGTGAAAAAGCAGTTCACTCACCTTCACTGCTTCACTTCACAGTTCGCGATCGTTGGTGAAGTGCTTTTCCAAGTTTTCTTGTATCATTTTGTTGAAATTCTAATAAAGTATTATTGTTACGTTACGTTATTGTTTTTTTTTAATGATACTAATTGTTATTTTTATTGATAGTAATTAATTAATCACCTGGCAAGGCGCACTTACCAATATACGTGGAATAACAAAGCTTAAGAAATTATATGGGCAAGTACTTTGTTATAAAAACAATAACCACAAAAAACGCATGACTGATCTAATATAAATGAAATAAGGTTACTTTTGATTATTTGACATTTTTACTTTGCTTTATTCGTTCAAAATCTTTAGAACCACAGACAAAATAGTAAAACTATTCAGGCCATGTCTCTTCATTGCTATCGAACGGATTTTTATGTATTTTTTTATTTGCTGTCAGAAAATCGCCCATTTTAAACAGAACCGTTTTTGCATATCTAGAAAATAATTTCTGTTATAGTAGGTTTTTTTTTCCCTTAGTTCTTGGCATCGCACGTTGTGCATTCTGCCAGTGTCAAGTTTATGATTTTTTCAAGTATTTATATGAAAATCAAGTCAAATATGTCATGATATCACAGTCAGTCACACGAAATTAGTCATAGTCGAGTCCAAGTCATGCCCTAGTAAAGTTGTGGCGACTTTACTATGAGCTTCTACGGAGTTTTGAAAACAACACAAAAAGACATGTTTCACCACATTATATCACTTGCCCACACTCGTGCATGTAATTCAACACTCAATGAATAAAACACCACCATTTTTAATCATTAATTCGCGAAAATACACAAGTTTAAGAAAATAATAGAATGCAACGACATGATTTTTCCGTGTTCCCGCCAAAACTCCTATAGTAGGTTTACTATTATGAAAAAGAAAATGGAGCTTTATCGTAGATCTAGTTAAAAAGGGGCTTTTATGCGATCGCATTCTACATTGCTTAGTATGGGGCTAGATGGCGCTGTGTGAAATGTCTACCGATATTTATTTTAATTAATTAATTTATTGTAGGCAGCATAATTATTGTTTACTAGCTGACCCGAGAGGAATTGTCCTGTCAAAATGTTAGTACAAACTTTTTAATTATTTTCCCTAAAAAGTTAATTTGGTCTCATACTATCATTAAAAAAAACGGTCTATAGTCATTCCACGACCATTCTCAAGTGATGCGCTTACCAACGACCATCATTTCATTTTTATTTTGTATAAGTAGATGTATTATAAACTTTTTTTTAAACGCTACAATATTTCAACCCACCTCTCAATATCCATCGATTACAAACTTTCTCCATTAAAGATCGCAGGATCGCAGAACGGTCCCACAGAGTCGAGTCCGGTATCTCATGCATCTCATTGTAATGTGTCCTGTGCGATCGTAATCTCTAATTTATGCTCTGTATGGTTTCTATGTAATATGGACTGTGTCCGGTATCGAACTCGCATCTGGTCCAGAGTTGGGTAGATATTGGGACCTAGATTGTACAGGCATATAAGACCTATTAACATTCATTGAAAAGATGGAATAAAGAATAAATGTACTAGATACAAATGATGATAATGAGCACTGTCCCGATAGTCGTCACTTGTCACAGTAAACGGCCTCATAGCGAAGAGCGTCGACGAGAGAGAGAGAGCTAGATCCTCCAAGGCCTCGACCAACATCTTAAGATGCTCTCGCTGTTGGGTCATATATTTCTAAACGTGAGTTCTTCACTCTGCAGCCTTAACCACCAGTAGCTTAGGTCCTGCCCCGCTGCCGACGGCACTCTAGGTTTAATTAAGTTTTTTTAATAATTATGTTTTTATATTGTTTTTAATAATAAATTGTTAACTTATGAAAGAAAATGAATGCATCATAATGATGATGATATGCATGAAGATACATATGATACCTATATATATATCGTGATATGTATGGTTACGTTGACTATGATGAAATGACGATGTATAAAGTAAGACAGCTGTGGTAGATAAGCTAGAGATTTTGTCATGCGATTATGACGAATATTTTGTAAAAAAGACCCTTGTTGGGACTTTCAGTTCAAATTGTAGATTAACTTTTTAGCATCTTGGTTTTTATAGCAACGGAAAATTTTAATTAATTTATTTGGCTAAAATACCTTGCTTAAGCCTTGTGTATATCATCTCTGCTTAAACTAACGAAATAGGTCCAATTACAGATCAACTTTACATATAATACAACATTTTCCGGGTCAAAAGTAGCATATGTATCCTTGCTATAAAGTCTGTACTTCTTGTACCTCATATTTTATTCAAATGTTAAAAATATTCTACAAATCTCTACACTCAAAGCGCTCTAAATTCTACGAAGCTAAGGTATAAAATTACGATTGCAGCTGACACTAACGGCTTACCTACTTATTACAAAAGGTCTCATAAAACGTAGTGACTGATCTAAGCACACAATGCCTAACATAAACTAGATAGCTTCTGTTTAACAGAAGGAGGTTGCAGATACCATTGATATTCTGAACATCATGTCAGAGCTTAAAACGCCCACGCTTTTTTTTATAAACTTGTTAGCTTGCCTCTTTTGTACGAAAGATTGCTCCATACTTCTTGAAGACAATAAAGATTTGTACAATGCATAAAAACAAGCACTTTGTATGACATACACTGATAAGGACGCGCGAGTCACGGTACAAAACAGGAATTCACTGAAAACATATTCGAAGAAACGTATAAAGTAGCAAATATTGGACCACGTGCATATCAAGAAAATGCTCATTTCGCAAAATTATAACAATCGATAATGGGCAATTTTGCTGAAATCTCACTGTACAAACACGCTAAAATGAACCTTACTTTCTATGAAATGAGAGTTGTTAACTAAAATTTGAGAGTTAGACAGAAATGGTCAATGACAGTGAATTCGGGCCCTCAGGGTTAACGTCTCGTCCCGTATTTGGCATGCGATGCAATACAGTAATTAAGCGAAATGGACAGTCCAGTTTTGAGTTCCAGACAGCCTGGGATTTAGCTCTGGGCTTTTTCAGTTGTCTTTAAACTCCTGTAATGATGGTGTTAGAACTTTAGAAGCCGGTTTCCGTCCTCGTGGTAGACTCGCGTGGTCGAGCGTGGGAGAGTGCCTGGGGTGTCGCAAATCGGTCTGGTTACCTTACAAAGTTGGCTTGAAGTTATTCATTTTATTCTCCTCAAGCTTTCTGACAAATGTTTAATGCTTGATCTTTGGGTATTTTGTATACCTACTTAATTGAGTTAAGTTACCGTATCAATAAGAAAATTGACTTGTATTTTTATAAGTGTAAGTACCTGAGAATGATTACAAGTTATACAGGAGATTGACGTGTAAAAACAAATTCCATTATGAACTGATTTTGAATATTTTGCGCAAGGGCTAATTATTTTGTACAGACATTAATAATGTCCACATAATGCTATTGAAAAGGCTCCGCGTGCTACAAAAACAGAATACTGTTATGTAAAGTATAATCCCATTCATAATTCCAAAGTTCACCGACTCCACTCTCATAATACGAAATCTACAAAAACAGTTGATTTATCACGCCTATCATCTCACAGACTAGACTACATTATTACATACATTATGGCTATTATTATTAATCTGATTAAATATTATTATTATAATTATGTTGAATCTGTTCTGCTATGCAAATAAATAATTTTGCAAGCATGTTATTATTAGGTAGGCGTGATATATTGCCAATGTCCTGACAGGAATGAGATATGGCATGCGAGTGATGTAATTTTTATGAATTATTTATTAATTTATTCGTGCATTGATTTGTCAAACATAATTTTTAAAGTCTAGCGTCGTACATCATTTCGTTTGTAATTGAGTTGCTGCAAATTGCTAGATTGTTGGCAACCCACAAATAAAAGATTTAATCTAAAGTTATTATGAGTTCAAAATGTGTTAATGCGAAAACATGTTTGTCTATAATAAATGCGCTAACATAATCCTTTAAATAATTAATAAGCTTTGTGTCAGTGGTTCTCGGATGACTACCAAAATCATTAAGTGTCCTCAGCAGTCCTGAATTACCGGACAAGACTTTAATTTTGTAACTAGTTTTATTGATTGGTAATTATATAATTCTGACCATCTTTTTGTAGTGGTAGGACTCTACTGCAGAGTCCGACCGGGGAAGTACCACACCTTTGCCAGTTAATCAACGCCAAGCAGTAGTGTGCAAGCATTACTGTGTTCCGATATGAAGGCCAATTACCAGAGAAATTGCTGGTTATGAAGAGATTGAATATCTGATATCTCACGAGCGGTGACGAGCGCAATGCAGTGCGGCGCAGGATTGTATTCGCAAGTTCACAATTCTGGCACTGCTAATGTTAGTGGCAGGCGTAACACTTACCTCCAGGTGAAAGTCTTGCTCGTCTCGTCACTTGACCGTATAAAAACATAATAAATAAAAAACCTCTTTCACAGTCGATAAGGATTTCGCTGTCCCGTCTGGTTTTTTATTGAATTTTTATCAGCCTAAGTTATCAGTTATCACATGGCTGGTACCATACGCCACCTTCTGTCACCATGGTTCACCATAATGGCCATATGAAAATATGTGATATGTGTGAAATATACCTTGATGCAGATATCTTTATATCAGACAGACAACAAGGTGAATTTTTTTTTTCTTCTTAGAAGTAACGTAGAAAGAAAAAGAATTACTGTGATAGTGGTTAAACGCGTCCCAACAAGGTAAAAAAAAAACGGCACATTAGCCTAGACTGCAGAATGTAAGTAGTCAAAGGAGAACCAATTTGGAATAAAGAGCTACAATAGCAACCAGACGACTAGACGTAAATTTGAAGTTATGAGTTTCTTAGTTATAAGTTCAAAGAGTTGTCATCATCAGCCCGGAGACGTCCACTGCTGAACGAAGGCCTCCCCCTTAGATCGCCACACTGTACGACAACCTGCCATTTGCATCCACCGGTTGCCCGCGCCTTTTACAATGTCGTCGGTCCACCTAGTGGGAGGCCTTCCTACGCTGCGTCTTCCGGCTCGCGGTCGCCACACAAGAACCTTTCTTCCCCATCGGTTATCAGTAGAAAGTAAGATCAAAGAGTTGTATTGAGATCTAATTATGTCAGATACATGTAACTCAGTTTTCACAGCTCAGTAGTTTAAACTCGGCAGTACCCACAGAAAAGCGAAGGGCCTACCTCTTAGGCAGTACGTCCAACCAGATACGGATCAAATCAAAAGCGCGTGGATTATCAAAATAACATGTAATATAACAGTAAAACCTACAACTAATAAAGCAATAAATACGCTTTCTAACACGGAGTTTACGTCCCATCTGCAAGGCAAAGTAACAGGAAAAGCGCTAGTAATAACCGTTGAGAACTAGAGTTGAGGCGTTATTATCGAATGCAACTATCGATTAAATGGCGAGAGAGATTATAATAAAAGGGTGAAATTACAATGAAATATTATGTTATGATCGAAGTTGTGTACAATTTTGGACGTTAAGTATTTATTTATGCAATATGTAAAACTGTTTTATCATACGATCATATGTTTTTTATTATATTTTTATTAGAATGATAGAGTTACGATTACATTTATGATTCATTTTTTTTTCAATTTCGAAGATTCTTTATTAACAATGAGAAACACATAGAAATGTACAATCACCAGTGCTCGTAATAGCCTAGTGGTACAACTATAGAAATAAGTAATCGTTTTACAAACACGCAGGCTTGTATTTATGATTGCTGATGACGTTTCGATTGTGATATCAATTAAACAACAAAAAATAAAATAAAATATTGGCGCTATTTCCTGTTCCCAAATTACTTACTGATATCTGTCAGTAAACTATCAATTAATCGAACTCACCAATAAACCATATCATACCACCCAGTGAGCACTATAATATGATGCACTTTACTTAATTTATGTTCCTTTGATAATATTTATCGATTAGAGTATTATCGATAGTATCTCCAAACTAGTCCACCAAGGTAGAGGGCGCTACACAATAAATCAAAGCGAGCCACCCAGTGTGTGCACTATGTGGTACACTCTCTACATTGATGTTCCTGCTCTAGCACCGTGGGATCGTGTTTGACACTATTGCCTGCTGTAAACATGGCAGAGTTGTAGACATGCCCTACCATGTATGTTATCGATGATTGTTATTTTATTCCTAGTTCGAAGATGTTGTGAAGATATCATTTTATCTTTCACTTAGAAAAATAACTAGCTAAAATGGCTTAGGTAAGAATGGGAATCTATCAAACGTTAGATTATTGGAATTTCCTTCCTCTGCTATGTCTTTATGTAAAACAAGTATTTCTTTTGATCAAGCTTTGAATGGCGAATCTTTTAGTGGCAGCGGTTGGACACACTCGTATGTCCATTGTCCAGCTGTGGGCCTTGAGAGACTAGTCATTGCGACGATAGATGATATATAGAGTCATTACAGTATTTTTAACAGATTTTGTATACTCGGTATCTTTTAAGCCGACAGTGAATAGGTACCTCATGCGCAAGCGTGCTGTATTTTAGACCACGTCGTCATGTACCATCAGTGTATGTGGTTAAGCACTAGCCCAAACCTTCAATAATAGATAATATTAAAATTATAAAATTTCGTGTCTTTTCATCTGCACTGCACGCGGAAAGGGTACATACAACAAGGGAAGGTAACTATCGCATTTTCAAGGTAGACATCACGTTTTGTACCTCTGCATTTATAACACCTACATACTGTGATATGATCTGTCTCTACCGTGGGACTGTGTTTGATGACATGCTGTAAACATAAAGTCGTCACTTGAGATGGGTTCAGCTTAGAGATGAAATCTAACTACGTATGGTAGAGTCACCTAATCCTTCCAGCCATGCCAATAAAATATTATGAGGGTTAACATTTTCAATGTGACTTGAAATCCCGAACTTGATGCTGATAGAAATATATTAATTTGTAATATTTGTCATCATCGTCATCAGCACACTTTAGTCCACTGTTAAGCTGGCGTGCATTGTCTCCCAAGTGGACAACACACAGCCTCGGCATTTCGCTCCGCAGACTATTATATGCCCACTGCATACGTGCATCGTCAATACATCTAGTCTCAGTGTGACCAACGCTACGTTTGCCGGGTTGTGGTCTCCACTCTATGACATAGGACACGTCTTCTTATAAGTTGGCCATTATTAGTAGAATTTATTAAATTTAAAATAAATGTCGAGTAAAGCCAAGTGATACAATACGCTTTAAAAAAAACAACCGACTTCAAATACGACTAGGTACTTGGACGACATCTTCATATTTTCCAGTTATAATTTCAATAATTTTGATTTTAAAACCAAACTACTGAACCGATTTCGATAAAATGTATATGGGACCACCTCTGACGTATCACCTACCAAACAAAAAAAAATCATAATTGGTCCACAATTAACGGAGAAATCGGTGAACATAAACAAAAAAAAATTAAAACTCATTCAGTCGAACATAGAACCTCCTCCTTTTTGAAGTCGGTTAAAAATAAAAGACTGCTAAATAATTATTGAAATAAAAGGGAGTAAATCGAAGGAAAGGAAAGTGGGGAAGTAGATGGGGTAGGTATTTTAAAATCAAGACAAAACTAGCTACAAGTACTACAGTGACCTTAGCCTTTCGTCTGGAAAAGGACTATTCTCTTGCTTTTCGGGAATCAATCCTTATCAGGCTTTTTAAGTATTGTTTATAAACGTGTTTTTTCTAAACGTATAACTCGGTGGATAAAGATCAGATGAACAAGTCAGATTAGCTAGGAATTTCGAAGCAACTTCACACATACTTTATGTTTAAGTATATAAGCATATGCTTGAATATCGAGCTGGGTATTATATTGGTAAGCCCAATCTTCGTTTCAAGCGTAAATGCAATCTACCGTCAATCAGATCTCCAGATAACTTCGCAACTAGATCTAATCGAAACTAATCACAGGAAGTTTTGCAATCACAAACTAGCCTGACCACGGAAAATAATCTCAAAGTCTTCTGGGTTTCCTTTAAAAGTTGTTCTGTCAATTACATACATTCGAGCTTCTTAGGTAAGCCTATCGTAGTTATGGTACATAGTGTGGTCGATTCTGGCGGTTTTAGTTGACAGTTCTAAACTAACTAAAGTATTGCTGTCACTTTTTTACTAGGCATGTTAGCTAAGGACAGCAATACTTTTGTTAGTTTAGAACTGTCAACGAAAACCGCCAGAATCGACCACAATGACGACTTATGTTGCTCAAGAAGCGCGATTCCGGGCTGATACATTTTAATCATCAATTTGCTCTCTTTATTATGTACTAGCTATTACTGCGCACCGCGGTTTCACTCGCGTGATGGTGATGATAAAAAGTAGCCTATGTTATGCCGGGAAATAAGCTATCTCCTTTTCGAGTTTCATCCAAATCTGTTTAGCCGTTTTAGCGTGAAGAGATACTAATATGGTACACTCACATTCGCATTTATAATAGTGTGATTTATCTTCTCTGAGCTTGGAAATCAGAGCAGACATAACACTTCTGTACTCAGTACTATTATATCGTATCGTAGCTTAGCTAGTCATAAGCGTCCCCCAAAGCACGCCAAAGCCTGATCGTCGTCTTTCGCTTACATTCTCTGCTTCGGCTTTCCTACAAATTTTATTTGTATTTAAAAAAATAATTAAATCGATATTTCAAAACATTTTTAATTTAGCACACTGTTTTAAACTATCACGGTTGTTTGCTAAAGTTCTATTATTATTAAAGGGATATTTACCGTGACTATGTTGTGAAATGAGCTCCCGATATTTCGGTGCTGTTGCATACACCATGAAATGCATGACGGGCAGGTGAAAATAGCCCGGTCTTCGAAGTGCTCCATCCACAGATTAGCAACTACAGGGGCCACCGGACTGTCCATAGCTACCCCTTCGATCTGTAAGTAAAACTGGCCTCTGTACAAGAAAAAGCTAGATGATAGACAATGTTCCAGCAGTTTGGCGTATTCCATCGGCACACTGTTGTCCTCCCTTTTATTACTTTCAGGCATTCCAGCGCCGGTATCCTGGTGAAAAGTGACTCAACCTTAATGTTTTTCGACTTTTTTTCATTTTCATTCAACTCTTTTGACAACCCGCATTCTTCAGTCTATTGGTGAACATGGTGCATGCAACTGCGCCGAAATATCGGGAGCTCATTTCACAACATAATCATTTTTTTATCTTTTTTTATTTACTTATCTAATCTTAAAAATCTATTAAAACAATATTTTATCTATTGTCTAAAAACATACTTCAGGTTTGTCTAGACAACAAGTCCATACAAACTACTATTACATAATTATTTACTTACCAACTACGCCATAACTAAAACTAAAATATTTCAGAGATTTCGTATTTCTAATTGTTTTTATACCCGTGCAGGCGATGTCAAACTTCTTCGGAGACTCCTTTCTGACCATCGTCTGCACAAAATGCCTAGCCAGAAGTAAGAAGAGGTAAAGGAAGATGATTTTGCCGGTATCATTGCTACGTTCCGTAATGCGCTAAAAGTGTTAATATCGTGAATCCGACCAAATTAAAAAGTCACAAAATATAAGGGCTTTGATTTGATCGAGTAATAATTGTCATTTTGGTCGGATTCGCGATATTATCACTTTCAGCGCATTACGGAACGCAGCACATATAAGTGTAAAAAAAAAGAAAAAAAAGTGCTATCTACAACCTACAACATGCTCGTAAATGTACCTAACTATTTGTTATCTACACTAATTTCAGATCAGTCAGCTACTGTACAAGAACGGAATGTTTAATTAAAATATTTTACAAAAAGTTGTTTTACATGTTGCACTAGGTCAGGTCACGTAGATCACTTCTGGATCCGGATTGCAATCACATCGGAATCCAGTGTCGAAATTAATGCATTTATATAAGAACCGCTCACTTCATATCATAACAAAAGCAATGAGGATAAATTGAATGTTAGTATTACAACAATAGGACTAGAATCGGGCCAGTAGGACGTAAACAAATACATAACAGACAACTATCACTAATGTTTATGGCTATCAGCCACGATGAATATGCTACAATATTTAACGCTATCTTAGAAACATATTTCAATATTGCTTCATATACATTTAATGGAAGCAACACAAATGACGAAAATAATATTTTAAATGCCCTTAAGTTATGATCCTCCTAGATTTATGTTAAAATGTCTATATTAGGCATTATATTAATATAGGTAAATAGGGTACCCGCAGTTTCATATAACTACGTTTCATATAATTTCACTTGAACGAACAACGTAGTTTCGTATAATAATATAATCAAGGGCAATATATAACGGCATATGTAAGCTTTTCTTTTCTAGCAGAGGGCGTTTACGGACTGAAAATGATGATGAGTGTATTGGTGTTACTCCAACAAACAAAACACCAAATTGGTGGTAAATAATGTTATTGGTGGTATACTAATTAGTCACAAACCCACGTTCATTATTTAATTTTGTTTGCTATTAACTTTCAAAGTGAGAAATCGTCTATTTATTTTTTAGAAGAACTGGCTAATGTATTGTTTAATTAAAAGTTGGATTATCCTTTGGTAATGTAAAAGTTAAAACTATTTAGAGGTCTAAAATTTTAATTATGTGACCCTTAATTTATCTTTGCAATCGCGGTCAATTTTGAAGGCTTTAGTTGACAGTTCTAAACTAAGTAAAATATTGATGTCACTTTTTTACTAGACATGTTAGCTAAGACAGCAACACTTTAGTTAATTTAGTTCTGTCAACTAAAACCTTCAAAGTGAACGCTATTTGTTTAACATTTATATTTTAGTTAATTAATTAATTAATCATGCCTTAGAAAATTACAAACTTATCTTAAGAGCAAGTCATAGTTTTCAAGTTATCTTATACCTTTTGAATCTCTCTAATGCTGAACAAGGTTCCAGGTAAGTATGTAATGAGAAACGAGAACCTTGCAATTCATCTGCCTCTAATCTAAAGACCTTGTCAAGTCCCTACACAGGCTTCTTGGCAGAGTGGGTGTCGTGTTTCATATTTACCTTGTGAATGGAATAGGCATTACCTTCCGTGGTGTCATGTGTCATTAGAAGAAACAATTCAAAAGTTGTCATACCACCATGTCACTAGCTGACTCCTCCGTATACGAGTATTATTTTATTAAATTTCTTTTCTATGGTTCTATCTGAATGCGCAACCACACAGTCCTAATCTAACGATTTGATGAATATAAAATATCTATTGGACAACATCCCATAGTACAAGAGCCTGTTCTAAAAATACCTATATTCACAGTTGGTGAAGAATCCAGTCCAATTCTGTCAGTGGTTCCCATGTACTCTAGACCTTCCATAGACACCTAGATGATGCACCGTAATCTCAAAGCTCTCGCAGCATTTCGCCTAACTTCTCCCAGGAAAGCTACTTTTGATTCTGAAACCTATTAACGTTATTTAAGCAGCATCTTTTCCGTATTTGGGATTCCAGAGGTTCCGTTCCCCTTTTAATACTTTTCGAGAATGGCTACTACTAGTCTAAAGTGGTCTGATATTGATATGCAGGGGATTTCGGTTCAGCATGTCTTTAACAATCGGCACAATGGGTAAAAACTCACGTCATTCCCGCTCGGATACTTTGTTCGACATGGCTGCTTGTGAGCTATTTATTTTTTAAACGTCTGCCGATTGGCGCGTCATTCCGCCTGATCTGTTGGCACGCGTTGAATAGGGTTGAGGTTTTTGTTTATTCTGTTAGACTCTTTGATTATATACGAGAGAGAGAGCTAGATCTTCCAAGGTTAGACTCCTTGAGCGCACAGTGGGCAGGTATCCTCACAATTTTTCTGAGTTTTACTTCTTCCAACATCACTGTTAGACTTAAGCTTTGCCACTCGATTCAACCAGCAACCTCTTCGCAAGTTGCTTGAGAAGGCATTCACGAATTGATGTGTAATGCAGATATGATTTGCGCAACGAAAGAGAAAGACAGAGAATTAATTTAACTCTCTTTTGCATTCGTCGGACCGCAATTATCAAGTATAAAAAGGTCACCACATCGAAAGGCACAGTGTTTGTTTCGCCAGTTATTCCATTCAAGATGAGTAAAACGATATCTCTTCAGGGATCTGCAGTTGTTTGTAAAGCGGCTCATCTTCAAAACAAAATATGTGACAACAAAGAGTAATGTCGAATTTTGTTTACAAACAAAGCCTGTGAGAATTTCTCACGCAGTCCATATTTAGCAGCACGCTAAATCACGTAACACATTAACTGTAGAGTCACGTCTGCGGATGCATGGTGTGGGTACTGCCGCTTGCGGAAATGTATACTAAAAAAAAATCGTTTTATTTGTAACTGGACAAAAAAATACTCTTCTCTAATTCTATATTTTTTCCGTAGTGTGTTTGCGATTACGAATTCGGACCGTGTTAGCATTATAATTAGTATGATACAGAGCAGCAGTAGTAACAGATCTTGACACCAGGTGACGCTGCCCATAAATTCTTAAACGCGATCGAATCTGTAAACGCAATTTTAGTAAAACTTGCCGTTGGGACCCTGTGGTTTAATCATGAAAACCTTATAAAAGACTTGTTTTGATATTTAAAATAGACTGTCAAAAAAAGCGTTTATGAAA
Organism: Erannis defoliaria; assembly: GCA_905404285.2. Taxonomy (NCBI): domain Eukaryota; kingdom Metazoa; phylum Arthropoda; class Insecta; order Lepidoptera; family Geometridae; genus Erannis; species Erannis defoliaria. Next base: position 4,041,120 of record FR990078.1, read on the forward strand.
ATCCTGATTATATAAATCTCTTTCATGAAGCAGTGGAGAGCCATGTTAGAGTGAGCTGTTATTAAAATACAAAAATAGTCTGAACCTCACCTACTTTTGACTTTTCTACGCAACTGTTGCGACCTTTGCTCCGTGACATTTGTTGCGTCGGCTGCGTACAAATGTCGATTTCGTGCAGAACGATACCTGATCTCATCAGACGACGCTAGGCGCCTTATCCTATGTGACGAATAAGGTAATAGTAATAATAATAGCGTACAAAATAGGTCCATACCCAAATGGAAACCTGTGTGGGACTATACTTATCTTTGATGATGAACTAGTCTATAATTCTGAAATCCCAACATACCTACCGGAGTTTTGGCGGGAACACGGAAAAATCATGTCGTTGCATTCTATTATTTTCTTAAACATGTGCTTTTTCGCGAATTAATGACTAAAAAAATTAAAAAAAAAATTTAAATGGTGGTGTTTTATTTATTGAGTGTTGAATTACATGCACGAGTGTGGGCAAGTGATATAATGTGGTGAAACATGTCTTTTCGTGTTGTTTTCAAAACTCCGTAGAAGCTCATAGTAAAGTCGCCACAACTTTACTAGGGCATGACTTGGACTGGACTATGACTGGTTTCGTGTGACTGACTGTGCTTTAATGACATATTTGACTTTATTTTAATAAAATAAACTTGAAAATTCATAAACTTGACACTGGCAGAATGCACAACGTGCGATGCCAATAACTAAGGAAAAAAAGAAAAACACACCTACCGAAATGTAACGTTAATAAATTTCAAAATTCTGAGGCTAATTAATTAGCTAACAGATTCTGAAATTACATTACAAAGCCAACGAGTTTGTTACGCCCAATGAATTGTTTAATCTAGTCTCTCTTATATGCTATATACGAGTATAGCATGCATGGCGCACGCATAGCGAATCTAAATTCTAAGCATGCGAATTGCGAAACGTAATAAGACTGGATTCTCCAAACATTCTGCGTGATATTGTAAAAAAAGCATTACAAAGAATTAGAAAACAAATACCTCTCTCGACTCGGACTTAGCCAAAAGACATCCACTGCTGGACGTAGGCCGCCCCCTTAATACAAGAGGGAGGGGTTGCCATAATCCCCACGCTTAGCATCCAGCTGGGGATCGCAGAATGCTCACCACCGCTAACCGAGAAGACGCTGCTGTCCGTCCTCCGGTGGTTCTTGATGCAGTTTAAGGACAAGCCCAGGTCACATTTTAGGCAGTATTTTGACATATCGTGTATTATCCAGGTCCCGCAGGCCATATTATATAGATACTACTGCCAAATCAGGACCTGGGTATGTCCTTAAACTGCAACCAGACCCACCGGAGGACGGGCAGCAGAGTCCTCTTGGTTATCGGTGGTGAGCATTCTGCAATCCCCAAGCCGCCTGCCAAGCGTGGGGATTATGGCAACACCTGTTATTGGGAGGCCTTCGTCCAGCAGTGGACGTTTTAAACCTGATGCCGACTACCAAATCAAACCAAACCTACTAGAACAAACCATCAAACCTTCCTTCGTCCCTGATAAGATGTGTCCCATGTTCTAGTTGTTCTAATGACGGTGTGTCCATTGTTGCAGGGCAAGTCGGTGATCAGGCCGATAGCGTTCAAGCCGCTGGGCGGGCGGCTGTCGGCGGGCGGCGAGCGGTACGGCTCCACGCCGGCGCTGGCCAGCCGCCCGCCTTCCCACATGACACTCTATGGCAGTAAGTACTACACAACACTGAAAAAACTAAATTAATCGATGTTACTTTAGTTTTTTAGAGTGCAGGAAAACATCGTGGGTTAACCTGCATAATTATATCCGGAAAAGGAACAGAAAATAATTTAATGGCTTATTATATGCCCATCGTGATGGAATGTCGCCCAAGTTTATCCTATTGCATGTAGGAAGAATTAGTTTAGCCTAGGCAAAACTAGTTTATCCTGAAATCGGGTTTGGCCGGTAACATATGCACCATCACGCTGGCCCGGTATGGGTTGCCGGATTCACATACGCCATTAAAGTTCTTCTCCGGACATTTGCAGGTTTCTTTACAATGTTTTCTATCGCCAAAAATATTTAATAATTCGACTAATTTTGTGTGACTAACTGTGATGTCATGACATATTTGAATTGATGATACTCTAAAAACTTGAAACGTCATTTTCATCACACTTGCTCGTAAAGTGGATCTTATTACATCGGTTTTAGGCTCATAAAAAATAACCCATTCATAAAATTTACGCACGACCTAGGTACGAGAGTAGTAAGTAACTTGGACAAACTCTGGGGTGAGTTTGGCCAAATCTGGTCAAATAATGAACAGTTTCCAATTATCTAGCGGCTGGTTTAGGCAGTGTGTTCCTGCGTGTTCCAGGCTCGAGCGACGTCCGGGAAGGCAGATGGTGCGGGTCTCCGCAGCCGGCGTCGCTGTCAGCCCTGCCTCCTGCGGGACTCCCTGTTCCTCTGCATCAGCGACACCATTCTGCTATCGTGTAAGTAAATCACAAGTGTAAAACACGAATACACAAAATTTAAAAACAATTCAACCGACTTCAAACAACTAAGGGTCCCCATCGAGAATTTTAAAAATCGGTTCACAATTGACGGACAAATAACTGAACATACATAAAATAAAATACATATGGTCGAACATAGAACCTCCTCCTTTTTCGAAGTCGGTTAAAAATACTACCAATCTAACTAACTACCTAATCAACTTCGTCGACAAAAACAAAAGTGTTGTATTTAATAGAGATGAAAATCTAGGCAGGGACAATCCAAGTGGTCAAGCCCTCTACGTATATAACCTTTAAGAAATATACATACTGCGTGGCGCTACTGTGCCGACATTAAATTAACACATGATCAGTAACCATAAAAATAACGTAAAAAAAAACGCGAAAAAAATCAGATGTTCCGTATTATTTTGTCCAACGTCGATGAACTTTTTATATGATCATTAACCCTCACTCATCAGCCAGAAGACGTCCACTGCTGGAAGAAGGCCTCCCCCTTAATAGGGAGGTGTTGCCATAATCCCCACGCTTGGCAGGCGGCTTGGGGATCGCAGAGTGTTACCACCGTTAACTAAGAGTTAACACTGCTGCCCGTCCTCCGGTGGTTCTGGATGCAGTTTTAGGACATACCCAGGTCTAACCCGATCATTAACCCTACACGTGTGTTAATTTAATGTCGGCACCGTAGCGCCACGCTGTATACAGCAGCGTAACTATAATATACTCGCGGTATTGCCACGTTGGATGGCAACGGATAAGCTTTGCACCAATTTTTTTTTAATTCTGAGGTAATATACTTAGGTTACTTCAATGATGTTACCTAATAAAATAACTATGCTGCCAATGTATCCCATCCACCGCACATCCGATCACTGTCAAAAGCTCATTCCTAAAAAAGGTTCATTCCCACATTTTGCAAAACTGGAAATCCCACAAAAGTATACGGTTTAGACATTCACTTCTTGTTCTTCCATGCATTTGCATGAAAAATATGCTTCTTTTCGCAGAATTATATCGAAGCGTTTTAAAAGAGCATGCTTAAAGTTCTCTTCGGCAGGCTAATTATGTAACTGTTCGGGATCGCGATTCTGATCGCGATTTGTCATAAATGTCACTTGTCACTGTCACAGCTTCACGGTATCACGGAGGTCACAACGGTCACAACGGTGCAATTCCGTCGGTCTTTTGGCGTTTCGTCCTACCCTGCAGGTTCAAATGAGTTTTGGCAGTGACAGTGACAAGTGTCAATTTTTGACAACTTGTATCTGAATCGCGATCCCGAAAAGTTACATGATAGTCCCGCTGGTTTGCATTGACACACTAAAATGATGGTATCCACTGGCGGCGGCGGTCCGCTTTCTATCACACGAGCAGTCTGCTCGCCTGCCACTCTTTCTCTTAGGTAAATTAAATCGGGAGCATCGTCTTCCCTACAGTCACTAGACACCCATCTGTCGATTAGTAGTACTTAACTAATTAAAATAGTTAACGAGAAGCCTTGCGTGATGCCATCGCCCGCATTGTGCGATTCATGAATGACCGCGGTGATAAAATGACGCTTTATTTTGTCGTCTCTATAACTAAGTATGTACTTGTGATTTGGTATAGTAACTATTACGTGATATTATATTCTCTGTATCGGCCTATTAATATCTGAATACTTCGATGGCCATGCCTATGCCCATAGGTCTACCCTCGAAGGGCGCCTGGGACGTAGAAAATTCCACCACGCTGTCCCTATGCGAGTCGGCGTTGGTTGTTATTTAATATTATTATGTTACATAATAATAATTCATACTTCAAGGCACGCATCACTTTAAAAAATAAGTAAAAAGGTTGCACACTTAAAGCTACTCACCGCTAGGATGTCATGGGTCGGGGTCCGAGGATACATTGAAACACACAAGACACCTACATATAACACCCAGAACTAGAGTTGATATTCCAACTATCGCTTTAATATCTGCCTGGCAGGCAATCGAACCCAGAATCTCAGGCTCTATAGCATACATGCTTTCACTGATTACAGAAGTAGTCAAATTTTCTATTAATAGTCAAATTCATTTTATGTCATTACGTAAAAGACGATAGCGGCAAAAACATTCAAATATGTAAATAATATCCATTAATATTTATTTATTTTTATGAGAAATAATACAAAAAAATATATTATCATCAATGTTAATTTATCAGATGAGACATGCAAATAATGATAATAATATGCAAATTCAGTTGCATAGTAGAGTAGAGCATGCATTTCAGACTAATCGGTTCCTGATCAAATTATAAAACAAAAATAAACTACTATACGAGATGCAATAGTTGCAATCATCTTTTAATCGGTTCCTCAATATCCAAACACAAAAAAACAAGTTAACACACATTTTGCACCAGGAAACCATTAACCTCCAAGATTAAGATAAAAATTCTCGAATTACAGTACATAAAAGTTAAATGGACATACATGCTAATTGTCATCGGTTATGGAGGGTCACTTTTAATATTGGATATTAGGTCGCAGCATTTTAGGTGCCCTCGCATGGCACGCGCTGCATTAACGCGTATTCCAACTCGCGAGACGGGTGTGTGCCGAGCTTTATTTTAATTTAAAAAATAGTGCCTTAAATGTGTGCTGTGGAATTAAAATGTGATTCTGTAACAAGCTTGTGAATGAACTAAATGTTTAGATATATGGATCGGTAAGTCGAGGAAATACGTTTGACAGAAAAAAGTTACTTACACTTATTGTTCTTTTTAACACATTTAGGTAGGTTTTGCCTTTACTATGAAACAATTTACTCTTTTATCAACATAATAGTAGTACGATTTTGAACGGCATAGGATCTCTTTGATTATTATCTATGAGAGCTGACTCCTACAAACCGGATCTTGACATAGGTATTTTTTTTTTCTTAGTTCTTAGCATCGCACGTTGTGCATTCTGCCAGTGTCAAGTTTATGATTTTTTCAAGTATTTCTATGAAAATCAAGTCAAATATGTAATGATATCACAGTCAGTCACACGAAATTAGTCATAGTCGAGTCCAAGTCATGCCCTAGTAAAGTTGTGGCGACTTTACTATGAGCTTCTACGGAGTTTTGAAAACAACACAAAAAGACATGTTTCACCACATTATATCACTTGCCCACACTCGTGCATGTAATTCAACACTCAATGAATAAAACACCACCATTTTTAATCATTAATTCGCGAAAATACACAATTTTAAGAAAATAATAGAATGCAACGACATGATTTTTCCGTGTTCCCGCCAAAACTCCCTAGGTATTTTTATTAATCATCAAAACTGAATTTACATTTTATAGATTCATTTCAGCCAGCCCAAATACAAAAAAAGGTTAGTTTTTATGCCTAAAATGATTATTAATTCGATTTTCAAAATAGGGATATTTTTGACCGTCAGAACCGATGTCTTTCGTCATTAAGCATCTGACGAAAGAATCATCAAAACTATTATTTTGCTTATTTCAAACCTAAAACAATTAAAGTGCAAAGTATTTTGCATATAAAAATAAGCATCTTATCTTTAAGGATTTGTCGGGGAGACTTAAAAAATCCACACGTGACCAAAATGCTGGCCTTTATTTGGGCCAGAAAATTAGCCTTGCAATCCAGCGGGGCAACGTGGCCAGCATTTTGGGCACATTACCCGAAATTAGAGACCGTTTAAACTATCTATAGGTTTGCTACCTATAAAAAATAATAAAAAAAACTATATAAGAGACCGTTTAAACGGTACTTTAAACGGTCTCTTATATCGTTTTTTTTTTTTTTTTTTAAATATTAGTTTAGTTTTAATTAGGTAGTTTATTTGCTAACTTAAATATGTATTCACGTAAATTGTGATCTAGTATTAATAAAAATATAACTTGTAAAAAATAAGCTGCATTCAGGATATCGAATACCTATGGACCTGACATCTTTTCATATCGTGGTATGTAATATGGGCACAGCTTAAATACCAGTTACTGAGTAACTGAAGGTCTTTCGGAGCCCCGTATCGGTTAGCGCTTCCCTCTGACTCTGACTCACATGATCGGTATTCTTGGGTGGAGTTATTACTTTATAGTGGTGACCGGCAACTTCAAAATAAGGCTTTCATAAGAGCATAGTTTGTATAGTTAGGTATGTTTAGTAAGACACCATCTGTGTAGCATCTTTGTTCTACGGACTTTACTCGTAGTAGCGATAATTCGTGCTCGTAGCTCAGTGGTAGTGCATGGTTAGCGTGTTAGGATGTTAGGATCGCATGTAGAAGGACGTGGGTTCAAATCACAATGGGCTATTAAGAGTGCGATTAATGCCAGAAAAATTACAGATTTCACCCGCGCGTCTTGAATTAGTTTAGAGTCGAAAATCGCATGATACAATTGATGATGATGGTGGCTTTGAACAATTTAGGTGGAATTTTATTTAATTTTCAAAATGTAGGCATGAAAAAAAAAAAAAAACGGCTACTGCGCTAAAACATTAGTTTGGTTATGTAATTCGTAAAAAATAATGTGGTGCTGTCGCTGATAATTTAGAGCATTTGAATAAAAACGTTTTTTTGTTAGTAATTTGTATCTTTTTTTTAAATAAACCAGATTATTTTCCAAAATTCTATTCGGTTACTCGGCTTCTTTTGGTTTTTCCCCTACCTATAGTATTTTTTAAATCTGAATATTTACGTTCTTTATCATTAAACTATGTGTTTAAAAATACACCTTTTACTTACTTTTGGCATTAGTCGCCCCCTTAAGTACTTAGATATACAGGTTTTTTTTGAACGACGGACATATTCAAGGATAGAATAATACTCATCATTATGAACAACTTAACTCTTCCCATAGTAAAAGTTGACGCCTCTAAAATCGTGAAAAAAATACAGCTTTTCCATACGTTTCGTCGAGACTCGACTCTTTCTATGGAACAGCTGGAATGTTACGCGATTACTTTCTATGGAACAGCTGGAATGTTACGCGATTACTTTCTATGGAACAGCTGGAATGTTACGCGATTACTTTATATGGAACAGCTGGAATGTTACGCGATTACTTTCTATGGAACAGCTGGAATGTTACGCGATTACTTTCTATGGAACAGCTGGAATGTTACGCGATTACTTTCTATGGAACAGCTGGAATGTTACGCGATTACTTTATATGGAACAGCTGGAATGTTACGCGATTACTCCGCCAATTATGAACTGATTGTGATGATTCTTTTTTTGTTTGATCAGAAGGTATTTCAGAGGTAGTTCCATATACATTTTATCGAAATAGTTTCAAAAGTTAGATTTATTAAACAAAATTAAAGAAAATATGAAGATGTCATCCAGGTATTCGAAGTTGAAGTCGGTGAAGCGTATTATTACTAAACCTAATTCAGGATAATATTTCTTATAAATACCTACTGCGTACGGTAAAGCATTTACCCCTAAGCCGGTAGGTCTGAAATAAAGAATTTAGGCTAGATGACTGATGTTTAAATCGTTGAAACCAATAGCTTTGATGAAGAATTTAAGTAAATACAGTATGGTAATTGAAAACATTATTTAAATCGGTTAATAATGTCCTGATATATGAGCGTTTAAAGTTTTTGTTAGAGACAACTCTGTCCCTTTCCCACAAAACAAAAAATTACGTCACGCCTTACTTGTCAGAATATAATTTATATGGCGTACTGAGAATTGACGTCACGATTTGCTGTTTCGCCTCTCTGTCTAGCATGATTTTAAAATACTTATAAGTTGCTTATTTTTGATCGGATTTTAGTTTTCTTTTTATTAATCAGCTATATTTATGGGCCACATTTTAATAAGACAATTAAAAAAAACCAGTCATCTAGCCTCAAGAACGTGTGAATGTTTATATTGGAATCCTTAGAATATTAGTCACCCATCAATTGCAAAATATTATTGTTATCATTATCGGGCATAGTCAACAATGTTTCCGTTATTTTTGCTATCGCATATTTACAGCCATTCATTTGTATAAAATATGTCTATTTCCTTTGGCCTACTTACACGTAAGCTACTTTGTATATAAGTAAGTACTTACTACTTATGACTTTTACCTTAAGTACAGTAATAACAAGGTAGTAGCGAAACTGCACGAGACCATGTGCACTAAACACTAATTCTTACACTTAATAACATAAATAATTATGCATTATCATTATCACTCAAAAAAACACAAGTTTTGGAAAATAATACAATGCGGCGACATGTTTTTTTCGCGTTCCCGCCAAAACTCTCCTTTTTTTTTAAATATGTTCTGGACATGGATACTAGTCCTTCAGCCGAATACATATTTCTTCATCGATCCTTCTTTCTCCAGTTAAATGAGTCGTAGTCACAGTCCAAGTCACACACAGTAAGTCACGGTCAAGTCTAATCATGCCCTAGTAAAGTCATGGCAACTTTAATACAAGCTTCTTCGGAGTTTAGGAAACAACACAACAAGACACGTTTCAGCACATTATTTCACTTGCCCACACATAAGGACGTCTGAATAAAACGACACTATATTTATGCATTATCACTCGAAAAAACACAAGTTTTGGAAAATAATATAATGTGGTGGTCTTGCCATTTAAGTTAATAAAAACCGCAATGCTTAATGATGTAAATTTTCCGATTTCTTCCGTCTATCCAATTTCCTTTTCCGTAAGTACTTTTATGGATCAAGTAGAACGGAATTCATTTATCAAGTGTCATTGATACTAATAAGCCAGTGCATTACCTCACGCGAAGTAATCGACAATTTTCCGTCAATTTATTCGGTACTTCTGCATGATCCTCCCTATAATATCACGTATTGCATATTGGACCTTGCAAGAGTAACGCAAACACGGAAAAATCATGTCGTTGCATTCTATTATTTTCTGTGTTTTTTCGCGATTTAATGATTCAAAATGGTGGTGTTTTATTCATTGAGTGTTGAATTACATGCACCAGTGTGGGCAAGTGATACGAGTATAATGTGGTGAAACATGTCTTTTCGTGTTGTTTTCAAAACTCCGTAGAAGCTCATAGTAAAGTCGCCACAACTTTACTAGGCATGACTTGGACTCGACTTTGAATAATTTCGTGTGACTAACTGTGATTTGATGACATATTTGACTTGATATAAATATAAAAACATGAAAATTCATAAACTTGACACTGGCAGAATGCACAACGTGTGATGCCAATAGCTAAGAAAAAAGAAACGCTATTTTGCTAAATTCAAGTTATTAGTAAAATTATATTCGTACAAGTGCTAGTCGTATTTTATTTGTGTGCGCTGGGTTCCGTAACAACACACTAGAGGTCACACATTTGGGTCGATTTTCAATTATTGAATAAAACGCTTTACGGATAACAGGATATCTAAACGGCTACTCGGAACTGTCAAATGACAATAACAGTGCTTTTATTTCTCAGTGTTCTCGGGTACAATAAGGCGTAACAACTAACAACTACCCCAACCAACTGTCACTCTTGTCGCAATACATCTGCAAAAAATGTGGCCGCGCCTGTGGTTCCCCAATAGCCTTATTTAATTAGCCAAGAGAGCAGATGTACTTTGGACCACAGAAAAGCGAAAGCCCTACTTCTTAGGTAGAACTGCTGTCAAAACAATATTGTAAAGCAATTTTATGGAAAACCGCTGTCGCCAGATTCACACAAAAACGTATAGTCACTACGACGAAAAAATGCCAATCATTGGTCGCGCATTTGAAGTAAAACGCTCGAAATGCGATTTTGCAACAGATTAAAATTTTGATCTAATTACGATGCAGTGTGGTTTGGTTTCCTATGCGCCTATTTAAATTGTCTTTTTGAGTATTCTCAGTTTAAAAACGTAGAATTGTCATTAAGCGCATTAGCCGGCTCGTCACATTTCCGTTCTATTCACTTCTCTCTTCAGTGCTTTGGACGCTGCATAAATCATCTCCTGCAGATGGTAAGGGGCCAATGATGAATGTTGGCTTTCAATTTTAATAAAATCTGTTACATTGCTTGGTTTCTAGGTTCTAGGTGCTAGTTTATACCGTGTGCGTATGCAAATGAGATGATTTCGAGCGCGCCAGAGCGTGGATCCGCTTATCTCACATCCCATTGTGAAGGTTGCCGCCAATTTGTGGTTTCTAACGCTTCATACCGACAGATTTAGTACATATCGCTTTCATTGTTTTGCTTACGCCACTTATTTAATTATTTTTTCTTAGTTGTTGGTATCGCACGTTGTGCATTCTGTCAGTGTCAAGCTTAAGAATTTTTTAGTTTTTTTACTAAAATCAAGTCAAATATGTCATGAAATCACAGTCAGTTATACAAAATTAGTCATAGTCGAGTCCAAGTCATGCCCTAGTAAAGTTATGGCGACTTTACTATGAGCTTCTACGGAGTTTTGAAATCAACACGAAAAGACATGTTTCACCACATTATATCTTTTGCGCACACTCGTGCACGTAATTCAACTCTCAATGAATAAAACACCACCATTTTTTATCATTAATTCGCGAAAAAACACAAGTTTAAGTAAATAATAGAATGCAACGAGATGATTTTTCCGTGTTCCCGCCAAAACTCGCCATCGGTTTAGTTGTTTAATACGTGTAAAGGTAACAAACATACAGACAATGCATTTTTTTATAATTTACTTCTGCTTTTGGCCTAAGATGGCCTCTACAGCGTCACCGGACTTTAGGCAAGCGCAGATGGCGCTAGACCTAGACAATGCAGTTACTGTAGTACTTATCTATAAAATTATGTGATTAGTTTATTTTATTACCTACATTATTTACTTAATTTATGTATCTACGTAGGTAAATTGCCCTTTTTTACCAATAAATATAAACGTCAATATCACAAAGCAAAGAATTATTAGGTAATCAAGAACAAATACATTTCCTGAATACTTTTATCAAAATTCTATACTTACCAAGTAACGTCTCTTGAAAAATGTTATTGTTTGAACTGTTCCCAACCCTTGAAACTTATATTGTTTCTAAATTAACATACCTGCCGGTTATTGTTTAAATTTTTGGCAAATAATTGAAGTACTACAAAAATACGTAGGTACTCACCATCGTTTGTTCTGCGAAATTCCACTTGTTTCACAATTTTTATTTACGTGCCTGCGGGGCTAAAGTGGCTACTTTAGCACCGCTACGCGAAGCGAAAGGAACCACTTCCTCCTCGCAGCGGCACGTAAAATCCTATACACACCACGGGAGAAGTAAAGAAGCCTCAGATCAGAGACGTAGGGCGTTTATTATAAAGTGAGAATGAGGTAGAAACTCTTTGGAACAACTCAAGATCTCATGATAGAATATCTCGAGCTACTGTAACGGGCTCTTTGAATACAGAACAAATAAAAAAATTGCGCAAAGAAATAAGCGAGAAACGGCGAGGCAAACTAGCAAAAATTGTTTTGTTCCATCAAGATGCGCCGGCTCACAAGTCCGCCGTTGCTATGGTTACAATTCGTGATGCTGGCTTCGAAATACTTGAGCATCCTCCATATTCACCCGACCTTGCCCCTAGTGATTTTTATCTATTTCCGAGGTTGAAGGAGTCTCTGAGAGGACAGAGGTTCGAAAATGATGACGTAGTAGTCGCTATAGTACAGGAGTTTTTAAGTGCTCAGGATGAAGAGTTTTTTAAGATAGGAATTTTAAGCTTAGAAAAAAGATATTCCAAGTGTATTACGCTAAAAGGCGACTATATATATCGAAAAAAAAACATTTAATTAAAGTTACCGGCAACATACTCATTCTCACTTTTTATTGAACGCCCCTCGTATATGTCACCCTCGCCGAGAGAGGCAATACAATATACTTACATGAAATCTGAGTAATTTTTGTCATTTTTCAGTTCTGACATTTTTAAATCTACTATTAAACAGTGAAGTGGCATATATACTGTGAGATAACATTATATTTATCTTAGTCTTTGCATAGTTCAGTTTTATTTGTAGGTAACTTGGATGACCTGTGAAGGAAAGGGACATTCTGCGACGGAGCCAAAACGAACCTTAACGAAAGAACAGACGTTCACGGAATAGACGTTCGAAGAAATAGACATAAGATTAAACTGGACCTAAGAGACCGAAGGGGGTTATCTACCATAGGGAGCTATACTTACTTAGTGCCTGCTCTGTTCTAAAAACTTTCAGTAACAAACCCCTATGATCCACTCTTTTTTGGCGGAATCCCAACTGTTGCTGCAGCTCGGTGACGGCGTTTTGTGACTGTCGCACGTGTCCCATCTTCAGTTAAACCTAATAGTGAAAAATTCTTGCCAATAATAGTGATGGTGCAAGACGTCTATTAAAATTTATAAGACCCTGAATAATTTAAATGTTACAATATTAAAACACTTATGTTCGACTTGAAGTATATTTTGGAGTGGTAGGACTCTACTGCAGAGTCCGCCTGGGGAAGTACCGCACCTTTGCCAGTTATTCAAACGCCAAGCAGTAGTGTGCAAGCATTACTTGGTTTGAAGGGCGGTTTCAGATAAATTACTGGGTATGAAGTGATTTAACATCTGATATCTCAGGGTGACGAGCGCAGTGCAGTGCGGCGCGGGATTGAATTCGCAAGTTGACCATTCTGGCACTGCTAATGTTAGTGGCAGGCGTGACCCTTACCACCAAATGAAAGTCTTGCTCGTCTCGTCACTTAACCGTAAGTATAAAAAAAAATAAGACATACTTTGCGTAGAACCTAGTTGATTTTCCGCTCAACTTATAGAGTGCTCCCAGTGCCTATTCATTAGATATTTTATTGTAAAAACTATGATGCCTGCCCGGTGACCGTAACGTTACACTCTAAAGGAGATTTCTTAACAGTAAGTAGGTACTTACATACCTACCAAATTATACATAATTGTCATTCGTTTTCGGGTTGTGAACATTTAGAGCGTTGTTTTTGTTTTAATCAAGGTTTCTAGATTTATGACTTTATTTATGGGTTATTCACCAACTGGTCACGAGAGGCGTGCCCAACGCGTGTGTTCTCAAAATTGGTATTATCACTCTCTGCCCCCCACTTCCGCGGTCGCTGACTGCAGAGTCCGCCTGGGGAAGTACCACACCTTTGCCTTATTCGACCGCCAAACAGTAGTGCAAGCATTACTGTGTTCCGGTTTGAAGGGCAATGTTACCAGAGATATCACTGGGTATGAAGAGATTTAACATCTAATATCTCAGGGTGACGAGCGCAGTGCAGTGCGGCGCAGGATTGTGATCGCAAGTACACAATACTGGCACTGCTACTGTTAGTGGCAGGCGTGACGCTTACCACCAGGCGAACGTCTTGCTCGTCTCGTCACTTGACCAATTACCAAGTTTAAAAAAATACTTTTACTATGGGATCATCTCTGAAATCGTAAAAAAACCAGCTGTTCCATAGAAACGAGTCAAGTCTGGACGAAATGTATGGAACAGCTGTTTTTTTTCACGATTTCAGAGGCGTCAACTTTTACTATGGGAAGAGTTAAGTTGTTCATAATGATGAGTATTATTATATCCTTGAATATGTCCGTCGTTCAAATAAAAAACCTGTATATCTAAGTACTTAAGGGGGCGACTAATGCCAAAAGTAATTAAAAGGTGTATTTTTAAACACATTGTTTAATGATAAAGAACGTAAATATTCAGATTAAAAAAATACTATAGGTAGGGGAAAAACCAAAAGAAGCCGAGTAACCGAATAGAATTTTGGAAAATAATCTGGTTTATTTAAAAAAAAATATACAAATTACTAACAAATAAAAACTGTTTTAATTCAAATGCTCTAAATTATCAGCGACATCACCACATTATTTATTACGAATTACATAGCCAAACTAATGTTTTAGCACAGTAGCCGTTTATTTTTTTTATTTCATGCCTACATTTTGAATAATTAAATAAAATCCCACCTAAATTGCTCAAAGCCATCATCATCAATTGTATCATGCGATTTTCGACTCTAAACTAATGCTAGTCGCGCGGGTGAAATCTGATATTTTTCTGGCATTAGTCGCACTCTTAAAAACTTCAGAGTAGGTACGCGTGGCCTGCTACGCTGTTTTCGACCCATTGACTTAAATATTCTTTGTACTTCATTGAAACTCATCATGCACATATTGCGTAGTTTGTATGCGCATATGATCAGTATCTAAATAGGTAGGTACCTAGTCTTGATGGAATCTGATTGCAATTTGCAACCATTGTCTGTTCAGTGTCCGTTTTTAAATAAATTCAAGGTTTGTTAGCCACCAGAGCGTAGCTTGGCAGGAGTTCTTGGATTATTCAAGTTTTTTATTTCATTACTCTAAGGCTTATTAATAAGGCAGGTCAATGGGGTGTTCCAGGCGGGTACAGCAATGCTTAAGGGTGTATTGTTGATTTAGATATAATATCAAAATGAACCAGTTTTGGGGTACCTACATACAAATTTTCTAAACTCGATGTTTTTTGTCCCCGTCCAAAATTACGTGACTGATCGTTATAAATAGGAACCCAATTGTTTCTCTCGAATTTAGCAAACTTGCGTTCTAAAAATTTTATTTATTTGATTGGTATCATCAACAGCATCGCCATATCTTTACTAATTATTCAATTTAATTTTAATTTGTTCATTTGGCACCGTCATGTCCAACTGGACCTTACTATTAGGCGAGTCAGTGGCTAGTCGTAGACCTATTACCAAAAAGAAAATCTGTTAGCTGGTGCTTAAAGAATATGTTTTAAATTCATGTAGGACTCTTTTCTTTGTAAACTTCACCAAGATCAGCCATCTAACAGTGAAAAGTAACCTACAGCCAGATTAAGTTGTCGTTGCTTAACATCCCCAAACGCAAGCCAATCGCGAATAAAAGAAAGTAACAGGAGTTTCTTTCGCTTTTATAATTTGAAGTAAGAAACCTTTTTAGGTCCACATAAAGTAGTAAAACTCCATAAACTTAATGAGCAGTTTTCCTGCGAGAAAATTCAACTACCCTTCTCTAACATTTAAAGGCTTATTGCCTTACAAGCTACGTGGAAATGATAGCAGACTTCCATCATAACTCGACACGCTTCACCGCTGAAGCAAGACGCTCGGTGACCGCGACGCAGTCTTCTATCCGGCCAACTTATCTTCACAGCTGGCTGAATGATAGAACTAACATAAACCACGGAAGACTTTCAGTTTTGTTCAGAAATTGCATTAGTGGCTCCGGCATTGGAATCAAAAAAGGTAGTCGCACTGCAAGCAAGTTAGAACTGCTGGTTATGTAGATTATGTACCGTTGAAACATTGCTGAGAAAATGTTACATTAGAAAAAGTATGAAACGGCATTTGTTTCTTTGAAAATGATTTATGGCGAGGGAAACGAATAGGGATATACTATGATAGGGATTTGTATGGTACTACTAGAGGTCCCCCGCGACTTCGGCCGCGTACGGAAGAAATTCGGCCAGCTCCCAAATACTCGTAACTTCCATACCACTATTATTTTTACCAGATAAATTACTGGGTATGAAGAGATTTAAAATCTAATATCTCAGGGTGACGAGCGCTGTGCGGTGCGGCGCAGGATTGTGTTTGCAAGTTCAAAATTCTGGCACTGCTACTGTGCTACTGTTGTGGGCAGGCGTGACGCTTACCACCAGGCAAACGTCCCGCTAGTCTCGTCACTTGAAAGTATTAAAAAAAACTCTGTATGCACTAGTACTAGTAGATAGTCATTCTAGTTCTCCTACATTTTCTGCATAAAAAAAGTAAGCCAAAAGTGCAACAAAACGCGCAAAACATGTTTGCGAATGTAGGTAGACGTTCAAAGAGCGCTGGTAGAGCCGTAAACAAACTAATAAAACTATATAAGACACCGTTTACCGTTCCGAGTCGATCGGATGCAATCGAAGATAATCGCCGATAGCATTTCACGAATCAAAGCATTTAGATGGCACAGTTGGTAAACTAAAGAGAATGAGAGAGAATGATTATGGTGTAGGACGTAGGTATTGCCACTGCCGATTGCAATCGAAACAAGATTATCAGTGATAGTTTTTAATGAAGCGCCCTACTTCCAAATGGCCCACGAAGCGATCTTGCTTGATCGCAACGTGGTAATTTATGAGGTGTTTCGTTGTTCACGTTTCCGTGATCATGTTATCTCAAGAGAGATCTTAGCTGGTGATTTCGTTGTTTTCGACGACAATTACCTAAATAATGAGGAATTTTTTGCCAATAACGTGGGCCCGGGAAAATCAACCGAACGAGTAGCATTAATAGTGTGTAAAGAATACCTCAGCCAGAAGACGTCTACTGCCAGATAAAGACCTCTCCCTAAATTGTTGCTAGATCATAGCAACCCCGCCCCAAGCCGCCTGCCAAGCGTGAGTAATCTTTACGCTTAGCTGCCGGCTTGGGGATCTTGGGCAGAATGCTCACCATTAACCGAAAGGACGCTGCTGCCTTTCCTCCGGTGACTCTGGATGCAGTTTCAGGACATAACGAATCCCGAAACCGATCTCCGATCTCTCAGAAGATCTCTTTTAAAGTTTTTTTTCCAGTGAGTAGGTACAGGTTTTGGTATGGCGTTGTAGTTAACCATGATGTTCTATTTGTTTCCAGAACGAAATCCACGTGTGGCTTGAACGGCCATGACAACAAGGAGCCTGTGCCGGCGCCATCGCCGGCGGATTCGGGAGTGTCGGAATTGGAGAGGGACCATCATGACTATAGGTAAGTCTGTTACGATCCTGCATTAATTGAATGTTCATTACTTTAATTTATACCGTTCAATTGCTGGGGTGGTCTTTTCATCATCGTCATCCAGAAGGACGTCCACTGCAAGACTAAAGCATCGCCCTTAATGAAAGGCGGCTTGCGGATCGCAGAATGTTCACCACCGTTAACCGAGAGGACCACCGCCACTGGAGGTGGGGACCTCCGGTGCCGCTGGATGCAGTTTTAGGACATACCCAGCAGGCTAATCATGTAACTGTTCGGTATCGCGATTTGTCATAAATACTTGTCACTGTCCCGCTAAAACTCATTTGACCCTGCAGGGCATGACGAAACGCTAAAAGACCGACGGATTTGCTTAACTTAATTAGGAAATCAATGCATTCGTTCGTTAACGATAGCGAGAGAAATTCCTTTCGTAATTCCTTTCAGTGACAAGTGACAATTATAATAAATCGCGATCCCGAACAGTTACATAATTAGCCTGCAGGTCCAGATGGTCTTTTCGCGCTTTTGTAAAGTGTGAAATATCAATATGAGTTAGTCAGCGCAGGGCGTGTAAGCGAAATATTATGCCCGTCATGCCCGTCAAGCAACCCGTCAAGCCCGTCAAGCAACACTGCCCTTTTATATTCGTAAACAAAACAAACATAGGTACTGACCTCAGATTATTATGCTTTCCAACTCATAACAAAACTGTTTGTTGGTTTAGAAATGGTGCATTTCTATGCATTCCTCTATCATTCATCTGGTAAACAGAAGTTACTGTCTTCCAAACAATGGGCCTTTCAACCAGTTTCTCCAACCACACGACTACCAGTCTAGGTTACGAGCGCAGTGCGGCCACGTTCAATAATATTACGCACATTTCACACCTCATTTGTAAGGTTTACGCGAGAATTTAAACAAGTGTATGTGTGGTTTGCGAGTTTTCATCATGGTTAATATCAACAGGGCAAAATCTTATCCCATGTCTTCCTTAGCCCCTATCTTCCGCATAATGTACGTGGATTACAGCTATTTCGTTATTGTTCTTATTATAATATTGTCACTTGTGATAAATTTACATATTCTACCAATTCCAGCACCGCTGATCGTCTGCGCAGCCACGACGCGCGGCTTAGGGCGCCGCGCCTCATGCTGCAGTCCTACGGAGGGAGGACGAGGGACGAGCGAGACACGGAGCTGGCGAGGGTCCGGAGAGACAGGGCACTGCTGAGGCAGAGACTCGAGGATACCGAGTGGAACCTGTGCCAGAGAGCGGGGGAGATCGCGTTGTTAAAGACGCAGTTGAAAGATGCTCAGGTAAGAGTTTATCAGTTTACCAGGCCACATGTTTATGGGAAATGTCCTAAGATTTATATTTGGCAAAGACCGGTTCAGGTTTGAATCAGGTTCAAAGCAATTTGTAGACTTGAAGGTAGCGAGTAATATAGAGGGTGTTTTGAAGACATGTTAAAGATATTCATGTTAGTTATTTGTTATTAATGTGACGATGTTATTAACAGTGACAAACTTGAGTTGCATGGGTTACTACAAAATTTCTACTGACAGAAACCTTGCATGACATGGTAGATAGTACAACGAGCTATGTCAAAAGATACCATTGTTTGCTTAGACAGAGACATGCCGAGACGGGTTTGTCTCCAAGGATCCTGGGATCGGATTGAGTTAGCCACGGCTCCCGGAGCGTTGTCTACACTGATACACAGCTAAAGATTTGATGTACTCATAGTTGGCAGAAGTTTTGTAAATAGCGGCACATGGAAAAGGTGTGACAGATCAAACCCTAAATAGGTAGAAGGGTCCAAATAAATAAAGACTGAGGTGTCCTAAGAAACCCAAATCAAATCTTCATAAAGAATGTCACCATATGTGTAGATGTTATTAGTGGCAATTACTAGAAAACTTACTAATGTCACAATTCCTCACGTTTCAGAACGAACAAACCGCAAAAGGCCACGAGTATCTTACCCTAAAAGCAGACTGCCGCCAGCTCCGCGAATCCGTCGACAAGAAAGAAAAGGAAATCATGAGGCTTCGAACGGAGTCCGAAGAAAAGGACAAAACCATCGCTCGCCTCCAGTCAGAAGTAGACAGACTGAGCAACGACCTCCTAAACAGTGTCTCAGACATGAACAAAACAAAGGACGCTCACAAGCTCGAAGTGGAAAGACTCAAGACAGAAATAAAAGAACTTCGACAGGAACTGTCCGATGTATCTCTCAGTGGTTATGAAGGCATCGAATGCGGAAGAACTATGAGAGGCATTTACGAAGTTTGCAAATCGAACGAATATCACTGGAATTCCAGCGACAGCGCTTTAGAAGACGCCGAAGTCCAAAGACTTAACGGAGAACTGCCAGATGGTTGTGGAGAATCCTGTCCAGCTAACGCTGTGGTCGATAGACTCAAATGCGACCTCGAAGCTAAAGACACCCAGTTTAACAACGAGAGAAGAAAATGGTCCGAGGAGAAGGACAAGGTACTGAGATACCAGAAGCAATTACAGCTGAATTACGTGCAGATGTTCAAGAGATCACGCACTTTGGAGGCAGAAGTCGACGGTTTGAGGTTAGAGTTAGACCTTTGCAACAAGAATATGAAGAACTTGAACAAACACGGAAAAGCAATAGAGCTGTAACTACCAAAACATTAATAGCAATAATATTTATTACAAGGCTATTGTAAATAATTTAGCTTTAGATATCTCTTGCCTTTGTTAGTGGACGTATTACGCGCGTAACTCACATTAAGTATGTAAGTACTTTAATAAGTTCTAATACTCAACTTGACGTCACATTTTTTTTGTAAATGTTCTTTTTAGAAGACGCTAGGGATTAATTTGTATTAATAGATGTTACTTCCGTAAGTTATTGTAGATAATAAAGATTACAAAGTAACTGTTTTGTTTATTTTCTTGGGAAATTACAAAGTATCTTAAAGGTATGAGACATTTTGGCCTAGTATGGGAAATGTCCTACGCCTTTAATTAGTTCTATAACACCTACCATTACATTTTGTTTTTGTGTGCAAATTCATCATGGCAAGTTTGATTCACATCTATAGCCGGAAGACATCCACTGCTGGACGAAGGCCTCTCCCTTAAAGGGAGGTGTTGCCATAATCCCCACGCTTGGCAAGCGGCTTGGGGATCGCAGAATGGTTACCACCGACGCTGCTGCCCGTCCTCCGGTGGTTCTGGGTGCAGTTTTAGGACATACCCAGGTCCAAGTAGGGCAGTTTGATTATTAGCCTTGTAATGGAAACATAATATCCTACATACATGAATACTCGTAAGCATAATACTTTAATTAGAGAAGATATTTTACTCTGTAGGCACAAGTAGCACACGCCGTATCTTTGTGAAAGTTTTGTGCGAATGGACATAAATATTACCCAAGCCAATGACGGGGTAGTGGAGCAGTGCGGAAGGGGTGGCATGTGACGTAACTGAACTGTCCGTAAAACGGCCTGTCCAAATCAGAATAATAATAAGCATTAAAAAAAACTACCGACTTCATCTTCGAATACCTGGATGCCATTTTCATATTTTTGAGTAATTTTGATTTAAAAAGCAAACTACTGAACCGATTTCGATAAATTTTATATGCCACCACCTCTGAAGTGTTACCTACCAAACAAAAAAAACATCAACATCAGTTCATTATTGGCGGATTAATCGCGTAACATACATACAAAAAAAACATGCAGGCGATTCAAATCGACTGTATGTTTTTAAAAAGGAGGTTCTCAAGAACCTTCTTTTCTGAAGTCGGTTGAAAGCGTAAGCGTATCTTCAAACGTCTTTTGTCCATATAACATAGTGTTGATGACAGCGATATTGACGCCCGCTCGGAGGAAGAATTTCCCGACCCTTGGTTACATTTTGCTAAATTTCCAGAGTAACTTTCTCTGATTTTGCTGGACGCCCGCGTCTTCTGTCTGTCATTGCGTCAAATGACGCGACTGAAGCGTCATTTGACGTAATAATAAAAAATTAAAACGAAAACAAAAATATAATTAAAAAGCACCCCTCCCGCACCGCTCCCTACTGCAGGAACCTACTCAGTTCTAGGCGCTATGCCTGTAGTTAGTTTTAGGGTTAGTGGGTAAGTTTTAGGGTACCTAATTTTTAAATGATCATCATACGTTCCAAAGATTTCAAAATAAAAATGGGGATTACGATTACATTTTATAAAAGAAATAGTTTTACTGTCCCCTAGTCTCTAGTGCGCCAGTTTTAATGGTCGTTGGGCTTGGGAACATAATTCTACACAAGCAGTTCAAATAAGTAATACACGGTGTTTGGTGCCAAAAATTTATTGTAGACACACTTGCATAGGGGCAAACCTACCTTTAATCCTATAACGTACACATGAAAAATACCTTGGAATATAAAACACACGCTCTTACAATCTAATAATACTTGTTTGAGATCATTGTTTCCTATCGTAGGTTTCTTTGTAATGTTAGAATTTAGATTTCAATGTAGAAAGGCCTAGGTTTCTAGAACGGAAATTGAAGCCTTCGCCTTTGATGTCCGTGTTGTTCCGAGCAGTTTTGGATGGCTCGACCTGAAAGAGAATTTCACTTTCGCTGATTTAAAATTTTTAGCTTCTACGTTAGTTTTTAAAGACTTTTGTTTCGTGATTTCTTTCGATTCTTATCGATACCTTTACTTTTTTGAGTTCTCACTCGACTCATGTTACGAGTTCTACATACATAAAGAATTTTCAAAGTTTTGCTAATACATTTTACGAAGGCGTATGTTTGTTCATTATCAGAAAGAAATTAGTACTTTTGTCAATTATTTAAGCATCGGATGAGATCCTTCTTTCTTTTGCTGATTAGCTCTCTAGAATATGCCTACGACATTATACGAGCTGACTAATACAGTAAGTTACCCTCAGGCCCTCAGGTAAGTCCAATAACTTTTGTAATGAAAGGTCGCTTATATCACCAGTATTCGACCCCCAGCGTTATAAAAGCATGCCCATAAAAGTCACTATGAAGACTTCTTCAATGTTCATGAACAGAGATCTCGTCAGAGTGGTCGTCTATAGAAATTACCTGAGTAACATCACCAACGACAGGTCGCTTTCTCCACTTATACCACCAGTACTCGACTCCCAGCGTTATACAAGCGAGCCCGATCCCCATGAAGATCACTATGAACACTCCTCCAATGTTCTGGATAGAGATCCCATCAGACTGGTCGTCCTGCTTCTCACACTTCATTGCGTTAGGATTGTTGTTCCACCAGGTTTCTTTGAGCTTTTCCAACTTGCGCTTGTTTAGGAGTTGAAGGATTCTGAAAGAATGCAAGACAAGGCTTTCTTAATGTTTTCTTGATTTGTCTCAAAGCGTAAATATAACTTTTGGTGCTTTTATGGAGGTGTGATGAAATTTTGGTTGATTTTACCGGGACGTAAAAAAAACAAATGATTTAGGTGACACAATGGTTTTATAGACGTGTAAAAAAAGGGTTCAACAATATGGAAGGAATATAAATATGTAGGTACTCATCATTATCAACAACTTTCACTATGGGGCCACAAGTTCATTAAACCTTGGACAAAATGTATGGAACAGCTGATTTTTTTTCCACGATATCAGTGTTGGCCCTTAGTGAAAGTTGTTCATATTCATAATGATGAGTACATACATACCCTTCCTTATTGTTGAACCTTTTTGTTACACATTGTATAAGACCTTCATAGACTGTACTCAGGTCCAGGAATCGGGGGAATATCTCTCGATTCTGTTTGTTGTATTGATAAAATGAGAAATGAGCCACTCGAGCAAAGGTACCTAGTTGTTACCTGGCTGGTAGGTGCAGTACCTCGCAAGATTTTTTAATTAAATTCCAGTGTGAAAGGTGCCTTGCTATTAACGCAGATAAGTCGGTCACCATCAGGTGAACAACTTATTTCATCTCCCGATTGATAAACAAAACCAGCAAACTAAGAAGATACCCTCGTTTCGTTTCGTTCGTCATTCGATTGCAAAATCATTGAATCTATTCGTATGAAAAATAATACATAAATTTTTTAATTAAATATTTTGATCGCAGTTATAGGTTCGTTCATAAATAAACATTTGGTTTTGAGTAAACATTGACTACAGTAAGAAACATAATATAACACGCTTTAAAAAAAAATTACAACCGACTTCAACTTCGAATACCTGGATGACATCTTCATATTTTGTAGTAATTTTGATTTAAAAGCTAAACTACTGAAACAATTTCGATAAAATGTATATGGAACCACCTCTGAAGTATTACCATACCATAAATACCAAACAAAAAAAAAACATCAAAATCATTTCATAATTGACGCAGTAATGGCGTAACATAAATACAAAAAAAAAATAACATTAATTTTTGTTTTATTTATACGGGAATACTCATGTTTAAAAAAGGTCACCGAATGTGATCGAAACTATAGTCGGAGTATCCGATTTAATTAAACGTGAGTATTCCCGAATAAATAAAACAAAAATGTGTCAAAACCACGTCAGTTTTCATAATAAATAACATTCAGTCGAATTGAGAAGGAACCTCCTTTTTTTAAGTCGGTTGAAAATAGATGTTCACTTTGATTAAAATACTAATTTATGTAGTTGTATTTCAGTTTTATACACATGACATTAAAACCGTGTTCAAACTCGGTTGCGAGGAACTTTAAATCTTGCATACTTTACTTGCCAAGGTCCTTGATCCAATAGAAATGTACAATGGACGTAATTTTACTACTTTATGCAATTGGCATTGCATTTTGCATGCAGTCAGTATGGAAATGATGTCACTATTGGGTACCAACTGTGATTTAATCTGTAAAGGTTTTATGTTACGACTTCTTCTGAATTTGGCAAGTTGTTCCCACGCTGGGACTATTGAAATCAACATAAATTAAAATCAAACAATCTCGTAAAGAAATGAGTATACAGGGTTAGTTGTAGTTAGTATCCTTTTATTCTGTACAAGAAAACAAACTACTTTTATTAAGGGGACAACATTGAAACGGCAAAAAAACAGCTGTTCCATAAGTTTTATCCATAGTCGATGAATTTTTTGTATGGAACAGCGGTTTTTTTCTCGATTTCTATGTTGGCCCCATAGTAAAAGTTGTTTATGTTGATGTACAGAATCTGCCCTTAAAAGGATGTTAACTTATTACAACTAACCCTGTATAAGTACCAATTAATTGATGCCTTCGGCTTTGGTGGATACAGATGTTAACATCTATCTAACCTACAAATCTATTTCCAGGCTGTCGACAGCTGCATATATTCTTAAAACAAGGCACGTACCCAGTATTTTTCCTTGGACTAGAATATCGACAACGCCTTCATCAAGAGCAGATAGATATTATAAGCAACGATTAACAAGAAAACACCCCGACCTAGCGCCTTTTGCGAAAAGTTTTGCCTGTGGAACCTCATTGGGATCTTCTTTATAAACGACTTCATAAAAAGAAGGAGGTTTTATGTGCACCGATTTCTCCGTAACGATTTTGATTAATTTGTGTTTTTTATTTTATTTTATTTGAAAAGGTCTCAAGGTGGTCCCATATTAATTTGAAGTCGGTTGTTTTTTTTTAAACTTACTTGTTATCTTTGCAAGTTGTACCAGACGTTTTTCGCGTGGGAAGGGTGTTACAGTATTAACCCGCTGCGTTGCCACAGATATACTTGACCATACCCTAGTTTGATTAGCGATGTATCTGACTTATCTGGTCTGGTACCTACATACAGAACTAGCTAAGCTAACGGCAAAACTATTGACGCAGGCTTGACCAGGCTTTATAATAGTCCACTGCTGGGCTTAGGCTCGCCCTCGGAGGGCGATTGGACCTGGGTATGTCCTTAACCTGCTACCAGAACCACCGGAGGACGGGCAGCGTCCTCTTGGTAAGCGGTGGTGAGCATTCTGCGATCCCCAGGCCGCCTGCAAAGCGTGGGGATTATGGGGGAGGAGGTCTTCCCCACGCTTGGCCGACGGCTTGGGGATCGCAGAATGCTCACCACCGTTATCTAAGAGGACGCTGATGCCCGTCCTCCGGTAGTTCTGGATGTAGTTTTAGGACATACCCAGGTTCGCTTGTACTAATAAGTTCAAGCCTGATTTATTTGACAAATCTCTTTACCTAGTGATTCAACTTTACGCCGTACCTACTGATCGTTTTGAATAGGCTTCAGAGCCATTTGTCCGGGGAACAAAGATCTTATAAGCAGGGGCGCAGATTAGGTTACAGTTTGTATAAGTCTTATAAGGCACAGGTGCAGTTTCAGTCACAGTTTCTACGAAAGAGGCTGAATCATAACAGGTAAGTACTTAAGTAGTTATAGCTTATAGGTAGGCGTATTTAAGGTCACGAATTCTCAAATTACGCCATTATGGGTACTTTTGCTGATGTTGATCAGATCGTTTAGATTGCGAAAGCCATTTTTCTCGGCTTGGATTTTCACGTATAATGAGGCCCTATAGGATGCTAAATTTTGACGTTAGAGGTCTGTTTAGATAAGGCGCTTTTCACATTCGTGAAGTAGCGGGCTTAGAAAAAAAAATAGCTAAGGTTGTGGGTTTGATCGCATAAACACCAATGGATTTTTCGGAATGTATTTAGGGATTTTTAAAAAATAATATTTTCTATGCAGTAGGATAAGGGATGTTTTGTTTACGCGACAGTCTTCAACACGTCTACCAAGGCAAAGCTGATGTTGCATGATGGGAAGGAAAGCGCTTCAATGGGAAGTATTCTGACAGCTGTCAGAACGTAGTTCTACAGCCAAAGGATAGGCCGCGCTGGCGAGATATGGCCCACTATTTATCGCATTTTTCTTGTGAAAAAGCAGTTCACTCACCTTCACTGCTTCTTTTCACAGTTCGCGTTCGTTGGTGAAGTGCCTTTCCAAGTTTTCTTGAATCATTTTGTTGAAATTCTGATAAATTGTTATTGTTACGTTACGTTATTGTTATTATTTTATGTTGATAGTTATTGTTATTTTGATTGATAGTAATTAACTAATTATTCGGCAAGGCGCATTTACTAAATTGCGTGGAATAACGAAACCTTAAGAAATACTATGGGCGAATACTTTGTTAGACAAACAATAACTACAAACAACGCATGACAGATCTGATATAAATGAGATAAAATTACTTTCTATTTTTTGACCTTTTTACTTTGCTTCATTCGTTCAAAATCTTCAGAACCACAGACTACATGACGAAACTGTTCAGGGCCATATGGCCATATTGTCTATCGGATTTTTAGGAACTATATTTTTTTTTATTGACTTTCAGAAAATCGCCCATTTTGGCGACCGTTTTGATAGTATTTTTGTTTTAATTATAATTACGGGTCACGGATTGTTATAAATAAAACAAAAATGTGTCAAATCAAAAATGTCGGGACGTCTTGGATGGACGAAAGAGAAACAAATCTAAAATGTGTCACGAAAGACGAAATTATCAACAACATTGTGCGAAGTGTGTACTGACGCATTATTGAACTGGTCCTTGAGCGGCGAGCCCTGCTGGACTGCTATCGCGTACGGCTTGCGCGAGAACTCGTCTCCCACCAGCTGCAGGTCGCAGGAAGTCAGCACGTGGTAGCGCACGTCCGTCGCGTCGCCCAGCCACGCGAAACCTGCACGACAGTAGACGGAAGAGAATGAGGTGCTAACTGCTAACACTGAACTTTAAATAAATATCAACTACTAATAAAAAAAAACAAAATTAATATTAACAATACTACAAAAACAACACGTTAATTACATTAATTTATACTTAAAACCAATAAGGTACCTAGGTATTGAAACATAAATATTTATTTAGTGCACATACTAAACATAATGTAATAACATTAGACTAAAAAACCTACTATACTAGAATAATGAAACTAAAACTTAAAAAAATTGTCTAAACTAAAACCAATAATATATATATATATATATATACATATTCTCACGATAATGTACTACTTCTTAGTACTACTTTTCATTTAGAACTAATGAATGTGAAAGCTACCTACCCATCTTAGATTAGTATATTTAGAACTTAAATCCTGCATTTTTTTTAAGGGGGAACATGTCGTGTATTGATTAATAAATAGTTTGTGGGTAGAATAAAAACTCAGTCTTGGCCTAACCTGTGTTTTACTTATTGCAGGTAGTAACATTATCTAACTTTAAAAAACCAACCAAATCTAGGACCTGGGTCTGTCCTAAAACTGAATCCAGAACCGTCGGACGTCGTCAGCAGCGTCCTCTCGGTTATCGGCGTTGAACATTCTGCGATCATCAAGCCACCTGCCCAGCGTGGGGATAAGCATACCCCCATTATTAAGATGGAGGCCTTCGTTCAGCAGTGGACGTCTTCTGGCTGATGATACGATGTGATACCAAATCGAATCGCTCTTGCATCGATCGTGGGCAGTTTCAGATTTGATTTTCTCTTACTTGGTGGGTCTTTGTGATCTTATGAGTGTATCTACATATAACATTATTATGTAGATAGCCCTGGTGGCATTTTTGAGGTAGAGTAAGCCACGAGATAATCATATAATAGAGTTAGGCGTTAACTGTTTGATATAGAAAAGGTACACATACCTTCGCTAGAGCTCTTAGAATTTTGAACCCTCTGCACAGCCTCTTCAGTAGAGTTGGGTAAAGCTTCCCGTATCGTTTGCAACAACTTGTTGTATTTGTCACTCACCGGGTAGTCGTTAACGGGGTATACCCTAACTACATTGTTATGTTAGGGTAGAATAACGTTCACATACCTTCACTAGAACTCTTAGAATCTCTGACCCTCTGCACAGCCTCTTCAATAGAGTTGGGTAGACCAGCTTCCCGCATTGCTCGCCACATCTTGGTGTATTTGTCACTCACCGGGTAATCGTTAACGCGGTATACCCTAACTACACTGTTAGGGTAGAACAACGTTCACATACCTTCACTAGAACTCTTAGAATCTCTGACCCTCTGCACAGCCTCTTCAATAGAGTTGGGTAGACCAGCTTCCCGCATCGCTTGCCACATCTTGCTATATTTGTCGCTCACAGGGTAGTCCCAGACAGCGAGTTTGGCGCGCTCCACGTCGCTCAAACTGTCGTTTAGCGACATGTCTTTCCAAATCCTGGAAAATTATGTTTTAAAGAGTTTGGTATGTGCTAATATAAATTTGGTACTTCACTACTAAGGTGGATACAGGAAAACATGGGGCCGGCATCTCAAAAATAAGTAAGGAAAGCGGGCCAGTCACTTAATGAGCATATTCAACGTTTTCTGTAGAATGTATTTCGCTAATATATTTCACAATCAAATTCCTTTCATCAGACGCACGAGGCGTATAAAATTACAGTATTTCGTACCTACGGAAATAGTAATATGATAGTCTACTTTTGAGAGACGGATATCACAAGAATGTTATATATTTTTTTTATACATTTAAGTGACGAGACGAGCAAGACATTCGCCTGGTGGTAAGCGTCACGCTTGCCACTAGTAGCAGTGGCAGAATTGTGAACTTGCGAACACAACAGTACGCCGCACTGCACTGCGCTCGTCACCCTGAGATATTAGATGTTAAATCTCTTCATACCCAGTAATTTATCTAGTAACATTGTCCTTCAAACCGGAACACAGCTTTGATTATATACCCAGCCGAGAGCTAGATCCTCCGAGGAACACAGTAATGCTTAATAAATAGCAGAGAAATAGATAGAAATACTTCTATTGTACTTCATACTTCTTAGCAGTTTTTTTTTAAATCTAGATACAAATACTGGCTGATAAGAATATTGTCGTCTTTTGTTTTTTTTACTGTCAATACGTTTGAAAATAGTATTTTTTTTTTTTTTTCCTTTGTTCTTGGCATCGCACGTTGTGCATTCTGCCAGTGTCAAGTATATGATTTTTACAAGTATTTATATTCAAATCAAGTCAAATATGTCATGATATCACAGTCAGTCACACGAAATTAGTCATAGTCGAGTCCAAGTCATGCCCTAGTAAAGTTGTGGCGACTTTACTATGAGCTTCTACGGAGTTTTGAAAACAACACAAAAAGACATGTTTCACCACATTATATCACTTGCCCACACTCGTGCATGTAATTCAACACTCAATGAATGAAACACCACCATTTTGAATCATTAATTCGCGAAAAAACACAAGTTTAAGAAAATAATAGAATGCAACGACATGATTTTTCCGTGTTCCCGCCAAAACTCCGAAAATAGTATTAGCCCTTTTCCATTTTCAGAAAAACAAATAATCTCCGCAATAAAAAAGTCACGATAAAGTGATTTTTGCTCATGCCAACTTTTTCGGTAAACTGCCTACTCACGGCACTCCGAAACTGCAAAGTGAATGACTCTTAAAATCCCTATAAAAATAAAATCTTATGCAGATGCCTCAGATTTACCAGCAGTGCATTACTATCGCAAGATACGAAATCAAACGTGTGGTTAAAGTGGGTTTGACCGATAACGACTGATAAGAACAGACAAACATTCTGACTAAGAACTCGTGGAAAAATGTATGTAATTACTTTTCATTTTTAAACCGTTACTTGTGGACGGGGAAACCCGGTGGGATAGATAATAATAATAAACGATACAAATAAATAATACCTACCTACACCAGTTTAGCTGTACCAATAGCATAAATTATAATTAATTTCCTACCTGCAGTGTAGGTATATGTTGCAGTCAATGATATTATATATATAAGGAGGGAGATATGTCATATCGCGCCCTAAAATGGCCACGTGAAGACGGCCCTAAGGACTGTCTCGCCTGTCTGACGACTGTCGGCTGACTGTGTGCCATCTTCTTTCGCACTCCGAAGTAACTCGTAAGCATGACGACACGGGGGTCATTTTCAAACGTTGTTTTCTTACGCGATGGCGCATCTTTCGTAATCTTTGGTTGCAGTCAAAACTCTACTACTATCTAGCAAAATCGGTCAAAAGTACTTTTGACTGAACAGGTTGGTCAAAAGTAGTAAAAAAGGAGATTGACTGAAACACTCAAATTAGTGCATAGAGATTGCACACTACTATTTCAAGCCCGACTACTACATATAACTCTGTAGGTTAGGTTGTTAGGTTAAGTTGACAGTGACCAATCCAACAAAATTACTTTTGACCAACCTGTTCAGTCAAAAGTACTTTTTCAGACCTCTTGCTCAAAAAGTCCATCATTATAGCGCACCAGAGTTGGGCTTAAATAGTGATATATTTTTTTCGTTTTTGTGGGTTTGTTGGTGTAACAGACCAAAAAATATAAAAAATTTGCATGCTCTAAGGGCCAAAGTTTTATTTAATTTGGTCTGTTACACCAACAAGCCTACAAAAACGAAAAAGCTTTTATTCATTAGTAGAATAATAATAAATCTTAGACTCGAATTGATTATATTCAATAAAAAAAAAACATTTTATTTTTGCCATTTTGGCGCGAATTGCCGACGGATAGCAGTGTGAGCGTCCATGGAACTAATATTTCGTAATAATATTGTGACAATTTTAGTACCGGAGATACTCGAAAGGGCGCTGCAAATCGGCACAAAAAACTGTAATTTCCTAGACAATATTTAGTCCAGCGTACTTGTATTACATAGAGGTCAGTCAGTTATGTGCATGAAAAAAAAGATAAAATATTCTAATTACAAACCAGGAACTAGCGATATTCTAGAATAGAGATTTTAAATGGCAGACAATAATAATTCACCGAAGTTTTTGAAACGAAACTGCTATTATGACGATATTTTTACATCATAAACTAGCAATCAAACGCATCATTCATCTCACAAAAGGTCAATCGGCTTCAAAATAATAACATTTGTTTGACACTTGTGTAATAAACAAACTAGATAGTGGTTCTATCAACTTGTGTCAACATGGCCGTGGCGCTAGTGGTCAAGGCGAAGATTTGTTTCCGATTTTGATCGCCGCCAGCTGACGTGATGCTAGTGGCGGCGCTAGTGTAGGAGATGATGTTGTGTTAGTTCTATATTTTGCCACATGCAGTTTAGTTTTTAGCAATATAGAAGGATTTTTCAAGGAAAATATCATGTTTTTGATTACTTGAATGGTTTTGGTCATCGCTATTTTGTGACGGAAATGAAGTCATCTAAAGGACAATGTATTGTTGTTTTATTTGTTTTTGCGTACCTACATAAAATCGAGTATGATTCTACATACCTACAATAGTAACTGGTCCCTGGGGCCGTACCGTGAACCGCTTATAGCGGGACCGAATAGGTTCAGCTGCCGACACTGCGCGACCGCGAACCTTATTGCGAGGCGATAAAACTCACAGTCGCGCAGCGTCGACAGCTGAGCGTATTCGGTCCCGGAATAAGCGCTGATGGTACGGCCCCTGGTCCCAGTTTTAACATGGAGTCAGAGACGAACCACTAAAGAATCTAAAGCCAGGGTCACTTCTTAGATAGCATAATTTATTGGACATGACAGATAATAATTATGTATCTATGCGTAGTTCTTTAGTGGCGTTAAAATACTGATCATAAGTAATATATTAGATAATAAAGTAGACCATCTTAATTATGACAGAGCTGTTACTGAACAACTTGCGTTAAATATCTTTGATTGAAGAACTGCTGAATTGAGAAAGAGGTAAATCCTGTGAGGTGAATTTATATGCTAGCCATCGATTTAAGACACAGGATAATATCGTCATTCTTACGTCATTATTGAAATGAGATAATACGCTTTTTAAAAGAGAATACAACCGACTTCAACTTCGAATACCTGGATGACATCTTCATATTTTTTAGTAATTTTGATTTAAAAACCAAACTACTGAACCGATTTCGATAAAATTTATGTGGGATCTCCTCTGAAGACCTACCAAATAAAAAAAAACATCAATATCAATTCATAATTGGCGGAATAATCGCGTAACATGCATACAAAAAAAAAATACCATACACAGTCGAATTGAAAACCTCCTTTTTTGAGTCGGTTGAAAATAGTGTCACATTTTACCTACTCAAACAGATAGCAACTCGATACTAAGAAGATAAGGCTAAAAATGCTATATAAGTTACTCATTATTATTATTATTAAATGGTTCCATAGGATAAAAAAAAAGGAATAAGTACCCAACAATTTACTCACGAAACATTTTGTGGGTAATATCGTTATTGGCAACACCGATACGCATACTATGCCACTTGTATGACAACCTCGTGTGGGACTGGCCTAATACATACTTGTCAAATATGTTTTGTCCATCGCATAAGGCACTTTTGACCTTGGCAAGTACAGATACCACAATAGCTAAATAGAAGAAAAAAAATGTATAGACAAAAACATCTCGTTTCTAAACTCGTCCTCAAGACATACCAAAACAGTACAAAAAGTAATTCCATAACAAGTAAAAAGGCCAGTAGTTTTAATGTCAAGCCTTTAAATAACTTTAAAACCTGACTACCTACCTATAGATGGTGATTGTTGCGTTTATATTGTGTGTGTGTCTCTCATGATTTTCAGCATATCTAATTTATTAAAATACTACGACACTGATGGCATGATTGCCTTCAAACATTTATAACATTTGCCGTAGCGTGGTTGGTAGTTTAGACCGGCCGCATACAACGAGAAAACCCCGATAGAAAAACCGTACGGTCGCGCCCGAAGGCGCTCCGTGCATACATTTTGTACTACACGCCGCACATCGTAAGAAGTTTCTCGAGACGCCCGTCTCACTCGCACCAGTTAATTGTGCGCAGTGTGTTACGGTCGTCCGGCGCCTGTCGAGTGCCGCGCCGAATCAATGTGCGACCACTCATAGTCGGGATCACTCGATTTGAAATTGTGAGGTCGCGAGTTCAAAGCCAGGCCTAGACTCTTTAGAATTTATAGAAGGATTTTCGTACCACTTTTCGGTGAAAGGAAACATAGTGAGGAAACCTACATACGTCAGGATAAGGAATCCAATGGAGTATGTGAATCCACCTAGGCCAGCGTTGTGGATATGGCTCAATCCCCCTTCGAGGATAGGCCTATGTCCAACTGTGGACTAGGTCTGATTATGCTATGCTATATTAAGCCATTATAGTACCTATACATTCAATATACGGAAACTCTTAAATGGCCCATAGTTTCTAAATGTTTAGTAATTAGGTTATTTTGTTGCTGTTAGTTTCCCGAATAAAATAAAATAAATAATATACCATTGCTCGAACTCTCGGAGAGGGAGGATAAAGAACGAAATAGCCTTTTCTTTTTTTCCTTTCATCCTAGGAGGATTAATGCACTTTGTACATTTGGCAGTGTCAAATGTTTTTGATGAGTCAAGTCAAGTTAGACACAGTCAAAGTCACACTTAGTATAAGCATAGATTAAGTATATTAGTATACTTAATCTATGGTATAATTCACAGTCAAGTCCCTAGTAAAGTCGTGGCAACTTTACTACAAGCTTCTTCGGAGTTTGGAAACAATACGAAAAGACACGTTTCACTACACTCACACTCTTGCGTGTAAATCAGCACAACATGAATAAACCGCCACCATTTTTATGCACGAACACTCGAAAAAACACAAGTTTTAGGAAAATAACTGTATCCGGTCACTGGATTTAGCTCCACGATCCGAAAGTCTTCTCCACTGAACGACTTTACTATCCAAGGATGGTTCGTGAAGCGGTTGAAATTTCAATCGTGAAGATGGATTCAGATTGTCTGCGTCGTGGAATCCCGTTACAGGCAAGTTTTCGTATCGCAGTAGGGTTTTTTTTTCCGAGAAATCTGCCGCTACCGTCAGTGTAGCCGTGGAAACAAACCTACGTTTTAACAAGACCAAATGAGGGTGGAGACCACAACACCCTCATTTTTCGCCAAGATGATCCGCATTTTTCAGTCAGCTCGTGGCCACGGCCATTGGAACATGGCCGAAACGTCGGGGTAAAAAAAAAAATATTTGTGCGCGATGATAAACATAAATTATGTGTTCAAATCGCGAAAGTTTAAAACTTTCATTACTTACTCATAGAACCTGACTTCAATGTGCGCCATCCTCTCGAAGTAAGTCATGGCGGCGGATCCGTTGAGCGGCGCGTACTGTATCTTGTACTGCTTGGAGAGGTCGTCCAGGGACTCTATGGGCGTGTCGAGCCGGGACACTGTGAGAAAAGCGGCTAGGTTCGCCGTGTACGACGCTATTATTATGAACCTGGAAGGTAGAATTGATACAAATAATAATAATTTTGTAGTGGTAGGACTCTACTGCAGAGTCCGCCTGGGGAAGTACCATCTTTGCCAGTTATTCAACCGCCAAGCAGTAGTGTGCGAGCATTACTGTGTTCCGGTTTGAAGGGCAATGTTACCAGAGAAATTATTGGGTATGAAGAGATTTAACATCTAATATCTCAGGGTGACGAGCGCAGTGCAGTGCAGCGCAGGATTCTGTTCGCAAGTTCATAATTCTAGCTACTGTTAGTGGCAGGTGTGACGCTTACCACTAGGCGAACGCCTTGCTCGTCTCGTCACTTAATTTTATATTTAAAATAAGTACTGAAAATAAAATTTACATTGTATTATACAACGTGTACCTAACAAAAAGGTTCAACAATACTGAAGTTTAATGTATGTTATGTAGGTACTCTATGAACAACTTTTACTATGGGGCCAAACCTAAAAACGCGAAAACAAAATCAGCTGTTCCCAAAGAGTTATGTTACGTAGTAGGTACATAACTGTGGTACATAATATTTCAATGGCTGTTCCATACAAAAAGTTCATTGACCTTGGACAAAAGTATTTGAACAGCTGTTTTTTTCGCGATTTCTGTGTTGGCCCCATAATAAAAGTTTTTTATAATTATGAGTACGTACCTACATACAGAGCCTTCAGTATTGTTGAACCCCTTTGTTACATATTGTATACTAAGGTAATGAACCAACTACAAAACTATAATAGCCCCTTAGAACTATTATTTCTTCTGTGCCCATGGTCGTGCGAAAAGTGGCCGGAATGCTGGCGACAATAATTTCTTATCTTTGTCATCACCAGTGGTAGGTATTAAGTATTGGTTTTCCTATTTAGGTTTGGTAAATCATCAAAACTTTTAAGACTCTTTAAAGAAGTATATACGTGTATTGACATGTAACTTTGGTGTTAACAATAAACTATTGTATTGTATGAAGTTACACAGAAAGGTAGTCCCGGTAGCTCTAAACTGCTCATTCTCCGAAACACATTATAACATAGACATACTATACTCGTATTCATAATCAATCGGACTAAACTGACAGATTGAAATGTCACTTTTCAAAATAATGCTGCCTGCTAAAAAACCGTAGTGATGGATATTGTTAAGTTCATATCGTGCAAAAGAATTATTGAATAATTATTAAGTGCCGTTAAACATTTAAAGTGCTGCCAGTGTAAGTGCAGGTAGAAAAGGGAAAAAATTACGTGAAAAAGTTGTTCTGGAAATTGCTACACGGAAATGTAACAATGTTTTCATGATTTATACCCTTGGAAAGATTTAAATCGTACATTATCAGGAACTACACCTTCTACAAAGACTAATATAAATATATCTAAGTAGTTCATTGGTGTGAAATCATTAAGTTTGTTAACATAACTTCATAAGTTAATAAAAAGATTAAGTTTCTTAACATATGTTAAAAAACTTAATATTTTATCCCAGCACTATTTAAATTATGCCAATAAGTAGCAACACTCGAAATGACAGTTTAGTCCGTTTAATTAAGAATCCGAGCATAGATATTTTTGCATTATCAAGACAACTTTTACTACGAGCATGTGGGGCCAACACTGAAATCGCAAGAGTTACTTAATCAAAATCACTGAATAGATAAATGAAAAACCTAAGAAGTATAGTATAGGACTTTCTGTCTTTGGTTATAATTATTATATTATGTATTAGGTTAGCGACGGACTAGCAATTTTGGCCGTGTGAGTTGCCCTTTCTTGTATACCTACAAGAAATTGAAATAAAAAAAAATTGCCTTATGGCCTGGCCCAGTCGGTCTTAGAAGAAACCCTAAGGCCTCTACGTAAGGCGTAATTCAGAGGCTTACCCAAAGAGCCACCAAGTTGCAGCCAGCAATCTCCCGGATAGATTCTTAGGCGCCTCGCCTCCCCCCTGAGGAGTGAGTGACGTCATGCAGAACCAAAGACACTCTTTCAGAGTAAACTCTCGTTTCTCCTCGTCTTCTTTGTACTTCTCACGGTTGTTCTGGTAGCTGTAAGGACTCCATTTGTCGAATATCCACATTAGAAGGCTGAAAATACACTTATACTATCAAAAGACGTCGAAGTCGGAAGGTCTATACTAGGACGGATTAATTAAGTAGGTATTTCATCAAAGATTGGCGATTATTTAGCCCAACACATAAGCATTGTCATTCAACGTGGCAATGCCGTCAGCAAGCTGGATACGTGCTGACTGCTAGTAAACTTCAGAATTGCATTGTCTCTAGACTTTCATATGGTGTATAGGCATTTTTTTTGGCTGTGCTGTGCGGTACTCGCGTACTGGTCATATTTTTCAACTAATCTTGGCGAAACTTGTTAAACAAGTTCTATAATTTCATTTTTTTTTGTCGTGTGCGATTTTTGATTGGAGTCGTATTTCCCCCAAAAAACAGTCTGCTGCGGCGTCGTTTACCGATTTTGATAATATTTGCAAGGAACCGCTTCGGTGCTCAATTCTAAACTGGAATTCCAAAGATTCTCTGAACAAAATGGGTTCAGAAGTTTTCAAGATAAAAGGTCGTTAGATCTCAGTTCGGTAGGTCTACCTGTTCTCAGAACTACTAACAGAGGGGTATAGAAACAAAGACAGCTAAATCCGTATCAGGTCAAATTTCAACGTAGTATGCCACTATATTCGTTTTTAAAGTTGCTATCGCTCACAAGTATCATTCGATATCAAATACAGCTAGATGCTATACAAATCCCATTCAAAATATCAGTTTAGAATCAAAATCAGCTATAATACGTTCGTGAGAATCAAAATCAGCCAAAATTGCAATCGACCAATCAGAGCGTTCCATTCTGACAAATTCAAAATGGCTGATACCATGTGTTTTGTATGCAGTTGAGGTTTGAAGTTTTTTTGTTAGAATCAAAAGTAGCTATATCCAATTCACTAATAATCAAAAGCAGCTTAATCACAAAGTTGGTAACAAATACAGCTAAGTGTTATTTATTTAATTCAATAAAAAATCCGCATGTTTACCATGGTTGCCAGAAACTTTTATTTAGTTTCTGTGTTACTGCTAATGATCTAGGAGGTCAGTATGCGTTTCGTTTTCGAAAAACCAAATAAACTAGACGTTTTTATCGTTTTGTGAAAAAACTACCGAAGTGGATATAGCTATGTTTGATTCTATTTACTCCAAGATCGATATTACTCGACTCAAAGAATAAATTGCCAAATCAAAAATAACAATGATTCAATTTTATTCCACGAATCGCTACCAGCCAGCATGCATGCACTTTGTTTATTATTGTTCTCCGAGATTTAAAAGCAAGAATATGTGTAGCGAGATGCAAATGTATGTGTATGTATAGGTAATTTAGTCCTTTCTTACAAGCGTATAGGAAATTAAGTATTCACAGTGTGACCATCTACATTTTTGAATTATTGTAGACTATCTGCGCCCCGTGGTTTCACCCGCGTGATGGTGAAAAACGGTGATTATGGTGATAAAAAGTAGCCTAAATGTTATTCCGGAAAATAAGCTAACTCCGTTCCGAGTTTCATCCAATTCCGTTCAGCCGTTTTGGCGTGAAGATACACACATATCGAGAACTATCGCATTTTTTCCTAAGATGTTATTTTTTCCATTTGCTTTCTAAGCTCCCTTCTACATAATTTATTGCGCCCCAGTTAGGGCCATAGTATACTATCATCACAATCACCAGGCGTATATGAGCGGTCCGGATCACCCTGGTGGCTCTTAGATTTAGCCACGAGCGCAGATTTACTTCGGACGCTAAAACATCTATTCATCTTTTGATGGAAACGGGCTATTGATACTTACTATGGATTTAGTTTAAAAGATGGTTTTAGTCGCATTAAATTTGCTCGGTGGTTCCTCGTAGTCAAACAATTTAGTCCAAGTGGTTCGACCACGAGGAATGGTCTTTCTTCGTTGTCAAACTTTATTAATATTGCACCTTTTCAGAACGCTGTATGCATGCAGTTTATTTGTGTAGGTACAGTCATAGATATCTACATCTATCTATGCTGGCGCCTGGCGCAACGACCAACCGGACCTTAGCGACATCCTGACCTAACGAAGATAATAATAATGCTTTGGCCTTCTATAAAAACGCCACGTCTTGCACAAGTTCATGCAAGGTATGATTGTGAAGGTTTGGCCTAGTTACCGTGAATCTTCTCACACTTCACCTTTCCATTTTATACTTACAGGTGTAAAACAACTGAAGAAAATAAAACTTAAGAAACTTAACAGAAACTGAATAATTTGGACATACATCGTGACCTAGATTTATGTGCGTTCAGTAGAAGATTTACGGAGGTTTACCTGCGAGCACTTACCGTGGCTTTACTTATTATGAGTTTACATTAAAATAAACAAAACTATGTTTGAGCTGATATAGTTTGTTCTATATAAGCTTTGGTCGATCCTAGGTTCCGAACCGCTTAACTAAATAAACCGTCATTTTCCTTGACACGGCCATTAGAGATAATCATAAATAGTAACAGCCTGGTACTATGTTTTTACTATGTATCGGGTCTCGGCCTCGCGCTACTAATTCAGATAAGAAATAAATCGAAACAGGTGGGCTCGTGCCATCGATCGACTGCTATCGCCAAGCTATCGCAACAAAATGTCAAGATGTCATCGCCAGACTCAACGAGTCGTCGGTTTGGTACCAGCAATTTTTTAATGCTTTACTTTCCGTCTTGCTCCTACTGTGCTTGCTAGAAGGTGATGCAAAAGGTCAAGAATTCGGAATTCAACGGAACGCAACCGTAAGGCAAGGTGACAAAACAAGTTTCTCTGCACCATGATGACGTCACAGCTTACCTGGTAAAGAAATATGCGCCCAAAATCGACAGCCACACGTCGTTCTCTAGTACAGTTAGAAATTTGAACAGGGAGGTCGGGTTCCGTGGAAGCTTCATCATGATCGTGATTCCGACTAAATCGTAATAAGGCACTGTGAAGTCTACCACGTTTTCTCTCTCTGCCATCACCGATAGCGACGTCAACCCAATATCAGCTCTTTTTTCCATGAGTTCTTTTACTATACCATTCCAGTTCCCATTCTCGTCCATAGTACCGAAGTTCCCATCGGGCGATAGAGTTATTTCGTAATCGAATTTGACTATTTGACGTATCTCTTCGATGAGATCGATACAGTATCCTTTGAAACCCTTCGGCGCTGTGTCATCTCTAATAATAAACGGCTGTTGCTGCAATCGAGATAGAAAATAGGTTGGCTCCACATCTCATAGGCGCATCAAGTAATTTTCTTTTCATATCAAAATTCCAGACGTAAGAGAATAATGAGACGTCTTGTTTGTACAGTTTGCGGTTGAGCAAACTGACGAAGTTTTATCAAGTTGCCAACTGAATTTTAAACATTGCAGAGTTCATTTACCTACCTCGACTGTGACGATTCTGTATACGAGCTGCGCTGAATAGTCGCTCATGTTTTCGGGGTCACTCAACGATAGAGGGTTAGAAAGCCCGGCCTTCCACGTTCCTAGAGCTTTACTTCCGATAGAAGCACCATCTTTGACTGTCACAGCAGACAAATCCGTACTAAACTCCATATAACTCCTCCCGTTCATAGGATCATCTTCGGGAATAAAAAACGGTGCATACGTAGGAGTTTCCTTCACCTGCAAAATATGACGTTGACGATATATTTTTTACTGTACTATTTAAATTCTCAAATGAGATGTATGCTCGTGAATGTGAGCGCACCTCGTGGAAAGCAGTCTTGAGATCCAAGGTCCTGTTAGGAGTATTAGTGCCGTCGTAGTCGTCGCAAGTAATATATTTCATGTTGTTTGGCCACTTGCCAGAATCCAGCAGGGATCTGGAAAAGTATAAACGTGAACTCTCATGGAATAAGCCCGGCTATAAATAGGCGACCACGTCGCACGTGGTGCACTAGATTTTAGAACGCTAGCACTAGGATAGTAAAGGTCATTACTTGACAGCTAAAAACGTTTTCAGAGATAGGTCGAAGTAAAACGCGGCAGTGATCTCAGGTTCACCATTCATGCTGTACGTTGTTTTGATCTTGCCCAGGCGGTCTCTGCTCGTCGCGTCAGGCGTCGGTCTTTGGTACACGATAGTGGCGTCTTTACAACCGCAACTGATGTCCCCTTTATCCAAAGACAAAGCAAACCAAGCTGTTTTTCTCCCAAAATATTGATTTTCGTCAGCCGCGTCTAATACGTTCTTTATCGTTTTTAAACTTCCAATCACAAAGAAATTGACGATGTCTAATTCTCGGAGGCTCCGTAACTGAGTCTTTATCTCATCTTTATTAAAACTCTTCACTGGAGTTATCACGTGTCTGGTAGGTATGTTTTGCAGCAAAGACTTGTATTTGTGGTCCATTACTGCGAACAAACGGTTTTATTAACATTGTTGTTAGCTTATAGCTGATAATGGGTTAGAATAACACGAATAGCGTCGGTTGACAACACGAGCGAATGCGGGTAATATCAGGTCGTTACTACGTCAACGTCTTCATAAAGCCAATTCGTTCTGCTTGAACACGAAGACTAAATTTATAGTGGAAAAAACTCGTTACCGAAAAACTCGTCGAAAATGATAGCGGCATTTGTGATGTCTTGCTTAGTAACAATCGCTCTTATCGCCTCCGGAAGAATATCAGCTGGCGGCATGACTTGGAGTAAGAACTTGGTCTGGTTAGCGTTAAGGTTTCTCCATTGTCTGAGGTCTCCTGACTGGCCAAAGGACCCAGAGATGGTGGGGAGACCCAATGCTGCAGTGAACGACTTTATAGTTTCAGACCCCACTCCTGTCATCGTGAAATCCAATACCACGTGCGGTGTTTTCTTCGCCGAAAGCATATCGTTGTACTTTCTGCAAACTGGTGAAAAATTATATCTAGCTTATATTCACATTTCAAAGAACAGGTTTACGTGGTTCTATATTGTGGTCGATTTTGAAGGTTTAAGTTGACAGAACTAAACTAACTAAAGTACCTATTGCTGTCCTTAGCTATATAACACTTGCAGAAAGGATTTCCCCCTTGGAATATATTATAACATGTCTGATAAAAAATGGACAGCGATATTTTAATTAGTTTAGATCATTATTATTGTCTACGTACCATTTTCTAAGAAAGCTTTAGCATCAGATCGATTTCCCACTACTATAACGGGGTCTATAGCAAGGCCTAAGCTTGGATTACGTCTCACGTACTCCTTAGCAACATCAAAAGATTTCTCAGCCAAAGCATTGTTCTCTTCGTTGATAAGCACTAAAAACAATCACATTGGAAAATATTTAACGTAACTGAATTTGGTAATGTTAGAATGTTTCACGAACATGTTGGTAATTAGAATTTAAATTACTAATTAACGTAGCAACGTAGAATAATAAAATTAATTATTATTCAGAGTCTGGTGCTAGTTGGAAATGGCTTTCAGAGGCCTTCAAGCATAAACAGAAACGGTTCTACAAATAAGCTATTCATACAAAGTTAGATGCGATAAAGAATTAAAACAGGTACTTACAAACATTTATATTTTGCGTTGTCTGCGACACGGTCATATGAATAAAAGAAAAAATAATCAAATTCAAAGCGGGAAGGCTCGACATTTCTACATCTTAGTTCACATAGTTGTTGTACCGTGACTTGGTACCCCGATAACTGGCTACTGGCTCGACTGTGGTGTTTACTCGACGTCTGTGTGTTGCCTGGTTTCCACGGCAATGTCTGACCTTGTGCCACCCTCACCTATTTACCTCTGCTACTCATCTAATATTTGAACCCATCCGTACGTATTTAGTTACTAACACAGGTACACCTAGGGTTACCATCCGACAGGCATTTTACGGTTTAGACAGGCGTGCGGCCGGCGCTAAGCAGACAGGCTTTTTTGATTTCCGCGGTGTCACGCAAAAACAGTTAGTGTATAAACTCTTTTTGTACAACAGACATTTGGCATTTTGTAGGTACATTCTAGACAGGCATCCTCCCAAAAACAGATGGTAACCCTAGTCACAGAATAAATAATAGTACTAGTACCTAGTGCACCTAGACATGTGTACGTCTAGAAACTTTACAAATGGATGTTTGAATGCTTAGTAACCGTAATGAATGTAGTTTCCAATGGAAAAGACCTTCAGAGTACGTAGTTTACAACGTGGTTATTATAACCCCTACCTTAACAGAACTTTTAATCAGTAAAAAAACAAATTGAGTAGATTGGACTATTTATTGCCAGAAACGTTTTACAAACACTAAACTCCACAAGGAGAGCAAGTGTTACACTGTACACTCCACTATAATCTATTACTAAAAATGTTCTATCGAATCAAAATTGTATAGTTTAATAGTTACAAAGTGAAAAAGTTAGTAAACATTGTTGTATGTAGTCAATATTATTATCTTATCAAGGAACACAAGGTGTTACAATTATTTAGAATAAATTGAAGATTCGTTTCCACAAAGGTTAAGGTATCTTACATTCGAGGTCTGTTAACTATCACATAAAAAAGAAAATAAATTAGAAAAAACAGGATTATAAGAAAAATATAGTCGTCCATAGAATCACAACAAAAAAATAGCACACAAAAGTTAGTTATGACAAAAAAATATGCAACTATCACCTTATTTGCAACTTTGAACTCAAATCTTAAAATTAGTTTACAATGTGAACTGTATTTGAACGAGGCCTCCTCCCGCGCAGATCGAAGTTTACAGCTTCCAAAAGATGTACGAAACGGAGTAATGCGAAGAGAACGTGAACCCCGACCGTCGCCGGAGGCGGCTCCACGACCCACATTGTAATCCGTTACCAAAAATGTCAAAGGAATGTTCAAATGGTTAAGTAATATGCCTATGAATTATTATAAATGTGCGACATTTAACTGCTAACTTAAATTTACAACTGAATTATTTATTATCTAAACATTTTAATTAATCTTAGTTTCTAAAAATCCTTGTTTCTCGGAAGCTGTTTTACATAACGCGCGTCGTTCACAGAACGGATCGTGAATTGACTTCACACGTGGTGAATACTTTGGCAGTAAACGTACTGGCTTTCTGTTTCCCAACACGTCTCTACATCAATTCAATGACCCACCTCTACCTCTGAAATGGACACCAATACGCAAATACAGCATACAACACCCAAACCGAACCGTTGGTCGGTTCACTGCGATGCACGCGTGTCACGACTGGCAGTTATAATATACAATTTACAGGTACTTCACAGGTAAGATTTAATACGCGATGTATTAACTTAAGCTACGGTCACAAAAGAGCTCAACTCAAAAATATCGGGTAATAAAAATATACATTAGTATAAAACTATGGGATTTGGCTTTGTTTGGGGGATATGTGTGCGCGAGTTGAGCTCTAATGAACTAGATGCATTGCAGAGAACCAAGAGTCGAGGTATGTCGCGAGGCCTAGGCGGCGGCCTCCTCGGCCTCCGTCGCGGGCTCCTCCGCCACTTTGGCCTTCTTCTCGGGTGTGGTC
The DNA here is from genome assembly GCA_905404285.2 of Erannis defoliaria. Taxonomy (NCBI): domain Eukaryota; kingdom Metazoa; phylum Arthropoda; class Insecta; order Lepidoptera; family Geometridae; genus Erannis; species Erannis defoliaria. The sequence continues at coordinate 4,085,120 of FR990078.1, forward strand.
TTTTCTGGCGCGTCACCGTTGTCCGCTGCAGAGGATTTCCTCTTCACGGCCGCCTCTTTCTTTTCTGTAAATAAATAGAAAGGTTTAGTTTTAAAAATTCTTTACAGCCAGAAGACGTCCTGCTGGACGAAGGCCTCCCTCTTAATAGGGAGGGGTTGCCATAGTCCCCACGCTTGGCAGGCGGCTTGGGGATCGCAGAATTGTTTACCAGGTTAACAGTGGCGAAAAAACTGCAGTTAACTTAACCAAGAGAATGCTGCAGCCCGTCCTCCAGTGGTTCTGATTGCAGTTTTAGTACATACCCAGGTCCCGGGTATTTAAAATTATCTGTATACTAATACCAACTGCTAGACTTTTAGTATAAGAAATTACCAACTTTCACACTGATCGAAACAGTACAATCTGGTTGTTTGTGCAATAATGGCTTAGGACATTTCCCATATGCAAGTGGCCTAATGGTACAAATTTGCCAAACTTCCTTGTATGAACTAGGCCAAAATTTCACATACCTTTAATTATTATGGTGGGAGGCGCTGGTAACAAACATTTGGAATAACTCAAGAAATGAGATGAGACACATGGGGTAAAAGACCCAACTCGAGACAGAACTACTCGCGATTTCCGACGTATTAAAGAGATTTACAGTAAAACACAAAATTATGCATCACATCAATTCATCTACACCACAATTTTTTATGAATGTCTAAAACTTTAAGGGGTCATTGTACTCATAATTATGAACAACTTTTCCTATGGGGTCAACCCTGAAATCGCGAGAAAAAAACAGCAGTTCCATACAAAAAAGTTCATCGATCTTGGAAAAAATGTATAGAACTGATTATTTTTTCGCGATTTCAGGGTTGACCCCATATGAAAAGTTGTTCATAGTAATGAGTACAATGACCCCTTAAAGTTTTAGACACTCATAAAAAAAAATGTTGTATAAGTTAAGACAGTATATTAGTCTTGTGTAACAAAACCTACAAGTAATTTTATCAAAGGCCTCAGCTGAAGCTATTGTGTATGTATGTACAAATGTACATGTATACCTCATGTGCTTATTTATATGACTTGTATTTGTCTGTTTATGTATGTATTCTAGATCATACTGACATTGGCATTAAATGCTAGTAACAGACCTTGCAGATGGACAGATAATTAAAATTATACAATGCTTTAGTCATGCAATGATTCCCAGACAGGGGAAAAGCTACCGAGTGCAAATTTTTTGGTCTCACCAAATGTGAAACAAATGCCTTATACAAATATTAAAATGGCATAATCTTTTGTACCCGTTAGATTCCCACTCAACTCTGATTAATGATATTTGGTAGTTTATTTCCTGGACAATGTATAGTCTACTTAGTACTTATCCCAAAAACTAGAGTAATGCATTTAGACCACAACTATGTGGCTTAGTACTAAGTAGTACATCACCAAGTAATGTGCAATGGCCAAAAGTCACTCAAAAACACATTCCCGCTCTTTAATCATGTCCAAGTCTGTATGTGGATTCCTGCATGCACTTAGGACTCTCCAAGTTCTGTGACCAAAACAGTCAAAGTTGAAGCAGTTAGTTGAAATTGCCTTACATGTCAAATTACTTTGTAAGCTTTTGCACAGTTATACAAAAAGATTAACATGCAGAATTCATAAATAAAATATTCACAAAATACTAAAGCAACAGTTCGATAACTTTTTTATCCATAACCAAATAACAAGGTACATGAAATGTACTATACTATAATATGGTGGTGGTTTTATGTTTTTTTTTTTTTTTTTTTTTTTACATTTTTTTTGGGACTTTGACTTTGAATCATCTTAAAATTTGTAAAAATCTTTTCTTTATTTTTAATGGGGTTTTGTCAAGCAATGACAATGTGACCCCTTTAGTCTTAAGCTAACCTAATACACTTTACAATGCAATTTTTCTTTCTTTCTTTCTAATGATAGTGTGAAATGCTGTAGGATAAATTTTCCGATTGAAATTACAAGTAAAACTTATACCTATTACACAAACATATGGTATTATTATGGGAATATGGTAGGTATTTACCTGTGGCTCCATTTTCACCATTCTCCGAAGCATCATTGCTGTCTTCGGCAATTCCATTCTCAGCAAGGGTTTCTTCTGGCGCGTCTCCGCTGCCATTCTCTTCTTTGCCATTGCTTTCAGGTGCCTCTGCTTTTTTAGCAGGAGACTTCTTCACCGGAGACTCTTTGACGGCCTCGGTAGAGCTGACCTCCTCGGCAGCGACTTCCCTGGAAGTCATTACAGCTTTATAAGTTATTGTTCTATAAGTTTGACGATAAATAAATGCAAGATTTGATGTTATCAGGTGTATGCAAAGGTCAATGAACTTGTGTCAATGACAGGTACGACTACGAGTTACAATGTTACTGTACTTTTGTCACGTCACGGTTTACAAGCCGACGCAGGCAGTGAACGGGCTGTTGCACGTTACGTGTGCAGTATGAAGGGAGTTACCGAGATGCGAGCGATCTAAATACCGGTCACGGTATACCGTGCCAAATGCGCGCTCGAGCCCAGTTACTAACGGAACATAACAATGAAGTGCAACAATTCATGTTCAGCGCCTAAGTGGGGCGGCGTAAAAGGAAAAGTCTGCCGGAACAAAAACAAGTGGCAGTTGCGCAAGCCTACATGTGGGAAAGTTTCAACATAGGAAACCGAACGTAACTGCTATGCTCTACCTTGCTATATGAATAAGTTACCCGCTCCAATGGACACCACGAAAACGACTCGCAAACCGTTAAAAATAACTAATGACAACATCGCACCGAACGCAGTCTGCCGGCGATAACGTAACCGATTTTCCGCCACTTGCAAAACTGCGAGGTCTCGGTGGATTCAAAGGAGCGCGCGCAAAAGGACGCGATGACGCGCCGGCACGCCGCGCCGGTGGCGCCATCTTGAATGAAACGCCAATCCGCGCCCGCCGCCGCCGGCGTGCTTTTTAATTAATAGCATTTATTTATGTAAGATACTACGTATTATAAAATTCAATAAATCGAAACTAAGCGCGCTTCAACATTAAAAGATGCAAATGGCGCTAAATAACATAGTATTTGAAAAAACAAATTACCGGATATTCCAAGTACTTTCCCGCGTGCTATCAAATAGGCGGCGTTTACAAAATGAGCGTCTCCAAACTATTGATACTGATAATAACAATATTAGTATGAATTCCACTTGGTTAAATAACACTCACCGATGCGGGTTAATAATGAGGTCACGTTTTTAACACGTAAAACAATATTTCGTTTTAATAATAGGAAGCCATTTTGATCACGTTAACAGAAGCCGCCAAAAATTTTTGTGATAAAAAATCACTTAAACTGAATGAATATGTTTAAAAACTTACTTCTTCTCAACAGCTGCGTCTGCCATTATTTCTTTTTTGATAAATTGATATAAATCAATTGAATATTAGCACGTGTTACGCACAACGCAAAGCAACGTTAACCGCACAAACACCGAAGACCAAATGAAGGAGGAAAAGGGAAAAAATGATGCGAGGCACTTGGCGGGGATTTGCATTGGTCAGAAGCTAGCGCACTCACTTCGGTTCGTAGAAATAGCGATACATTCAAACCATGCTAGGAAGCGAGATAGTCATAAAACTACTATTCATTTTCAAATAACCTTGAATTTCAGTAGGGTCGTGCTTGTATACCGTGCTCTTTCTCTCTACCTTGTTTGAAAAGTTGCGAGAACGTGTATAGGTAGATTGGTAGGTACTAGGTAGAAATAAATTGGTAGATGGATGGATGTACGGTACGGTCATTTTTCTAGGATCTAGCTATAATAGCTATAATATTAATTATAGATAATACATACTAGGATTACTAGGTATAGGTAGGTAGGTAGTAAGTCGTAGTCAATCGTACCCCGATCCGTCTACGTAGTCAATGCAGTTTTTGTCATTGTCATTGTCAGTGACTTGAAAAATGGAGAAAAGGGAAAACTAAGATACCCCAAGTTTCAGTGCAATCTCCGTACAAGAAAATACATAAATTGACGTGGCTATTCTACCTATTAATAATATTATAATAGGTGGTAGGTATGCCGGACGATTTTGGTTCGGTTCGGGCCGACCACGGTAAGATCACCGTGGATTGTTTTTGTTTAGAAGGTCTAAGCCATAGAGGTAAGTAGGAACTCCTCTATGGTCTAAGCCATAGGTCTAAGCCGTGGACGTTGAAATGTGAAAGATAAACTTTTGCCGCGTTCCGTAATAGGTACGCTAAAAGTGATAATATCGCGAATCCGACCACAGTCCCAATTATTACTCGATCAAATCAAAGTCCTTATAGGTAACTACCTATTTTGCGACTATAAAATTTGGTCGGATTCGCGATATTATCACTTTTAGTGCATTACGGAACGTAGCATTTGTTTTTGGTGTTTCACATCGACAGCCGGAACACGTCCACTGCTGGGCGAAGGCCTCGCCCTTAAAGGGAGGTGTTGCCATTATCCCCACGCTTGGCAGGCGGTTTGGGGATCGCAGAATGGTTACCACCTGAGAGGACGCTGCTGCCCGTCCTCCGATGGCTCTGGGTGCAGTTTAAGGACATACCTACCCAGGTCCTTCTTTGGTGTTTACCATCGACTTAATTACCTACCTCCTAAGATTTATTTCAACTCACTGCCTACCTCTACCTATTTAGGTATAGTATAATGTGTTCTACTATGTACGTTCAACAGGTACATACACCTGTTTATTTAAATGTTTTTTTACCGATTTCTCCGTCAATTGTGGACCGATTTTGAATTTTTTTTATTGTTTGGTAGGTACGTGTTACGTCAGAGGTGGTAAATTTTATCGAAATCTGTTCAGCATTGTAAAGTTTTTCATAATGATGAATATAGGTACCTACTACAATGATCGCCTTTAGGTAGATAATCGTTATGAGTAACCCCTATAACACAGTGTAAAGCGAGTTAAAACCCGTGTATTAAATAACCTTGCATTATAATACGAGTCGTGAGGTTTTTGGAGTTCAACGTCCGCGTACGAATTGATTTCATTTAAATTAATTATAAAAATTATGTTGATTCGAATTATTATTACTAATCCAATATACTATAATATTATCATATTAGATACAGATTGAGGGGATTGTAGACCGTATCCTTTCAGGGCAGGACTATCTTTTAAGCAACTTATGGTTTAATCAGGTAAGTAAGTAATTATGTTAATCGAACCATTAAGGTTTAAAACATATTTTTTTTGTAAATATAAACATGTCTAAAACCAAAAAAAAACGCTGAACTATCGCTTAAAAGATCTACCAAGACCAGCTTAAGCATGCCCTGAAAGTATATGGTCTACACATCACCTGTATAGACACCGACAAGATTGACACTGACCAGTGATTATGTACCCTAGGTATTTAGCGAAAGAAGGGAAACGCTTGTACATTGCATGCAGTGGAATGAATGTCTGAATAAACTGCTGATGATGAATTGAATAGGGATCCACACTGCATTTTTTTCCCGCTACTTGCCGCATCGTCGATACGGCTATAGTCAACTGTCAATCTCATTTTTTTTTTTATTTTGTAATTTTTTGTTTTGTTTTTGCAGATAACATTTTAAGTAGGTACCTACTCGGATTACCCGGGAGAGTCTGCATAATAGGCTATACTGGTTAGTATAGCAATCCTTTGCCTTGCTAATCAAAGCTCTGTCCAACATAAAATATTAAACAACTCTAAGTCTACTAATCTACAAATCTATTTTCAGGCTGTCAACAGCTGCACAGTAGGTAGCCAGTATTTTTCCTTGGATTAGATTATCGACAACGCCCTCATCAAGAGCAGATAGATTTTATGTAAGTACTATTCTGATTTTGCCACATCCGGACCGCCGCTGACGCCACCTGCGAATTTTTTTGTCGAACCCATACTATACATATACGACCTTACTTAAAAAAACTTCTCAACCGTTAGTCTCTGCTTAAGATGCTCTGCCATCTTCTCTCTGACGTGAAGTGTGACATGCAAGAACAAGACTAGAGAAGTTTAAGCAGTGACTAAGAGAATCGACATTATTTTAGGTAAGGCTGGTAATCATTGGTCGAACCTCATTGCATTACCTACCAACTCAAACTCAAACCTTCGGAACAAAATTGAAACCTTGGCAACCCTATCCAGATCACAGAAAAATTACACAACATTGTGCATACTGCATAAAATGCAGTGTTTTTTTGTGTTAGGAAACCAGTGTCGTTTCCCGCCACATGCTAAAATAATCTAAATGTCTTAGTAATAATATTTTACTGAGTCAGTTTGAGTCAGAATCATTATTGAGTCGTCCGACATAATTAATCGGCGACCTCGTTCAAAACATTTAAACAAATTTGATCTTTAAGTTGTTAAGTATAAAGATATTGTATATTGTATGGCGTTCCAAATAATAAAATTGTCATGCTGATAGGTCGATGGCTTTTGAAAGAAATCTTGGCACTAGTTTGTGATTCCGTCAGAATCCGGATTTCGTCAACTAGAACCAGTGTTGCCATCTTATCTTTTCTTAGATCTAGGTACGGCGTTTCACCACAACTAACATACCTAAGAGTACTATTATTTCATCTGTGATAATAGTACGTACCTAAGACAAGTACTTTAAAAAAAACAGCCCACTAGAACTTCGATTAGGTACTTGGATGACATCTTTTTCCTGTTATTATAATTTACTGAACCGCAGGCTAATGATGTAACTGTTCGGGATCGCGATTTGTCATAATTGTCACTTGTCAATGTCACGGCTTCACGGTATCACGGAGGGATTTCTCTCGCTGTCGTTAAAGAACGAAAGCATTGATTTCCTAATTATATAAAGTAAATCCGTCGGTCTTTTGGCGTTTCTTTTATTATTTTTTCGCGCGCCTTCCTTTTCCATACAGCCTGTTACTTTTTCATTCAATGTCCGTGGTTGAGAAGTTGACATGTGGTTCATCTTTTTTTTTTCTTAGTTATTGGCATCGCACGTTGTGCATTCTGCCAGTGTCAAGTTTATGAATTTTCACGTTTATTTGTTATCATCAAGTCAAATAAGTCATGAAATCACACGAAATTAGTCATAGTCGAGTCCAAGTCATACCCTAGTAAAGTTGTGGCGACTTTACTATGAGCTTCTATGGAGTTTTGAAAACAACACAAAAAGACATGTTTCACCACATTATATCACTTGCCCACACTCGTGCATGTAATTTAACAGTCAATGAATAAACCATCATTTTTAATCATTAATTCGCGAAAAAGCACTAGTTTAAGAAAATAATAATGTATATAAATAATGCAACGTCATGATTTTTCCGTGTTCTCGCCAAAACTCCGTTCATCTCTTTGGTGATTGGAACTTTTACTATGAATACCTATCCACATTCCAAATTTAAATCTCTTTTCCTCCCTTCGAGTGGAAAAGAGCTCATTTCTGCCCTGTTTGCGAGGAACAAAGAAGGTATTTTTAAATAGATGTGATAAAAATAATATTACATACACTCGTTAGTCGTTACCTACAAGAAGAAGACGTCAATGTTACTTTAATACCTATCCATATGCCAATATAATAAGTACAAGGCTTAAAAAATATACAAAATACAAGGTCTATGCCTCAACTAATTTGTCAACACAAGTTTTCATGTATGGGTTGTACAAGTTTTCGTGTTTTTGATAAATCAAGCCCTTTTCCAAAAATAAGGTGGCAACACATGACCATTTTGGCGGCAAGTATGAAGTTCCCTGCGGGACTATCATGTAACTTTTCGGGATCGCGATTCGGATACGAGTTGTCAAAAATTGACACTTGTCACTGTCACTGCCAAAACTCATTAGACCCTGCAGGGCAGGACGAAACGCCAAAAGACCGACGGATTTGCTTAACTTAATTACGGAAATCAATGCATTCATTCGATAACGATAGCGAGAGAAATCTCTCCGTGATACCGTGAAGCTGTGACAGTGACAAGTGACATTTATGACAAATCGCGATCCGTATCGCGATCCCGAACAGTTACATGATTAGCCTGGTTCGAGTGCAACGATATGATTTTTCCGTGCTGCCGCAAAAAACTCCTTCCCTGTCCTTTAGTTTCCCTGGTCTGTGGCTGTAAGACATGTGGCTCAAACACGAGTCATAAGACGTCTTTTATAGGGCGTAAAGTTTGGCCTCTGTTGGGGTAAAGAAATCTTCAAATCCAGAGTGAAAAGGTTCCATCTAGGTAAGCGTGCTCCATCCTAGGCCACATCGCTTGCTTCACTTGCTTAACATCAGGCAGGATGGGGTTAAACGAAAACATATTTAAAAAAAAAGGACTGACTGCAGTGCACTGCAGGCGAAGAGTATAATGGTATTCTTTGGGCGAAGAAACTCCACGAGTAAAACTATTCTTTGCGAAGAAGCTACATCGCTATATACCTAGGTCCCTAAAGGAAAATACCGGGAGGCTAATTCGCGATGACCGAATCGCTGGTTCGCGCGATGATATAGTTACCTATTATTATTGAAAAGTAATTTTAGACATTGCGCGAATATCAATATTATTGGTATAGTCGGTTCCATCTGGGCCCCATAGTAACAGTTGTATTTTATAACAGAGTATCTATAACCAGTAGGTCTAGGTATACTAGATACCATTATTACCTACACTTGAGTTCAATAAGCTCTTTTCGGCTACTGCCTGCTGGCTCCACCGCTATGCTATGCAGTTTGCAGTTTTTAATATTTCCTGGCTATGGATACTAGTCCTTCAGCCGAATACATTTTATTCATCGATCCTTCTTTCTTTAGTTAAATGAGTCGTAGTCACAGTCCAAGTCACACACAGTAAGTCACCATCAAGTCCAATCGTGCCCTAGTAAAGTCATGGCAACTTTACTACAAGCTTCTTCGGAGTTTTGGAAACAACACAAAAAGACACGTTTCACCACATTATATCACTTGCCCGCACTCATGCACGTCAGCCGGCACTTAATGAATAAAACGCCACTATTTTTATGCATTAACACCAGAAAAAACACAAGTTTTGATAAATAATACAATGCGGCGACATGATTTTTGTCGCGTTCCCGCCAAAACTCGCAGTTTGCAGTATGCAAACCCAAGCGGCGGAGCTATCATGTAACTTTTCGGGTTCGCGATTCGGATACGAGTTGTCAAAAATAGACACTTGTCACTGTCACTGCCAAAACTCATTTGAACCTGCAGGGCAGGATGAAACGTCAAAAGACCGACGGATTTCCTTAACTTAATTAAGGAACTCAATACATTCGTTTGATAACGATAGCGAGAGAAATCCCTCCGTGATACTGTGAAGCTGTGACAGTGACAAGTGACATTTATGACAAATCGCGATCCGAATCGCGATCCCGTAAAGTTACATGATTAGCCTGCTGGTTGGCTGGCTGGCTGGCTGGCTGTTGGTGTGCTGCCAACCCTTAAAGTTAAAGTTAAATTTCCCCAAGACTCAGTGAAAATACCCTAAATTCAACTTATTTTGCCAGAATTTAGCAAAGTTTCCCCTAAAAAAAGTATCTACTAAAATAAATGTTGCAAAGACACCAGTGCCACGTCGTTGTTCAAATTATTTGCCGCGGAGTAAGTGGTGATAGGTATTATAAATAAATAGTGTCTATTGCAACATATATTTACATAATTTGACTTAAGTTGCAATAACGAAATAACTTAGCGTTATCACTCCCAGAAAAACTTTTCGTTTCATGTAGTTTCAAGCATTGATATCTTTGAGGGCTCAAAATATTTTCCCCGAAGAGTTTTAGTGGGAACACGGAAAAATCATGTCGTTGCATTATATTATTTTCTTAAACTTGTGTTTTCTCGAGAATTAATGATATAAAATGGTGGTGTTTTATTCATTGAGTGTTGAATTACATGCACGAGTGTGGGCAAGTGATATAATGTGGTGAAACGTGTCTTTTCGTGTTGTTTTGAAAACTCCGTAGAAGCTCATAGTAAAGTTGCCACAACTTTACTAGGGCATTACTTGGACTCGACTATGGCTAATTTCGTATGACTGACTGTGATTCAAGACATATTAGACTTAATTTTAATTTAAAAAAAACTTGAAAATTCATAAACTTGACACTGGCAGAATGCACAACGCACGAAAGCAATAAATAAGAAAAAAAAACCCAGAAAAAATTACTTAAAAAATTATTTACCCCAAAAATACCCTAGACATCGAAAAAACCCCCAAAATGCTGGGGAAAATACCCTAAGTTGTGGGCATATTATGCTTTTTATTACGCATAATCTAAATGTCCTATGGCAATCTACGGGCAATCTACGGGCAATGGAGAGAGCTATGCTCGGAGTTAGTTTGCGCGATAGAATCCGGAACGAGGATATTCGCCAAAGAACCAAAGTTACCGACATAGCTCGCAAGGTTTGCAATTTGAAGTGGCAGTGGGCAGGCTACAGCGCTCGAAGAACTGACAACCGATGGGGAAGAAAGGTTCTTGAGTGGCGACCGCGAACCGGAAGACGCAGCGTAGGAAGGCCTCCCACTAGGTGGACCGACGACATTGTAAAGTCGCGGGCAACCGGTGGATGCAAATGGCAGGTTGTCGTACAGTGTGGCGGTCTAAGGGGGAGGCCTTCGTTCAGCAGTGGACGTCTCCGGGCTGATGATGATATGTCCTATACTATTATTTCTTCTGTGCCAAAAGGCAGATAATGCATATAAATTGCTGTTATGTTTACTGCAGGCGTTTTTTAATCATTAGGTTTTAATGTAATTATGTAGGTTTCTCTAAGTCTAGTTTACAAAGTGAATATTAATGCGTCGTATTATTAACAATTCCAGACCGGCATGTAGGTATAGCGTTTATCCTAAGCTGGTTGCTATGCCACATGTTCGTCAAGGTCGCCTGCTCTTGTGTGTTCTTAAATTGGTTCTATAACAGAATTATACATTGTATCTAGGTACTTGTCTATTTGATAGGTAGTTAAGTTTTGTTTTATTACAGTTTTCTTTTTAATTTTTAGATCGGCCGCAAACCATAAGAAAAACCCGATAGAAAAACCAGACCAAAACCAGACGGTCGCGCCCGAATGCGCTCCGTGCATACATTTTGTACTCGGTCCCGCACACCGTAAGAAATTTCTCGTGACGCCCGTCTCGCTCGCACATGTAACGGGCGATTACAGGCACAAAAAAAAACATAATCTAGATGGCGTTAACCAATCGTGGCAGTTTTGGCGGAAAACGGAAAACGGAACACGGAAAAATCATGTCGTTATATTCTATTATTTTCTTAAACTTGTGTTTTTTCGCGAATTAATGATAAAAAATGGTGGTGTTTTATTCATTGAGTGTTGAATTACATGCACGAGTGCGGGCAAGTGATATAATGTGGTGAAACATGTATTTTCATGTTGTTTTCAAAACTCCGTAGAAGCTCATAGTAAAGTCACCTCAACTTTACTAGGGCATGACTTGGACTCGACTATGGCTGGTTTCGTGTGGCTGACTGTGATTTAATGACATATGTGACTTGATTTTAATAAAATAAACTTGAAAATTCATAAACTTGACACTGGCAGAATGCACAACGTGCGATGCCAATAATTAAAAAAAAAAACAATCGTGCCTGTAATTTCTCAATTTCTTTTATTTTAATGAAAAAAAAATGAAAACAAGGCAATGCTAAATGAAAACGAACACAAACAGACTTCATCCTTCGACATCCAAACCATGGAGGATAAGGAGTTGCGATGAGCGACTTGCAGCCGCAGCTCCTATTTTGCGGACGGAGTGTGTGACGTCACGCTTATTTGCTCAGTCTGCTATCAACCGCCACGCGTAACGGTCATTCAAACTTACATATTAGACGTACGATTTTTAATGTTTTTATCCAGTAAAAGTAAAAATTCAATGAGTTGGTCAGTTTATATATGTAAAAATTACCGAGGGAAAAATTCAGATGGCATGATTGGCATCTCATTTCATTCGAACGTAATTTTATTTGTATATTTACAGCTTTACCTAAAATAATCTCGATTCTCTTAGTCACTGCTTTAACTTCTCTGTCTTGTTCTTGCATGTTACACTTCACGTCAGAGAGAAGATGGCAGAGCATCTTAAGCAGTGATTAACGGTTGAGAAGTTTTTTAAGTAAGACTGTTAGTGATGATCTGTTCTATAAAATTTAAAAACGCGACAACTAGCGTGATATGAAGTGTTAATTCAGCGCAATGTTAGTTCACTAGGTCGATTCTCAAAAACTTTTCTTAAATACCGCTAGATGTCAGTACAATTTGCAACTCCTGCCGCAAACCTACACCTGCGGGGCTATCATGTAACTTTTCGGGATCGCGATTCGGATACGAGTTGTCAAAAATTGACACTTGTCACTGTCACTGCCAAAACTCATTTGACCCTGCAGGGCAGAATGAAACGCCAAAAGACCGACGGATTTGCTTAAGTTAATTAAGGCAATGAATGCATTCGTTCGATAACGATAGCGAGAGAAATCCCTCCGTGATACCGTGAAGCTGTGACAGTGACAAGTGACATTTATGACAAATCGCGATCCGAATCGCGATCCCGAAAAGTTACATGATAGCCCCGCAGCACGCACAGGCACGCGTCTTACTAAGGAAAAATCCTTTGATTACATCTCTGCTTCTATTACTCTGTGATCCAAACCAAAAACACAACAGACATAGATTAAGAATATGTGCCACAGATCAAAAATATTATGCCGTTTTGACGGGCACCAATATTCAGCGCCGTCTATCGAGTACACTAGAAATATATATTTTTTAAATTCTTGTTTGGAATATCGCCCATTGTGCGCAGTGTGTTACGGTCGGTCCGGCGCCTGTCAGGTGCCGGACCGGAACAGTGTGCGGCCACTCTAAATCTACATGGGCATCCACACTACGTGTTTTTTCGCTAGGTGGCGCATCGTCGATGCGGCCATAGTCAACTGTCATTCTCATTAAGTAAGTATTAAGTATCATTTTGTTGTTTTATATGTAATTAAAAAAAATGCATATCTGTGACGAGACGAGCAAGACGTTCGCCTGGTGATAAGCGTCACGCCTGCCACTAACAGTAGCAGTGCCAGAATTGTGAAATTGCGAACACGTACGTGCGCCGCACTGTAGTAGGGGATTTCTAGAAAGTTGTCCGCTACGTAATGGAATTCAATGATTTCAAAAATGAAAATGTTTACTCAAAGTTTGTTATAATTGACTTACGAGGGCGGCACTGAAAATTTCGGGAATCAAGGAAGTGACACAACATTACTATTTAAAAATATATTTATTGCTTTTCGAAGTATTCTCCGCGAAATTTGACACATTTTTCCATACGATGGAACCAATCATTGAAGCAACCATTCCATTCGGAAGTTGGGGTCTCCAAAATGGCCGTTTTGTAGGCGTCCACAGCTTCTTCAGGTGATGAAAATCTCTGTCCACGCAATTTATTCTTTATTTTAGGGAAAGTATAGAAATCATTAGGGCTTAGGTCGGGGCTGTACGGCGGATGGTCCAATAATTCTATGTTTTCTTGCTCTAAAAACTCTTTTGTTCTGTGCGCGGTGTGAGAACTCGCATTGTCGTGATGGAGGATGATGCGGCGGTTGCAGTTCTCTTTACGGAGTTCAGAAACGACCTGTGGCAAACAAATGCTAGCATACCATTCTGCATTAACCGTTCTTTGTCCCTCAAGAGGAATAGTCGTAACATGGCCGGTTTTGGAGACAAACGTGGCCACCATTTTTTTTGCAACACTCCGTGAACGAACAATTTTTGTTGGCTTTAACTCATTTTCGAACACCCAAACTCGTGACTGGTTTTTTGTTTCGGGTTCGTACGCGTATATCCAGGATTCGTCACCTGATACGATGTTGTATACAGCATTTGAGGATCCTGCGTGGAATCTTTCGAGAGTTCTGACGCACCAAGTAACGCGAGCCGCTTTTTGCTCTTCACAGAGCGAATGCGGTATCCATCGGGAAAACAACTTTTTTACACCTAATTTTTCATGCAAGATTATTTGTATTTGACTCATGCCAATGTCTAAAGTTGCCTGAATTTCGCGGTATGTCACATGTCGATCTTCCTCAATCAGCTTACGCACAGCATCAACGTTTTCTTGGGTGACTGCAGTTTTTGGACGACCTTGACGGGGATCATCACTGAGCTTGACACGTCCACGTTGAAATTCAGCAAACCAGCGATAAATTGTGGTTTTGGATGGGGCTTTATCACCAAATGCAGAAATCATCCGGTCAACACACTGTTTTTGTGTTAAACCACTTCGAAAGTCATAATAAATCATCGCTCTTGAATTTTCTCGAGTCAATTCCATTTTCTCAACGACTAAACAAGTTTGACAAAACCTTGTGACAAGACCGAGAATATTTTTTTAAATAAATAAATGGTATTCGTTTTTTAAAACCAAGGAGTTTTCAATTAAAAAGATTTTAATATGACAGAAACAGTGGAAATATTCCATTCCCGATACTTTTAGTGTAGCCCTCGTATTACTAATTAGGTTACATGAAAATAGTAGTTTTTATCCTGAATATTCAATAGTTTTCCCGAATATTGAAACCAAAGTTGTATTCAGTTAACGAGGAGTTCCATTTCATCACGAAACTAACTTGTATAATATAAACTATCCTGTAATATTGATAATAGCATTTATTCATTCATTCTTTATCACAATTAGTCATACTTAAAGTTATCAAATTCACTTAATCTACCCATATAAATGTAATGCAGTCAAAAACATGAGATTACGTTATGTTTTGGTACTTATCACGCTTAGCAAAAACGCTATTAACCTTTTATCGATTTTGTGGTTGTTTGTACGAACAACCGGGTTCGGGTTTGAAATAATTGAGGTATTAGATTAAGTAGTTAAGTATCATTCTCGTGAAATGTGACTCACGTTTTTTCTAAATCTTCGTAGAGGGCTCTACTAAAGTTTTCACCACTTATCTGGGGTATAACCTGGATTTGACCGCCACTTACTTGACTTCCACTGTGACTACTTATGAGTTGTTTGACCATATTTACCAAAAACTGAAAATATTTTTGCATTTTCCAGTATCAAGTACACCTACTTGATACTGGAAAATGCACAAATAAGAGGTGTCACGCCAAAACGGCCTTAGGAAAGAGAAAAACTAGAGACATACATACTACATTTTATTTAGAATTATAAAAGCGTGGCAGACAGACAAAAATTGGTTTTTCATTCATGAAAACAGTTTAATTATATATTAAATTCCAGCACAGGCGAAATGTTAGCCAATGCATTGTACACCCTGCCTATGAATTCCATTACGACACTTTCTGCAATCCCATATACAACACGTGGCGTAATGGATGTGACGTAAGCCTCCGAGTCGGGGAAAAAAATCAAAATTACACCTATATCAAAGCAAATTTTTAACATACTATTACTACTTATTCTAAATATAAACAATTTACGACATATAACTACAAAAATTGTACGTCAAAGAGTAAGTATTATCTTCAAAAACGCCCGTTCTTAATGGAACCAAAATTTTCGACGCGTGATGGTGACACTACTTCTACGGACTTTTCTGGCTAGACTGCTGTGCCAAAACAAAAACAGCGGCTGTCTATGGGATTAAAATGCTGTCATTTGTCAAAATAAAATCTTTTATTGGTAGTTTTTTCATTCGAACTAGGTCAAACACGCCGTGACGTATTGCGGAATTTCCGCATGAACTAATTTTAAAGACGGCAATAACTTGTAATTTATTTATGTTTATAACGCTTGCGGCCTTTTGATTAGGTTGAATCAATCAATTAGAGTCCCATTAATAATTTTGATGATTGGGTGAACTTTTCGTAAATTTGAATTTTTTTTATTTATCATTTCATTTTTTTTTATTAATAAAAATAATTATTAAATAATATGATTTATTTTTAAAAGTTTTTAAATTGATCGTAAAGGGCCATAAAAAATGGAATCTAACATCAGTGACACCATATTTTCAAAAATCAGTCGAATCAGTACCAAAGACTAGGACAACAATAAAATAAACTCATGAAACATCACGTACCTAGGGGAGGACACACGAAATTTGCTGTTTTTATTTCTCTTTCCATAGTTTTTTATACCATTTTTATAAAAGCATTTTTAATGTACCTAATTATGATCAGTTTAATAGTTAACCTTTCGCTATATTAAAAATAACGTGCTTTGTAGCAATGCATTGGTCATAAATCAAGTCAGAAGTCGTAGGACATGGTAATTTTCAGCGGACATCTTTCTAGAAATCCGCCCAGTAGGTACTGCGCTCGTCACCCTGAGATATTATTAAATTATATTATTTAATGGTTTTACTTTTATTATAGGTACTCGGATTACCAGGGAGAATGTGCATTATACTGGTTTGTACAGCAATCCTTTTCCTTGCTAATTAAAGCTTTGTCCGAAATAAAATGTAAACAAATATGTATCTAACATATAAATCTATTTTCAGACCGTCAACAGCTGCATAGATTCTTACACCAAGGCACAGTACCCGTGTTCGCCTGGTGGTAAGCAAAAGTAAGCGTAGTGGTAAGCGTCACGTCTACCCATAACAATTAATAGCAGTGCCAGTATTGTGACCTTGCGAACAAAATCCTGCGCCGCACGGCACTGCGCCCGTCACTGCTTGAGAAATTAGATGTCAAATCTCTTATTTATCTGGTTACATAGCCCTTCAAACTGAAATACAGTAATGCTTGCACACTGCAATCTGCTTGGCGGTTGAACAATGGGCGATTTTCTGACATCCAATAAAAAAAAAAACCTATATATGGCGCACAGAGGCGTGACGTCATTTTTGGTTTTGTAGGAAAGGGACAGTTTTCTCTACCAAAAACTTTAAACGCTTATACTTATCAGAACATTAATAACCGATTTAAATATATTTTTCAATAAACATATTATATTTACTTAATTTCTCTTATTTACTTAAATAGGTACCTACTTCATCAAAGCTACTGGTTTCCACGATATAAACATCAGTCATTCTATTAGGTCTGTCTGATGCACAGGCTTCATTTGTAGCAAATGCAAACCACTGCGTGAAGAACAAAAAGTTATTACCTTTCATCTTGGCCGGTGGTACCTACTGTCTTTGATTTACGGGTTGCACTTTCGCAGGATGCACCAGCACTAACTACCAAAGATTTTTTTTCATTTTTTATCAGTCATTTTGACAGTATTTTTTGATGGGCTAATGAAGAAAATGTTATTCTTCCCAGAGAATCTTCTCATCTCATGAGTACATGCAAGGATGTTGAATAGGTAGTAGGTTGAATGGCTGGTTTAATTGTTTTTCTTCTATTAAGCTGTACTCTAGGTACTTGCCTCGTTAGGCCCTTCCGAATTAACGTTTTTAACAGAATTCTAATTTAAAAAAAGAGGAGGTTCTATGGTCGACTGTCTAGTGCTTTTCTACCTTTATGTTTAATATAAAATACTTGGAAAAAGACGTGTGCTGCCATCTCTTACCGTTGTCAGAAAACTGCCTTTTCGCTTATGTTGCCAGTGTACACTCACGTCTAGTGTAGTAGATTTTAGAATCTTTCAATTATTTATGTGATTGAATTACGCGTTACTTTGTGGGTAAGTTCATTTTAAGCCAAGCGTTAACCATAATTAACCGCAATTAACGTATTTAAAAAAAAATGGAATCTATGGATTATTAGCCCCCTATCTCTATTAGTACTTGATACAATAAAGATACAGTATGTACAACAGTTAGATTTCAATTATTTGGCAAAATAAATAGTTACAAAATACATTATAATACTTACGCCTTACCTAAAATAATCTCGATTTTCTTAGTCACTGCTTAAACTTCTCTGTCCTTTTCTAGCACGTGCAACTTCACGTCAGAGAGAAGATGGCAGAGCATCTTAAGCAGTGACTAACGGTTGTAAAGTTTTTTTTAAGTAAGGCCGTTACAGTCTTACCTAAAATAATCTCTTAGTCACTGCTTAAACTTCTCTGGCCTTTTCTAGCACGTGCAACTTCACGTCAGAGAGAAGATGGCAGAGCATCTTAAGAAGTGACTAACGGTTGAAAAGTATTTTTTAAGTAAGGCCGTTAATACTTAATACTTTTCACACAATGCGTTAGTTATAATTTTGGGTTAGAAAATAGGTACCAAAAGTTGTTTAATAAATATTTGTTTAGTTTTTGTAATATTTTTGTACCTTAGTTAGAAATTTTATTAAGGCTGTGGCTCCAGTGCCAGAGCCGGCAACGATAAATATTTTACCCGACCGCTGCGCCATCCGCGCCGCGCCACTGCACCGCCGCCGGTGCCATTCAAATACACAAAATATTAAAATGTTTTTTCGATAACACCATAGTTTATAGGTACGTTTTTCGACAAAAGGCGAGTTATTTTGCCCGTTTTCATTTTAAGCCTTTTAACCCTTCTATATGTTTACCGTTTTTGAATTAAAAAAAAGTCCCTCAAAATTTTGTGAATGGGAGTCACCCTTAATTAAGGATACTTCATACTTAATAACGGTTCGGAAGTTAATAAAAGTCATTAAAATTATCTCGAAACGACAGACTAACAAATATACAAACTGGCGACATAAATTTTGTAATAATAGGGCTCAGATTCTCAGATAGACGCCCTTTCAGTGTTCGTTCAACCTCGACACCTATGGTAGCCGCTAACTGTAGAAGGTGCCGGCCGCCGGCACTGGACGCACTGCCTAATATATATTTTTATGGTAGGAAACAAGCTTTTGGTAATATTTCTCATAAAAAGTGGTAACATTATTTTAATTGACCGCCAGCCAGGCTCCCGTGCCGTGCGTGCGTGAGCGAATCGTTCGCTCGCTCGATCTCGCTCTGCCGATAGAGTTCGGTTCGGTTGTGGAAGCCATTTTATTTCGTGCGGATGTGGCCCAAGTATTTTTTGTGATATTTTGTACTGAAGATAATCGTGTCAATGTGCGCCCACTACGAGTGTGTTTTGTGACGTGTGATCTTGCTTCAAAAATAGAGAATGTACGCGTTTCAAATCGGCCTGTGTTGACCTGCCTCGTTCGTTACGCGGTCGCACAGCAGGCATCGATCAGTGCACCAAGGCGGCCTGTAATAACGGCGAATCAAGGGTGTCGGACTAGTTTGTGGTGTGCGCAATGGGCAACAATGCTACCACCGCCAACAAGAAGGTGGACGCTGCCGAAAGCGTCAAGGAGTTCCTCGACCAGGCCAAAGAGGACTTCGAGGAAAAATGGAAGAAAAATCCTACCAACACCGCCGGACTGAACGACTTCGAGCGAATAAAGACTCTAGGAACCGGCTCTTTCGGCCGAGTTATGATAGTCCAGCACAAGCCCACGAAAGAATATTACGCTATGAAAATATTAGACAAACAGAAGGTAGTGAAATTGAAACAGGTAGAGCACACGCTGAACGAGAAGCGGATTCTGCAAGCGATCAACTTCCCGTTCCTGGTGAGCCTCAAGTTCCACTTTAAGGACAACTCGAACCTGTACATGGTGCTGGAGTACGTGCCAGGCGGAGAGATGTTCTCTCATCTTCGCAAGGTGGGGCGGTTCTCAGAGCCGCATTCGCGCTTCTACGCAGCGCAGATAGTGCTCGCCTTCGAGTACCTGCACTACCTCGACCTCATCTACCGAGACTTGAAACCAGAGAACCTGCTCATCGACTCGCAAGGCTACCTCAAAGTGACCGACTTCGGGTTCGCGAAGCGCGTCAAGGGGCGTACGTGGACCCTCTGCGGCACGCCCGAGTACCTCGCACCTGAAATCATCCTCTCCAAGGGCTATAATAAGGCTGTGGACTGGTGGGCGCTCGGCGTCTTAGTTTACGAAATGGCTGCAGGCTACCCCCCCTTCTTTGCCGACCAGCCTATTCAAATCTACGAGAAGATCGTATCGGGCAAGGTCCGCTTCCCCTCTCATTTCGGATCAGACCTGAAGGATCTGCTCCGCAATTTACTCCAGGTGGATCTGACTAAACGCTACGGGAACCTGAAAGCGGGCGTGAATGACATTAAAGGGCACAGATGGTTCGCCAGCACCGATTGGATAGCAGTTTTCCAGAGGAAGATCGAAGCGCCGTTCATCCCGCGTTGCCGGGGCCCTGGAGACACCAGCAACTTCGACGACTACGAGGAAGAGGCGCTCCGCATTTCGTCAACTGAAAAGTGTGCGAAAGAGTTCGCAGAGTTCTGAGCGCGCGGCCGCTGCCCGAGAGCGGATGCCCGCCAGTACGTGTTTTGTATTAGTGAATCTTCCGTGACATTGTCGTGGAACGGTGCCGCGGCTCCGGCGGCTGCGGACACGGACGCTCAGAGCCGCTGCGGAGACGCGAGGTGTACAACTGATTTCCGATATTTTGGTGGCGTTCATAAGCTTAGTGCCCTTTATATGTTGATAGCAAATAGTGGAGCGATCCCTGTACTGGTGATATTCCTGTGTTAAACTATATCTCATCAGTAGCATCTCAGCAGTCATTTGTCGTTGCTATCCACCAATGTGTTTGTGGTTTTTGTTTACAGTCCACTCCTTGAGGAAATTGAGAGGTGAGCATTATTATTATTATCATATTTAAGAATTTACTTTGTAACTATTTCTACACTCAATGGCTTGCTTCTACAGATTTATTATTTAGTATTTACAGATAATCACTGTACAGTTTTGATCAAATTAAACTCCAAAAATCATGTTTACCTTCTTGATGGAATGTTGTTTTTAAGTTTTAAATGATTGACATTTCATTATTGGTTATTATTTATAATTATTGTTGTATCGGTTGATATTTTTATGTAAGGAACTATAACTACATACATCAAAATATTGAAGAGATTAATTTATTGTATTTGTATTCATGTAGGTAGGTAGGTAGTTGTGTTCACTCGTGCAATTCGACTTTATGTGTTTGTGATCTGATGTGAGGGTTCATATAATTTTAGTGTAATTTGCATTAGTTCCTTATTTTCTAGTTGTAAGTGATGTTATTTTTATTTGATAGTCAGAAATCATTCATAACTATAATATATATATCACTATGTATGGCAAACTTTCATGCTGGTATCCTAAAACTTATTGTTAGCATCAGCTCTTAAAGTAAAAGCAATAAATGTTTAAGATGCCTGTCTATCTGTCAAATTCCCATTTGTACAGGGATATCTAGTCGAGTCCTAGGTATATTCAGATTTTGATCTCTGAATCAGCACAACACATCAAGTTTTGAATCTAGTAGATACCTGTTCAGCACAAATAAAATCATGAGAGAATTTTTATATGTAACCTAAAAGTTTTAATTTACAACAGGAATAAGCTTATGTCTTGTTGTAAACACTTAAAACGCCATTTTGTGGCTATATCTTGTAAGTTGAGACTGATGTTATCAATAAGCTAAAGCAAAGCTAAATATCATTGTAATTTTTGTGTGATACATTCAGTTAGTTACACAAAACGGGTGAGCGATACAGCAATGAAAAATTGGCGATTTACTATAAAGATTGTTAGCTATTAGATGTAGGACTTTGAATTCAAGCTGTACAAAATATTTAGTAATTCGTAGTGCATTTGGGCAAGTGAGAATCTACATTACATAACATAGATTCTGTGATGTCAGTTACATACACATATTGCACATTCAAGTTCTGAAATAATAACTTTTACGTCTTATTCAGAATGTCCAAAAGGCTCGTCTTTGCTAAAATACGCTTTGTTCAGTTTTCACACATGACACTTCTCATCAGAAATTTGTTAACAAGGCAATTAATAGTATAGACTAGCTTATACATTTTTGAATAAGGGGGCTTATAATAAATTTTATACATCTAGGACTCATATTATTCGTACACAGAACACTGTAGTGCAAAGCCAAAGCGTGTTTTGTGAATCTCGTGAACAAAGTTTTGCTTTGGACAGTGATGTTGTATAACCCTGAGGGCTTATGTTTGGAGCGAGTTAGGATGTTACCATAAGTAGTCAAAGCTTAATAAGAACAACTTGATAAAAACAACATTAAGTGATTGATAGTAAATGTGTAAAATCATATCAAATGTTTGTAAACAAATAGTGTCATATGTGAATTGTGCATTGTATGTCATTTGATTCTATTAATCAAATCATAATCTACTATTTTATATAAACAAACGAAACGAAATTTGTAAAGTAATGTGAAACTATGTAACTACTAAATAAGATCAGTCAAAGCTCTATGCCTTAGCTATGAAAGAACAATGTCTTACTGGTGAAGTCTCCTACGTAGATTCATCTAATGATACATTTTCACATTTGGAACTTTAAAAATATCTTTTATATTTATTATAGGTTTATTTATTCGGTGCCATAAAACGTTTATCACTTCAAATGTAAATAAAATCTTATTTGATACTATTGCATAATGTTTACATTATTGCCAAGTTTTGTTTTGCAAGAACAGTTTGTTCCTGATGGACATTACTGAAGTTTGCTTTTCTATTACATACAGTATTAAATCGTAGTTGCACTTGTTTTGTATCTTTGCTTTACATAAAGTCGAATTCATAATTAGACAGACTAAATTGACATTTCGAGTGTTGCTACTTTTTGCCATAATTTAAATAAAAAGGATAAAAAGATTGAGTTTATTAACCTGTTATGAAACCTAATCTTTTTATTAAATAATGTTACCAAAAACTTCACCACTTTACACTTTACAATAAAAAAAAAACACACCAGTGAACTACTTCAATAATTTCTTATTAGTCTTTGTAGAAGGGGTAGGTAGCTAGTTCCTAACTTATGTACAATTACATTCTTTTAAAGGATAGAAACAAGAAAATAATGTTACATTTAAAAAAATACTGCTCAACATCAACAGATATAGCAGACAATCATTATTTTCAATAATTCTTTTGAATAGGGTAGATGACTGATGTTTATATCGTTGAAACCAATAGCTTTGATGAAGAATTTAAGTAAATATAGTATGTTTACTGAAAAGATAATTTAAATCGGTTAATAATGTTCTGATATATGAGCGTTTAAAGTTTTTCTTAGAGTTAACTCTGTCCCTTTCTCACAAAACAAAAAATTACGTCACGCTTTAGTTGGTTGAATATAATTTATATGGCGTATAGAGAAGTGACGTCACGATTTGCTGTTTCGCCTCTCTGTCTAGCATGATATTAAAATGCTTATAAGTTGCTTATTTTTGATCAGATTTTCATTTTTTTTTCATTAATCAGCTATATTTATGGGCCACATTTTATTTGGACAATAAAAAAAAACCAGTCACCTAGCCTATTATAAATACTGAACTTGATCCATCACTGCGGTTTTGTTGATAGCAGTTTTATTTTGAAAAGTGACATTTCTATCTGTCAGTTTAGTCCGTCTAATTATGAATCCGACTATAAGTAAAAAAAATTAAAGTCTAGTTATCTTGGATTCATGAATAGTTTAACTACCTAGTCACTCGGCACAATTTGTGCACCTTTCTATGGATAGGTTTCTTTAAGCGCAAATGAACATCTGGAAGTAATCAGCATGATGTCAAAAACGCTTTAGAATTCTTGTTAGATTTAGTAAGTAGAGATATTAGTTTAAATGTATATGAAAGTAATAATCTATTGATGATTGAATGTGTGTCACGTAAACAAAGATGGTACATGAACTTACTTTCTAGTCCTTGTTCCATCTTTTCCTCTGTTTGACATGTGGATTTGGTCTAGCCAGACCACCAGAATAACGAGTGAGAAAGAGAATATATTTCCTCCTCTTTTCGTCTTGTTGGCTTGCTGTAGTTTGTATGAACCAAAACTACATGTCTGATGAGTTACCTATTGCAGTTTTGTGTGAATCAATGTGCATAGTTTACCAACCTATTTTGTAGTATATTGAAGACTCACTGACTTATTTCTTACTGGACGACATTCACCATTCGGACATTGTTTTAAAAATTCATTGCAAATGTTACGTTGCTTACCTACTCATTGCAATGTTATGGCAAAGTCAGTTTTTGAGTAACTTTTACTAAAATATTAAGAATTTCACAATTATGTATGCATCTTTTACAGTCATTGTATGATATATTATTAAGTCTAGCTAAAGTGATTGTGTCCCTTGTTAATGCCTGTACACACTACATGATCTGGCAGCTGATTATTTATGCAATAGGGATGTCTCAGCTCAACTGATACTACAATTAATCCAATATAGCACTATGATTAGAATGAGAGATTTCTAAAGGAGTACAATAGACACTACAAGCTCATGGTTTCAATCAAGCATCAGATCATGTCGTCTGTAAGGCCTATTAGGCAAATGTGAAGACTCAATGTCTACGTTGATATTGCAACTTCATTCCAGTAGCTTGTGACATCTCGCTAATTGACACTAGGACATTCTAATGTGAACATTTTAAATCCATTTTGGATATTATAAATATTAGCGTGCCAGTATGTGTAGGTACTTGCGAACAATCGTCTTTTTATATCTGTGCGTATTAATATTAAAATGTTCACGTCTAGATCTATTATATTGAGTGCCTATAGCATTGAAAGTTCAAGTGTAAAAAGTCAGTTTCAGTAATTGTCACCATGTATTGATCTTCCATAAAATTACGATGAAATTAAAATATCGATGTAACAAATATGAAATTGGTTTAATTTACTAGAATAATGTTATTGTTATAGTCAAAAAATCTATGGGTGAGAGCGAGCATAAGTATATCGTATTAAACTACCTGGTACTAGTGGTAATGGTGGTTTAGGGCCCCTTAATGGCGTATCGCCTTTTTTATTATACCACTCTTAATTCAGGGTAAGGCACCACCATATGCAGTATACAATTTGAAACAACAAAGTTCAACAATACTGAAGGGTATGTATGTACTTTGTACTCATAATAATGAACAACTTTTACTCTGGGCCAAACCATGAAAAAAAAACTGTCCCATACAAAAAGTTCAATGTCCTTGGACAAAATGTCTGGAACAGCTGATTTTTTATTCGCAATTTCAACGTTGGCCCCATAGTAAAAGTTGTTCATAATGATGAGTATATACATACCCTTCCAATGAATTCTATGTCGTCTATGTACCCTTCGGTATTGTTGAATCTTTGTTACATATTACGTTTTTAACTCATTGATCAAGTCATGTGTCTGTGCGGTCATTTGGCAAGACAGACTTCATCAGACGATTTGGCCCGGCAACTATCTACAAAGATAATATATTGTACATACATAGGTGTTCGTATATTGTTTGACGTCGTTCACACGTTTGGTAGAGAGCACGAGGGCCGCACGTGGCCACCGCACCGCCGCCGGCCGGTTAATACGTGGCTTCCTAATAAAGTGGAATGCTCGCTCAGAGCACATTCCTCTACTCCTGTCCCGGATGCAGCGCAGCCAATACGGATGAAGCAAGGATTTAAATTATTGTCTTTGTTCACACAGAACCAGGAACGGTAGTGATAAGTCGAAAGGAGCCCATTGTACATAATTATGAATGATTTTTACAATGGGACCAAACGGGAAATCGTGAAAAATAATTAGCTGGTCGGTATAATTTCATTCACTCTTGAATATATAGAACAGCTGATTATCTTCATGACTTCAGAGTTGGCCCCATAGTAGAAGTTATTCATAGAATGTTGTAGGTACAATGCGTGTTACCCTGTCCTGTACCTATTATAGATGCCTTTCAGTCTGCTCTCTGCCTACATAACTCGCGCGCTCTCTCTCTCTCTGTCTTTAATCATCTATTTATTTATTTCGGGGTATACCCCGAGTTTTTTTTAATTGTTCATTGTTTGACTCAGGCCTACCCTCGAAGGGCAAATGAGCCATACATAGAGGTATTCCTACCTCTAAGGAGCCATATTCACCACACTAGTCAATTTGTGGGTTGGTGAATTTACATAAGTACGCCATTGAATTTCTTTTCCACACGTATGCAGGTTTCCTTAGGATGTTTTCCTATCCGTACATAAACTCCAAAAAGCTCATTGGTACGGCGCCTGGGTTTGAACCCGCGACCTCACGATTACAAGTCAAGCGGTCTCCTGATTAGGCTACCACTGCTATTTCCTGCTTACTACTTTTACTAGGTACCTATAGTAAAATTGTGCGTCTAACGTCTATGTAGGTAAAAGCCGTGTCTATGTATAATCTCGTGATCGGCCGTCTTATTGCGTACGTTTCTAAAAATGATTATTATGTAAACAGAGTTTACAGGCCGCCAGTAATTAATCATAGCACAGTAACGTCTGCTTTATTTTCGTCTGATGCAAATATTAATGCCAGCTGACTTCCGTAGATAATTTAGTGTTCTGTTTGGATTTTGTTTTTAACGTTGCAATATGGCGAATATTTGGCCCTATTTTACTATAAAATAACAGTGGTTACGAAGGTTTCTCTGTGCTATCCTTCACAGAGCTTTGCTTTTCTTAAATGAAAAAGCGCTTAATATATACGTAAGAAAAAATGTCAGATATTTGACCGATAATTTGATTTACCTAGTCAGTCATCTCTGTTTCGTCTTATTCTTATTCTTATTCGATGAGGGGGCGATAAGTCCTGCACTGACGTCCCGCTTGGGGTGTATTGTGCATTTCCCCCGCCAGCGTCTACCCGAGCCAACCCAGCTCCTTGAAGTAACGGAGCGAGGCTCTGGGCCGCTGGCATAGTAGCTCCAGTGGATTAGATGGAGGTGTATAAGCATATGATGATGATGATGAAAAGCAGTCAAGCTGTTGCGGTGACATGGTTTGCGATGAAGGTGCATCATGCAATCTGGTAGCGATTCTCGTTTCTTCTGTAGCTTTACAATGCCACAGTACATGCGCCACAGTTTCACTATCCTGCATGCAGCCACGGCAAAGCGGACTATCCGTGGCTCCCAGTTTGTATAAGTGACTATTCAGGTTGCAATGACCGGTTATGAGGCCTACTAAAAGTCGAAGGTCCTGTCGTTGCAACTTCAATAGATTGTTAGTGATCTTCCCGTTTAGGATTGGGAAAGCGCTTTTAGCATGTTTGCAGTCGTCTTTCTTATCCCACAGATTTTGTTGTTCTTTTTCGGTGTGACGCCGCAGTAGCTCTCGCACTCCCATCGCCGATGGTTTGCAGAGAGCCACTACGTCGTCGCTTACCTGTTTCCTAACACCCTCTTTAGCGAGCATATCCGCCACGTTGTTACCTGTACATGTACCGTGGCTCTTTGTCCATCTAACTATGGTTCTATACCTGTCCGAGAGTGTTTGTAGTATTGTGTGGCACTCGGCAATGACTCTAGACCTAGTTACAGGTCTTCTTAGTGCATAGATGGTCGCAGCACTATCGATAGTAAACATGAGTATATCTCTATCGTCCCGATCGCCGGGTACAACAAGAAACTCATTAAATGGCACTACTGCCCTTGTGGCCAGCAGTAGGCCCATGGCCTCCGCTTGTAGTGCTGTCGTAGTTTTGTTTAGAGCTATAGACTCCTTGAGTCCAAGCTCCGGCGAGTAGTAGCCGCAGCCAGCTCCCCCCTTGTTCTTGGCACCGTCGGTATAAACGTTCCACGCGGGCTTAACGTTTTCTAAGACGTTTTCTTCAGTAATCAGCTCGTATTTTTTGCCGTCTAGATGTTTGCTGGCTATTTTATCAGTACCTTGATTTGCTTCGGGAATTATTCTCGTAGCCCGGTCGATTATTCTGCTGTGATTTGTAATCGGACCCGTACTTTTCCACTGATTTGTGGACTTCAACCTTAGTGCTGAAGCCATTGCTTCCTGCTGTATGTGCAGGTGAAGAGGAGTCAGACCTAGGATAATTTCAAGGGCAGCTGAGGGAGTCTTTTTCATACATCCGCTGATAAGAGAACATGCAAGTCTTTGTGTCTGTTGCAGTTTTGTGATAACAGTCGCTAAGTTAGTACGAGTCCACCACACTACGCATCCGTAGGTGAGGACAGGCCGCACTATCACTGTGACGTATATCTGTTTCGTCTTATAACTGCAAACCAAAGAAGTTGGTCTCCTACTGACATATTTCTAAACCCCTTCGTCTCTGCACTCACTTATCATCTTTCACACTGTTATTCCTCTCTTTAGAACGGTTAGTACATGCTTATAACAAATTTTTTTTTGATAGAATTGTAACTATTTTAATGAGATCATCATCAGCCAGAAGACGTCCACTGCTGGCTGAAGGCCTCCCCCTTACTAGGGAGGGGTTGCCGTAATTCCCACGCTTCGCAAGCGGCTTGGGAATCGCAGAATGCTCACCACCGTAAACCGACAGGACGCTGCTGTCCGTCCTCCGGTGGTTCTGGATGCAGTTTTAGGACTTACTGAGGTTTCATAAGATCGTTGATCAGATAATGTAGACAGGTACTATTTTCAATTGTTTTTGTGCTAGGGTTACTGTATGACAGCTGATGCCACATCGATCAACTTCAAGGAGAGCTGTAATAAGACGTTTGCTGACGATTTATTACACCGTCCGTCATCATGATCATTTCGTCCAAACAAACGGCTAAAAATTCGCATTTTACGATTGTAGGAATCCTGTTTCGAATGTTGCTTCTGTGACGTAAACTGCTCGTTTAGCGCTTACGAATATCTTCACGATATAAATAAGTGAATATCTTGTTTTTTTCATAAATAAGTTTCTTCTTTCAAAAGCCTTTATTAACTGTAGCAAACAACAAAATCTCTAACTATCAAAAAGAAAAGTATTGTAGACTGATGAAAGTCTATAGTCAATCCAAATGCCCAAAGTCAAACCCACTGCCAGTCGGCAGCGTACCCAGTACTTGTACTGTGTAACTTGTGTTGTGGCATATCTATTTACTGGTGGTGGTATCTCTATATTTCTGAAATATCTATGGTGCATTAAATATCTAGTTAGTACAAAGATAGGAACTTATTAATCATATATGATATGAAGTCAGATATACAAAAATATACCTACTTATTTTACATAATTATTTAAGATAGAATATTTTAGTTTTTGCTCTTGGTAGGTACCAAGTGAAACGCTACGCTGCGCTGTAGAGTTGATAAATATTTAGATGTGTTCCTCTTGATAAATATATTATTCTAGTAAAAATACTTAAATTCTGACAGTGGACAGAGTCGGGCAGTGAGCGTTCATATTCATAGCGATTCTCCACCCCGTCCTATTTTGAGCTTAATGCTTTAAACTTGGGACCGAATTTTGCTTCCAATCCAAATGTTGACCACAGCCATAATAAAATGCTGACAGGTTTTCTTTTGTTGCTACATTCTCTTGTCTTTAAGGTACAAGACATGTTAAGGTTTGGGGTTCTGCGACGTATGATCGGTTTATTTACGACGTGAAACTGTTTTTTAATAATTAATGGATAACTTTTCCAAGCACTTAAGATCTATGTCTAATGTACTTCTTTCTTTCCTTAGCTACTTCCCAGTCCATCTTCAGGCGACGACGGAGGTCGACTTTGTAGTACTAGTACCCACTATGAATATTTTTGAGGTCAAAATTCGTGTTGCCTCACGATCTGCTATTTAGCATTTGTTCAAGGCCTATAAGCAGCGAATGGCATGTTGGGCTTTATTAATAACATTTTACTGGCTAAAGATAAATGAAATCATGTTTAAGGCGATTGGTGGAACCTGCCTATTCAATGATGCATTGTCTTCAAAGAAGCCAGTGTCGTTTCACATTCGGTTTTGACACGCGATCTCCATTTGTGAGAGCAAAAGCCACATTATCCATCGAACAATAGATATTTCGCTGGAATCCGCTTGTGTTGTACAGTTAGAAGAATACCTACTTGTAAGCGTACCGTCTCGTTTTCCTCCAGATTCGGTTGACGTGGTTATAATAATTCATGGGCTCTTATCAGACCGACGGTTAATTAATTTTGCGATGAAGTGGTACCTAAATACTTGGTAGTTTACATTCTTTGTTATTTACTAAAGTCGCATTTGGAGAATTGTGGAGGCCTTTTAAAGCACAGCTCAACATTAATATTCACAGAAATGGAGCCTGTTGATAAAATATAGTTAAAGGTAAACGCTTCAGTTTACTGCTCATGTGCCGTAGGTGTGCTACCAATAATGGTATGTTGGTTCGCGCAACTGTCTGTTGCAACCTTGAGGCCGGTGAGAAAGCATTCGTTACGCACACATTGCTAGTGTACTCATGTGTGCGTAAGGTATGGCAATGCCGAATAATCTTACAAACGAGTACATTGCTAATGAACAAGCGCCACACTCAATTACAACATCCTCTTTAATTCGACAATAAACACGACACTGGGTTGATACCTAAATGTAACGTTTGATACACAAATTGAGTCACGGCTACGAAAATAAATTATCCTTGGATTTAATTCCCCGAGATAACATCGTCGGTTTAATGCAGTTGCTTAGGCAAACAAACTGTTTATGTTCCGAGCTATTTGTTGGAATTGGCTCTGATTTTCTCCCGAGGCGCTCGTTTCGTTGGGCCCTTGTCTATTTGGTCGCCACTGATTTACAGATGTCGGGCTCTATGGCTTGTCTCAGGCTTCGTTGAAATGAAGCGAGTATTCCATTCGGGCCAGATGTTTTCTTTGGCAGATGTGCCTAGGTACCTACATATTCATAGGTACGACATACGTCATCAATCTATAGGCACACGTGTTAATTTTCACAGTCGGACGCGGTAATGCCATCCAAGGTTCACAGGCGTTCTAGTTCCATCTCGATAGTTACGACGTTCATTTTATATAATAGCATCCAATAAATGACTTGCGATTTCTTGATTGGCATAATACTTTTAATTTCGTATGCTCGATAAAGCGGCTACGAATTTCAACTTTACAATGGAGGGATAGAGTTCTAAAATGATACCAAATTTTTTGTTCATAGTTGATTATACTCAACGGTATAGCATAGCAGTGGCACCAGTTTTTGTCTCGTCTATCGTCGTGTTATGTAATATTGGCAAGTCTGCAACTAACACCTGTTGAGAGATAGTGTATTTTTTGTTAGGAATGTCGAGGAGTCGTAAGTACATTTACAAAGTTGACGAAAGACGCATGCTTAAGGGGGCGACCAATGCCAAAAGTAAGTAAAAAGTGTATTTTTAAACACATCGTTTAATGATTAAGAACGTAAATATTCAGATTTAAAAAATACTACAGGTAGGGGAAACTATAGAAGCCGAGTAACCGAATGGAATTTTGGAAAATAATCTGGATTATTTAAAAGAAAATTACAAATGACTAACAAAAAACAAACTGTTTTAATTCAAATGCTCTAAAATTCTAAATTATCAGCGACAACACCACATTATTTTTTACGAATTACACAGCCAGACTAATGTTTTAGTAGAGTAACCGTTTATTTTTGTTATTTCATGCCCATATTTTGAATAATTAAATAAAATCCCACCTAAATTGCTCAAAATCACTATCAGCATCAATTATATCACGCGATTTTCGACTCTAAACTAATGCAAGACGCGCGGGTGAAATCTGATATTTTTCTGGCATTAGGCGCACTCTTAAGCTGCGCGTGTCTGACTAGTTACCAGGTTGGTAACAATTTCAGAAAATTGCTGTATTCTTGATATTCGTACATGCGAAGCTAAATGGCTGGCCAAGAGATCACTTCAACACCGGTGAGGTCGGCAGACTCAATCAAGGTTTATAGGAAGCGTTCTACGTTTTGTGTTATAATGATTTTATACCTAGATTCTATTCTATCCCCGTTTATATCCGACTACCTCTGTATTTCCCTTTCCCTAACAGAACCCATTGATTGATCATGCATGTTTGATTGTTCGGGTCTAATCAAAATACAAAATTGCTAAGTATTGGTTTTTGTTCGAAAGGGAACGATAGAGTTTCTCTATTCGACGAGTGTAACAATGTTTCTTTGTGTACCATGCTTACCTATGCATTTTTTATAGGACCAACTTGGTGCCCTCTGTGAGAGCTAAGTTTCATCTGGTGGTAAATGAATAAACTATTTTTTTTTTTAATGAAATCGGGCATTGTCTTTAAAGATATGCCACGTAAAACCTTGGAAATACAGCAAAAATCTTAAACTGATTCTAATAGTACTGAGGATATTTTAAAGTAAGTAATTGTTAATCTACACATTGTTGTACAATTTATTAACATAGTTTATAAAGTTTAGGATGTAAAAATGTTCCTCAACATTTTCCTAAAACTTGACTTATTAGTATAATACCTACGTTATTTCATAAATTTTATCCATTGCTAGTTGTGTGGCCTCAGGGTTTAACGTGCGTCATTTTAACATTACCTGTATTCAGCGAAAATGATAAGATGAATGGACGGGAAATAAGCGCACGGATTTTGAAGACTATATGTTGAGCGCCGGCTCTCCACTCGCCACATGCGAGCCGTACGATACGACAATACAAACTTCTAATACATGTACGTGTGTTCTCTTTTTGTCATGCAGAAATTAGATTCGCTATCTCTATTTTCCGGCAAATGTAATATGCATACTTTAAGCTAGGTATGCTGATTGTGTTGTCTTGTTAATTTTGATCGATTTGCAAGCGCTGGGCCCGTCCATTCCATTATAACCGTCGCTGCCTGTATTGATTAATTTCCTTATGTGTTCGGGTAGAAACAGTACAAAAGAATCAATTACTGAAGCATATTCACTTAATATCTTATCGTTTGCGATAAGTAGATTTCTAACTGTACAAAAAAGCCTTCTTTGTTGAAGTACATCAGCTGAAACAAGTTGCCTAACACAAAAAGGCTTTCATGCTACTTTATCAAGTTGTCACCATTACTTTAAATGTTATCACGAAACAAAACTCATACATTTCTCAATCTATCGTGTTATTCTATGTAAAATAATAATTTATTTCCGCCCGTCTTAGAAGGACTGTAATGGGTGAAAATCGATTACGCGTACTGAATACTTAATGAACCCGCTTTCTAGTTTGTATATATTATTTATATACGTATATACCTACGAGTTTATAAATAGATCCATCTAAGAGCAGTGAACGTAAGCATCCACAAACATACAAGTTATATGAAGGGCATTCGAATGAATGTTATGTATTTTGTTCGTGTCCTTTATTACTTTGTAAATAAATGATTGTATAAA
This sequence comes from Erannis defoliaria, assembly GCA_905404285.2. NCBI lineage: Eukaryota > Metazoa > Arthropoda > Insecta > Lepidoptera > Geometridae > Erannis > Erannis defoliaria. The sequence goes on from FR990078.1 coordinate 4,118,273, forward strand.
CTTGTTCTTCGGGTTTTGTTTAATAGTAGTTTTTGTTCAACTATTTCGTGTGTCAATTAAATCTCAGAAGTATTTGATAATATACAAACGAATTAAATACCAACCTATCTTGTATTATTTAACGAGTAATTTGCAGTGTAATTAGTATAGAATTTATATAACTATTAGCTGTTTAGTATAGCATCATATTTTAGAAGATGTTTAGAAGCAGATTTATGAATAGCTTTTCTTAAAACTGTTATGGGATCATTTCGAGGGGGATTGGGAGGGAGGTTTTAAATGTGAGAAGACAGAAAGACAGCCTTATCCATCTCTTTTTAATTAATCGGGGTTTCATCCTTAACTTAACGCTTTGCATTGTCTTACTACCGAAGTATTTAAATTTCTGAAGATCCAAGTTGAACGTACGAATTTGTCAGATAAAAGTATATATGAACGTTATCTTTGGGCTTCTTGTCTAAAGACTGTGGTATCTTATCAAGGCTGATAACAAGCGCTCGGGTTTGGAAGGCACTTCACGAGGTCAGACGTTTAGTTGTTTTCATAACAATTTCGCAATTAGATAGGTAGATACCACTCTCTACTTCAATGTATCATGTTTTGTTTGCGTAATCATTTGGTGATATTCTTCGTGCCTTATGAAATCTTCCACTGCCTACCTATATTATGTACCTTCCTAGTTTATTTTATTTTATTTACAAATCAGCTAGAGAGATATAAACTTCTTAGTCCGTAAAGACTAAGGTTTTGGTCATATTTGACCCCTGCTGGTCTGTCTCAATATCGAATCCTTGATCGAGAAATCGGATCGAGATTATTTGAGATTAATAATTATATCATTGGGTATCGAATGATATCGATTTTCAATCTGAACAACACCAATAACTAGAACAACAATGGACAGAAACCACTGATTAAAAGTTTAAAGATGCGGCAGCAACGTGCTAAGTTGAAATTAAAAACTTTGTTTGCGTCTACAGTCTACACCTACCTATCTGTACAATCCGGAAACTATGGATTTAAAATATCTCGCCTTCTTATTGATAAGTAAAAGTGGAGTATTCTCGAACTAGTTAATCATTTTTTGTCTTTATGAGTTGCAAATTTGAAAGAAAGGAAAAGGTAAACAATGTAATGTAGGTATCAATTATTCCTAGGCAATAATAAATATTAATAAGGGGTTAGTGTGCCATGAATAACCTCAAAGTGTACTCCTTGTAAAGACTTTGTATAGAGTAGTCTGTAGATGTAGGTACCCACAAAGCTAAAATGTATATACTAAGTAGGTATATAGAAACCACACCTTTGACGGTTTTTCAGCTATCTAGCAGTAGTGTGCAAACATTGTGTTCCGGAGCCAACAATCTAAACACCCAATTTTACTGGGCAAGAGATAATATAATAGTAGATTATGTACTAAGGAATAAAGCAGCGTGTTACGTCGCGGGCGGCATGTTGAACCCTGAGCGTAACGAGGGAATCTAGTCTAGAGTTATATAGTCCTGAGTGAAGCAAGGGGTTCAAGCTGCCCATAACGCGGACTGGCTTTATTCCAGAGGAGCATACTCTACTTTTCACACCTTTTGCGAGACAATAAAAAGCCAGGGCTCCATAAATTAAAATTCACTGACAATCACTTATGTAGTATTTACTTACTCTATGCACAGGACCATAGAGTAAGTAAATACTACGTAATACACAGGACAGGACCAAACACCGTCTTTTGTTTCACATTCTTTGTAAACGCAGTTTTTTTTGAGTTCTGCTTATGGTGGCCAGTTCGATTTTCGAACAAACCTCTTTACAATGCCATAAGGGCATTTTTTTACTCAGAGTTTTCCACGAGTTTCCACACGAATTTGACGTTCCAAATTCAAATCACTTTATTCCATAGGGATTTTCATACAACTTTATATAAAGAGATAATGCTTTACTTTACGTTGAGGTTGCATGATATGTAATTGGACATTGTCGAGCAGGTGGTGTGAAAATATATTTAATCTATGCGTGACCAAACCAGCAAACCTATGCAAGGTTTGCTGGTTTTCACAGAGGATTCCGCGCATAGGTTCGACTTTGAACTTTTGAAGTTCAATATTCTAGATGACTTTGATCTGTCATGAGCTAGCGTGATGCTTAACATCAGCCGAGCGACGGGATAGCCTCATCACTCAGTGGCATTAAAAAAGAATTGAAAACTACGTCTTCGTACATGCAATTTGCAATTTGCATGCATAGCTAAAGCACCGCTTGAGTATCTATAACTATTGTGTGCATTAGTAATGTTAAGATAGAATCTTGTCCATGTCCCATGTTTCGGAACAGATAACCCGGTTTTTTTTTAATTTGAGTTTTGTCTTTTCGTGTCAAGGATAGATAGATAGATAAACTCTTTATTGTACACAGCAAAATAAATGATTACAGGTATGATGAAAGTAGAACTAGTGTAACAATTGGCTGCTTTATCGTTAAAAGCGATCTCTTCCAGGCAACCTTAGGATGGAAAGGATTCGAAAAATGATTTTGAAGTTAAGGATGTTTTTAGTATTTTTTCTTTTGTTATATAAATCCAGTTTGTATTAATTTTTCTGTTTTATATCGTTTTAGACCAAAGTCTAGCTTCCAATATGGTTGAGGAGGGCGATGGCTGGTACATGCGTCAACTCGTGAACGGGTGCTGCTTGCGGGTGCTGGACTGCTTATAGTGAGGTTTTTTTAAATTATTATTATTATCCTTTTGTAAAGTCATTCGTTATTTATGTTAAGAACCAAAACAAAACAAAAAAAAATATATATGTTAAATTATTTTTATGTTAACAAAAAATGTTAAATTTGATAAATGTCACGGACCCAGCAGTCCGTGGAACAAAGATAAAAAAAAAGCCTTGCTTCTGGTCTTTTTGTGTACAGTTTTTGGTACACAACTGGCAAGGCAAGAGATGTGCCATTGACTGGACGGCAGCATCACACTCCCACTCACTGAAGAGAGAAGTAAAGTAGGACCTTCGCTTTTCTATGGTCCCACTTCCTAATTTGGGAGGCCTCTTCTGACCAGTTTTTTCGCTACAATTTGAGATCGAAATTGACTTTTTCGAGATCCATGTATAGCCCAGGACACACATACATTTTACAAGCCAATTTAATTCATACCCAATTAAAATGACCTATCGTCACGAGCATGTAGATCTACCTAGTATTACGGGTACTTATGTATGCAGATAGGATTATTCATGTAATCGTTATCGCTCAGTTATCGTTCATCAAGCCAGAGATTACGTCGTCAGTAGCAATGGCATTGCAAAACGTTACCTTTCTTACGCGTGGAACAATGCTCTCGTCGACACGCCTATCGATAAGACGTCTCTGATTTGAATAAATTCGTTCCGTACCGATATTTATCGTCACGACTAAAATGGAGCTAGCATTGTGTCCTGGCTAGCTTACCGGCTAGCCCAAGATGGAACACACTAAACACTAAATTGAATATGATTTAGTGTGAAAACGAGATAGATTGCTTAAATAAATAAATAAATCAATATTGGGGGGACATTTATTACACACAGCGTCATCTAGCCCCATACTAAGCAAAGCTTGTATTATGGAAACCAGATAGCTGATAGAATATACAAATATACTTATATACATTTTTTTTTCGTAAATACTTACTTATAATACATACCACACCCAGACACAGAACAAACACACACAAATACTTAGGATTTCACACAAAAGCGGATCGGTTTGAAGTTACTTCATGATAAAACAACAAGTAGGTAAAAAACTTACATTAAAAACTTTAAACGTTAAAACTTAAACGTGGTAGGACTCTACTGCAGAGTCCGCCTGGGGAAGTACCACACATTTGCCAGTTATTCAATCGCCAAGCAGTAGTGTGCAAGCATTACTGTGTTCCGGTTTGAAGGGCAATGTTACCAGATAAATTACTGGGTATGAAGAGAATAAACATCTGATATGTCAGGGTGAAGAGCGCAGTGCAGTGCGGCGCAGGATTGTGTGCGCAAGTACACAATTCTGGCACTGTTGCTGTTGGTGACGGACGTGGCGCTTGCCACAAGGCGAACGTCTTTCTCGTCTCGTCACCTTGATTGTTAAAACAAAAAAAAACAAAAGACCGACTTCAGTTTCGATTACATGGCTGCAATATTTTTTATTTATTTTTGTTATTTTGATTTAAAAACCAAACTACTGAATTGATTTCGATAAAATTTATAAGGGATCACCTCTGAAGTGTGGCCTACCAAACAAAAAAAATATCATCAATATCAATTCATAATTGGCGGAGTAATTGCGTAACAAAAATACAAAAAAAAACAGTCGAATTGAGAACCTCCTTTTTTTAAGTCGGTTGAAAATCAATCTCGTCATTTATTGCCTCCTTCGTTGTATTATGCAATAAGAAGGTAAATGGGAACAATAAAATTCGAGTATCGGTGCCAAGCCAACGTAAAATAACCATGTCGTTGTATTGTACTCGTATGAGAGACGTGATATAATAGTGTACTGAAAAGTATCTTTACGTGATTTTAGCAAACTCCTTACAAGCCCTATGTAAGTCTCCTACGACTTGGACTTGACCGTGACTTACTAAGCTTGACTTTGGCTACATCTTGTTTGACAATAGTTTTCTTGTTATGTTAATAGCTAACATTCACATTATGATTCGATCATTTAAAAATACTTTTAAACTGGAAAAGGTCACGATATGCGACGCCTTCTTAATTCAAAACCAGGAAAAAACTTACCTTATAGACTGTTGCTGCCTACGCCACTCGCCAAGGTGACATCAGTTGACGGGATAATCGTATACTATGCGAGGAGTTGTGTCGGAGGCGTGGCTCGACGCTGTTATAGCCATGTCAAAAGGGTTTACTACTACAATCTCTACAATGGTAGAGCTAAAAGGCTTTACTTTATCCACCTATTCTACTACTATAAAATTAGATTGCTAATAGTATAGATGACTGATGTTTGTTAAGTATACCTAGTTGTCAGTGGCGTACTTAGGTTGCCCTAGACGGGCCCTGTGACAAAATTTACCCTTCTACCTGACTGCGGCGAAGCCCAATTTGAGGGTAAAGATTTTTCACAAAAGAAACATAAACGCTCGCAATCAAATATACTTTCTTAAATTTTTCTCTCCTTTTTCGACAATCTTATTAATTAAATCATCCATAACTGAAGACGATTTCGGGTTTTCGAGATTTTATGCCTCTATATTACTGTAGTGACCAGTCTTAAAGCCATTCTTGTTCCTAAGATTTTTTTTATTCGATTTAATTTACCGGGAAGTTTAGCGTAGGTACCGTACGGCCTTGAGTTTGAGTAGGCTTGTGGTGTGGATAACATTTTAAGATTTTTGGCTTACACACGTTCGGGGCCCTGTAGCCCGGGGACCCCGTATCTTTGATACGGCGGTAACTACTAACCAAGCAGGGGTGTAGCGACTAATGCCAAAAGTAAGCAAAAGGTGTATTTTTAAACACATAGTTTAATGATAAAGAACGTAAATATTCAGATTAAAAAAACACTATAGGTCCCTACCTATAGTGTTTTTTTAATCTGAAAACCTAAAAAAGCCGAGTAACCGAATAGAATTTTAGAAAACAATCTAGTTTATTTTTAAAAAAATGTGCAAATTACCATCAAATAAAAACTGTTTTAATTCAAATGCTCTAAATTATCAGCGACAGCACCACATTATTTTTTACGAAATACATAGCCAAACTAATGTTTTAGCACAGTAACCGTTTATTTTTTTTATTTCATGCCTATATTTTGAATAATTAAATAAAATCCCACCTAAATTGATCAAAGCCATCATCATCATCAATTGTATCATGCGATTTTCGACTCTAAACTAATGCAAGACGCGCGGGTGAAATCTCTTATTTTTCTGGCATTAGTCGCACTCTTAACCGTAGGGGCGTTAATAAGGTTAACCTACAAGTTGAAAAAAATATTTTTTCTCATAATTATGTGCGATACGAAATTCAAATTCTGCCGTTGAAGATGAGAGTAATCGGTAGGGGTACCAATTGCTTTGCATTGTGAACTTACTGACAATGTTTGAATCAAACTGCCTTATCCACGATTGTTTCATCACACATCATACACCTACCTATCAGAAGATGGCAGCACTCGTTTGCAATTAGGTACCTATTTAAACCCTAGACAAAACTGGATTGGACCAAATGTACGAAATCATTACTCCATTCCATTGTCTGATCGAAATATTCCGAAATATTCAGCGGTCAACGGATATTGTTCCGATATTTGTCACTTGCTAATTTATGTACATTTTATTAACGAAATTATGCAGATCCATTCTGAAGGATCTATTTACAAGCAAACGAGGAGTCTGATGTTTTGCCAAAATGAATTTTACATAAGAGCATTAGCATTTTTTGTCTATTATATAGTTTCAGAAGAGGTATTGTAGAACATTGTTAGTGTATTTTTGTCCGTCTGTCTCTGTTTGAGATTTGGCACCTTTTCAAAAGATTTTCAATGACGATAAACTGTCTATTCCTGGATGACATTGCTCTTGGACCGTAGCTCTGACTGTGAAACAGCTACAAGGACATTAGGCCTTATCTTTATAGTCTATCGCTCGTACTAAACCTGTTTTCTTACTGATAACACAAGAATTTTTGATAATGCATGTCTGTTTTATATCAAGAGTTAGGAAACTAACTAGTTTAATGAATGTTTTATTTAATCTGCCACTAAAGATGAATTCAGTTTTTTTTAAGCAATGAACCTAGTGAATATTAGTGATTTTCCAAATATGTTTACAAAAAAAAAGTATTCTCATCAACTTGATAGATGGCGCTGACTATACTTGACAGTCAAATACAGCATAATATTTTTGATGAAAACATAAAAATAAATAAAAAAACTTGACAATGACAGACAAGTTTGGTCAGCGCAAGGTCAGCGCCATCTACAAAAAGCTTATTTTTAAAAAATTGCCGGAAAATCCCCCATTGATCGCCATTCGAAGGCTTAACAAGTTAAACCGCGGCGCGCGGGCGCGGGCTACGATCTTAAAATTACACCTACAGTTGCTTGCTTTTTACCACTAAATAATGTAAAGGAAATTGTAATAGATCCCTCTACATCGCTTTAACCACGTCTGCTTCAAGGGCAGCTCGATCTAATTTGTTATTTAAAATTCAAGAGAAAATAATGTTTTCTTTAAAACTGGGCCAGGGTGACAATTTTTGTAGAAAGCATGTGGAATATATCGTAATAAATAGACACTGAACTGCGACTGTCGCTGTCGTTTTGCGTTGCGAGCAATATTGCTTTACTATATATAACTTCTTATAACATATAACCTAATGGACTTAAAGTCTAGGAGGTTGCAACTTGGTGCTATTCTTTTATCTGATATCTGTCACAATCGTTATGACTGATGATTGCCCAGAGTTGGTGGCAAGGCTTGGTTATAAAGTTCCTTCAAGAACTCACTCACGATCTGAGCCGAATTTTTTTTTACCCAAGCCTGTCGCACCTACTAAATCAGTGCTTAAACTTCTGTCTTGTTCTTGCACACACGTGACACTTCACGTCAGTGAGAAGTTGTCAGAGCTATTGCGGCATTTTAAAATAAGGCCGTAAAATGCTGGAGTACCTATTTAAAGCGATCCGTCTCGAGTAGCTGAAACAATTGTAGTCTAGAGACCAAAGAAACCAGCAAATTGGATTACAGTAAACCCAGACAGCTGTTGGTCTTTAAATATACGTAGTTCAGGACATCTGGAACAATGCCGAGCGACACACTTCCGCAACAACAGATTTATGTGTGGGAAGGTCAGATTTATACGAAGAAATATAATTAACGACGGCGCCCGCGTAGCTTACGCGACTATTAATTATCTGTGATGTTATCTTATCTTATATTATGTATATATTATAATTATCTAGGATGGAAAAATATCTACTTATCATTAAAAGGAAATAAACTCATGTAATGCTACTCATTAATAATTTTATAATAAAAAAATGGAGTACTTTGGAAACAACCCTTTGGCGGTGTTAAGCGCGCGAGCCGCAGGCGAGCGCGATAAGGAAGCCGAGAGTGTATTGAAACATAGCACAAGAGTTTCATACGACTGTTTTCGTCACACTTGCGAGGAAAAAACTTTTTTTTTTTTAAATATAAGCAACCACACAGCGAAAACGTTAACAAACATTTGCGGAAAATGGCGCCCAAATCAGTAATGCGCGCGCAGGTTGACATTTACTTCAGCGGCATAAGAACTCTTTGTTGGTATTACAAAAAAACTGTAAGTATTACCCGGCTATATTAAGAGTGCTTCGTATACGTACGTCTAATTGCAGTCACGTACAAATTTGACTTTACCGGGTTATACCTATTATAGCTCCATGTGCCGTAATGTAAAGTAAAAAGCACGAGTGCGTAATAGCTTGGATTATGAGCCTAAAACCGATGCAATAAGATCCACGTTACGAGCAAGTGTGATGAAAAAGTTTTTACTGTGTTTTTTTCTAAAGTGTGAAAACACTTCATATAAAAATATTCGTATGTACTGTGTTATTACACTTACACGGCACGGCTGTCCTGTCGCTTATCTTTCGCAAAGATCTCTAGAAATTGGAAAATACGTTTGCATGTCATGGGGTTGCCACCTGCCTAGAACATAATTATTACAATTGCCACAGTAACGAAGTTCTGGTAGAGGAATGTTGTATTATCATACGGTAAGAAGTTAGATACATAAGTGAGATACATTGTATAGGCAAAATCCTTAAGTTCTAGATCACTCGTGCTCGTGGTGGTAGGTAAGGGCTCAATGTCCTAAATTAAAGGTAATACGCTTTAAAACTAAACAACCTACTTAAATTTCGAGTATCTGGATGACATCTTCATATTTTGTTATTTTGATTAATATCAGTAATTTTGATTTAAAAACTAAACTACTTAACCGATTTAGATAAAATTTATATGGGACCTTTGAAGTATCACCTACCAGACAAACAAATACTATCAAGTTCATAATAGGCGGAGTAACGACGTAAAAAAATTAAGAAAACACATACTGTCAAATTGAGAACCTCTTTTTTGAAGTCGGTTGTAAATAGCTTGGATTCCAGTCACGATCCGCCCACTCGTCTAGAATAGGCATGATGACAAATTTTGAAATACCCTTCTATAATGTAGATATACGTCTAGTATTGCTGAAAAAAACTATATTTCAGCAATATATTACGTATTAACGGAAATTATTGCATTTTAATTCATCTAAATTGAAATACGCGCGAAAACGACCGTAAGTGTCATGGCGTCAGCTTGTGACGTCACGACTTAGTTACCATCGCATTGCGGCATATGCTCAACGAAGAAAGTCATAAACTATTACTTATTTCGTGTGTTGGAGGTGAATTCCAAAGTTTACAAGTGGTGTGTGTGCAAAAACACATCAATAGAAACTCGCAAGAAACTAATTTTGTACGTTCCAAACCAGAAAATGTGAGAGATAAGTGGCTAGAGCTCGCACGGCGAGACCCAGGAGATGTAGCTACGAAATCGTCTATTTATTCTTGTGAAGACCACTTTGATTATGTATTTACTATATCAGTATAGATTAAAAGGTGTGTAATACAAAATCTTTGTTTGATATGAAATGCTTATGTGATTGTTGTTGCAATTTATTGAGGTTATGTTTGTTTTGGTTATAGTTAGTATTATTGTTATCAATTACAATGGAGTATTTATTCTCATTTCAGCTGCCAAATGATATCAGAAATTATATGCAGATGTGGTCGGTATCACAAGTGCGTATGAAACCATGTATTTATTCATGCCAACCAGACAGAAAAACAAGAACATCTGACACTAGAACGACCTCACCTAACTTATGAAACGAAAGATAATGATGGCTCTTGTAGTATGTGAAAAGCAATTAGAAGAAAATAGTGTAGTGACAGAACATTGTTGTTGGAGAAATTGCACCTGGAAGTTCAGGTAAGTACATATTTTTAAAGATAATATATTTAATTTAATGGTTTAACATATTGCAGCAAGGAAGTAAAAAAATATATATTATAATTAACAAAATAATGACACACATCAACAGCCGGAAGACGTCCACTGCTGGACGAAGGCCTCTCCCTTAAAGGGAGGTGTTGCCATAATCCCCACGCTTGGCAGGCAGCTTGGGAATCTCTATCGCAGAATGGTTACCACTGTTAACTGAGAGGACGCTGTTGCCCGTCCACCGGTGGTTCTGGATGCAGTTTTAGGGCATACCCAGGTCCAATAATGACACAAGTAGGTATTAATTTCAGATATAAGTTACTATAAACAAAAGCTATATACCTAACATCAGACTGTACTCATGTATAGGTATACCGTCAATGTAAATCAACAAGTAAAAAAATGCTGCATTTTAAATGTTATAGGTAGGTATTTTATATGTATTGTGGATTTTATCTTTTCCATCACTATTTAAAGAAATATTATTAAGACATTTTATATTGTATCTAGTGTTTTGCAGTATTATTTATTTATTTAATTTATATTTATTAATAAGGTGTTGAGCATCTCCCGTCTGTCTTTAGTTGTAATTTATTTTTATACCATGGTTGCCTGGGAGAGATCGCTGTTAGCGATAAGGCCACCACTTGTGGCACTAGTCCCTAAGGTTCATGTTTCTATTTAAATTTTTTATTTCTGGTGTGCATAGTAAAGCATTTATATCTTATCTTTATTTTCAGTTCAGCAAAATCTTGAAGGAGCTCAACAAGTAACAACTAAACTGATAGATAAATCAATTCAAGTACATATAATACAACATTCAGAAGCAAATCTAACGCAACAGTACCTACCTAGTTGGAATGGTAAATCAGAAAACATCACCGTTGAAGCCGCACCTGCATTCTGTCTTCTGAAGCTAAGGAAACTAAACAAATAGCCAGCTTGAGAATTTGCACTTGGGGAGATTCATATGATAAAACACAAACTTGTCCCAAGCTTGTCTTAACGTTAGTTTGGTCAAAGTTCTTTATGATGTAATAATAATAGTGTGTGGTAAATAACTTACAAGATTCGCTTATTAAATAAATACAAACAAGAAATATCTGCATTTTAATTTATTACTCTGTACTTTTATATAACAAAATGGATAGTCGTAGGATTTCCAGAATGCAATAACACTTCAAAAAAAATCTTTCACAAATTCTTCATTGAATGATACACATACAATTTCAACATGTTTATTTGTAGACTAATCAGGGAAACTCAAAAAGAACCCACCTTTAAGTCCACTCATATACATTTGCATCTGGGCGTAGCACTTGTTAGTGGGTTTCCCAGATTTTACATAATTGAGATAAGTTTATCGCTCATGGGGCATTTAATTATCTTGACAAATGCCATCGGGTGAACCTGCTATCGTTGGATAGTTTTTGGATATTATTAGTCCACAACTCTTTATTTTCTTCCCCAGTTTCATAGCTACTGTTTCCCGCACTTCATTCTCTAAACTTCTACCACCTTTCATGGCAAGTGTGTCTGGGATTTTCCCTCCCATGATGAGCGATATCAGCGTTCCGTCACCTTTCTGGCACCGACTGACTTCATAAGCCCTAGATATGTAACCGGCCATATCTTAACTTTTACCAAAAGCTATTTTGGTACTGGTATCGGGTACCATTTTCAATTTTATTTATAATTTCATCCGTCAAATTTATTTTATCCAAAAATATGTCTCAGCATTTTTTTTTATACTTCAGTGCAAGTTGGTGCATTGATGCACTAAGTAAGTCATTACAAATATAACCTGGTTGATACTTCACTACTAGCCCACAGTCACTAAGTTTTCTCTTTCTGCTTTTTTCCCAGTACTGTGGGACAAGTCTTTTGCTGTTATAAATTTCAGGTTAGTGCCAGCTCTGGATAGTTTAGATTTCAGCTAACTAGCTGGGTAGCTTTTAGATTGTAGGTATTTCAGTACAAGATGATTCTTCGATCCTGCGATGGACCCACATAAGGCGTATGGCATGCTTGCAGCCACCTTGAGCAGCAACACAGTCATGGCATTGACAGATTTTACCTTTTCTTCGTCTTCATCAACTGTTAATGTGACTCATACAGCTTCGCATGGACTTTGTGTTCTGGGCAAACTTTGCATTTCACAGTGTTAATTTTTCCTTCCTTCCAATAAGTTGCACATAACTGATAGTATCATCCCCATATAATGGTCGTGAGGACCTGAAAGAAATAAGATTGATTATATTAATATGTACAAATACAGAAAGTGATAAGTGAGGTGGTGTTTATTTGCTAAAATTAACAACTGACAGATGTTGAATTTGAGGGTGCACATTACTGTTTCTGGAGCTATACGTAATATTTTGAATATTTTTGTATGAAGTGATTCCACACTTATGGTATTTCTATGTTTTTAAAGCTTAAACAGGAAGAAAAATTATGACCTCCGGCAGGACTCGAACCTGCATACGAGCAGTCGCTATGGGTTTCCGTCCCAACTGCTTTGCCAATTAAGCTACAGAAGTCTCTGCCTAAGACGCCAAATTTCCGAACCTGTTATAAGCTACCAACTAAAGCGTTGGTGGCGCCATCTGTAAATTTATTATTATTAAATATTTGTGTTACAAAAAATTTACAGATGGCGCCACCAACGCTTTAGTTGGTAGCTTATAACAGGTTCGGAAATTTGGCGTCTTAGGCAGAGACTTCTGTAGCTTAATTGGCAAAGCAGTTGGGACGGAAACCCATAGCGACTGCTCGTATGCATATACGTAATATTTTCTGAAATGTAGGTTAGTAGGTTAGGAGCATTCTGCGATCCCCAGGCCGCCTGCCAAGCGTGGGGATTATGGCAACTAATCGCTATTAAGAGGGATGCCTTCGTCCAGCAGTGGACGTCTTCTGGCTTTTGATGAGGTTAGTAGGTACTAAACAATAAAAATAGTACAGTAGGAAACATGAAGCCTTCTGTTGATGTGAGTTAGCTAACCTCAAAATAAGCCTATGACATCCAGTGTTAAAAAAGCTCGTGTTAGTTTAATTATATGCACTAAATATGAATAAAAGTGTACTTACAAAGAAGTTTTCACACTACGAAATTCAGATGAGATAAAGTCTTTATTGGGTGCAAGAAACTATCCCAACATCAACAAATCAATTCTGGGCAAATTAGAGGTATTTGCCTTAATAAAACCTTGCTCCATCGTCGATTCTTGGATTTTCTGTTTTTACCACAAGCCTACGAATAAACAACAACTCAATTAGGTAATTTTACGATACAGAAATCAATCAAAACGCGTAATCACAACCAAAAGTTCATACAACACGGTGAGGGTTATTATGGTGTGACGTCATTCGCTCTGATTGGCGTTTGAGTTAATATGGCCGATTGCAGTATTTTGTACTTTTATTTTATTGAATATCTAATCGATCTCAATGTTTTTAATAAAAATGGGTCATTTTTATGAGTCCTTTTATCATATATTTTTCTCTAAAACCATTGTTCCTTTGATTATTAAGTACTGTCATCATGCCTATTAAATGATAATGCCTAATAATTTATAACGTAGACACGTACCTACTTATTCATAAGGCATACTTTAGAATACCTAAAAGTCCTAAAAGTCTGGGATGGCAAAATTTGTCTGCAGCTTTTTCATTTTAAGTACCTAGGTAATCACACTTATAATATTATATTATCTAAATGAGAAAGTTTGTCGGTCTGTGTGTTTGTTACCTTTCCACACCATAACGGCTGGACGGATTTGGATGAAACTCGGAACGGAGATATGTAGTTTAATTCCCGGAATAAGGCATAGGCAACTTTTTACCCGATTTCAAGAAAGGAGGAGGTTCTATGTTCGACGGTATGTATGTTTTTTTTAAAATACTTATGCCTATTTCTCCGTCAATTGTGAACTGATTTTGAAAATTCTTATTTTATTTGTAAGGGTATACTTCCGAGGTGGTCCCATATAAATTAGAAGTCGGTTGCTTTTTTTTAAAGTTACTTGTTATCACCATCATCACCGTTTTTATCATCACGCGGGTGAAACCGCGTGGCGCAGCTAGTATGAAGATAATCAGACATTATGCCAGGTATGTTCGGCTGGCGCTCCGTCTGGGAGGACAATGCAAGGCAGAAGTCAGTCGCCGCCCGCACGCTAGCCTCGTCGCACGTAACTAAGTATACGTGATAGAAAGAGAGCGGTATATCTAGGTGAATATAGCGAGCGGTATCCAGCGCTGTGCGAGTTGAATTGCTACTTTATTGCCTAGTAGATAGAGTCCTTATTTATTTCAATTCCTTTGCGGAGTTAACTTTCTGTACGTAGTACTATTATTTATTCTGTGATTTTGCCACTTTTATACAGGTTTAATAGTAATAGTATTACATGTTCTGGTTCGAAGAGTCAACAATAGTCGGAAAACGTCCACTGCTGGACCATGGCATCCCCTTTCATAGGGGGTCCTTCCCTTAGGTGCAGGACACACTGATCTGGCGTCGGGCGAGGGCATGGCACAGGCGGCTTGCCGCCCCATCCTAATGTCATACTAAACACATTGAAACAAGGCGCAATTTAGGACACGCCGAGTCCGATCGGACGCGCCCGATGCCCGATGACAATAACTCGGTTCAGTGTGTCCTGCGCCTTAGGGAGGAGTTTCCTTAATCACCTCGGTTGGCAGGCGGCTCGGGGATCGCAGAATACTCACCACCGGTAACCGAAAGGACGCTGCTGCCGGTCGTCCGGTGGTTCTTTATGCAGTTTTAGGACATAGGCCAGGTTCAAAGTGTACTAGAGCGCCATTACACATTAACCAATCAAACTCATCATCATTCATCCAATGTGTCAAAGTAATGAGTATCAATGCAGTGAGTTCCCAGGAATCTGTTTTATTACTCTATGTTCTACCAGTGCACTTGAAATCCGTTGAACCGGAATCGTCACTGGACCGGAAACTGGAATCGGTTCGTCGTGAAGTTGCGGGTTCAAATAGCGGGCCCGTACTAATAAGCTCTTTGAAGTTTATGTAAACCGATTGTCCTACCACGCTTTTTATATACCAAAAACATCGTGATTATACCAGCAAATGTCCGAATAATTAATTTAAATGGCATATCCAATATTTTATTTTTATTTGTTCCTTAGCTCCGCTGACTGGGTTTTTGTCAAATTTTATAATTTTTGATAACAAAATTTTACACGAAATAACTTAAAACCTAAATACAGGCTGATTTTGCCACTGCTGGGTCAGCTGCAATGTTTATAGGCAGGCGTTATCTATTCTCTTATCATCACGAGAGCGTCTCTTTCGTTCCTGTTTATTCCTTGTCTAGCTAGATTAGAAAAACTAATATAGGTAACCAAAACTACTTTTGAGACGGACAAGAGCCTTCAAATCGATACTCCGTTGCTCCATTCCTGTTCTGTTTGGAACACCTCCAAATTCCATTTGCATTTTGCATAAGAAAGAAAGATTTATTTGAAGACCAACCATTATCGTTATATTCATTGTAGGTAAGTGTCTATCTAGTCTTTCTAATGAATTCAGTATTCTAGCCATAGCTAATGACGTGAGTTCAAATGTTTGTAAAAATAAATAGTCCATTTGGACTCTTGACGATGCATTTACATGTCGGTTGGCATTTGTTTTGATAGCTGGACGTTTATCTTCGTCATTATTCTATTTGATTACATTGTAGACAAAAAATTAAAAGCTATCTCAAATTCACTTCGTATTTTTCTAATACAAACCCTTTGTTAGACACCTATAAATAATTTTGTTCTTAATTACGATAGGTACAGTCAAAATTAGAATAAAAATTGCGGTTACAAGGGGTGAAAATTATGATAATACCTGCGCAATTTTCATATTATTTATTAATCTACTTAAACCTAGATTATATTGATTTTATTTAAATGTAATAACATTTAAATAGAAATAAATATAATAATAAAAATAACATATAATAAATATATTATTAAGTTATTTTTAATAAATAAAACATATTTACTAGATAACCATTCGGAAAGTAATATTGTGTTACTTTTTAACCCGCATGAACACACTGTTCTCGTTGGAGACATGGGCGAAGCCGCGAGTAAAAGTTGGCAAGAAATAAGTGCGTAAATATAAGCTTATACAAGTAACTCTTCAGAATGAATATATTTTATTTTCATTTAGTTTTACCGAACATGCCAAATTAGCTCTTATCCTGTCGTATCCAAGGTACTTAACTTTTCCTGTTTGTTCGTTTACTCATCGGTTGATTAGAGTAACTCGTTCACGCGTGGGTTGATTACAGTACTCCCAAGCATACCTGCAATCTAAACACCGATGAGCTAATCTCCTAACAATTTCGGGTTAGTTATTCCAATGTCCCTTAATACAAAATAAACTCTACTAACATTGTCATCATAATCAAAAACAACAACGGGCAATGGAGAGAGCTATGCTCGGAGTTACTTTGCACGATAAAATCCGGAACAAGGATATTCACCAAAGAACCAAATTCACCGACATAGCTTGCACGGTTTGCAAGTTGAGGTGGCAATGGGCAGGCCACATCGCTCGAAGAACTGATAACCGATGGGGAAGAAAGGTTCTTGAGTGGCGACCGCGAACCCTGAAGACGCAGCGTAGGAAGGCCTCCCACTAGGTGGACCGACGACATTGTAAAAGTCGCGGGAAACCGGTGGATGCAAATGGCAGGTTGTCGTACAGTCTGGCGGCACAGAGTAATAGAAGTGTGGCTGTCTAAGGGGGAAGCCTTCGTTCAGCAGTGGAGTTCCGGGCTGATGATGAATCAAAATCAGCCATTATATTCCTCTGTACAATGGACACGATCATACCTAAGCTTTATGCCACAGGTCAATTACCGAGTTATTTATCATCATCGAAGTCCTGATCGTGGCAATATGGAGGACGAATAATGTTTAGCTCTTCAGTGTCTGGAATTGCAAGCCGGGCGCGTTGTCAGCAAAGAAACGTTGTGTTGATCTGCTGCACATCTATGAAGAAGAAACGTTCCTGTGAACAGAAACGTTCCTGTGAACATTCATGTAAGTATTTCGTGTTCTTTTCTCATATAGTGGTAAGGTTTACTTGGTCAATTTAGCAAGAGGTCGTCTAGTACCACCGTAGTATGAGATATTGTGCCGCCAAGTAACAGTGTATATAAAACTGCATGGAGAACCACCGGAGGACGAGCAGCAGCGTCCTCTCGGTTAACGGTGGTGTGGATTCTGCGATCTCCAAGTCGCCTGCCAAGCTTGAGGATTATGGTATCCCCTCCCTATTAATGGGGAGGCCTTCATCCAACAGTGGATGTCTTCTGGCTGGTAATGTAAGCAACAGTGTGTTTCTGGTTGAAGCGTACTAACTGTAGTTTAGTTAGCGAAATTGCAGAGCTAGTGAAATTCAGCATCGAATGTCTCAAGAGTATATTTGCCGATCTATGGTCTGTAATTCGTTTTGACTCTCCAAGTTCTGAATACCGCTGCATGGGTACCTGGCCAGGTCATCTTATACCAGCGAAACTCAGTATCGAACCTCTCAAAGTAGTAAGCGCCAAATTTTTCTATTTTTTTATTCATTACATTTTTGATGCCCTGGAAATTCCAGGCTGAAATTTGTCTTGCACTCAAAGTTACGCTACCGCTACAATGGCAATGGTCAAGTCATTTTGTATTTAATATCACGAGAGCATCTTATTCTTCCAGTTACTATTTACCCTAAAAAAGCATGGATGTTAAAATTGCGGAGCTTAATCGAATTCTGACCCAACTGTATGACGTTTATGCTCCTATACACGCTGTTAAAATGAAACATGCACCTACACCATGGCTTAATGACGAAATAAAAACTCTAATGCGTGCTAAACTAATAGCCAAGAATAAACTTAAGTATCGTCAAACAAATGAAAACAAGGAGAAGTATACAAACCGTCGTAACGTCTGAAATAGAGCGTGTAGGGATGCACAACGCCGACACATTCATAGTTCCGTAGAAAATGGTGAACCAGCAAAAGTTTGGAAATTTCTTAGGTCTATGGGAGTTGGTAAATCTCGTCAAGATACTATTTCTAACAATTTCGACATTAACTCGCTAAACCAGCATTTTTCCTCTTCTTCCAATTTTGATGGACCTGTAAAGGCTGCTATCCTTGCTCATATTTCTTCTACCGACCCTCCCGCCAACGACCCGTTCTTTTTAAATCAATTTACCGCTTGTGATGTTAAGAAAAGTATACAGTCGATTACTTCTGACGCAGTTGGTAGTGATAGTATCAGTCGTAAGATGATCATGCCCATTCTTGATGAAGTCACTCCTGCCATCCTACATATTCTAAATTTCTCCGTGTCCTCGGGTACGTTTCCAGCAATATGGAAAGACGCACAAATCACGCCCCTTCCCAAAAAACCTAATCCTAATTCTTTCTCTGATTTTCGTCCAATTTCTATCCTCCCCTTCCTTTCAAAAGTATTAGAACGACTTGTCCACCAGCAGCTATCCTCTTACCTGATCAAAAATAGTCTCCTAAATCCTCTCCAATCTGGTTTCCGTTCTGGACACAGTACCGTAACTGCTTTAACAAAGATTACCGATGACATTAGGGATGGCATGGGAAAAGGTCAATTAACTGTGCTATCACTGCTAGACTTTAGCAACGCCTTTAACAACGTTGACTTTGACATTCTGTTGGAACTCCTTCGCTCTCTTAACATATCTCCAACGGTTATTGATTGGTTTCAAAGTTACCTGTCTGGGCGCCGGCAGCGCATTCGTATTGATAACACGTTTTCCTTGTGGTGCAATATCTCTGCCGGTGTTCCTCAGGGCGGCGTGCTATCTCCTCTTCTTTTTGCAATTTTTATTAATTCCATCTCTCGACAGCTGTCTTCTTCCTACCACCTATATGCAGACGACCTACAGATATATACTCAAGCTCCCTTAACACTTCTGCACGAGGCAATAGAGACTACAAACACTGACCTCAGCCGGATACGAGATTGGAGTAGATCATACGGCCTTACAGTTAATCCCACCAAGACTCAAACGATTATTATTGGGAGTTCCCGTATGGTCTCTAAAATTGACTGGTTTCGCCTTCCGCAAGTGATTTTTGATGGTATCTCTATTCCAATTAGTGAAACGGTCAAAAACCTGGGGATAGTCTTAGATCGTAATTTTTCCTGGAAACCCCAGTTAGCAGAAGTAAGCCGGAAAATATTTGGATCTGCAGCTTCCCTCAGGAGGTTGCGAAACTTCCTTCCAATTACTACCAAAACTGCGCTAGTGAAATCTCTCCTTTTCCCGATATTGGACTACGCAGACGTCTGCTATCTAGATTTAACCGAAGAGCAACTCGACAAGCTAGAACGTTTACAAAATTTCTGCATCCGGTTCATTTTCGGGTTACGAAAATATGACCATATCTCCGAATTTCGTCGAAAGCTTAAATGGTTACCTATCCGACTTCGCCGTAATTCTCATATCCTTTCCTTTCTCTATAAGATCCTGTTCATCCCCACCATCCCAATGTACTTGAAGGAACGCTTCGAGTTTATCCAAGCGCACTCCAGTTCCCTACGATCCTCTCGTTCCCATCAACTCAAGATCCCTTCTTCCACTCACTCTAATCTTTCCAATAATATGTCCTTCACTGTTCAAGCTGTCCTGCTGTGGAATGCGCTCCCTTCTTCTATTAGAAATGCTAAATCTCTTCCTATCTTTAATAATCTTGTCTATACTCATTATCTTTCCATAAGCTGATTGGTACGTATGTATATATTTATATTGGGTATATATAAATTATGATATGTATTGTATTTATTTATATGTGCGCCACCGACCTAATACTAAATTTATTTGTTCTGTCCATCCAAAGGTTGCCTGGAAGAAATCGCTTAAGGTGATAAGGCCGCCCTTGTACTGCCGATGTCTGTAAAATTATTATTTTTTAAGATCTTTTACTGTTGGTGTACAATAAAGATGTATTGTATTGTATTGTATTGTATTGTAAAAAAAACTATCTATGAGTGACACATAACACGCGCTGAGGACCAGTGCCATAACTAGCCTTTCATGCGCCCTGTGCGAGCTTATATATTTCTATAACCGCGCCCCTGCATGACCCAAAACTTGGTCCAGGGACCATGAACGCTTATTCCGGGACCGAATACGCTCAGCTGCCGACGCTGCGCGAGTGTGAATTTTATCGCCTCGCAATAAGGTTCGCTGTCGCGCATTGCCGGCAGCTGAGCCTATTCGGTCCCGCTATAAGAGGTTCACGGTACGGCAACCAGGTCTGGTCATTTCTGCGCTCCTCCAGGTTCTGAGCCCTGTGCCTGGGCCCCGCTGGCACCGCCCTATTTACGGCACTGCTGAGGACTAATTAGTCTTTTCCCGCGCGGGAACGTGGTTAAATTAGAATATGGATAAGTCTGTCTCGTTTCCAAGGGGAAATAAGAGTGGATGAACTTTTATCGCGACTCGCGTGCTAGTCGGGTGGGGTAATGAAAGCAACTCCCATATATCGAGTCCATCACGATAAGGATTAAGGACAGTTACCAGTACAAATATCTTAATGAAATGTCTTGGTCAGCACGCAATGTTGAAATACAATTAACTCGATTGAATAATTATTGCAATGCGCGGTTTGCTGATGAATAGGGTATTGCAACCGCATGCACTTATGGTAATTTTTCCAATGGCATTACATAATATTTAATCAGTATTTTTTTTAAGACCAGCTTCTGTACAGCATTATAACCATAATATGGCTAAAATTATAATTGTTTGTTTTACGGCTTTTAATAATTCGTATATATTATGTATTTGTTTTTGTTTCGAGCGCCGTTATATGGAACTGCTATGGGACAGCACGATGGGTCTAGTGGGTCCGAAATATCGATGTCACTTGTCCCATGGGACTACTGGGTTAAAATAGTGGCAGTTGTCCCATTATGGGACAACTCGATGGGTCTTGTGGGATAGACCCGCTGATTCTTATCTTGCGAATTTTGAAAGTCGGAGAACAAAGTTGTTTGATTTGTACAGAAGTAATAATGGATGACTCAGCGCGGAATACAAACTTTGAAGAATAATACATATCTATTATTTTTGTGTTTAACCTGTGTTGTCCCGCTGCTGGGCAAAGGTTTCCACCAATTTCTCCCAGCTGTCAAATGGTTTTAATTACAGATTATTAAAGTATACTGATGCGCATTTTATTTAAGAATGCATCCGCTTCTTTGATTATATACGAGAGAGAGAGAGCTAGTTCCTCCGAGATCCGCTTGGATGGTCAACATCTTGACCAAATCATATTTAGTCTATACTATTCAGAGCGGACACGCGGGCACGCTGCAGAACGTGAACTGAGATGGATCTCACTTCCTCCGTTATTTTGCCTTTTAGCCTCTTCGAATTCATGGGAATTCAGGTAGACCCATAAACAAAAACCATCATCATTGGGTCATTATTGGGTCATTGGTTGGGTTCATCATCATCAAACATATCCTTGGGTCAATAGCTTGATGCTGGCGCAGTGATGTAATTTAAAGCGAAATACAAAGTAGCGCCTGCAGCACACTTCAGAGTCGTGTAAATCGATTCAAGCTTGATAGCAAGCTTGAATCGATTTACACCTACATATTCTATGGGTAGTTCTGGAACAATCTGCCGGAAGTGCTCGTGGATGGCGCGTCCCTAGAGACGAATTGGACTAACGCTGCCGCTGCTGCTGCCTTATTTTTAAATCGTACGCAAAGTTGCGCATGCGTGCAGAGCTAACTTCCAAACGATATTGAAACGTATTTCAAACAATATCGTTCGAAAGTCGGCTCTGCTCGCATGCGCAACTTTGCGTACGATTCAAAAATAAAGCCCGTGGTCGTAGAAATGTTTCCCTTTCCCATGTTCCATGTTGGCAGGTAGAGTGTTTTACCATTGCGTTGGTATGTTTTTATTTATGCAATGAAGTGACGAGGCGAGCGAGATGTTCGCCTGGCAGTAACCTATGTACCTACCTAATGGGTTTGCCCCTAAAAAGTATAACTTCTGTGGTTTATGCAAAATTACAGCTCTCTATTAGGCAATCCCATTGCCTAATAGTTAAAATCACTGCAATAAAGATTTACTTAGATTTTTCCATCAATCTACAAATATGGAGAGGGGCGGTGTCTTCCTAGGCAAGGAAGGCACCAACTTCGTCCATCTCGTTTAGGTCAGGTAGACTATATATTATGGTAAAAGCCTTTTATATCCCAGCTCCCACGCAAACGTGGCCGCGGGCAAGAGTAGATGTAAAATGCTCGGAATTGGAACGAAGCGCAGATAAGGGTTTATTGTCTTTTCATTTTGGCGCCCGAGTCTGAAATGTAATTGAAACGGAATCGAGGGAGCCTGAGACCTACGTATTCTATAGACTAGTAGTTCTGTGAACAGTAGACCTCGCCAGCACATACTTCCGTAAAGTGGAGCCAATCGGATATAATTTTGTTTATTTGTTGGAAGCCTTAACAGATTCAACTGTGGACGTCTCCGGGCTGATGATGGATCCCTTAGATTCGGAGAGACGCTAAGCATATTTTATCTCTAATGCTAGGGCTTCCCCTGCGTGTAAGGCCATTATTTAGCGCGGTATTTTATATATAGATATGGTCGGGTATTAGCACGCTAATAGGCTAGTGGCATTATTAACGTCTTTAGACGTTAGCCGATATTCAAAGTCGAATGATAGTGTGGCGACCCATGTAGTGCATTGTGTAATGTATCTATAATGCACGTTAATTATTTCGATAACTAGACCTAAAGCATCAAGCAGGTGAAGCCCTAGCATTAGATTATGTGCCGAAGTCAATAAAATTTATTCAGAATTCCCGAGTATATTGGGCCAGTATTCCCTAGTTTATTATGTGTGTATCGATAGAGATTACTATAATGTCGTGGCCATTACGCCGTCGGCGTCGGCTAATCGAAGATTACGCGATAACATGCTGATAACGTGTGATCAAATCTGAACTCACTACGTGAGCCTAGTGAGGTCCGGTAGAGTATGTTTAATTTGTGCTCTCTTTTGAGGGTTGTAAAGTCGCGGAGTATGAAATTAAAATCGACGCATGGGCATGGTGCGCCTCGGTACCTTCTACAGCGGCTTATCGAATTGTTTTTTACAATAAATAGAGACAAATTAATATTTATAGTTTGCACTGAATATGACATGATTAACTTTTGTTTATACGCGCTTTCTGTGGTAATAGAGTCTCCAAAGTATGTTCAATAACTATTTCTAATTGTCGTATCGATTCGGTAAAGCAGAGCAGGTGCTTCCAGTTTTTATTAAATAGTTAATTAGTTAAGCTTTCACGTGCAGCTAATAGAAATCTATTACAATTTTATGAAAATTTCTCCGCAGCTCGATTCTGGCGTTTGTAGTTGTTGTAATGACCTAATGAGGCTACACTTAAATATAACTTTAATGAGCCTAAAGAATTTTTTATTTGAGTAAACCTCCTTAAGTATATTATTAAACTCATCATAATGAACAACTTACGAAACGATACGAATTATGAATTATGAACTTTTACCATGAAATCAAAGCGTAAATCATTAAAAAAAACCTGCTCCATACATTACGTCGTGCGATTATTAATTTTTTTGTGTGGGACGGCCGATTATTTTTTCTCGTTTTCAGTGTTAGTTTCACACTAAAGGCACATAATAAATAATAGTACTACGTATAAAGGTTGTCCTTTATGATGTTTTTTAGGGGCGTCAAAACAACAACAACAACAACCAACATTTTTTTTTCTTACAGATATTATAAGATATACAGCGTGTAACAAAAAGGTTCAACAAAACTGATGGGTATGTTTATGTACTCATCATTATGAGCAACTTTTACAATGGCGCCTAACCTGCAATCGCGGAAAAAAATCAGCTGTTCCATACAAAAACTGTATTGACCTTGGACACAACGTATGGAACAACAAATTTTTTATCTCGATTTCGAGGTTTGGCCCCATAGTAAAAGTTGTTCATAATGATGAGTACATACATACCCTTCAGTATTGATGAACCTTTTTGTTACACATTGTATACATGTTTATTATACTTAAGTGTTATAAGGTCCTAGTGTGAGTGATACTTTCAGGGTTGACACATTTTTCGTCCACATTGATAGACTCGTATAATCGGCAGGTCTACAACAGGTTCAATGAAAAGTTTTCGTTTCTGACCAAAATTTGTGAATTTATCATCATAACCACTATGACATCATGTTTGTTAAAAAGGGTCACATATTGAGTTTTCTGTGCCCTACCCTCCTATATCGAATTGTAGAGGTCGGTAGGGGCAGCCAAATTTATTGGCGGCAAATGTGTAAATCCGCCACTGGTAGAGTTACACTGCTCTGTAAGTATTGAACTGAAACGCATTGCCGGATGGTCACGGTCTACTAGTCTGACAGGTTACCTGCAGTAACTAAATCCTCGCATGTAATTGCAGTCGCCACTAACGGCGTTTTTAACGTCTCGTGTAACAGGGGTTTTGGGCTGTAATAAGTTTATGAAATATTAGACTTTTTATTTCAGTCCAGGGGATTTATTTTTGAATCGTGCGCAAAGTTGCGCATGCGAAAGGAGCCGACTTTCAAACGATATTGAACCTTATTCCGAACAGTATCGTTCGAAGGTCAGCTCCTTTCGCATGCGCTACGCTTGCGTACGATTCAAAAATAAGGCCCCAGCTCCGCCCCGCGGTTTCAAACGCGCGCGTGATCATGAAAAATGGTGATGAGGATGATGATAAAAGAGGCCTATATCGTACGTGTGATATGGTATAGGATAAATAGGATATGTCGGTTCCGAGTTTTATTTAAACCCGTTCAACTGTTTTGGCGTGAAGAAGTAACAACCTGCCATTTTTTACCCACACATACCGATAAACATTCTTATTTATGATATTAGTTTGGCATTAAAATAAATACATAAATATTGGGGGACATTTTACACACAGTGCCATCTAGCCCCATACTAAGTAAGACTTGTATTATAGAAACCAGATAGCTGATAGAATACTTATATACATATTTTTTTCGTAAATACATACTTATAATACATACTACACCCAGACACAGAACAAACATCTATGTTCGTCACATTTTTTTTGAGCACGCCCTACAGCTCTGAAGGCAAACATGCTACCAACTGAGCTATAAGACTGTCATTAGTGTGATAGTGTGAGAATTATTTTTCTCTTGATGTTAGGGGGATAGGGTCTTCTACGATAGAGCTCGCGGCTTTCCTAAAAAGTCGATCTGTTCGAAACGGATCCGTGTCCGAGCTTTCCAACTCCCAAAGGATCACTTTTGTCTGCTGGAGACCTGGAGTGGTATTTTTACTGCAATCACCTTAATGCCATGCAAAATACTTTTCCCATTCCAACTCCAATTTATGCCTCATATGGGTATTAGGTAGGTTAGTGAGTCATGAACATAATTCATTTTCCTGTAGAACGAGTTATACCTATTATATGTGATACAAATTAGTGATATTACAATTGCTAATAACTGGAAATACATACCTACTGTATACCCGATGGAATAATCTTTAAATAAATAAATACAAATAAAAGTTGCAGTCGATCATGATCCCAATATTAAAACTTTTCTGTACTTAATTAGGTTTTTTTGTAATATGTTTACAAAAAAAAAACTGTAATTATTTCCTATTACTTAGTTTTCTAACTTTTCAACTTATACGACAATTTAACTTTTTCAACTTACGATACGAACCCTTGGTGCGCGAGCCCGACTCACCCTTCATTTGTATTTACTTTTTACGGGTTGTTCCTTACCGATCCTTGGTCAACTCATCCTTTTTAAAAAAAAATATCAACTCGTCCTAAATCAGTAGGTATTCTTAACTCGTTCGACTGATATATTTAATTTATTAACTCATCCGATGTTCTTTTCCAAACAAAAAAAATATATGGAAAGGTAAGGATAGCAGAAACACTTAACGTTAAACTCTCTATTTCTATTACATTTCCTTTAGAAACCTTTACATGTTACGCTTCTAGCGTAATATTTTACCAATTAATTATCTTTTAAAACAAAGCCAAGCAAGTAATAAGCAAGTATTTTCGAGTGCTGCTGGGTTTTGTAATACCGATAACAACTTATTATATTAATTAAAGTTTTGTAGTGGTAGGACTCCACTGCAGAGTCCGCCTGGGGAAGTACCATACCTTTGCCAGTTATTCAACCGCCAAGCAGTAGTGTGCAAGCATTACTGTGTTGCGGTTTGAAGGGCAATGATACCAGAGAAATTACTGGGTAAGAAGAGAATTAACATGTATGTAGCCGTTGATAGGTAACCATAATAGATGATTGTGGGATTGCTCCAACGATCTAGTTAAAAGGGGATCCCAGTGGATTGGACCCACTATTAATAGTTAGTGGTTTGCCAGACCAGGTAATAGTGGTGAGGCACCGACTGACACTCTCCGGTGTATAATTCGATTCGATCTACGAAAACCCACCGGAAATTTTATGATAACGTTTTTCATTTTCGATATATTTTATTTTATTTCAGATGTTAAATGTTCTCAAATATTGTAGCTACGAACGCCGATTTCTTCAATATTTGTGGACCGATTTACGTGCTTATTTTTTATTATTTTAGAGGAAGCTCTCGAGATGGGCCTAAATAAATTTCAATCTGAATAAATATTTCAGCTGATTTGTCCAGCTCTAATTATTTGGTTCGGGTTCTTTACTATCAGATTTCTTTATATTTATATTGGAGTCACGAGTATTCTTAGATTTTAAGAATAAGAATATTTTTGTTACCAAAAACACGAG
This sequence comes from Erannis defoliaria, assembly GCA_905404285.2. Classification (NCBI taxonomy): domain Eukaryota; kingdom Metazoa; phylum Arthropoda; class Insecta; order Lepidoptera; family Geometridae; genus Erannis; species Erannis defoliaria. The sequence goes on from FR990078.1 coordinate 4,145,188, forward strand.
AAACAAAAAACAACGACATAAGTAGATTAGGTCTTAGAATTTAAGGTGGTTTTGTAGTAGGTACAGCTAGTGCAGTGGAGATACGATTTATTAGGTACCTACCGTAGGTAGATGCTGTGTACAGGTCCAGGGTTTATAGTCTTTGATGCTGTGCGTGTGCATGAAATACAAGTGGGACAGCTCTGGGGCGTGCCATGCTTGGCGTCGAATTACAAGAAGATCGAGTGAGAAATGTCGAGATCTGACGTCGTACTAATATTAGTATAGTAAGTTTCATATATATAATCTGTGCTAATACTTAGGTGCGTGACATTGAGACGACAATCGCGAAACTCAAATGTTGGGCAGGAAAATGTTGCCAGGCAGAGTGCGGCACGTAGCGAAACGAAGCGTTGGACGTCCACTACTCGTTGGGTCGACGACAAATAGTAAAATCGTGGAACCTGGTTATTAGTAGGTATACGGGGTTCGTGATGTAATTTGAAGCCAATTATAAGCTAAAGTTTCTTGCAAAATGGCGTCAATTTATAGTAAAACAGTAAGAATGTTGTATTATGATACATCTTCCTAGTAAAACAGCCATGTACAATTATTTGATAGTGTTGTACTGTGTGTGTTACTTGGCGGCATGTCAAATAGTTTGCTTCAATATATATTTTTTTAATCATTTTAAGTGACGAGACGAGCAAGACGTTCGCCTGGTGGTAAGCGTCACGCCTGCCACTAGCAGAAGCAGTACTAGAATTGTGAACTGGCGAACACAATCCTGCGCCGCACTGCACTGCGCTCGTCACTCTGAGATATTAGATGTTAAATCTCTTCATACCCAGTAATTGTGCAGTACTGTTGTTTTGTTTATAGTTTTACCACGAATAAACTATTGTCTATTTAGGGAGACTGCCGGAGTATCCCAAAACCACCGGCAACCGTCCTTATCCTATCCAATCAAAACAAAAAAAAAAAAACTATTGTCTATTGTAATTTTTTTGGTAAAATTGCCCTTCAAACCGAAACACAGTAAAGCTTGCACACTACTGCTTGGCGGTTGAATAACTGGCAAAGGTATGGTACTTCGCCAGGCGGACTCTGCAGTAGAGTCCTACCACTACAAAAACTTGCTGTATAAATGTAGCAGGGCCTGTCCATTACGCCAATGGCAGAAAATAAAGATAACAGTACTGATCTGTCTCCTAACCGATGTGATAGTCTGATGTTGATAACCCCATCTCTTCTAGCAATTTATCCTGCCCACTTGCGCTGTCTTGGTTGAAATTTATTATCTTTGGAGTCGGCGCGATGCGAATTTGCTTCTCGCCTTGACTTCATTTGTCGAATGGCAACGATGTTTTGCAATAAACGCGCTTGCTTCCATTGATCGTCTCAGGCCTGTCTTGCCAAAAACGTAGATAAGTAGCTATTTACACGACTCATTTTGGTTAAACAATGTTTTAAAAGGTTTGGGTGATTTTTATAATGACTTCGTAGCGATCTGGGAGTTCTTGGGTCTGAATTTGAATCATTTATGTGATCAGTTTTTGATGTCATTTGCGAGTCGGTCATAATCGAATATAATAATAGTAGATTGTTTACCAAGGGAGGAAACAACAATTTTTAAGGCTAGAGTATTTCTTTGAAGCCAGAGCGTAGCGAAGGATTCTAAAGTAGAATCCTGAGCGCAGAAAGGGATTCAAAGTACTCGATCTTAAAAATTGTGCTGATCCCGAGGTGGACACTCAGCTTTTTATCACCCTCTATGAGAAAATACTCAAGTGCAGCTTATGTATAAGAATAGTACCTACGTTTATTTCATTCTCACTACTCACTCTCACTGGAAGATACACTGAGTTAAAATAATTAAAGTAAAATCCGAATTTGAGCAAACACAAGATTTTACGTTGATATTCATTCTAGTATCTAGATATGCTATACTCATAGTAAACTGTTATTTTGGGTTCGGGGACTGAATCACTTTCGTCCGTGGGAAGGCACACGATAATCACACTTGGTCCCCAGGTGGTGCTAAACAGGTGACATCATATCATACTGGTGGTTATAGGCTTCGGCTGTGGCTAGTGTCCACCCACCGGAAAAAGCCATGTCGCCAACCGGTCTAGCTACAGAATAAAAGAAAAGGATAATCCTCCATGGGCCTAGCAGTCTTCAGGCATGTTGTCCGCTGACGGCCTTTGAGAAAACGGAGGGGAAAGACGGTCCATTGCTGTAGGACCGACTAATTCAATTTAATTTTAAATAATACTAGCTGCGCCCCGCGGTTTTACTCGCTATTCTTGGGACAAAAAGCAGCCTGTTTTAATCCAAGGTATATACGAAATTTCATCCATATCTGTTCAGCCATTTCAGCGTGAAGGAGTAACAAACATACAATCGTTAATCTATCAATTTTTTTGAGCGTTTTGAAGATAATATAGAGCGCTGATCCTACCTCTATGCGCTCTATATTATCTTAAAAACGAAACTTTTGAAACGTTAACACTGTTTTAAACTATCACGGAAACGGTGGAACGGTGGTTTGGTTTTTTGAAACGTTGTTTGCCTGCCGACGTATCTACATTTTCTATGACATCATTCACTTTATATGTATTTTATTGTTGTAATGAGGCATGTTATAGTTGGATGTAAAGTTTATCGGTGCTTGAGTAATGCCTTCTTGGTTTATGTTCGGAATCGTGAACCAGTTATGGCGACTTCGGACGTAATGGGGAAATATGATGTAGAGTCTTTTTCTATACTAACGTTTAGTATTACGAGTGCGGCCCAGGATTTGTTCGCATGTTCACAATTTTGGCGATCACGATGATCGCCACTACGATGTTAATTATGTTTTTTTAAATGCAATGGAGTGACCTGCGAGACGTTTGCCTGGTGATAAACATGACGCCTGTCCACAACAGTAGCAGTGCCACAATTGTGAACTTGCGAAATCCTACGCCGCACTGCACTGCACTCGTTACCCTGAGATATTAGATGTCAAATCTCTTCATGCCCAGTAATATCTCTCGTAAGTATCTAATGTTTTGTGTTGCAGCGGATTTGTCTCGCAATTCATTATTAAAAAATATTATTTAACTGCTAAAGCCAAGAGATTATGGTAGCCCCTCCCTATTAAGAAGGCTTTCGTCTAACAGTGGACATCTTCTGGTTGATGATGATCCTTCGTTGCGTTGCCCAGGGCCTCCACACTTCTAAATACGGCCCTGCGGGCCCCAATTAATACGACACGTAAATACTAAAGCGGATGCGCTATTTCTTGCAAAAATAATCACCGGATTTTCTGGTTAAACTTCCGGACACAATACGTATACCTAGTCTTGGATGGCGATTCTGACGCACTCGACATTATTTTATGGAGAATGCGATAGTAAGGCCCATACTCCTTAAATACTCTTGGCAGGAGGATTCTCAATCTGCAGCTCTAACCACCGACAGCTTGAGCCTTGCGCCGCGTGAATATAAATGGGATATGGAAATAAAAGTGACCGTTAACAATAGGAAGTAAATATTGCCGTAGAATAGCACCCCTTACAGGAAATAAGAGTAAACATTTCTTATCAATAGAAGTCCATATGTGTACCTACAATATTTTTTTTACCTTTTTAAGTTTAACTACTTAATAAATATTCAAAAAAAGTAAAAAAACAAAGAAATCGTACCGGTATATAGTGGGTTTCCTTTACATACAAGGAAAAATGGAGTCCATATCTTTTCAGTTTGGTAGAATTCTAAAGATTTTGGTGGCATGAAAGTATAATGTGTCTATAGATACTGTATAGCTATTGTGACGGAACGTTTTGACGGCTCTGACCATTATGCATGACTCGTGTGACTATGATTTGTACTAAGAAGAGACATGTCCACTGTCCTAACTTTATGTTTTTGTTACGATTACTTGGTGTGCTCTATAATGATGATGATGTTTATACCGTTAAAACCAATAGCTTTCATGAAGAATTTAAGTAAATACAGTATGTTTATTGAAAAAATAATTCAAATCGGTTATTAATGTTCTGATATATAAGCGTTTAAAGTTTTTGGTAAAGACCACTCTGTCCCTTTCCCACAAAACAAAAAATGACGTCACGCCTTACTTGTTAGAAAATAATTTATATGGCGTACAGAGAAGTGACGTCACGATTTGCTGTTTCGCCTCTCTGTCTAACATGATATTAAAATGCTTATAAGTTGCTTATTTTTGATCAGATTTTCATTTTCTTTTCATTCATCAGATTTATTTATGGGTCACATTTTAATACGACAATAAAAAAAACCAGTCATCTAGCCTATTGTATTAAAAATCAATGTCGTGATTTGACTAAAATAAATAAAGTAGCGCTCGTGGCGTAGTTTAACTAGGTGGTTCTGAAAGATCATACATACTTATATGAAAGATAGATACAATACCCAAACACGAAACCGACATCAATGTTCATCACCAATTTGTTTGTCCTGAGGAATCCACGCCATACAGTTCCCAAGGCAGAGATATTATCAATTGAGCTATAAGGCATTCAAATGTATGCAGATATAACGAGTTTCGTGTTACAGGACTTTGTCTCACATTTATTGCAACGCTTGCGGAACCTACCAGTGACGCACATACACCGCAAACATGATGAACGACTGCTATAATAATAGGAAAACATGGGCAAAACAATAATGTCTACTCCATTTGGTTACAGAGACCAACTTATCTTTAGACTTGAATCGGGGAGCTACCACCGCATTTTCTGAACAAAGTTTATAGGTTTTCTTTTGTAAATTTTAGTTTAATATTTGCTGACATTCGCTTTATAATTTGGATACCCTTTAGGTAAAACGATAAACGTGTTGTGCACGATTGTCTATGACAGATTTGTGAATAGGTGCCGCTAGGGACTTAAAGTTGCATTGTTTTATAAATTTAATAATTATTTAGAAATGTTTCTGCTATGAGCAATCTGGCCTTTTCTTTGTGTCAGTAAAAGGTTTGTATTTAATAGACACATTATTAATCTCGGTAATTATGCTCAAAAATCGATTCATGACGTGCCAGTCTACACAGAAATTCGAGAACAGGAAAAGAGACATTTCTTTTTTTAACATTTGTATTATAATATTTTTAAATCGTATGGTAAGTTTTCTTTAAAAAATGTTATAGTTACGTTGTTAAATGTTATAGTTAAGTTAAAATGTTATAATACAATTAAAATAAAGTACTATTTATTTCCCAGACTATTTCTCTTCCATACAAAATTTTTGTTGCTCTAGCAACATCCAACAAATATTTGTTACTCTTAAATATATTAACGGCATCTTTACAATAAATCCCTAAATTTAAAAAGCAGTCCGGTCTGTTCCGTTACACGTAAAAAATAAAAGTCCATTAAAAAAACCTGCACAGGTAAAAATAAAGTATTTTCACGTACTTTACTGCCCTCATAAAGTATAAAGTACGTTTGGCCAAAATAGAGTACAATACTGTATTATAAAGTACGGGTGGCAACCCTAGTCTGGTTGCAGTTTAAGGACATACCCAGGTCCATCTATTATCTATATATATATTATTAAGTCCAGATATTTTTATCGGATAAAATTAAACAGTTATTTTTATTGTCATGTTAGTTAAATTTTCTAAGGGATTTCTTATATGCCTGAAATAAAAACACATTATTATTTATTTTATTATAAAGCTTGTTGAAAGTCAAAAAATCTTTAAATAATTCACACATCAGTCATCTATACACTGTTACGATATCACCATGTTATAGTAGGTACTTAATGTATTTAGGTGTTACGTAGAAGATAGCGAATAGATAGAGCCATTAGATAATTCATATATCTAGTATCATAGTGCGATACGTTAGCAAATTGATCCCTAGCTACAGGTTGTTCAGGGTTATCTACCACGTCAAGAGATCGTAGATAACGCACCTACGCGAACTGATTGTACTTTCATCTCATTTTCTAAACGATACAAGAAAGAAGTAAAGAAATGTATATATTGTTTTATTTATACGGGAATACTCACGTTTAATTAAATCGGATACTCCGACTATCGTTTCTATACTATAGACTATACTATAGTTTCGATCGTTTACGTGTGTATTCCCGTATAAATAAAACAAACGTGGCAAAACCACGTCTGTTTTCATAATAGGAATGTATCATCGTCATTTTGCCCGTAATCGCCTAATTGCTCAGCCTTTCTATACGTCTCGGTACTGAGCCAATCTTATCCAACAGGGCTAGGATGCGCACCGGGAGAAAATGTTGTCGTGTCTTTCGGCCTTACTTAAAAAAACTTTTCAACCGTTAGTCACTGCTTAAGATGCTCTGCCATCTTCTCTCTGACGTGGAGTTGCACGTGCTAGAAAAGGACAGAGAAGTTTAAGCAGTGACTAAGAGAATCGAGATTATGTTAGGTAAGGCTGTTTATGTCGTGCGCAAACGAGACGGACTTATACAGAGTCGCAGCCTTGTCCTGTTTTTAAGAATCGAGAAAGTTTTCTCGCGTTGCGCATCCTAGCCCTGCATGTTCGACCTACTTCTTTAAAAATATCGTCAACTCAACAAGAAGGCAAGTACGACGCTTCATTTACCGGTGCGTGGCCAGTAATAGACACGTCAACTCTTCAGTCCACCTGCCGTCACTCTGCCTGGCAACGTGTTGTGCTACTCCGCTCGAGTTCGTGATGGGTAGTAAAGCCGTCACTCGCGATGAAGATGCTAGATATTTAATGTTATCTTAGAACATATTTCAATATCGCTACTCGTACATAATTGAAGAAGCACAAATGACGAAGATAATTATATATTTTAAAATTGTATTGCCATTGATATAAGATAAAAATCTTACCATGATATATTATAGCATCTTCGTCATGGTCCTTTGACAGGTTCGTTTTGTTTTGTTTGGTTTCTAGCATATGACAGTTAGAATTATTAGCTTCCTCTTAGATTCTTCTACTATTTTTCTGTTGCGTCAAAAAGATTCAACCATTTTCAAGAATTTAAAGTAGATTCACGACGAAAATTGGTAATTGTCCCTTCGGTCACATTGCCCCGGTCAAACTGAAGAAAATAACCAACTAACAAAGTTGTTCAAATTATGTCTAAATGCTAATATCGCCTGCGCCGCACTGCACTGCGCTCGTCACCCTGAGATATTAGATGTTAATTCTAATATCTCTTCATACCCAGTAATTTCACTGGTCATTATTCCCAAATACATTAAATAATTGCACCACATGAACCTAGAATCTAGGTTCATGTTGCACCACTATGAAAAACATAACAACGACACAGGGCTTACATTTAACTGACAAGTAATTAAAAAAAAAGACTTCAAGTTAATATGGAACCACCTCGGAAGTATACCCAGTTCAAATAAAAAAATATTTTCAAAATCGGCCCACAATTTAAACATACATAAAAAAGACCTCCTTTTTTGATGTCGGTTAAATAGGAATTCAAAATTCAAAGTAAATAGAAATAACAAAGCAAAATAAGAGAGATAAGAGCAGATAAAGTGCAAATAAAGCAACCTAGAAACAGACACCGTTATAATAAGTATATAGGTACTTTACCTCCCTTTAGCGCTACATAACTACACTTATCATGGACGTTCGCGATTGCGATTGCGATAGCATGCCATACTGCTCGTACCAACCCACTCGCGCCATGCGCCCTCCTGCTCGCGCACGCTCGCAATCAGAATCACGAACGTCCATGATAAGGTGCCGTTTTGAGTCCCTAGTTTAGCCCAGGAGCTTGCAACCCAAGTTCCACCCACGAATGGTTTTTAAGGAACAAACCGGAAAATATCTTAAACAATATTACTAATATTATATTAGTAATTAAATTACTTATATTATCTTAAAAGGAAAAGCCGGTTAACATTGAATAACATCAATATTGGCCTCATAAAATAAGTAACAAGCAATTAATCTTTATTCGTTACTTACCTATAGATAAAATTTCAATTACTTGTAAGAATTAAAAGTAGGTACAGTACTAAATACTTACATCGGAAAATGGAGACAATAGGATAGAAATGTAACAAGATGTTGAGGATGAAATAATAATTCCCGTGCAAATGATAGAATCTTAAAAAAAACACATTTGCCCTTTAAAAATCCAAGGAAAAACTAGGAAAGTTATGGCGGAAATGCGAAAGAAACATTTCGCCACATTCTATTATTTTCCAATACTTGTGAATTTTCGAGTGTTAATGACTTTGATTATATATACCTGTCTATACCAGCGACGGTGATAATGGAATGGACGGGCCCAGCGCTTGCAAATTGATCAAAATTAACAAGACAACACAATCAAGCATACCTAGCTAAAAGTATGAATATAAAATAGAGAAAAAAAAATAGAGATAGAGAATCTAATTATTAAAACTATCACGGTTGTTTACTAAAGTTCTATTATTATTAACGGGATATTTACCGTGATTATGTTGTGAAATGAGCTCCCGATATTTCGGCGCAGTTGCATGCACCATGTTCATGAGTAGACTGAAGAATGCGGGTGGTTGTCAAAAGAGTTAGAAAAAACATTAAGGGCATTCATAACGAACTACCCTCTTTCTAAGTCTCTTACTACGATTACTGGAACTCGAACTCGAATCCAAGTCTCGACAAAACACACTCACAATATCACTGCATATGTTGTTTTGAACACATTTAGGACGTGACTTAGTATTTTTAAGGCAACCTAACACTGGATTCCACAACATAAGCACGGTAAATATCCCGTTAATAATAATAGAACTTTAAAAAGAGAACACATGTACATGTATTAGAAGTTTGTATTGTCGTATCGTACGGCTCGCATGTCGCTAAGGCAGAGTATGACAGAAGCGAGAGGAGAGCCGGCGCTCAACATATAGTCTTCAAAATCCGGGCGCTTATTTCCCGTCCATTAATTTTATCATTATCGCTGTATAATAAATAGGCAAAAAAATATTTTTTATTTATTCCAGTCATTTTGATTTAAAAACCAAACTACTGAACTGATTTCGTTAAAACTTATAAGGGACCACCTCTGAAATATCACTACCAAACAAAAAATAATCATCATAATCAATTCATAGTTCGCCGAGTAATCGTGTAATATGTGTGGCTTTGACTGCGGCTCCGGATCATTTGGCTGGAATTCATGAAAAACTTGATATACAGGATGTTAGTTTGAACACCGTTATCCTTCTAGGATATCATTATGAACAACTTTTACTATGGGGCCAACCCTGAAATCACGAAATAAATAACAGCTGTTCCATAAAAAAAGGTTCATCGATCTTGGACAAAATGTATGGAACAGCTGTTTTGATTTTTTCGTGATTTCAGGGTAGGCCCCATAGTAAAAGTTGTTCATAATGATGAGTGCAATGATATCCTAGAAGGATAACGGTGTTCAAACTAACATCCGGTATTTTAAATACTTGACTCTGGCCAGAGTCAAGTATTTAAAATACCGGATGCACTGAGTGCTACGCCATAATCCTCTTAGGAGGAAAGAAAAAATAAATAAATGAGCTTCTTTTATTCTTGCTTGTCAGTAAATCGCCCATTACTTAGGCATAGTCTAGGCAGCTATTAGTACTAGTTAGCAGCTAATTACTTCCAAGATTGGTTGGCAAACCTTGGAACCTGATACTTCGCTGCAGACGCTACGTCATCCATATAATATACTTACGAGACTTTAGGGCTTATAGCATCATGACTGGACGATTCCGAAAATTGTCTGGTGTGTACCACCAACCTTCATCGATCATCGTAAGTAATAGGACTGTAATAGTATCTTTTAGACATGGTAAAAGATTGCTACTCTACTCCTGCTCTAGCTAGGTTAACCGTATCCAAAAGGTAAGAAAGGAAAACAGACTAGTCGAATCCAATTCATAATTAGACGGACTAATCTGGCATTTTGAGGGTTGCTACTTATTGGCAAAAATTCAATAGTGCTGGGAAAAAAAATAAATTAAGTTTGTAAACTTATGTTAGTGAACACACACCAGTGAATTACTTCGATATTTTCATATTAATCTCTGTAAAAGGTCCTGAATTATTTACATTTTCAATATTTTAAAGGTTCTGTTTATAAACAACATTATTTGAATGTAACATTATTTTCAATCATGAAAATATTACATATAGCAGTAGCATGTTACCTGTAACTTTTTAACAGAATATGTGTTACCTTTTCTACCTCCACTTCCAATGGCAGCACTTTAACGGCCTTACCTAAAATAATCTCGATTCTCTTAGTCACTGCTTAAACTTCTTTGTCCTTTTCTAGCACGTGCAACTTCACGTCAGAGAGAAGATGGCAGAGCATCTCAAGCAGTGACTAACGGTTGAAAAGTTTTTTTAAGTAAGGCCGTAAATGTTTAACTGCAGTTAATCATTATTCGATAATTCTTTTTAACGATAAAAACTGAACTATAACCATCACTAAGCTGGTAGCATTATATTGAAAAGTGATATTTCAATCTGTCACTTTAGTCCGTCATTACGAATCCAGGCTTCAACTTAAGCGGGTAACAAATTCATAGACCCACATTACTAAAAGTGGACGTGGAGTAGCTACTGAATAGTTAATCCGTGTTTTGTCTTTACGTATCTGCTAAAGTGACTCGGTGGATAAATATCAAAGACGGATTACCTATTCCGAGTCTCATTCACGTTGATTAAGGTTTTAAGGTCTTATTAAATAAACATAGAGTAGCTTTAACATAACTAATACTTACCTACGTCTTTTATAGATCCATAGAGTAAAAAATATATTTGAGAAAGAAATAAGAAAAGACGGATTAACTATTTCGAGGCTCTTCCACGTTTAATAATGAGGGGATGATGTTTGTATCATGGGGATGATGATGGTAATACCAAGGGGAGTTCAAGGGAAGTATAAAAACAAACAACAATTAACAATTTGGGTGTCTTCACATCCAGAGTGAACAGGACCCTTCTAGTAAGCGTGCTCCATCCTAGACAAACATCGACAAGCAGGATGAAGTCAAACTCAAGCCTATTTCCAATAAAATAAAATAAAATAATGAAACCATTAAATTTGTGACAAAAACATTGAATGCCTACCGAATCGATCTCAGTTTTTAAGAGGGAACACTGTATGTGATTTTCCATACAAATGTAAATAATAAATAAATCAATAAATATCTTTGGACATTAATTTCACACAGCGCCATCTAGCCACAAACTAAGCAAAGCTTGTAATATGGAAACTAGATCGCTGATAAAAATACTTATTATACTTTTTGTTTTTGTAAATACATACTTATAATACATACTACACCCAGACACAGAACAAACATCTATGTTCGCCACATAAATGTTTGCCCTGGGTGGGGATCGAACCCACGCCCTACAGCTCTGTAGGCAGACATGCTACCAACTGAGCTATATATATTTTATAAAATCAAGGTCTACTGTAGATGTCTCTGTCATTTCCTATTTTCAACCGACTTCAAAAAAGGAGTTTTTTTTGTATGTAGGTGACCCGATTACTCTGATAATTATGAATTGATTTTGATGTTTCTTTTATTTTTACTTGGTAGGTAATACTTTAGAGGTCCATGTATTAATTTTATCGAAAATTACTAGAATAAATCAAAATAACTGGAATTAAATATTGTCATCCAATCCAAGTCAGTGGTATTTTAAAAAGAAAAGTTGTAGTTTATTCAACAACTAATTGAGAAAATATAACCCTTCAAAATCTAAGTGATTAAAAAGAAAATTGCTCTAGAGGCATTATTCAGGAAGAAAATAGGGGAATACGTTTGTATGGAGAATCCCAAACCGTGTTCCCTCTTATGCTAGGGCTTCACCTGCGTGTAATGCCATTATTCAGCGCGGTATTTGATACAGTACGCAGATATCGCCGGGTATTAGCACGCTAATATGCTAGTGGCATTATTAACGTCGCTAGACGTTAGGCGATATTCAAAGTCAATTGATAGTGTGGCCGCCCATGTAGCGCATTGTTTCATGCGTCATTTATAGCACGCTAATTATTTCGATAACTGGACGTAAAGCGTCACGCAGGTGAAGCCCTCGTCATCAGCCATAAAACGTCCACTACTGGACAAAGGCCTCCCCCTTAATAGAGGGGTGTTGCCATATCCCCACGCTAGCCATATCATTATAGAATTAGTTTTTTCAATGTACCTACTTGACACATTACGAATATGAGTGGATTCCATATATATAGATATAGATATGGTGATGTGCTAAAAAAATATCACCATTATAATAACATTCGCAGTTGTTATTTTTGCGGTAAAGGAGAATACGTATTATTTCTTATTGGAAAGCGCCCACTTCGAGGAAAATGCTACAAAAACATTTACATAATGGTGGAATACAGTTGTGTAGTAAGTAAAAATATGTAATGCTCCGTAACTGGTAGGTACTTTCAAGATATTCTTGTAGATACTTACTTTCTTTCTTAACTTGTTTCATGGTTAGGCTTTTGTAGAGGTAGGACTCTACTGCAGAGTCGGCCTGGGGAAGTACCACACCTTTGCCCGTTATTCAACTGCCAAGCAGTAGTGTGCAAGCATTACTAAGTTCCAGTTTAAAGGGCAATGTTACCAGAGAAATTACTGGGTATGAATAGATTTAACATCTAATATCTCAGGGTGACGAGCGCATTGCAGTGCGGCGCAGGATTGTGTTCGCAAGTTCACAATTCTGGCATTGCTACTGTTAGTGGCAGGCGTGACGCTTACCACCAGGCGTACGTCTTGCTCGTCTCATCACTTGATTGTATAATAAAAGGCTAGCGGAATTTATTAACGAAAAGTAAAAGAGTTACGCGTTTCTGGTTAGGAGGCCCTATAATTCTGTGCCCTATATTAAAAGTTGTACTCGATGAGTACAATGACTTTCTGCTGGTAATACCAACACGCGAAACCTTGTTCCCATGTTTTTTCCAACTTGTTCTTGGAGGAGTTCACTCTCTATCTAGAATTCTAGATAGAGAGATCAAATGACGAGGTATAACTCAAGGATGTTTTATAAGTACTATTACCTCAGCCATCCTTAACAAGTACACTAGTATAAATGGCAACTATTTAAATTGTCCGGTATCAATTATATTTTCATGCCGCCCGAAAATATAATAATAGGTTTTTTGGCGGGAGCCAAAATCGGCAATCGGCGGCAAAATCATGTCGTTGCAATGAGTTATTTTACATATATATTGTGTGTTATTTTATATATATATTAAACAACATCCTTTAGGCCAGTCACTTAAGACATCAATAAAGCATTAGGCCACACGCCTATTAGGCGTGTGGCGTAATGCTTTATTTATGACAAATAACAGGCTTAGTGATGAATATAACTAAATACATTACACATACTGAAAAAATTAATTGTATTGGCTGATAAATCTCTGAGATATGAGCGTTTAAAGTTTTAGGTGGGGATAGAGAGGGGATGCTCTATCCCTTTCTCGCAAAGCACGTGTTAGTATAGCATTTGTATGCCGCGCCTGAGGCTTGACGTCATAGCTCAGTATAGCACGCTCTCTGTCTAGCTTGAAATTAAAATACTTAGAACTTATTTATTTTTGAATTATTTTAAAGTTTTGTTTTCGTTGATAGGGTCTATTGATGATCAGCTTTTTTACGAGGTAATAAAAAAATTGTAGTCATCATGCCTATTGCACCGTACCTATACTGACTTTTTGGTGTGTTGTTAGGATAGATACCAGTAGAGTAAAACTAAGTTTGCAGCTTTGAAAGATCTGTTCTAACTGCGTGGCGGTCGAAAAATATCGTCATTTTCGGTAATTTAGCAGATCTCGGCTTAAAACTTTTAAAAAATGCACCCACAGTCATCCAACCAATTTATAAAGTAAGTATACTACATTTTCTACAATTTGAGCGCAACAACGGCTCTCTAAGTCTAATATAACCCGACATCATAGAGATTGTTCCTACCTCTATCCCCGACATATACAGCACTCCAAAAATTGGCAATTTTTCCTAAAAAGTTAGAAATCGTAGGTATAGCCCCCTTCTGAGCAGAACATCGGCTGTAATACTCATTTTACGAGGAAAGACATAAGAAAAGAAGTTGTGGAGCAATTATTTAGCTTTAATTGGAACCCTGTAGAACGAATAGTTCCCTTTGTTATGAAGAAAAAAGGAAACAACAAGGGAAATCGGATTTATCAAAAAAATAACCTGACGAACTGCAGTACTTTTGTAAAGGATAAGAAAGGTGTAACTTGGTCATGGAGTGATGGCGGGATCTTAGCTGACAAACTGTGACAGAAATACACAAAAAAAATATGTATTTATTATAATAAAATACAACGAAGGCTGTATGTAATATTAGGCTTACCATTACGCGCTTAGCGAGTCATTCGTATTTGTTTGGAAAGCCAAGGTTTGTCAGACAGTTCTTCTTGGGGCTCCGAAGACTCCTCTATTGTCGGATCTAGAGGTAACGACTCTGAATGGGACGGGGAAGACCTGCCTAAATTTTACCAGACTGACAAACTTTGGAGAAAACAGAGCATTTCAGCCCTGCTTTCTGGCAGAAGCATCTTCCATTTCGGCACCATTTCTGGCATGACAGGAATTCCATAAATACATTCATGGAATCAGCTGCTTTCATTTAAAACAAAATGCCTATATTATATAAAATATGCTAGATAACTAAAAATATGCATAAAGTAGGTACCAGGACCGACCTAATACGAATGGATTACCTTATTTGCAGGATTTTCAGCAGGGTTTGCGGTGCTGGCTCCTTGGTTGAGGTCACCGGTATCAGTCCCTGCTGGGTCCTTGTCCACCAGTGGGTGGGCTCTTTCTCGACCCCCAACCATTTCTGCACCTGTTAGTAAGTTCTGTAGGAATGTTAGGCAGCAGCCTCTTCGTTTGGGGCAGACGAGCGAGGTGGAGTTTATCGTACAAATATTCCGTGACCCAGGGCGTGGAGACAGTCGCTTTTTCTCCCACCATAGTGCCACGAGAGATTTGTTACCAGCAGAAGCTATCGTTTCGGCTGTTTTGGACCACATATAAAAACGTCCACTTCTTGAAATGGGCACTATTATATCTTTTGTTTTATATATTTATGCAGCTTATCAATAATAGAGTTGTCAAGTAATAAGCTTTGTATACATTTTAAGG
The DNA here is from genome assembly GCA_905404285.2 of Erannis defoliaria. Classification (NCBI taxonomy): domain Eukaryota; kingdom Metazoa; phylum Arthropoda; class Insecta; order Lepidoptera; family Geometridae; genus Erannis; species Erannis defoliaria. The sequence goes on from FR990078.1 coordinate 4,160,366, forward strand.
AATATAGTTTGGCTCGAAATTGTATAATGTGTTAATTTTCTAAATTAATGACTGTGTCCTGTTTTGTGTACCAATAAACTAAATAAATAAATAGCTGCTTATACCAAGCATAACAATAATCATAACGTTAACGCCTTAGGTACAAGCTGCCCAACCATTTTGGATGAGGGTCAAAAGGTTTGAGACATTTTCCATACCCAGATGGCCTAGTAGTATAAATTTCCCATACCTCCTTGAGTGAATTAGATTTTGGCCTAGTTCATATGCCATTAGATTTTTACGTATCACATCACATCAACAGCCGAAAGACGTCCACTGCTGTAAGAAAGCCTCTCCCTTAATAGGGAGGGGTTGCCATAATCCCCACGCTTGACAGGCGGCTTGGGGATCAGATTTTTACGTATAAAAATAAAGAAATATTTGTCGAAATTTTTCACAAAGCGCCATCTAGCCCCATACTAATTCAGACTTTTTGGAAGTTGTGATAGTGTTTTTTGAATTTCAATATGGTTTTCTTCTGAAGAGTATTAGTAAAGTAATTTAACTTCTGTACAGACTTTTCAGTGGGTCTGTGTGACCGTCACAATTTTTTATTTTAATCCATGACAGTGGACATATTCAAAATTTGCAAAAACATTAATTTAAGATTCAAAAACATTTATTTCGTTATTTTATTCGTGAAATGCAAACGAAAAGCGGGCATAAAAACAGTTTGCCCATCGAATGGTACAGTCGAAAAGAGAATTTAAAAATTACTATAAGTAATTATAGCGGAGTCAATCCTAAATAAAAGCTGGCCAATAGGGCCACATTTTAATATGCGGTCCATAGGTTGGGCAGCCTTGTTATAGAACATAGAAAAGTCACTAAGGACATTTGGGAATGAGCCAAGCCATTATCAGATCTTTGACTTCTGTATTACAAAGTTATAAACTCAGAAAATAGATACATCGTTAGGGCGAAATAAGCCCCAAAATGAGGTTGTAAATTCTAGAATTATTGCGTGTTATGAGGGCTAAACCGAATTGTAAGAATTTGATGATTCCATGGTTGGTACCGACTAATTCGGTTAAGTTAGTAAGCTAAAACAGCAAACTATATTATGACATAGGATAAGTTGAGTAGCCGGCCCCGGCCCTAGTGTCGGTTATCAGGTTGCGTCATTGTATTGTAACTATTTCCGCACCATTATAGTGAACCGACAGGCGAACGCGTGCGTTTCACAGAAACGCGTGGCCAGTACACCACAGCTACTTATTGATAAAATAAATAAAAAACTTGCCACTGGCAGAAAACAAAAAGTGCGACGCCAAAAAAAAAAACGTAATTTTAGCGACAACTACCGACTTTTCAACCGGCTTCTTAGCGACATTTACTACAGGCGGGTTGGCAGCACTGATAAAAATACAGCATCCTAAAGCGTTATAAGCACCATATTTTTCGCAGCAGGAGTTCCATAAGGATATCGGAACTGCGCGTCGATTTGTCAAAATACTTGTCACGGTATTTGCCATCGCTTCCATCATTGTCTCTCTGTGTGCTGAACGCTATTTTACGCGGTGGTCTGCTTAAAAGATAACGCTTCGCAATTATTGTCAAGGTTAAAATATTGTGTAAAATTTGTAATTCTTGAGTAAGATTATTTCGATATTTATGGGATTACGCGGACCGCCAATACTAAGCCAAAAAGAGGTCATTGTACTAACTAGATTAAGGGCATGTGACATTTTGGCCTAGTGATTATTGTATGTATTTTTTTTATCGTGGCGGATGATGAAACCTTTGCAAATCGATAGAGAATCAAAAAGCAATTCCTAAATGATCTAGCACTAACCCTGTAACCGTTTCCGTTCCCATTTGGCCAATGAAAATGCACCTATTTGGTCGAAAGCATATTTTCATACTTTAATCGTATTACCTATTGCATCACAAGGCAGAAGAAGTGATAAAATAAATGCCTGCCTAATAAGTCAAAAAGTCATTGCCCGTTATTACCAAATTAGATGTCCAACCAAATCTCACGGTTAATATGAGGACCCAAAGAAGTCAGGATGCGCAAGAGTTTTCCGAATTGCTGTTAAATATTTAATTGGAGAAAGTAGTTTTTTTTGAGGAATGAAAATCTTATATTGGTTTGGTGTCCAATGCTGGACTTACCTAGGTCTATACTCGAAAGGCGTATAAGCCACTATACGCCCAGTTGCGGGTTAGTGGATTCACACAATATACATTGACATTAACGGCAATGAGATCATTTAGTACGGGCCCGGGTTTTGAACACGTGACCTCACGATTTGAAGTTCAGTGGTCCCGTATTAGGCTACTTGGCTTGTTAGGCTCTGCGGTCACATTGATGAATTGCAAATCATGATACCTCTTGGTTGCGTGCGCGGGCCATTTGTAGCGTCCGTACGGAACCAACACGAATATCCCATCTACCCGACCTAGAATACTGATTATCTAGAAAATACAACATAAGACTGCATTCTTTCATAATGAAAATATCTATCTTTAGAGAGGCGCAAGTGTAAGATGGTGCGAGATAAAACATTGTTATTATGCACGAAGATATCGTTACAAGATGATCAGCTGAATTTAAACCCTCTTAAACGTTACTCTGTTATTTAAAGTAAAATAAGGTCATGCGCATAAAACTATTTGGTCCACGCGAGCGTACAGCTAGTACAGCTAGTATTATATAAGTATACCTACTTGACACGGCAGAATGCATAAAGAGCGATGTCAAAAATGAAGAATATAAAAGCGAGCCATTGATGTAAAAAGGCATTAATAATGACGTATTTTAACCTATTACGGTGCAAGTGTTTAGGTGTAGGTACTTAGGAAAGTTTCACCAATAGGCTGCGTGCTGTAACGAATACCTACGTCATAAGCCTTTATCTATCACATACTCGATTTTAGGTGGTATTATATTTAGGTGGTAACGGTTTAGCTATGTAATTTGAGTCAATTTAAGCATAATAATTGTAAATGAAAAGGGCTTACTCGTTGCAAAGGTAGTAAGGTAGCTGAATACGCAATATTGCGGTTTTAACAGTAGTGTACTAGGTATGTAAGCTGAATTTGTTCTTGGCTTGGTCGGTAAACCTAGAATAAGGCAAACATAAAACAAAATTGCTTTGTTCCGCATTGAATAGCAAACCTTTTAGTTACAGTAAGTATAACGATAACATTATGGTATGAGTAAAGAGATCATGTTTTAAGGAGATGCTCATAGAGTCGGCGTTTGAGTTAACTGCATGCACATTTTGTATGCGCCTCAAAATAACCACAATAGCTATTTGTTTGCGGTGAGCGTGCAAATGAAGATTTAGACATTTGGCAGCGCGCCATCTAGCCCCTTAATAGGTAAAGTTAGCTTCATCATCAGCCCGGAGACGTCCACTGCTGAACGAAGGCCTCCCTCTTAGACCGCCACGATAACCTGCCATTTACATCAACCGGTTGCCCGCGACTTTTACAATGTTGTCGGTCCACCTAGTGGGAGGCCTTCCTACGCTGCGTCTCCCGGTTCGTAGTCGCCACTCAAGAACCTTTCTTCCCCTTCGGTTGTCAGTTCTTCGAGCGATGTGGCCTGCCCATTGCCACTTCAACTTTCAAACCTTGCGAGCTATGTCGGTAACTTTGGTTCTTTGGCGAATATCCTCGTTCCGGATTCTATTGCGCAAAGTAACTCCGAGCATAGCTCTCTCCATTGCCCGTTTCGTGACTTTAAGTTTCTCCAAAAGGCCAGCAGTTAAAGATCACGTTTCAGTTCCATATGTCATCACTGGCAACACACACTGGTCGTATACCCTTGTTTTCAGACACTGCGTGATTTTGGACGAGAAGCAGATATTACGCAATTTTCCGAACGCTGCCCATCCCAGTTGGATTCTTCGACCTCTTTATCGAAGCTCTTTGTGAAAGTTAGCTTGTTACTATGGAAACAAGATAAGTAATAAAAAATTTGTTGTTGTTATTACATACATACAATAACATACAAAATCATCGTCGCTGATAAAAAACGAGTTTTGGCGGGAACACGGATAAATTATGCCGCTACATTCTATTATTTTCTTAAACTTGTGTTTCTTCGCGAATTAATGATAAAAAATGGTGGTGTTTCGTTCATTGAGTGTTGAACACGCACGAGTGTGGGCAAGTAATATAATGTGGTGAAACATGTCTTTTCGTGTTGTTTACAAAGCTCCGTAAAAGCTCATAGTTAAGTCCCCTCAACTTTACTATGGCATAATGCATATTACTTGACACTGACAGAATGCACAAAGTGTGATGCTAAAAACGAAGGAAAAAAAAACACGTGCTACAGCTATAGCTTTCTCATAAGGACACGGCATGAGACGATAGCATTAGATGAGCAATTTGGTTTCTTTATTCAATTCTATAAAAAAGTTTAGCCAAACCATGTACCAATTCCCAGTTGTAGATAGGTGTACACCTACATAATTTATAGAACAGTGTGTAGGTAGTAGGTAAATTATTGAATTTACCAACGTATGTTTATTTAAAACGAAACTTATGACTTCCCGGAAATACAGAGAGGAAATATCGAGATTTGTTCGTTGCTTTTGTGAGACTGTTGAAATATGGAATTATTGAGTTGTTAAAATAACAATGTATGTTTTGCCAAGGTTTCACACCTTTATTTAAAATGTTAGTGGATATTTCACAGCGCCATCTAGGCGCGACCTAAGCAAAGCTAGTGCTAGTAGTAACTCTATGGGAAACAGACAAACACACACATTATAAGTTTTATAACTCATGTATGTATTATAAAACCCAGAAACAGAACACCAAGATTTACACGTCAAATTTCATTAAGTGTGTTAAAAATAATCACTTAATAAAATGTAATAATTATAAAATACCTTAATAATCTCTTATTTTAAAATAAACTTCAATGTCATAATAGTTAATTTCAACACATTTGCTCAAAAAGTTTATTTACAAAGTCTGTATACAATGTTCTTAGGTAAAAATTACGCACCATACAACGGAATGTGCGGTAAAATAGGTACTCTCAGCTAAGTATCTGTAATTCTCAGCTAAGTAACTGTAATATCTCAGCTGAATGATCGAACCCTGTTGGATGCGCTTTTGCGCAATACGTTTATCTCACTTTAATACTAAAGAGAGACAAAAGTAGTAGTTGTATGTAGTTCTAATTTTCACCACGCGCACGTGTACGCCATTTTCATAACAGAAACGACAAATATTGTTGCGACTTTTCGACTGATATTTACAAAATAATAAAGTTTGTTTCATTACCGAGAAAGGTAATGGCCATTACCAGGAGAATTATGAGAAAACAGTCCAATAGACTGTTTCCTCACAAATGTGTTGAAAAACGTTGTATGAAACACGTGCGGAAATTGGTAGGTACTCACGTTGCCTGGAATGGAAACTGGTGAGTGACTCTTAAATTTAGAGAGGCTACAAGAACAAGCTATTAAAGTAGCTTGGCATTAGATTATCACCGTGAGTGTGGCAGGTTGCCAGCCGAGTGCTAGAAGGTACTACCTAATCTACGTATGGTTTCCTCGCAATGTTTCCTTCACCAAGTCAACTCAAACTCATTGTTGGGATATGAACCAACGTCCTGGAGCGTGCGATTCGAACGCGCTAGCTGCATATCTATACTACTCTCGACTACATCAACTGAAGTGCTGAATGAAACGATTATTATTAGCGAGTCTGGACTATTAAAACCGGTTGAAACCGCATTAAAGCGACACAAACGAACGTACCGTTTTGCAAATGGCTTCCTTCGCGGCAGGCCGTACCGGATACGCGCTTGTTAAAAATTCATACGCGGCTTAGTATAACTGTACCTGCCTAGTGTTTATTGTTTTGACCTTTTTTCTTTCATTCATTTTGGCATCGCACTTTGTGCATTCTGTCAAATTCAAGTATACGTAATATACATTTTTATGTTTTTGTTACTACTTATTAGGTTAAATAAATCATGAAATCAGTCCGTCACACAAATTTAGTTACGATAAAGTGTAAGTCATACCCTAGTGAACCTTGTGGCGACTTTACCAGAAGCTTTTAGTATGGAGAAATTTTGAAAACAGCACAAATAGCCATGTTTCACCACATATATATCACTTGCTTATACTCGTACACGCAATTCGCCACTTAACGATTAAAACAAAACAATTTTTATACATATACATACATGTGTTTTGAAAATAAAACTTACAATGCAGCGACATGATTTTTCTGCGTAGGTATGTCATTGCCTAAAGAATTGCAAAAAAAAAAAAAAATACATTGCCTAGGAATGAGCAAAACCTTTACTCTGCCAAGATTAAGCTTCGAATTAAAGTATTTAAAAAAATATATACATTCACGATGGTGGTGTAACGATACTATTCGTATCGATGTTTCCACCCACGACTTTCTGCCTTTTCCTAAACAAAAATTACCCGTGTTTCAGTTTAAAGAAAATCATCCTTTTAGCCACCTTTTCTAGCAATTATTAATACTCTTTAAAATAACGCAAAGAGGATTATCTAAACAAATCTCCACAAATCACCAGCTTTACTTACTGTTGTTTACAAGTTCAATGTTCGTAGCTTTAGATTATGGACGGAATGTGAGACTCAAGGACGTCTCTTAACTTAATAAAGTTGCTTTATAAAGTGTCTGAATAGTTCATTTTTGTAATAAAGACTTGGGTGTAGTGCAAATGAGGCGAGGCGAGACGCAATCTGCTTAGGAATAGGTAGTAAACAGGTGCGATGAGGGGTTCTCTGTAGAGGGAGTTTTATCAGTTTTATTAAAATTCTACTCCCTTCTACTTCTAACCAATCTAAGATCTAAGCATTAAGAAGATCCGATACAAGGACTAGAGTAATTTCATTGCAGTGATGCAATTAGCTTTTCATGCGCCCGGTGCGAGCTTCTATAACTTTTGTAGTGGTAGGACTCTACTGCAAAGCCCGTCTGGGAAAGTACCACACCTTTGCCAGTTATTCAGCCGCCAAGCCAAGCAGTATATTGTTTGCAAGCATTAATGTGTTTTGGTTTGAAAGGCAATGTTACCAGAGAAATTACTGGGTATGAAGAGATTTAACATCTAATATCTCAGGGCGACGAGCGCAGTGCAGTGCGGCGCAGGATTGTGTTCCCAAGTTCACAATAAATTCTGGCACTACTACTGTTATGGGAAGGCGTGACGCTTACCATCAGGCAAAACGTCTCGCTCGCCTCGTCAAACAAAACAAAAAAAAAAAACCAAAAGATGGATTTAGTTTTACTACTTGGCAAAAAAATCGAATAACAAAGTTTCTACGAGTATATATAGTTTTTCTTCATAATAAATAAATATAATTTTCATTCACCATTTCCCAGCAGTGGGTGTAACGCATGTCGCCTCGATAGAAATTGTTTCAGATTCTTGAACATGCCTACGGCCTTGTTCGAAATAATTTGATAAATGGAGTCAATTTGTGGTCGCTTCATCCCAATCTCAATGTTTTGGCAGAATCACAAGTTCGTTTGGAATCAACGCCCGTATTCTGGGAACAACCTGACGTAGTCTGGTTTCCTTTATCTCGATCGTTGGTTGACGCTGGAAAAGAGCATCATTATTGTATGACCTGGGTAATCTGGGTATGTCCTAAAACTGTATCCCGAACCCGAGGAGGACGGGCAGCAGCGTCCTCTCGGTTAACGGGGTGAGCATTTGCGATCCCCAAGCCGCATCGACATATATAGAAATCATTGCCAAGCCGCCTGCCAAGCGTAGGGATAAAGGGCCTTCGTCCAGCAGTTTTCGCCTTCGGCTGATGATGTGCGTCATTATTGAAAGTAGAATTTTAAACTAAAAAGAGTTAAAATTAAAAGGGAAACTAAACTAAACTACTATTAAATTAAACTATCGCAAAAAAGTAGTAAGCTCAGAAATAAAATGTCAGTCACAGTCACAGTCACCGAAAGACTGACCGGACGGTTATTGTTAGTCCCGGTGGCCGGTTTTTTTTCTTAGTTATTGGCATCGCACGTTGTGCATTCTGCCAGTGTCAAGTTTATGAATTTATAAGTATTTTTTATTAAAATCAAGTTTAATATGTCATGAAATCACAGTCAGTCACACGAAATTAGTCATAATCGAGTCCAAGTCATGCCCTAGTAAAGTTGTGGCGACTTAACTATAAGCCTCTACGGAGTTTTGAAAACAACACGAAAAGACACGTTTGACCACATTATATCACTTGCTCACACTCGTGCATGTAATTCAACACTCAATGAATAAATCACCACCATTTTTAATCATCAATTCGCGAAAAAAAAATGTTTATGAAAATAATAGAATGCAACGACATGATTTTTCCGTGTTCCCGCCAAAACTCCTGGTGGCCGGTTGTTTGTTCTGTGTTTCCATAAAAACAACACCGTCAAGCCATGTTAGAGGCCTTTTTTTTGTTATTGGCGTCGCACGCTGTGCATTCTGCCAGAATCAAGTATATATTATTCGGGCGGAACATTGACTCTGACACTAGGGTTGGCCACTTACTGCTTTGTCGATACGCGTAACATATATCTACAAACCAATGTTCATAGTGAAAATATTTTAATTCGAGGGGTTTATATCGATATGATGAAACGTAATCTGCGATCTAGAATACCTACTGCTACACCCCTGAATCAGCGACTTAGAGTTGATCAACAAACATCGAAATGAAGTTCGAATCATGAACTAATTCTGGAAGTGACGATGATCGACTTATTCTTGTTTCATTCAAATGGAAACTGAAATCAAAAGGAATTCTTATAATAACTTCATTGAGACCTATCCAGAAATTGTGAATGTTTTATGTCATCAAATCTAGACAAATGGGCGTATATAGACGGGGGGGGGGGGGGGGGGGGTGTTGGTAAATCACCTTAAAGTTATCATAATTATACTAGGTGGTATTTTTTCCACAGCGCCATCTAGCTCCAAATTCAGCAAAGCTTGTAGGTACTATGGGAAATAGATAGCTGATAATAATACTCATACACTCTTTTTATTCATACCTATGGTATAATAAATACAATACCCAGAGTCAGAACAAACATTTAGGTATGTTTATACATAAGTTTCTCCTGGGGGCGAAACAAACTCACGCCTTATAGCTCTCAAAGCAGACACAGTATCAACTGAGCTATAAGGCAGTCGAGCTGTTTCTAATATGGGATACAGTCAGGTATGTCATCAGATCCAAATCGCTTCTAGGCCGACGACCGCACTTTCAAATAAACATACATAATAGGTATTTAAAGCAATCTCCAAAGATAGCCGGTAAGCACTTCATAAAAAGAAAACCGTTCAAATCCACCGATAAGTCAGAATCCGTGTAGTGATGTTACGTGACGAATAAGTGTTATCGATTTATCTAATCCGATTCCGATTACACAACATTACTTCAGCTTTAAATGTGCACAGGCTGTTACAAGATTGAGGAACGATTTTTGTTGCTGTGGGCATAGAAGTACATACATAATATAGGTCTCTGGGTGTGGGCAGAAAACGTGATCCAAACTAATAATTGAAGTCCATTTTCTTTTTTACATTATTTTTTCTGATTATAATAGGGACAAGTTTTGTAGAGACAAATGTTAAGCTAATTTTAGACAGTAGATAATAGTTTATTTGCGACAAAAAACAGCACATAAACAACAGAAATTATGAAAAATAAGAAAATGTAAACATAAAATGTAATGTAAATGCGTGTGTGTGTAATGTGTATAAATTATTTTTCTTTCTTTCTTTTCTTTCTTTCTTTATTATCTCACTCAACTGATGCTTTTTATCACAAATTTTAATCTAGAGTTAGCATAGTTGTCAAGTAGAGTCGAGTCGAGATGGAAAAGACTTTTTCAATAGAATTGATTTGTTATTTAATTTTTCTTTTTGGGTTATAATTTTTTTTTTGTTTTGTGAGTTTTAGTTTGAATTGTTCGCAACATTTCAGTGGAGTGACAATTTTATGCCATTTCGAATGTAAGTTAATACCCGCTAAGATCAGAAAATCACATAATTAGGTGTTGACATGAGTCACTCGTCTTCTTCTTATTTGTTTATTTGGATATCGAATTCGAATCGATTGAAAACATTCAGTTATCTGTAACAACACTAGTCGGCTTATTCACGGGCTTAAGCCGTTCGCGATATACTAAACAAGTATGAAGAACATTTATAAACGGTCACGTAGCCTTTTGTCATAAATGAAATGTATGCAAATCTTATTCATTTTGGACATTCACGAAAATCTCTGATGCCCATTTTGGTTTTTCGAATTGAGAATTTCTTGCGTCTTGCTGTTATTTTCAAACGATTTCAAAACAGGAGGTTCTCAATTCGATTAATACTTATAATTATACTTACTTACTATTATTATTATTTTATTTTTTATTTCTGACATTGACTTTTTGATTTATAATAATAATAATGTGAATAATAATAATAGCCTTTATTTCGAATTTACAATAATATTAGCTTGGGTTAATACACATCACATCGTTTGCATCCGTTTGTCCTAATTTGACATAGGCCTCTTCCAGCTTCTTCCATTTATCTCTTGCTCTGGCTTTTTGATTTATAACGATGTATTAATTAAATTTTTACTTACTACTTACTGACTTATTATGTTTTTTATTTTTTATTATCTGTTTGATACGCGATTACTCCGCTAATTTTGAATTGTTTTTGATATGGTTTTTTTTTGTTTGGTAGGTTAACGAACAGGATTTTTATAGGACCAATATACATTTTATCGAAATCGCTTCAGTACTTTGGCTTTTAAATCATGATAGCTGGAAAAAGATGTCACCCAGGTAATCGAAATTGGAGTCGGTTGTTTCTTTTTTAAAGTACTTTTTATTGTAGATAATAAACGTTCTTTGATAATTTCAAAATTTTTTCTGATGTGTCTTATGATGCCTTATACTTATATGAACATAATTATTGTAAAATCGAACTTTTGGTGAAATCACAGACATAATATAAGATTGATTTTTGTTTAGTTCACAGTTTAAGATCATGTGTATGCCTGCTAAAAGGATTTTTAAACCTTTTGCGTTAAAACCCTCTTAGCATCCCATTTGGACGGCGGAAGAGGTTTATAAGGCAAAAATCTAGAAATCCTCTTAAACATACTTAATATATTTTATTTGCATTTGATCACCCTTTTGCTCAAATTAAAGGGGCTCTTTCGCACTCCGGCGCAACTCGTACACGTGACGGCACGGGCACAGAGTAATAGAAGATAGAATATCCTCTATGGGCACGGGAGTCATTTTCAAACGTTGTTTTATTACGCGATAGCGCATCTTTCGTAATCTTTGTTTTTCCCCACACAACTGTTACCAATCTCTCGTCTTAATTAATTTCATTACCTCTAAATGGATACTAATAATAAATACACGATTGCATGTCGAAGGTGACGTGGCGCGGTATAAAGTCTAATCAATAGAAATAAATGAACCATTGCAGCTAAATTAATGTATTAAAACTCAAAGCTAGTTGCTCGAGGTATTTATAATATAAAGTAATAAAGTACCTACAAGATACTTTTGTATTTAATTGACTGATAAGATTAAATTGCTTAGTTTATTCTGGCTGCAAAATGTCTACTTTTAGACTGCCGATGAAATTCATTTTGTATGCATTCATTTTCATTTGCACAGACCATCAATGGTTTGCCACTGTTTGACCAAGGAGAGAGAAAGAATCTAATTATATTCACCTCTCGTTTATTCGTTTATTCTCTCGTTTTTTTCAAGCTTTGCTTAGCATGGGGCTAGATGGCGCTGTGTGTAAAATGTCCCCCAATATTTATTTTATTTTTATTTATTCTCATTGGTCCAGAATCGTTGGATCCGTGGGGCACAGAATAAATAATAGTAAATTTTTAAAGCTCAATTAAAAACACACAAACTCATTAAAACACAAATGTAGCTTAATTGGCAAATCAGTTGGGACGGAAACCAATAGAGACTGCTCGTATGCAGGTTCAAGTCCTGCCGGAGGTCATCATTATTCTTCCTGTTTAAGCTTTAAAAACATATAATTACCATAATTAACATGGAAACACTTCATACAAAAATATTAAAAAAAAAATAGGTTTGAGTTTGACCACACCCTGCCATATAGTTACCAACGCTACGGTCTAAGATGAATATGATGGAGCTCGTTTATCTAAGAGGAACCTATTTACGTTTTTGTTTTTTTTAATCCCGTAGTAAAAGTTGTCCATAATTTAAAACAAGGTAATGTATGATGAATATGTAAAAATTTCGCATTTCTATGACCTACGTGAGATGAAGTCATTTTGGGATCTAGTCTTTCTAATGCTAACCCTATAATTATTACCCTTAAGCTGTTTATCCAAATCTTGGCTCAAATAGGTATTCCCGGAAAATTACGAAAAATATAGACGTTCGGATCGGATCCTACCCTTGGACATCCTACAATTTTAACAACAACAAGGTAGTTTTAAATTATGGACAACTTTTACTAAGGGATTAAAAAAAAAACGTAAATAGGTTCCTCTTAGATAAACGAGCTCCATCATATTCATCTTAGACCGTAGCGTTGGTAACCATAAGGCAGGGTGTGGTCAAACTCAAACCTATGGTTCACATAGAACTTCTCAGAACAGCTGATTTCTTCCACTTTCCTGATATATTAGGTTTCAAATCTCAAAATGTCCCACTGTGCACCACTGGTGGACACGCGGTTGGTGGACAACGGGAATAATCGGAAATGTATCTGGTAACATTGTCCTTCAAACCGAAACACAGTAAATACAACACTTGCACAATACTGCTTGGCGGTTGAATAACTAGCAAATGTGTGATACCTACTTCCCCAGGCTGACTTTGCAATACAGTCCTACCACTAACACAATGGCCCCTTTGCCTTAGTAACACTATTCTTCTTCGTAAGCCTTTAAACTTTCCTACAGCTCTATCACAGAAAAGCGAAAGCCCTACTTCTTATGTAGAACGCCTGTCAAAACAATGTTGTAAAGCAATTGTATTGAAAATCGTTGTCGCCAGTTTCACACAAAATTGCATAGAAACTACGACGAAAAAATGCCAATCATTGGTCGCGCATTTGAAGTAAAACGCTCGAAATGCCATTTTGCAACAGTTTAAAATTAATCTAATTACGATGCAATGTGGTTTGGTTCCCTACGCGTCTACTTAAATTGTCTTTTTTGAGTATTCTCAGTTTAAAAATATGCATATTGGAATAATTGTCATTAAGCCTGAATAGACTTAATGCCGGCTAGCGCGGCCCGTCACATTTGCGCTCTATTCAGTTCTATCTTCAGTGATCTATACAGTCTAGTATCAGCGACAATGATAAAATGAATGGACAAGAAATAAGCGCACGGATTTTGAAGACTATATATGTTGAGCGCCGGCTCTCCTCTCGCGTCAGTCATGTCTTTGCGACATGCGAGCCGTACGATACGACAATACAAACATCTAATACATGTACATGTGTTCTATTTTTGTCTTGCAGTCATTAGATTCGCTATCTCTATTTTCTGTCAATTGTAATATGCATACTTTTAGCTAGGTATGCTTGATTATGTTGTCTTGTTAATTTTGATCGATTTGCTAGCGCTGGGCCTGTCCATTCCATTATCACTGTCGCTGCTTAGTATTATATTATCTCTGGTCTTAATAAAATTAAGTATAAAATAATAGGAAGAAATAATATTACTGCGCCTAGCCTAGCTGATCTAACTATAAATATTCATAGAAATGCTAACACAGCCAGGCACTAATAGATACTTTTAATTGCATACTGCGAAACCAAAGTTATTATACTCGTTACGTAACTGAGCTTCGTGTCGTGACGAATGCTCGCCTGTAGGGAACATTTTAATGGTAGCATGAATATTATTGCCTACCTACCTAAATGGATTCAATCCTCCATGATTACTTGTACCAGTCAGGGTTGCCAGTTAGATAACATAGACTGGTGCTACATGGCAACCAAAAATGTGCTAAATTGCTATGATTTTACAAAAATATATAAATAAATAAAACTTTATTTACTACTTAGGCAGTTAGTATTAATGAAAACCTTTTGTAACGTTAATTCCGTTGAGTTTTATAATAAATATCTCGTAGTAAAACGATTAGCTTACGCCCACTTATCCCACAGGAACTAGATATTCCGTTGCAACGTGAAAAAAAGATATTTCTCCACAGAAACACGGTAGTATTACTACTCCACTATGTAATTTTGTAGGTCCAAGACTAAGTATTATATCGATTAATCTCTTCATTACCTAGGATTGTAAATTATTACGAAAGTAAAAAGTTAATAAACATGAAAGTTATGAGCCAGGAAACATCCGTATTTTAGCTCAATTTTAATGCCACATTGGACGTAAATAAATAACATAAGGAATACGAAAACTCTAAAATAATTTTAAAGCGGCATAGTTTAGTCAATAAACATTTCAAATAACTTAAGTTGAAATAAATTAACTTAGAGTTTATTCAACCACATTACTGCAGCCAAAGGTCGACAAAAAAAAATTGCGCGCTCATTTATCTTTCTTTCTCCCTTTCCCACAGTTTGTTTGATGAAGAGAGCATGCTTTTTAGCCACGCCCACCGATGAGTCAAACAAAGCCGTCAACTTTCGATCCTTAACGCTTAAACAGGATGAAAAATTATGACCAGTGCTACATTGGGTGACTTATATTACATTTCTAGTGCAATAGCTAGATTAACCACCGAATGTGCTAAATAAGAACATACATACAGTTACATACAGTTGAATAACACTAGGCCATATATTCAATCTGTGACATGTTTATAGAAGGCATACCTACTTAGGTGAAGATTTTTTCGACCTGATTTTGTTTTTTTAAATTATGTATTTTTTTATACAATCAAGCGATGTGACGAGCAAGACGTTCGCCTGGTGGTAAGCGTCACGCCTGCCACTAACAGTAGCAGCGAACACAATCCTGAGGCGCTCCACATCTAGGCACATTGACCGAATGCGCAAGGATCATTCAGGGTGCCTTACTCAAATACAATTTTCAAGTAAACAAAATGAAATTACAAAATTACAATGTCATCTGAAGGCATCTATGTAATCAAGTGGCTTCTGTAATCTGCACCAGAGGAATACTGGGGGATAAAAGGTTACTTTGCATAATATGAGACTAAAACTTTACAGTATAATAAAACGCGAAGCCAGGGTATTTTATAACTTAACGTGGTTTGGTGGAAAACTGACGTGGCTTTTTTTTAATGCAATCATGTGACGACGAGCAAGACGTTCGCCTGGTGGAAAGCGTCACGTCTGCCCATAACAGTAGCAGTGCCAGAATTGTGAACTTGCGAATACAATACTGCGCATCACTGTACTACGATCGTCACCCTGAGATATTGGATGTTAAATCTCTTCATACCCAGTAATTTCTCTGGTAACATTGCCCTTCAAGCCGGAACACAGTAATGCTTGCACACTACTGCTTGGCAGTTGAGTAACTGACAAAGGTGTGGTACTTCCCCAGGCAGACTCTGCAGTGGAGTCCTACCACTACATATCCGTAAGAAGAGTCGGCTTAAAAGACATCGGAGCCTCTAATATCTCAGGATGACGAGCGCACTGCAGTGCTGGGCAGGTTTTTTTCGCAAGTTCTCTGCTTGTTATGGGCAGGCGTGACGCTTACCACCAGGCGAACGTTTCGCTCGTCTCGTCACTCTATTGTATAAAAATAAAATAAGGAAATAATAGGGGCTCTCAACGTTCACCCAAAGGGAGAGTCTTAAAAGGAGAACAACATTATGGTAGGCCCCGGCCCGCTTGTTGAGTTGTCGCCTACATACCTAAGTCCTCTTCGGGATGACTCACGCTCAACAGTGAAATGTCAAAGCCTGATACAGTAACAGTATAGCTATTAATCAATAGTAAGTATGTTTTGGGACTTGGCATGTCCTAAAACTGCACCGAGAACCACCGGAGGACGGGCAGCAGCGTCCTTTTGGTTAACGGTGGTGAGCATTCTGCGATCCCCAAGTCGCCTGCCAAGCGTGGCGATTATGGCATTAAGAGGGAGGCCTTCGTCCAGCAGTGGACGTCTTCTGGCTGAAGATGTGTATAATGTTTTGATCCTTCTAAAGATCCGTCTAAATTAGAAATTGATAGCAGACGTCTACTATCTAGATTTAACTCGACAAGCTAGAACGTTTACAAAATTTCTGCATCCGGTTCATTTTCGGGTTACGAAAATATGACCATATCTCCGAATTTCGTCCAAAGCTTAAATGGTTACCTATCCGACTTCGCCGTAATTCTCATATCCTTTCTTTTCTCTATAAGATCCTGTTCATCCCCACCATCCCAATGTATTTGAAGGAACGCTTTGAGTTTATCCAAGCGCACTCCAGTTCCCTACGATCCACTCGTTCCCATCAACTCAAGATCCCTTCTTCCACTCACTCTAATCTTTCCAATAATATGTCCTTCACTGTTCAAGCTGTCCTGCTGTGGAATGCGCTCCCCCTTCTTCTATTAGAAATGCTAAATCTCTTCCTACCTTTAATAATCTTGTCTATACTCATTATCTTTCCATAAGCTGATTGGTACGTATGTATATATTTATATTGGGTATATATAAATTATGATATGTATTGTATTTATTTATATGTGCGCCACCGACCTAATACTAAATTTATTTGTTCTGTCCATCCAAAGGTTGCCTGGAAGAAATAGCTTAAGGTAATAAGGCCGCCCTTGTACTGCCGATGTATGTAAAATTATAATTTTTTAAGATCTTTTACTGTTGGTGTACAATAAAGATGTATTGTATTGTATTGTATTGTAAATTGCATAAGGATCAATGGCCGCTAGGTAGGTATTCCTCGTACAAACACCGGATAAGAACGGCCAAATTTTGTTCCCCCGCAGGGCATTCAGTTTTGATAACCAATCTTACAATTGTCGGTTCTGTTGAATTTTAACTCGGTAGACTTACAATTTGTTCTCTTGAAATAAATATTGGTAGTATCGTCCCTTTTACTAACTAAAACCAAAAGGCGTTGTCCTGGCTAAGTCGTCCATTACTACGTGAGGTTTTTAGTAACTTTTTAATTCTGCCCTTCCCCCTGGTGATACGTGGTTAGGTTTTAGAATAACCCCCAACTCTAAATCACGTGTACTTTTTTGGTACAAAAATCTTATAAATTTTCAGTACCTAATATTTATATACAAGTAGGTATTTATCTAATTTCTCCAATCTAAGGTCACGCACCGCTTCTCGGTTGAAAAAGCATGTGATATTTCGTGTTATTTTCCGATAAGAGATGAGAAGAGGGGCTAAAATGGTCGCGATAAGCAATTCTGCATTATGATCCTATGATGATTCATTTCGCAAATAGTAAAACAGTCACTTTATACTGTGATTTTCTAAATGATTCTATCACGGAATTCATTAGTTTGACAGTTTTCTAAAATGGTCGATGAAAGATGAATTGCATAAAGTCAACTAGCAGATACGTTAGAAGTTACTCGAGAGCAACTTTTTACAATTCATTCTGTTAAGAATTCATAAGATGAACTGCTTAGGGGAAATGCGGCCATTTTAGACCCCGGGTCCAGTCGACCTATTCAAAATGTGACTAGCTTGAGTGGACCCGCGGGTCCACTGGCGAGCGGGTCCAGTCGACTAAAGACTCCTCTGATAAGTGGTTCCAAAGATTACCTACCTCAAACAAAATATACCAATAAAACATATTTTTTTACTTTTCTCTTTCATTTTACTTCTAATATTAGTATATAAGTGTAGATGAGTTCACCATAGACGCTATATTTCACTTGATAAATGTACTTACTATTAAAATTGTATGTCATTACTGTTTATATTTGTTACGTCAATTGTGTGGCAACTACGTCAGAGAGCGAAGACCTATGACCCTGGCCCCTATTCCGTAGTCAATAAAGATGATAATAACGATGGAAATTAACTGTCACTTCTGAACTCACTAACGTTTATCGGGAGTAATTTTCTTTTTTACATATCCGGGGTAGGTAGGATTTGGTCTAGTAGGTACAAAAAGTCCAAGTCATGTGCGTATAAGGAATGTTCTAATGTTTCCTACGTTTTCAACCGACATCAAAAAAGGAGATTCTCAATTCGACTGTAGGTTTTTTTTGTATGTACCTATGTTACGCGATTACTCCGCCAATTATGAACTGATTTAGATGTTTTTTTTGTGTGGTAGGTAATAATACTTCAGAGGTGGTCCCATATAAACTTTATCGAAATCGGTTCAGTTGTTTGGTTTTTAAATCAAAATTACTAGAATATGAAGATGTCATCCAGGTTTTCGAAGTTCAAGTCGGTTGTTTTTTTTATAAGCGTTTTATCATAGTTTCTAGAGTCTTGACAGAAAATGTCGTCCATTTCTATCTGTTCAGCGCACAGCTTGATTGTTTCATTAATTAATTTGACATTCATATTTTTATTTAATTTAATTTGGGTTTACTTACGTTCTATAATTCGAATTCTCCGGCTATTATTGGATCCGGTGATCTTTTTAAAGGAGTGGAAACAGCACGGCGCGACGCGCGCTCTGCTTTCTTCGCACTGCCCGACAACCAATGTTCAATAAAGTTGTGGGGAATGTTCCCCGTATCATGCCCTGTATCAATTTATTCCCTAACCGACACATTAATTTTACGCCTTTTTGTCGATGATTATTAACAGACTAAATAATGCGAATATGATCCCGTATAAATAGTGTCCCGTTTTAATGGTAGAACTCTACGGCGGAGTCCGCCTGGTGAAGTACCTTTGCCAGTTATTCAAACGCCAAGCAGTAGTGTGCAAGCATTACTGTGGTTCCGGTTTGAAGGCAATGTTACCAGAGAAATTACTGGGTATGAAGAGATTTAACATCTAATATCTCAGGGTGACGATCGTAGTACAGTGATGCGCAGTATTGTATTCGCAAGTTCACAATTCTGGCACTGCTACTGTTATGGGCAGACGTGACGCTTTCCACCAGGCGAACGTCTTGCTCGTCGTCACATGGTTGCATTTAAAAAAAGCCACGTCTGTTTTCCGCCAAACCACGTTAAGTTATAAAATACCCTGGCTTCGCGTTTTATTATACTGTAAAGTTTTCGTCTCATATTATGCAAAGTAACCTTTTATCCCCCAGTATTCCTCTGGGGCAGATTACAGAAGCCACTTGATTACATAGATGCCTTCAGGTGACATTGTAATTTTGTAATTTCATTTTGTTTACTTGAAAATTGTATTTGAGTAAGGCACCCTGAATGATCATTGCGCATTCGGTCAATGTGCCTAGATGTGGAGCTGGTATGTGTATGTGGCCAGTGCCAGAGTTAATGTGTCGCCCGAAAGCCTCTCACATGGCTTGATAGTTGTTTGATTACCTCTTAATTGCCTCGCTCCGGGAAACGGGTTTCCTTGTCCGGAGTCCGACGCATAATTTAATATATTGTTAATTATTATAATTATGAATAAATAAATAAATAAAAAAAATTGTCATAACTGGGTTGTCGTACAGTGTGGCGGTCTAAGGGGGAGGCCTTCGTTCAGCAGTGGACGTCTCCGGGCTGATGATGATGATGAACTGTGTTAGTAGTTAGGTAATTAGTCTATTTTTTCAGTCATATCCCATACCGATTTTAATGTAGGTATGGTATCCCTAAACTACATATCTTTTGATTTTATTAAAATTGAACTTAAGATAAGTTCACACAGATTGACACAAGTGACATGTTTTACATCGCCATGGCTCATGGCATTGATAAAGGTGAAAATATGTTTTTTTTTTGTTTTACATGCAATAATATAGGCAATTTAAAATCTCTGTACTTTTATAATGAGCGCCATTTACGTGTTTATGTATTTCACTCGCTATTGTTATCGAACGAATGCATTGATTTCCTTAATTAAGTTAAGCAAATCCGTCGGTCTTTTGGCGTTTCGTCCTGCCTCCTGCCCTGCAGGGTCAAATGAGTTTTGGCAGTGACAGTGACAAGTGTCAATTTTTGACAACTTGTATCCGAATCGCGATCCCGAAAAGTTACATGATAGCATGGCCAGCATACGAACTTATTTGCTTATTTTTGCTGAATGGTTTTGTCCTTGGAGGATCAAGTTCTCTCTCTCATATATAATCAAAGGTTTTGTCATAGTTTTAAATATCCTCCTTTTACTCTGACTACTCTGTGTTTTTAGTCTAAGGTCTAAAACAAAAATAAGTCTATGACCAAACTCGAGGAGATCCAGTCTAGTTCCAGTAAATAATAATTGTCACAAACATTAATCAGCTTGGTTACAGAATACTTCCCAGCAATCGCCTATCTTGTGCCTCTAACTGATTAGATGAAGTCTGGCATATTAGTTAATTGATGTAATGGTCTCATGTAAGCTTTAGTAATCATTTTCATTGCGTTTATGGTCTTTTAAATGTAATTGGGTCATAGGAGTAATAAAATGACACGCTTGGGTTTTTGCATTAATTTGTTTTGAGAAAAAAGAAACTGTTTTTGGGTTTTGTTTTAGTTCAAAATCATTTCACAAGATTTATTTATGCTTTTTTTTAAATGGAATATAACTTTGCGTTTGACTGTCATCTTGCATGTTTAAGGGGGAATAGGCTGAGCGCTTCCATACAAACGTATTCCCCTATTTTATTCCTGGATAAAGCCTATAGAGCAAATTTTTTTAATTAAAATTTGGAGGGCTATATTTTCTTTAACAATTAGTTTGTGAAAAAAAGGAAAACACAGAGACGCGTCTAGAGTAGACCTAAATTTTATTAAAATAAAAATTGGGCTTGAGGCATTATCCAGGAAGAAAATAGGGGAATGAGTTTGTATGGAGAATAGCTCACCCTATGGGAATAAAAAAATCTAATAAAACAAAAAATCTACAAATCCCCCCTTAATTCCTTAAATGGATTTGTAGATTTTTTGTCTAATAATACCCTTCCGCCACTCAAATGGGATGATATGGGGAATATTGGGCAAAAAAAAACACTTCGCAGGGGATTGTCGAAGAATTTCTGTACCAAGCCCTTGCTTACTTGATGTGCTGTCTACGATGTACCATGCTTACCTAGGAGAAACCGATACACTCGCGACTTGAAGACATCCAGACTGTAACATACGAAATCTCTACATGAAAAGATGTTGCGTGCCGAACTGAAAATACCTTCTCATCTAACTGATTATCCGCTTTTGGTGCGTCAGTGGGGTCTCCGCCAAAGCTGAGACGGGTGGAGGGGTAAGGAGTCTTGCAGGCATGGACTAATTACAAAAGATGACATTTTAAGCAATACGATTGATTGGTCGATATTTTTTTCCTAGGGAATAGTTACTGAGGTGCAACTGGTTCCAAAGAAGGTACCTCGGATAACAAATGTTTCTAAGTGTCACAAGACACTCGCCACGGACACGAAAAGCCACCGCCTGAAGCCAGCAGGGCTAGCATGCGCACCGCGAGAAAATTTTCTCGATTCTTAAAAACAGGACAAGGCTACGAATCTGTATAAGTTTGTCTCGTTTTCGCACGACATAAAGACTCGCGACAAATTTTTCTCGCGGTGCGCATGCTAGCCCTGCAGGAGCGGATTCTGACAAGCGGAAGCGCGCGACTGCCACTTCTACCGAGTGCAGCGACTTCTTATTTATTATTTAATTCTTTATTGCACACATAAATACATTAATGTACAAAAGGAGGACTTAATGCTAAAGCATTTTCTACCAGTCATCCCCGCGGTTAAAGAGATGGGGATGTAGGCGCACAAAATAAATTATAGTTAAGAGCAAATACATTACAGTTATTACATTTCAATTAACTAATAACTAAAAATATCTATATAAATTTAAATAACAAATAAATAAAATGTAATACATATAATTAATTAGATAATAAAATTAACCAATAATATATACAATTATATAATAAGTTTTTTTTTTTGCATTAATTAAATGAATACGAGTGATCAAATGGTAGATCTTATAAAATGTATAAAAAGAGTCCGCAGCTCGATGGCTGTGGCGCGTGTCCCATGTGCGTGTAAACGATAGGACTAAGAGATTGTGTTCGCAAGTTCACAATTCTGGCACTGCTGTTAGTGGCAGGCGTGACGCTTACCACCAGGCAAACGTCTTGCTCGTCTCGTAACAAGAAAGTTTAAAAAAACGAATTGTCAATTGTCATGTCATATTTTTGACATTTTTGTTTTATTTATACGGGAATACTCACGCTTAATTAAATCGGATACAAACGCCGACTATACAACATCTAACAAAAAGATAAAGGTTCAACAACATTGAAGGGTATGTACCTTTATACTCATCATTATGAAGAACTTTTACTAAGGGGCCAACCTTGAAATCGCGAAAAAAAACAGCTGCTCTAAACATTTTTGATAAAGGTCAATGAGCTTTTTGTATGGAACAGCTGTTTTTTCCGTATAGATAAAAAAATGTGACAAACAAAACCACGTCAATTTTCATAATAAAATATTTTTGACGTTTTAAACAGCAGTTAGTTAGTGATTAATTATGTCCCAGGTCGAAACTGGTTACCAACTATGATCACAAAATATGGTAACCAGCACGAGCCAATTTATAATTAGTTGCAAATAACTAACTACCCAACTGGGTAACTTTGTTCCCAGATCGTAGGTGGTAATAATTTTTGGTTACAAAATGGGACACAATGTATTACTTTCCGCTCTCCGCTCCGCTCATCTCCGCTTCATTGGAAACTGGAAACGCAGCCCTTGCGTACAATAATAATATTATAGTGTTTGCAGTAGAAGCCATAAAAATCTAGAGCAAGTCCTATATTGGAGGATCTAATAAGGGAGTGCAAGCAAAAATAAATGCGACCAACGCCGTATGTGGAGCACGACGCCTGTCGTGTGGGCGACGGTGTAGGGTGACCATGGCATTATAAGGATATGAGACAATGAAGACGCTCTCGTGGTAAGGGAAACACCAGCCTACCACACAGCAGTACAGTAAAGGCCGTCACAGACGACAATGTTGCTATAATAAATATCGCTCACCATACAGTTTTGAAATATATAAATTATCGTCACTTGTTCGTCATTTGTTTTGCATATTGAAATATGTTCTAAGATAAAATGAAATATTATAGCATCTTCATTGTGTGTGACGGCTTTAATACGATTTAAATTATGCGCCTCGGTAATTACGTCTTTGTCTTTGTCTTTGTATGCAGTTTTAGGACATAGCCTGGTCTTATAATTATCACAATATTATGACATATATCCTACGAAAATCAGATGATATTTAACAGTGAACAACAAGACAGATTTAACAGAAATGAAAGGTACGTGATAGTTCAAAATGTTCACTTCTTCGTTCTATCGTGTGGTGACCCTACACACCTACTCAAGTGAGTTGGAGTAAAGCCTTTGTATCCGACGTGTCTGTACCATTGTTCTAGTTGGATTTTCTTTTCATCTTTCGCACCTTCACACTAAAGATATCATTCTTGATTATTTATTGGAACAGGACTTGTAATTTTTAAAATGAAATTTTGTGTGTAATCTCATCTCATCACACTAATATAAAAAAATGCAACAAATACAAACACAAATAGTTTATTGATAACATCAAAGATGCACGTCAAATTTCATTAAGTATGTCATGAAAAATAAACACGTAATAAAATGAAATAATAATTATAAAAATACGTTAATATCTCTTATTTTAAAATAGCTTCAATGTTATAAAACAAATTCTCTTGTAACCACGCTCTGAGCTTGGTTTGGAAGCTGTGGAAGGAGCATCCCGAATGGAAGCTGGTATACGGTTGTAGATCGCGGGCTCCAAACTATACACTGACCTCTCCGACTTGACGAGACGGTGCGTCGACAACAGTTTGTCGATAGGTTTGCTTTTTACTCCAAAACAGCGAACGGATTTGGATGAATTTGGGAATAGTTATAGTTTATTTCCCAGAATAGCATATAGGTTACTTTTATCATCAGCAGGCCTAACATGTTTTTGTTTTATTCATACGGGAATACTCACGTTTAATTAAATCGGATACTCCGACTATAGTTTCGATCACATCCGGTGACCTTATGTATGAATAAAACAAAAATGTGTCAAAACCACGTCAGTTTTCATAATAAAAGGCCTAACATGCGCACCGCGAGAAAATTTTGTCGTGTCTTTATGTCGTGCAAAAACGAGACAAACTTATATAGATTCGTAGCCTTGTCCTGTTTTGTAGAATCGAGAAAAATTTCTCGCGGTGCGCATGTTAGGCACTCAGCAGGGCTAACATGCGCACCGTGAGAAAATTTTGTCGTGCGAAAACGAGACAAACTTATACAGATTCGTAGCCTTGTCCTGTTTTGTAGAATCGAGAAAATTTTCTCGCGGTGCGCATGTTAGGCCTGCAGGAGTGAAACCACGGGCACATCTAGTAGGAATATGAAATCAAGCGCCAAAAGCTGAACTATTAGGTCAGCTAAACACAAACGTTGTATGTTTTATTTATATGATACCCAGTCTAAAGGTTTTGTACTACCAAAGTAAGACATACCTACTCGTTTTTGTACCTAGTTTAGTACTTTAACTTCTAAAACTAGCTTCAGTTATTTAAAATTTTTAGTATTAATATTTTCCTATAGATTATTAAAACATTATAATACAAAATAATTACAAGAAAAATGGAAGGAACTAACTTCCAAAAAGCGGAAACGTGTAAATTATGTATAGTAATCCAAATTTTGTAAGTCTACTTAAGTTATTATCACTGTATGTTTAAAAAATAAATAAAAAAAAGACGGGGTTTGTACACCTAGTTTGGTAGCGTTGTCATAATTTTTTTTAACACTTTTCTCTACAGTTGTTTTTTACAACTTACTAGGCATGCGTTTGACCGTGAAACATATAATATCATTGGTTTGACCACAATCTCGTCTGATGGGAAGTGACGATGCAATCGACGCTGGAACACGCTTGCCTAGGAGATACCTATTCACGTTTTTCTTGAACGACCCTAGGTTGTACTTGGTCGGGAAGACGGACGCCAGTAAGGAATTCCACCCCTCCACAGTTCTTGTCAAAAAGGTAATAAATAAAATAAATACCGGGTGGTAGTTTGAACACCGTTATCCTTCTAGGATATCATTGTACTCATCATTATGAACAACTTTTACTATGGGGCCAACCCTGAAATCACGAAAAAAACAGCTGTTCCATACATTTTGTCCAAGATCGATGAACCTTTTTGTATGGAACAGCTGTTTTTTTTTTGGATTTCAGGGTTGGCCCCATAGTACAAGTTGTTCATGAGTTGATATTCTAGAAGGATAACGGTGTTCAAACTAACAACTTGTATAAATAAATGTATTATATATAATTTGAATTTGAGTTCTAGATAATATCATACTTGCTATTTTTTACTAAACAAAAATCCGTCTCTGGTTTCCCTCACCTAAGTAAGCGCGCCAAGGTCTCACTATGCTCCATTATTTGTTAACCTTGTCCGTGAAGTGTTCGATAAATAATTACCGAAGGCCACCCCTAACTTCTTAATTCGCCCTTCAATATTAAAGTTGACGTACCTTTTACTGAAGCCTTTCACGTGCATGATTGTTAAACTTCTTTTATTTTGTGAAGAATAAACCGGGCTATAAGCGTGGTGTGCAATAAGCCGACAGGTGGTCATTGTAGTTATCATTTTTAACAAGTTTTATTGATCAAACGAAGCGAAATCTCTAAGTCAATAAACAAAATCGGCGTTTGTATCTAAATTTTTATCGACGATAACTTTTGAACCTCTGATCCTGTCTTTATGTAATTTTGTAAGCAAGTATAGTGCAAGTACAATTATCATGTTCGAATATGCGCCAAATTGATCAAGGGACTTGAAAGTTATGGGAGAACTACTAGTTATAGAGCCAAGAAAAAATCTGCAGCTTCCATAGACATACATAGAAATCATAGGCAGCATCATAAAAAAAGTTCATTGACACTTGACAAAATGTAGACAGCTAATTTTTTTATCGATTTCAGTCTTATTAGCTTGATCTGGTGCCAGGGGCCGTACCATGAACTCTTATTGTGGGACCGAATAGGCTCAGCAGCCGTCGCTGCGTGACCGCGAACCGTATATTAAACCGTATTGCAGGGCTATAAAATTCACGCGGGTAGCGTCGGCCTGAGTCTATTCGGTCCCGCAATAAGATTGATTGATTGATTGAATTTTTATCTATTGTAATAAGGGCACCTTATTTCTAAAAGCAATCTCTTCCGGGCACCCTTAGGATGGATATGGGTGGATTTATAAGAGTTCATGGTACGGCCCCAGTGCACAGTCTAAGTACCTACGTGTTTGTATAACTTTGCCTTCCTTTGAGTTTGGAATGGCCGGCCGGGATCTTTCTTTGAGAGTCTCTGTGACGAGAGTTTTGTACGTACCTACCTAGTTCAATTCTTTTTTCTGTGTTCATTATAAAAGTTACTGTTATATGTATTCATATTCTTAGTAATATGAATACCTACTAGCTTAAGTTAGAACCAAATTACTTATTAGCCTAATTAAACTTGATTGTAATGAAATTAGGGTGGCCACTTAAAAGGGCACCACAAATAATGAATTTAAAAAAGTAAAAGTTATTCACATCGATGAGTTGTTG
This sequence comes from Erannis defoliaria, assembly GCA_905404285.2. NCBI lineage: Eukaryota > Metazoa > Arthropoda > Insecta > Lepidoptera > Geometridae > Erannis > Erannis defoliaria. The sequence goes on from FR990078.1 coordinate 4,187,099, forward strand.
ACAATGACTTTCGGTTGCACCTTTAGCCCTTTATCCTCCTTTCAGATAAGTACACCCTAAGCCTATTAGCCCAATTATTTCTTTTGTCCGAGCTCTTTTGACGTGAGGTCGTCTTGAGATTAGGTATATACTGACTTGGATAATAATCACCAGATCCAAAACGATGTTTATAACAAAGATTTATGTACAATCGAAATCTTATTATGCGTTTTCATAGACAGTGACTGAATTGTTAGAAATGAAAAATGAAAATGAAAATAAATTTATTTACATAAACATAAAACCTACATAACAAATAAAATTAATAATTAGATATTCGGTAAGTAGTAGTAGTAGGCTTATGTATATGACAGAAATTAGTATGCGGCTTTATGGTTTAGGGTAAGTAATTTGGTACCTACTGTAAAATTCACGTATCGTCTCGTTCTATTCTTGATACCTACCATTTCAAACTGCCTTCTTACGCAATCAATCTTTTAAACGATGATGCCTTTATTAACTACAAAGACTGCTTAGCTTACTACACAACAAAAAACAAAAGGATTGTATCCAGACCGATGAAAGAATTCCGGCGTTTATTTGGCTCAACGCATAAGCATTGCCATCCAGCGTGGCAGTGCCGCCAGCATGTTGGGTACGCTGCCGACTGGTAGTGGGTTTGAGCATTTGGATTGTCTCTAGACTATCTTAATATAATTGCCTGGTTACTTCCTCATTGGAAGTAAGTTAGGAACACTTGGGAAGTTTTAGCGGAAATGCAGAAAAATCATATCGCTGCATTGTATTATTTTCCCAAACTTGTATTTTTCGTGTGTAGTGTGGCAATAAATGAAGTAGGTACCACCATTTTAAAATAATGCTTAAAAATGATGATGGTAATCAATTATGTTTAGTGGGCAACTAATATAATGTGGTGAAACAACATGTCTGTTCATGTTGTCTCTGTAAAAGCTTATAGTATGGTCGCTACAGCTGTACTAGGGTTTTGTGTGACTGACTGTTATTTTATGACTTATTTGACCTGATACTTTTAAAAACGTGAAATAATACTTGACACTGGCAGGCTGAACAAAGCGATCATTTAAAAAACCAAACTACTGAACCGATTTTGACGGAATTTCTATGAGACTAATCAGAAAAAAAAACCTTTTAAATAAAAAATATATTTTCTAAATCGATTTATAAATGACTGAGGTAACAAACATTAAAAAAAAAAACGAATTGAGAACCTAAAAAGTAAGTAAGTAAGTCTTTAAAAAGGATGAGAAGTTATGCCTAAAGGCATTATGATTAAATTAAAACGTTTTCACTTCAACACATATTCTATTTCCGGACACTGACAAGGGCATGAATGTTGGATGTAGGTTTTTTAATGTAACTTAAGGCGAAGCATTTTGAAGCGACCGTGGCATGTTGTGAAACCGCTGGAAACGTTTGAACGAAATTAATAAATATAGGACTTCAGTTAAAAACTAAAATTTTGCAGGTTTTCCCCAATACATAAAGATAAATATATCCATACAAAAATTATAATGCACAGTTAGAAATTGTATTAAGTATTAAATCATTCGTTTCAGCATTTACCCGTTTTCTGGATTTCATATATTATGATCAAGAAAAGTACTTCTTTTTGAGTAACAAATTAGCACATTCTTTAGACCATATCTTTAAATGTGTTGTATAATTTTTGTAAGACCGTTATTGAATAGTAAATACGTGAAACATTTGATCTAGCCAACCAGTTTTTCTTCGCTTCTCTTCGGTGACTCGCCGCCTTAAGTAGGTAGAAAAGATATTAAGTTACTAAGAGCATCCCGCGGTTTCACCCGCTATTCTACGGAACTCGTTTATTTATCCGGGATAAAACGTAGCCAGTGCTCACCCAAGGTATAACCAAATAAAAAAAAAAAAAAAAAAAATTACCCGAATCCGTTGAGCCGCTAAGTACAGCGTGGTTGTGTAATGTGTAATGTGATAGTTAGTGTGTACCTAGTGATTAGAGTCACCTCATATACCTAGCCATTTTTTTCGGGTATGAAATGAATTTGACATGTGTTGCTTCCCTTAACTTTGACTGTAATTTGTTGGGTAATATTTACATTACTTATTCGTATTACTTATATTATGACTAGATGCCATTTTTTACTACAGACAAGAATAAAGACAGCCAACAGCAATAGATTAATTTATTTGAGACGGCGGCCCACTACCAGCCTTCGTCGTCGTCGTCGTCAGCCATAAAACGTCCAATGCTGGACGAAGGCCTCCCCCTTTGTAGAGGGGTGTTGCCATAATCCCCACGCTTGGCAGGCGGCTTGTGGATCGCAGAATGGTCACCACCGTTAACCAAGAGGACGCTGCTGCCCGTCCTCCGGTAGGTCTGGTTGCAGTTTAAGGACATACCCAGGTCCAGCCTTAGATTGTGGATTTTAGTGGTAGGTACACATAAATAGATAATGTACCTAATGTATCTAAAACATTTCCACTTACGTTTTTAATTTTTTAATACGCGCGTAAAGTAAACGAAAGCAAAAAGCAAAGCAAGGGCAATGAAACCAAAAAAAAAACTGGGCATGAAAAGAGTAAAAGAAAAAAGAAGTGAAGTTTAGTAATGGTAGGACTCTACTGCAGAGTCCACCTGGGGATACTTCCCACACCGTTGCCAGTTATTAAACCGCCAAGCAGTAGTGTGCAATCATTAATGTGTTCCGGTTTGAAGGAGTTACTAGAGAAATCACTGGGTATGAGGAGATTTAACATCTGACATCTCAGGGTGACGAGCGCAGTGCAATGCGACGCAGGATTGTGTTCACAAGTTCACAATTCTGGCACTGATACTGTTAGTGGTAGGCGTGACGCTTACCACCATGCGAACTTCTTGCTCGTCTCATAACTTGAATGAATAAAAAAAAAAAAAATTGACATTTAATATCTCAAGGTTGTAACGTCGCGGGCAACCGGTGGATGCAAATGGCAGGTTGTCGTACAGTGTGGCGGTCTAAGGGCCAAGAGCCAGAAAAAGTCCATTACTTTATGAAGGCCTCCTTAAAGGGAAGAGTTGTCATAATCCCCTCGTTTTGCTGGCGGCTTGTGGATCGCAGAATGCTCACTACCATTAACTGAGAGGACGCTGTTGCCCGTCCTCTGGTGGTTAGGTTGCAGTATTAGGTGCATAATCGTTTACTGGTCAAAAATGCTGTTAAGGGCAAGCATGATGTTTCCACCAAGTGAACGTCTGTTCGCTGTATCGTCATTAAAAAAAAAACTACAAAAATAATACGACATAGGTATTTACTATCTGTTCCACTCCCATTGTCCACTTTATTGATTTATGCAGTAGTGTTATTTTAGAACAGTGCGCCGAGATGCAGATCACCTTGAATTGTAAGTCAATATCTGTCATTCGATAGGTTATTACCAGTTACTAACTAGTCTAGAGGTCCCTTCGTTCTAAAGATCAATTTTAATTAAGTTGTACCGTTTAGAATGGAGACATTGGGTTCGTGGGACTCATAATATACAAATTTTCGTAAAAAATACTGAGTGCCTGATCGACGCGATGCTTTGCAATATTGCGGTGTTTGTTCCAGGGCACAAGCATTGCCTTTCAACGTGGTAAGCTAACTGTCAGTGGACTTGAGCAATTGAATTGTTTCTAAGCTTTCATAGGTTTAGTTCTAACCAGTTAGCATCCTTTTAAGGGCATATTCTATACATCAAAACTAACCACTTTTACTATGGGGCCAACATTGAAATCGCGGTAAAAATATCAGCTGTTCCATACAAAAAGTTCATCCACCTTGGGCAAAATGTATGGAACAGCACATTTTTTTTCGCGATTTTTATTTTTACCCCATAGTAAAAGTTGTTTGTTTTGATGTACAGAATATGCCCTTAAAAGGATGCTAACTGATTAGAACTAACCCTGTTGACAACCCAATTGTTATTGTATACTTAGTAGACGTAGTTAGTAGATATTAGTATTAGTAAATAGTTAAATTGCAATTATTTTGTTATTGCTGTATTCGCTGAAAAAAGAATTGGGAAGTCGGTTGGAAGTGTACTTCTGTTCTCTTAGACCTTATAATGGTCTAAGTCTGTTCCTGTCTTCCAAAAATTTGGATGAACCTGTAAGTTTTTTTGTTAGTAGTAGATTTGCGTTTGACCACATCCTGCCTGATATTTAGCAACGATGTGGTCTACGATGGAGCACGCTTACCTAGAAGGAATGCTTCGTGTATTCGCTGAAAAAAGAATTGGGAAGTCGGTTGGAAGTGTACTTCTGTTCTCTTAGACCTTATAATGGTCTAAGTCTGTTCCTGTCTTCCAAAACTTTTGGATGAACCTGTAAGTTTTTTTGTTAGTAGTAGATTTGCGTTTGACCACATCCTGCCTGATATTTAGCAACGATGTGGTCTACGATGGAGCACGCTTACCTAGAAGGAACCTGTAAAGAAAATGAAATGCTGATCAAAAATAAGCAACCTATAAGCATTTTAATATCACGCTAGACAGAGAGGCGAAACAGCAAATCGTGACGTCACTTCTCTGTACGCCATACAAATTCTATTCTGACAAATAAGGCGTGACGTAATTTTTTGTTTTGTGGGAAAGGGACAGAGTTGTCTCTAACAAAAACTTTAATCGCTCATATATCAGAACATTATTAACCGATATATTTTTTTCCAATATACATACTACATTTACTTCATTCTTCATCAAAGCTATTGGTTTCAACGATATAAACATCAGTCATCTACCCTATTGCCGTCTAGGGAGCATGAGCACTAGATGAGCCGGCATTTCCGGTAAGCTGTGGTAGCCTAATCGGGAGGCCGCTTGACTTGTTATCGTGAGGACGCGAGTTGAAATCCAGACCCGTACCAATGAGCTCTTTGGAGTTTATGTAGGAACGGATGTTCATACTGGCTTTTCAGTGAAGGAAAACATCGCGAGGAAACCTGCATAAGTCCGGAGAAGAAATTTAATGGCGTATGTGAAATCACCAACTTGAAACTGGGCCCGCTTGGTGAATATGGTCCATTCGTCCTTCGAGGTTAAGCCTAATTCCACAGCAGTGGACAATTCCAAAAACTCAAGAGCCATGGGAACTCCATTTCAAAAATAGTTGTACTTATGTCGTTAGAAGGGGTTTGAGAGATAGGAGCTAAATCCTCCAAGTTTGGTTATCCAAAACTATTAACATATTGAATTGAGAATGTCTTCTGTAGCTTTCCTTTTATCGGTTATAAGAGAAACAATTGCTTAAGTGAACATTGGCATATTAACAGAGAAACACATGAAAAGTAATTAAAACTCTTGATTAAGACATTTATATAAGGACTTATTCACACCGGGCCGTAGGGGCCGTACTACTTGACCGTAGTAGTCCGTACATGTTGAATTCATTCTCTTTAGGTTTAGTCGCCGATGCTGCGCGACCACGATCCGTATTGCGGGGCGATAAAGTTCACCGTCACGCAGCATTGGCGGCTGAACCTAATTATGGGGTTTTTACAGTTCATGGTACGGCACCTGGGTGGGAATGTCTCTATTACAAATGGGTATATCCTATTCTACTAAATTACTACTACCTATACTTATTTGTTACACTTGTGCTTATAAAATTATTTATATATTTGTTTTTTTGGTGTGAGCGAAAAAGAGTACCTATAATCATAAATGTCAATGTGTGCTGTTGTTATACTTAAAGTTTGCTCTTGTTATTTGTAGAGTCCGCCTAGGTTAGTACTATAGCTTTGCCAGTTATTCAAGCGCCAAGTAGTGTGCAAACATTACTGTGTTTCGGTTTGAAGGGCAATGTTGCCAGATAAATTACTGAGCATGGATTTGAAATATATTATCTCAGGGAGACGAGCGTAGTGCAGTGCGGCGCGTGGCGTAGGGTTTCTTTCGTAGGTTCACAATTCTGGCACTGCTACTTTTATAGGCAGGCGTATACCTACGTGGTACCACCAGACGAACGTCTAGCTCATTTCGTCACTCCATTGATTAAAAACCTCGCACTGTCATGCGTCTTTCTACAGAATAATCCTTTGATCCGTCATCTTCTGTTCCGAATCTATCAAATACGGGACGCGAGGCTTATAATATGATACGAGAAACCGGGTCAATATGAATCGAGCTTTAGGTGACTTACCAATATTCTAGAATTCGTTTAGTTTAGTTTTTCGTTTTTAGCGCACGTGTAAGGATAATATGATTGGAAAAAGGAGAATGAGATTGATAGCGCCCATAATTGTGAAGTGAGTATATTTTAAGTCACTTAATCCGCCAATAATCCGTTATACATTTGTCAAGTTGACAAAAAAAAAAACTAGTATGGGACTAAACTTGCGTCGACTACATATTTGAGCCGTTTGGTATTGAGACATTGGGTCCGTGGGGACCCGGAGCTCATTTTCTTTTTAAAAATATATGCGAGCGCCTGGTCGACGCGACGCTTTACGTGTAATCCTGTATGATACTTGATTGACCAGCATTTTCGTGGCGAGCCTGGCCCTGAGATGCAGCTGGGCGTGTAGTGGGGGAGCGGGGAAGAGTAGTTATAAACCTGTTGTAACTACTACAACTACTACCGAAAAGGCAAAAAAGTAAGTATATCTATTTCTATATGAATAAAAATGACTGCCATATAGCTCAGCGGTAGCGTGTCTGCCTTCAGAGCTGTAGGGCGTGGGTTCGATCCCCACCAAGGGCAAACATTTATGTGACGAACATAAATGTTTGTTCTGTGTCTGGGTGTAGTATATATTATAAGTATGTATTTACAAAAAAATAATGTATATTAGTATTCTATCAGCTATCTAGTTTCCATATTACAAGCTTTGCTTAGCTTGGAGCTAGATGGCGCTGTGTGAAAAATGTTCTGCGATATTTAATGATTTTCGGATGAGAGGTAAAACAGTAAACCTACCTTAAACATATCCTTAGTAAACCTATCTTATACAGGATGAAATTTAATTCATAAGCAAAATCTTAGGGGGTCGTTAGACTCATCGTATTGAAAAACTTTTACTAAGAAATCAACGCGGGAATCGCGAAAAAATATCTTTTCCGTACGTTTTGTCGTGCGTATTTACATTTTTTGTATGGGAAATCCTTTTTTTTTCTCGTTTTCAGTGTTGGGTTTCATGGTAACAGTTGTCTATTATGATGAGTTTAATGACTCCCGAAGATATTGCCAACGAATTCAATGTCACCTTTTTTAAACATTCTTTCGGCTTAGTAATACCGAAACCGATACGACAACCCTATAATATAACTATAACTTTTACCTACGTTACAAGCATAGGATATGCTGATATCACATCACATTAATATTATAAACTGGAGGTCGCCCGCGATTAGTCCGCGTACGGAAGAAATTCGGCCTGATCCCAAAATTCACCACTCTTTTTACCCCAAACCCTTGAATGAACTACACAAATATCAATTTGCATCACTATAACTTCAAAAACAATGAACTTTCCATACAACATTCCACCCCCCTTAAATAGTCCCAGTCAAAAAATATTAAAAACAGCGTTTTTGATTTTAAATGAACTATCCAAATCCAAATTTTCGTCCAACATCCAAAAACAAAGGACTTTCATACAAACGTTTCCCCTCATTTACCCCCTTAGGGGTTGAATTTCGAAAAATTGTTTCTTAGCACCCCTACGCGTCGAGACGAATACACCCTCCAAATTTCAAGTTTGTACAGCGGTTTGGGTTGTGCGTTGTCTGTCAGTCAGTCAGTCAGTCAATCAGTATGGACAGAGCCTTTTTTATACATAGAAGATATATGAGAAGGTTTGCCGGTAAGTATGCGTGTGTTTATGTTTGTTATATTTTCAGAATTTGAATAAAATTGCATTAGAGATAGCTTATTTCCCGAAATAACATATCAGCAACTTTATAACCGACTTCAAAAAAGAGGAGGTTTTCAATTCAGTTGTATTTTTTTTAATGTTCGTTGCCTCAGAACTCCGTCTTTTATAAACCAATTAGGAAAATTATTTTTGTATTTGTAAAGACTAAAGTTAGAATGAGTCCCATAGAAATTTCATATACAAATCATTTAGTAGTTTTGTTTTTAAATTCAAATAACTGGAAAAATGTCATCCAAGCAAAACGCAATTTATTTATTTATTATACTACTTACAATGATGTTATAAAATAAATTACATTTCTTTCTTTCTTTCAATTGCATATTTTGCTCTGAAGTTAGTTCTAAAAAAAGCTTGTTATCCGTATCATCATAATAGTTTTTCATCATCACGCGGGTAAAACCACGGGCCCAGCATATGCCCCATGATTGACCTCAGAATCAACGGTTTGGTATAATGGTATACCGGAGTATATAGAAGATAGACTGTAAGTAACAGAAGAAGTTATTTTATTATAGAATAATAATTTATAAATATTAATACTTATTTTATATTGTTGATAATGTTAATATAATTCAATATAATTTTTCAATATATTTTTCACAATTTTAAATGACATGTAACAATGGAGTTATCAATAAAGTATTGTATTGTATTGTATACCAAACCGTTGATACCTGGATGCAGTTTGAGGACGTAACTAGGTCTCAAGGCCTGGTCCCACTCTATTATTTATTGGACTACGGGACTCTAACATGGTTCTGGGAGTTTTGGCGGGAACACGGAAAAATCATGTCGTTGCATTCTATTACTTTGTTAAACTTGTGCTTTTTCGAGAATTAATGATTACAAATGATGGTGTTTTATTCATTAAGTGTTTAATTACATGCACGAGTGTGGGCAAGTGATATAAATGTGGTGAAACATGTCTTTTCGTGTTGTTTTCAAAACGCCGTAGAAGCTCATAGTAACTTGCCACAGCTTTACTAGGGCCACTTGCCACAGCTTTACTAGGGCATAACTTGGACTCGACTATGACTGGTTTCGTGTGACTGACTGTGATTTAATGACATATTTGACTTGATTTTAATAAAAGAAACTTGAAAATTCATAAACATGACACTGGCAGAATGCACAACGTGCGATGCTAATAACTAAGAAAAAAATAACATGATCCTGTGGCCTAACTATAAAAATAGTCGGATCACTACCTCTAGTGAACGCCCATAATCCAACCAGTTGGACAGAGTAGTTGGACCACGACCCCGTACCGTTAATTTTTAATGTAAATTTCGGGCCTGGTCCCGTTTTACGAAAAACTGTCTTCGAATGCCTTATTACACCAGGATACCTGAAGGCGCGTGGGGAGGGTTCCAAGTTCCACCAGAGGAGCAGGCAAAGTGGGATAACTGGCTTGCGCAATACAACGCACAACAAAAGTTACTCGACGCGTTTAATCAAAACGGCACCGCTGCTATAGACGACACTGACGGACCCGGCAGTAGCTGGCCTCACAGCTGGAAAGGTAACAATAATAAAGCCGTTAAGAAGGAATCCTGTGTGCGATTCTCCAAACAAACATACGTTTGTACGTTTGTTTGTTAGGTTGTTTGTTCTCCCTTATTTTCTTCCTGGATAATTCCTCTAAAGCAATCCTTTTTTATTATAAAGTCTTGGTCAACTGTAGACACAGATCATATAACCTGCATGTAACTTTTCGGGATCGCGATTCGGATACGAGTTGTCAAAAATTTACACTTGTCACTGTCACTGCCAAAACTCATTTGTCCCTGCAGGGCAGGATGAAACGTCAAAAGACCGACAGATTTGCTTAACTTAATTAAGGAAATCAATGCATTCGTTCGATAACGATAGCGAGAGAAATCCCTTCGTGATACCAGAGAGAAGAAACAGCAAATCGTGACGTCACTTCTCTGTACGCCATATAAATTCTATTCTGATAAGTAAGGCGTGACGTCATTTTTTGTTTTGTGGGAAAGGGACAGAGTTGTCTCTAACAAAAACTTTAAACGCTCATATATCAGAAAATTATTAACCGATTTAAATATTTTTTTCAATAAACATACTATATTTATTTAAATTCTTCATCAAAGCTATTGGTTTCAACGATATAAACATCAGTCATCTACCCTATTCTATATATTTCCTGTGTCACGTAATGTTTCAGGCGCTGGAATAGGGAATAAGGGGTTTCCACCAATGGAGATTCCTCCCTGGGGGTACAAGACTAAAAACCTTGGACTGCCGACTTACTGCTATACACCTCCAGAAAAAGGGCATTGTGACAGACGGGATTTACGAACATCGTCCATCAGGTACAGGTCGCGTCATGTAAAAAGAACGCTGGAAGAAAGTAGAGGGGGTGTGTTTGCGCACGTGTACACTTGCGCACAAAAGTACTAGGCCTATTGTTTTAAATAATTATTAATTAGCCTTTTGCTCGCAGCTTCGTATATTGGTTATTGCTTGGTACATGGCAAAATATATTAGGTATCGCCTAAATCGCCTACTGCGCAGCTAAACCGCCAGCGTTCTTTTTACATGACGCGACATATACCTAAATATTTTTTAGGGCGAGAGTATTAACTAATATAACCACGCTGGTTAATAAAATACTTTTAACTTGGCCTATAAGTAAAAAACACGAATCTATGTAATATTATATTATATCTAATCTAATATTAAGAAATGTAAAAAAAAAAACCATCAACAACGTGTAACAAAAAGGTTCAATAATGCTGAAGGGTTACTCATCATTATGAACAACTTTTACTATGGCGCCAATTGAAATTGAATATACACTTTTCAGTTTAGTTCAGATTCAGATTCAGATATTTATTGCCATTCCGTTCAGTACATGGTGTTTATAAGAGTAGGTACATAAGTTCAACGGACCCCGTCGGGCACAGCAAATTAGAAGAGAGGAGAATATTCATCGATTGATTTAAGATTTTTTTATATATTATAGTAGTAGTATTTTGGCAGTTGTTTTTTTTTATACTGTCAAGTGACAAGACGAGCAAGAATTTCACCTGGTGGTAAGCGTCGCGCCTTGTAAACTTGCGAACACAATCCTGCGCCGCACAGCACTGCACTCGTCACCCTGAGACGTCGCATTTCTAAATTATGTTTAAAATATTGGTAAAATAGAAATTTTGACAAAATGGGTTCAGTAATTTAGGTTTTAAATCAAAGTAACGGTAAATAATATATCGTCCGTAAACGCCTTTTTTGTTGTAAATATGTTATTTTCTTCAACAGATGGGCATACAATCCTTATATAGAAGACTGTCAAAAATTCGAGTACAGTGGGTGTCGCGGTAATAACAATAACTTTCAAAGCCAGCTGGCATGCATGGAGGTTTGTAACAAGCCCCCGCCGAGCGGGTGTGCCCATGAGGTGGACGAACCAGTAGAAGGAGACCTTTTCCTCGATGAAGGAGTTCCCTTAGAGTTTCAATATATGAAACGAAGATGCGGACATGATGTTCATTTGTAACAACGGATGTTTAAACGAGGCCTAACACTCACTGCGAGGAGAAACGAGTAGAGTCAAGGCCTACAAGCGTAAAAAGGTGCTATTGAATTCATGAGCATTATCGTAGGGGCCTTCGTCGTGCAGTGGACGTCTTCTGGCTGGTGATGATGATGATGATCGCTGGGGTTAATTAAACTCATCATAATGAATAATAATTAATTTGATGACATCAAAGCGGAAATCATGAAAAAAAGCAGCTGCTCCATACATTTCTTCGTGCGTTATTGAATTTTGTTGTGGGGCAGCCGATTTTCTTTTTCATGTTTTCAGTGCTAGTTTTATAATAATAATAATAATAATAATTTATTTCATTACCAAAAATAGAACTTATAGTTATTTTATTATCTAATTCGAATAATATTATTTGTAATTTAATTCAATCAAAACATCAAAAATTTAATATTAATAAATTTAATGACAACTAATATTTAGAATACAAAAGCATAATAATTATAGCACAAAATAAATTAAAATAACTGATGTGTGACCCTAGCTCTCACAGTAGGATACCCTGAGTTTGCGGGAGCTATATATTTATAGTACAAGATGTCCATTATGATGAGATTAATGACCTCCTAAGTCTTAGGACCTAAGATATTGCTCATGAATTCAATAACAGCCTGTATACGCCACTATTTTTTGTGAATATCTAAAACTGGGGTAATTGTACTCATCATTATGAACAACTTTTTATATGGGACCAACACTGAAATAGCGAAATAAAATATCTGCCGTTCCATACAAAAAGTTCATTGACCTTCGACAAAATGTATGGAGCACCTGATTTTTTTGTCGAATTTTAGTGTTGGTCCTACAGCAAAAGCTGATCATTGTTATGAGTACATGACCCCTTAAAGTTTTAGATATTCATAAAAAATTGTGGTGTAGAAAAGCTAACCCTACCTGACACCTACCTGCTGGTTGTTTACTTTAAGTCCTAAATTGTATATTTACGGAGTTTAGCACAGGCGTTGGATCCCCGTTTTACGCAGGTCAATTCTGAACCTACGCCTTACTTTTAATGTTTATTGGTAACGTTATCAAGCCCTGGTCTAGCCGGTTTACTAGAATGAGTTCACTTTTCCGTGCAGTCTTTTGGAAGTCCGCTCTTCGTCTCGATTAATATTTTTTGTTAAAAGCTTTAAGCTCAATAAAATCAACTATAGTAGGAGCATTTTGTTCGGTTTTTTTGTTTTCTTTTGTGCTTGTCTGTCCAATGCATGTGATACAGATAAAACCGATAGGTTGGTTACCCTCGTTGCACAACTATAGGTCACAAGTCACAACAGACGTAGTTAATTCGTGTAAGGGTCACATCACAACTTTATATCCACCTGTTTGTGTTTGAGATGACTCTCCTTCATTATTATGCAGGTTGCCGACTCAAGCTTGCATTAGAAGCTGGCGAGGTTGGAGGCCGACCGGTCCACTGGGCGTACTGACATTTTGGCTCGCGGTCACACCACTAATACATACCTAGTGAAGCTAGGCATGTGTTGAATCTAAATTATGATAACAGTTTAGATGGGTTAGTTTTAGAATGGCTAGATAGATTCAAATCTTCTTTGCTACCTATAGATACTTTAAACGGTCTCTTATATCGATTGATTAATGATTTAATAATAGTTTAATTTAGTTTTATATTAAAAAGTATCTATATAATTTAGTATTTATGTTATTAAGCCAAAATTGTAAAATTATAAATAATAATCTTCTTGGGGTGTAAAATTTAGTTAATAAAGTTTTTTATCGCATCTATTAAAAGAGAGCTAGTCTATTCTTCGTAAACAGGGGCCAGACCCCAAAATAGCTTTTACGTGCCTGCTGAAGCGGCTACTTTAGCCCCGCTACGCGGAGCGAAAGGAACCACTTCCTCCCCGCAGCGGCACGTAAAATCGTATACACACCACGGGAGCAAGTAAAGAATGTCTCAGATCTCATAGAAACATACTAAATTCATTTAAAAAAAAACAGATACCTAAGTAGGTACCTAATAACACGCACTTAAATGACAAAAAAGACGCTTTTTACATTGAAAACGATGAAAACAATGAGAAAATTATAATTAAGCAAATACTTACATATAATTTTGCCACGAAACGGACAACAGACACCATAAAACGCTGCGAAGAGATGCGGCTCGAATATTTTTTACTGAAAATAATCTAATTTTAACATCGTTGACATTATGCAGAGCTGTATCTAGGTATGTCCTAGATTCAAAAAAAATACATACTGCGTCCAGAACCACCGGAGGACGGGCAGCAGCGTCCTCTCGGTTAACGGTGGTGAGGTAGCATTCTGCGATCCCCAAGCCGCACCATTTACAATCTAAACATTACATTAGCATTTAACATTTAAGACGCGTTTAAGCAATTTGAATTCTAATTTGCGTACCTAGTTCGTATTCAAAGATGACAATACATTTAGACGTCGTAAATAAAGTCGGTGTCTTTATAGTGGCGCCCATGTTACCTAAGTAGAGGCAATTTTCACAAACGAGTCTGTCGCTAATGTTACAATACGTACCTCCTTGTAAACCTCATCATTAGCTCGGAGCGTCCACTGCTGAACGAAGGCCTCCCCCTTAGACCGCCACAACAACTATCTAACCTACAAATCTATTTTCAGGCTGTCGACAGCTGCATAGATTCATAAAACAGGAGTTTTGTAGTGGTAGGACTCTACTGCAGGGTCCGCCTGGACATAGATTAAGAATATGTTAATATACTTAATCTATGGCCTGGGGAAGTACCGCACCTTTGCCAGATATTCAACCGCCAAGCAGTAGTGTGCAAGCATTACTGTGTTCCGGTTTTAAGGGCAATGTTACCAGAGAAATTACTGGGTATGATGAGATTTAACATCTAATATCTCAGGGTGACGAGCGCAGTGCAGTGCGGCGCAGGATTGTGTTCGCAATTTCACAATTCTGGCACTGCTACTGTTAGTGGCAGGCGTGACGCTTACCATCAGGTGAATGTCTTGCTCGTCTCGTCACTTGAATGTATATAAAAAAAACAAGGCACAGTATCCAATATTTTTCTTTGGTCTAGATTATCGACAACGATTGTGACAACGATCGATCGATCAAGAGTAGATAATTTATGCAACTATTTACAATAAAACTTGATTCTGCCACATCCGGACCGCCGCGCCGCTGGCGCCATCTGCGGAAAGTTTTGCCAGTGAAACCTCCTTAGAAGCTCTAAGGGAACCTCATCGGAAGCTTATAACTGGAAGGTCATACAACTTCATCGCCACCGCCGTTCTCAAGTGCCTGCTTATTATAATGGCCTACCGTTTACTCATCAAGAGAAGTACATTAAACACCCTCTGAAGAGTCCGTGTCAGTGTCACGTCGAGCAACATCTCAATTTACGCCATTTATACTTGAACAAAATCACGTTTTCCTTCATTAAGTATTTTTGCCACGCGAATTTCGACTTTTCCGTTTAGATATTAGATTCGTTTTGCACTCGAATGGATAGTAACACAATTGGTATGCTTTTAGCTTGTACAATTAGAGCGTCACAATCACAACATGAATGCGTCGCTCACGTGACCCATTTTTTGATGTCCTTGTGTCTTGACGCAATGTACACAAACTAGACGGTTAAGTAAATTTCGTTATATGTATAGAAGTTATTGTTGTAGTTTGGACAAGATGTGATGGAGGCACGATAATTAAAGTAATGATGGGAAAACGAACTAAAATGCTTCGAAAAACAAGAGAAAAACAATGTTTTGCAGCTTGTAGCAATAGGCTAGATGACTGGTTTTTTTTATTGTCCTATTAAAATGCGGCCCATAAATATAGCTGATTAATGAAAAGAAAATTAAAATCTGATCAAAAATAAGTAACTTATAAGCATTTTAATATCATGCTAGACAGAGAGGCGAAACAGCAAATCGTGACGTCACTTCTCAGTACGCCACATAAATTCTATTCTGACAAGTAAAGCGTGACGTCATTTTTTTTGTGGGAAAGGGACAGAGTTGTCTCTAACAAAAACTTTAAACGCTCATATATCAGAACATTATTAACCGATTAAAATTATTTTTTCAATATACATACTGTATTTACTTAAATTCTTCATCAAAGCTATTGGTTTCAATAATATCAACATCAGTCATCTACCCTATTATAAGTAGTTCAGTGGTTGGAGCGAGAGCTTGTATTAGAGTTCTGTGTTAAGACAGAGAAGACACTACTGCCCATCCTACGGTCGTTTTGCATGCAGATACAGGACATAATCAGGTCCCTTAGGACCAGGCTAAGGAGATTTAGTGTTTATTTAAGTGTTATTATTACTTAGTACCAAATAGTAGTATAGTATTATATTATCTTTGGTACCAAATATTATTAGCAAAGGGTTTTCTGCATTATAGATTACTATAATTATGTAAATAATTTTATTGAAACCCCTTTTGCTATTGTAACTTACTTCGTTAACCAAATTTTAATATTAGCTTTACGATAGTAAATATCACATTGAATTGACTGTTTAGGAAGTTAAAACAAATTTATTTCCATTATGCTTAATGAGTAAGTGTTAAATGTTTTACATTCGCAAATTTTCAACGTCGTAAAGGAATCTCTTTCAAAATTGCAATGCGTAAGGGACATCATCTTTTAAACTATTGTATATATAGTATTTTGTTTAATCTCTTGCTAAAGATAAACTGATTTTAAAACAATCTGGCTAGAAATCATCTTTGTAGGATTAAAAATGAGAAAGATATGATTTTTTTAAGGCAGAATTTTGTTTTTTGTCTCTCCTTAAAAGTAGAGGTTTGTCGCTTACGTCAATTGAAATTTCCACATTCGATGTTGTATAAAATATAATGTGGCGGTGTTGTGATTGTGTGATTTTGGTTGATAGGTGTAATACCTATAAGTAACGATAAAAATACATGCTAATAGCATCTCGGGTTTCCCAGTTGAATGTATCATAACTGCGGTCGCCAAGTTGTTTACAAGTTCTTACAATAATTCCAGTATTTCAAGGTGACTTGTTCAATTTAATCGTATTATAAATATGTAGCTACTTACCTACTTTTTAACGAAGAGCACAAGAAGTTACCTTTAAAGGAAATGAGAATCAATCGAGGCCGTGAAGAGAATAAAGGGCTACTAGAATTCATTAAAATAGTAGCTATTAGTTCATTGCTATCTCTTCGGTGAAAATCTTACTACACTATGAAGAGGTTGCCGTTATCCCCACTCTTGTCAGGCGGCTTGGGGATCGGATAATGCTCACCACCTACACCAAAGGACGCTACTGCCCGTCTTCCGGTGGTTCTGGATATAGTTTTTTTTGTAGTGGTAGGACTCCACTGCAGAGACCGACTGAGGAAGTACCACACCTTTGTCAGTTATTCAAGCGCCAAGCAGTAAGTGTGCAAGCATTACTGTGTTCTGGTTTGAAGGGCAATGTTACCAGAGAAATTACTGGGTATGATGAGATTTAACATCTAATATCTCAGGGTGACGAGCGCAGTGCAGTGCGGCGCAGGATTGTGTTCGCAAGGGTAGATGACTGATATTTATATCGTTGAAATCAATAGCTTTGATGAAGAATTTAAGTAAATAAGTATAATATGTTTATTGAAAAAATAATTTAAATCGGTTGATAATGTTCTGACATATGAGCGTTTAAAGTTTTTGTTAGAGACAACTCTGTCCCTTTCCCACAAAACAAAAAATGTCGTCACGCCTTACTTGTCAGAATATAATTTATATGGCGTACAGAGAAGTGACGTCAAGATTTGCTGTTACTTCTCTCTGTCTAGCATGATATTAAAATGCTTATAAGTTGCTTATTTTTGATCAGATATCATTTTCTTTTCATTAATCAGCTATATTTATGGGCCACATTTTAATAGGACAATGAAAAAAATACTAGTTATCTAGCCTATTCTGGCACTGCTACTGTTAGTGGCAGGCGTGACGCTTACCACCAGGTAAACTTCTTGTTCGTCTCGTCACTTGAAGGTATAAAAAAATTATTAAAGGACATACCACCAGTCCAGTACAACGACGCAACGTTAAAAAAATATATTACGGTGTCTTAAAAAAATGGTAGGTATCGATATCAAATCTGATTTCGGTGTATTATTTAAAAGTAATTAGGTAGTGGCTTGACGTACAGGGCAAGTTGATGCATTTATACCGTTGTTACTGTTACTTCCACTCCACGAAAGAGTGGAATCTTATGTACTGTGATTGTCGTCCTTTAGCATTGTCGCCTTTGACCCATCCCACCTGCCCCAGTCACTCCAATATAGTTATTATTTTCACGTTAGCGGATTTGTTTACTCGCGATCGCGTATAGTTTTCACGTAGGTAATGAACTACTCACAGAGGTTATATATAAGAGAGAGGCCCTAACACACAACACTAAATCACTATCGGCCTTACTTAAAAACGCCGCTCAAACTTAGTCACTGCTTAAACTTCTCTGTCTTGTTCTTGCACGTGACACTTCACGTCAGAGAGAAGTTGACAGAGCATCTTATGCAGTGATTAACGGTTGAGAAGTTTTTTTAAGTAAGACTGTATATGTTTAATACAAGTTTCGCTTTGCATGTATTTAATCAAACAATAAAACCTAATACCTAATGTAGTTTTACTTTAATACCTAATGTACTTTGCTTGAGCAATTGAATCTTTATATGAAGTGTTGCCACACTTTGAGGGTATTTCTATGTTTATAATGCATAGACAGTATGAAAAATAGGTGCGCAGCTTTGCAGATATGTGTAAAAGTAAGAGACTTTTACATTCACATTTTTACATGTCAATTTACATGCTTTTGTAAACGGACGATTATGCTTTGACTGTAATTTTTTTGTTAAAAATAAATGACTTGTATTTGAATCGTCAACCAGCAGCTACACAACCATATTGTTTTTTTAATCGTTTTTATTATTATTAATCAAAACCAGACATGAGTGGCACGTGACCGCCGCAGATTGCACAATAAGAGAGAGGCCTATACAAAGCAGTGGAATAAATAAAGCTGCGAATAATGATGGTGATGTCTTGTAATCGTGGAAAAAAATTAAAGAGTACTGTATAATTATGTGACTACAGTTTACTCAAGCCCAGAGTCTTTAGGCCTCTCTGCAAAATATTATCTTTGTGGAATGAGTGCTATATTATGGCCATATGCTCTACATTATGATCGTAAATGTTCTATATAATGGACGAGTGTTTCTGAAGCCCACGCCATGACGGGGAATGGGTAATTTATAGGACAATGCCAGTTGCCGTGTGCAATGATCATAAAAAACAATGGTAGTTGCCGTGTGCAATATGCCTAAGATCAGACTGATTTTATTATGTTTGGGTTGGAAATAAAAATAGTCTCTGACTCAGCAGACGTTTGATCTTGAAAAATGCTTTTTTATTAGCTGCGTGTTTTAAAGAGTGGTTCTATGGAACGTAGCATCGCAGTCACAAGTATTACAAATACAAATAGTTTATTGATAACACCAAAGGATATAAACTAGGGATGTCCCACAGTTTCACCAGTTGCTTATACCTACTAAGTAATAATACTAATATGCAAAAAGGTTCTTCAGAGGGCTCGCTTTGACCACATTAGTCGAATAGGGAACAAACTGGCTTCGTACCCTGCGGGTAGTAAAGCTTTTTGGTCCCTAGCTAAATCAGTCGAAGCGAACTTCTGTCGCCCCTCACTTCCTCCACTGGTGAAACCTGACGGGACGCTGGCTCATACCGCTGCGGAGAAGGCAAACCTGTTTGCAACTCAGTTTGCGGAATCTTCATGTCTGGTGCTGGTAGCGCGACACCTCCAACTCTTTCTGGCAGTACGACCTTTGGGATGGATCGGCTAAGTACCAGCTTGAGACGTTGAAGTCAATCGAGAAACGTGCCAGGAGAATCATTGGCAACGACTGTCTAGTTCGGACCAAGCTACAAAGCATCGATCATCGTCGAAAAGTAGCTAGCCTATCGGTATTTTATCGGATACGTTTCGGAGAGTGTGCTTCGGATTTGCATGATCTTATTCCCCCCCTGCCCATTCTTCTATTAGACGGCCAGGACCTCGAAAAAGCGACACCGTTTTATGGTTGATGTACCAAAAACTCGTACGACACGGTTTGATTCCACTTTCTTTATTCGAACTGCTAAACAGTGGAATGCGCTGCCCGAGTGGGAGTTTCCCGATAATTATAATCTGGGTGTCTTCAAGTCGCGAGTGAATCGGTTTCTTCTAGACAAGCGTGCTCCATCGTAGACGGCATCTTCGTTTATCATCAGACGAGATGGCAGTCAAACGCAAGCCTATAAACATATAAAAAAATAAAAATAAAAAACCTCTCAAGCAAATTATATCCAAATCCGTTCTGCTACTTTTACGTGATTGAATAACAAATATTCAGACATATACGTACTTAACAAACATTTCATCATCATCATCAGCCCGGAGACGTCCACTGCTGAACAAAGGCCTTAGACTTTAGACCGCCACACTGTACGACAATCTGCCATTTGCATCCACCGGTTGCCCGCGACTTTTACAATGTCGTCGGTTACAATAAACATGTATAAACTTAGAAATGTGTAATATTAAAGTACTATGTTATTTAATAATCGTTTAACCCACCAGTTTACTGGAGAATAACTTAGACTTGACTGTGACTTCTAAGTCAAGAGACTTTGACTGTGATTGTGACATGATAAGTAATATGATAATTTTAAAACTGATATTCACACTTGTAAATGCTCAATGTGCGACGCCCTTATTATTTGAGGAGAAAGAAATAAAGTCTACTGCATTTAGTACGCACGCAATATATTTAAGTAATATTTACAAAACAGGGAACATTTTAACGCTTCTAGTGGCTATGTTTTTGCTTAATATTAATACGAAAAATGTATATTAAATATTGAAGCGCAAACCCCTTATGCAGGCTTTTTCAAAGGATCTCTCTATAGCAAAAAATTTTCATAAAAACGAAAACACTGGAAAACAAATTCCGTTAACTGAAAACGCTGAACTTAAGCCAATCGCTGTTTTAAGAAATATACCTTACGCTTGTCTAACTAGAGTGATTTTACTTTAGAGAAAACTGAGTATTTTTATATTTTTCCTATTTTTGGTATTAAATCCGACTGCGGTGATTTTAAAGCCGATTTCAATTTTATTAAGACCCAAGTTTTGATAGCTGAGGGTTGGAACGTTTTGGAACGTTTGTCAGTCGCTGTGTTTTTTCAGGGTTATCATCATTATTTTCAGCCCGTAATCACAGAATAAATAATAGTACTACGTACTGTAATCGCCCACCGTTGAGCATAATAGACCCTACTTTTTGTATGCCACTCACGCTGGTCCTGAGCCAATCTTAGCCAGCTACGCAATAGATAAACCTAGACCAATGCCGCTAACAAAGCTAAAACGCGAAAAAACAGCTGTTCTATATATTTTGTCGAGGGCAATATTTTTTTTTGTTCATGTTACGAGACAAGCTAGACTTTCACCTGGTGGTAAGCGTCACGCCTGCCACTAACAGTAGCAGTGCCAGAATTGTGAGCTTGCGAATACAATCCTGCGCCGCACTGCACTGCGCTCGTCACCCTAATATCGTCGTCAGCCATAAAACGTCCACTGCTGGACGAAGGCCTCCCCCTTAGACCGCCACACTGTATTGTATATATACATACTTGGATATACAAAAATACATACTTGGACCTGGGTATGTCCTAAAACTGTATCCAGAACCACCGGAGGACGGGAAGCAGCGTCCTCTTAGTTAACGGTGGTAACACACTGCGATCCCCAAGCCACATGCCAAGCGTGGGGATTATGGCAACCCCTCCCTATTAGGGGAGAGGCCTTCGTCCAGTAGTGGACGCCTTCTGGCTGATGAGTGAGTGAGTGACATACTTATATTACATACAACACCCAGACACATATCAAACATCTATGTTCGTCACATAAATGTTTGCCCTGCGTGGAGATCGAACCCAAGCCCTACAGCTCTGACAGCAGATATGCTACGAACTGATAGATCGATTATAATGTTGCTGAGCCTTTTAAGATTTGCGTTGCTTGCCTGTTGGATATACTGTTATGTAGAGAAACCTGGATCTTTCTCTGGACTGAAAAAAACAAAATGACCTATCGCTTATTAAAACGTAAAGGGTTCAATGACAAAGAAACTTTTAATCTTCTTAAAACTTTACGCCTTTCCCTTGTTAAAATTTACAAAAATCTGACCCGAAAATTGAAAAGTGACGGTAATCCGAATTCCAATTATAGGATCCTTCAAACTCGAAACTGTTTTAATTGATTCCGCGAGCGAATCTCAAACGAATTAGGTATATAATATACATAGATATATACATGATTCTCTGTTCTCTGTTTTTGAAGTTATAGTGAAAATAAAATATAGTACATTTAAAAAAAAAAATGTTTGCACAGTGGTGACTTAAGGGGCTTAGGGGGTCGGGATGCTTTAAAGTGGTGAAAATGGGGCGTAAAAAATAATTAGTAATTAACCCAGAGGTACGTATCTTCCATACGAGTATTTTGGAACGGGGCGATTTTTTCCGTTCGCGGACGAAGCCGCGGGGGACCTCTAGTATTGTATTTATTTAATACACATACAAAACAGAATGCAATAATTTAAAGCTATCTCATAAGTTACATTTTATAGCTCTGTACTACATTCTAAAAATATGTATGCCTAGCTGCATTAATAATAGAAGTATTTAACATAATATACACTAGACTAGAGGATTAGGTATACAAGACAAAGGAAGAATTAGTTATAGTCTAATCTAATAATAAAATAATCTCTGTCCCTCTGTTTTATCATCATCATCATATGCTTATACACCTCCATCTAATCCACTGGAGCTACTATGCCAGCGGCCCAGAGCCTCGCTCCGTTACTTCAAGGAGCTGGGTTGGCTCGGGTAGACGCTGCGGGAAATGCACAATACACCCCAAGCGGGACGTCAGTGCAGGACTTATCGCCCCCACATTGAATAAGAATAAGAAGAATCTCTGTCCTTATTGACTGACTGGCAGACAACGCACAGCATATAGCTAAAGCATATAAATGTAGTCTAGTAGGTCTAGCGCCTGACCAGTGCGACCACTCGCTCAGATTGAACGTTGCTCTACAAGTTTATCGATATAAATAATCTGCATATCTACATTATTGTATTCTGCTACTTTCATACGTATATTAGGTAAGTAATTAAGTATAGAAAATATCTACACTACAATTATTATAAAAAGATAGTTTGTTCGAATGCAAGGGGTAGCCTTCAAAACGATATACTGAGTAATCTTAATACTGAAAATAGTTGTGCTAACAAGAAGTCTTGACGGGACCTGGGTATGTCCTAAAATTGCATCCAGAACCACCGGAGGACGGGCAGCAGCGTCCTCTCAGTTAACGGTGGTAACCATTCTGCAATCACCAAGCCGCCTGCCAAGCGTGGGGATTATGGCAACACCTCCTTTTAAGGGAGAGGCCTTCGTCCAGCAGCGGAAGTAAGTATAACTGATCCCGTGATTACATTGCTGGTCAAATCGTAGCCAAAAAGTGGATTCAAGTATGACCATTGTTAAAATGTTTCCAGTAGGCAAACAAACAAAAGTCAGACACACTAGTTTTGTTAGTTAATTCGAGAAACATGTGGTTCTTCTCTTAGCTACAAAAAGTACAATATAAGTTTGTATGCGTGTTGCGAACCCCTTTGACAGACGTTTTTATTCCTCGTAAAAGTCTTTGGTGTTGCTTTCGTGCTAAAAAGCACTTCAATGTTTAAACAAATAAACACTGCAAAAGATCGACACAAAACACACAGTCACACACACACACACACACACACTTTACACACACACACATCAACACAACACTCTTTATAGTTACTTTTCGCAATGCTTCTCTATTACCGAGTCTGAACACGTCACGGGAAACTTTTGTGATTTACGATCAGATTTACTTTTAAAACAAAATATTATTGTGAAGACGACTTGTGGATACTACCTAAAAAAATAAGCAGCCTGTCTGGACCGTCTTTGAAATAATAGCATACAGCATCAATTTAATTATCTTTATCATATCTATACTTACTTACTTACTTATACTTTTATCATAATCACAACGAGTTACCTTTTCTCATTTATTATGCTTAACCATTTTTCATTCAGTACTTAGTATAATCTTTTCTTGCGGCATGCCACCACTGGTCTGGTTCTGTTTTTTCTTAGATCTTCTAGGTTTTAAGGGTACCTACTTACTTATTTCTGCACTACAGAATAGGTATAGTATTATTTCATAGACTGAGGGATTAGTAGTATTAGCTCGCAAGGTTTGCAAGTTGAAGTGGCAATGGGCAGGCCACAACGCTCGGAGAACTGACAACCGATGGGGAAGAAAGGTTCTT
Source organism: Erannis defoliaria (assembly GCA_905404285.2). Lineage (NCBI taxonomy): Eukaryota > Metazoa > Arthropoda > Insecta > Lepidoptera > Geometridae > Erannis > Erannis defoliaria. The sequence continues at coordinate 4,210,989 of FR990078.1, forward strand.
GAGTGGCTATCGCGAACCAGAAGACGCAGCGTCTAAGGGGGAGGCCTTCGTTCAGCAGTGGACGTCTCCGGGCTGATGATGATGATGATACAGGGTGTTAGTTTGAACACCGTTATCCTTCTAGGATATCATTGTACTCATCGTTATGAACAACTTTTACTAAATACCCGGTATAGATACCTATACAATGTGTAACAAAAAAGTTTAACAATACTGAAGGCTATGTATGTACTCATTATTATGAACAACTTTTACTACCTATGAGACCAACCCTGAAACCGCGAAAAAAATCCGCTGTTCCATACAAAAGTTTATTGACCTTGGACATAATGAATGGAACAGATGTTTTTTTTCGCGATTTCAGTTTTAGCCCCATAGTAAAAGTTGTTCATAATGATGAGTACTTACATACCCTTCAGTATTGTTGAACTTTTTTGTTACACATTGTATATACTACCTACAAATACTAAGAAGCTAATTTCTCCAAGACAAATACATAACCCTCACACAAAGTCTTCACCGTGTTGAAAAATACTAAACACGATAGCGAGGTCGCATAATTAAGTTTGGTTAGGAAAAAACTTAATAATGTTGCATAATATCTTACCATATCCAAGCCATACCTATTTATTGAAGTCTACCAAAACTGGCGCTTCTGATTGTCAAGCGACTTACTGATAAGACAATAGGAGTCTGATCGATATTCTGGTACGTTAATAAATAACGTAGAGTTCGGGCAAAGCTACTTTTAGCCTGATATCTCTGCTTCAAGGCCGCGAGTTCACCGGCATAGCTACTCACGTAAATTACCCACCTGCCCTCCCTAGAGTTCCGATAAAGCCGTGGAAATACGAGTGACTCGGGTTATTGAACCAAAAGACGTAAATTTTTATAAGTAAAGTCTTCATACTTAAGTAGCCAGACTGTAGACCAAGTAGTCGGAGTATACGAGTAACTAGTAGCCTTGCGCGGAATAAAGAGCGACTATGGGCACACCATTATAACTGCAACAGATCCACAGGCTGGTCTCAAAGTCCCTGCTGTCTTTGAGAACTCTGCGATTCCCAAGCCGCCTTCCAAGCGTGGAGATTGTGGCAAATCCTTGCTATTAAGGGGAGAGGCCTTCGTCAAGCAGTGGACGTCTTCTGGCTGTTATTTGACGGGCACACCATTAGCTTGCTGATCTGGTGACAATGCAGGGCAATGAACGAGACTGGCACAAAAGGAATCTTATATTCAGAACAAGAAGATGGAAATTGGTTGCTGATGGCAATGATGAATTTAGTATCAAATAGCAAATTTTTCACAGGTTCACCGACATAAGGTTTGCAAGTTGAAGTGGCAATGGGCAGGCCACATCGCTCGAAGAACTGATAACCGATGGGGAAGAATGGTTCTTGAGTGGCGATCGCGAACCGGAAGACGCAGCGTAGGAAAGCGCGGGCAACCGTTGGATGCAAATGGCAGGTTGTCGTACAGTGTGGCGGTCTAAGGGGGAGGCCTTCGTTCAGCAGTGGGCGTCTCCGGGCTGAGATGATGATGATGATGATAATATCGCGACATTTGCTCCAATTGTTGCTTTCATTAGAATATATACCTTCACTAACATCTCCGATTAATAGTCTCATATATTGATGCTGGGTCAACGTTTACTCGGCTAAATATTTCACGGATATCACAAAGGCAATACAAGACTGCGAGGGTGGCGTTTAAACGAAATAAAATTCCTTTTGGCCCGACTCTCTTTGACCCGGTTTTTCTTCTGTATATTAAAGGAAATTGAATTTTCGTCCTTATTCCTTCGCCTTAGAAGCCGAGAAGTCAAAGATATTCTCGGTACTAAGGACGGTAGGCGTTTATGTATTATACTTTCTCAACATGTAGAGTAATCTTGTGTGTGTGTTGTGATTTGTCACTTTGATATGAAGTGACAACATTGCAGCAACAATGGTGTATATGTCGCAGCCAAATTGTAGAATTCGTCTTATTACATAATGGCTAGCCATTTTACCGTATTGCCGTATTACAAAACCGAGCAGTTTCGTAATACAACGGAACAACGTTTAGCCGGATTGTCATTGCGATACGTTCTACATTACGGCGGCCTATGTTTAGCCAAATTGTAATAAAGGTGTCAACATTACAAAATGTTTACCATATTAACAAAATTATATGGTATTCAGCAAACCATACAAATTTATGTTAGAAAAGGCACTTTGTAAGTCAGTAGCAGGCATACAAAATATTTTTAACAAATAAAAAAGTGACACTTAGGTTATCAAATAATAAACAGGTTAAAGAATAATCGGGAGTGTCTAAAAATTGTCAAAGCGGCGGATCATGACTCGCTCGATTACATTATGGCTAGCCGTGCCGCCGCATTGTATGAGCGCTTCGCGTTCTACAACGCGAAGCTGTCATACAATGCGGCGGAATTTCTTTCAGCCGTAATTCATTCTGGCCTATGGTTAATACGCTACTTTATAAAACGGCTCTATTTTTTAGAATGGCTAGCCATTACATATTTTGGCGTATTCTGCAATTTGGCTGCGACATATAGACCATGTTGTTGTACTATGTTTTTTTGTTGTTGAACAATGAGCCTCGAAAAATATTAAGTAATATTGCATAGAATAGAGGCAAGTTTAGTAAATAAAAATAAATATTTACCAAGTACTCGTTTTATCTTATAGTGTTTTTTTTAACTATAATATTATCCTTCACCGTTCCACTGTTTGTTGTTTTACCCCTTCCACTTTTCTCTACTTTGTTCAACTTGGGTCCAATATTTTAGGTAAGAGTCGAGTTTGTTTGATCTCCGAACTAGTGTTTTGCTATAAACCAAATAATTAGGTACGTTTACCATCTGGATTTTATCGCGCACAATACACAACTACCACCACGCAAACGGCTATTGAAATTGAAACAAGGCCAAAACGTCGAGGTAAATAAAAATAAATGGGTTTGTGCGCGATTAAGTACTGCGGTGACAAACGTAATAAGTTAACCGTAATAATCAGCCTTTTTTGGTATCGGGTGCCCAGAATGACACTACCAAGCATAGAGCTTTTAGTACGTCCATCGTCCATGCTACCAAGTCGCCATCCGTACATGTGGATTAGGGGTTTTCTGCTCGAGTTCGAGAAATCTCGAGATATTTGGCTTCATTCGAGAAGAGAAATAAAATACCGGCAGTCGAGAATTCTCGAGGTCCGAATTATTGCACCAAGTGCACGCTTGTACATGGCTTATGGGGATTAATTTTAAACTCTTTTTCTTCCTAGCACTTTGACCCGTTTTTTATTCTGGGTACTCGCGAAGATGTGGAACTCGCCGCTCGAGTCTGTGTTACTACAAAAATGTAATATTAGAATGCTTTCTCCTTGCTAAGCCTGTCCGCACACGCATTCGGCACGGCTTCCGTCAGGCACCGGTCCGGCGCCGTACGACCGTAACACACTGCGCACAATTAACTGGTGCGAGCGAGACGGGCGTCTCGAGAAATTTCTTACGGTGTGCGGGACCTAGTACAAAATGTATGGACGGAGCGCCTTCGGGCGAAACCAGACGGTTTTTCTTACGGTTTTTCTCGTCGTATGGGCCCGGCCTAATAAGCGTGCTTCATTCTGGATCAAGACGTGACAGCTTAATTGGGACCCCGCTTGATTTGAAATCGTGAGGTCGCGGATTCCAATCCAGGCTCGTACCAGAAGAAGAAAAACATTGAGAGGAGACCTGCATACGTTTGGAGACGAAATTCAATGACGTAAGTGAATCCACCAACCAGCAAGCGGGCCAGCGTGGTGGTTATGGCCCAACGTCCTTCGAGGTCTAGGTCCAGCAGCAGACAATGCTTTATGCTTTATGCTAATTCTGAATCCACATCTTTGGTTAACATCATGCAGACAGGGTGTCCGACCCAAGTACGATATATTAAAATTAAGAGAAAACGTAAAACGTAAGTACATTCCTAGTAAAATTTATGTTTGCCCCTAAAAACAACACGATATCTTTGATTAACCTACTTATGCTCTCAATCCAGAAACGTTTGAAGTCCCTTATTTAGAGGTCGTATTTAGTTCTTTGTTTCGATTTCAAAGAGTGAATAGCCGTTGTCTGAAGGTATAGGGTATCGGCATAGGCGACGTAGGGGGAGTTGGGTGGTTCTACGCCTCTTTTCCTATTACGTCACTTGTGGGCCTAGCGATACTGGATCTTCCAAAACGCACTATTTTCTAATGCTCTTTTTTGATATTGTTTTGAATAGTATGACCGCGAACCGGAAGACGCAGCGTAGGAAGGCCCCCCACCAGGTGGACCGACGACATTGTAAAAGTCGCGGGCAACCGGTGGATGCAAATGGCAGGTTGTCGTACAGTGTGTCGATCTAAGGGGGGAGGTTTTTTTTTTTTTTTAAGGGGGAGGCCTTCGTTCAGCAGTGGACGTCTCCAGCTGATGATGATAACGATGATGGGTATAGTACATGGTCTTAAAACTAATAATATCCGTCCATTATCAACCGTCATAGGTATACAAATTTATAATATCAAATTAATTAACACTATCTTAAATTAAGGAGTCAAATTGATTAATTGTATTAACAAGCCCATCCGTAAACATGTAAACGTCACGACATTTTAATTTAAAAAATCTTCTACTTCAAAAACAGTCCTTCTTCAACCACTTTTTCAACTGTGCACAGAATCGTTTGTAAGGTAGGTCAATTAAAACTTTCGGCAGGGAATTAAAAATCAGAGCAGCCATGTGTTGTGCACTATGTATAGAATCCTTAATCCGGAGAGTAATGATACGCTGCTAAACTTTACACTATATATATATTTACTACTTATATGTACACTTTATAATTTTAATCAATGTATAGGTCATTTCTGTGAGTTACTTTCTTAACGGATGAATTTTAAAAAGCGAGTCGGCGCCGGCCTAGCACCATGCGCCTCACACCTACCCCCTCCAAGCATCCTTTGATGGTGGGTAAGTTGTCCCTGATTGGGCGATGGTGCTACGACAGCGCCCTCTAGGCTAGACTTCATTTTAATCAGGTGCATAATCAACGTAACAACTATAATATTATATTATATAATACCGGCTGTTAGTTTGAACACCGTTATCCTTCTAGGATATTATTGTACTCATCATTATGGACAACTTTTACTATAGGGCCAGCCGTGAAATACCGAAAAGAAATCAGTTGTTCCATACAAATTTTTTATTGAACTTGAACAAAATGTATGGAGTAGCAGGTTTTTTGTTGCTATTTCAGGGTTGGCCCCATAGTAACAGTTTTTCATAATAATGAGTACAATGAAATCCTAGAAGGATAACGGTGTCCAAACTTACAGCCGGTATTATTAAAATCGAAGGAGGCGACAACATCGCAGGTTTCCTAAGATGCTGTCACACCCAGCGGTATAAAGCTACGGGCAGGACGTCTTCCCAAGGTCGTGTCGTGTTTAGCAACTCGCTCACGGCGGCGTCTCGGTTCGGTAATGTTATGGAACTAAAGAACTACTCAGGTACTTACTTAGCCAAATGAAAACCTTCCTTACGCTGAGTGAAAAAATATACGAGTAGAGTATGTGCGATTAGGCTTATATATTAACCTTTATAGTACAGCGTGTTTGAGGGGTAGCAATTACGCTTGTTTATTCTACCCATATACGGCCTTACTTAAAAACGCCGCTCAAACTTAGTCATTGCTTAAGCTTCTCTGTTTTGTTCTTGCACGTGACACGTCACGTCAGAGAGAAGTTGACAGAGCATCTTGCAGTGATTAACGGTTGAGAAGTTTTTTTTAAGTAAGACTGTAAAGGTTTTAAATTCATTTATTGTGTGTTTTTGTGAGTTGTTTCATTTGTTTTGGGAACGAAATATTCCTCTAGATTTTAACAATCTTGAGTTTAATAATAATACGCTTAAAAAATACAACCGTATTCAACTTCGAATACCAGGATGACATCTTCATATTATCTAGTAATTTTGATTTAAAATCCAAACTATTGAACCGATTTAGATAAAATTTATATGAGACCACCTCTGAAGTACCTATTACCTACAAACTAAAAAAAGAATCATCAAAATCAGTTCATAATTGGCGGAGTAATCGCGTAACATACATAAAAATATATATTTAGAAAACGAATTGAGAACCTCCTTTATTTAAGTCGGTTGTAAAGTGGTTTAATTTGATGAGTAGATCAAGGAACTCCTTAAATTTTTTGGTACACTTACCTGAACCATAGAGTAAGTGTTAGTAATCTATGTATTCTTAATCTATGCCTGAACCATCCTTTAAATCTGTTATTGTTTATTTACATTTATTCAAGCGAAAATGTGGGAATGTCCTAAAACTACATCCAGAACCACCGGAGGACGGGCAGCACCGCGTCTTCTCGGTTAACGTTGGTGAACATTCTGCGATCCCCAAGCCGCCTGCCAGCGTGGGGATTATGGCGTAGTACTATTATTTATTCTGTGTTTATGGCAACCCCTCCCTATCAAGGGGGAGGCCTTCGTCCAACAGTGCATGTCACCTGGCTGATAGTGTAGTGTGAAGCGACAATCAGATCAAGCTGGAAACAGTAGAAACAATACTATTTATTCTGGCGGAAATTCTGACCCACAATACGAGGGTTCCGGGTTTCTGAGCTTAGCGAGGGATATATATAGAGTCCTGAGTAAAGCGAGGGGTTCAAGCTGCCCAAGACGAAGACAGGCTTTATTCCAGAGGAGCATACTCTACTTTTCACACCTTCTGCGAGACAATAAAAAGCCAGGGCTCCATAAATTAAAATTCACTGTCAATCACAGGACCAAACACTGTCTTTTGTTTCACATTCTTTGTAAACGCGCCTATTTTTTGAGTTCTGCTTATGGTGGCCAGTTCGATTTTCGAACAAACCTCTTTACAATGCCATATGGGCATTTTTTTTACTTAGACTTTACGAATTTGATGTTCCAAATTCAAATCACTTTATTCCTTAGGGAGTTTCATACAATCCCTTAAGAGATAATGCCTTACTTTACGTTGAGGTTGCATGATATGTAATTGGACATTGTCGAGCAGGTGGTGTAAGAATTCATTTTATCATTGTCGCTGCCTAAAAGCATCAAAGCGTTGCATTTAATACTAACATATCGTTCGATACATCTAGAAACGAAAACTAAACTAAATGATGTCCGGTTCTCATTTCTTTATTCTATCGAGTTCGTTTTACGCATTTTTCGATAGTTTTTATGCTAGCAGCGGACGCTGTGTGAAATCGTAGATCCTGGTCCCTTAATAGGTACTAGAACATTATCATTACGTGTATAAATGTCTTTATAATGTCATCTTCAGTACTCCTAACGCTTTTAAAGTTACTCTGGGAGTTTTGGCGGGAACACGGAAAAATCATGTCGCTGCATTCTATTATTTTCTTAAACTTGTGTTGTTTCGCGAATTAATGATTAAAAATGGTGGTGTTTTATTCATTGAGTGTTGAATTACATGCACGAGTGTGGGCAAGTGATATAACGTGGTGAAACATGTCTCTTCGTGTTGTTATCAAAACTCCGTAAACACCCATAGTAAAGTCGCCACAACTTTACTAGAGCATGACTTAGTAGACTCGAAAGTGATTAATTTCGTGTGACTGACTGTGATTTGATGACGATTTCATAACTTGATACTATATATATATATATACTTGAAAATGCATAATCTTGGCACTGGCTGAATGCACAACGTGCGATGCCAAAAACTAAGAAAGAAAAGAAAGTTACTCTGACACTGGTCCACTCACCCTAACAAAGGGCAATAAGCTAAACCAAAAGAGTTTTGGCGGGAACACGGAAAAATCATGTCGTTGCATTCTATTATTTTCTTAAACTTGTGTATTTTCGCGAATTAATGATTAAAAATGGTGGTGTTTTATTCATTGAGTGTTGAATTACATGCACGAGTGTGGGCAAGTGATATAATGTGGTGAAACATGTCTTTTCGTGTTGTTTTCAAAACTCCATAGAAGTTCAGAGTAAAGTCGCCACAACTTTACTAGGGCATGACTTGGACTCGACTATGACTAATTTCGTGTGACTGACTGTGATATCATGACATATTTGACTTGATTTTAATATAATACTTGGAAAAATCATAAACATGACACTGGCAGAATGCACAACGTGCGATGCCAAGAACTAAGGGAAAAAAAAAAAAAAAAAGCTAAACCAATTTGAAATTTCGCACTTGACACGCTTCACTCGTCTATTTTTATTCTTAGTTCAGAATTCTGCTTTCTTTTTCAAATTGAAAAATGCGTAAATAGAAGGTCTGCTATAAGTATTAAAATTGGCCCATAGGGACATCCACGCTATGCCAATGATTTTGTGGACCAAAGAAAATTCAATACTATGTAAGCCTTGAAAGGACACCTACACGGTTTAATATTTGGGAAAAACAAGCGTAAAGCCAAGCCGTAGTATTTGTGGACCGCACAATAAACCAAAATCAGCGTCATCATGTGACACCTCTATATTTGGGACAGTGACGTCATGGGGTGGTTCGCGCCTCTCTCGTGAAAACAAGCTTCTACCTACGCGGTAGAGATCGATAAGGAACGCACGTCTCAAACACAGGTACGGGAAAAGGACCTAAACAGACTAGTGAGTTTTAGCATCGGCGATCAGCGATTTAGTCTCTTGATACCGTAACCGATTGGTGCCTACAGATTTGCCTGATTTTTGAATATCGTTGTTGTCGATCGATATGAAGTATCTGTAGTTTTGTTGATTTTTGGAGCATTGAACGATCGTTAAGCTGATCAACAAAAGAGCAAATTTCGATCAATCGATCAGTAAACTGACGGATAACGATTTTTACTATCGTTATTATAGATCGGTTTTTGCTCTTTTGTTGTTTAAGCTAACGATTAGTTTTGATTAAGTTAAGCTAACGATCGTTTAATGTTCTCACGCGTCAATCATCACAATTCCAATAAATAATTTATTTATCAATCATTGATTTAGGAAACAGAGGATATCGCACGTCGTAACTGAAATACGAAAACGGTGGTTCATTATACCGACAAAAAAATTGCATCTCTAAAGTAAAAAAATCGAAGTATGTAAAAATATATCACACAGTGAGAACGAACGAACACACAGTGAGAACGAACGAAGTGTCATTAGCTATTCGACAAAATATATTTTATCGTTTTCGTGTCTTGCATTGTTTACACCTCCCCTCCTCCCCAAGACAATGCTATAGCAACGCCCGTGCCCGGGTTGGAATATTATTTTATGCTCTGTATTTTTTTTTGTGTAAAAGCCTTAGCTTAGTCCACTCATGTTTAAGAGTCAATGGATGTGGACCGGAAGATCACAGGCGGTTTTCAGGTCACTTGCTTTGAAAACAATAAAGCTGTGGGGGAACTAGCATGCAACATACATTTTTGTTCGAACGAATCTAGACCTATGCCTATTTCACATACGGTACAGTTTAAAGTAAAGAAAGGAATTGGTGTGTTATCCCTTGATGTGGAGCTTCGAATTTAGTTTTCAGTTTTATCGGTTGCCCTTGAGCGAGGTCGGGACATAAAGCTTTGGCTGTGATTTGTTTTCGTAATCAGGGGACGGAACTTTGTTAAAGCTTTAGTTTCAGTACCTACGAGGCATATAACTAGCGACAAGGTTACGCGTATCGGTATCAGTATCGTGTAGAAAAATGACTTTTACCGTCAACGAAATGTATAGGACAGATGTTTTTAGGGATTTCAGGGTTGGTCCAATAGTAAAATTTGAATGAAGGAAAGGAGAATAAAAGAGGTCATTGCGTTCAATGACGAATACAATGACCTTCTTTCGGATTAGTAATGCTGATACGCGTAATCCTGTATTTAGGATATAGCACTGTCGCAGCCACTGAAGAGAGAAGTGAATAGAACGGAAATGTGACGGGCCGCGCTAGCCGGCAGCTCTACTAATATACATGTTTTTAAACTGAGAATACTCAAAAGACAATTTAAATAGACGCGTAGGAAACCAAACCACATTGCATCGTAATTAGATCAATTTTAATCTGTTGCAAAATGGCATTTCGTGCGTTTTACTTCAAATGCGCAACCAATTATTGGCATTTTTTCGTCGTAGTAACTATACAATTATGTGTGAAACTGGCGACAGCGGTTTTCCGTACAATTGCTTTACAACATTGTTTTGATAGCCGTTCTTCCTAAGTGGGCTTTCGCTTCTCTGTGTTCGCAGTCCTAGCTAGGTTGGAATTACAAGAAACTTTTTACTTATGTGATTGAGCCTCATGTCTAGGGCTTGGGAAGTCTCGACATTCCACCCACGACCTAAGTCCCGGGACTTCAAGACTTCTCGAAATAGAATTAGAATCGAGTTAATTTTTGGCGAGATGTATCAATAAAAAGCAATTTTGAAAAAAAAAACGACATTCGTTGAACATAAAATCAAATTCTAACATCTATAACGTCAAAGAGAGCGTCGCAATGGCAAGTTCGCAAAACAACCGCGCACTGCATTCTCCTCATTAAATGAAATTGACGACTGACTGATAGACCGGGAGGGCACTATCGGTAAGCCTACCTCATCTAGTACCAGCTTGGAACAGGCATTGTAAGGAGACAGACAAAAAGTTATGTGTGCAGTAAGTAGTGTGAATGAGTGAGTCACAAATATCACAATTCACGATCTCAACAAATCTCACATAACAACAATATTGAGACACGAGACGTCTCGGGACCCAAACTCTACTCATGTCGTCCTCCATTACGTATCCGGCGTCAATGGCGAACCTCGCTAGCTCCTATGATGTGCACGCAGTGCAGGCAATGATATTATATGTTTCACAGTGCAGGTGGCTGGCGAAACCAAAGTTACTTTTAAATGTCCTACTGCAAGGCGCACGTGCAGTTGACCATCAGTTTCATCAGTTTTATTTGTTTTTTTTTTAACCGTCTTCGAAACAGGACGAGGTTCTATGTTTGACGGTATGTACATAAGTTTTTGTTTTTTAAATGTATATTCACCGATTTCTCCTTCAATAGTGGACCGATTTCGAAAAATAATAATTTGGAAGTGTATACTATCGTTGTGCCATGTTAATTTGAAGTCGGTATTTTTTTTTGAAAATGTTACTGTTTAATAGATCACTTTATGGCGAAAAAACTTAATTTTATACCCAGCTAATCGGACCAGTGGTTTCATTATCGGATTTCGATAAAAAACAAAAACGTTTTCGCATAACAGTACCTCATGTTGATAAAAAGGCCGTTTGAATACCAATCCACTTAACTACTACACTTTCACACCAATTTTTCATCGAAAATATTCAAAGTTTTCACATAAAGTATATTTTTAGATTTAAGCTTTTGAAAGTTTAATTTTCTTTGACCTTATTGCCGAGTAGTGGGCGATAAAATATTTGTTATTTAGGGTATAAAAATGAGAGTAAACGGAGGTAGGGCAGGCTGACCTTGATCTTGGGCGGTGACGTCATAAGGTGGCCGCCCTCCGGCACCTGCGCGCTATTCCGCCCTAACCCTGGGCAGATAAAAGCCGAATGAACCATTGGTTTTAGTTATAGCGTTGGAATGATTCAAGAATACTTGTTTATGTGTGTAAATAAGTAGTATGATATGACGCCTAGATATTGATTTACCCGGTACGTTCCACTATACATCTTTAGAGACCACTACCAAGCACGAGGCAAAATTTTTGGGTTGCTTTTTAACTGACATCAAATCATCATCATCATCAGCCCGGAGACGTCCACTGCTGAACGAAGGCCTCCCCTTTAGACCGCCACACTGTACGACAACCTGCCATTTGCATCCACCGGTTGCCCGCGACTTTTACTATGTCGTCGGTCCACCTAGTGGGAGGCCTTCCTACGCTGTGTCTTCCGGTTCGCGGTCCCCACTCAAGAACCTTTCTTCCCCATCGGTTGTCAGTTCTTCCAGCGATGTGGCCTGACATCAAATAATAAGCTTTAAAAAATATGTTTTGATTTAAAAAGCAAACTACTGAACCGATTTCAATAAAATGTATATGAGACCACCTCTGAAATATTACCTACCAAACAAAAAAAGAATCATCAAAATTGTTGTTTGTATTTGAATGGATATATTTTCAGATTGGTCCCATACAAATTTCTTTAAAATGGGGTTCAGTTTGGTTTTAAATCAAAATAATTGGAAATATATGTCTTTCAAATAAACGATTTTGCGGATTTTGCTTTGAAATCAGTTTTTTTAATATCTTATATTAGTTATAAAATATTAGTGTAAAATATCTTGTTGGTTGTTGTTTTTTCAAATTTTTAGGGTAAAATTTAGTAATTGAAATGTTATATTATGTAGTTGACAGATTGATCTGTTACACACACACATTTAATACTGCTAACAAAGCCGTTAAACATTAAAAAAAATGTGTCACCTTTTTATTTATGTCTTTAATCAATTTCTTCTGAGAGTTATACTTAGCAGAAATTCGAATTCTAGAGCGAAAGACTTATGCTCTGAGATATTGCGTGTTAGTTAGTATAATAATATTTTTCAGTTTCTTATTGCATTCGGAATCAAAACGTTATTGTCTTTCCTGTCTGAAAAAACGGCGGAAAAAGAAAATTTGAGGGCGCCCGTAGCAATTTCCATAATTTTGAACGAGTTGGTAATTTAACCAAAATTAATTCAATTACAACTTTTGGTTAGAGAACAGTAGCGCCGCCTGTTGGCCGCTGGGAACAAACTGTCTAATCTTTGCAGAAACTCTACATCGTAATAAACTGGTTCAAAGGAGCTTTATGTGCCAAAACTTTATACATTTTCGTATCTTTATGGTATTTATTACCGTTCCGTATTTAGCTTTGATTATATGAGAGAGAGCTAGATCCTACAAGGTATTTAGCCATCAGATTGATGGTTAAAGGTAATTGATCGTTCTGAATATTGACAAATAGCAAGGTAGTGTAAAGGCTGGCTTCCTCTAGGCGGGCTGGGTCGGGCCGCATCGTAAGGAATAATTACACCTACTTAGGTATGTTTTGTATAAAAGAACGTGCATGTGAGGGTTGTCTGGAAGAGTCCACTTTTAGCGATAAGACCGCCTTTTGTACCTATCTGTAGTGTATTATGTTTGTAATATCCTTTCTATGGTGTCAATAAAGTGTTATTGTATTGAATTGTACACTAGCGACGATCCGCCGACGATTGCAGTGAAATGCTTGACACGTCCACCGGAGGACGGGCAGCAGCGTCCTCAGTTAACGGTGGTAACCATTCTGCGATCCCCAAGCCGTCTGCCAAGCGTGGGGATTATGGCAACACCTCCCCTTAAGGGAGAGGCCTTCGTCCAGCAGTGGACGTCTTCCGGCTGTTGATGTGATGTGTGCTTGACAGGCCAGGCATTGTCAGATTTCTCTCTCTGCAGCATTACCCTGCTTCATCACGGGCCCTAGTCGTCTTTTCCGGGGCAGGCTTATACCTGGCCTTGCCTCGCTTCGTGCGACACCTTATGTTCAGGATTTTTAAGCCATCAGCCTCTTCTTTTTCTAGCAGTTTTTTCTAGCAGTCTAGCGGAGACTGGCAGTGACCATGTCCATTGCTTTTCCTGAATCGGCCGACTAGCAGCTGGTGGTTCTCTCGGTAGTTGCTTTCCGATTAATGATCACCATTAAGCTTTATAACTGCTTTGTTTGATCATACTTCGTGGCTACCGTTTTACCCTAAAACAATTAAAATGATCAGAGGCAAACTACTGGACGCATGCCACGAGCTATTTCACGTCGCTTACTACGCTTTTGTTATACCGTGTTTGTTTTACCTACAAAACACTTTTAAAAAAAAACAACCGACAACTTCGAATACCTGGATGATATCTTCATATTTTCTAGTAATTTTGGTTTAAAAACCAAACTAATGAACCGATTTCGATTAAATTTATATGGGACCACCTCTGAAGTATTGTCTATCAAAAAAAAAAACATTAAAGTCAGTTCATATATGGCGGAGTAAACGGGTAACATACATACGTAAAAAAAACATATAGTCGAATTGAGAACCTTCTTTTTTGAAGTCGGTTGAAAATACTACAACATGACAGCTGGACCCTGCCTGGACCCAATGCCCAGAATCATCTCTTAGAAAAATTTCATTCCCATTCTCCAATGCAAGTTTCGTTCGCAATAAACATTAAAATTCAGCTTTAGAGTTGTTTGTTTGAAATCTTGTAACATGGTTATATGATATTCTCGTAAATTAAGACAATTACAGAAATTTACAGAATTTGCTTAATTTCCAAAGCGGAATTCTACCAAGTGATATATACCTAATATCAGCGACAATGATAAGTTGAATGGACGGGAAATAAGCGCACGGATTTTGAAGCGCCGGCTCTCCACTCGCTTCAGTCATACTCTGCCTTTGCGACATGTGAGCCGTACGATACGACAATACAAACTTCTAATACATGTACATGTACATACATGTTCTCTTTTTGTCATGCAATAATTAGATTCGCTATCTCTATTTTCTGGCAAATGTAATATACATACTTTTAGCTATAGGTATGCTTGATTGTGTTGTCTTGTTAATTTTGATCGATTTGCAAGCGCTGGGCCCGTCCATTCCATTATCACCGTCGCTGCCTATTATATCAAAAACTAGAAGATGTGAATTGAATAGTCAGTTCACAACTTCGTAGTATAAACTACCTTTTGACGTCCAGTATTCCACGACACCTAAAATCTTTTCATTAAATGGGAGCTAGATTCCTCTTTACATTGGACACTGAAAGCTTTTGAGCGTAGGACTCTTCTATTTACGTTTCATCGTAGATTTCTTACGACCTTTGTTCTTTTTATATCTTACTTGAATATTAAAAGGTGTTCATTAAAATTGAAAGATTGTACCTACCGAATTTTATTCTCTTTGCGGAATGAAAAGCTTTATTTTGTTTTACCATTTTGCAATTTACTCACCTCTGATAATTACATTTATTATTTTAACTTTAAGTTCTGAAAATTGGTCGTTTATTATAGTTGATTTAATATGATTTAAAGTTTGTTTCAAATAATAAATATAAATAAATTTTGTTTGGCAATGTAGTATTGTTTGTTTATTTATAAATTATGGTTTGTTTATTTAAAGTCTATCGGTAATAAAACCTATACTAATACTGGCATTGGGTTGTTAAATGAATGCTATTTTTTTTTCGTTGTAAATATGCAGGTAAAAGACAATTTACAACTTTGTTTTTTATGCTACGCTACGTTACATAAGCTCGAAGTATATAAAGTGAAAATAAATCACAGATGATTTCTTTGGAAGTCTTTGTTTGTAGGAATCGAATCTTCTACAAATCTTATAAAATATCTATATTTTGTGCTATGGTACGCAATGTCACGTAATTCTGCGTGAAAATCCAGTTGGCTTGGCGACTGGAATCGCTCCGAGTACGCGGATGGCTCCTAGTTTAATTTGAGGAACTAGGGCGGATTCATGAATAATGTACTGCCTCAGAATAAGTTCTCGCTAGCTTTCTATCCGATTGCAAAGTTAGCTCCCTTCAAATTAGTGCCGAAACTTCAAAATCTGTTAAAAATGTTTGTAGCAGTTAGGGCTCGTAGCATAGTTGAAGCATAAATAGCTTAGATAGATAGAAGTATATAGCTGTTAACGATAGCTGTTATATACAAACAAATAAGTAATACTGTACGTGCGAGAGAGACTTTCAAAAAGTCATGTTGCAATGCCGACTTCTATAATTATGTTCCTCTTCAGCATGCCATCCTTGTCTCCTAGCCCCTGTTAGAAGACAAATTCTTTTAATAATTTATTTTTCTTTAGAATAAAATGTTATGTAGTGGCTAGTAGAATAGCTAGCTACCAGATCTTATAGCATAGCCGTAGCGTCTATAGCTAGCTGTCAGCGCTTATAGTATAACAGTAGGGCTGGTAGTAGCTTAGCTAGCTGTCAGCGTTTGTAACATAGCTGTTTTAGCAGCGTAGTTAGCGTAAGTAATAAATCAGTAGCATTCTTGGTTTATTCATTTATAAGCTTAGCATTGGTAGCTCTGCTGTAGCAATCTTAACGCAGTTATAGTAATAGCTTAGCTTCGCTGTTTGTAATTTGTAGAGTAGAGTTTATAGCTTGCTCCATTAGCGCTTGGAAAATTTCTGTACAATTTGCAGCATATTTATTTAATTTTTCCCTAGCAGTGGATAAAACCACTGCGCTGTCATGATTGTTATGGGTGGATGCGCATGCCAAGAAAATGGCGTCTAATAAAACGGTCAGAAGTGATTTAAAACAATCCACAGGTGTATTCATTTCCATCTCAAGCATCCGCGAAATAATTAAAAAGTATCGAAGCGAGACGGCGACCTCGTATGACCTATTTCTCTTCTCATCTAGCCAGGTCAATACGACGAAACTTGCCACACGAAACTCTTTCCTAAATATGTTAATTATACAGGTGACTTTTGCACGTTGCAGGTTAACCCGAAATAGATTTGCGAGACATCAGCTATGGTTATTGATTGTTTGGAATAGTAGGTAATAATTTTAATGAGAGTCTCATAATTAATTGCTTCTGAATCTTGCTAGTAAACATCTGGGACTGTTTCCTTGTTTTACAGTTGCTTCCTATCAGCCAAAAAACGTCCACTGCTGGACGAAGGCCTCCCCCTTAATAGGGAGGTGTTGCCATAATTCCCACGCTTGGCACGCGGCTTGGGGATCGCAGAATGTTCACCGCTGCAGCCCGTCCTCCGGTGGTACTGGTTGCAGTTTTAGGACATACCCAGGTCCTTCACACACTTCACTAATCACAGTTGCTTGTTGGGTTTAAAATGATTGCTAGAAAGCCTACAAAATTATTGGACTACATTATGGATAACATCTACAAAAATTGACGACTATTTTATTTGTAAAAGTTTGTTTGAAATAATAAATTAAAATTGTTTGGCAATGTAGTATTGTTTGTTTTTTAAAATTATGGTTTATTTATTTGAAGTCTATCGCTAATAAAACCTTTAATAATACTGGCATTGGGTTGTTAAATGAATGTTTTTTTGTTTTCGTTGTAAATATGCAGGTAAAAGACAATTTACAGCTTTGTTTTTTATTTATGCTACGCTACGTTACATAAGCTCTGTGTATATAAAGTGAAAATAAATCACGGACGATTTCTTTGCATGTCTTGGTTTGTAGGAATCGAATATTCGACGAATCTTATAAAATACCTATATTTTGTGCTATGATACGCAATGTCACGTCATACTGTGTGAAAATCCAGTTGGCGTGGCGACTGAATTCGTTCCTTGTATCCGAATGGACAGCCGACTTTAGACCCTCTTATACCCCCCTCCCCATGCTGGTTCGATGCAGGTCGGGTAGGCGGATCATAATTATAAGTATACCTATGCCAATAAATTTCTTCTCAACCGAAGAACTCATTGGTACAGCCACCGGATCGAAATTACAACCCCACGATTGTGAAATGCGTTTTCTACCAACTGCGAATACGACGCCATAGGTTTAACAAGAGATTTTATTGTGTAAAGAATCTAAGAAGCGTAGTCCATACTACGACTTTTACAGTGTTACCTTAAAAAAACTTTTCAACCGTTAGTCACTGCTTAAGATATTCTGCCATCTTCTCTCTGACGTGAAGTGTAACATGCAAGAACAAGACAGAGAAGTTTAAGCAGTGACTAAGAGAATCGAGATTATTTTAGGTAAGGCTGTTAGATTATAAAAAACAGTACAAACTATAGATGCCGTAAATCAAAGCGTGTCACTTTTCGAGTTTCAACCATGTTTTATCAGGGGGTCTAAAATGTCCGCATTAAGCAATTCCTCTAAAAGCAGTTCATCTTCAAAATTCTTAGCAGAATGCATTTTGTAAAACGTTGCTCTCCAGTATTTTCTAACGAATTTACTAGCAGATTATATGCAATTCATCTTTCACCGACCATTTTACGAGTTTCTATAGAAAACTGTCAAACGAATGAATTTCGTAATAGAATCATTTGCAAAATCATAGTATGAATTGGCGCTTAAGTGACCGTTTTACGATATGCGAAATTAATCATCACTCACACACTCATCAGCCAGAAGAAGTCCACTGCTGGACGAAGGCCTCCCCTTTAATAGGGAGGGGTTGCCATAATCCCCACACTTGGCAGGCGGCTTGGGGATCGCAAAGTGTTACCACCGTTAACTAGGAGGACGCCGCTGCCCGTCCTCCGGTGGTTCTGGATGCAGTTTTAGGACATACCCATGTCCATGAAATTAATCATCATATGATCATAATTATGCAGAATTGCAAAACGCGACCATTTTAGCACCCCAGAAGTCGAGTATAAATTGCTCTCGTAGTATAGTAGTAGGCATGAAAAATTCGACACGCTTGGTTTTCACACAGTTTGAAATGGGTTGTGAAGTCTTCTTCTACTTTTTAATACAGATCTATGGGCTCATTTTTCCGTGGCAGCATGTCCGTCCTGCTCTTACCCGGAGTAATGTGTATTACGCTGCAAATACCTTCTTCAGGCGCTCCGTGGACGGCACGCAAAGAAAGATCAAAAGATTCTTAAAATAGCGATAGTAAAAGGCGTACCAATGGAAAGGTTCCATTTTGTTTGCCTGTACCATCAATCCAGTCCCTTTATAGCATCGTAAATGTGTAAGGGTTCGTGCACACTCGTCCCTGGTGTACTTTTAGTCATTTTCTATCGCTGGCTACAATTTCTTTGATGATGGACTGTTTTCTATGAAATGTCTTGAATATCATTTCTTTTATACAGAATTACGTCTATTCATATTTCTAAGGCTAAATGAGGTCATTTTACTCATCATTATCGACAACTTTGGATATGGGGCCAACCCTCAACTTTCGAGAAAACAGCTGTTCCATACATTTTGCCGAATTTAAACTACTTGGCGTTTTGCTATGCAACAATATTTTTTTCGCAAATTAAGGGTTACTCCCATAATCAAAGTTGTTCACAATGATGAGTGCAATGACATCCTTTCGGCTTAGCAATACCTATTCGCGTAGCCTTGTAAAAGTGTTTCGAAATAAGGTTGGCTGGATCGTTAATCTACGTAAAAACGTTAATTTGGTTGTTATTATTTTATGTCGTGAAGTCGCGGGTGAAAACTTACCTTTGTGTGATACGGGACTGTATAAGACCTTATTAATAAACGCGGTAAAGCCTCTGAATATACTTACTTAAATCACGAGTATCGTTTTTGATTAGAGAGAGAGAGAGAGAGAGAGAGAGCGAGCTAGATCCTCCAAGAGTATCGTATACAATTGTATAGTACATAACCCCACACAATCGATGGCACCCCTACCGACTAAAAACCCAACGGTGTTCCCACACTGCGCTTATTGTCGAGGTCACGGGTACGCTCTCGCATTCATCCGCGACCTCGACGGCGCCGCCCTTTCGGGCCCACCACGGGGAGCCGAAGCTCCTCCCGCACCGATGACGATGTGTCCGAACACCCAGACACATCGTGCATCCACCTCGGAGGCCATGCCAGCGAGATGGGCGCCGGACGGCCCTACGTCCGAACGCCCAGGCCTCCATGCGGCGGGTCAGATGAGTGGCCCCGCCGCCTGCCACTTCGGCCATTGGGGATGGGGAGCTTTGGCCCCTCTGGCCTGTCCCCATCCCGCAGCCCCACCACGACACACTCGGTGGGTGCCCCCTCAAGGAAAGCCCTTGATGAGGCCACCACCTGGCCGTCCCTCCTCGCTCTCCACTGTGCCCTCTGTTGATCAGAGGGACACGCGGAGAGCCCTCATGTCCGGACCAAGTACGGACCCTCAGTAAGGGCCCAGCCACCACCGTGACCCTTGGGAATGGAGAGCTCTGGCCCCTCTGGCCTGTCTCCATCCCTCAGGCTCGTGCAGTGGCCTAGCCCCCACCACTGTGGCCGCTTTCGCGGCCCCACCTCGGGTACCTCTTCGCTTCACCGTGGTCCCCCCGCCCACGGCTACTAAGCCCCCCCGCCCCGACAAGGCGGGTACCCCCGGGGGGGATGCCTTTCTTACCTAGGTCAACTATGTACTCGTACAATCATCTAATCTACCTGTAAATCGATTGGATTGATGTGAGTGTATCACTACCTTTACTTTGTCGTAAAGACCAAGTAAAAGTTCTTTGTCAAGGCTGTTTGGTACTTTCGATCATGGAATTTTTCCGACGTAGTGTTTTTCAAGTTGTGATTTTCCCAAACTTGAAAGAGGAATATTTCTGTGGAGCTATCCTTTTGGATTGAGGTCATTTTTATGGGAGATCCTTTCCAACCGACTTTCTCTTCCTTTTTCTTCGACCTATTCTTTTTTTTTAATTTGTGTTACGCGGTTACTCCGCCGCGCCAGTTACGAGTTGATTTCGATGATTATTTTTTTGTTTGGTAGGTTACTTCAGAGGTGTTCCCATTTAGATTTTATCATTATCGGTTCAGTAGTTTGGTTTTTAAAACAAATTAACTTTAAAAATGATGTCATCCAGGTATGAATTGAAGTCGGTTTTTTAAGGTGTTATTATTTTTCTTTGACTGCCTTATAGCTCAGTTGGTAGCATGTTTGTCTTCAGAGCTGTAGGGAGTGGGTTCGATCCCCACCCAGGGCAGGCATTTATGTGACGAACGTAGATATTTGTTCTGTCTCTGGGTTTACTATGCACTGAAGAGTTCGCTTTTCTGTGGTAGTAAGTATCATAAGTATGTATTTATATATATGATATATCTGGTTTCCATATTACAAGCTTTGCTTAGTTTGTGGCTAGATGGCGCTGTGTGAAAAATGTCCACCGATATTTATTTTCTACTTCTGAGATACCATAGATATCTCAGAAAGATAGACATACATACTAATAAAACCTATTATTAGTATGTACTACGTAGGTATACTTAATAAATTTACGACATGTAACAAAAAGGTTCAACAATACGGAAGGGTACGTATGTACTATGTACTCATCATTATGAACAACTTTTACTATGGGGCCAACTATGAAATTGCGAAAAAAATATCACCTGTTCCATACATTTTGTCCAAGGTCAATGAACTTTTTGTATGGAACAGCTGGTTTTTTTTTCGCGAATTCTTGGTTGGCCCCATAGTAAAAGTTATTCACAATGATGAGTACATACACACCCTTCAGTATTGTTGAACCTTTTTGTTACATGTTGTATAGGTTTTGTGTTACAAGAATGTTACTTATAAATATGTGTAAAATTACTGTTTGGTAATGTTAGTTATAAACGGTTCGCACGCAAATCCGTTGAAATCGGTGCCAATCAAAAAACACTATGTAAGTATAATTCATTAATTTACAGTAGCGCTCGTGGCGTAGCTTGTCTAGGTGATTCTAAACGATCACCGATGTTAAGCAACAGACGGTCCGGTCAGTCTTCGGATGGGTGACTGTGAGTGGCATTTATTTCTGAGCGCTACCGTAGGTCGGATGACACGTTAAATTGTTGGTCCCGGTTGTTTGTTCTAGTTTCTATAACAACAACCGTCAGCCATGTCAGAGGCCTTCGGGCGGCACATTAACTCTGACACTACCACCACCACTACTCTGGCTGGCCACTCAGCCTATACGAACTTACTTTATTAATTTACAGCCCAATATCATGCATGTTTCGGCTAAAGAAACTGGACACATGCGTGTCTCTTTGGCAAATCATGGGTGATATAAGGTCGATACAACCAGAGTATTGCTACCAGGCTTTATATCCGGTTTTGCCGAGTTCGAACCCATGGAGGATAAGGAGTTGCGATGAGCGACTTGCAGCCGCAGATCCAATTTTGCGGACGGAGTGTGTGACGTCATACCTATTTGCTCAGTCTGCTAACGTCCGCGACGCGTAACGGTCATTCAAACTTACATATTAGACGTACGATTTTTAATATTTTTACCCAGTAACAGTAAAAATTAAATAAGTTGCTCTGTTTCCATACTTAAAAATGACAGAGGGAAAAATTCAGATGACATGATTGGCATCTTATTTCATTCGTAAGTAATTTTATTTCTATATTTAGTGATCCGTTCTATAAAATTTAAAAACGCGACATCTAGCGTGATATTAAGAAATTAAGTGTTAGTTCACTAGTTCGATTCTCAAAAACTTTTCCTGAAAACCGCTAGATGGCTGTACAATTTGCCACACCTCCCGCGAACCTACACCTCACCGCACAGTCACACGTAGCGGTGGGTCGGTATGGTATATTGCAGTACCGAAACGGGTATTGGTATTGAATGGCAATACCGTGTTCTGAAACTGTTTATTTTAATAACTAGGTATTGGCCGTTCCTTAAATAACGTAGTTTTTGAGTTTCTGCAGAGGTATTTGGTTTCAGTTGTTATTAAAAACGCTTTACAAAAATAACTGTGTTGCACAAGAAGGTACAAATACCGATTGATATTGGTAATTTTTTTGTTGATGTCTGTCTTTTTGATGATTCCGTTTAAACTTTTTATAATAATCAATTTATTTGCTCTAAATAATCTTTGCTTACTACCTACTAGTTAGTGGTTGGAGTCGCCTGTTTTTAAGTATAAAACCCTTATGAATTATAAAGATTACTGATTAAATTTGTTGGAAAGTGCACTGATTCAGTGAATAAAGTGTAATATAATCTTGTACTTTTGAATGATATTCAAATTCAAACCCTTGACTTTTTTCAAAAAACGCATTTTATGTTTCAGTAATAAGTGTTATAATAATTGTCATTTTTAGTTTTACTTTTGGCGCTCTAGTCGTCCCTCGGCCTTGGAGAGTACGATTACGTTCGGAATATTACGGATAAACTCGGACGCATCACGTCGGCTGCGAAGCGACGATCGGTATTGTCCGTCACCCGTCGGTACTCGGCACGCGCAGGTATTGGTTCCCGCTCGTTACGATGACATTGAGACGGTTCGCGTTTTCGGCAATACCTAGTTTCTCACAACACCCAGTTATCGAAACTCCGAGTACCCGGTATTGGGTATTGCATTGATAACTGGGTATTGAAACTGTTTACGGTTTGCACCGACCACCTCTAGTCACACGACACGCGTCTTTCTAAGGAAACATCCTTTGATCACGTCTCTGCTTCTATTACTGTGTTCGAACCGGATAGTGGCTAAAAACAAAGGGGTTTGGGTAAAAGCGGCGTCGTTTCCAAAACTAGCGCCCACTAAATTAGTGTTATTTAAAAGAGCCACCAATAGTGAATAGAAATTATTCTACAGCTTCTCACTAGCCAATATAGGAGCCGAGATAATTATTAGATTTAAAATCACAGAAATAATAACAAGCAATTTTTTTCAAATAAGTCGTCTTTCTAGCGGTGTTTCGTGAATATTTCTTGCAATAAATGTGCTTAACACAATCAATAGTCCCCTTATTCTCTAGTTCACACCAAGCTATAATATTTCGCTGCTTATTAAAGCAGGGCGAGAGCACGAAACGAAACCAATCGCAGAAGGCGTGAGACAGGGAGACGTTATTTCTCCGAAATAGTTCACGAACGCATTGGAAGACGTTTTCAAGCTCTTGGACTGGAACCAGAGAAATTATTTTCTCTGACTGGAACGAATTCGGAATCAACATTAATGGCACTAATTTTCTTTCATTCTGACATTCGTTATTTTTGTTTTTTTTTTCTTAGTTTTTGGCATCGCACGTTGTGCATTCTGCCAGTGTCAAGTTTATGAATTTTCACATTTATTTGTTATCATCAAGTCAAACAAGTCATGAAATCACAGTAAGTCACACGAAATTAGTCATAGTCGAGTCCAAGTCATACCCTAGTAAAGTTGTGGCGACTTTACTATGAGCTTCTATGGAGTTTTGAAAACAACACGAAAACACATGTTTCACCACATTATATCACTTGCCCACACTAGCATGTAATTCAACACTCAATGAATAAAACACCACTATTTTTAATAATTAATTCGCGAAAAAACACCAGTTTAAGAAAATAATAAAATGCAACGACATGATTTTTCCGTGTTCCCGCCAAAAAACTCGTCATTCGTTTTGCCGATGATACATCATGGCAGAGCTAAAGGACCTCAATACTATGCTTAGCGACCTCAAATAGGATAAAAAGAGAGTTTAACTGAATCTTATTATGCTTATGTCGTGCAAATTATTGAAATCGGCTGGTAAAGTTCTGAAATATAAGTGTTCAAAGTATTTGGGAGGGAGTCATCTGTCCCTTTCTAGTAAAACACGTGCATAGTATTAAATTTTATTGGAATCGTTAACTTTGACGTCATAAGCCTAGTACAGTGCCCTGTCTACTTAACATGAAACTAAAATGTTTATAACTTCGTTATTTGTGCACAGAATAAAATTTTACGTTCGATGATTTGTTTTATTGCCAGTCAGCTTTTTTGTGAGTCAATAACACATGCATATTCCCTATTCGGAAAAGAGTTCATATTTTATGAAGGGCCTGATTTATTTCCTCTTGTAAGCCAGCACAGCGCAGCGTCCCGATTATGAACCCATACCAAATAATACGATCAAATACGAGCGTATTAGATGTTAATTATGAGTGATAAATACTGTTGTAGCGTACGTTTACATATACTGGTATAATAGTGATACAATATTTCCGAAAAGGTTTATTTACAAACGAAGATCCTGTAACGTGGAACGTTAAGAGTAGACAAGTTGGTCACTTCTCCATAGAAACGCGGTAGTATT
Source organism: Erannis defoliaria (assembly GCA_905404285.2). Classification (NCBI taxonomy): domain Eukaryota; kingdom Metazoa; phylum Arthropoda; class Insecta; order Lepidoptera; family Geometridae; genus Erannis; species Erannis defoliaria. Next base: position 4,235,743 of record FR990078.1, read on the forward strand.
ACTACACCACTATGTAATTTTGTAGGTCCAAGACTAAGTATTATATCGATTAATCTCTTCATTATCTAGGATTGTAAATTATTACGAAAGTAAAAAGTTAATAAACATGAAAGTTATGAGCCAGGAAACATCTTGTATTTTAGCTCAATTTTAACGCCACATTGGACGTCAATAAATAACATAAGGAATACGAAAACTCTAAAATAATTTATCAAGCGGTATAGTTTAGTCCATAAACATTTCAAATAACTTAAGCTGGAATAAATTAACTCAGAGTTTATTCAACCACATTACTGCAGCCAAAGGTCGACAAAAAAAAATTTGCGCTCTCATTTATCTTTCTTTCTCCCTTTCCCACAGTTTGTTTGATGAAGAGAGCATGCTTTTTAGCCGCGCCCACCGATGAGTTCGAGCCGTCAACTTGTCGATCCTTAAGCTAAGCAAATCGGTGTTAAGATTTTAATAATGAGTAAATGATGGATGATGAGTGGATGTTGTATGGTAAACAGTCAGAATTAATAATACTATAAATGAACTTCATTGGGCAATTTGGTTGCAAAAACTCGCTTAAATTCTTCGGTATGAAGACGTTAGTTTCGGTTTTCGTATTTTGTTTGACTGTAGCGTGTGTAACTAGCATAATTTATGACAATGTAACCTTAGAACCAGCTGCAAGGCAGCTCTATGATTTTAAACGTGAGCATCCGGTAAGTAAAAAAAACACTGTATTGCCTCAAAAGACGGGCAAAGGATTTCATAATAATGTAATTATAGTAAGACATATACTTATGAAAACCAATCGTGGGCAACCGGTGGATGCAAATGGCAGGTTGTCGTACAGTGTGGCGGTCTAAGGGGGAGGCCTTCGTTCAGCAGTGGACGTCTCCGGGCTGATGATGATGATGATATACTTATGATTCAACTTTTGTCTTTAGGCTAATGTTTTTATTTAATGATAACGATTTAATACGTCATTATAATTTAGAGCCATTGAGAGTTGTGCATATTAAGCCGTATTTTTTTCAGAATACAATTGGATTAATGACGACAAGTTCCGGTGAGCCTGTAGACATTAGAGATACCATTCAACTGAATTCAAACCAGTTCACAAGTCAATTTCATTTGGATCTTCACACAACTTTCGACGCAGAGAGAATTCCAGAAAGAGTGGTTCACGCAAAAGGCACTGGAGCTTTTGGATACTTATTAGTGACTAATGACGTCTCGAAATATACCAGTGCTGATTTATTCAACGCAATTGGGAAGAAAACTCCTCTTGTTGGTAGATTTTCTACAGCTGTTGAAAGTTTAGGAGGAACTGATGTTGGATCGGGACTTAAAGGCTTGGCTATCAAATTTTACACCGAAGAAGGAAATCTAGATCTTTTATGCCTTCAAACACCTGTATATTTTTATAGAGATCCAATACATTTCGCTTCCTTCGTACACGCTTTTAAAAAAAATCCTAAAACATTGTTGACGGACACTACCGCTAGCTGGGACTTCGTAACATTGAGGCCAGAATTTCTTCATAATTTCCTAAGGGTACAATCAGATTACGGTGTTCCAAATGGTTACAGAAGAATGGATGCATTCCCGATTCACACTTACGAGTTAAGTAACAAAAATGGTGAAACATATTATGCGAGATTTAACTTCAGAACTGAACAAGGTCTTGACAATCTGACTATGGCTCAACAAGCGGAAATACAGGGAAGAGATCTAGATTACTATACAAGAGATTTATACAATGCCATTGAGCAAAAACAGTATCCATCGTGGAGAATGGAAATAGATATGTTAACAGTGGAAGATCTCAAAACAGTTGACTACGATCCTTTCGATGCAACCAGACTTTGGAAAAATGGAACATACAGCACAATACAAATTGGCCGAGTAATTTTTGATCGCAATCCTGTTAATAATTTTGCTTCTATAGAACATGGCGCGTTTAACCCTGGAAACTTGGTCCCTGGAATACCAGGGCCTGTTGACTTCATGTTTAAAACTCGCAGGCTGTTTTATCGAGACACTCTTAACTATAGATTGGGGACCAATCATAATAAAATTTTAGTAAACTTACCGAAATATGCAAAGACCTATGTTCGAGATGGCAGACCTCCTTTAAAAGAAAATATGAAAGATGCACCTAACTATTATCCGAATTCATACAGCGGTCCCATGCCGTACGTAGATGAGACTAGACCAGAAGAAACCTTGCTGGTTCTTGAAAGACACGCGGTTGATCTTGAACCAGCGTCTGATTTTTATAATAATGTACTAGTAAATGATAATCAAAGACAGCGTCTGGTAGAGAGGTTGGTTGTTTCTCTGGTACCAGCTACTCCTCCGGTCCGAGAGCGGGCTGTCAAGTTTATGTACCTCATTGACTTGGATTTGGGAAAGCGAGTCGAAATTGGACTAAAAGCAGCACTAATAGTTGCACAAGCGAATCAATCTTGATAATTTAAATAAATAGTCCTAGGATTATGCGTTTCACTTGTTCTTTACCAGACTACGCAAAAAGAAGGGTGTAGTCTTTAATTACCTAAGTACCTAATGTTTTCCCTCATATATCCTTACTGTCTTATGCATAGAACACTAAAACCTCTTCTAAACCTTTGTTTTAGTTAAAAAGTGTTTTGTCAATTTCATGCGAATTACGAATTAAGTTTGAAAAAAGAAGACAAAACCATTTTTAAATATTATAGACTTAAAATGCATTTTAGTGTTTTATGCATATATATAATTGGGGGAAATTTATTACACATAGGACGGGTAGTTTATATTTCGACAAGTGAGGTGTTTAAATTGAGGCGTCTTCGCACCTCACGTGTTGCAAGCTTCTATATAGATAAGATAGATATAATAGATCATTGGAGAATATAACTCAAAAGAAAGAAAAAGAAAAAAAGGAAAAGTACAAATTTCAATATTGTACTGCTGGTTGGTTTGGATTAACAACTACAACCTTTATGTGTAGATTAAATCAAAGTGGCGAGTGGTGGTGTGGTAAGGGGCATCATTATAATCATAATCATCCTAGAGGTCTTTATCCTATGTATACGTATTTAAATAAAATCAAATGAATAGGTTCTAAATTTTCTTACCCAATATATCATTATCATTGATTGGTGTAACCAGATCTTACTCTTCCAAATATTAATTAGTATAGACGGAAAGGTGCTTTAAAACGCAACTTCGCTTCATACTGTTTACGCATCAGAAGTGATCCCATATAAATTTAAGCCGGTTGTTTTTTTTTTAAAGTTATCTTCCAAATTTTATCCAAGGCTAAGTACTAAGTAGCTATAGCCTACTAAATATTCTTGCAACACTTCCTTTTTTCCTGGACCTGGGTATGTCTTTAAACTGCATTCAGACCCACCGGAGGACGGGCAGCAGCGTCCTCTTGGTTAACGGTGGTGACCATTCTGCAATCCCCAAGCCGCCTGCCAAGCGTAGGGATTATGGCAACACCCCTCTATTAAGGGGGAGGCCTTCGTCCAGCAATGGACGTTTTATGGCTGACGACGACTTCCTTTTTTCAAAGCCATACTTTGATACTTGGGCGCAAATACATGATGATGTTGTGTAGATTGGTTGGGTCTATTGGTTGAAATGAATAATGTAAGGTGGAGCGGGGTAAGTGCAGCAATTAGATTTACTAACCAATTTACACGATCAATCATTATTAATTTTCCCACAACCATTATTAATATAAGGCTATAAATAAACGTCACTGGTTAATTTTGTTGCAAAAACACGCGTGAAGTCTTTGCTATGAAGACGTTATCTTCGGTTATCGTGTTTTGTTTGGCTGCAGTGTGTGTCAATGGAATTAAGTATAACAATGTAACTGTAGAACCAGCTGCTAGGCAGCTTTATGATTTTAAACGTAAGCATCCAGTAAGTGAAGTCTCAAATTATACAAATACTTGGTAACTTAAATCAATTACTAAGTAAATTATATATTGTTGTTGAATAATCACTGTAGTAGATGAGAGTGAATATGAAATAGAAGAGTGAATATCATTTGTAGTAAAAACACAGTTTCATAGTGATAATACGCCTTTTAAAAAAATACAACGAACTTCAACTTCGCGTACCTGGATGACATCTTCATATTTTCTAGTAATTTTGATTTAAAAACCAAACTACTGAACCGATTTCGATAAAATGTATATGGGACTACATCTGAAGTATTGCCTACCAAAAAAAACCATCAAAATTCATAATTGGCAGAGCAATCGCGTAACATGCATACAAAAAAAATACAGTCAAATTGAGAACCTCCTTTTTTGAAGTCGGTTGAAAAGTAGACAAAATTAAATAGGAATAGTAAAACTTACTAGGTATCTAATTTTAATTCTGACAGTTAGTATAGGACTCGTCACCAGTCCTGCATTGACGTCCCACTTGGGGTGTATTGTGCATTACCACACCGGCCTACCCAAACCAACGGAGTTCCTTAAAATACTGGATCTCATCCGTGGGTCGCTGGCATAATGATTCCACCCCTATTTCACCAGGTATTGTGTACAGGCTTGATGTAGAGTTTCCATGATGATCTCATGCATATGTTTTTGAGCTTCGATTTCATGCAAGTGCTAGTTGAGCTCTGTAATAACAATGAGTAAACTTACCTAACATAAAGCGAAGGTCCGACCTGGTTAGTTTTATTAATGTATAGGTTTTTTTAATCTATTGAAGGATAGAAAGCTTTTACGTGTTTGCAAATTGTTGATTTATGCCATAGATTTTGCTTTTCTTTTTCTAGTTTTCTAGCATTCAAAACAAAATCTACGATTAAAACAATTATTTTTTCAGAATACTATTGGACTTTTGACTACGAGTTCCGGTGAGCCTGTAGATATCAGGGATACTATTCTACTCAATTCAGACCAGTTTACAAGTCAGTTTCATTTGGATCTTCATACGACTTTTGACGCAGAGAGAATTCCTGAAAGAGTGGTTCATGCAAAAGGTACTGGAGCTTTTGGTTACCTTATAGTAACTAACGATGTGTCGAAGTACACCAGTGCTGACTTATTTAACGGCATTGGAAAGAAAACTCCACTGTTGGGCAGATTTTCTATAGGCATCGAGAGTGCTGGTGGAACAGATTTGGGATCTGGACTTAAAGGTTTAGCTGTTAAATTTTACACTGATGAAGGAAACTTAGATCTTTTATGTCTTCAAGCACCTGTATATTTCTATAGAGATCCTATAAACTTCTTGCCATTTGTTCACGCTTTTAAAAAGAATCCGAAGACTCTCTTGAGAGACACAACAGCTATCTGGGATTTTATTACATTACGGCCAGAATTTCTTCATAATTTCTTATGGATACAGTCAGATTACGGTGTTCCTAATGGATACAGAAGAATGGATGCGTTCCCGATTCACACATACGAGTTAAGTAATAAAAAAGGTGAAAGACATTACGTCAGATTTAGTTTCAGGACAGAACAAGGCCTCGACAACCTAACTATGGCTGAACAAGCTCAAATACAGGGAACAGATTTGGACTACTACGTTAGAGATTTGTACAATGCCATTGAGCGAAAACAGTATCCATCGTGGAGACTTGAAATAGACGTATTGACCGCAGAAGACCTTACAAAAGTTGACTATGATCCCTTTGATGTGACTAGACTTTGGAAAAATGGTACATACAACACAGTGCCGATTGGTAGAGTAATTTTCAATAGAAATCCAGACAACAACTTTGCTTCCGTAGAACAAAGCGCACTAAATCCTGGAAACTTGGTTCCTGGCATACCAGGGCCTATAGACGTCATGTTCAAGGGTCGCAGGTTGTTTTATCGAGATACTCTGAACTATCGGCTGGGAACAAATCATAATAACATTTTAGTAAACTTACCTAAATACGCAAAGACCTATGTTCGTGACGGCAGACCTCCCGTAAAAGAAAATATGAAAGACGTGCCAAATTATTATCCGAATTCATACAGCGGTCCCATGCCTTATGTTGATGAGACCAGGCCGGAGGAAACACTGTTAGTACTTCAAAGACACGCGGTAGACCTTAAACCAGCGTCTGATTTTTATAACAATGTACTTGTAAATGATGCTCAAAGACAGCGTTTGATAGGGAGATTGGTCGCATCTTTAGTACCAGTTACCCCTCCGGTCCAAGAGCGAGCTGTCAAGTTCATGTACCTTATTGACTTGGATTTGGGGAAACGAGTTGAAATTGGACTTCAAGCAGCTGTAATAGTAGAACGAGCCAATCAATCTGGATAAACGAAACAAATATTTTATACGATTACTCATTGCGTGGATTTGTGAGCAATAAAGTAATTTTATATGGTATCCCAAAGATTGTTTCTTTTTCAGTAGGTAAAATGGTCAATGAATCAATCAATAGTATTGATAAATATTATACCATTTGTTTTGTATACACATAAAACTTAATTATAATCCTAAAAACACGGACTAAAATGCATATTATCGTACTTGTAATAACAACTATGTTCAAGACTTAGAGAATGATAATGGTAGAGTCCAGACTTAAAGTATACTTACTCATGGCGTGGAATCTTGAAAACTTTCTTTAATTCAAGAAACAGTCATTTAAATACTCAATTAATATAAGCGATGTAGACATAGTTTCAATAATAGCTACTTAAGAATACTTAGGTAGTTATTATTGAAGATAGCATTATCTATAGACCAAAGTGGCTTAAATATAGAATTAACTTACTTAGTTGCCTTTGCATAAGCCGTCTCACTACATCTCGTTGCGGAGTATATCGTCCACTCAGCGTCTTCTCGGTCAACGGTAGTGAGCATTCTGCGATCCCCAAGCCGCCATAGAGATTATGGCAGACCCCCAGACCCCCCTTTCTTAAACGGAAGGTCTTCGTTCAGCAGTGGACGTTTTATGACTGATGATCGTGCTGAGTATATACCTACTCTCATAGAGCACACACACACCAACACACACATCAACAGCCGGAAGACATCCACTGCTTGACGAAAGCCTCTCCTTTAAAGGGAGGTGTTGCCATAATCCCCACGCTTGGCAAGCGGCATGGGCTTGGGTTTTGGCTTTGAGCTTGTTTTGCTCATAGAGCAATTGGGCCTTATTCCACCAATCCTTATTCCCGGTGCAGATTGGTGTTTTTATTTAGCAGTATTATTATTTTTGTCAGAGTATATTTTATTTTGATGTTTTGTTGTTTGATTATGCTGTAATACTAGTTTTGTATATATTCAATACAATTTTATTACTTTAATATATTTTATACATTACTTGATGCAGGTACTCAATAAATTTTTCATACAATTTTTTTCTATAATTTTAGTAGGTAACGCACACACCTAGGGAGCAAAAGTAAAGAATGTCTCAGATCTCATGTAGGTATATTTTCTCCCGTAAAAGCCGAGTATGACATAGGTACATGAGATCTGACGCTTCATTACTTGCTCCCGTGGTGTATACCTATACGATTTAACGTGCCGCTTCGGTGAAAAAGTGGTGCGTATGCTCCACGTAGCGGGGCAAAAAAAACTTATTTTACTTTCGTTCCGCAGGCACCGTTACCTATTTGATTTCAGTTTTATCGAGCAATTATACTCGTACCTACAATTAATTGGGTTATTTTTGCCTTTGATGTAATAATTTGCTTCGTTTATAGTCTTATTCTGAAGAGAACACAATGTTGCACTTAACTACATGATATGTATAGAACGGATTCCAGTGATCAATCTTTGATTTCAATTAAGTGTAATCAAAATTGTAAGGTAAAGTGTTCATTGAGTTTCTATTTCACAAAGTCTGTAGAGTTGAGTGGATTATAACAAGAAGGGTCTAATTTTATTGTTATAATATCTAAATATTATTATAGTAAAATTATGGGATCTAAATGGTATAAAAATAATTATAGACAGGATAATGATTTACACTGGATTCAAATTATGGTTACGGTTTCTGGTAGATTTGTGGCTTAAATGATCCACTTAATATTTTTGTTTGCTTTTACTGTTATTTATTCTTTGCCATAAATAAATGATTGTCTATTACCTATTGTAAATTCTAACCGGACGAAAAGTAAATATTACGTGATATTATTAACGAATAGTCTTTTTAACGACAATGAAAATAATCAGGACTTTTATAATTTTGACATTGTTTGACATTGGGACAAGCATTAAATATGACAATGTAACTGTAGATCCAGCATCGCGCCAACTTTACGATTTCCTTGTAGAATATCCGGTACGTTAAGTGTGAATTATTAGGGGTCTATAATGCCTAGGTATGAAAGTAGAAGTGTTGTTCTTTTGGTTACATCTTCAAGGTAACAGGTTCTTCGACCACTTTCAATTGTCTGATCGGGTTTACAAAGTATGCGTGGTTCACGGGGCAAGAGATGATTATAGTTAATCCGATCTGGTGATGAAGCCGGTAGAAGATTGCTCGAACTTATGGCGCTAAGAACTGGTCCGCGATATGTGTGTGTGATGTCGACAATCACAGAAATGCAAAAACTTTACTTCTGAGGTTATTTCATTTAGGTATATCTCTTTAGTGTGTGTAATAGTGGTGGTGATTTTATGTTCAGTAGTATTGTTATTAAAAACTATAAAAAAATGGTATTTAAAAAATACAACAAATTTTCTCACTTAAAATAAATATTTCAGGTACCTGTAGGACTACACGTTCTGGTGAGCCCGTCGAAATTAGGGATACATTCCAACTCAATTCCGAACAGTTCAGTAGTCAATACTACCTGGACCTCCATACTACGTTTAATGCTGAGAGGATACGACCGAGAGTAGTTCATACAAAAGGTGTAGGTGCATATGGATATTTTACTGTGACCAACAACGTATCAAATTATACAAGCGCAGATATTTTTAACAAAATGGGCAAAAACACGTCTGTCGTTGCCAGGTTATCCATTTCGCCTTCAAATACGAGAGGATCCGATGTATCCAGAGAATTAAGAGGAATGGCTTTAAAGTTTTACACCGAAGAAGGAAACCTAGATTTGTTATGTCTTCAAACACCAGTCTATCTCTACAAGGATCCAATCAATTTCCCATCCATGTTAGGTATCTATAAAAAAAAAAAAAAACTATTCGACCAAAATATGGTCTGGGATTTTGTTACTCTACGACCAGAACTAATGCACAGCTTCTTATAGTTACAATCGGATTTTGGTGTACCAAATGGTTACAGAAAATGGATGCATTTCCTATTCACGTTTATGAATTAAACAATAAAAATGGAGAAAGGCACTACGTGAGATTTAATTTTAGAACCCAGCAAGGTGTTGAATATCTTACGTCTGCCCAAAGTGCTGCTATACAAGGAACCGATTTGGACTACTACATCAGAGATCTGTACAACGCTATCACTCGAAAAGATTATCCTACATGGAGGTTGGAAATGGATGTAATGTCTTTGGATGATGTCAAAAAACTAGATTATAATCCCTTTGACGTTACCAGGTTATGGAAGAAGGGTACTTACAAAACTGTTCAAATTGGTCGGCTAACATTGGATCGGATTCCAGACAATGTTTATGCAACAATTGAACTCAGTGCTTTTAACCCAGGAAACCTAGTTCCCGGTATACCTGGACCAGTAGACATAGTATTTAAAGGTCGAAAAATGTTTTACCGGGATACTCAAAATTATCGTTTAGGGACCAATCACAATAAAATTCCAGTGAATTTGCCAAAATACGCTAAAACGTACATACGGGACGGAATCAGTAAACTCAGTAAAAATATGAAAGAGACTGCGAACTATTACCCAAATTCTTTCAGTGGCCCAACGCCGTACGTGGATGAGACTAGACCTGATAAAACGTTGCTTGTATTGGAACGTCAGGCAAGAGACTTCGAATCTTCAGCTGATTTTTACAACAATGTCCTTATAAATGATGCTCAACGACAGCGATTAGTTGAAAATTTGATAGCAACTTTGGTGCCGGTAACACCTCAGCTTCGGAAAAGAGCCGTGAAGTTCTTGTGTTTGGTTGATGAAAGTTTGGGAAAACGAGTAGACATTGGGCTTCAAGCAGCTCTTCTAGCATTGGGATAAGCAACTGTATTAATTTTAAACTAACCAAATTGTACGCACATATTTTTGGAAAACAAACAAATTTTGGTAAAGAGAGAATAAAAAGAAGATTGAGTAAGTATTTTAGAAATTTTAGAGTGTGAAAATCAGTACTTACCAAGAAAGTTTCCAAATGGCGTCAACTCGCTTAGCGCGTGCGTGGTTTTTGCGCTCATACATAGTGCATGCGCCCTAAATGAATGGACCAATAATTTTATTTAAAACTTTCAATAACGACCTTCATGATTTTATGTAAATAAACATGGTTTGCAATTATTTTAATAACTGGTGTAATGATACAATATAATATCCTACCATTTTTCTGTAATTTTTATACATAATAAGTCATCACCATGGTCATCACCATACCTATCGTCGCACCATGGTCATCACCATACCTATTGTCGCACCATGGTCATCACCATACCTATTGTCGCACCATTGTCATCACCATACCTATTGTCGCACCATTGTCATCACCATACCTATTGTCGCACCATTGTCATCACCATACCTATTGTCGTATCGAACTCCTTGCGCGTAGCTCTTTTTAGTGGTGAGACTGAGGTAGTAGAACATAAAAACAAAATACAAATTAAAACACATTAATGCGTTTTATTTTGTAATTCCGCACGTTTGAATATAGCGTCGACGATAGCTTACTTGTACAGTATGTACACATACCTACTAAGGGCACTTTTCTAGCAATACGTACTGAAAGTCTTATTCTATCTATTTGCTTAAGGGGGCGACTAATGCCAAAAGTAAGCAAAAGGTGTATTTTTAAACACATAATTTAATGATAAAGAACGTAAGTATTCAGATTAAAAAATACTATAGGTAGGGGAAACCCCTAAAAAAGCCGAGTAACCGAATAGAATTTTAGAAAACAATCTAGTATATTTTTAAAAAAATGTACAAGTTACCAACAAATAAAAAATGTTTTAATTCAAATACTCTAAATTATCAGCGACAGCACCACATTATTTTTTACGAAATACATAGCCAAACTAATGTTTTAGCACAGTAGCCGTTTATTTGTTCTATATTTTGAATAATTAAATAAAATCCCACCTAAATTGATCAAAACCATCATCATCATCAATTGTATCATGCGATTTTCGACTCTAAACTAATGCAAGACGCGCGGGTGAAATCTCTTATTTTTCTGGCATTAGTCGCACTCTTAATAGAGTTTGGCACTAATATAGTACATACACCTACTCAGATAATGTATATCCTCTCCTGTAATACACTCCCAAGTTTCAAACGTTATTGCGTCTTTGCGCATGACTGACCATTTTTTTTACGTTTCTCGTATCCTGATACATTGTTCTATAATTATTCGTAAATGTTCAGCAATGTTTATGTAATTATATATCTTTAATTAAGGATGATATAAAGTTGGTTCAAGTAATTTTCTCTTACTTGCTCCTTAATAATGGACAGGCTTGGGACGTGCTTATTTTTGCTGCTGTTTGCGGTGGAATATGGGGCCGGTCATTATTATTTGAATTATACAGGGGATGCGGCTGGAAAGCAGTTGTGGGACTTCAAACAACAACATCCTGTATGTATTATTTACATCGTTAACTATTATCTAATATAATAAAAGGCTCTGTCCTGACTGACTGACTGACTGACTGACTGACTGACAGACAACGCACATACCAAACCGCTGGTCGTAAAGACTTGAAATTTGGAGGGTGTATTCGTCTCGATGCGGAGGGGTGTACTAAGAAAGGATTTTTCGAAATTCAACCCCCAAGGGTCCGAAAGGGGGGCCCGGGAAGTTTGTATGATAGTCCTTTGTTTTTCGACTTATAGTCACGAAAATTTGGAATTTCATTTAAAATAAAAAATACTGTTTCCAAATTTTTTTGACAGGGACGATTTAAGGGGGGAAAGTTTTATGGAAAGTTCTTTCTTTTTGAAGTTATAATGATGAAAATTGATATTTGGGTAGTTCATTCAAATGGGGGAATTGGGGGGGGGGGGGGGGGAGTTGGTAGAGTCGGTAGAGTTGGTAGAGTTTGCTAAAAACAAACATAAAACTTAATCTTATCTTCTTTTTCTTTAAATCTTAAATCTAATCTATTTGTCTTTTAAATACTTTTTAGGGATGATGTATATGAAATCGATAGTTAAAATTATGTTGCTATTTTTCAGTTTCCCATAGGCGTACAAACCACAAGTGCGGGTGAGCCAGTGGAAATAAGAGATAGTATTACCATCAACAGTGATATATTTGCCAACCAATATCACATTGACGTAGCGACTCACATCGATGGAGAAGAAGTTCCAGAAAGAGTTGTGCACGCTAAAGGTATAGGTGCATTCGGCTACTTTGAAGTCACAAAAGATGTCTCAAAATATACCAGTGCCGACGTCTTTAACGGAATCGGGAAGAAAACGTCAGTCGTCACCCGATTTTCTATATCTCTGCAAAATTCTGGAGGTACTGACCTTGGGCATGACAATAGAGGTCTAGCGGTCAAGTTCTATACAAATGAAGGAAACTTAGACTTGCTCGCCCTTCATATACCAGTTTACATGAACAGAGACCCATTAGACTTTATGAATTTTGTTCACGCTTTCAGAAGAAATCCACGCACACACTTATTCGATTTAACCCAGAAATGGGACTTTCTCACTCTCAGGCCGGCAGCTTTTAACGCTTTTTTGTGGGTGCAATCTGATTACGGCAGCCCTGATGGTTATAGAAAGATGGACGCATACTCGATCCAAACTTATGAGTTAAATAATAAACACGGTGAAAAGTTTTATGCCAAATTTAATTTCAGAACAGAACAAGGGTTGACCAATCTTACTGCAGCCCAAAACAGAGCTATATCACCTTTAGACCCTGACTACTTTAATAGAGATTTATACAATGCCATAGAAGAGAAAAACTATCCAGTATGGAGACTAGAATTAGATATAATGACAGAAGAGGACGTTAAAAAGACTAAGTTTAACCCGTTTGATATCACTGTGTTGTGGAGAAAAGGCACATACCGCACCGTAACTATTGGAAGACTGGTTTTAGATCAGACAGTGGAAAATAACTTTGCTGATATCGAACAAACTGCCTTCAATCCTGCTAATCTAGTACCTGGAATTCCAGGTCCAGTAGATTTCATGTTTAAATGTAGTCGATTTTCGTACAAGGATGCCCATAACTATCGCCTTGGAGTCAATCACAACAAGATTGCGGTAAACGTAGCAAAATATGTTAAGACTTATAATCGAGATAGCGTACCGCCAGTAAGGAGTAATATGAAAGATGCACCAAATTACTACCCTAACTCATATAATGGTCCAATACCGTACGTAGATGAAAGTAGACCAGATCGAACGTTGTTAGTTATGGAGAGTAATGCAGTAGACTTTGAAGAGCCTGCATACTTTTACAATCATATTATTAAAGATGATGCACATAGACAGCGTCTGGCAAATAATCTAGCTGTGACTTTGCATCCTGTTCTTCCTAACATAGCAAGAAGAGGGCTTAAAATGCTAAGCATGATTAGTAAAGATTTAGGGAAGCGCACTGCTCGGGCACTGCAAGAGTTGCAAATGACTGCTATGAAGGTTTCTAATGAAGTGAGATGGCAGCAAAACGCACAGTGCTTCGAAAGGAATCCACTCAAGGTTTCAAAAAAAGATTAATTTAAAAAACCAAACAATGTTGTTGATTTGCCGTCCACTGGGGGATTCAGCTCTCTTTCTCGCTGCCTACCATGTTCTTTTATTTAATAAAATTTATTATTAATTATTTTTTTCTTTGTTTTACTAACAAAAAACTGCTTATAACTACTAACCGATAATTACTTTAAACTACTAGGTATTACTTTTTTATTGAAACAATATTTTAGAAATGTTAAGCTGAAATTCAATAAATGGCGGTTTTGTGACAGGCTACACAGAATAATAGTTATTAAAATTAAGTCAAAATTACTAGCTTTCAACGAAAATAAAATAATGTGGTTACGGTGTCGAAAAGTAAAAAAAACAATAAAGTAGTAGGCTAGGCTAAGACGTTGTCATGATGGTAAGAGATGATAATTGCAGCGATACTAGAAATTGGAGCTATAAAATAAATCTAGATGAAAACTATATACAGTATCATAACTTGAGACATTCAATGGTGACCCTCGTTTTTACATAGGACAACACGACGAATACACTTTTTGATGGAGGGAGATACGAAAAGATTTTTATTAGTTTGTATTTACAAAAAAATATAGGTAGGTATGTTAGTATTCTATCAGCTATCTGGTTCTTATAGTACAATATTTTGCTAGTTTGGAGATAGATAGCGCTTTGTAAATTGTCCACTAATATTTAATTATTATTTTATTTATTTACTTTATTACATGATACAGCAGCAGACACAATCTCAGAAATGCCTAGATCATTACTTGGTTTCATATGCTTACATTTTAAATTACGAGCTAAATTGGTTCATATAAGATTTCTACATTAATAGATACTTTAAAATAAAATTTTGTTGGCTGATGTTTTTATTAATGCACACATTTTCTTTAATGTTTAATGGTATTGTTAGATGCTTTAGAATCTACAAATTCATACATAAATATTACGTACCTATAAACAATCAGTATAAGTAGTTCGTTATACCTATACTAAGTACGAGTAAAAACAAACATACGTACAAACGTAACAGTATTGAAACTAGGTACGGCTACTAGGTATATAATAAGGTATTATCATTAGTATTGTATTATAATTATCATCTGTGCTATAACTGAGCAAAAAGTATGGGAAATGAGCAATCTTTTTAAAAGTACGAAGATTATTAAGATTATTCGTGATTTCATTCGGTATTTCACTGAAAACATCACGCCCTGAAATTAACCCAGTTGATTGACGTTTAATTAATTTAATAAGCATGAGATCAATTATTTTAACACGTAAACGTTGGTTATACAAAACGAAGCTGGTACTTACGGGTAATTATAAAATTAAAGATACCCCGATTCTTACAGATGAATATCCAGATACAATAAAACTTGAAGTTACATTTGTTTAAAACGACCTGACATCCCGAATTTTTATGCTAGTTATTAAAAATATAATATGTCGGCATTTGAAACCATGGAAACTGAGGCTGTGTTTTTGCTCGGTCTATTAGTTACTGCGAGAAAGCTAGATTCTCCAAGGTTTTCCTAGCTCTCTAGCATAAGAATATTACTATGAAAATTATCCTACCATCAACGCCGCTGGAAGACAGCTGCAAGATTTCGAAGACCTGCTTCCAGCAATGACTTCGAAATCATAGTTTTTTTTAGTGTTTGTTTGAAATTACCATTCTATAAACTGTGTATGTACAAGTTTCTGCAGGTTACATAAACTCAAGCCCGGGAGAGCCGGTAGATGTAAGGGATACCATTAATTCAAATTCAATATTCAAATTCAAATCCATTTATTTCGACAACTTTTTGCAAGTCATATTAAAGGCTTACGACATTTTTCATACTCAGGTGGCCTAGTGGTACAAACTTCCAATACTTCTTTGAACTAGGCCAAAATGTCACATGCCTTTAAAACACATATAAATTACAAAAAAATTATTTCAATACTAATATTATTTACGTGTTATTATTATTATATGTTTATACTATTATTAATATGAATAACCGCAACCAGCGGGCAACCGGTGGATGCAAATGGCAGGTTGTCGTACAGTGTGGCGGTCTAAGGGGGAGGCCTTCGTTCAGCAGTGGAAGTCTCCGGGCTGATGATGATGATACTATTATTAATATGAATAGTGTCTTCCTTAACAATCAATCATATTTAGATGCAGCAGAACATGTGGATAGAGAGAGAGAGAGAATCCCGGAACGGGTGGTGCACGCTAAAGGAGTGGCTGCGTTTGGATACTTTGAAGTTACCAACGATGTTTCCAAATATACTAAGGCAGAAGTTTTCAATGGAGTTGGCAAAAGACTTGCTCTTGCCTAGATTTTCTACTTCGCGCTCTTGTTTAGGGGTAAATTAAATGAACTTGGGAGGGTGTTCAAAGAAAGGGAATCTAAACTAGAGTTGCCCTGATTACAAACTCTAGTTTTATTAATCTATAAAGATCCAGTCGATTTTGCTCATTCGAATCGCTTACAAAGATGGAATCCCGCAAGCATGCATTGGGAATTGTCAAGCTAGCCGTAACCAGCTAGAAAACTCCGTGTTTTACTGTGTTGCTCATAACTACTGTCTCGGTATCGACCATAAAACATAAGATAACCTACAATAGAAATAGATTATAGTAAGAGCAGTCCCGTAACTAGCCTTTTATGTGCCCAGTGCGAGCCCATGCATGACCCTAAACTTGGGCCTGGTCTGGTCATTTTTGCGCTCCTCTAGGGTCTGCGCCATGTGCATGGGCACCGCTGACACCGCCCTAGTTACGGCACTGAGTAAGAGATAAGTCTCATACAAAAAACTTAAAACAACTTTTAATAATATTAACAACCAACCACCAAACTATTCCTTGAAGGAAATATTTTAAAGTTCTGGCATTTAAGAATTCTTGCTACTTTGAAATATTACAAACGCCACGACTGCGTATTACAAATGTTTTTGTCTGGGTTATCCCTTTTCAAAACAACCAGTGTAGTTAGTTATTATGTTTATGTCCGGGATTTGATCGAGCACAAAACTATTTATTATTTATTTACATCGAAGATGAAATATGTTACTATCCTTGATAAACATCCTTTCTGCAAAAGTACATAAAAAATATCTTTAAACTTAGCCTTAATTGACTAAAATTACGAAAATAATCATATCATTAAGTTACAGTGCAGTTGTTAAACGTGTTTGTAGAAATATTCGGATTTCCGGCATCTATAAACAGCGATCGTTATTAATGAAACGGCATTAGGTTTCCAACCATGAAAACCGCGGCTGTGTTGTTCTTCGCTCTGTTGGTTACTGTAAAAGGATATTACTATAACAATTATACTAATATCGATGCCGCTGGGAGACAATTGCAGGACTTCAAAGATCGAAATCCGGTAACAGATTAAATAGTAACAAAATATACACATAACTATTTCCGATGACTGATTTTCAATACCTGGACCTGTCCTAAAACTGCATCCAGTACCACTAGACGACGGGCAGCAGCGTTGTTAACGGTAGTGAACATTCTGCGATTCCCAAGCTGCCTGCCAAGCGTGGGGATCATGGCAACCCTTCCCTATTAAGTGGGAGGCCTCCGTTCAGCAGTGGACGTCTCCTGGTTGATAATGGATGGATTTTCAATATATTCTTTAATTTTACAGGTGCCTGCCGGATACATAACCTCAAGCGCCGGAGAACCAGTAGATGTCAGAGATACAATTAATGTTAATAGTGACTTTTTTAACAATCAGTTCTATTTGGACGCATCGGCTCATGTCGACAGAGAGAGAATACCGGAACGAGTAGTGCACGCTAAAGGAGTGGCTGCGTTCGGATATTTTGAAGTTACCAACGATGTTTCCCAATACACCAAGGCGGAAGTTTTTAATGATGTTGGCAAGAAAACACCGATCGCACTCAGATTTTCAACTTCACGGCGTCGCTTAGGAGCAACTGACGTAGGCAGAGAATTTAAAGGCCTTGGAATCAAATTGTATTCTAAGGAAGGGAACTTAGATTTCACTTGTTTGCAAACCCCTACATATATCTACAAGGACCCAGTAGAATTTTCTCATTCAATTCGTTCACTGAGATCAAATCCACGCACAAATCTCGTAGATTGGACCATGCAATGGGAATTTTCAAGTTTGAGGCCGGCTAGAATCCTCACTTTATTGTGGCTATTTGCAGATTATGGCATTCCCAGAAACTACAGAACTATGGATCAATTTCCTATTCATACATATGAGATAAACAACAAGAACCGAGAATCGCATTACGTAAAGTTTAATTTTAGAACTCTGCAAGGGTTAGATAATTTGACATCTCCTGAAGCACAGGCTGTGGGCTCTGATGACCCTGATTATTATTCCAGAGATTTATTTAATGCTATATCTGAGAAAAACTACCCTGTATGGAGGTTGGAAATGGACGTATTATCAAAAGAAGATCTAAAAAGGGTAGACTATGATCCTTTCGACATTACAAAACCTTGGAAGACGGGCACGTATAAAACAGTGACGATTGGTCGAATAGTAGTGAATGGAACTGCAACAAACCACTTTAGAGAATCTGAACTAAGTGCTTATAATCCTGGAAACTTAGTGCCCGGTATTGTAGGCCCGGTAGATTTTATTTTTAAAGCACGTAAAATGTTTTACCGGGATGCTCAAAACTACCGTCTCGGTATCAATCACAACGAAATACCAGTAAACATACCAAAATATAAGAGATCCTACAATAGAGATGGACTACCACCACTTAGAGATAATATGAGAGATAATCCCAATTATTATCCAAACTCGTTCCACGGTTCGGTTCCCATTGTAGATGAAGGCCGCCCTGGTCAGAAACTACTAGTATTGTCCAACAACGCAATTGATTTTGGACCTATTAAAGAGTTTTATGAAAACATTATCCAAGATGATGCTCACAGACAAAGAATCGCGGAAAATATAGCTACGTCTCTGGTGACAGTTCTTCCGAAAGTTACCAGAAGGGTGTTAAGATTACTTGAGATGGGTCATCCAGACTTAGGCATGAGAGTAACTCGTTCATTAAAGTTATTGAAAGCTGCTACTGAAAAACAGTCTACTAGGGAAAGGTATGACGAAATAGCTCAATGCCTGGTTAGAAATATGGAAAATAAATATCACTAGAATACATATTCAATTTTTGCAGAAAATGAACTATTTAGAATTTAAGATGTTGTGCTGATGTATTAAGAATAACAAATAAAATAAAATAAATTATTGGTGGATTTTCACACAGCGTTATCTAGCCCAAAACTAATCAAAGCTTGTACTATGGGGACCAGACAACTGATAGAATACCTACTTGAGTTGGTAGTCATCTGGCCCGCGAAAAAATCATTTACGTTGCCGAGTCGCCACCTTTCCGTTCATTTTATTTTATTAAAATACTTTACACCCCGTGAAATACACCCGGAGACAGAACAAACATGCCCATCACAGTCATAAATGCTTGTCCTTGGTGGGAATTGAATCCACGTAAATGACGTTTTTATTAATGTAAAAACACAGCGAGCAAACAGTAACAAAGCATTGTTGTCAAAGCAGTTGAGTTTCACATTTGAAAGGATGGAAGGTGAGTTGCAATAAAAAATAAACTTGTTACGGGTTTGCAACTCTGCGGCAGCCACGACTAAAGAGAGAAGCTAAATCCTCCAAACTAAAGTCATACACATAGAGTAAGTAAATACTACGTAAGTCATACACATAGAGTAAGTAAATACTACGTAATAGTCATACATATATTTATAACATTTTTTGCAATAAGTAAATATTTAAAAAAAAGTTCTTCTTCATACCACAAATAAAGAGTTTTGACGAAAGGAAGGCTAAACTGATGTGTATAATTAACAAAATACCTTACCACGCAGTTCCAAACAAACAACTCAAAATAGAAACCGAATAACTAACAATCCATATTGCCTACCTCATTAGACTATGTAAAAAGGTACCTCTGATCCGAAGAGCCGTTCCGTGCTCATTGTTTCGGAAAGACTCCCCTTGTGGCAAGGGTGGGACCGCTGTCCGCTCTACTGGAAGCTAAGCTATTTATACCTGAAGCCTTTAAATGTTTTATGATTCGTTTATAGAACGAAGGTGACCTTAGAGGTCGTATAGTTTACAATATGGGAATACGTAAGGCGATGGCATTATTTCAAGAATATAACGCTGCGAGCGAGCAACCTTTGCTAAAAAAAGCGAGCGTTGCGAAACAGAACTTTTTATCCCAAATTTCTACTCTATAGTAGAGTTAGAAAATCGTAAAGTTATGTCCTTTACTGAACCTTTCTTTTTTGAGCATCTACTGAACTTTTCTTTTTTGAGCGTACCTTTGATATTAATCAATTAGTACGGAATAGGATTAGTACGGAATATTAAGAGGAACTCTGGATTACTTACCTGAAACGCAGAACACTTACGTAAATTAATCTGAAGCAGGAAAATGGAAAACATGGCTATAAAAGTAATTAGTGACGATAATGGACTAGGATTTCTTTTGAATTAAGCTGTTCAAGAATTTTGACCGAGTAAAGCCAAGATATCAGAATATGCTAGCACCAATCCAATTGTTTTTCAGAATCATACATATAACCTGTCAAGTCTTAACGTCATTATGTATATTACAAACAAGTCGATACGGGCGGGAAAGTAATCTGCAAAGTAAATGTAATCACCTCACCTCAGACACGATGGCGGGACTCTAGATGGATGGATATCATTACGTCATGCGTCAGAGCCGTGCCTTTTTGCTATAATTTTTCCGTGTAAGAAGAATTTAAGTATACAATGTGTAACAAAAAGGTTCAACAATACTAAAGTGTATGTATGTACTCTTCATTATGAACAACTTTTACTATGGGACCAAACCTGAAATCACGAAAAAATTAATCAGCTGCTCCATACATTTTGTCCGAGGTCAATAACTTTTTGTTTGGAACAGCAGATATTTTTTTCGCGATTTCCTGTTTGGCCCCATAGTAAAATTTGTTCATAATAATGAGTACATACATACCCTTCAGTATTGTTGAATCTTTTTGTTACAGATTGTATATACCCATGTAATTATGGTAGATAATAGGTCTTTACCTATGAAATTGCCGTTCTTCAGTACTGGTCATTTCAAATAGAAAAAAAGTTTGGAATGGCTTTGTATTCTGAATTCAAATTAATGTTGTCTTAAAAACATGACATTCTTTTTACAAACTCAGTCTTTTGTTTATTGATTAGCGTTGTATTTTCATTACATTTGAACTATGCCCTAAACCAAAAATTACCCCTAAAAAGGTGATGTCACTGTTTGGTGGTCTAGTGCGGGTGTGATTCACCACATCTTTTTACAAAACGGCATGAGCATTACTGCAGATATGTACTGTGAAGAACTGGAGACAATGATGGAGAAGCTGGCACATCGGCAACCAGCTTTGGTCAATCGGTCCTCCCCACTGCTCCTTCACGACAACGCGCGACCTCATACTGCATAACAGACAGTCTCCAAGTTGCAAGAGCTGGGGTTGGAAGCTCTCCCTCATCCACCATACTTACCAGATCTTGCACCTACCGACTATTACTTTTTCCAAAATTTAGACAACTTTATAGTGGGTAAAAAATTCAATTCCCGAGAGGCAGTACAAAATGCCTTTGAAGAGTTTGTTGCCGTCCAGCTAATTTTTACAAGAAGGGCATCAATAAACTGTCTATTCGTTGACAAAGATGCGTCGATTGCATGAGTGATTACTTAGAATAACAGAAATAAAAAAGTTAAAAAAAAAGTACTTTCACTTATTCCATACAAAACGGCAATTTCATAGGTAAAGACCTAATATTATCTTTTCAACCGATAATAAGATGAGAAATGGTTTTCGATTCGACTGCATTAACTTGCAACTACTGGGCCAAAATTACCAAGGCTTATAATAAATAAAACTTTGTAATTTGTATTATACCTACATTATTTTATAATGCTCCACTGGAAGACTGAAAGACGCTGCCGCTTTGCAATGGTCATTACTAACGCAAATGGCAGAGCCACACATTTACTGTAAAAAAATTGTGTTGCAATAAAGTTTGTTTATTCCATGGGTTCAATACATAACAGGGTTGATAGGCGGAGTGTTGTTAGGTAGAGTGTTGGTCGTCTAGATGCAGGATGGGCCGACTATATCGTCAACATCGCTGGTCGAACCAGCAGGGCTAGCATGCGCACCGCGAGAAAATTTTGTCGTGTCTTTATGTCGTGCGAAAACGAGACAAACTTATACAGATTCGTAGCCTTGTCCTGTTTTTAAGAATCGAGAACATTTTCTCGCGGTGCGCATGCTAGCCCTGCTGGGCCATCGAACCAGGGCCAGATTAGCACAGGACCGAAGCTGATGGCATAGAAAGAGGAGTCTTTACCCAGAGTATAATAGGTAGTCTTTCTATAGACAACAGCAGAAGACGTCCACCACTGGATAAGCCCTTAACCAACAGAACCACGGAAGACGGTCAGCAACGTCCTCTCGGTTAACGGTGGTGAGTATTCTGCGATCCCCAAGCTACCTTCCATGCTTGGGGATTATGGCAATAATTAACAAAATTAATAAAGCAACAGCAGCAGTGAGACCGTTTTGGAAACCTACTCTGTTGGACATGTTAATTCTTTAGTAAAGCCATGCCCGCTCTTTTTTAAAATTCGTAGGAGACTCTCGGCCTTACCTAAAATAATCTCTATTCTCTTAGTCACTGCTTAAACTTCTCTGTCCTTTTCTAGCACGTGCAACTTCACGTGAAGATGGCAGAGCATCTTAAGCAGTAAGGCCGTTGGTGTGTGGCCATCTGTAGGTCTAAGCTAATGTCACATTTAGTTCAGTGAATAGAGAGTTTTACCCCACAAGAGGTCCGGTAGTTCTGATTTTTTGATATGTTGGTCGATAGAGCATTAAAAATCCAAGTTTCGTCACCAGGTTTGTTGGAAAACCCGACAAAACTTGACACTTTTTTCAGTATTTGCATAAACCTTTTGTGGGATGACCCTAAAAAGTTGGCCTCTATTTACTTGTTCAAGTCCTATTCTTCAGAGACTTTCACATTATTTTGCAGCTTGCGTGACCATTTTCAACAAAACTAAGTAAATATTGTGGCTGTTCGCTACTGAACGGTCAATTTCCTTGCCGCATGTGTAAACATAATATTACCTACCCGGTATCATGAAAAGCATTTCACTCACACAGAGGTAAACCCAACTCTTTTATTCACAATAAATTATTCACGGAATAAATAGATATGAAACACAAATGGAAGTCTGAAACACGTATTCGTTTCGGCAAACTCTCATTAATATTCCGCCCGTATCTGGCTTTTAGGTGTTGTCTCCACGAGCGACTTTGATGCTGGCTGCGTGCG
This sequence comes from Erannis defoliaria, assembly GCA_905404285.2. Classification (NCBI taxonomy): domain Eukaryota; kingdom Metazoa; phylum Arthropoda; class Insecta; order Lepidoptera; family Geometridae; genus Erannis; species Erannis defoliaria. Next base: position 4,258,906 of record FR990078.1, read on the forward strand.
ATTTATGGACACCTTTTTTATCCAGAACCACCGGAGGTCGGCCAGCAGCATCCTTTCGGTTAACGGTAGTGGGCATTATGCGATCCCCAAGTCGCCTGCCAAGCGGCATCCCCCTCATATTATAATTTTTTTTGGCCTTCGTCCAGCGGTGGCCACGGTACCTATTCAGTTAATAATGCGGCAACACTGGCACTGTAACTTAACTTCAGGTATTATCTTATAACCCGCCTACGCCAAACTAATTCACGAAACGTAGGCGGTAATACGTGGTCTGACTGCTGAAAACAAGCTCTTATTTTATGTAGGCATATGGAAAAAGAAACGCAATATTTTTTACGCGGTCTGAAAATCCTTTATTGGAGTTTTGGGAAAGGCTTAATTCTGGGAATGGTCAATAGCCCATAAAATAACGTGAAGTATACTTGTTTTTAACCCTCGAGGCAAACAGAGGTGTGCTATGAATATAAGTTGAAGCGTGTGTAATTTTTTTTAATGTTAATTTTAAAAAAACGATGATTTTATGAAATTTAAGGCATGATAAATACCTACTTTGTGCTGTGGCATTGCAAAGCCACAGAATTGTCGAGAATCGCTGCCAAATTGCATGAGGCACCTTCGTCTACGATCAAGTCATTGCAATAGCTTGACTGCATGTCACCATCATGTATCGTCCATCGAACCCACTGGAGCTACTATGCTAGCAGCCTAGAGCCTCGCTCCGTTACACCAAGGAGCTGGGTTGAGACGGCGGCTGTGGACAAACGGCCTTACACGCCAAGCGGACGTCAGTGCAAGACTTATCGCCCCCACATCAAATCTAATATAATAAAAGGCACTGTCCTGACTGACTGACTGACAGGCAAGGCACAGCCCAAACCGCTGGTCGTACAGACTTGAAATTTGGAGGGTGTATTCGTCTCGATGCGGAGGGGTGCACTAAGAAAGGATTTTTCGAAATTCAACCCCCAAATGAAGGGGGGGAAGTTTGTATGAAAGTCCTTTGTTTTTGTGCTTTTAGTCACGAAAATTTGGATTTGGATAGATTCAAAGGAAGGGAAGTTTTGGGCTAGTTGGTAGAGTCGGTAGAGTCGGTAGAGTCGGTAGAGTCGGTAGAGTCGGTAGAGTCGGTAGAGTCGGTAGAGTCGGTAGAGTCGATAGAGTCGGTAGAGTCGGTAGAGTCGGTAGAGTCGATAGAGTCGGTCGAGTCGGTCGAGTCGGTAGAGTCGGTCGAGTCGGTAGAGTCGGTCGAGTCGATAGAGTCGGTCGAGTCGATAGAGTCGGTCGAGTCGATAGAGTCGGTAGAGTCGGTAGAGTCGATAGAGTCGGTAGAGTCGGTCGAGTCGATAGAGTTGGTAGAGTCGGTAGAGTCGATAGAGTCGGTAGAGTCGGTCGAGTCGATAGAGTCGGTCGAGTCGATAGAGTCGGTAGAGTTGGTAGAGTCGATAGAGTCGGTAGAGTCGGTAGAGTCGGTAGAGTCGGTAGAGTTTGCTCGGAATGATTTAAAGTGGAGAATTTTGGGGGCGGTCCCAATTTCTTCCGCACGCGGACGAAGTCGCGGGGGACCTCTAGTAAGAAGATATACATACCACACACTAGTCGTTTTGGTGTATATTTTAACTGTGTGGTGTATATCACTGTAGGGCTGAAGCGCGCGCGCAGCTGGCTTGAGCTGCACACAATGGATAATCGACACACACCTGTCCTATACATACGTATAAGTACAAATTAGCTTTCACTGATTATGACATTGTTGTAGTTATGGATATAATAAACAAGAAAGTTTAATAGCACCATTGATTATTTGGTAAGTAGGCAAATAAATACGTAATATAGGTAAATAGCTAAGAAACCTTTTCGAACGCTAGAAATTTAAATTTAACCAATATTCAAAATCAAAATCCAACTAAAGGCTTCGGATATGTTCTATGACGCCGTGGAATAGTAGCGAAACCCCCACATATCGACAGATAAATATGATATCATCAAATAAGTGTGCATATTCATTCGCCTATATCTCGGAAACGGAAACTGTTACTGGTTTAGTGCCAGAACATTTAGGAATCGCATTTTATAGTAAGTTTGCTTTAAGTAAGTTAAGTATGCTTTAGTGCTAAGCAGGACGCAGCTGCACGCGCGTCGGGCTCTGTTTTCACTCTTTGAAAAAGGTCACCGGATGTGATCGAAACTATAGTCGGAGTATTTAATTAAACGTGAGTATTCCCGTATAAATAAAACAAAACCAAAACCACGTCAGTTTTCATAATAAAAGCATTTTATGCTCTATCAATTTGCAAAGGTTTCGTCTTCCGCGCTTTAAAAATAAATACATACAAGAAATAGCTAGGCCAAAATATCACTAGCTCTTTCTCAGCAGGCTCTTTTAAGCTACAAGCAAACTCCGACGAGTATCAAAACCTTGGAGGATTTATCTACTGTACGCACATAATCGATATCAGATTATGTTAAACAGATATAAAATAAATTAATAAGTAAACGGAGTTTTCTCAAGCTCATGAAACTTTTGCCAACAACATGTATTGTGAAGGAAAGAGACGCATAGGTACGCCTCAGTGATTATAAGATAGAGAGAGAAAAATAAACACATCAAAACCTTTCTCGCGAAGTTTGAACATAGCATGTGATTAATGGGACATGTGCGCTAATGTTTCTCTCCATATGTTTGTAGCAACGTTATTTTTTACAAGTTATTTTATAGTGTAGCTATTAAATATAAGCAAAAGTACGTTGTCTATAATCATCATCAGCAATAGAAGACGTCCAGTACTGGACGAAGGCCTCTCCCTGAAAGGGGTAGAGCTAAGAGGGTTGCCATTAATCCCCACGCTTGGCAGGCGGCTTGGGGATCGCAGGATGCTCACCACCGTTAACAGTGAGGACGCTGCTGTCCAACCTACGGTGGTTCTGGATGTAGTTTTAGGACGATAAACAGCCTTACCTAATTTAATCTCGATTCTCTTAGTCACTGCTTAAACTTCTCTGTCCTTTTCTAGCACGTGCAACTTCACGTCAGAGAGAAGATGGCAGAACATCTTAAGCAGTGACTAACGGTTGAGAAGTTTTTTTAAGTAAGGCTGAAAATGTCTGAGTGGGTTTCCCGTGTCTTCAATTCGCGAGTGAATCGGTTTCTCCTAGGCAAGCGTACTCCATCATAGACGGCATCTTCGTATACCATCAGACGAGATGGCAGTCAAACGCAAGCCTATAAATAATAATAAAAAATACATGACAACTTAGGAAGTGCGTAAAACGCTATTAATGTAAACGTAGTACCTACGCAGACGCCCATCAACAGTACGCTTTCAAGACGATTTTTCATTCCACTGACAGTTGACCCAGTAAATTAGGCAGGTACTAAAGCTAACAGAACTAATTCGATTTGTATCGATTACGAGCTAAGTATAGCACGGAAAATACTTATTCGATTATGCGATTACTATTAGGGCGGTAATCATATTCGAGATTGCGTAATCGGATGTCTTATTTTTCGGTTGCGTATTGCGGTTCTATTATCGCTCTCTAGGGTTCCGTATCGGATACTGCATTCAAAATCCAATTGGGAAAGTTTCTTAGGAATTACACTAGGCATCTGCATCGTTCCTAATAAAAGACGGAGATGGTGAGAATTATGAACATAGCTGTTGTTATAGCCTGCAGATGTTCTGCAGTTCTCACGATATTTCCTGTCATTAGTCAGTCCACTAGAAATTACCACCACCATCACTACCCACTACCACTAACCTCCACTAACAGACTAGGGCTAGGGACTAGGATTTGGGAAACCCCGATATTGCAGGGGTCATAATTTTTCTAACTGTTCGAGCTTTAAAACTTTGGGTTTCAAAAGTGTGGAAACACTTCATACAAAACATCCTCTAGGAATTGTCAAGATTCCACTCATTCATTAACTTTCCTTCAACTCGATAGATAGCGTGCCATATACATACGTGCCAGTCAAAAACAGCATAATACCTATTTTTGATATGTGGCACATGAAATAAAATAAAAAAACTTGACAATAGCAGCCACGTCTGGTCTGCGCAAAGTCAGAGCCATCTACATTGAGCTTTTGCTTGTCTGAAAATCTCCCATTGCCGATTGTAAAAGCACTTTGCCGCCGACTATAACCAGACCAACCAACCTTGATCCTTTATACCTGCGTTCCGCGCTTGAACAATTTTACATTGTAATATTACCCAAGTATCAACACTGCGAAGTCGGCGTATCTATTAAGTACTTCCATAACAACTATTGTTATTTTACTATTCATAATTATTTCTTATCTTTTAAGCTTAACAAAATATCCTTTTCTCAAGTGGAATCTCGAGAAATCTGAAACTGTTTTGAATCCTAGTTGATTTCCGCTCTAATACCGTATCGAGTAGGTACTAAAAGTAGCCAAAACACTGCTAACTAGCTTCAGTAGTAGTAAAATACAAAAACAAATCAATCAATAAATCGGCTGAATCAAATATGAATTTTGAAAAACCCTACTTACCATATTATTATTCTCGCTCTCCGCCCCACCCTAAGATACATACTAACACGGGTATGTTACCGGCCTGTTAATACGAGTATGTCCAAGTATGTATATACGAGGCCTGTCAATACGTAATTTACAGAATGATAGTGTTATAGACCGTATCTTTTCAGTGCATGCTTAAGAAGGTCTTGGACTATCTTTTAAGCTATATTATATTAGTTCAGCGAAATCAATCAGTCTAATCTGAACCTTATAACCTTTAGTATGTAACTTCTTCCAACTAAAAGGTGCTTTATGGCTTTCTAACGCTACATAACCATTTCTTACGCTCACACGAAAGTACCTGCCTAAATCTAAGAATATGACGCATGCGGGGAGTAAAATCCATGCCCAAATTCACCGAGTTACCCCCCACGCCCCACCCTCTAACTTTTCATAAAATTACTGCTGTGCGTACGGGGTGCAGTATCGATCGGGGTCGTTGTCCTCACGGAGGCCTCCCAAGATGAATAGGTATTGTAACGTCTTTGCTCGTAAGCCGTATTATCTTACTACTTACTGCGTTACTCATAGGTACCTATGTATTCTCTAAGCCGTAGAGTCGTCTAAGGCGTTACTGTATTATCGGTAGGTTAAGTACGTAGTTATTAAAGCTATAGATACATTTTATACAGGTAAGTAAGTTTTTACTACAGGCTTATGTGAATCGGTGTAACTAAGCCTAAGTCATTATCATCATAAGATGTCATTGTTTATCATCTTTGTAAACAAATTTTAATAAATGAGGCCAACAACATAGAAATCGCGAAAATAAATAGCTGTTCCATTTCATCGACAATGAAATGTAATTTTTCTATGGATACGCTGTTTTTTCCGTATTGGCCCCATAGTAAAAGTTAGAAAGAAGAAGTAGGGATTTCGCTTTTCTGTGCTCGTAACCATGTTAGTAATTTACTCTAACACCATCGAAAAAAAAAGCAAAAAATTTTCCCGTACCGGGAATCGAACCCGAGCCTCCTGGGTGAAAGCCAGGTATCCTAGCCACTAGACCATACGGGATACTGACTACGATGTCAAAATTATGTAACAATTCCTTTTAAAATTATTATATCACATTTAAAATGTTGAGAAAATTATAAATTAGCCAAATTCAACCCTAATTAACAATTCAAACTAAGCATACTGGTTCTTGTTTTGTTAAACAATCAAGTTTTGCGAAACGTGTTGATATAAATTTTAGCAAGGGTATTTTACTGCCATCTGACGTGTATATTTTGCAACACTAACTCCAAAAACATTAATGGTTACGACCATTTTAGTATGCTGAGTCACTAAGAAGTTCGTAATCAGTTGCATAGGTGACGCTAGGTAGTAGTCAAATGTAGAGTTCTATACATCACATTATGTGTTTAATAGATTGTAATAGTTTTGGGGGGATTGCATAGATGTCGCTTTTAACGATAAAGAACAACTTCCTCCCAAACTTGATTGTAAGATTGTAACCAAAGATAATGAAGATAATAATAATACACTAGTAGAATATTTAATTAATGTTATGTTACAAACATAACATTAATTAAATATTCTTATTGTAGGTATATTTCATTAATAAATTGTTTAATCAATATTCATACATCTCATCTCTTAAATAAATGTACCAAACCAAATGTGCTAATGCTAAAATAAGTTAGACCTGGGTATGTCCTAAAACTGCTGCCCGAACCGCCGCCGGTGGACGGGCAGCAGCGTCCTCTTAGTTTACGGTGGTAATACTCTGCGATCCCCAAGCCGCCTGCCAAGCTAAGGATTATGTCAGCCCTCCATATTAAGGGAGAGGCCTTCGTCCAGTAGTGTAGGTACGTCTTCTGGCTGATGAGTAAGTGTGGTAATGACCGACAAAAACAACAATTTTAGGGAATATTTAGAATTATTTCCCCTGATAAGGAAAAATAATCGTAGATACTAACAAGGTACAATAATGATGATGCAATGAAAATATACCTATTTGGACTCTTGGCCACAGGAAAAGGTGGTACGAAATATCGTTTAGATTTCATAATCAGTCATCAGCCAGAAGACGTCCACTACTGGACGAAGGCCTCTCCCTTAATAGGGAGGGGAGATTTTATAATAAATCTTAGTAAAGTAAACCTCGTTATGACACAGGAATAGCTTAGACATTTGTAAGTTCCTACATAGAGAGGTCTAGTTTAGGCATGATGACTACAATTTTTTTAATACCTCATAAAAAATCTGATCATCAATAGAGCCTATCAACGAAAACAAAATTTAAAATAATTCTAAAATAAACTAAGCATTTTAATTTCAAGCTAGACAGAGAGCGCGCTATACTGAGCTATGACGTCAAACCTCAGGCGCGGCATACAAATGCTATACTAACACGTGCTTTGCGAGAAAGGGATAGAGCATCCCCTCTCTATCCCCACCTAAAACTTTAAACGCTCATATCTCAGAGATTTATCAGCCAATACAATTTATTTTTTCAGTATGTGTAATGTATTTAGTTATATTCATCACTAAGCCTGTTATTTGTCATAAATTAAACATTAGGCCACACGCCTATTGTAAAATTTGAAGCATAGGTAGATATTTCGTGTGTGCACGTTCTGACTTTCTCATGCTGTTTTTTGTGTCATCATCATCAGCCAGAAGGCGTCCACTGTTGGATGAAGGCCTCCCCCTTAATAGGCCATAATCGCCACGCTTGGCAGGCGGGTTGGGGATCGCAGAATACTCGCCACCGTTAACTGAGAGGACGCTGCTGCCCGTCCTACGGTGTTTCTGGATAGAGTTTTAGGACATACCTGTAGTACTTGTTTAAATATTTACGTTCTTAATCATTAAACGATGTGTTTACAAATACACCTTTTACTTACTTTTGACATTGGTCGCCCCCTTAAATAACCTGAACCAGGACCCTTATCATGGACGTTCGCGATTCTGATTGCGATAGCATGCCATCCCGCTCGTACGAACTTGCTCGCGCCAAGCGCCCTCCAGCTCGCGCACGCTCGCAATCAGAATCACGAACGTCCATGATAAGGGTCCTGGTCCAGGTTATTTAAGGGGGCGACCAATGTCAAAAGTAAGTAAAAGGTGTATTTTTAAACACATCGTTTAATGATTGAGAACGTAAATATTCAGATTTAAACAAGTACTACAGGTAGGGGAAACCCCTATAGAAGCCGAGTGACCGAATAGAATTTTGGAAAATAATCTGGATTATTTAAAAGTAAATTACAAATTACTAACAAAAAAAAACTGTTTTAATTCAAATGTTCTAAATTATCAGCGACAACACAACATTACTTTTTACGAATTACACAGCCAGACTAATGTTTTTATTTTTTTTATTTCATGCCTATATTTTGAATAATTAAATAAAGTCTCACCTAAATTGCTCAAAGTCACTATCATCATCAATTATATCATGCGATTTTCGACTCTAAACTAATCCAAGACGTGCGGATGAAATCTGATATTTTTCTGGTATTAGGCACACTCTTAATTAAATTATATTATATAATCCTCTTTTTACTAGATTATGAAATATAAAATGTACTTAAAAAATCGTTGTTTTTTTTTTAATTTGTTAATCATTTTACCATATCGACACAATATGATAGATACTTACTAAAACGTTTCAAAAATTATATCTAAGTAGGTAAGTGGAAGTTTGAGATTTGTTTCCTATATCGAGATAAGTAGAGTTAATTCAAATCGTGTATTATTTGATAAGCGATTTTAGTACGTATTGTAACTAAAATGATTATTATTCTAGTAATTCCAGAGCTCGTTACAGGCATTGCGTGAATGGATTGGGCCTTAATTCATCTGTTGATCTATAGGTAAGTCAAAGAATAAGGCAAGCTATTTGTTACGAAAGGCTTGTTCGTACATTCAAGGAAGATAGCTCCAAATAGAGACGAATATGAACATTGTAACGACGAAGGTAATAGAATAGAATAGAATATTTTTTATTGCCAAAACTGAGTAAAAAAGATCTTATACATTTTTAGCAGTTTTACCCATTGCGGTGCAATATTTTTAGTTGGTAGGTAAGTTTAATGTACCTCCAGCTGCAAGTTTAGTGCATTTATATCATTGAGATAAATACTTTTTGTAAATCTACCTAGGAACATAATTTTTTTTATATATCCAATGATTTCCATATCATGTCGATGGACGTAGGTATCTAAATAAAAATGATAAAAACAAAGAATACAACTTGTATATAAATATGAATATCTCTTTATTTAACAATAAACTCTAGACAGGAGATATCATTATCACCTACAATAGACTATTTGCCACATAGGTAAGTACATACGGTCGTAATTAGTAACATCTGTCATTTATTTAACTAAGTAGCAGCGACAGAGAATTCTAATAAGAATTATAATCTATAGAAGCGAATAGAAATATTTTATGGAAATACTTTATATTTTATAGAAAGTAACCGTGATCGTTGCACGTGACTTACCAAAAAGGTTACCCAACCTACATCAAAAGGCTATTTTATAAAATATTATTAAAATAGATAATGTATTAGTGTAATGTAGATTTAACTAAGTCGTAATGGGACTGACGTGCCATTGTTGGCCAAAGTCCCAATAAAATATTTAAAAAAAGATTTAAAAACAAACGAATTCTTTCTGCAAAAATGAAGCTGCGAATTGTCACATGACACATGATGATGGGTTTTATTTCGTTTTTTTTGTGTGTGTATGATATAAATACTCGATTAAATTGTACAATTTTTTTTAAAAATTATAGGCAATATTTAATCCTATAATTATTGCAGTTATTTATTTAATCTGAGTTTATAATTTATGCACCTAATCAAAATATATAAAACTTTAATAAAATAACTGATTATGATATTTATTAATGTTTTATTAATGGGTGTAAGATGTTTTGGTTTAGTATTTATAAAATATTAACTACATACATGGCCTTTACGTCTTTACTATTATAGACTATAACAGACTATTTAAACAGTATGTGAAGAGGAGTGACACTTTATTTCATAAAATATTGACTAGAATCATCAAAGACTAGAATCATTTGTAAATCAGAATGAAATCATTAAGCTTACTACGTTTATAAAACAAAAAATAATTAAAACAATACTAGGATCGCTTATGATAGGTATTAAGTACCTATAATAAATGTATTAGTATTATATTGGCTATTAAAGATCTATTATTTATTATCTATTGGAAATTTAGTTTTTCATCAAAGCTGAAGAAACGCTATGTACCAAAGCCGTCCTATATGAGATGAGGAATTTACATTGACTAAACATTGTTTGACTCACGCAATAGGACGAATTTACAATTTAATTAACTCTCTTCTCTTTTTAGACGGAAAATGTTATTTTATTAGAATTAATTAAGTATTGGTAACTGAAGGTTCAGTGGTTCGTTTTGATTACATTTTATATAAACTCTACATTGTCATTATTTCGCGAAATCCAACCACTTCCGCATAGATTTATGACTTGAGAAACTGACAGGCAATTTTCTACCACTCTTTACTCTGTTTATTTTCTATGTGTGTTCTACGCTTGTTAACTGTCCAATCAATCAAAATTAGTCTCATTGCGTAAGTCAATAGGGTAGGTGTAGGTATAATATTGTTTAATGGGCGGTGGTGTCACGTCGCCTCCTGCCAGGACCGCCGGCGTAGTTGGCGGCTGCCAGACCCATCAGGTGCTTGGCTTGGAGGGCGCCGGAGTAGCCACGGCTCAGGCCAAGGTCAAGAGCTCTCTTCTCGCTGGAATCGAAGAAAAATAAAGTTAGTAAGTCAATACGATAGTACAGATACTCAACAGCATGATCCACATGATCCAATTAAACAAGGTCTGCTACTCCGGGAGTGACACTTGCTTACGTCACTGCAGTTGGCACTTTATGGCAACAAAATTGGAAAATTGGGAATCAAATCTGTTAATAATTTATTAATTATAAAATACGCAAATCATTTCAATTGTCATTTCGTGTCCGCTCAAGCTAAATAATTCAACTTAAACACTAATTAACATAGTTTCAACCAAAATCACATAGTTTTATGGGATTACCACAGATAATATAAGGAGAATGGGGAGTTATGATTTCACGTCGATGACGTAGGCTTGTGTCACCCACGTGACCTTTGTAACTCGGGAGTGTCATACCTGGCGGAGTATATTATTATATGCCATGCTCAACAGTATAAGAACCTTCGATTTGATTATTAGTGGTTCGCAAGAGGCATTTTTGAAAAGTCATACAATAGCATTCGAAAATGCCTGTTGCGGTCTACCGCGTGGTTTCCACGGCGATATTGATAATATAACCATGTAAACAGAGGTATAGTACGATAATATATGTAGGTATTCCATATCATAGTCACTTTTCGTAACCAGGATAAGGAATTAAAAAATATATACATTGTAAAAGTCGCAGGCAACCGGTGGATGCTAATGGCAGGTCGTCTTACAGTGTGGCGGTCTAACAGTGGACGTCTCCGTGCTGATGATGATATGGAATCACCATAGTGTTACCCTGGTAAAGACGCTATAAATGCCATCGTTTAGGACATGCTTGATCTTAATTTATAATTTATCATCATTAAGGTAGCTTCGACAAATAAAACCAGCCGAAAGAACATAAGTAACATCGTATCGTCCTGCATTTATTTTATAATATAATTTCTGTGGTGAAATTGTTATTGTATTGTAAATATTACGCACTGCGAGTACGCAGTAGTTTTTCAATGCATGTCTCAAAGTTGAGAGCCGTAACATTCGAAAGGATTACATGACGTCACGGTTAAATTTAAACCTAAATCTGGCTATAATGTAAAAGCACGTACTTAAGAAGAATATTGGGTTTAAGTATACACAACGAAAGCCAAGGGATTAACCAGTTTAGATATTATCCTTGCATAATCACAAGCCAAAATTTCACTTCATGTATGAAACATAAGATAATATTTATGCTATTAAGGCAATACTTATGTATCTATATTAAGAAAACATAGACTAGGTAACTCAAGCTTTAGAAAAAGGCTAGGTTTAACTTTTGTAAGCAATATTTTAAAGCATTTGTACTTGTATTTCTATTTGTTAAAATGTTAGGGTCATAATAATAAACGTGGTTTTGAAAAGTCAATCCGTCTTTTGTCTTTATCCAACTCTTTATCGAGTTACGAATTTGAAAGAGAGGAAAAGAAAGAGAGAAAGAGATTAACTATTCCAAAGCTATTCCACGTATAATAATAAGACCTACAGAAGTACACCGGTACTAAAATTAGTAACACTACATTGACATTAGCGACATACCTAGTCATGTCATCTTTGTAGCTGAAAAGTAAAAAATTAATTAGAAGTCAATAAGTACACAAAACTGTTTAATACAGCGAAATGTTGAAATAGATCTAAATCCTCCAAGGTTCAAAACGTCGGATAGACCAAGTCGAAAGACGGAAGGGCTTGTAGCAATTTTCAACTTATTTTAAATGTGGGAAAAATCCAAAATGCCCGATATTGAACAAAAAAATAATATTTTAGTAAAATAGATCATATAATTTAGCTTCTTGTTTTTTAGAAAACAGGATTTTGAATGATTGACTCGATAGAAAAAAATGGCAAAGTAGACACTAAACCAGTATTTCGATTAGCTAGAACTAAGAAAATACACTATGAAACCACGTGAAATGTATACTAATATAGATAGAATATAGTATTATTTAGTTTTTTGATATTTAAGATTACAGAATCTATTTCCTTGATATATTTTTCAAAACAAAGAAAACCTACTAAAATTTGCAATAGGCTAGATGCCTGGTTTTTTTTTATTGTCCGATTCAAATGTGGCCCATAAATATAGCTGATTAATGAAAAGAAAATTAAAATCTGATCAAAAATAAGCAACTTATAAGCATTTGAATATCATGCTAGACAGAGAGGCGAAACAGCAAATCGTGACGTCACTTGTCAGGACGCCATATAAATTATATTCTGACAAGTAAGGCGTGAAGTCATTTTTTGTTTTGTGGGAAAGGCACAGAGTTGTCTCTAACAAAAACTTTAAACGCTCATATATCAGAACATTACTAACCGATTTAAATAATGTTTTCAATTACCATACTATATTTACTTAAATTCTTCATCAAAGCTATTGGTTTCAACGAATCATGCAGTCATCTAGCCTATTCAAGCACTCGCGCTTTGGAGGATTTAGCTCCCCTCTCTCGCTCGCGTCTACCGTTTAGTGTCTATCGTTTACTCGCCTGGACGTAGCTCGCTACAAGCGCGCCTTAAGTAAATAACTGTAATGTTGTCATATTTAGTGCAAGTAAATTTGTACTGTATTTGTATAGTGTCTTTATTCCACTGTAGTGTCCGGCGTGAGCGCACCCTGCGGTCAGCCATGTGACGTCAATAAGCCAAGCGCTACAGTGGCATACCGACACTATGTCAATGCAAGCTAATTTGTACGTACTCTATTTCTATGCAGTATGGGAATAGAGTACAAATTAGCTTGCACTGAACATGATTAAATATTATTGGAGTCATAGGTATATATCTATGTTAAGTAAGTTCGTATGCTGAGTGGCCAGCCCTAGAGTGCCATGTGTACTATTCTGTTTTCTGTGGTAAAATAAAACTACTGTTTCACTACCGTTAGCGTCACTCATTTTTATGAGCAGTGCTTTGATAAATTATATGTCTAGATAGACTGTGGATCGTAAACGCGTCGAAAAAATTGCGGTTAACAGTAATTAGCCTCTTATGCACGCACACTATCAACAACTATGTTGCAACGCGAGTGTAAGACATGGCTGTCACGCACACTAGTATAATAATGTTGCCCTGTAATTTTTCATTCATAAACAGTACGAGACTCTATCCAGACATATTATTTATCAAAGGAGCAGTGTTATAATTTTGAACTTTACGAAAACCTACTACTTGCTTATTGCTATTATTGAACCGTAAGGATTATGGTAATATACGTACTTATCCATTTTGCGTTCGATTTGGATGAGGTTCCCGAGGCGGTTCAGCATGTCCATGATTTCTTCTGGGTCGTAGGAAGTTTCGCGGTAGTAGTTGCTGGGACTGAAATTTTTAATACAAAGATATGTTATTTTAGAAAGCTACATGCGCCCCGCGATTACATCCGCGTGATGATGAAAAACGATGATGATGATGATAAAAACTAGCCATGACGTTATTCCGGAAAATAAGCTATCTTCATTCCTAGTTTCATCCAAATCCGTTCAGCCGTTTTGCCGTGAAGAGGTTTGGCGTATTTAATTATTTCAAGTTCCTACAGTTCTTTGCCAGTTGATTTTGATTACAAGTTGTAGGATGAAAATAATCTGGGATGGGAATATTCCGACCTATTTACGAGTACTTATATATCACCAAAGTAAATTGCTGTGAAAAACCGCTCGATTACGTATCTCTCCTAACGCAAACCACCGGATACTGGCAAATGCATAAAGTGCGACGCCATAATACTCTTATGAGGAAAGAAGAACATCACGAGGACAACCTGCACCCTTATCATAGACGTTCGCGATTCCGATTGCGATAGCATGCCTTCCTGCTAGTACCAACCCACTCGCGCCATGCGCCCTCCTGCTCGCGCACGCTCGCAATCAGAATCACGAACGTCCATGATAAGGGTGCTGCATTTGGCCGGAAAATAAGTCCAATGGCGTGTGTGAATCCGTCATCCGTCTAGGCCAGTGTGGTGGATGTGACTCAACCTTCTTTCTAGGATAAAGCCTATGCCCAACAGTCGGACACTAAAGGCTGATGCAGGTAGCGAAAAGTCTATAGACAAAAAAAATACAGACAAACAAACTCACTTACAGTACTAGGTTAGTAGATAAGCCAATTCATCATAGACAATGTACCATTTATTTGGAGAGCATACATTTTTATGGTATAGTGGACCGACGACATTGTAAAAGTCGCGGGCAACCGGTGGATGCAAAATGGCAGGTTGTCTTACAGTGTGGCAGTCTAAGGGGGAGGCCTTCATTCAGCAGTGGACGTCTCCGGGCTGAAGATGATGATGACATTCTATAGTCATGGTCATGGTCAATGTACCACTACCTGGGGTAAGCCGTGGAGGGCACGGCGAGAAGCAGGGCGATGAGCGCGCAGCTCGCGAGCAGGCAGCTTACTCGGACCATTCTGGAACAAACGAAAATAACTTCTAAAACCATACGCACACAGATTATATACAAAAAATCTAAATAAAAATGTCTCTGGATGTGATCAAAACTGTAGTCGGAGTATCCGACTTAAATAAACGTGAGTAATCCCGTATAAACAAAACAAAAACAGATGGGTACAGTTGGTAGCACGTAGGTTCCTAAACTGAATAAGTAGGTAGTACTACATATAAAAGAATACTACATACACCCAGAAGAATAACTACATACAGAAAAATAACTACACCACACATCAGCCTGAAGGGCTATTTATCACACATCAGTCAGAAGACGCCCACTGTTGGACAAAGGTCTCAAGGTCTCCCCCTAAGAGGGCGGGTTTGCCATAATCCCCACGTTTGGTAGGCGGCGTGGGGATTGCAAAACACCACCGTTAAACCAAGAGGACGCTGCTGCCCGTCCTCCGGTGGTTCTGGATGCAGTTTTAGGACAAAAGGTCCCAGAAATAACTACATACAGAAGAAACACTCGCTTGGAAAACTCCTCTAAACATAATGTCAAGCTCTACAGTGGAAAATTGATACACTGTGAAAAACAAAAAGAGTACAATTTAGATGACCAGTGACGTAGTACTTGGATAGAAGGCAGGGCTGGAAGAGCAAAGCCGAAAATCGTGGTGAGTGATTTTCCTTGGGAGAGGCCTATGGCAAGCAGTGAACACTGATTTCTCATCACCGTAATCGCCCTAATAATGATGATGATGAAATATGATGATATAATTTGAGTTCCAATTACATCAAGGACATTTCTGAAAACTTGCTGTTAAAGACTCGTAGCGCAGCCGACCTCCTAGCTGAGAGCTTAGTCCTGCGGAGGAGGCCGGGCCGGGTAACGTCATAATATTCTTAGTTTTTTTACGATAGATGTCAGCAGTACCGTAACTAGGGCTGTAACAGCGATGCCCAGGCACAGGGCGCAGACCCTGGAAGGGCGCCGAAATGACCAGACCAGCAAGGGTATTCACAACTCAATCGGAACGTTTCCGTTCGTATTCACATTATCCGTCCAAGTCAGGATTCACACACATTCAGGACGACAGACTCTGTGGATGTGGTGTCAATGTGGATCTGAACCGAAACCTTTCCGATTTCGATATATGAATATTACCCAGGACCAAGTTTTGGGTCCTGCGTGGGCTACTACTGCAGTAGCTCTCACCGGGCGCATAAAAGGCTAGTTACGACACTGGATGTCAGATTTGTTTTTTTTGTCTATGTTTGTGGCCACTGAAGAGAGAAGTAAAGTAGGGCCTTCGCTTTTCTGTGTTTGTGGCGACCAAACTTGTCGAGAGAGAGAGAGAGCTAGATAGATCCTCCAAGAATTTGTCTGATGGAAAATGACACCCAATAAAAAGCACGCAGACTCAGAAGATACTATTAACTCTAGCCCTTCGCTCTATAGTCTAGGCTCATAATTTTGTAGAGTGAATAGGTAAAAAGAAGGCAGTTCAGCTGAGTAGGTGTTTTCTTTGCTAAATAAAAATGACGCTTAAATATTTCTCGTGAATTTTGCATAATTTAGTTTACTCGGCCCAAACTTTGCATCCGCAACACATAATACAATGCTTGCAACAACTTTCCATCATAATGTACACCTACGTGATACTGAAAATGTTCCTGTATGCAGTTCTGATCGTGATAAATGAAGCGAAGAAAGGAGGTTAGACACAAATCGAAATAAATGGCCCCACTTATTCCTCCTTAGTCACCGTCTGATGATTTATTTTGAAGACCAAACAACGTAAATTTTCACCTGACTTCAAAAAAAGAGGTTCTCAATGCGATTGTATGTTTTTTTGTATGTATGTTACGCAAGTATTCCGCCAATTATGAATTTATTTTGATGATTCTTATTTTTTTGCTAGGTGTTTTTGTGTGTATGTGTTTGTGTGGGGTGTGCGTTAAAGGTAGCTATTACCTTGGAATAAAACATATAAAGCTACTTTTTATCCTAAGAATTGCTTGCGGGTGAAACCGCGCGGCGCAGCTAGTAGTTAATAAAGGCACTTATGCCCCAGAAAAGAGTAAATACGTAAATGAGCTGTCTAAAAAACAACTATGTTTCAGAAAAACATCGAAATGCTTCCGATAACTAAAACTGGTTCAATTCCTGTTCGTTAGATAACAATGAAGCGCGAAATACGACGCTTTTCATTCCATTTCTGTTGGAGTACTTAGTTTAGGCCAATCTTTGTAGAAGTTCCAAAAAAAATTAAAATCGCTAAACAAACTACGATTTTCACCAGGCTAGGTAATTGTAGACGTCGGATGTCACTCCGCAGGGTGTGTTCTAGTTTCTTTATTGGACTGAAGCTGATGGAAAACATCGAAAGAGGTCACCGGATTTGATCAAAACTCAAGTTAATTAATCCCGGTGGTTGCAAATGGCAGGTTGTCGTAAAGTGTCGCGGTCCAAGGGGGAGGCCTTCGTTCAGCAGTGGACGTCTCCAGACTAATGATGACTAATCGAGTATTAACTATAGTGACGATCGAATCCGGTGACCTTTTTCAAGGAGGAAAACTGGGGCAGATCTCGACGCGTCCTCTCTCGCGCTCGGAGTATCCGACTTAATTGAGTAAGCCCGTATAAATAAATAAAATGTGAATTTGTATTTTATAGCGTTGGTAAGATAGTCAACTTTAAAATTTGGTATAAGTACAACTTGCCAGAAAGGCAAAAGTACTTAATCCAAAAACGCATCGCAGCGACGCAACGTTGGAAAAAGAAAGTATTAGTAAATATCTACTGGCACGCGGCTTAAAGTTCAAGGAAGAAGCTTTTCACAATACAGGGTGGCTATAAACACGGGCTTGGAATGTAATCGTATAAAAAATGACGCGATGCGTAGGTACCAGAGTCAATGGAGGAGTGACGGTTATTGTCATAGGATGCTCTCGTTTCCTCCTATGACAGGCTCTTTAGTGATGTGGCGTAGAATTTATTCTGAGATTTTCTGTTACGTGCGTAATCTTGAAAAGAGTGTAAACAAAAACAAAAAATACGAAATTCTCTTTGATAATTTACACAGTTTGGCGGATAATATGATCTAATATTTAAACCCTATTCAAATTATAGTTGAAACAACCAAAGGAATAACAGATAAAAAAATGACAGTCAGATAACAGTCATTTCAGTCTTGAATCAAGACTGAAATGACTGTTATCTTGACTCTTGTAGATGGAACTTTGCGAACGGAGTAAGTATACGCTTGGTTAGAAGAAATAGATTCACTCACATGAAAACCTATAACTATACGGGTCCCGCGGTACGGTATCTATCAGGTAGCCGAACGGAGGTCTTTATCATGATTATGAACAACTTTTCTATGGAGCCAAGCTTGAATTAGTGAAAAAACAACAGCATTTTGTTATGGGTAAACGTAATTTTTCTATGGAATACCATAGAAAAATTACATTCACCATTCATACAGCTATTGCTGTATTTTGCAATTTCAGGGTTGTCTCCATAGTAAAAATGGAGTGTAATGATGAATACAATGATCTCCTTTCAGCTTAGTAATACACTTACGCGTAAACTTAAACAACTACAACCCTATAATATTTTTACGCTTTTAAATGACTGCAATATGATGGCGTATAAGACACCAGTAGGCTTAGCCTGGCCACGTTAAACTTAGAGAAAGGTCTAACAGACCTAACATAAGGCAGAATAGTCAAGAGTTTGCATCCAATTGAGCTTACAATCGGATTAGTGCATGGAGTTGTTTGAGGACATAGTCAATAGAACGCGACGAAGATGAGTTTAGAAGTGAAGCAGCTACTGGATTACTAGTTTTTTTTGTTAAAAACTCGAATTAAAAAGTAAATTGACGGTCAAAGACCCTCCGGAAAGACAACGTATTGGGGCTAGACAGTAAAAAGTCTCGGTTGAGAAAGAAAGCCTGGTTTTAAATGTTAAGGTTAAGGAACAATTAAAATCTTTAAAAAAAGTGATTAGTACCTAATAATACTAATTGGGTATGTCCCTGGGTCCTGGGTATGTCCTTAAACTGCAACCAGACCCACCGGAGGACGGGCAGCAGCGTCCTCTTGGTTAACGGTGGTGACCATTATGCGATCTCCAAGCCGCCTGCCAAGCGTGGGGATTATGCCAACACCCCTCTATTAAAGGGGAGGCCTTCGTAAAGCAGTGGACGTTTTATGGCTGACGACGACGACGAATACTAATTGACGATGTCTTTGCAATAATTGGCAACATGTGAATCTGGCCAGTTATATATACCTACTTATGTAATTATAGAGTACCAACAACTCACGTAAACTAATCTTGAAAAAAATAGCATTTTTTTTACTTAATTTTATTTTTACTTGGGCTGTTTTTGATTGAAGGGATATTTCCCAGTAAAAGGGGGGAAGTTTGGGGCGGCACTATTTACCAGCCAATTGGTTCTACTTGACGTGGAAGTGCTCACGAGGTTAAATGCACCAACGGAAAACTATAAAATGTATTAAATAAATCATCTGTATTACCAGTAGTCGTCAATAGAGCAGTAATACCAGCATAGAGCAGTGTTATATAATGTCTTCTACAATAAATATTTCTCACCTCTCAAAGCTTTAAGTTGCCATACTTACTTCGAAACCAGTCGCAACGCAGCTCTATTCGCTCGAATGCACAGCAGCACAAAATGGTCCAGGCCTTTGAAAACAACTACACTATGGCATATACTGTGGCGCTAGTAGGTCTCTATTGTAAATGGCTTTATATTGTACGCTAAGTTGTGCAGTTATGCTAGAACCTGTCTACTTTTCTAAATAGATCTGACCACAGAAGTATAAACATCCCCCGTGATACCGTAATATAGACAACGGTGCTCAAACTGTGCATGAAAACAATCAGCGGTTAATAGTAAAAGCAGTAAAAAGGGTTAATAATAATAATAATAAATACGTAGGGGCGGCTTTGTGGCGAGCCGTCGGTGAGTGGCGACACCGCGTATCCTGATTCCTTGGGGCTAAATGAGACCCCAGACCTCCGGCTTGCCTTAACTGGCTGTCCGGGGGTGGAAACCGCAAGAGCTAAGAATCTAAGCTCCAGGGTGGAAGTGTTAAAGGGCATAACGCCGCGAGTAGCGTTTAGTGAAAGCGCAGCACACCTCTCGACGCCCTAAGCCATCCACGTCAATGTTGCTCCTCTGGCACCAATATACGGTAGCCTTTATGGGGGGCCCATTTAGTGGATGGCGAGTCATCACTTGCCTTAATATTTTGATGTAATGAGACAAAATAGGCAGGTGCCGTTTCTCATTCTATAGACCAGTCCAATGTTTCATAAAAATTCACCAAAATAACTCGATAATTTTTTACTATTTTTTTATTTTTTTTTAATTGTATACCTTAATGTTTAAAATAGTGTATCATATTCCATTCACACCCATGTAATAGTTTTATAATGTTATTTTCCTATTCAAAAGGGCCTCTTGGTGTTGGCTTCGGCCCCACCAATGCCTCTTAAAGACTTAGACCCGAGTTTCAAATGCAATAAAAGAAATGATAATAATAATAAAGACTTTAAATAATATAAATATAAGAAATATAATAAAAGTTGTCAAAATAATGAGTTTGGCTTAGAACGCCTTAACGCCCTTGTTATCCAGAATAAATAAATCGTAGAATTTGTGATATCATTTACAAGGTTAGTTCTAGTCAGTTAGCATCCTTTTAAGGGCACGTTCTGTACATCAAAACAAACAACTTTTACTATGGGGCCATTGAAATCGCGAAATCAATATCAGCTGTTCCATACATTTTGCCCAAGGTCGATGAACTTTTTTTACTCTTAATTTTTTTTTTGTCTTTCTGTACTTTTTGTTTTTTTGTAGTTTTTGTTTTTTTTTTCTTTATTTTAACTTTTTTTTTTATGCCCTTAAAAGAATGCTAACTGATTAGAACTAACCCTGCATAAAATACAAAAAAAAAACAAAAAAAAATGTTTTATCCCGCGGTTTTATCAGCGACAATTACTCCACCCAGGAAATATTATCCGATCTCCACTCTTGCGGTGCCTCATTGCCAGTTTCATCAAAATAGTACCTATCTTATACTAAAAGCTGTACCAGCTTTTAGTCATGAGAAAGTAACGAACAAACGGACAGACACATTTTAGCATTTGCAAATCTGCGTGTTGCATTTTATTCTGAATCATTTTTTTATATTTAGACTCTTTGACTAATCTTGAGTCTTAAATTTGATCGGCACACATAGGCGTAACTACTTATAGTTAATGAAGTTCCACAGACAAAATTTCAAAGAAAATTTCAAAATTTTGCAGATGGCGCCAGCAGCGGTCCGAATGTGGCAAAATCAAGTTTTCTTGTTAATCGTTGCTTATATCTATCTGTTCTTGATGAAAGTGTTGTCAATAATCTAGTGCAAGGAAAACACCGGGTACTGTGCCTTGTTTTAAGAATCTATACAGCTGTTGACGGCCTGAAAATAGATTTTTAGGTTATATAGTTGTTTACATTTTATGTTTCCCTGGTAATCCGAGTCTATTATGAGTAAAACCATGAAAATTTAGAAAAAAAAACAACAAAATGTATGAGATTGACAATTGACTATGGCCGCATCGACGATGCGCCACCTAGCAGGAAAATCACAGTGTGGATCCCCATTATAATGGCTATAAACTGTAAAAATATTTAAGAACGTTTTAATTTTTTTTTCATGTTTTTAACAAACGTTGATTATCAAGTTTCCGCGTTCATTTTCAGTTGTTTTACCTTACAGACAAGTTCGAGAAGTTTCAGGCAAAGTTCTTGAAACATGTTCTAGGTACCTATTATGCTACCTATGTGTAGAGAAAATAAAAGTCAGAATAGTAAGTATTTTAACGGTGTATCAGGAACTTCTTTTGCTGACAGATAAACTTACCTAGAATAAAATGTAGGTTGAGCTCAAGAGGTTTTTATGAATACACGACTATAATAACCAATAGATTTTTACAAGCTAGCTAACTAATTACCTTTAAGTATTTTTTTTATTTCTTGGTGTTTTTTTTAAATGTTATAGAATGAAACATTGTTAATTGCTATTTTAATGTATATCTATTCTTATTAGAGAAAAGGGAATATGCATGTGTTTCAATATTAAAAATAATAGGAGAAATGGACAGTTTAACTGTATCTGATGCTTACGTTGAAAAAATAATTGAAATCGGCTAGTAAAGTTCTGAAATATAAGCGTTCGAAGTATTTGGAACGGAGTTATATGTCCCTTTCTAGCAAAACACGTGCATAGTATAGTTTTTTTTGGAAACGTGAACTTTGACGTCATAAACCCAGTATAGTGCCCTCCCTGTCTAACACGAAACTAAAATGTTTATAACTTCGTTATTTGTGCACAAATTTAAATTTTACTTTCGATGATTTGTTTTGTTGCCAGTCAGCTTTTTTGTGAATCAATAAAAAAACCACATGCATATTCCCTATTGGCCGGATGAGATACTTTTGCGCTTCATCATTATAACTCCATAGATTACAGTCCACTCCTAATCATAAGTCTCCTATCGCACGCCCGCGCTGTTTTTATTTCTTCTTTCCTCCAAGGAGGATTATGGCGTCGCACTTTGTGCATTTGCCAGTGTTAATTGTGTGTCTAAATATTTATCAAGTTCAATGAATTGAACAAATGAATTTCAATTCAACTCAAGTTAGTCACAGTCAAAGTCAGACTTAGTCACAGTGAAGTCCAGTCATGCCCTAGTAAAGTCGTGGCAACTTTACTACAAGCTTCTTCGGCGTTTTGGAAAACAACACGAAAAGACACGTTTCACTATCTTATATCACTTGCGCGTAAGTCTGCACTTAATGAATAAAACGCCACCATTTTTATGCATTACCACTCGACGCCCGCGCCAGTCCGAACATAGGCTTTTTTTTCTTAGTTATTGGCATCGCACTTTGTGCATTCTTGTTTAGGTTGGGACTAGATCTCGCTGTGTGAAATGTTCACCAATATTTACTTATTTAAGTACCGTGTAAGTATGCGGTAAAGTTCCATTCAATCAACAACCTACTATCAGACATATCCCACATTTCCGTAGCGGTAAACCAGCATAGGTCGTAATTGTATCAACAACTTATCAGCACCAATCAACCATGCTGTTGACAAAGCCCTCTTTACCTCTAATTAGGATATTTCAGTGATCAGAGATAAGCATTGATTCCGGGCTAGCCGACCACTTGTATCTGAATGCTAGCTTCTATTTTAATGTTGTACTTCATTCATGAATCCGCTTCGCTGCTCAAAATTATGTGCGGCACTTTTTACGCCAGCTATAATTAAAAAACCTATGGGTACAAAGCGGTCGACTGACCCCGCAGACTGAGCTGGCTTTTAAGGAGTTAAAAGTGACTTTGCCCGCTGGCATTGTGGCCAAGTTGACCAGTAAAAAAACTGAAAGTTTGCTACTGAGCCCGGGGGCTAGACGGACTGTGTACTAAGTTGACCATAGAGCCGTACTTTCTCATATTTTAACTAGAGCGTTAAAAATTAAAAAGGAGTTGCTCTGGCTAAAAACGAAAGATGGCGGCAAAAGTGTTACTTTAATTACATAGATACTAGAACGAATTAACTTTTTTAGACTACCCTAAAATGAAAAAGGAGCGTGATCAATATTCAGTTATCTTTTTTAGTTTTTTTTTTTACTTAGTTTGACGAGGTTAGTGAGACGGTTGCTTATCGTGGTATTTTATTCTATACAAACTCCTATTCATTGTACTTTTATTGCTAAGCTATAGCTGACTCGCCCCGGCTATGCACGGTTGGTTGCTCGGGAGTATTTTTAAATTGACTTTTTCCGATTTTTTTTTCTTCATAAAAACCTTCAACGAACTTCAAGGAATACGTTTAAAAAATGGTATATTGGTCCAGCCGTTCTCGAGTTTTGCGGTTAGCAACACATTTATCGATGAACTTTATTTACATAGATAGATATATCGATAGATGAACGTTACAGCAATTAATGTCTTGGTGGCTAAGTATTTATTATAAGTTCTGAAATAGGGGATAAAATCAAATATTGGTAACAAGTGCATATATTATATTCATTTGTTTATTACCGAATGCTAAGGACTATTCCGAGTGTGTAAAGAGTTTCTCTATGCATGGGAAGTTTAACAGTTTAGAAGGTACAGCTGGCCGTTCTCAAAGTTTAGGGTCGGGGACAAAGATGTTCGTTCGTTGGTCTCAACTAGTAGAATCCGACGTGACTATAGTTTAATTCCATTTGAAAACCAAACGGCTTCAATTTAAGAAAATCTGAAGAACAGTCGGATCGATTATTCTTATAACTCTATACCTACTCTATGGCTCGAAAATAGAGTTTTTATTAACGTCAATTTTTTTCAGCTTTCGGGGACTTAACATTACGAATAAACAATCATTTATGTTTCTACAGACTTTTCTTAGAAATATAATTATGAATTTGAAATTCATTTTTTAGCAGTTTTTAGGGTCCCGCACCTGAAACGTGGACCTAGGTATGTCCTTAAACTGCAACCAGACCCACCGGAGGACGGACAGCAGCGTCCTTTTGGTTAACGGTGGTGAGCATTCTGCGATCCCAAAGCCGCCTGCCAAGCGTGGGGATTATGGCAACACCCCTCTATAAATGGGGAGGCCTTCGTCCAGCAGTGGACGTTTTATGGCTGACGACGACCTGAAGCGTGTAAAATGAAACCCTATTACTGAGCTAATGCCGCCGCGTCGAGCGTCAATACCGTCGTGCCGCACATACGAACTTTATATTATTTATAACGAACTTTACCTTTTGAATTTTATTGTAGTAGGTACTTGGTTGTACTTGGTTGAATTTTTCACGTGGTAGATTGTATGGCAAATAATAAAAAGTTGGGCAATCATAATGTCCCTACCAAAATAAAAATATATAGTGTATACTAACGGTCAAGTTGAGCGAAACGCCTTTACTTGGTTTTTTAATTATTTTCTTTACTTTTTAGTAAAACTCACATCACACAAATTTACTTGCAAATGTGAAAATAATTTTAAGTCAGTCCTCTAATTTCAAGTTACCTTTTTAACGAGATTAACATGACTTTCAATTATGTTATACATCATTATTATTATTTTAAACCCAGGCAGCATTACCTAATCAAAATACGTACAATAATAACCAACTAAGTATACCTAAAAATGCATATTTTAGCGAGATAATTATTTCAAGAAAGGATTAATTTAAATATAATTTCCCATCTGTATTTTTTACTTGGACCGTAGACTATAATAGTACTATACTAACACCTGGAAACTATCAAACAAGCGACGTAAACAAACAACTGCTACAAACCGGTTGCTCGTTAGGCCGTAGCCACCCATGCCGCTACGCCGTTATAGCTAGAAGCGTAGCGCTACAAATCGTAGAGCTAATGAACATGAGCAAACATGAACTTCCGGTAGAGATAGAAACAAGGTCTACTAAGCTTGAAAAGTTTACATATAGACTTAGGACATTTCCCATACGTAGGTGGCCTGGTACAAATTCTCATACCTCTTTGTATGAACTAGGCCAAAATGTCACATGCCTTTATCAAATCTTTTAAATAAACTACTTTTTTTTTTAAATTACAAATCCCTTATCGGAGAAGGCTAGTTCACCGTTCAGCATTGTAAAAAAATATTTAAAACGTATGTGGTAAATAAATTGTAAGTTATGTTTATAAGGCCAATGGTCATGCCTGACCAAACCCTCTATATTAAATAAAATAAAAATAAATATATATTGGGGGACATTTTACACACAGCGCCATCTAGCCCCATACTAAGCAAAGCTTGTATTATAGAAACCAGATTGCTGATAGAATACTTATAAACATTTATTTTTGTAAATACATACTTATAATACATACTGGACCTGGGTATGTCCTAAAACTGCATCGAGAACCACCGGAGGACGGGCAGCAGGGTCCTCTTGGTTAACGGTGGTAACACTCTGCCCTCTGCCCCAAGCCGCCTGCCAAGCGTGGGGATTATGGCAATCCCTCCCTATTAACGGGGGAGGCCTTCGTCCAGTAGTGGACGGCTTATGGCTGTCAATGATGAATACATACTACATCCAGACACTCTGTTGACCCACAGGACAAACATCTATTATAGTCACATAGTTTTTTGTCCTGGGTGGGGATCGAACCCACGCCCTACAATGTTTGACTGAAGGCAGACATGCTACCAACTGCGCTATAAGGCTGTAATAAATAAGAGATAAAAAAGGCTACTTTAACTTACTAAGATTCGATTCTTCTCTGTAATCTTTTACTAAATGCGCATAGTAATTAGTATCAGTCAGAAGACGTCGGCCTACCTACGCTGCGTCTTCTAAGTAGTTCGTAGTCACCACTCCAGAACCTTTCTTCCCCATCGGTTATCCGTTCTTCGGGGGATGTTGCCTACCCCTCGCCATTTTAACTTCAAACCCTTGCAAGTAATTAGTGGATACAAATAATTTTATACATTATAAAGTACATTTTGTCCTGCAACTTTAATATTTGCTAGAGTAGCCTCTGTAACCTAGAGCACTGGTTGAAAATAATAGAAAATTTGCATTCAGCGTATTCAGTTGCAGTTGTCTCATCCCAAGTTTGGGTGTGCAAGCCAGGATAGTTTGTGAATTCATTGCAATGAAGAGAAGTTCGTATACATTTGCGTTTGAATTTGGAAGAGATTGTATTTGAAAGTTATGAGACGACAGCTTTGTCTTGCTCTGTTTTTGCATTGATTGCGAAATCACACGTGCGTATTATCAAAGATAATGGGTCGATTTTGAGTTTTAGATCGACATTACTAAACTGACTAAAGTATCGCTGTCATTAGCTACCATGTATGATAAAAAAGGGACAGCGATATTTTATTTAGTTTATATTTAATATTTAACTATACTAGATTAAACTTTTTGATTAATTAAATCAATATCACCATTAATAACTATTTAGATAAATATTCCAAAAAAATCTTTGAAAAAGCGGCTTTCCAAAAGTTATTCTTTATTTGCTAAGGATGAGATTTTCTCTAAGTTGTGTTAGTTATGTTTTCCGGCTAGCTGAGGTAGAAAAGATATCGTCACAAAGTGTCAGGTTCAAAGTGTTATTATAATGGGCTCTCAGAAGAGATTCACTTTGTTTCTCTAACTTTTAAACTGCAAAATACGAGGAAAAAGGTACAATAAAGAGGTGAGGAGTACGAGAGGGGTGTTAAAAGGATTTTTGTTTGTTTCTTTGTTTCAATTTCAGTTTTAACACTAATTTGCTTTGACAATAGGCTAGATGACTGTTTTTTTTATTGTCCTTTTAAAATGTGGCATTTAAATATAGCTGATTAATGAAAACAAAATGAAAAACTGATTAAAAATAAGCAACTTATAAGCATTTTAATATCATGCTAAACAGAGTGTAGTGTAGATTATGACGTCGCTTCTCTGTACGCCATATAAATTCTATTCTGCCCAATATAGCTGCTGTATAGCGCCCAAAGGCGTGACGTGATTTTTTGTTTTGTGGGAAAGTGACAGAGTTTTCTCTACCAAAAACTTTAAACGCTTATATATCAAAACAATAATAACCGATCTAAATTATTTTTCAATAAACATTATTATATTTACGTACTTAAATTCTTCATCAAAGCTATTGGTTTCAACGATATAAACATCAGTCATCTACCCTATTACATAAAGTCACATTTTTTGCATGGTTGACAGGTTAGGTAGGTTTGTCTAGTCAGTTTTAAGTGACGTTGTGGTCAAAGATAGCAACGCATAAACAAAATACATCTAGCCTGTAATGGCATTTACCATTCAAATCGAAGCTGAAAGAATTTTAGTCAAAGATTGTAGTGCTTTCATTGTGGTAAAGAGTTTGTGGCTTGTGATTACACACACGCTAATTTGTAAAAAACCATAGTGTATGATATTAGAAAAATTGCAATTGGTATATACTTACGTGAACAACTAAAAAAAGGAAGCAAGGAAAATGCCCATATACCGTAAAAAGTAAGTTAGGATTTTTTCATGATCGTCGTTATCATAATTTATCAAAGGCATATTAGCCACTGAAACTTTTAAGCTTTTACTACTTTCGTGTGATTGCAACGATAACGAAATATAATAATATCATAAATCCGTGATAATTGGTACCCTATTAAAACAATCCACATACATAATGACACACACACACACATTTTTCTTTGTAATTCTTGGCGTGAACAATGAAGAGTTAATCAATCAATCACATAACTACTCCTGATAAAAGTTTTTAAATTTTGCGTTCTTAAAGAAGGAGCAGAGGATTGCTCTAAACTACCGCACAAGCCAACGCTTACTATCCAAGGCAGCATAACCCAAAGTGGTTTTCAAATATTTTCTCAGCAAATGTGAGACGACAGCCCGCGGCGCTGAAACTATGCATAGTTTTATCAACTCCCTGTAGACCGGCCAATATCTTAGAGAAATGTCTACAAGGGCCCTAAAAGAGACCCATTTTGTCGCAGATGGATCACTTTGGGGTCCTTTACCTAGGACCTAGGGACCTTTATCTTGATGCCCCTTGATTGGAAACACTAATCATGCTTTGTTGATATTTAGTTGATTGAGAATGTTTCGCTGAGTTATTTACTCGTATTTGTCTTTAAGACAAACGTTTTCAATTTATTTTGCGCAAATATTTTAAGAGATTATAAGCTAGAATATTAATAACTAGTTCTTATAGCTTTTACGTATAGCTTTTGCTATACATGCCTACGCGCAATATCTTATTAACAGGCTATCGGAGTACAATTGTAATTTGGTCAATTTTGTAGCTGTAATGTGTGAGTAAGTATTTGAGAGTAAAAATACGTGTGTAGGTTTGTTATCAGGGTGTTTCATTATTGTGTAACCCACTGACCTCTATTTTACAAGTACGCTGGACTAAATATTGTCTAGGAAATGACAGTTTTTTTTGTGCCGATTTGAAGCGCCCTTTTGTGATTCTCCGGTACTAAAATTGACATTTGTGTATTACGAAATATTAGTTCCATGGACGCTCACACTGCTATCCCTTGGCTATCCGCGCCAAAATGGCAAAAATCAAATGGCTTCAATTTGCTATCGACAATATGAAGTCCAGCGTACTTGTATAATAGAGGTGGTGGTGTAACTGCTTAACGGGTTTGGGTTATATTCATATTTTCATATTCATTTTATTGTAGCATTCTTTATTCATTCTTTAGGTTAAATAGGGGCTTACGAGTATGCCGTGGATTTATACATATTTTATTTCGAAAAAATATGCGGTTACTGTAGGATAGAGGGCACCGCAGGGCACTGCTAGCTGTTATAGAATAACTCAGTTGTACTTATGCACTTAGCACTTATGGTCACCTATCTGTCCCGACTATCCGTTACCTAAAGGCCGTCACACACAATGAAGATGCTATAATATTTAATGTTATCTTACAACATTTATTTCAATATCGCTACTCATACATTTAATTTACAGCACACACGACGAAGGTAATACATATACATTCAGAATAGTATGGCGAGCGATATTTTATGAAATATTATAGCACATCTTCGTCGTCTGTGAAGCCCTAACCGTGTTGATCTTTCCTGGATACGTCATAATGTTAACCGATACCGATTGGTTAAAGTTAGGCAGTGGTTTCATCTATTCGGTAAGCCAAGCTGAAAACAGTACCAAACACAACTTATGTTTTACAATAAGGAAAAACAGACGTCAGGATATAAGTAGATAATCGTAGTAAAGTAGTATGATAGCAGGTGTAGTAGATTGTCTGGTTGCAGTTAATGATGCGTGCAAATCCGCTGCGATAAGATAGATATGCCATAATATTTCGATGCTATCGGTACAGATTTGGTAAATCAATAGATAAGTACAAAATGTCAATCAGATTGCACCATTAAGATAGCAATTAAATGATATGTTGTACTAATTTATCGTACCTACAGCACTTGCTTAAGGCCAGGATATTCCAAAGTTTCCCGTCGTAAATTCAATGTTATTTGGTCAAATTTATTTATAGCAATTAAATATGTTACAGACGAACATCCATCTAAGTGACTTCTGCGGTCGGAAACCCGATATAATTATATTTTCCCCGATCGAAAAAGAACGTAAATAATATCTATTTTTTAATTTTCAGTTATATTATACAATCTGTAACAAAAAGGTTCGACAATAATGAAGGGAATTTGGTACTTGGTGCACGGGTTGTTTCCGCACGACATGCCCCTCACGGGCTCTCGGTGCGTAGTCCCGGTGCAGCTAATCCAGACACCCGGTGTCTCCGAGGAAGGGCATCGCTGACGCCGGCGCAGGCCTCTCGAAGCGTCCTCGGTGAATGAAGGGTACGTATGTAATCATCATTATGAGCAACTTTTACTATGGACCAACCTTGAAATCGCGAAAAAAAACCCACCTGTTTCTTACAAAAAGTTTATTGAACTTGGAAAAAATGTTTGGAATAGCAGATTCTCTGATCAATTTTAGCCTAGTGATCGATCGCAGTAGCAAATGTGCTTGAAACGTGAATAGCCTGGCCTTAACCCGATTAAGTTGTATTTATAACAGGACACATTTTAACGCATGTATACCTAAAATATACCTATATGATAAAATGAATGCACGGGAAATAAGCGCACGGATTTTTAAGACTAGGTATATGTTGAGCGCAGCGAGTGCGCTTCAGTCATACTCTGCCTTTGCGACATGCGATCCGTATACGATACGACAATATAAACTTCTAATACATGTACATGTGTTATCTTTTTGTAATGAAGTAATTACATTCGCTATCTCAATTTTCTGGCAAATGTAATATGCATATCTACTTTTAGCTAGGTATGCTTGATTGTGTTGACTTGTTAATTTTGAACGATTTGCAAGCGCTGGGTCCTTCCATTCCAATAACACCGTCGCTGCCTATACCTATACCTAAAATACATAGAATCCATTGTAAGTAAAATAAATAATACAATTATTTTGTATGCATTGTTTTACGATACGGCACGCCTAGAATTACTACTACTAGAATTTGCCTGACTTAACTCGTGATCTCACGTATTGCGAGAAATATAAAGAAACTTTTGGTTGATAAGTACGTGGTTATAACTTTGAGCCTCATGAGACATTAGTAATACGTAATGTTCATAAAACGAATAACCACAGATCTATATTTGGAAGAGACGCGTTAAATCAATCTACCGTACGTGTCAAACTTTGTGTGTCAAACCTGATATTTTTTAAGAGCCGAGTCCTGAATTTATCGAATAATAATGATTTAATGTTTTTTTTTTGTTTATTTAAGGTATTTATAATATGGGATCGTGTTTTTAAGGTATTCCTGTTGCCTGAAATAAACGATTATTATTATTATTTTATTTATCTCTTGCCGTCTTAATAGGTACAAAAATTACAGTCACAAAAAGTACAGTTTGACAATATGATTTTATAGTACCTACTCTATCTTAGTTAACTCAAAAGTAAGGTATTCGATTTTCTGTGGGAGTTAACATTTCATTTCACGTATTAGTTAAGGCATAAGTTATGCCCACAGGTTATGCCTGTTTTGCTTTCAAATAAAAAAAAAATTAGGATATAAAACTATTATATATAAATTTATATATATTTTTGAATAATCTGTTTAGCGCATAATATTAAGATTTAAATTACATAATACACTGAGACGTATTTAGAACAAGTTTTTATTTAGATGACCTACAATGTGACCTGATGAGAAATTATTAAATGCGGCTTTATACTGGTAAACCAAAAAAAAACTTGTACCAAATACTTCGTAATGTCAATATTGTAAGATACACTGAGCATAAAAAAAAATGTTAATTAAAACTTGAAACCCGATGATGACCGAGATAGAGCTGTCAAGAAGGTACAACTCTTAAGGATATACCGTGTAATACCTATTTAAGTAGCTTCGTCGTTATAGTCTTTATAATTATAAAGTACATTAAAGGAACGAATTGCCGAAAATTTCGCTTCTTGTTAAGGAAAATGGACAGCAGTAATTGAGCAAAGTCTTGCAAGTACCTGATTACTGAATGTTGCCTCTGGGGGTCGTTCATTTACCGGTACACCTTGTATCAGCTAGATTAGGAAGAATTAAGTTTTCCCTTACCCGTGATTTGTGAGTCATCCGTGAGTTTCATGCGTCGACGGTTATTCAGTTTATCTCATATTTATGGCTTTATTAGCAACCCCAATGTTGCATCCGCTATCGTTTACCTCGAAAACACGAAGTACCGTTTGTTGTGGGTATATGCTATCTTCAAATTTCACGCGAAATCGGCTCTTCATCAGCCAGAATCTTAGTAGAGGAGATGGGGTTACTGTAATCCCCTTGCTTGGTAGACGGCTTGGGGATCGCAGAATGCTCACCACCGTAAACCGAGACGACGCTGCTGTCCGTCCTCCGGTGGTTCTGGATGCAGTTTTAGGACATACCAAAGTCCACGACTATACAAATATAAAAAAAAGGAAACAAACTCTAGACTGTGGAAGTTCGAATTAAATTCGACATAAATCCGTAGGTCGAGCCGTTACAGTGCGAAGAAGAAGCCACAATCCTTCGATAGTTTATTACAGTCTAGTCTAGAGTTTGTTTTATTTTTTTATTATGTACCCTGTTGACGGTGCACTTGTTCATGTTGCCCCGTGTTTTTAAGTATTTCGGACTTTGTTTAGCAGTGTTTGGACAATTGACTAAAAATATGTACTGAAAAATATATATTTAATACCAAGATTTTTCTAAAACAACATAAACATCTACGGTTTGACTAGGTTATGTAGACCAATATTCACAATTTATGTTGATTCTTTTGGGTATATTTATTAATTTTGATAACGTCTAGAAGAGTTGTTAAACATGTATAATTTCAACCCTGACTGGGGTATAAATACCCGAATTACTTGTTTTATTTCCTTCAGTTACGGTTTAACCCGTGATGAATCCGTAATATTGTTGTTTATGGCCCTCAAAGTTTATGTTGCCCACTAAAAGGGGAAATTACGAATTTTTGTATCGTCTGACTTTGAAGTTGGACATGAAAGTAGTAAATTATTCGAAAAAATATTATTCTAGGGCGAAGATAGCAGAACGTAGGTTATATTTTTATTATGTCACAGATATTTTAACATTGATAAAAATTTAAGCTTGAGCATATCGCAGGTCGTAAGTACTTGAAACGCGCAAATAGTGGTACATTTTAGCTACTCAAACAAAATAAACTCTAGGCTAAGAAGATAAGGCTAAAGCAACGTACGTGACTGAACTTCGACGAATTGTATGCAAACTGGTGCAGCGGAGAGTTTCAGGGTTTCAGGTGTGCCGTGGTTGAGCGGCTGGTGCAAAATCCGCTGTTCATTGATTAAAGTGAACAATACTTGGTTAGCTAACTTACTGGTAGTAAACTTGAGTATTTGGATTGTCTATACCTAGACTTTAATCAGTCTGTCGGTTGTCCAACAGCTTTTGTGTAATTATTTACTAAGTCAGGTTGTGTCAGGTCAGTAAAGACTTTTAGCAATACGGAATACCAACCTACACAAATAACTGATAAATCCGCTGGCCCACTGCTGCGCATGGAGAGGCTACGCACGTGTGTCTAGCTTCGATTTGCAAGAAAATGTATGTGTTAACTAACGTCCACTGCAACCCACGAACACGCTACGCACGAATTACTCGCGGCTTACTCGAATATGGCGCCCACGCAGCTCAACGCTGTCAATGCAATGCACGCGGTACATGGAAGTGCTATACAGTATAAAGCTGTACATAGTCATGGGTTAATATTCATGTATAGTGTGTGCTGCAGTGGAAACAAAGACCCACGTGGACAAACAAACGAACCTACGCAGCCAAATTGCGCCGCGTCGCTGTTCACAGCGTGCGCCGCAGTGGGCCAGTGGCTTAATGTTTTGCAGTTTTATAAGCGAAAAACGTATCGAGGCTTTAATTAGAAGTTTTTCAGAGGCCTTCGGGCGGCACATTAACTCTGACACTAGGGCTGGCCCACTCAGCCTATACGAACTTACTTACTTATTAGAAGTTACGGCGGCAAATTTCCCGAAATCAAAAAATGTAATGCGCAAATTATCTTTTAATTATTGTACGTCCGTAAGGATAATAACTGTTGATACCCAAATTAACTTTAAGACCTTGTAAGCACAGTTATGAACAATACAATTTTATTCTATTTTATTCTATTCTATTCTATTCTATTTGATATCGCCAGATTATGGTGGGGCAATGCGGGCCCCTAAAATGAGTGGACTGTATTTTTTGATTTAAAATATTGGTGCAACAAAACAAGAGAAGGATGCGGATTAGACAGGACAGCACTTACGTGATATTCCTCGGTCCTTTCCCGATCCCGGGAGACGCCTGCGAGGCGTGCGGTACCTTCGCTACGCACACACGCACTTTTGGGAATCTGTTCACTTGTACACACCAGATTTGGGGGCGAATCACAGTTTAGTTTTATGGCTAGATCTCAATGATCGGCGAGACCACCCTTTCAATATACGTGGTCGAGTGTCCTTGTCCGCAGCGCGGGGGTTGCAAATTAACACGAGATGCGATGCGCGCGGAGATCGACGAAACACTGGTTTTTTGTGCGCATCGCATTACCCACTATAGTTTTTTGCTAAGTAGGTATGTCCCCGACCGTTCAAGTATGTATGTACTTGATAGTGCTGTTTAAGGGTAAGGTAGAAAAATAGGAAATGCACCAAAATAATTAGCAAAGCTTAAATTAACATAATCTGGCGTAACCATCCACCCGCCCTTAAAGGGTCACCTTTAAAACAATTATAAGGTGAGAAAAAGAGCTCCATTTATTGGAGATGAAATAACGCTCAATGCGTATGAGTAATTTATAACGGCATGGGGAAATATAACAAATATAATATAGTATAGTACAGTATGATTAAATGTAATATATAGTATAAACTTATGTGTTAGAAATAATAACTAACCTAACCTGCGAAGCGATACTACTGCGACGGAAGTGGACATAAGCGAACGACTGGACGGAGGTAAGTTCTCCCGGCAAGTCTCACAGTCGCTACCCGTATAACACCATCCTTAGAGGGATGTACTTTCTCTACAATTGCTAAAGGCCAGGCTAGGGGCGGTACATTATCATTGATCACAACGACGACAGTTCCCGGAGTGATCGGAATGGAAGGAGTATTCCACTTTTGCCTAACCTGTAAACCGTGCAGATATTCTATTCTCCAGCGGTTCCAGAAAGATTGGACCAAGTTGTCCAATAACGCATGCCTATGAAGTAAGCTGACTTTATCAGTGCTTACATCAGGCGCTGGCAATGAAAGTAGAGGCGCAGTATGTAAGAAATGACTCGGCGTAAGAGCTGAAGGCTCCGCAGGGTCTGAACTAAGTACTGTCAGCGGGCGTGAATTCAATAAACACTCGACCTGCGTGAGAACAGTACAAAGTTCTTCGTAAGAAAGAAGTTGCTGTCCGATGACCCGGAACAGAATCGATTTCGTAACCTTTATCATACTCTCCCAACAGCCACCGAAGTGCGGTGCATTGGGACATATGGGCTTCCAGGTTATGCGACTCTCTGCGCACTCGTGCTCTAGTTTCGGGTAATACTCATCCCTAAGAAACTTATAGAGATCACGTAGATACGAAGCAGCGCCCTGAAAGTTCGTAGCGTTGTCGCTATGAAGTACTTTTACAGGTCCTCGTCTAGAGAGGAACCTCTTGAACGCGGCCATGAAGCTGGGAGTACTTAATGACGTAGCAACTTCAAGATGGCAGCTACGTGTGGTCATACACGTAAAACATACTAACCAAGCCTTTTCGCTATGCACGCCACGACGACGCACAGGCGTATAGGCAATCGGTCCTGCATAGTCACAGGCCGTTTCAATAAACGCTTTAACAGCTGGACGTGTACGTATATCGGGCAAATCGGCCATAAGTGGATAAGTCGGACGCGGCTTGAGACGGAAACAAGTATTACACTTATGTACTCTTTGTCTCACAAGGCGGCGTGCTGATAAAATCCAAAACCTTTGTCGAAGCAGCGACATTAAGGTTTCAGGTCCAGCATGTAAATGTTTTACATGATAATAGTCAATAATCATGTTCACTACATGATCATTGCGCGGCAAAATAGCTGGATGCATCTGAGCATATTCCAGCGTCGAGTTGACAAGGCGACCGCCCACGCGGATCAAACCGTTGTCAATGAAAGGCCTTAATCGATTGAAAGCCGGAGAACAAAGTTGGTTGTTCTGAATTTTACTATATTCCTCTGCAAAGTACTGACCTTGCAGAGCGGAAAGCATTTTGTTTTCAGCAAAATTTAGTTCCTCGGCAGTCACTGCAGTAGTGCTGCGGCGGGGTAACAATTTTGTGAATTTACAAACGTACACAATTATACGCAGTAACTTACGCCACGACGAAGTGCGGAGAGCGAGCTCGTATAAAGCACAGTGCTTTACAGGCGTGCACACAGTGTGCATTAGAACCTTCTGTTCTGGTATGTCAGTAATAGACTGCCCGTCTAAGCTCTTCAGGGGCCACTCACGCGGATTCAAGGTAGCCCACGGAGGACCATGAAGCCACAGGGGGTGCGAGACGAGTTTCTCGGGAGTCACACCTCTTGACAAAATGTCTGCGCTATTTTCAACACCGGGACAGTGGAAGAACTTATCAGGAGTAATATTTTCCGTTATCTGTACGACGCGGTTAGCGACAAACGTCTGCCACCTGTGCGGCGAGCTTTTAATCCAATATAATGCAACCTTAGAATCAAGGAAAGCATAGGTATTTATAGGTCGGTCAGCGTAGTAATCTTGAACTGTACGAAGCAACTTAGACAACAGGAGTCCCCCGCACAGTTCGAGACGCGCGATCGACATTGGTTTAGTAGGCGCAACCTTACTTTTTGCACATACTAGGCGCACAGTGTTACCTGCAGCAGAGCTGACATGCAGGTACACTACGGCGCCGTAAGCATTAAGACTGGCGTCGGACAACCCTAGGAGGGTGACGTCACAGTCTTCATATACACCCACATGACGTGGTATACGTAGTTTATTAAGTGCCGGTAATTCGGCGCAAAACTGCTTCCACATCTTAATGATGTGTGCCGGTGGAGTTTCGTCCCAGTCCAATTGCAACTGCCAAAGAGATTTTATTAATATCTTTGCGTAAACAATGGTAGGGGCAACGAAACCCATTATGTCCCACAGGCGAGCGACGGCAGACAATATCGTGCGCTTAGTACACGTCTCATCGCTCGGCGCGGAAATTTTAAAGTAAAACGCATCATCTTCAGTAGACCAATGAAGGCCTAGGATTTTATTTGCCGATTTATCAAACTCCACTTCAGTAGGGAGTTTGTGCGTGGCTGGAATATTGTC
Organism: Erannis defoliaria; assembly: GCA_905404285.2. Taxonomy (NCBI): domain Eukaryota; kingdom Metazoa; phylum Arthropoda; class Insecta; order Lepidoptera; family Geometridae; genus Erannis; species Erannis defoliaria. The sequence continues at coordinate 4,296,117 of FR990078.1, forward strand.
CAATACCGCGCGGGAACTACTATTCCACTTAACAAGGTCCCACTGTGCGCCCTTAAACAGTTCAATCAGCTGGTGAGACGCGGCGACTGCCTCACGCTCACTGGGGAGCGAGAAAGCAACATCATCCATATACAGAGAAGATAGTACAATACTACTAGCAAGCGGAAACTTCGCACCATCGTCCTGGACGAGCTGAGCGACCGTGCGCAGTGCATGGTACGGACTCGACGATAGGCCGAAGCACACGCGATTGAATTGATAAAGCACGAGAGGATCTTGCGGGCTGAACCGATACAAGAAGCACTGATAACGACGATCGGCTTCACGCATAATTATTTGCAGAAATTGCTGACGACAGTCCGCGGTCATGGCTACTGCATGCAAGCGAAAGTTTAAAATAATTTTAAACAAATCACCCTGCAGGTTCGGACCTGAATGGAGGATGTCGTTGAGGGACCGCCCGGAAGTGGAACGGCTACTCGCGTCCAGCACTATGCGGAGCTTTGTCGATGCCTTATCCTCGCGAATGACACCGTGATGAGGAATTACGTATATCGGCGCAGGGTCCTGTGAATCATACGGCGGTGCGGGAGATACGTAATCTTTCGCGAGGTAATCATTAATGACGTCATCATATGTCGCCCTCAATTTAGGCGAAGATTCAAGCTTTCTTTCAAGGCATATGAAACGCTTACGAGCTGCGTCCATAGAATTCCCTAGAGAATACGGATCGTCCTTGAATGGCAGTCCGACTACGTATCTGCCACTAATGGGATCACGTGTAGTAGTTGACGCATAAAAATCCTCGCATTCAATATGCGTAGGATGCTGAATGGGAGCGAAAGGAAGCTCTTCCAGTTCCCAGAAACGCCTAACTAACGAGTCAATATCGGTAGGCCCTTGAACGAGGCAACATGTCAAGGCTGCACTGATACTCGTTGTAGGTATGGTGGGCGCTTGACCTAACAAAACATAACCCAAGACCGTGCGCAATGCAACGGGTGAAGACTTCTCGCGAGAAGCATGGAAGTCTGGTAATAATAGGTGCGGAAATAGGGAAGCTCCAATTAACGCATCTATTCTAGCTGGTACGCCGAAGTTGGCGTCCGCCAGAGGTAGGCCCTCCAAGTGTGATAGGACAGACGTATCTACCACAGCTGTAGGTAACAGATCCGTTACCGTTTCGACAACGAGGGGCGAAATATCAAAATTTATGTTATCATCAAAACGAGAATGAAACTTTATATCAACCGAGTTAGTCTGTAAAACCTTCTCTGAACCACCAAAACCTCTAATAATAGTACGTTCCGTGTTCTGAGAACGAATACCTAACCGATCGCAACATTCCCTTGTTAGGAAATGGCTCTGTGCGGCCGAATCTAGCAAAGTCCGAATTATATGGCGCTTACCATCAGAACCGTATACGGCAACCTGAGCAGTTGATAATAATACAGTATTATTAGCAGTATTCTGCCGCGGCGATGCGCAGGAATCTTCGTTCGTAGTGCACAGTGCTACATCCGAACGCGCTACTTCAATAGGTATTGTAGCAATAGGTGGTCTACGGGATTCATTCGCTTGATGCGCCGGCGGCGACAACACGTGCACAGCGCGCGCGGCGGGGAGCCCGGAGCCCGCACCTGATATCAGCAGCGCGCGGCCGGCGGCTTCCGCGCGCACGAAATGAAGCTTTCCGTGATGCGCCTTAGCACAAACCTTGCAATTAGGTTTCACAGAACAACTTGCAGCTTTATGATTGAGTGCCAAACAATTTACGCACGCATTATTATCTTTCACGCATCTATAACGTTCTTGAGGAGTTGCGATTTTATTGAAATCAGCGCATTTATACAAGTGTGAATGCGTCGCATTGGCGCATAGACACTTGTAACCCGTAGGTACAGACTTATCAATCGTATTTACATAAGCCTGATACTTAGGTAATTTAGACGAAGTGCCAGCAGTAGGCTTCTTATTATTATTTGAACGAACGTTCGAACCGCAAGTAGTTCGCTCAAATACCTTTGCGCGAATCGTGATAAATTCGACGAACTCGTCAAATGTCGGCATTTTCATCCCATATTTGGTTTCAAATGCGCGAACTGTTTCCGAGTCTAACTTCTTGAGAGCAATATGCAATAAGATAAGGTCAGATAAGTTATCTAATTTTAGATTCTTTAAGGCGCTCACTGCGCTTGTAAAGTTATCAGTAAACGAATCGAAGTTAGCTGCAGAAGCGTCGTGAAAAGGTTTGAAATCAAACAATTGAGTTAGATATGCCGAAATAAGCATTCGCTTATCATCGAATTTTTGGATGAGAGTCTGGAGAATCAATTCATAATTTTCAGCACATGGAGTAATACCTGAAATCGCAATTTTCGCTCGCCCAGTTAATTTAGGCAAGAGATAATACAACTTATCGCTTGGCGTCAGCAACTGATTATCATGAACAGTAGACTTGAAGGTCGCGTAAAACATCGGCCAAGATTTTATTTCACCATCGAATTCCAGAAGCTGTATCGGAGCCAATTTAGGCCTAGCCTTATGCAACGCAGAGGAAGCATCCCGCGACTGAACACCGGAAGTCGCGTATTGAGATTGTATTCTCTTTATTTTACTATACAGAGACTCAAAGGCAAAAAGGCATTTATAATCGGGCTTCGCTGTTGGATTTAATTCTAACATGCGAACATTATAATTATCGACAATGCTTTCGTATTTATCGCGTAATGAATCGATCTGTGAGGACTCATCCAGAAAACGTTCCCTGTTTGTCTCATTCGTGTGAATATCTGACGCGGAAGCTAAATCATAACATCGCTGTACTATTTCGAATATCGCTTCACGTTTCGATAATAACATTATTATCTTTGCATCGGTCTCTGCATCTGCATAATCTGCGCCTTTCTTTTGCGACATTTTCGCTAGTTTTAATTACAATAATTTACTAAATAAAACTATGAAGCAGATAATAATAGAAAACTCGATGCAACGATAGGAATGTCACACGAACAAATAATATAAAAGGTATATACGCAAGTTACTGATAAGAAAGTGGTTAATATTATACCGTTAAGTTTAGTAGACAGGTGACTTTAACAAAGTACAAAAATCACTGATAAAAATATGGTCATTATTATACAACCAAATTATGTAGGTTATCGTAGTAACAAGTGAGAGCGCGATATCTATGCGCGATGTACCGCTGTGCCTGCGACGGTCGGACTTCGCTACGCAGTCGTATAATATCGAACGATATGCGAGATCCGCGGGCGTCGGAGTCACGTAGGCACGAGTTAAATACAAACCGAGGGTAGTAGTGAAAACATGCGGAAATCGCAATGAAAATGTTTTCAACTTGATTATTTTAGTTATAAAAATACAATATTTATGTAAAATATATATAGATATGCGTAGATAAATAATATATCTAGCTAATTTAATGTCTAGCTCAATGCTTACGACATAAAATAGGGAGATTTATAGTGATGCAAAAAGATGACGCAATGTATATCTATTTTTTATCACGTTAATTTTATTCGCAATGAATAAATTAGATTACTAGGGCGTATAATATATCCTAGTAAGTGGAAATAAGCCAGAACGAGTATCCGGCTCGAAGGATAAACTATGATATCGCCAGATTATGGTGGGGCAATGCGGGCCCCTAAAATGAGTGGACTGTATTTTTTGATTTAAAATATTGGTGCAACAAAACAAGAGAAGGATGCGGATTAGACAGGACAGCACTTACGTGATATTCCTCGGTCCTTTCCCGATCCCGGGAGACGCCTGCGAGGCGTGCGGTACCTTCGCTACGCACACACGCACTTTTGGGAATCTGTTCACTTGTACACACCAGATTTGGGGGCGAATCACAGTTTAGTTTTATGGCTAGATCTCAATGATCGGCGAGACCACCCTTTCAATATACGTGGTCGAGTGTCCTTGTCCGCAGCGCGGGGGTTGCAAATTAACACGAGATGCGATGCGCGCGGAGATCGACGAAACACTGGTTTTTTGTGCGCATCGCATTACCCACTATAGTTTTTTGCTAAGTAGGTATGTCCCCGACCGTTCAAGTATGTATGTACTTGATAGTGCTGTTTAAGGGTAAGGTAGAAAAATAGGAAATGCACCAAAATAATTAGCAAAGCTTAAATTAACATAATCTGGCGTAACCACTATTCTAAAAGTTGAGTATAAAAATAGCTCATTAAACTTTACTCATGCGGCAACTCGCTCAATGATCGCCAAGAGAATAAAAAAACATTTGATAATTGGAAAATTTTGACTTATCACACAATCTCGTGTACGAATGAACGGGCAATAAATTTCCCCCGAATTCTGTTAACTGTAGAATTCCCTGCGGAGTCGATGAAAAAAGGTTTATTTTCCGACCAATATTTTCGGTTACTTTTTGCCGACTTCATCATTCTACCATGTCTATTAGGCAACCCAAAGATGTCCGTTAAATTGATATTTATCCATGTTTTTGTAACCCGAAGGGTAATTGAAGACATTAGGGTCACCTTTAGGGTTCCTATTATCGTTTGTCGTTATTAGTAGATGGATGAAATGGGACCAGAATGTGTATTAGTTATGTCCATTGATACAGAATCCAATCGGATGGATAGTGGGTCATGCTGCTTCCATTTTCCTACCTACATTGATAGTAAGTAAGTTCGTATAGGCTGAGTGGCCAGCCCTAGTGTCATAGTTTATGTGCCGCCCTCTGACATGACTTGACGGTTGTTCTGTTCGAATGTTATCACATTTTATTATAAATGCGAAAGTTGTCGATAAATGCGTGTGTATCTCTTCATGCCAAAACGGCTGAACCACTATTGATGAAACTCGGAATGGAGATAGCTTGTTTTTCGGGCTAACATTGTTACAGGAAACTTTTATCATCAACATCACGCAGGTAAAACCACGGGTCGCAGCTATTAGGAAACAAACAGAATCATTAAAAAATAAATAACCCGCACCAACTATTATAATTATTACTTTATATTTTAAGTGCCTTTGTAAATGGAAATAAATATTATTATTATTATTCACATATTTATTTCAATTCTTTATTATTATTACTTAATTTATAATCCGTACTACGGTAGCGCTCAAATATCATTGTCACACAGCTATGTGGTTCTCGTAATACAAGCTTTGCTCAGTTTGGGGCTAGATGGTACTGTGTAAAACGTCAAAAAAGTTAGCTATTAGCACTAGTAAGTACCATAAGACTCAGATTACAAAATACAAAAACTACAGGTAGTACCTGAAGCCAAACAAAAGAAAACTAAACAAGAACTAATACGACGACAATAGATGACAACACTGATAAGGTAACATCGCACACAATAAGGACCATTGTGCAGTGCAGCTGCTTTATAAATGGCATGTCGATAAACAGATAGGTGAAAATGTGTCACGGATTTCTTGGGTGATCTAAATACCTAGTATCCTAAATACGTACTTCAATACGAAAGTTCGAGTTAAGTTTCAGTAAGTTTGTTCTCGAAGATATATGAAACTGAAACGTGGACTTTAACAGCTGGTCTTTTAGACAAAGTCAGAGTCACGCAATGGGCAATGGAGAGGGCTATGCTCGGAATTACATTATATTATTAATTATTATTATTATTTTTCCGCGATAAAATCCGGAATGAGGATATTCGCCAAAGAACCAAAGTCATCGAAATAGCAGCGTTTGCGAGTTGGAGTGGCAATGGGCAGGCCACATCACTCGAAGAACTGACAACCGATGGGGAAGAAAGGTTCTTGAGTGGCGACCACGAACCGGAAGACGCAGGTAGGTAGGCCTCCCTCTATGTGGACAGAAGACATTGTAATAATCGAGGCCAACCGGTGGATGCTAATGGCAGGTTGTTGAGACCTTCGTTCAGCAGTGGGCGTCTCCGGGCTGATGATGATGATGATGATGATGATGGTGTACTCGAAGTGTTTAATTTACTTAAGGCCCGGCTTCTTGCCCATCTATATGTAAATTTTAGATAGATGTACGCTTTTATAGGTACCATCACAGCATTCGATAATTCTGGTCTAAGAAGACCTACAGTTGTTCGGTATGTAGCTATAATACGTTTTTTTACCACATATAAGTCTACGTTTGACCACCAACTCGCCTGTATAATTAATTATAGAACGAATTAATAGGCTCCGAAGCACTCGTAGCATTGCCTTACACTTACATACATGGTAGACTACAAACCGCCCGCGAAATCGTCCGCGTACGGCAGAAATTCAGCCCGCTCCCAAAATTCATCACTTTAAATCATCCCGAGCAATTTTTAATACTAGGTAAGCGTGCTCCATTCTAGATGCACCATTGCTTACCATCAGGCAGAGTGTGGTCAAACGCAAACTTATATGGAAATAAAAAGTTGCTTTTGGTAACAGTTCCCGCTACAATAGTCGGCGTTTAGCAGCGTTATAACAAGAGAGAGCTAGATCCTCCAAGATATAACAGGCGAATAGTCATGGGCGGGCATTATCTCTTCCCATCAGTGATCATCTTGTTCATCAGTAACTAGCACGACTATGAACAACTCTTGTCATCTATGATAAAACAAAAGACGGTCTTAATTAAGTGATGTAATTATTACGTTTATTAAACACTACTAAACCTTAACTCCCAACTCCATTAACTAAGTAGGTGTCGGTGGCGACTAAGTTTGAAGTGCTGCCACAAGCGCATTATGTACTTACTCCTACTACACGGTTGGACCTACTTTGTATCATATACAGGGAGTAACGTGAAAGACGGATCAGGAGAAGTTGGGCGATACATGGTCTCTATAAATACATACAGACAGTGTCAACAAGCCTCAATGTTGACTAGGGTTGCCACCTTTTTTTTAAGCAAATAGAGTATATTTAATTTTGTAGGCTAAAAAAAAAGTACAACATCTGGAAATAAAGTACTATTTATTTACCAGACTATTTCTCTTCCATACATATTTTTTGTTGCTTCTAGGAACATCCAACAAATATTTGTTACTCTTAAATATATTAACGGTATCTTAACAATCAATCCCTAAATTTAAAAGGCAGTCCGGCCCGTTCCGTTACACGTAAAAAATAGAAGTCCATTTCAAAAAATCTTCACAGGTAAAAATAAAGTATTTTCACGTACTTTACTGCCCTCATAAAGTATAAAGTACGTATGGCCAAAATAGAGTACAATACTTTATTATAAAGTACGGGTGGCAACCCTAATGTTGACCAAAGATTATGTTGATGCTCGATGCTAGATTTGCATCTAGCATAATATTGTTTAAAAAATCTTTTTTTTGTAGTCGTGCGTTAGCCATTTGAGCGCCAATATCACCAATACTTGACAAGCGCCATCGGGTCATATATCGGTCTACAATGCATAACAAAAAGATTCAAAGAAGAAATAGAATTAAAACTAGTTTTTTTTCCTTTCGTGACCTCGCTAATTCGGCTTCAACGGAAGACCAGCGCTGTTTGTTAAACAGCATTATGCTGAGTTGAGGCCCGTTTTGTGACATCACTCAAGAATCTGTAAATGTATCAATGGTTTGAAAATTACCTATTATTGTGTGCTGATGTCACAGAATAAATTATTTTTCTTTCTTTCTTTCAACAATATAATGTACAAAATGTATAGAAAATGTATGTATAATGTATGTGATGTGTGTGTGAATGTGTGGAATAGATGTTTTTGTTTCTTGATTTTGGGGTTGACCCCATAGTAAGTTCCCAAGTTGTTCATAATGATGAGTACATACAGTCATACATATTACCCTTCAGTATTGTTGAACTTTTTTGTTACACATTGTATAAGCCAACGACCCTGTAGCTGACAAAAAATAATGAGTATAAAAACAATACATTAGTATACTAGTTTAAAAAATATAATTTTGAAATCCCTGTTTTTTAATATGTAGTTTGTTTGATGCCGTGGCGTACTGTCAACAGAAATAATAAATGGAAAAACTGAATTTTTTTGCGATTTTGAGAAGATATTGCATAATTATATCGGTAGGTAAATGAGTGTTCTATCACCAAACTGCATTCATCCATCTCTTGCATTCATCATCATCAGCCCGGAGACGTCCACTGCTGAACGAAGGCACCGCTACACTGTACGACAACCTGCCATTTGCATCCACCGCAAACACCATCACAGCCCTAAAATTAAAAAAAAATAAGGATGGATTGGACGTAGTAGCTATCCGCATTGATTCCATCAAAGATTACGAAAGATGCGCCATCGCGTAATGAAACAACGTTTGAAAATGACCCCCTTGCCGTCATGTTTACGAGTTGTGTCGAGTGCGAAAGGAGATAGCACATTTATGAGAGCAAAAGGGATAGCGCGCGTCTCGCTTAGTGAGCGGAGACAGGCGAGACAGTCCTTAGGGCCGTCTTCACGGAACCATTTTAGGGCGCGATATGACATATCTCCATCCTTATATATATTATTTTTTGGAATTATACGGATTATGGAACTTGCTTATGAATATTTTTATAAATGTATAATTTTGTAATATAATTCACACAAATGTATGTATTGAATTCACCTGACTCTAAATAATTTAATTAACTATTATTATTTAATTGTTTTTATATTCTTATTCTTTTCTTCATTTTAGTAAGTATATTTAAATTATAAAAACTAGTTAACGCGCGCTGTAACTCTAGACAGTAAAATTCTCTCGTAGGACCTCAGAATACTGGCTGAGCCGAGTTTGGGGTCCACTGTAATATTTTGAAGTTAATACCATAGATAATAAAGACATTTTGAATTTTTGAATTTGATATCTCTTGCATTACACTCTGTATAACTACACAGGCATTGTTATGGCTATATGAGATTGTTCGGAATTAGGGAAACAGAACAGGCTGTCAATTTGTGATGTATAACCTAAATAACTGGTAACAACTTGAAGACAAACTTCTCGGCCGACTTGTTTTACTTGTGCTCCTTATTGCTAATCCCTGTTGTATACAACTAACCTACATACAAACTGAATCATGTCTTGGCAGAGTGCCCATAGAGTTAAATGCCACAACACATTCCGTAATGTAAAACAATGATACTACCTATGTGACGACCATATAACTACTTATGTGATGTTCATATCGGTATATATGGATGACAGAGTAAGAATACGTGCAATGTTTGTTGGCAGTGAATGGAATTTACAAAGCTAAAGAAAGGACTAATCGGAATAAGCCGTCAATAATAACAGTGACATAAAACGATAATAATATTATTTTGTAAAAAGAAACTTACCTTAAAGTGTTAGTAGAGAGAGAGAGAGAGAGTACAAATTTTAAAACGCAGGTTGCTAAAGCTTTCTAAATTATTTCGAACATCCGTAGGTAATGTGATTTTAACTTTATATTTTATGCTTAGGTACTCATAGACAGCCAGCCTGATTTGACAGCCTGATAGCTCAGTTGGTAGCATGTCTGCCTTCAGAGCTGTAGGGCGTGGGTTCGATCCCCACCCAGGACAAAAATGTTTGTGACGTACATCGATGTTTTGTGTCTGGGTGTAGTATGTACTCATCATCATCATCATCATCAGCCCGGAGACGTCCACTGCTGAACGAAGGCCACCCCCTTAGACCGCCACACTGTACGACAACCTGCCATTTGCATCCACCGGTTGCCCGCGACTTTTACAATGTCGTCGGTCCACCTAGTGGGAGGCCTTCCTACGCTGCGTCTTCCGGTTCGCGATCGCCACTCAAGAACCTTTCTTCCCCAACGGTTGTCAGTTCTTCGAGCGATGTGGCCTGCCCATTGCCACTTCAACTTGCAAACCTTGCGAGCTATGTCGGTAACTTTGGTTCTTTGGCGAATATCCTCGTTCCGGATTCTATCGCGCAAAGTAACTCCGAGCATAGCTCTCTCCATTGCCCGTTGCGTGACTCTGAGTTTCTCCAAAAGGCCAGCAGTTAAAGACCACGTTTCAGTTCCATATGTCATCACTGGCAACACACACTGGTCGTAGGCCCTTGTCTTCAGACACTGAGGGATTTTGGACGAGAAGATATTACGCAATTTCCCGAACGCTGCCCTTCCGAGTTGGATTCTTCGGGCGACCTCTTTGTCGAAGTTGGACCTACCTAACTGAACAATCTGTCCAAGGTAGTTGTAGTGGTCAACAACTTCGAGAGTATCGTTCCCAACGACAACCGGTACGGGTACAACATGGACATTGGACATGATCTTTGTCTTGTCCCTGTTCATTTTAAGACCCACCTGTTGGGAAACATTACTGAGGTCGCTGAGCATAGTATTGAGGTCCTTCAGCGACTCTGCCATGATGACTATATCATCGGCAAAGCGAAGGTGAGTGATGTATTCGCCATTAGTGTGGCAGTATGTATTATAAGTATGTATTTACGAAAAAATAATATTATATAAGTATTCTAAGTATTAATAGTTGTAGTTGTTAGTTTTAGTATTTTTATAAGTAGTGTTAGCTATCTGGTTTCCATAATACAAGCTTTGCTTAGTATGGGGCTAGATGGCGCTGTGTGTAATAAATGTCCCTCCCAATATTTATTTATTGACTATGAGAGTCGATGTCTGCCTACAAACTGCTATGCAGTTTGGCAGAGTTATAAATTGAGCTATGTAATTAATACCCTAAGACAAAAAAAAAAAAAAAAAAAAATATATATATTTATAGGCAAAATAAGTAATCCGTATAGTCAATATGCGGTGGAACTATTGAGAATGAGAAAGTACCATTTTATTTCTAATGCGCCCAACATTCACTTTGCCCGAGTTGTTTTTTTCATCAAACAACTTAAATAATAGTAGATTGCTGCACCGAGCGCAAAGTCAAACCTATATAGTACATATATATCGAAGTGCAAAGTGAGTTATTAATGGACGAGTGTTATGTTGGTGCCTGAGCGCATGTGAGGGCACTAAAGTAACATGAGTGGATTAATTATATTAATAGGTGCGTAATTTACTTTTCTTTCAACTACCAATTTACTTACCGTGATAAAATATACCTACCTCTAAAAACACACTTTTGGACAGTGATTTTACTCGTCTTTCGTTTCTCCAATTAATAAAATTATGAATTTTAATTATATTAGCTTTTCACTATTTATCCCGCAACTTTTGCGGCAAAAGGTTTATTAACAATTAAATTTGCTGCTGTTTTTATACTTTCTGGAGTTGAATTCCTATCGCTTTCGCTGTCTATTTCCATTTTTTTTAAACTTAACTTAACTAAACTTTACTAAATATGAAGTATCAAAGTTTTACAATTTGTAATGGTACAAAATGCGCGCCATTTGTTTTTTTTTTACCAAGTCGGTTTTATTCCGCTGATTTTTATTTTCAGCCAGTATCTTTTTGATCTAATGCATAGGTACATTTTATATTAAACATAATGGTAGACATTAACGGCCTTACTATAAAACGCCGCTCATACCTTAGTCACTGTTTAAGATGTTCTGACAACAAGACAGAGAAGTTTAAGCAGTGACTAAGTTTGAACGGAATTTTATAGTAAGGCCGCTAATCTCTGTGGTAAATTTATATCTAAATAAAAAATTAAAAACTGTGCAATAATGAGACTTCATATAACATTTCTGCACAGTTTTGGTTCTAAGCAAAAAATACGTCCTTTTTTTTTTTTTTTTCTTTGTTCTTGGCATCGCACGTTGTGCATTCTGCCAGTGTCAAGTTTATGATTTTTTCAAATATTTATATGTAAATCAAGTCAAATATGTAATGATATCACAGTCAGTCACACGAAATTAGTCATAGTCGAGTCCAAGTCATGCCCTAGTAAAGTTGTGGCGACTTTACTATGAGCTTCTACGGAGTTTTGAAAACAACACAAAAAGACATGTTTCACCACATTATATCACTTGCCCACACTCGTGCATGTAATTCAACACTCAATGAATAAAACACCACCATTTTTAATCATTAATTCGCGAAAATACACAAGTTTAAGAAAATAATAGAATGCAACGACATGATTTTTCCGTGTTCCCGCCAAAAAAAAACCAAAATACGTCCTTAGTGATCGGTTTTGTAGTGATTAATGATAACATTACTCCGTAGTTGAAAGAAAAAAAAAATGTAGAAATCTAAACCAATTTGTCTTTGGTTTCAATCTTCGGGGGGACATAAATGTTCCGAGGTCAAGATGTCAATAGTCTCATTACATTTGTTTTGATACGTAGGAAGTACTTTGTGATTTCATTGTGGATTTAATCTCGTGTATATATTTACTAGGTACGTAGTTGATATAGAATAGAATAGAATAATATTCTGATTGTAATTGGCCACTAATAAAATGAAAACAATTCAAATTAGATTTTTCTTTGCCTAATTTTATAACCACAGAGTCGGCTAATTTGTTCCTTTTTTAAATGCGCGGTACAATTTGTTTAGTTGGCGAGTTGATTGATAGAAGAAACAGAAATTCTAATTACTTTAGCTGGTGTTAAAACAAACGCGGCGTTAATGACTCTAAAATTAGCCAACTTTATTGTTTCCTTATTTTTAATCTAAAATCAAAAGGAAGTAGGAACTCTCTTGGGAAAAGTAATAGATTGCAATTTTATGAAGGGAGTTTTTTGTATCGGTTTTTTTCTACCTACTGTATACAAAGAAGCGTCCAAAGTCCATACTTTTAAATGGGGTCAGCGACGGTGATAATGGAATGGACGGGCCCAGCGCTTGCAAATTACTTAACAAGACAACACACTCAAGCATACTAGCTAAAAGTATGCATATTACATTTGCCGGAAAATAGAGCTAGCGAATCTAATTACTGCATGACAAAAACACAACACATATATGTAGGTACATGTATTAGAAGTTTGTATTGTCGTATCGTACGACTCGCATGTCGCAAAGGCAGAGTATGACTGAAGCGAGTGGAGAGCCGGCGCTCAACATATAGTCTTCAAAATCCGTCTGCTTTTTCCCGTACATTCATCTTATCATTGTCGCTGAATGTGGTAACAACATTGGTCTTCGCGGTTTCGATGTGTTTGCTATATACCATAACTGTCAAAATATGATAAATAATCGCTGCTTTAGCCTATGCTATGCTAAAGCGTTAAATACTCCTATTTTGACAGTTTTGGTAGCCAAAACCTCAAAACAACTAGAATCAATTTTGGGATAACCCATGATACAATTCCATAACGGAAAAGACAAGCGTGTCATGAAAGTCTGTATTTTTATTCGATATGTACCATGCCAACGTATGTGCATTCTGAAAAGTAAGAATTAACAGGATTTGGAGGTTTTATGTCACGATACAATTACTACAATTTAAGTGCATAAAACGTGATACCAATTATGAATCGAGATGTCGTAGACATCATATGCTTCCTCTCTGTGAGAGACGTAAAATAGCAGACATTGTGTTATTAAAAAAATAGCGCAATGCCAAATTGACTCTCCCCATCTTCTTTCTAAGATAAATCTGAAAGTCCCTAGAAGGCCTGTGAGGCATCCAGTTAGTCTCCATATACCCCATAGTTCCACTAATTACAGGCAAAATTCTTTCTTCATAAGATCAGCCAATACCGTCAATAACCTAAAAGATTTTCCAGAATTCGATTTGTTTAATACACCTATACATAAACTTAAAACTATAGGCTCCAAGAACTGGTTTGGTGCGAATTGAACTGTTTTTCTCTCTTTAAATTGTGTAATATTTTAGTAATGTTTTTCAATGTTAATCAAAATCCTTAGCTAACCATGTTAACAAGTGATATAGGCTTTTATATGCGGAAACGTGTAAATGGTGTATAGTTATCCAAATTTGTATAAGTTTACTTAAGTTATTATCACTGTATGTTTCCCAAATAAAATAAAAATAAAATACAAAAAGTCATGATAACCTATTGGGAGAAAAGGCACTTCTCAATCGTGAGCATGGTGAGCATGAGGTTCAATCTTGGTCGAATCGCTAATAAGTTCTTCGGAATTTATGGAGATACGGATTTTGAAAACTCGTTCCAGTAGTTCATGGACGTAAAAAAAAAGAAAAATATCGTGAAAAATCCTTCTTAGGTTCGGAATATAAATTCCTTGGCACAATATGTGAATCCTAAACCTGGATATGTCCTTAAACTGCATCCAAAACCACCAGAGGACGGCAGCAGCGTCTTTTCGGTTAACGGTAGTGAGCATTCTGCGATCCCCAAGCCGCCTGCCAAGCGTGGGAATTATGCCCCCAAACCGTTAGGGGAAAGCCCACGTCCAGCAGTGGACGTCTTCTGGCTGATGACGATGATGAATATGTGAATCTACTACAACCCACATATAGCGTGGCAGAATTGCAATCCAATCGTTATTCGAGGTTAGATACTTAAAGCCTATGTGTAGACGTTAAAGGCTGATATAGCATGGCAAAATACATGAAATACGTGAAACTAAGGTTTGCTTATAAACCCTATGTACTGTGTGTACGCTCAATCCGAATATTACGTTTCATTCGATTTAGAACCTAATAAAATAAACTGATGTTGGACCACCAGAGGCTGCAAAATTTATTTCGCGTAACAATAATTTTGAGCGGAAATGCTATTTTTAAAGGTTTTCTGTACAACGTCAAGTATTTTAAGTACCTATAAATTGTACATGCTTCGCTGATTTCACTCAAATCGCTTGAATGTTGTAAGAAAATCGCTTTAGCGGCTTTTTCTCGTTTGTTAAAGTTTAACTTTGTGGCAATCATTTGCAGGAAATTGGCGCAATTTTGAATAAAATCTGGTGGAATTAAACCAAATTAAAGAAAATTGTATGATTTTAAATTTAGAGAGAAGTCAGAGATCGCTCTTGGCAGTGGCAGTGGGTTGTACTCGTAGTTTTATCTTCTTAGATAACGTGTTTTGCAGACTTTGAAGTAGGCGGTCTTTTTGGTCCAACTACAAATTTTAACTTCGTAAATAGAATTAAAATATAATAATAATAGAAACGCCAGGAGCTTTTGTGTAAACCAGCGTTAATACTGAAGGATGAGAAGTGCCTTTGTTTGAGCTTTTGTAAGAAAAATAATAATAATTGTGTAAATTATGTGTGGCTTGAACATGACATATGTTACAGATCACAACTTTTCAGTATTCCATCATCATCATCATCATCAGCCCACCTTAGTCTACTGCTGAAAATAGGCCTCTCTCAATGCTCTTTATTCGGTATTTACTTTTTTTTTTTAAAGTGGTTGTGACACATTGTTGTTTTATTTAGTCGGAGTATCCGATTTAATTAAACGTGGGTATTTACTTTAATGAAACTTTTCTGTCTCTTTTAATTTATAATATTTAGCATGATACTTGGAGGATCTAGCTCTCCTGGGTATATAATCAAAGGCATGATATTAATCCACTGTTAGGCATACTTAATTATGCCTAACCTCGCAGGGCAATTGGGCCATATCCGCCACGCTAGTCCAGTTGCGGGTTGCTGCGCCCATACCATACCCATAGACCTAAATTGACCTAATAGTCAGCGACGGTAATAATGGAATGGATGGGCCCAGCGCTTGCAAATCGATCAAAATTAACTAGACAACACAATCAAGCATACCTAGCTAAATGTATGCATATTACATTTGCCGGAAAATAGAGATAGCGAATCAAATTACTGCATGACAAAAAGAGAACACATGTACAATGTACATGTATTAGAAGCTTGTATTGTCGTATCGTACGGCTCGCATGTAGGGTTGCCACCTTTTTTAAAGCAAATACAGTATATTTAATTTTTAGGCTAAAAAAAAGTACAACATCTGAAAATAAAGTACTATTTATTTACCAGACTATTTCTCTTCCATACATATTTTTTGTTGCTTCTAGCAACATCCAACATGTTATGTTACTCTTCTTAAATGTATTAACGGCATCTTTACAATCAATCCCTAAATTTAAAAGCAGTCCAGTCCGTTACACGTAAAAAATAGAAGTCCATTTAAAAAAAAAACTTCACAGTTAAAAATAAAGTATTTTCACGTACTTTACTGCCCTCATAAAGTATAAACTACGTTTTGCCAAAATAGAGTACAATACTTTATTATAAAGTACGGGTGGCAACCCTACTCTCATGTCGGAAAGGCAGAGTATGACTGACGCGAGTGGAGAGCCGGCGCTCCACATAGTCTTCAAAATCCGTGCGCTTATTTCCCGTCCATTCATCTTGTCATTGTCGCTGCTAATAGTAATATATCTCAACGCTTACGCCATTGAATTTCTTCTCGGGACGTACACAGGTTTTACAACGATGTTTTCCTTCACCGAAAAGCCAGTCGTATTAAAATCCATACCTACATAAACTCCAGTGCTCGGGATTTGAATCCACGACATTATTTACCGATTATGAAAGTTTTATCACTACGTTTACATTACGTAACTTTATGGAAAACCATACCATAGATAGTATCATGTAATATGTGACTACACGTATCTGAGCCACGAGTTACAGACTAAATAATTTGTGTAACTTAGTCAAGGTAGGAACGTAGGTGATGTTAAGTATTCGTAGAGGATAATCACACTGAAACCTTTGCGTGTACCAGGCTTACCTAATCATAAAAAATGTAACATTACTCGTATTGTACAGACTATTCATACCTACGCAAAGTTATGTGAAATGGCTATTTCTAAAATTAACTGTGTCGAACAGCGTGATTATTAAATTTGTTTACTTAAATTAAATGAAAAATTATCTATTGCTGCTTGTGTGAAATAAGTAACGGGAATACTCACGTTTAATTAAATCGGATACTCCGACTATAGTTTCGATCACATCCGGTGACCTTTTTCTTTTTCAGCTGCGTTCTAATTAGCACAAGGGCTAAGCAGCAGGGCTAGCATGCGCAACGCGAGAAAATGTTCTCGATTCTTTTATGTCGTGAGAAAACGAGACAGACTTATACAGAGTCGTAGCCTTGTCATGTCTTTACATGACAAATTTTTCTCGCGGTGCGTATGCTAGCCCTGCAGGACGCAGCTGCACGCGCGTCGGGCTCTGTTTACACTCTTTGAAAAAGGTCACCTGTGTGATCGAAACTATAGTCGGAGTATCCGATTTAATTAAACGTGAGTATTCCCGTATAAATAAAACAAAAATGTGTCAAAACCACGTCAGTTTTTTTAATGATAATAGTATATAATAAAATAATATAATAGTAATAGTAAGTTCGTATAGACTGAGTTGCCAGCTTTAGTGTCAGAGTGTGCCGCCCGAAAGCCTCTGACATGGTCAAGTCATGCCAGAGGCATTCGGGCGGCTGTTGTTAATTATAGAAAATATAGAAGTAAAAAAACAACCAGGATCAATATTTTTTATCATGTCATCCAATATAGTAGCGCTCTGTCCGATGTAAATAGCACTCACGGTCACCCATCCGAATACTAGTATAGAGCTAAAATGTGTGATAATTTGAAGGTTACCTACAAGAAAAGTGATAGAATACTATCTCTAACTACTACGTTTTTTATTCTGTATCTAATCCAAAAAATGGTTAAGTATTTGATTTTATAAAATTCATAAGAAAAGGCAAAAAAACGTGTGATAGTTTTTCTCATCTCAAAGGATGGATTGAAAGGATCGCGATAGGAATGCGCAATGGGCTTTAAGGCTTTTGGGAATCTCAAATAGGGACTTTGGAGGTTAACAAATACATTTAACGAATCTACCCTTTTCTGTTTTTTTTTTCTGAGAGAAACCTATTTTTCTCTCAGAAAAAGTAGTATTATTTGAAATAAATGTGAAAATTAAAAGGAGCATGGAAATAATGTTTTAAATCATAAACAGTAAGAAAAATTATGACCTCTGGCAGGACTCGAACCTGCATACGAGCAATCCTGGGTTTCCGTCCCAACTGCTTTGCCAAGAAGTACTTATCTGCCTTACCGGTCATAATTTTCAAACCGTAAAAAACATATAAATAACCAAAGTGTGGAAATACTTCATACAAAAATATTCAATGGAAATAATGTACCTATAGATTCGCAATAAGTACGTACTTACTCGTACATACGCCTCTCAAAGTTAAATGACATTGGTTAGTTAGAATTGCGCACTCCAGTTTTTATGGCATATAAGTTAAATGACGTTTGTTAATTAAAGTAGCGTGTTTAAATAAGGTTTACCTTAGTTATAAGGAGAATTACTAACCCCAGACTGCAAGACCAAACGTTTTTATTCATCATCATCATTCCTAGCCCTAAGACAAACCTTTGCGAGGTTTAGTAGGTGCTAGTTACCGAAACCTTCATTTTAATGTAACTGAGAATTTAAAAAAAATAAACATCATCAGCCCGGAGACGTCCACTGCTGAACGAAGGCCTCCCCCTTACACCGCCACACTGTACGACAACCTGCCATTTGCATCCACCGGTTGCCCACTTTTACAATGTCGTCGGTCCACCTAGTGGGAGGCCTTCCTACGCTGCGTCTTCCGGTTCGCGGTCGCCACTCAAGAACCTTTCTTCCCCATCGGTTGTCAGTTCTTCGAGCGATGTGGCCTGCCCATTGCCACTTCAACTTGCAAACCTTGCGAGCTATGTCAACTTTATTATTCATGTATAAAAAAATATCTTGACAGCTACATTAATAACTAATTATTAATTAATTTTGAATGTACTAATCGTATCTCAACTACCTATTCCGCATGAACAATACTGGTGTGGACAAGCTGGGTAGTTCATAGACAAACGCGAACAGGATGTCTCTTTGTAAGCGTGCTTTTCCTTGATAAGCGTTGCCATCTTCGATTACACCATGTATTATCATCCTAGACCGCTATAAAAAAAAACGAAGTCCCAAACTATTCGTTAAAGATTATATTACGCTTTAAAAAAAAGAAACAACAAACTTCAATGTCGGCTATCTGGATGATATCTTCATATATTCCAGGACTTTGAGTTAAAAACCAAACTACTGAACCGATTTTGATAAAATTTATATGGGAGCACCTCTGAATCACCTACTAAACAAAAAAAGAATCATCAAAATCAATTCATAACATGCGTAGTAAACGCATAACATACCCACATACAAAAAAAAACATAGTCGTATTGGGAATCCCCTTTTTTGAAGTCGGTTGAAAATAGGTTTATAGGAATCCCACCAGATACTAGTCACTAAACGGTAGGCGCGTGCGAAAGAGAAGAAAGGCGCGTGCGAAAGAGAAGAGAAGGCGCGAGCGCTTGAATTGCTAAATTTTGTAGGTTTATCTTTGATTTTAAAAATATTACAAAGAAATACTGTAATTTTATTATGAAAACTGACGTGGTTTTGACACATTTTTGTTTTATTTATACGGGAATACTCACGTTTAATTAAATCGGATACTCCGACTATAGTTTCGATCACATCCGGTGACCTTTTTCAACGCAGCTGCACGCGCGTCGGGCTCTGTTTTCACTCTTTTTTAATTAGGGTACTCTATAATAGTATACCTTAATTTAATTACAATCTAGCTTATTCCGCTAATAAGTAATTTAGTTCTAACTTAATATATTAGGTAATTATAAGTATTTCTAAGAATGTGTCCAATAACACGTTTCTTATTGTCTCTATTAAGGCGAAGTCACTTTGGTCGCGTGTTCTTCAGGGTCAGCACTTGCACTGTTTACACTAATCCGATTTAATTAAACGCGAGTATTCCCGTATAAATAAAACAAAAATACTGTAATCTTAAAAATCACAAAAATAAATAATACTATATTCTATCTAATTAAATCGTATACGCTGACTATAGTTTCGATCACATCCGGTGACCTTTTTCAAAGAGTGAAAACAGAGCCCGACGCGCGTGCAGCTGTGTCCGAAAAAGGTCACCGGATGTGATCGAAACTATAGTCGGAGTATCCGATTTAATTAAACGTGAGTATTCCCGTATAAATAAAAACAAAAATGTGTCAAAACCACATCAGTTTTCATAATATAATATATTCTATCTTTTAGTATAAATTTTAGGTGGTTCCATAATGTATTTTCTTAGTTCTAGCTACTCGAAATGCCGATTTAGTGTCTTCCTAATTTTTATTTTTCTATCGAGCCAAACTTTCAATATTGCGTTTTCTAAAAGACAACAAGTAAAAATAGATGATGAATTAAAAAAAAAATTGTTTCTATATCGCGCATTATGGATTTTACCCACATTTTAAAAAGTTCTAAATTGCTACAACCCTGCCTTAACTTCAGCTGTCTTTGAAAAAGTAACAAAGCAGTGAAACCGAACGTGTTTGTTTTCAATTGTAATATGACGTGAAGCAATTAAATAAAATCATGATTGCGAAAACCTTTCTATTTACTCTACAAAGCAACTTGTGACAAAAATAGCAATACATCCCTTTATCAGTAATCAGAAAAGAGGACAGAAAAACAGCCCACTGTATCTCGGCTCAAACGATGGATTTAACACATGATGAAATTCAATTTACTCGCAGCTAATAGCTCATTTCGTGACGTGGACTAAACTGGACTTTTCATAGGAAACAGCTTATCAGGGTTTACGGACACGATTATATGAATAGCGGATTTTGTACAAAAAATAGGCAGGTATACAGGGCTAGTTCTAATCAGTTAGCATCTTTTTAAGGGCATATTCTGTATATCAAACCAACAACTTTTACTATGGGGCCAACATTGAAATCGCAAAAAAATCTGTTCCATACATTTTGCCCAAGGTCGATGAACTTTTTGTATGGAACAGTTGATAATTATTTTGCGATTTCTATGTTGGCCCCATAGCAAAAGTTGTTTGTTTTGATGTACACAATATGCCCTTATGCACCTGGGTATGTCCTAAAACTGCATCCAGAACCACCGGAGGACGGGCAGCAGCGTCCTCTTAGTTAACGGTGGTAACACTCTGCGATCCCCAAGCCGCCTGCCAAGCGTGGGGATTATGGCAACCCCTCCCATATTAAGGGGCTTTCGTCCAGCAGGCTTTCGTCCAGCAGTGGACGTCTTCTGGCTGATGAGTGATATGCCCTTAAAAGGATGCTAACTTATTAGAACTAACCCTGTACATTGATAAATAATTGAAAAGCAATGACAGCACATTGTCATGTTAGATTTTTAAGCTATACTTTGATTTATCTTCAACAGCCGGAAGACTTCCACCGCTGGACGAAGGCCTCCCCCTTAATTGGGAGGGGTTGCCATAATCCCCACGCTTGGCAGGCGGCTTGGGGATCGCAGAATGATCCCCACCGTTAACAGTTAATATAGAAAACAAAATAGAATAATAGCAGTTATTTCAGTTTATCTTTAGAACAAATTGGATCAACATGGATTGTATCTTTTTGTGTAAGGAACATAACTGGCATTATGCCGCTATGTCTGCTAATATTATTGGATTTATTGTGGTTGTGCCGTTTATTCAGTAAAACTCCACAACTATTATGCTGTGCCTTTTGAAGCAGTCGAGTTATGTTATGCCTTTGATGTGGTTTGAAAAACTAGGTTAGGAATCACTTAGAGTTATGTCCTTTTGATATGTTATGTAACACAACACGTAGATTACAATGGTGCAATAAAAAAGGGCATAACTCGACTTATGCCATTTTTGACTGGAGACACTGATCTAAGAGGACGCTGCTGCCCGTTCTCCGGCGGTTCTGGATGCAGTTTTAGGACATACCCAGGTCCAGCACTTTGATTTATACAAGGTCAATACATTTTATTACCGCTACTATACGCCTCATGCTATCATGTTCTGGTGGACGATCTGGTTGATTATAACTTTTGATGACCTTAGATCCTCTTTAAATAAAAAAAAACAAAAAAAAAACCTTTAACCCCAAGACTGACTGATAGTAAACGATTAACATTATGTAAGTCAACCTTGTTGTGAGTTTTGCAACGTATATACCTATTCTTCCTGCAATAAAGGGGTTCTAACTGGTGCTAAAGAGTTTTGATGAAATGTTTATTGTGTTACAAAAAATCTCTTCTTTATATTACAATTCTAGAGAGCTTAGTTTATTAAGTTTTATATTTCTGGTGCAAGTGTACTTGAACTAAGAGAAGAAGAGAGATGACAATCTAATAATTTCTTCCGCCTAATAAGGGTTGTCCAAACATATGAAGTAAGTCATCATCATCATCATCAGCCCGGAGACGTCCACTGCTGAACGAAGGCCTCCCCCTTAGACCGCCACACTGTACGACAACCTGCCATATGCATCCACCGTTTGCCCGCGACTTTTACAATGTCGTCGGTCCACCTAGTGGGCCTTCCTACGCTGCGTCTTCCGGTTCGCGGTCGCTACTCAAGAACCTTTCTTCCCCATCGGTTGTCAGTTCTTCGAGCGATGTGGCCTGCCCATTGCCACTTCAAATGCAAACCCTGCGAGCTATGTCGGTAACTTTGGTTCTTTGGCGAATATCCTAGTTCCGGATTCTATCGCGCAAAGTAACTCTGAGCATAGCTCTCTTATCCATCTGCATCTGTAAGTATGTAGTTTGGAACATAAAGAATATTGTTAAAGGTTTACGAGTTCACTGACCGTAATACGGTACAAAGCTATATAAAAAACAAAAACTTCGTTTGCAAACAAACATGTTTTATAATTATCTCGACAGTCCTCACTTAAATGTCCTTTCATACATTTCCATTGCCGTAAAAAGTATCCAGGTGCAAAATAATATTTTAAACAATGCTTAGAGGACTTTAACACAAAAAGTTTCGGGAAAAAAGTTTTAATTTGAATTGCTTAGCCGCCGTTTTATTTCGTGGCTCGTTTGAGTGTGGTTTAGTTAGAAAATCTAGTTACTCATAAACGCTGGGACTGGAATTATTAAAGAGACAAATATATTCTAAATATAGTAGCCTTATTCGCAAAATAAATAACATTTTAACACCATGTTAAAATGTAACCATGAGTTGTTGTTATAGCTTTGTTTATTTTACCTGTTTTGTTTAGTTATTAATAATTAACAACCTCAGGCTACGAACGTGAAAGAAGAAAATATAATAACAATGGAATAGTGTAGAATCTTTATGTAATAATTTATTTATTTAACTAAAACGTCACAGTACGCCAATTACATTAGGCTGCCGACTGGTAGTGGGTTTGAGCATTTGGATTGTCTCTAGACTTTCATCGGTCTGGATACAATCCTTTTGTTTATTACATTAGTCTATTCAAAATATTAATAATAATTATTACAATACGAAGTCAATATAATTATACCAAATAAAATGCTTCAAGTCAATAAATTAATAAATACTGTCATTATATAAATATACAAACATAGGTTATTGAAAATAACCATTCGTAAAACAATGAAGTAAATAACAAAACATACGCATAATGTATGTTATAAAATAATCACACTGTATGACAGGTCAAATTCACCATCATCATTCACACTTATCTTACACGCTTTCTTCTCGCAGTACTCCAAACACACAGACATAATGCTCTTCCATTCACCCGCAATTAGATCACAGTCAGGGGTCCTGGCCAGGAGCACAGAATAAATAATAGAAGAAGAACTACCCAGGAGAGAGTTAAAGGCGCTGAGAACATGTGGAATAGGTGAGAAGGCATGCGCAACAGTTCGACAAGGAATAAGAATGACCCGGGATTTGAGAACGCTGTTGTGCTAAATTACTTTCCTATTTTTATTAAGGTGGCAATCTTATACAATAACAAAGTAATGTAAACAGTATACACCTGGGAATGACATTTGCCAAAAAGAAAGGGCGGGTTATTATTAAAACAAAGAGTAACGTTAGTTCACCTTTTTACGAGTCCATTCCCTTTTCAAAAAGACCCATGAAAACGAAAACGATTTTTATTATTTCTAATAAAAAATACGCAAAGGTGTTTCTAGTTTAAAGAAATGAATAAGAAAAATAATAATTTTTGCTCGCATATTTAAAACGTAGCATCATAAAAGTTCACTCAAGTAAGGTGCTTGCTTCACACTGGGAAAATTATACAACATTTGTAACTTCAACCACTTGTATAATGGTTTTAGATTTGTTTTAGAATTTCCCCGGAGTAGAAAACAAGATTATTTTGGGCGATTTCATCGTCGAGAAACAATTTGCATGAATAACTTCCACGTGGTTTGATACGTCATCATTCAAAGAGAAACATAGTGTTGTTTCAAGCTGTAGTATCTGGGTTCTTCCACAGCTTGATAAGGGAATCCATAACTATACTCGTATTCATAATCAAACGGACGGAAAACTGACAGAAGGAAATGTCACTTTTCAAAATAATGCTGCCTGCTAAAAAACCGTAGTGATGGATATTGTTAAGTTCATATCGTTCAAAAGAATTATTGAATAATTATTCAGTGCCGTTAAACATTTAAAGTGCTGCCAGTGCAAGTGTAGGTAGAAAAGGGAAATCATATTATGTTAAAAAGTGGTTCTGTAAATTGCTACACGGAAATCTAACATTATTTTCTGAATGAAAGATTGAAATCATACACAAGTAAGGAACTAAACCTTTTACAACAACTAATATAAATGTATCGAAGTAGTTCATTGGTGTCAAATAATTAAGTTTGTTAACATAACTTCATAAAGTTAATAAAAAGATTAAGTTTCTTAACATATGTTAACAAACTTAATATTTTTATCCCAGCACTATTTAAAATTTGCCAAAAAATAGCAACACTCGAAATCTCAGTTTATTCCGTTTAATTAAGAATCCGAGTATAGGTTGATGTTCCAAAAACTCTAACGAAACGGTTTGGTTCCACTTTTTTATGCGAACAGCTAAACAGTAGAATGCGCTTCATGAGTGGGTTTTTCCCGATACATATAAACTAGGTATCTTCAACTCACGAGTGAATCGGTTTCTTCTGGGCAAGTATGCTCCACCGTAGACCGTATCTATGTTTAATATCAGGTGTGTCGGCGGTCAAACGCAAGCCCATTACACAATTAAAAAAACATAATGGGACTATGGCTGCTTCCCGCGATCTACTCGAAATTTTCTAAGTTTACAAGCTTGATTCTATGACCCCTTCTTCCGAACTCACCTTCAAGTGAGACAGACGGAATATACAGATAGATCCTTGAAATGGATTTTTTCTACCTATATAGCCGAGTAATTAAACCACCCAGTCTTGCTTTGGTTTCCTCACAAGAAAATGTCACCCGTACCAGAAATGCAGTTTGACTTTTACGTTTAATTAGTTAGTTTGCGCAATAATAAATTCAAACACATAAAGATCAATAACATTAGCTACTGTCGTGCACAAGTTACCACATTACTATGGACGAGGGTTGGATCGCACACTCCAGCGAATAAGGGTCTATTACAAATTGTGACGGTTCAAATATAAATCCAACTAGATCATTCTGACTGGACAATTTCAGTTGATTTATTGACGTGTTATCGTAATTTTGAAGTGATAATCCACTGGTTTTGCATAATCCTAAACTAACAGCAGATGTACTAAAGTCTCTCAATCGAACTCTAAAATAAAACAAGGATTGGGTTTGAAAAGTTTTGTTATAATTATTATAAGGTATAATTTAAAAAACACCAACATTGTTGATAAGCTTATATTTAGCAATTATACAATAGAAAAAACTGCTAAAACTATCTACTTAAATATTATCTTTGTCTTTGTTCGCCTTTTTTTAGATTGTGTTTTGAACAACTCAAAAGCTATTCATAAATTTTATAATCTTATAGTCAAAACAAATTTTCCTCACCGTACAAACTATTCCATAGTGCCATAAAACGTCAAATTTCCATATTTTATAATCCATTATGGAAATTCGTTGTCGAGTGAAATTAATTGCTGTTTGTTTCAACTATTGATTCGATAAGTCATTTCAATTATTACTCTGGGCAAACGGCATCATTATTATATGAGTTAAGGCTTAAGTGGACATATAAGTAAATTATTAAATACTAGCTTATAGTATAACTAGATTATTACGAGTAAGTATTATGTACCTTGGTATCACACAGGTGCAATGAAGGTACTAATTGGTGGTATTTATTTTATATATGTGTATTTTTTTACTGGCGTCCTTATAATTTTTTTGCTTAGGTACCACATACAAGATGTCAATGATACATTATTTTATAGCGACGATAGCTCAGTGGAAAACGCGGTAGAATCGCACGTGGCGTGGCTTCAAATCCTAACGATGAGCTGAAGTAAAACATCGCTTTGGGACCATTCATGGTGGTGGCTGGCCAGCTACCACCCTCAATTTGAATATCTGCTCCCAAGCACACTAATAATAATTATTTTCTATGAACTTATCGCGCCATACCCATGAATGTGGGTATGTCCTTAAACTGCATCCTGAACCACTGGAGGACGGGCAGCAGCATCCTCTCGGTTAACGGAGGTGAGCATTCTGTAATCACAAGCTGCCTGCCAAGCGTGGGGATTATGGCAACCCTTCCCTATTAAGGGGGAGGCCTTCAAATTCAAATTTAAATTCCATTTATTTTGACATAAGTCATATCACATAGTCACATACAATAAACAGTCTTCGTCTAGCAGTGGGCTTTGATGTGAGCTGTGGTCAAAATCGAGCCTATCACGAATGAATAAAAACTGAAAACTATCCATATTTCATGCATCGTTATAGTAGTTTCTTACATTTTTATTAAACAGTGGAATAAACTGTTGCAGTAGGTGGTACCATTTTTATAGCTTAGACTAAAGCTGGAAATAAACCTAAGCCGGTGAGAAGTAAGGTGATAAACTTACGAAGCCATTTTAAATGTAAGTTTAAAGGTCTCAAGGTTTATTCTTCAGTTAAAACGGGATATTTGTAGCATGTAAAAGCCTTATGTTTATTTAGGATTCTACTCACTATAGCATTACGAATGCTATGCTAGATTAAATGAATTTAATTGTATGGAATATAATTTAATATACGCTTAACAATGTTATGTCGTAAAATTTGCATGATCAGTCAAAAGGCGATTAATAATAATGGATAGAGTATAAGCATCTTAAGTAAGTGGGACGAATTAAGAATTTTTAATGTGGGACTAACTGTCTCTGAACGAAAATGGTATAGATCTTAATTATTGTACAATAAGAGATTTCCCGAAAATTTTACTGACAACATTGTTTTTGTTAGTAAGTACTTAGTGTTTTTCCTATTCACCAAAAAAAAAATTACTGTCTTCATCACCATTTTAGTTCTGTGTCTAGGTGGTGCGTGTATTATAAGTCTGTATTTACAATAAAAAGTGAAAAATAATTATAATACTTACTATAATACTTACAATTATAATTATAATACTTACTATACTTAAAAATAATTATAATACTTACTATATTTAGGTACTAGTTTTGAGGCTGGAGTGCGCCGCGCGCGCCTTGTGACATGTCTACCAATAACTTGCACATCCCATTCTATCCGTTTGTTTGGCTCCGTATGTAAAGTAACTTTTCGTCACACTTGCTCGTAAAGTAGAGCTTATTACATCGCTTTTAGGCTCATAATCCAAGCTATTATACACGCGTGCTTTTTACTTTACATTACGGCACTTGTACTATAATAGGTATAACCCGGTAAAGTCAAGTTTGTACGTGACTGCAATTAGACGTACGTGTACGAAGCACTCTTAATATAGCCGGGTAATACTTACAGTTTTTTTGTAATACCAACAAAGAGTTCTTATGCCGCTGAAGTAAATGTCAACCTGCGCGCGCATTACTGATTTGGGCGCCATTTTCCGCAAATGTTTGTTGACGTTTTCGCCGTGTGGTTGATTATTATCAAAAAATAATTGTTTTTTCCTCGCAAGTGTGACGAAAACAGTCGTATGGAACTCTTGTGCTATTAGTCATTACGCTCTCGGCTTTCTTATCGCGCTCGCCTGCGGCTCGCGCGCATAATACCGCCTCTAGTGTAATGACCAACATAGCACACTCGTATCATAATGTACTATTGTACTACAGTAGATATTATATGCTCTGTAGATGTGCATAAAATAAATAAATGGGTTACAAAGGCATTAAAAGGGTCCGATTTATTATTTCACAATCCTAACTTTGTAATGCCGCAACCACAAAGCTATTTTAACGAGAGAATATTCTGAATATTCTTCCTTATATTAAAAATGTGCGGCTTCATAAATAAAATGAATATATTATTCTATATCCTAACTTGTTTCATTTACACAAGAAGTTGGTCCTGTAGAAAATAAGACGTAAATGTATTTTATTTTCTTTTTCTTTATACCAGAGATTTTTTATTTATTTTTAGCCACTTTGGCATACTGATTGAGCTCTAACTCTATTCTACCTCTATTGTCTGCGTGTTTAAATTTGTACTTTCTAATCTTAATTATTTTCGACATACGTTAGTTTGTATAAGTGTTCAAGTAAATAATGCATTATTAGTCTTCAAAAATCAAATTGTCTTTTCCACGTGTTCAACGTATAACAATTTATACACCAAGTACACTGCTGTCACGGCCTAATTCCTAAAATGATTCCATAATAATGTCACTTTAATAACCCTCTCAGGCTGTGCAATTACCGGGTGAGAATGATTAGATTACAGCACAATTTATAAAAGAAAGTCTTAAATGCTGCTGGAATGCAGAGACCGAATACCGTTTTCAAATTATACTGATACTTAATTCTGCCAATTATTTAATATTTAACATTTCATTGTTTTTTGTTTTAACCAGAGAGATTGTTTTGGCTGATGATGAATACGAATCTCGAGGCACATTAAAGTTAGTCATGGCATGATCAAGAAATTAAAACTAACTTCATAGAAATTTCAAACATTTCTAT
The DNA here is from genome assembly GCA_905404285.2 of Erannis defoliaria. Lineage (NCBI taxonomy): Eukaryota > Metazoa > Arthropoda > Insecta > Lepidoptera > Geometridae > Erannis > Erannis defoliaria. Next base: position 4,324,893 of record FR990078.1, read on the forward strand.
CCCTTAGATTCTTAGAGTTCTTAGAGAGATTCTCTATGAACTTAACGTACACGACTACGTGAACGGTACGTGTTCATGTATTTGGAGTGATCCTCTTAGCGTATATAAATTTAAATTACAGAAATATGACATTTCGTGGTTAATTTAAGTTAACATTTATATAAAACACAGTTTGTAATGTTATCAATCATTTACTGTTTTAAACTATCACGGTTGTTTACTAAAGTTCTATTATTATTAACAACATTATATATTATTATATTTTATTTATTATATTATTTTTATTTATTAATATTATCGGGAGCTCATTTCACAACATAATCACGGTAAATATCCCGTTAATAATAATATAACTTTATCAATCATTATCATTTATTAATATCTCGTAACCTTTGTTGTCAGTACCTAATGGTATATTACATTAAGATGATAAAATGCTACAAACGCAAATAACTACTGGTTCACGCCATAATTAAAGCTAAGAGTATCGAATACAAATAGACAAATACCGCAAAAAACTATAAATTTCAGTCTCTGCTGAAGCCACCTGCATTCGCATTCACCCCCAGACTCCTTCACAAAGAGGATAATGCAAACCGTTAACGAGCAAACCATTCTAGTCTATATAGTTGTAGAGCATAAACAATAAGCTACTAGCTGATATTGCTATATGAATATGCTGTATGACTTTTGCGAGTTAGCGAAATTGTAAATCGGATTATATAAATAGTTTTCTTTTGATAATTTTACGAGCTCTAGTCGGACAAGAAATGTATTTTATTAACTAGTCCCAAGAAACAGTATAAATATAATAAAATACCCTAAGCAGGAAGGATAGGAAGCATGTGCACGTATAATATAAGTAGATATATTGTACCACAAGGCCACTGTCATCGGACGTCCACTGCTGGACGAAGGCCTCGGTGTTGCCATAATCCCCACGGTTTGGGAGGCGGCTTGGGGATCGCAGAATGCTCACCACCGTTCAAGAGGACGCTACTGCCCGTCTTCCAGCGTGTCTGGTTGCAGTTTTAAGGACATACCCAGGTCACAATAATGCGTATGGCATATTATTATGTCCTATGGCTTAACCCAGTCTGGAACTTATATACATAAGGGTTTTCAATTCTCTGCACCAGAATTTTCGAATACAAGGCTATCTCTCAGTAGAAACTTTTATGATATGAAAAGTTTAGTGTGTTTTAGGCGTGTGGCCTAATGTTTAATTTATGACAAATAATAGGCTTAGTGATGAATATAACTAAATACATTACACATACTGAAAAAATAAATTGTATTGGCTGATAAATCTCTGAGATATGAGCGTTTATAGTTTTAGGTGGGGATAGAGAGGGGATGCTCTATTCCTTTCTCGCAAAGCATGTGTTAGTATAGCATTTGTATGCCGCGCCTGAGGCTTGACGTCATAGCTCAGTATAGTGCGCTCTCTGTCTAGCTTGAAATTAAAATACTTAGAACTTATTTATTTTCGAATAATTTTAAATTTTGTTTTCGTTGATAGGCTCTGTTGATGATCAGATTTTTTATGAAGTAATAAAAAAATTGTAGTCATCATGCCTATTCTATTTGTTAGTAAGCACGGCACAATATTATTAAGCACTTTGCAGCGTCTTTGTCTTTAACGTTGTCTATCTATCTCGACTTGACTTAGAGCGATGGGTGGTACTAATGGTACGGAAGCGAACAAAAAATGCACCTTAAATTCCTTAGAATTGGGGTTCAATTTCACTAGGGACCTGGGTATCTCCTAAAACTGCATCCAATACTACTGGAGGACGGGCAGCAACGTCCTCTCGGTTAACGGTAGTGAACATTCTGCGAACCCCAAGCCGCCTGGCAAGCGTAGGGCCGCCCCCCCCCCCCCCTATTAAAGGGAGGCCTTCGTCATGTAGGGTTCACTTTTTAATCAAGGTAAGGCCCCGGCCGTTCCATTTCTGGCTACTTCCTATTTAGTAGCCGGTTAAAATTTACGATTCAAAAGATACTGGCTATCTTGGAGGATCTATCTAATTCGATCAAAGCTGTTCACTAACTTATTTAAGGTGAATTAATTTTACTTGGGATTATGGTTTCTAGTTTTTTTGTTGTTTTTTTCCGGTTTTTAATATTGGTCAGACTGATAGACATACGGCAATTATATACACACTTAAAATACCCAACAATTCCTCCTTTCTTTCGTTTGTTTTCCTTTTTACCTATAAAACGAAATCGCGTGACAAAAATAAGAGTACGAAAGATGGTCCACTCAAATAGTCATACCGCTTCGTAGTCTTTTCAATAAACTTCGAACACAAAGCTATAAACTACAAAGACTATGTTTTCAGTTTCAGACATAAAATTCTTTTAGAATCTAAGGTACATTAATGCATTTCCTTTGCAGTAAGAATACTTCTCGGGAAGTCTCGAGTGCCTTCGCAAACAATAAAAGTATTTTCTTATTGTTTGAAAAGTTTTCATTTGGTTGCTAAAGAATAGTGTATTAAAAGTAGCTATGTGAATTAAAGAAAGATAAACATGACAATTCCTTAAGCACATTGACTAATGAGAACTAATTTCACTACGTCTTCAAATATACTAGACTAGAGGCCGCCCGCGACTACGTCCGCGTACGGAAAAAAATCGGCCCGCTCCCATAATTCACCATTTTTTTTTGTTAATGATTGATGCTGTTGGTAGATGACCTCTACAGCGTCACCGGACTTTAGGCAAGCGCAAATGGCGCTCGGCCTAGTTTAGGTTATAGGCGACTAGCTCAAGGGCACCTCCAGACGGTGCGAACCTCGGCTTGGCCGTCGCCGGGAGTGGGGTCAGACGTGGCACCCCAGAAGGGGTATGCCCTGGGGCACTAGTAGGTCGATCTGGTTGACTATTTGGAGAGAATCTAACCGACCTTCTGACAGATCTGGTGAGTCCTCGACCTCGCCGGCGAGGTCGGTGCGTGTTTGTGTGCCTCTGGTAACCGGCGCCTATAGCAAAAACGGAATACTTCCTGTTTCTAGGAGTGGTCGGATCGGATCATAATTCACCAGTTTTTAATGGACAAAGTATAGACATAATAATCTCCCAAGGCACACCACTCAGCCCGATCTTCGGCTTTCCGCTTCCAGTCACTGTCAGCCGGTTGTAATATCACAGATAATAGTAAAAAAGCTAGTTTTACATTAGATTCCTGACATTCTCCATAATAAAGAACAGAGTTTATGCAATAACAATCCATCTCATTTGATTGATCAATTCACTTTTTTGTTTCACCACCTTCCCATCCTATGGGATAACTGAATAAGTTAGGAAGTCGGTATGTGTTGTGGGAACCGCGGAAATTGCACGTACACGTGGGACTGGAACAAATATTTTGCAATCAAACACTGCCGTAAGGTCATAGATTCACTTTTGTTTTCTTGTATCATCTTTATTATTTTATCCGTGGGACTCCGTATCAGCGCAGATAATATAATACTATACGAGATGTCAGGTAGATACGGATCAATACTGTATACTAAATATGAGTATAATGACTTTGATCTTTTTTTTACGGATTATGTGAGCTTTTCCCTGAAAAAACTTTACTGCCAATTTTAATGATTTTATTCTATTCTAATCTAGCAGCTACAACTTACCATTTTGTGATTTATTGTAAAAACTATGTTTCAACTACATGTGCAGACAAAACAACCCCTTGTTATATTAATTATAAACTATGGGATGTTTATGTTTAAATATAGAGGCTGAATAGTTAGAAGGAAAAGTTATCTCACACCCAACCATTTAACTATCTAGACAACTCCACGTATAGTATACGTTATGTCCAAGCGAATGATTCCCAACACACACATAACCTTTATGACCTGTGTACACAAAGGGAAAACTAATGTTTATCCCACCTCGGCCCATCGGTATTTGCGATGCTGACCGTCTGATTACGAACAGAACAAAAGCAGAATGCTAAAGATATTTGCAGGAAGAAGTATTTGCTTTGTGTCTTAGATCTCCTGTGGCTATTGTTTTCTTTAATTGGGACAGGTCTGATTAAAGTGGACAACAATAGGGCCTAGTTGTCTCTCATTCAACTTGCGGGACCGAGATAATAATTTGAACTGTAGTTACTTCCAATCCAACAGATGTTATTGTGAAAATATCCAACTCTAAATGTGAAATCAAGAATTAAAGGATGAACATTATTTTTGTCTTTTTTTGACTTTCGGATTATACTTGGATAGCTCTCGATGTGATCAGATCAGTTATTACACCCCGTGGATTTTCTTGATCTTCTCTCCTCTTTTGTGTATCGTCTCTTCTCAATACAAGCCCTTATTACGAACTACATTTATTAAGAACGAGTTTAAAAGTACATTATGATACGAGTGTGCTATGTTGGTCATTACACTAGAGGCGGTATTATGCGCGCGAGCCGCAGGCGAGCGCGATAAGGAAGCCGAGAGCGTAATGACTAATAGCACAAAAGTTCCATACGACTGTTTTCGTCACACTTGCGAGGAAAAAACTATTTTTTTTTGATAATAACCAACCACACAGCGAAAACATCAACAAACATTTACGGAAAATGGCGCCCGAACCAGCAATGCGCGCGCAGGTTGACATTTACTTCAGCGGCATAAGAACTCTTTGTTGGTATTACAAAAAAACTGTAAGTATTACCCGGCTATATTAAGAGTCCTTCGTATACATACGTCTAATTGCAGTCACGTACAAACTTGACTTTACCGGGTTATACCTATTATAGTACAAATGCCGTAATGTAAAGTAAAAAGCACCAGTGTGTAATAGCTTGGATTATGAGCCTAAAACCGATGCAATAAGATCCACTTTACGAGCAAGTGTGATGAAAAAGTTATTAATTTTGTTTTTGTTTGGTTTTGTCTATTCTCTGCGTAACGTTAAACAATAGTGTGATCATTGCAAAATTGAAGTAACCAGGTATAAAATGAAAAGCATTGTGATTGATATGGGTATGTGTATATCTGATTGCTCTGTAGTAAGTAATTAATAAATGTGATTGAATCAGGCGTAACTTTGCGGAAGTTCATCTTAACGTTAAATTACTGGAAACTATGGATTATTATCCCTATTAGTACTCGATACGATAGTACAGCGGAAATACACTAGAGATACAGTATTAACAGTTAAATTAATACATTAATATTCAGAGTACGGCTTAGTTCTTAATATTTATTAGAAATTCACTAAAATATAACGTCCAGACTTGTTAAAAGTTTAATATCCTACTGAACTCTGGAGCAATATAAAAGCGAACGTCGTAAAAATACGTCACGCGATACGTTGTCAGCACATCTGGTAGCGTAATCAGGTTTATTTCGAAAGGGGCATATCCACTAGTAACAAGTTACTTAAAAAAAAGCACTTCAAATTAATATCTCGAGTATAACCATTTTAAATAAATAAAAAAAAAACGCTCCACATTTGACGGAAAAATCGGTGAATATACATTAAAAAAACATACATACAGTCGAACAAAGCCTTCTCCTTTTTTTGAAGACGGTTAAAAAGGTAAAAGTTTATTTGTTATCAACATAGTATGTATTTGAATAACTGTAGTGTTTAACTAACAGTTCTTACAGGTTTGTTCAATTGCTTTCCTAATTTTAAAGCACTGAAGAGAACGGAAATGTGTCAGGTCGCGCTAGCCGGCATTAAGTGCAAATGCGCTTGATGACAATTCTACTAATATACATGTTTTTAAACTGAGAATACTCCAAAACACAATTTAAATAGACGCGTAGGAATCCAAACCACATTGCATCGTAATTAGATCAATTTTAATTTGTTACAAAATGCCATTTCGAGCTTTTTACTTCAAATGCGCGACCTATGATTGGCATTTTTTCGTCGTAGTTTCTATACAGTTTTGCGTGAAACTGACGACAGTGGTTTTCCATACAATTTCTTTGCAACGTTTTTTTGTCAGCCGTTCCTAAGAAGTAGGGCTTTCGCTTTTCTGTGTTTTAAAGGAATCATTGGAATACAAGGTATGGCGTAATGAGTGGACAGTGGACAACCCTGCAGCTAGGTAGGTTCGTGCTGGTTCAGAAAACAACAAAATTAATTTTATAAACGTCACATAAGTTTCTTAAACAAAAATCACACAAAAAATGGCAGTAAAATTTCGATAGTACACCTGACCACGACTACTAACCAAAAAACAGACGGAGAAAATTCTTTGTTTTGTAACTTTATTCCAATAACTCGAAAACTATGTGAGTTTTAAAGAATACAGTTTTTGATTTTCTTACCACCATTATGTTTCTAATCCGTTCGTGTAAAGTTGTCCGCTCATTACGCCATACCTTGTATGTCTTCTAAATAAAAGCGTCGCAAACGATTGTTTAAGTTATTGTTTTAACTTTTTTTTTCAGTCAAGTGACGAGACGAGCAAGACGTTTGCCTGGTGGTAAGCGTCACGCCTGCCACTAACAGTAGCAGTGCTAGAATTGTGAACTTGCGATAACAATCCTGCGCCGCACTGCACTGCGCTCGTCACCCTGAGATATTAGATGTTAAATTTGTTCATGCCCAGTAATTTCTCTGGTAACATTGCCCTTCAAACCTGAACACAGTAATGCTTGCACACTACTGCTTGGCGGTTGAATAACTGGCAAAGGTGTGGTACTTCCCCAGGTGGACTCTGCAGTAGAGTCCTACCACTACAAATAAAACTGTAACTTTTAACCAATTTTACACTAAGGTCAGATACAAACCGATATTAAACTAGATATCTTAAGTATAATTTAAACGTCGGACATTTTTCATGACCTTAATAAAAAAGGGCCAATTGGCCCCGCGCTTCTATTAGCACATAACTTGTCGGACGCGGCGTCACGTATTCCTGATATTTGGCTGGTGAGCTTTAACTCTTGGATTACGGCATAAATCATGTGCAAAATGGCGTCATTAAATGTAAACGAGGTCGGTATAGTTGCGTGTTTGTAAATATGGTGTCAGTATATAATAAAAAAGAAACTGAATTTTCGAGAACCGTGAATATTAAATTGCTGCCCTTTTTAGATCTTCGAGGATGATTTATGTTTTATAAACTAATTCCTTATGATATATTATTGAGTTCTCCTAATTCGATCTTTCATTTCATGTTAACCATATAAATATTTGCATAATAACATCTCAATTGTAAATTTCTAGTCAACTAATATAAATAGGAATTTTAGTACTGCAAGATAAGGTTACGTCAATCTAAAACTATCTTTAGGAGAGCTACCAGTACAGCATAACTCTACAAATTATATAGTTTAAACTAAGGAACCCTGACTCCGTGCAAATGCGATGTTTACATGTGAAAGTGGCGCGGCGGGCGCGGCGGTGGGGTCCAACCCATTACTGAATTTACTGAAACCGTATATGTAGTAAGCACGCAAATGTTACTGATTTGGAACATTTACATTGTAAAGCTTGGTGGACTTGATACGCTACCACAAAAAATATAATAGTGCATTGTGTGAACAGATTCCAAAAAAAATTTTAATCTGAATAAAGTGTACGGAACAGTTTTTTTGCGACTACAGTTTTGGCCACATGTAAACGTTTTTACAATGATCAGCATCTAAAAATTGGGCCTAATTTCAGAACTTTATAAATCGCGATGAAAACAATGCAATAACATCATCATCATCAGCCTGGAGACATCCACTGCTGAACGAAGGTCTCCCCCTTAGACCGCCACTGTTCGACACCCTGCCATTTGCATCCACCGGTCGCCCGCGACTTTTAACAATGCAATATGGGTGACAATCCAATATGGGTGTCTGCAAATCTAGAGTAAATAGGTTTTTTCTTGATAAGCGTGCTCTATTGTAGACCATGCTGTTTCCTGATATCAGGCAGGGTGTGGTCAAACGCTAACCTATTCTGGATTAAAAAATATAGCATTTCTATTATCGGGTTGTTATTTTGGTTAGCAACAAAAATTTTTACCACTCCGATACTTTCTACAGCAACTACCGCCTAGCACGCGAGCCGTGATAAACGTCTATCCACTCTTTTTTCCCCGCGAAAACGAGACAGACGTATCCATATTCTAGCTTTATCACTTTCCCGCGCAGGGAAAGATCAATTTAGTCCAAGTCAATTTGTACCTGGAAAACGGGAAACAAATTATTCAAATTCCGATGATAACGTCTAGGTATCTCGATTAAACAAACATTGAAATTGTCGCCACTCATAAAGGTGTGGAGATTAATGAATATAAATTAAAATTATTTACGTAAATAGGGATTAAGGATAACACCCTCGATCTTGATTCCTTTTAGATTTATGGACCGTTTCGAGTTTTTAATCACCATAAATTTTCATACGCCTGTTTTATGGTGATATTGCAGATGTGTAACATGACAATGTTGTATGGGAACGTTTTTAGACTTGCTTGGAAAATATTAACGTAAAAATAAATACTTAGTAAATTTAAAATAACATTTTGCAACATTACTTTATAACTTTGTTTTTTTTAATAAGATACAGCAATAACTCTAGATGTTAAAAAGACAATATATATATATATTGGGGGGGACATTTATTACACACAGCGCCATCTAGCCCCATACTAAGCAAAGCTTGTATTATGGAAACCAGTTAGCTGATAGAATACTTATATACATTTTTTTTCGTAAATACATTCTTATGATACATACTACACCCAGACACAGAACAAACAACGATGTACGTCACAAACATTTTTGTCCTGGGTGGGGATCGAACTCACGCCCTGCAGCTCTGAAGGCAGACATGCTACCAACTGAGCTATCAGGCAGACAATGGATTTCCTATGGAAAACTGGACCAGAGATAAAGCATTGTTGTTTTGTCGTGTGTGACGCAGGCCACACAGAAATGGTGTCGGGCGCGGACATGGCACGGGCAGCTTGTCTTGTTTGAATGAAATATCAAATTTCATACTAAACTCATTGAAATAAGGTACACACCGAATGACGTCGATCGGGCGCGTCCGCAACCAATGCACGTCCGATGAACGTCGTCGTTCGGTGTGTCCTATATTGTAACTTATTGTAATGTATTTTGTATGAAATCTGAATGGAGCCCAGAAAAACCCATTCGGGCAGCGCATTCCACTGTCCAGCAATTCGAATAAAGAAAGTGGAACCAAACCGTTTCGTACGAGTTTTTGTTATATCAACCATGAAACAGTGTCGCTTTTTCGACGCTCCGCCTTACACACCCCCTCCACATTCACCCTAACATTTCCCTACTTCGTAGATAAATAGATAAAAAAAACTCTTTGTGTGTGCACAACAATACACCAATACACCACAAGTAATTAAAAAAAACAACCTATTTCAAATTAATATGGGACCACCTCGGGAGTACCTATACCATTTCAAATTTTAAAAAAATATCAAAATCGGTCCACATTAGGCGGAGAAATCGGCGAACATACATAAAAATAAAAAACATACATACCGTCGAACATAGAACCTCCTCCTTTTTCGAAGTCGGTTAAAAAGAAAATCAATAACAGTCCTGATGATCACAACAGAACTTTTTTTCATACTTTAGTAAACTCCTTGAAAAGTTGTAGAAAACGAATCTAAGACTTCTATTATCTATACCCTAATCAGGGATCTGTATAAACAGTCCAGAGCTCTAGGCATGTCTTGCGTCACCCTCTTGCTTACAAATTTTTAATCTTCGCCAGCATCTTTCTAGAGTTAATTGCCTCGGAAAGCTGTTAGGACGTAATTTCGGAGCCACCGAGATTCATGTTAAAAACATATTTTTAACTTTAATCTGTTTTTGATTCAATGTGTTTACTTTCAATTTCGTTTGATTATCTAAGTATCTTTAAAAAAATCTCATTGCTGTTGTTTTTTTCGTACATTTTATTATAACTCGTACGGACACGATCATCGGATTTCAACGTGTGCATCAGAGCGTTTTTTTTTTACTTTATTTCTTTCCTCGGTAGTCCTCTCTCTAGACGGTGGTGGTCCGCCAAGATCTACGCGCTCCATATCTATATTTTACTACGTAGATAAGTCCGCGTTAGACCACTAACTCACCTGTTGGTAAACGACGATGTGTTCGAAGATAAAGCACGCAGACTTAAAAGCTTACATCATCAGCTTTTTAACATCCCACTGCAATTCAGGCCTGGTATGAATTTTTGAACACACGCTTTTTATCTAGTTGATAGACGGAGGCACAGAAAAGCGAAAGCCCTACTCCTTAGGTGACGGAGGTATGGGAAATTTGTAGGTACCATGAGGCCTACTTTGTTGGCTTTGTTGGTTTATGGGCAAATATAGATTTGTCTGACTCTTTGCTCAGTAAGTACTTATTTTACAGATTTATTACAGGACTTTTAGTAAGAAGTACATCATGAGTATGAAAAATATGCATAAACATATAAATAATGAAAAAAATAATGCAAAAGTCTGAAACCGAACGTGAAACCGAGAAGCGTAGCCACTACAGGTGTAAAGGTAATTTCAGAAAGCAAATACCGAACAAATGCGTAGGTTTTCAATCTTTCGAACAAGGTAACGGTGTCTATAATAAATTTGGCGCACGTATTGCAATATATTGGGAAAAGAATATTGGCTACAATGCTTTTAAAAATCACGTCGGTATTCTTCAAGCACATGTTTTTTTCTCACACGGGTCTTAACACTCGAGTAGCTCTATGTCAGTATTCATAATACAGCAAGGTATCTATTATATCTATGTAACATATTTATGTGAAGGTTCCGTGGGTGCAATCCCTTTTTATACAAATCAAAGCCTGCTCAATTCAAAGCCATGAATTTCAAAACCTTATTTGAATGACTTTTGTGGTAAAAGTACACGTTTTACGCGTGTAAAAAAATCATGATACTCGTTCTGTGTAAAAGAGAACACTAAAAGAAATTGATTTATATTTATGAAAAGTACTAAGTAAAGTATAGCATAGTAGTTTTAAAATAAAATATTTTTTGCCTAAATGTATTTATATGTAAATAAAAACTGGATTATTTATGAATATCATTTTGTAGGTATTAAGTTGACAAATAAGCGCGAGTACCGTTCTTGACGATCGTTATATTTGACATTAAATTCGGTAAATATAATTCGATAAAATTCGGTATATTCTCAAATTCGTCTAAGGATTTACTTGCCATACAGACACGTAAAATTTTTCACTTTCCCGTCCTACGTAACTACCCTATAAAGGCGAAAATAATTACAGATTATCGTGTCTAAAAATTTTAAGAACAAATTAATGGTGGTTTATCGTCTATCTTTAGCAATGAATTTAAGTTGCTTGATTAATATACTTGTCCAATATTTCATTACTATATTCACTTCTACCATGTATGTAGATCTTAAGGCCGAGTTTTTTTTGTCAGCATTTAGTGTCCCTGCATGGGCCACTACATGGGTAAACTGTCCCATGACAAGCCCTATATTAGTGCCTTTGGAGAGGCCTGTGTCGTCGGCGCCGACACCTGCAGGGCTAACATGCGCACCGCGAGAAAATTTTGTCGTGTCTTTATGTCGTGCGAAAACGAGACAAACTTGTACAGATTCGTAGCCTTGTCCTGTTTTGTAGAATCGAGAAAATTTTCTCGCGGTGCGCATGTTAGGCGCTCTGGGCCACCGGATGACTCACTTTGTCCCATCTGCCCCGGTAACGGGGCAGGGGCACTGGGGTAGATGGGACCCAGACGTCCAGTAGTGGAATATGATAGGCTGATAATAATGATTGTACACTTCAACCAAAACACAGTAAATGTTAACCCACTATTAAGTACGCGTGGCGGCAGAATATCTTATATACATCTGAATATTCAGGAGTACCATGTTCGTTCACAGTAATGGTTGAATTGATCCGAGATGTCGTGAATCAATAGAGCAATAACTAGAAGTAATTAGTGAAAATATGTATATGTGTGAGCCTGATGAAGTACGAAAGATTGTCTATCCATTATGGCCAGACTCAATTTACTGGAAACATTATCTTGTAATGATTCCATTACTCAAGATATTTTTTGCTAGCACGATGAATGGTTTTTGTGATAGTGAATAAATACGTTGTTCTTCCCTTGGGAAAACATCTTAGGTTCTTTTGGACTTGTTGAAGGTTACATGCGGTTATTAGTCATTATTTTATTAATAATGACTCAACTTAAAACTTTATTCTCAAAAGCTTACTCTTTTTTTTAAACCAGCTTTGTCGCCCGTAGCCTTCCTTATATTTTGTTTTTTATTATAATTATGGGATCGGTTTTTGTCCTTGCTGCTTTTAATGCAATTGTAAATAGACTTAATAACAATAATTGTTAACATAGTTTTGATGATGTCTGACTATTATGTGTTGTCAAAACAGAAAATTACAAGGTTTATGTCGAAATCTATCTCATGATCAAGTTTCTACAATAAATATGAGTAAAAACTGAACTTCAGAAGAGACTGAACGAAGAGAAAAACACTCTAAATTACATTTTTTTACAAATTTTCAAACAACATTGTTTTCTCGCTCCCATCATTACCCTAATGTATCGCAAATGAAAATTTTATACAATTTCGTGCAGAGTGAACGAAAATTCACCTCACTTTACGTAAATGGTTTGGCAAAATAAACGACGTTCAGATTTTTTGAAAACTTTAAAATGTCTACATACACAAACTAGGCTGAAATGGTAGATACTTTAGTTTGTCACTGTTGAATGTTTAGTATACAGCTTAGGTACATTCTTACAGCAAAACAAAGGCTAACTAACATAAAAGCTAAGGCTAACTGTCTTTTACGACATCAAGTGAAACCGGGAGAAGCTGATACACTACTAAAATAATGCAAAAGTTTGTAAGTGAGTGGGTTAAATTTGATTGTTCTCAGGATGTAACGGTTAAATAGGTGTGAGTGAAATTGAAAAATTGTTGTATTTACATTTATCGCTTTTAGTTCGAAAAACTAACACTTTTTATGGTTCATAAGCTACATTATGACAAGTGAGGGCGCAGCGCAGTCGAAGATGGTGAACTCAACTAGCACGGAATAGGAATCGTCACACAATTAAGCCTGCCGGAGGCCGAAACATGCCGTTAGTTTTCAATTTGAGGGTAGTAGTTAGATTAGTCGAATTATAGTTACAAAATAACACTTATAGATGAGAAGTCATGATTGAAAAACTCAACTTGTGGGGTGCCTAGATAGCCAAGATATAAATATTATTCAGCTGTATGTAGACATACATTAACTAGGTCGGTAATTAAGCCTTCCTAATTACAATTTACAATAAAACAAGACGTAGGTACTTAATCAGCCACTTACGCCCAAGGACCGGTACTTAAGGCGTACCTCAACAAATCCCGTGTCTATGTATACAGAGGGCAAATTACTGGCATTCTTGTATTTATTTATAACTACGACCCTTGAGGCATACTTGCTGAAACTATTCGAGATAATATAATACCACCACAACACAACTGTGGTCTGTTGGTGAAGGACAACATCGTAAGACAAGTAACCAAAGGTTACGCGTAATTAAACAACGTTTGAAAATGACTCCCGTGTCATCACACCGGAGTTGCGCCGAGTTGCGCCGGAGTTCGAAAGAAAATAGCACTTTTATGAGAGCAAAAGGGATAGCGCGCGTCTTGCTTAGTGAGCGCAGATAGGCGAGACAGGCCCTGAGGCCGTTTTTCACGGGGCCTATGACATATCTTCCTCTACTAGTCCTTATATATACAACATGTAACAAAAAGGTTCAACAATACTGAAGGTTATGTATGTACTCATCTTAATGTGTTCATATTTTACTATGGGGCCAACCCTGAAATCGCGATTAAAACTATCAGCTGTTCCATACATTTTATCCAAGGTCAATGAACTTTTTGTATGGAACAGCTGTTTTTTTTTCGCGATTTCAGGGTTGGCCCCATTGTAAAACATGTTCGTAATGATGAGTACATACATACCCTTCAGTATTGTTGAACCTTTTTGTTACACGTTGTATAATATCATTGGAAGTAACATAAAACTTGTCGCCAAGCACCAAGCGGTGAGTTTCGGCAGGATCACTTGAAAGCCAGTTCTTATTCCAGGCTAGGAGTTTTCGATATTCCTTGAGTATTGTTACTTGTATTGTTTCGTGTATCTTCAGCCTTATTTTGCTGGTGTTACGAAGTACTCCAGCAAAACGGTAACTACCGGTGGCTTCCTGTTGATTGCGCAGTGAAAATTGCGGTGCAGCCTCGCTTGAGTGCGTTATCCGATTTGCACCTTCTCGAAGCTCTAAAATTACTTCCAACGTGCATTTCTACACAATTCTTGAATAATTTAAACTCGTAGTAAAGTTTTATTTGATTTGCGACTTTGATCTTTATAGGCAAACTATACAAATACTGCGTAATATTTGAAATATGTTTTCCTACACTAACCAAGGTTTATCTTACTTTGACTATTGTAAAAGTTTGACTAGATAATCAAAATGTTTGAACTGCGAGTTTTAACTAGAATCCTTGGTTTGAGCAATACATTTTCACTTATTATACAGCGTGGTGGTACTGTGCCGACATTAAATTAACACACGTGAAGCGGTAAATGATCAGTAACTATAAAAATAAAGTAAAAAATAAACGCGAAAATAAGCAGATGTACCATCTCGATGAACTGTTTTTTATGGAACATCTGATTTCTATTACGCAAATATATTTTTTTCATTATTTTTATGGTTACTTATCATTAACCCTACACGTGTGTTCATTTACGGCCTTACCTAAAATAATCTCGTTTCTCTTAGTCACTGCTTAAACTTCTCTGTCCTTTTCTAGCACGTGCAACTTCACGTCAGAGAGAAGATGGCAGAGCATCTTAAGCAGTGACTAACGGTAGAAAAGTTTTTTTAGGTAAGGCCGTTAATGTCGGCACAGTAGCGCCACGCTTTATAAAAGTGTCAGTTCTGTGACACTCCTTTTCTGTGCAATGATCTTGATCTAACTACAAGTGTAGATGTTAGGTTAGCGTTTAATTAATTGTTTTAACGTCAACAAATTATTTTAGTGAATTTCTGCACAAGACGCAATACATTTTTACTAGTAGAAAAAAAACTTACTTTAGCAATAAATAATACAATCTTCTAAGCGAATAGGCATTAGCTTTAATTTGTTGTGTAAGAACTATAGCGAAGAATAATTA
Source organism: Erannis defoliaria (assembly GCA_905404285.2). Taxonomy (NCBI): domain Eukaryota; kingdom Metazoa; phylum Arthropoda; class Insecta; order Lepidoptera; family Geometridae; genus Erannis; species Erannis defoliaria. Next base: position 4,340,091 of record FR990078.1, read on the forward strand.
CAATTAGGTTACAGAAACCTACACTACGCAGATATTACGTCGAAAACGGTCAAAAGAAATACCGATGTTATTTTTCTCAGCCCGAAGAAAAATCCAAGAAATTCTTACAAATACCTAATACAGGTACATTTCGTAATTTCTGATTACATAGAACAATAAACGAGCTTATTGAATTGGAGAACGTAAGTACACGAATTAGGCGTACTTTTACCCGTGATTCGTAAAATTGTAAGTTGAGTTTTTATGATTAAGGCGCGACAAGTTCATAGAAAATAATTCCTAAGGCTTAATTGGGCTTTGGATTAGTTATCATTAATTGCGTCATCGCTCAAAGAACTGATAACTGATGGGAAAGAAAGGTTCTTGAGTGGCGACCGCGAACCGGAAGACGCAGCGTAGGCGCGGCCTCCCACTAGGTGGACCGACGACATTGTAAAAGTCGCGGGCAACCGGTGGATGCAAATGGCAGGTTGTCGTACAGTGTGGCGGTCTAAGCGGGAGGCCTTAGTTCAGCAGTGGACGTCTCCAGGCAGATGATGATTATGATGACTTGCGTCATAAATTTTAGCATGGACTTGGGTCCTGGGTATATCCTAAAACTACATCCTTAGCCACCAGGAGACGGGCAGAAGCGTCCTCTCGGTTAACGGTTGTGAGCATTCTGCGATCCCCAAGCTGGCTGCCAAGCGTGGGGATTATGCTGTGGGATTATAGCAGCCCCTATCAAGGTGGAGGAGGCCTTCGTCCAGCAGTGACCGTCTTCTGGCTGATGATGGCTATATAATCATTCACATGTAATTTCTACTAAAAAACGTATTTTAAGTTCATAAAGTTCAAGACATCTATTTTATTTTATAGGCTTTGCTAGCAATGAAAAAAAATAATATAATGTTGTTGTTTGTAACAATTTCAACTAACCCACACAATGTCCCGGTATTTGAGTAATTAGACCCAAAATGAACCCGACATAAGGCCCACAGCTTCGTCGTGTTTCGGCACAAAACCGCAAACCTGGCAACACTGGCATATCACCATCAATCATTCCATCTCATCGCACGGTTTCGTTTACCTTACATTTCGTGTGATAAATATTTTTTGAGTGCTTAGATTGGATACACATTTTTAATGTCTCTTGGGAAAAGTTTTAGAAGAGAAGAATTGAAATAAAAGTAAGAATGTTTACCAGTGGTTTACCATCTTCAACCTCATCGTCACTTATTAACATCAGGTGAGTTGTGGTCAAACACCTATCCCGTTAACCGTTAACCGGTGATAAAAAGTGCGTTAGACGGTGATATAATTATTCGGAACTCTTGTTTTTTTGTGTTTTTGACTGGATCCCTATAGCTAAGAATGTATGAACGCCAAATGTAAAATCGCCAAAAACATAAATATTCATTGATTATGTTTCATAATCAAAACAATAATTTGTTAGAAGACCAATAACAGTCCCAGCCAAGTACGATATAAGCTCTTTTTATTGAGTGCAAAATATCAACTAGAAAGAAAATATTAGAACACAATAAGGTAGGTTCGGTATATTAAACTTTATTTACAGCTTTTTATTGGGTTATGGGTTTGGGTTTGACTGCAATCACGCCTGATGTTAAGCAAAGATGCGGTTTACGATAGAGCACGCTTGCCCAGAAGAAACCGATTCGACGGCTTGTACACATCCAGAATCCAAATTGTATACAGGGTTAGTCCTAATCAGTTAGCATCCTTTTAAGGGAATAATTATTCTGTACATTAAAACAAACAACTTTTACTAAGAGGCCAATACTGAAATCGCGTAAAAATTATCAGCTGTTCCATACAAAAAGTTCATCAACCTTGGGCAAAATGTATGGAACAGCTGTTTTTTTTTGCGGTTTCAATGTTGGCCCGATAATAAAATTTGTTTGAACGTACAGAATATGCCCTTAAAAGGATGCTAACTGGGTAGGGCTAACCTGTATCGGGAAACACACTCGGGAAGCGCATTTCACAGTTTAGCGGTACGCACAAGGAAATTGGAATCAAACCGTTTTTAGAACGTCAACCATGGAACGGTTTACCACTATTTCTCTACAATTTGTCAGGAAACATTATTCGCTTGTCTAGGTTTATTCTGAGACCACCGCAGGCTCCTTTGGGTTCGGAATTGTTGTTACTTCGAAACTTTTCTCAGTAGCTACGTAATTGTAAACAATCGTAATCTAGATGATTCAAAATGTTTCACGGTGTTAGTTGATATTAAAGTCCAAGGTCGAGAAACAACCTCGACCATAACAATATAGCTACCGTCCGAGGTCAGTGGCGTAGTATGTAAGATAGGGTGATGTCCAGCAGTGGACAATAAAGACCTGATGATGATGATGATAATTAAGTAGAACCCGTTTGTGAATACGCGACTCGGCTGGGAAACTGTGCTAACTGGATGAAGTTACCTTTTTTTTTGCTACTGAGTGCCAAGGGTCACGCATGCCTAAAACAGCTCAGAGCCACTTAAAAATCGATCTTCAACTGGTCGAGTGCCTTTCGCAGCAATGCATTGCACTAAGATGCTAAATCTTTATTCTTCATTGTAACCAGATCTCTATAAGATTTTAATTCACATTTAGACTAAAAAGCTCTCACTTGTTATACAAAGTAATTTGCGTTATAAAGAAAATCATCCTAAATTAAATGAATAATTTATCCCTGGGTACTAACTAGTGTGCATTGAATTGCTTTTATGAAACTCTTCAATCCTTACATCTATTCTTCTTCTCTTCTATTTATCTTTATAAAGCAACGTATATTATTTCACATTCAATTCAATTATAAATGAATAGCATCGTATGAAGAATAAATTTAAATCAGAATACTTTGCTGAAACAAAAATACAAGTAAAACTCGAGTCCTTCTGCGGTGATGGATTAAAATGAGTTTTTCTTATGAAGGCCAGTGAAAACTTATACGCAGAAAATAAGTTAAATAAAGCTTCTTTAGGAATGGTAAACGACTGTTTCAAAGTAACATTACAATGATAATTGGTAAGTAATAGGTTTTTTTAAATATTATTTCCTGAAAGCGTTTAGTTAAATATTATCTGACAATTATACTTCGTTGTCTTCGTGTCTAATTTTGTAAACAATAATGGCGGTTCGAACCAATCGAACCAACCACAAAATTATATAAAAATGTATTCCGATAAATAATTATTACACCGTTAGGTTAATTTCCCGGCGGTAGAAATATTTTCTCAATACAGACTTTTGCATAGTAATTAGTTTACCCATACTCTTTATATTTTCATAAGTGACTTAAATTGTAAACAACAATGGCGGATTTGACCCAATGACAACTCTTAGTTTTCTGACAAATGGCTATGATTGGTCGTAAATACGCCATATTTCTTTTCAAAATTTAGTCAGATAAGAAAAAAAAACTAACGGTATTTTTCTGAAATGTTGTCTGTTACCTAAACAGACTATTACTTTTTATACCAGCTTATGGTTTTATTTTTCTTCCAAATGAAAGAACATTTAATCAGACACGTTGAAGTACCAAGTTGGAAATATTAATGAAGGTAAACAATAAGGTTTGCAATCAAGCATCCCTGAGGCTTTTACTACGGCTCACGGAGTCTCAACAGTCTTTCTCTCGATTCATTCATACGGGTACCAAAGCAAAAATTAAAAGAGGAATTGGTAGAGCCATTTGCACGATGTGACAAACAATTTCTAGGAAAACGTATGTAAGTACCAGACATTCGCTTATTCTTCAGGATTTTAAAGTTATTCTGCACAATACATAGGGTATTAAACTGTCACGTAAAGACAGCATTCATTTCTGTTTTAGATCCGAAGCATTATCTTTCTGTTATCCGTATTTGACACAGTCCGTTTACGAAGAGACTATCAAATAGAAATAAATAGATTTATTTGACATAAATAAGTAGGTACAATATTAGATTTGAATCCAGTGGCTCTAAACTAGTATTTACTGTATTTCAGAGCCATATCTAATGCAATAATTGTTTTACTACCTGCTACAGTGAAAATTAAATGTCATTATTTTCGATACTAGGTACACCACGGAAACCACAGAAGAAGAAAATCCCTACTTCCTACTAATACTATATACATATTTAAAAAAAATAGATGTTTTTTAATCAGTCACGCAAAAGCATGTGGCTATCGGAGCATAAACATTGGCATATTATACATTGGTTTATGCTTATTTAGACTAATTTTTATCCCAGAAAGCGCGGGCAAAACCGCAGGACACTGTTAGTGTTAACATAAATTTGAATAACGGATCATGGGGAATTTAATATGATAAGTTTTTTTATATTGAAATGGTATAGTAAGAGCTGCGATCTCACTGTTGAGAGCTACCCAACAGTGAGATACGGAAGCGACGCGCGTCGGGCTCTGTTTTCACTCTTAGAAAAAGGTCACCGGATGTGATCGAAACTATAGTCAGAGTATCCGATTTAATTAAACGTGAGTATTCCCGTATAAATAAAACAAAAATGTGTCAAAACCACGTCAGTTTTCATAATAAAAAAAGCTGTATTATAGTTTGATTTTTATGGGTTGTTATGTGTTCTGACACTTCCACGAGTTGATAAGGGATACGTTAGACCTTATATTGCGAAAAAGGCACGATATTATCTATTCATGATTTATGGACACCAAAAATCCTTTTTTATTCGTACAAAAGAAATAACAAAATCAGAATGTTCAAAAAGGTAAGGAATAGTTTAGTAATCATAAATATTGTAAAATACGGGTACTCGTATCGTACCCATGTAATATTGGTATAACTGTCACCTAAACTCAATGATTAAGAAGGTACCCAAGGGGCTAAATCCTCAAAGATATTGGCGTCTATATTTCTCCATTTCACCATTCTCTGAACTAAAACATAAAAGTAAAATAGTGATAAGAAGTTTAAAAGTGAAAGGGTAAAACTGTATTTTCAATTTTTTTATGTGATGTCCCTGTAACATTTTAGTTTAAAATATGTGCTATAAAAACTAATAAACAAACAAATTATATAAAAACGAATTAAGAAAGGGCTATAAAAAATTGTGATATGCCAAATTTATTTAATTTTAGATAAGCAATTAAATTATAATAAAAACAGGCTGACCCACACAAAAAAATACCATAAAGCACGAGCTTTTTTTTGTGTGGGACAGCCATTTTTTTTGTCGTTTTCACTGTTAGTTTTATTGTATGGAGATGCATCGAAATGTATGGAGAAGCTTCACGATTTCCGATTTGATTTCATAGTAAAAGTTGTTCATTATGATGAGCTCATTGAAACCCTACGATATTGCTTAATATGGATCCAATAAGACACTGTACATTACGCATATCGTAATGCATTCGTCTGACAACCATATGTCCCAACGCAAATGTATCGCACGGTGTCATTGCCAGTTTCATGCTGTCAACATTAACACGTTCATAATAGTTATTATATAATATTATAGTCTACAACAAACTTCAAAGACTACTTAGCCTACTACACAACAAAAAATAAAAGGATTGTATCCAGACCGATGAAAGTCTAAAGACAAAACCCACTACCAGTCGGCAGCGTACCCAGCATGCTGGCAGCATTGCCTCACTGGATGGCAATGCATATGCGTTGGGCCAAATAAAATAAAATATAATTTCTTCTACTATAATAATATTATAGTAGTAGCAATAAATACAAATGTTCGGTGCAGCAAATTCTGTAGCATTATCTTATAAAATGGGGTTCATCAAAAGGGTTAAAATAACATTGCTGTGATGCTTCTAGATTGGAATCTAATATATATAATATATAAAAAAATAACATCCTAATTTTTTATTACTTGTGTAAGAAAAAAATAATGAAAATTGGACTAAGCATTAGTTAGCTTACATACATAAATTAGAAATAATTTTAGTTCACTGGTAGAATGGTGTAATTTGTGAATACAGTAGAGACCATGCACACTAAATAAATATTTCAGATAAATAATATTTGACACCTCGTTTTGCTACTTAGGTTACGAAACAAAATTATTTACAGTTTCATTCAGCCTAAATTATGGATCTTCACATATCCTGCTCAAAACTAATTGATATAAATTGAGACAGCCACTACTTTTCGTGAAACATTTACTATAGTTATAGTTAATAGTTAAAGTTGTGTTGTATACAAACCGTGTCTTTCCTTTGTAAGGTATTTTTTAAATGCTTTTAGACTAAATGCGAGCTTTATAATGCCTTTACTATTGTGAACTTCAACAGAAGTTACATGCATATATCAGAACTTAGTCCGGGGTACAATTTTTTTAGCATACTATCCTTGGGTATTTATATTGTAAGAAGGGCTTTACTTAAAAACACTGATTAAGTTAAACAACGCCATTTAACTTTAAGTGGCGTTTTTAATTAACACCCTTTTGTTGCTAGGGGATCTAACCAGGTTCTAAAATTGTAACCAGAACCACCGGAGGACAGATAGCAGCGTTCTGCGATCCCCAAGCCACCTGCCAAGCGTGGGGATTATGGCAACCCCGCTCTATCAAGGGGAGGCCTTCGTCCAGCAGTGGACGTTTTCTGGCTGATGAGTGAGTGAGTTGCTGGCAGCTGACAGAATTGTGATTTTCCTAAATCATCCACGTAATTTTCCAACTTTTCCTAAATTCGTTTGTAAAGTATCTTCTAGCATTCTCAATGTATTCATTAATTGTGACAAAGCTATCTTCTATAATTATTTAAGAGCAACATTATATTACTTATATACACGTAAATAAGACATTTTAAATTACAAAGGCATTTCAGTGACATACCGCCTCAGGGAGTTTGTCAAAGTATCCGGATTTCGGGGCTACAGTAGTCCGCAGTGTTCAAATAGTTACATCATCTTCGCAACTCGTCTCAGGATCGTCTTTCAATATGTTTTATTTGCAGGGCATTTTCACCCTTCCTCACGTCTTCTTTACGTACCTTTATTGAAATGTAAAATCAAAGGCATCATCATCATCACTTTTAAACTAGGTTGTTTTATAAAAGTTTAGACCAGAAACTGGCCACTTCAATCGCAAAGTCTGCCAGATACAAAAATATCTATTTGCCAGTAAATTCAGCGGAAGAAGCCGATAACAAGAAGTGGCAAGAGTACGCAGCGATGGAACCGCATTATTTATTTGCGTCCATCGCTGTAGAAACCATGTGCTGTTGGGGCACGGAGGCCAAGGGTTTAATAGGGGAAACAGGACGTCGTTTAAGAAAGAAGTCAGGCAACTCCCGTTCCGGCTAAGTCAGGCAACTCCCGTTCCGGCTCGTACCTGATGCAAAGGTTAGCCATTGCCATTCAACGTGGCCATGCAGCCAGCGTTATGCGTACCTTTGCACCGGTACAGTTAGGGGTGGGTTAATTTCGTAGTATGTTGTTTATTTTTTACATAATAATAATAATATTATTATTAAAATTATTAGTTTTATTTGACATGTATATAATAATTACGCAATGTCAGTAAATTATGAAAATCTAAAGTATCTAACCTAAGCTAAGGGACGCTCAGACTTTTTATATCTAAACCTAGATAATTTTATTAGTTCATCTGAATTAATAATGTCATTTCTAATGTGATTGCTTTCGATATACTGATTTACTAGCCTCCTAGCAAACTCCTTCAAGTTTAAACATTAAGACAAAGACTGGATAATAAAGACTTCCCACTGAGACTTCCCCCCACTGAGCTACCTCTAGAAATGGATGGCGCTATACACTACCGCAGTGCAGTTATTAAAAGAAATGAGGTTACGCTCATCAACATCATCAGCCCGGAGACGTCCACAGCTGGATGAAGGCCTCCCCCTTAGACCGCAACACTGTACGACAACCTGCCATTTGCATCCACCGGTTGCCCGCGACTTTTACATGTCGTCGGTCCACCTAGTGGGAGGCCTTACTACGCTGCGTCTTCCGGTTCACGTTCGCCACTCAAGAACCTTTCTTCCCCATCGGTTGTCAGTTCTTCGAGTGATGTGGCCTGCCCATTGCCACTTCAACTTGCAAACCTTACGAGCTATGTCGGCAACTTTGTTTCTTTGGCGAATATCCTCGTTCCGGATTCTATTGCGCAAAGTAACTCCGCGCAAAGCTATCTCCATTGCCCGTTGCGTGACTCTAAGTTTCTCCAAAAGGCCAGCTGTTAAAGACCACGTTTCAGTTCCATATGTCATCACTGGCAACACACTCGAGGTTACGCTCGAGTAAAAAAAATGCTAATAGCAACAAATTTTGTTGCAATAAGAAGACCCAAATGAAACTGAATCTACATTTGGGGATAAAACAAGTATTTCATACCTGGTTTAAATTAAAACTGAATTTACAATATTATTAAAGTAATAATGTAATTGTTCGTATTTCATGGTTATTAATGCTCACCTCATGGTTCTTGATGCATCACATGGTTCTAGATTCAGTTTTTTGTAATGATCAGGAGGCCTTCGTCCAGATGTGGACTTCTGCCTGATGTATATTTAATGATTACACCAAGCTCCTGCGGCTTAGTAGACTACCGTTCATAGTATGATGTGATACTCGATTTAGTTCTTATCGCCCCTGACCAAAATAGGAAAAATAATATTGAGTCTTCTGTCATGCTTAGATCATAATAATCAATGTCTCCTCCAAGATTTACGATTCATTTCACAGTTCTCTAAAATGGAATAGTCAGAAAAGGCGAAAATTTATATTGAATTGCGAAACTGATTTCTCAAAGGTCAGAGTTTCACTAAATACGTAGATTTGTAAAATATAAGTCAGAAAGTCGGTAGGTATTCACAATCGATACATGTTTTTTTGTAAGCTTAGGTGTACAAACTGGGGTGACATTTTTGATAAATATTGTGAATGCTAAGACTGATATATGTGATTGATTCAGGCGTTACTTTGCGGAAGTCCATTGTTACCAAAATTTGTTTTAATTTCTAGTGTTTTTCCGCTGTAATATCGTTTCGAGTACTTATAGGATGAAGGGACACACTAAAATCTACTGTAACTATCAACTTTAATTGAAATTGAACCTAACCTGAAACAAAAAACCTGTTGTTGCTTTCAGGTTTAATTGACATTTTGTTTCAGGTTTAATGATTTTTTTGTTTCAGGTTAGGTTCAATTTCATTTAAAGTTGATAGTTACAGTAGATTTTAGTGTGTCCCTTCATCCTATAAGTACTCGAAACGATATTAAGTACAGCGGAAAAACACTAGAAATTAAAACAAATTTTGGTCTAAGACTGATGTTTATTTTATAACAGGTATTTTTACTCTGTGGGAAAAGATAACACGAACAAATAAAGGCAACGTAACACTCCACGAATAACTCTGAAGTTCCAAACTATTTGTTATTGACAATTGATCGAGTGGGCAGTTTTTCGCTCGTTAGACCAACACGAGGCGATTTATTTTGCCCAGCTTTATTGTACCTAAGTAATGTAATAATTCAGCTACGATCGTGATAGTAGAATTTTGGGTGTAAAAGTTTTTGATATTCTTTTGTTCTATTTATTTTGTCATTTGTTTCCAAACAATATATGGGTGTAGTATGTATTATAAGTACGCATTTACGAAAAAAAAAAATGTATATAAGTATTCTATCAGCTATCTGGTTTCCATAATACAAGCTTTGCTTAGTATGGGGCTATATGGCGCTGTGTGTAATAAATGTCCCACCAATATATTTTTATATTTCTATAATTTTTGTTGTCAATTGACCGACCGCACCAATTTTGCGATAAATTATACAAACGCTTTAATTTTTTTATTACGAACCCTTTTTTAACAAAAATAAAATACATACAGAACTTTAATGTACATATAGTCTACTTAACCTACTAAACAAAGACAAAAGAATTGTACATATACCAATGAAAGGCTTTATTACATAAGTTATAGAGATATCCAAACAGTGCCGTAACTAACCTTTTATATGCGCCCGGTGAGAGCTTCTATAACTGGGCCCTTGAAAAGAAAAATATTCAAAACTTGGTCCTGGTCTGGTCATGTTTGCGCCCCTCCAGGACCAGCGCCCGGTGCCTGGGCACCGCTGGCACCGCAGCACTGAAGCCAAATACCCAAGCCCCCTACCGGTCGGCAGCGTACCTAGCAAACTGGCGGCGTTACCACCAAGGCCGTAGCCAGGAATTCATTTCGGGGTGGTCGAGCTCATTTCGGGTGGGGGTCGAGCTCTGGACTAGAGACAATAAGTAACAACTTTAAGACGACGACGATCTATACGACGACCTATTTACAGGTATGTATTAAACGATGGGTTGGCGAAGGCATTTCGGGGGGGTTTTGGCCCCCAAACCTCCCCTAAAAAATATATGTAAAATGTAGTTTTTCTATGGAACATCAGAGTTTTTTCACCATTTCAGTGGTGATCCTATAGTAAAAGTTGTTTACATTAAAATATGAGAACTATTATATCCTAGAATATGTCGGTCGTTTAAATGAAACACCCTTTGTAGACTTCGTTCAGATATTGTAGAATAACATTTACCTAAAGTGAACATATTCTAGGTGAATCAAAACATTATGCTATCTCTAAAAAAGAAAATCCAAATAAACATTCTACAAAATCCGATAGAATCGATTAAAAGAAAAACGCTTATTAAAATTCCGAAACGGCTTCTAAAACTGTGCTAATTAGGATATTTGTGTAGTAATTAAGCGGGTTCTTTTCCTTTTGTTTCGATTCTTTATATTAAACAGTCGAATTAGAGATAAAATGTTCAAGAATCGTTGGATCAGCTTCACCTCAAATACTATGGATTCTAGAGAAGGCTAACCGCAAAAGAGAGCTGATGTCTATAGTGCATAGCCAGAAGACGCAAGGCTGCCTGCTACGGACACTTGCAAAGAGAATCCATATTATATGGATTTCTAAGGTAGATCCTGGAAGGCGGAATCACTGGGAAGAGAAATTCAGTGCGTTCCAGACGAAAATGGCTAGACGACATCAAGGGTTGGAATGAATTGAGCTACCATCATCTAAAAGACGTAGCATGGGTTTTGCTAACTGACCTCTAATTGAGTTTACGGCATCCCAAATTTAATTATGAAAATGGCACCTAATGATGATGTTTTTGAATAAGAGAAGATGAAAATTTATAGAAATCGTGTCAATTTATAAAACAAAGAAAACATTACAAGCCTGTGTGTATTACATCTAACGAAAATGAGTGAAATAAATGATCCCCCTGTTGTATTTTCAACAGTAGTGTTAGGAAAAAAAAATAAGTTTTCGTTTTAAGTCTTTTTTGTAAACTATTATCTAACTTCTTATTGTGAATACCTAAAGTACCTACTAATCTTCTGGGGAATTTAGATAAGTATAATGTACTTGTCAAGTTATATTATAATACTATGCGATATGATAACTGAAAACTAAGTAAGTACCTACACAGTTATATTATCCAAGTATTATGTACGTAATTTTGAAATTGTGTGTACTTCTGCCTTTGATAATACAGCAAGTCGGCCTCCCCTACTTTACCTATAAAACTTTCTAAACTTTCTCAATAATTTTACTTTAACAGCGTGTAAGTACTTTCAGTTTTTTATAGTTTCATGCTTAACACTTGAGGAACTTTATTAGTTCCCAACTGGAGTTAAGCCATAAAAAGCACTTGCAGTCATTATAACTACGACAAAGCTGACAGATATCGTTAAAAATGATTGCGGACTGGGAACCATCTGATCCAATATTTTAATGGGACTAGAAGAAAGAAAAGCGTTTATTTACTGTTCAAGCGGCGGGGCGCGGGCGGTCCGCTTTTATTACTTGAGGCTACCGACCCTAATGGGAGAGCGATAGGCTCGGAAGCGTGAGGCGTGAGTCCAAATCCTGGGTCCATACCACTGAACTCTTTATACTTTATGAGCTTTGTAGAGTTTATCACAGCACTGGTTTTTCGGAGCACAAAAACACCGAGAGGAAACCTGCTTAATATGTAGACATTTATGCAGGTTTCCTCTAAAATCTCTTCCTCCGAAAATGAATTGCGTATGTTGCACCAACACGCAACTGGGTTAGTGTGTGGTGGATAAGGTTCAATTGCACACCAAGAATAGGCCAGTCCAGTGACTATTAAATCTAGTCTCTGCCGCCATTTCTGTTATATTCTAGTCGTCCACGTATGTGAATTTATTATAGGCACGTCCGTGTGACCGAATTCCAAATACTTACATTTTTTACTGTAAATATTTTAGATTTGTATTTTTTTTATTCACTGATGGCAAATACGACTTTATCAATTTGTTCGATGCATTATTGCTACCGACAGATACAAAATATCATAGGTATTAAACTATATATAGTACATAATAATTTTTTTGTTTTTTTTATACATTCAAGAGACGTGACGAACAAGACGTTCACCTGGTGGTAAGCGTCACGCCTGCCACTAACAGTCGCAGTGACAGAATTGTGAACTTGCAAACACAATCCTGCCCTGCACTGCACTGCGCCCTGAGATATTAGATGTTAAATCTCATCATACCAAGTAATTTCTCTGGTAACATTGCCCTTCAAACCGGAACACAGTAATGTTTGCACACTACTGCTTGGCGGTTGAATAACTGACAAAGGAGTGGTACTTCCCCAGTCGGACTCTGCAGTGGAGTCCTTTACCACTACTCTAAACTGCTACTGTATGTCTAAAATGCCACGAGCATAACATAGGTCCAATATTCGACCCTTCTAACATATTAATATTGCTTACCAATTAGCCACGTGCATGTTACAACAGTTTGACACGGATATCTAATTTTGTACACAACCCGACAGATATGGACTCTCAAACATTTTGACATCTCTAGCAGTAAATTCAGCAATTATAACCATTAAACTTATTCATAACGAAAGTAATTCGAGTTCGGTTAACATTTATTGTTGGAACTTCGAATTGTTCGCAGAGAAGGCTTTGAAGTGACATTATATTTGGGTAATAGCGTTTAGATTTCATGAGCAAACGGATGTTTATAAGGAAATGTGAGTTTTAGAGTCGGGATAAGATTGCGATGTGGTTATTACTTTTATGTTACAATTAGTTGAATGACTATGCTAAGTTACACAACATAACAAAAACCATGTTCATTATTAAATTAGTAATAATAATTTGAGAATGAGATTTTTAATGAAAGTGGCAATTTTTTGGGTAGACTATTTTAATTTTGTAAGTATGCACATCATTATGTCTTTCTTGTTAAATCTTATAATAAACTTTTCAATTGGTTCCGATGTGAATGATTATGTTATCATTTGGCAAGATGGAGCTGAAAAGTGGACTCTAGAACTTTCTAGTGGCTGTTTAGAGTTCCGAGTTTAGAGTAATTTGTTTTATTTTGTTACATGAACACTATTTAATATACAACATAGCAATAGTGGTGATAGTCTCATGATAAAGCCTGAAAATGCCACTAGCACTTGATGTTCAAATGGTACACACATCGAATTTGGGTTAATATATGCAAACTTTTCATATTATTACTAGTAAAAGCCTGTATATTTTAATGAGATTGAATGTTTTCGTTATAATCATTATTGGGAATGTTATTCATACACGACTTCTAGAGTAGGGTCCAGGGGTCCAAACTGAAAGGTGGTAGACTATGCTGCGGCCAAATAGAACTTGATGCAGATAATTGAAGACCAAACTTAGTGCTGAATATTATTAGAGATTGTCTACGTAGCTGTAGACGAATACCTAAAATGATAGCAAAACCATCCACAAATGATAATGACGACAAAAATAATGCTCGTTCACTATTTATCCATCGTAATCTAGCCTTATGGATAGCACAAAACCGATAGACGGAACAAAAACCGTTTTTTTTTAAGTCTGCAAAGTTTATCGGCTTTAATTTAGATGAAGTGTCGTCCAAACAAATTATTTTAAAAACTCGACGCTTAAAAACGATCTAGTAATACGATCCTTAAACGAAAATTATTTAACCAATAGTTTGAAAGTTTAAAATTTTAACCGATTTTTAGTTCTTTAATCAAGCAGCTTTCTGATAACTTCAAACAGTGCTAAATTATTATCTTCTTTAAAGAAAAACAATCTTGCTTTTAAATTTGTTGTAAGATTATTATATTTTGATTAAAGCTATAATAAAACGTCAATTATTACAGGCATTATTATACTACATATTAAAAGCTAGATTCACTAATCCTGCATAGGTCTAACATCATATATACTGCTCAATGGAATTTCTTCCCATTATTTCCTTATAAATTCTAAACTTTTTAAAGTGGTAGCATTAATTTTACTAAGGGCTGGTTTATTGATCCGTGGTCAAAATCGACATAACTATTTGTTAAACTGACTATAGTTAACTAGCTAACCATTAGTTACATTTTTGACCACTGGACTGGACTAACTATGAATCAAAAAACCGAACTATTGGGATTTTAATTTGTTACCGTTTTTAACTATTAGTTGACTTAACTACGGATCAAAAAACCGGCCCTAAGAGTAGAAGTAGTCGGAATAATTTTTTTTTCAATTTCAAAATATCTTTATTATTCATAAATACTAATACAAAAGTACGATTGCCAGTGTACAAAAACTATCTCCTGGCAGTACAATAATAATGCAATTATATTAATGTTTTTTTTAAGCACACAGGCTTGTTTAAAAAAACTTATAATATGGGATTGTTCATGCCATACATACTACTACTGTATAACATGAACGTAACTAAAGAACATGATTGAGTTACCACTAACTTAAAGAACTAAAATCATAATGTTTATAGGCAGGTATGTAAGCTTTAGTATGAGCATTACATTTTTAAATTAAGTTTTATTTTGTTGATGTATAATCCTTAAAAAGTAGGTAGTATGATATTTTTCGAGTAAAATAACGTCGCGCGCGAACACTCGACTGTCCGCAGCTAGCAACAAGAACTCGTGAACTGGTCACGCACACGAGCGCGCGCAGCTGCCGCGCGTCGCGCTCGCCGCTATCGCCCTATACCGGCTGGTAATACGGGCGAGAGCGGCACGCACGCCGACGGCACACGGGCCGCGCACACTCACGTGAGCGGCTCGTATTCTTCGCGCTCGAGGAATTGGTGATGCGGTAGCTTATATCGATTGTATTTGTTGATAAATGTGAGATCGTTTTTTCTAGTTTTGCATAAGTTTTTTATTAAGGGGTTATTATTACTGGGATTTTTGTGTAAATAAAATTTTTCGGATAATTTATAAATATAAACATCAATTTTCGGTAATCCTATTTTGTTATGTAATTTGTGGAGGTTGGTGCGAAACGGGGTTTTGAAAGCATACTTCAAAGCTTTGTTTTGTATAACTTGTAGCTTCTTAATGTTTGTTTTACATGTACTGCTCCAAACTGGACAAGCATAGGTGATGCAGGGACGGACCAAAGTGCGGTATATTCGTAGTTTGGTGTGGCTACTAAGGCACGATCTTCTGTTTAAGACTGGGTTAAGCGCGTTGATAGCCTTAGTGCCATTAACACAAAGTTTAGAAGTGTTTTGCGACCAGTTGAGCTTAGTGTCGAGAATTGTGGCTAGATATTTTACCGAACGGCTCCACGGTATGCTATAGTTACCGACTTTTAATGTACGTAAAGGTGGATTGCGTCTTCTTGTAAACATAATTGCCTCTGTCTTAGAAGCATTGATCTGTAACTTCCATTTACTAAAGTAAGACATAAGTAGCTCGATAGATAGTTGTAGTCGACCGATTACTAGATCAATATCAGAAGAAGAGGTAAAAGACGCCGTATCATCGGCAAAGCAAGCTAAATTAGTTCGTGGCTGGACTGGTATGTCATTTAGATAATCCAGAAACAGGATCGGGCCCAGGATTGATCCCTGCGGAACTCCCGCTGGGACAGGTTTAAGAGTAGATGCATGTCTATTTATGTGGACACTGAAACTACGGCCAGTAAGATAAGATCTAATCAATTTGACCAACGGAATAGGTAGCCCGAGTAAAATCAATTTATGCAAAAGTGCTTTGTGCCAAACCGTATCAAAAGCTTTTTCTATATCTAAAAGAAACATTCCTGTAGATTGCTTTAGATTAAGAGTATAAGACACAATTTCAGCAACTCTAGTTAGTTGCTGGACTGTAGAGTGATTTTGCCGGAAGCCAAATTGTTCGTTAATCAGAACTTTATCGGAAGCTTGCATTAAGCGCCTATAAATGATTTTTTCGAAGAGCTTGCCAAGACAAGGAAGAAGGCTAATTGGGCGGTAGGAGGAGGGGTCTGATGGGTCTTTCCCAGGCTTAGGGATTGCTATTACTTTAGCCACTTTCCACGGGGATGGGAAGTAAGTCAGACATACACAGGAGTTAAAAATTTTTGTTAGTAAGACAATACACTTGTGAGGGAGGTTTTTAATCAAAATGTTGGAGATATCGTCTGGTCCGGGGGCTTTCCGTGGTTTTAAAGTTGATATACACTTTTTAACCTCGAACGGGCGGACCAGCGTTATACGGTCGGTAGGGTTACTTTGATCATCTAGGATAGATACAGAGCGCTCAATAGCCGGGATCTCGTCGCTGTTCCAGTCATGGGTTAAAAGCATATTCTTTAGAAAAGTATTAGCTAAAATGTTGCATTGATCTTGCTGGCTGCAGGTTAGGGTGCCATCTTCGGACTTGAGAGGTGGAATAGTGGTTGAAGTGGCCCGTAAGCTTTTTACCACCCGCCAAAGGTCGTTGCTAGGATTATCAATCTTATTCAATTTGCTATTCCACACTTTGTCATTATAAAGTTCTATAGCATGATCGATCTGTAACCTCAAAATTGAAACTTTATTATTTAGTATTTTACGGAAGAAAGTGTTTGATTCCTTGGCAGCAAATCTACGCAAGCGATTTTTAATATTTATCATTCTCCTAATACGACGAGGCAGAGAAGAGGAATTCCAAGGTTTTAAATTTGATATTGGCACACAAGTATCTCTGGCCTCTAGTAGTAAGCACTGGAAATCGGTAATAGCTGAGTCGATTTCTTTTGTAGTTTCATAGCTTTTAGAGGATAAGGTAATATTTTGATTAAGGAAATTACGAAAACTGGACCAGTCTGCTTTAGCATAATTGAATTTCTGGATTAGATTACGATTCGGCCTAATGTTGAATTGAACAGATACGGGAAAATGATTGGAGGATAAAGCCGGGATGGTTGCTATATCGCAAGGAAAGTAAAAATTTTTACTCAATAATAAATCTGGTATGGAAGGGTTAAAGTCAGCGCAATAATGAACTAGAGTGGGGTCCTGAGGAGCATGGATAATGTATTCACTAATGAGCATGTGCTCGTATAGCTTATTGCCACGTGTATTACTAGAACCCGGTGACCACAAAGGATGTTTGCAATTTAGGTCGCCCATGGCTAGTAGCTTGGAGCCTGCAGACATAATTGTATCTAAATCACTAGTTATAAGAGGAAGGTTAGGAGACTGATATAGTGAAAAAATTGTTACATTATCATTTGCTAAGCTCAAAGAAATACCAATGGCTTCGAGATTATGCGTATCAGGCAGCTGGATTAAATTATGTACCAGGTCAGAACGAACTATTAGAGCCACTCCCTGACCAAAACCATTTCTATGCTTGTCCTGTCGGTAACAAACGAAACCAGGGATGTCAAGAGTGAGTCGACTTGATAACCTGGTCTCACAAAGTGCTATTATATCAACGTTTAATCTACTTACCGCGAGTTCTGCGAGTTCTTGTTGCTTTTTGTGGACGCCATCGGCGTTCCAGTAAAGAATGCGTAACTCATGACAACTAGACATAGTGCCCGAGGTGCGTTAATACAAGAATTACTTTCTCTATGAAAGTATTACACTTAGTAAATTCTAGCTTCATCGATTGGATGGTCGAAAGGATTTCGAGCATTTCCACCGTTTCAAGGTCTTGAGGGATTTTTTCAGTAAGAGTTCCAGCACACTGTGTTGGTCGCGTCGTCATGGGTGGCTTGGTCGATTGATTTATCTCAGTACCAGACCGTCCAGTTGTGTCAGCAATAGAGTGAGTTTGGACTTTAATTTGGTGTTCAGATGCTGGCTTTTTATTTGTGCCGGCTCTTACAACTTGAGCCCAGGTATTCGAAGCAGGCATCTTTGCGCGCGCAACTTCAGATACCAATACTTTCCGTAGCGTTTCACGCCTGGTTTCTATTCGGTTAATATATTTTAGTCGTTCATTGCATTGTGTATAGTTGGCGGGATGATCTTCTTGACAGTTGCAGCAGCGAGCCGGCTCTTCCCTAACCGGCTCTTCCATTGAATTGAGTCGGAATAGTTAAATCGTCTTTTGTCTTCATCCACCGAGCTACACAAATTTGAAAGGAAGGAAAAGACAATACTCGCAGGGTACTCTAGGTTTATTAATTAAGGATAGAGATATAAGTTTAAAGCTATGTTTTGAAACGTATTTTCATGGCTTGTCCATTGCTAACCAATACTAAACCCGTGCTTATCTACACGTTCAAAACATGAAAAAATTTGAAAAACTGTAACCGATTTTCTTGTGCATTTTCTCAAATAAATTATGGAGATAAAGTTTTCAAGTACAATAAGGAAATCTGAAGTCACGACGGGTAGAAAGTCAATACTAAATTTGTTCTTTATACTGACAAGTTCTGATAGCAGGAAATAGCTCCCACGAAACCCATTATGCATTGTAAGTACTCTATTCAGAATTACGTGGCGTTCTCACATTCTTAACCCTTTTATATGCAAAGAGAAACACTTATCCCGCATTGTCCCGGACTCAGGCAATTATTCTCAACACTTTTGTAAGAGAAACATTACTGTTAATGTGATCCCATCTCATGATGACCTTTTTGAGAACCAAATTAGTCTTTTAGGATGATCGGATGTTCGTAAATGAGCACATAAAATCGAAAGTGTTAGCAATTTATAGCATAATGTTGTTTAATGTTTAATTAAATGTGATTTATTATTCTTGCTTCTTATAGAGATTTTTCTTTCATCTTAAAGAGATTTTTCTTGTTAATATTAACATGATATATTTGTGAACTATTGCGATTAATAAATATTATGAGCAATTCCGGCCTTACCTAAAATAATCTCGATTCTCTTAGTCACTGCTTAAACTTCTCTGTCCTTTTCTAGCACGTGCAACTTCACGTCAGAGAGAAGATGGCAGAGCATCTTAAGCAGTGACTAACGGTTGAAAAGTTTTTTTAAGTAAGGCCGTTAATGTTTAAGGGTGCCAATTCGTTTCCATGTACAATACGGACATGTGCTACACGGCATCTAAAAAGTACTAGATTGCTACGATTTTTCAAATATCGTGCTCTTTCTATTTATTTTAAAGTTAATACACATTGTTATATAATTATGGTTTTTCTTTTCTTTCTTCATAAAATTAAGTAAATTTTGGAGCGATTTCGGTGTGAACTCAACTCGATTAAGGTATCATACTTTTTATTTCTTATTCTTGAAAATAACTACGGACTAAAAATTACACATATTTTGGTTAATCTAATAATACAATTGCATAAAATACATAAGTAGGTACTTATACCTGGCTATAATGTGACATACATACGATAATGAAATGTTTACATCTGGCTTTTAATCATTTAAACTTAATGTCAGCAAGTAGGTTATATAAAAATCTACCAGTACACTCTTGGTTATAGTCAACTACCGTTAATCAATGCTTTGTATGTATGAGTTGTGTAAGGTTTTAATTGGACTTTAGGTTCACAGTGCTCTATTATTTTCTTAATACAATAGTCTTTAGTCTTAATAACTAATACCTTAGTACCTACGTTGTAAGAATAATTTGCGTATTTTACTTATTCTTGTTGAGTACTTTACAGCATCTCGCAGGCAATATTCTTTACTATATATTTTAATGTCAAGTAACGAAAATACTTCGAAGAAAGTCTAAATTTAACCATAATCAATAATATTAATCTTTATATCTTGTTGGTTATAAAAATACAAAATTTACGGTTGTTGATGTGTTTAAATAACGGCAGAAAAAAATAAGAGGATTCCGGGCTCCTTAACTTTTTAAAGGAGTAATTTGTCCTTTGTGCCTTTGAGCTCGAAGTTAATACTTAAGTAGGTCTCGGAATTTTTATTCCATTTTTAGTCCGGTTACTGTTATTGTACGTTTGTACTTTAATAATGCCTAAATGAGCGGACAAATTATAATTTCATTGTATTTTAGATTGTATTATTGTTACAGGAGTTACGAAAACAGATTAGCTTTAGAAATTGAATAAAAATCAGGAAAAGTGTACAGATTTGTTTTGATGCCACTTTGGATATGAAATGTCTAAATGTTTATTATTGATGTAGCCATTGTACCTTATAAAAAAAGCTAGGCACTCAAGCATTTTTGAATAATAATTTTTCATGAGTTGGTACCTAAGATAAGTACATAGTTGTATTAAGAAAAAAAACAATGAGTATTTGAAATATTAAAAAAATAAAACAAAACAGAAAAAACATGTCTCTATGGTAAATTCCATATTAATGATTGATTACCCTGAGAAAATATATTTTTTTTGTCTGTTTCTATTTAAAAAAAATGGTTTTGGCTAAAACTTCCGGGTCTCACTACACACAATAGTTTATGTATAAGTGATAGTATTATTATCTAGCACTCACCTGAACGTAGAAAGTTGTCACCACAGTCGACTGACAGACACCACTGACCGCAACAAGTGTTGTGCCGCCCGCCCGCCCTAGCGTTCGCTTATATACCATAAGCACGGCGCCGCCCAATGCCGCCCACCGCCTAATCATCGCCGGAATGCGACTAATATAGTTTGCATTTCAATTTCGCGAATCAAAACTTGGTGACGTTACAATCTTTACGTCATACGTCACATCCTTAGACACGGTCGGTATTATTACCGAAAACGCAATAATAGTTTCCACGTAGTACTCGTAGAATGTACAAATCGCAGAACTTTTCTTAATGTTACTTTTGGTGACGGACGTGGAGGTTGGAGATTCATGTTTTAAATGGTGATTGGTAATCGGTTTGATATTTATTTTAAACTGTTATAAATTTATACAAAAAAAAACAATATTTCTGCCCAGCTCTTATAAACATAATACATTATTGAGTCGTAATAATGATCACATTACATCACATCTACAGCCGGAAGACGTCCACTGCTGGACGAAGGCTTCTCCTTTAATAGGGAGGGGTTGCCATAATCCCCACACTTGGCAGGCGGCTTGGGGATCGCGGAATGTTCACCACCGATAACTAAGAGGACGCTGCTGCCTGACCTCCGGCGGTTCTGCATGCAGTTTTAGGACATACCCAGGTATTTTAATTATAGCGCTCGTGAAATGTTCCGTTGTAAAATTTTGGATAGGGTTAAAATGGATACTGAAAAAAACTTCCAGAATCACATAGCGTTATAACGTAAACGTTTGTAATTTTAGTACTTAGTACTAAATGGAAGAGACTATTTCATAACTTGAATTATTCGTAAAATTAACGGATTTTTATTAAAAAGTCATTAGATGAAACATTACTTCGGTGACTTATGTCTCTATGATGTAATACATAAAATTGCGTCACCGCTTAAGACCGTGCTTATCATAAGATTGGCTGGCTTATCTTTGAAATGGAAGGATTTACAGGAATTTTAATCAAATGCGTTAAAAACATACATTTTGAAGTACACTTACCTACTTGTATTTCTTCTGAACTCGGCGGCCGCGGAAGTGGGGGCAAACGGGCCCATATACCCCTAAAATCAAATGGTGGGGGGCCGCCCCCTCCAATTTTACTACCTGATAAAGGTTTCTCTGTACTTTCCTTCACAGAGCTTTGTTTTTTCTTAACTAAAAAAACACTTCTACGTAAAAAAAAGTTTCGGTTAGATTTCACTGATAATTTGAGAGAATAAATTGACCGGAGAAAGAAAGAGGGGACCGCACAAGTTTGCCCCTCCCCCTCCTGGAGTACCTCCGCGGTCCTTGTCAGAACTGTTTCAACTGCTCATTTGAATGTCTTGATGTAGTAGGTTAAACCAATTAGGTAATTATTATTGTCCCAGTATAAACTATTCCGTTCAAGAATATACCTACTGATTTAAGTGAAACCACACTCGGATTTATATTGTTTTTTTATTAACCTACAAACTAGATCTATTTGATATAAATAAATAAAAAAACATTAAGTATTAGGGAAAGGGCTCCTTTCCTTCTATTTATCATAAGTAGTCCATTGCCAGCAGGGCCGGATTGAGAGGTGTGGAGGCCCTAGGGCAATAAAGAAGTCGTCATCATCATCATCAGCCAGAAGAGGTCTAACTGCTAGGCGAAGGCTTCCCCTTTAATTGGGAGGAGTGCCATCATCTCCACGCTTGGCTTTGGCAGTTAAAAATATTTTTCTTGCAAGTGTTTCAACCGATGGGGAAGAAAGGTTCTTGAGTGGCGACCGCAAACCGGGAGACGCAGCGTAGGGAGGCCTCCCACTAGGTGGACCGACGACATTGTAAAAGTCGCGGGCAACCGGTGGATGTAAATGGTAGGTTGTCGTTCAGTGTGGCGGTCTAAGGGAGATGCCTTCGTTCGGCAGTGGACGTCTCCGGGCCGATGATGAAGTGTTTCAATCATTTATTGCGAGACAAATCAAATCTACTCAGCAAACTACCTACTTATACCATTTTTTTTAAGTACTATTAATGTGGAGGCCCCTGTCTTGTGGCCCCGGTTGCCCTCCCTTAAATCCAGCGATGATTGCCAGCTGGGACCAATTCTGACTAAACACATTGACATCTATGCCCGTCCTCAGGCACCCAAAAAACAGAATTCAGATGTGAATTTTTGAATCGTAGGTTTAAACAAAAAAAAAACATACACGTTTACATTCTGAAACTCGATGAAGTGCGTTATACGGTACATGTGAAAGATTTGTTAGGCTATGTACTTCCACTAGACTTAAAGGGCTGACGATAATGATGATAATGTAAACATTTCTTAAAATTTTGGTATCCCATCAGGAGAAAATAGACCACTTGTTTGATTTAGACGATTATGTATTACACAGCCAATTTGTGTATGATTGATCATACTGTTACAAACTGTCGGATCTTGATGTATCGTTTGGTTTTGTTTTAATATTATTGGAAATATAAGATGTTTAATTATATCTACCTATAATAAAACAATTTGCTAGTAATAATTTATATTTTTAACTTGGCCGAACAATGAAATATAACCCAATAACCCTGCGATTACATATATTGCAATAACCACATAATTGACTTTTAATCAATGTGCTCGCATCATCAGTGTACTGCATCAGCCTTTAACATTCCACTGCTGGACATACGCCTGGCCTGGAAGGACGATTGGGAGATACTCAACTACACTGGCCTGATGCGGGTTCATCATCAACATCATCAGCCCGGTGACGTCCACTGCTGAACGAAGGCCTCCCCCTTAGACCGCCACACTGTACGACAACCTGCCATTTGCATCCACCGGTTGCCCGCGACTTTTACAATGTCGTCGGTCCACCTAGTGGGAGCCCTTCCTACGCTGCGTCTTCCGGTTCGCGGTCGCCACTCGAGAACCTTTCTTCCCCATCGGTTGTCAGTTCTTCGAGCGATGTGGCCTGCCCATTGCCACTTCAACTTGCAAACCCTACGAGCTATGTCGGTGACTTTGGGAGAAAATGTTCATGATGTTCATGATTTTGATACAGATAATCAAAATCATTATCATATGTAATGCTCTAGATGACTGGTTTTTTATTATCCTATTAAAATTCCTAGTAAAATTAATTAGCTCATAAGGTGTATCTTTCTCTATTGTATTTTTTTTGGTGTGCACAATAAAGAGTTTCTATCTATCTATCTAAAATGTGGCCCATAAATATAGTTGATTCATGACAACAAAATCAAAAATAAGTAACTCCTAAGCATTTTAATATCATGCTAAAAAGAGAGGAGATTATGACGTCACTTCTCTGTACGCCATATAAATTCTGTTCTGACAAGTATGGCGCACAGAGGCTTTTGTTTTGTGGGAAATGGATAGAGTTTACTCTAACTACATTTTTAAACGCTTATATATCAGAACATTAATAACCGAATTAAATTATTTCTTTCAATAAACATATTATATTTACTTAAATTCTTCATCAAAGCTATTGGTTTCAACTATATCAACATCAGTCATCTACCCTATTATCAAGTTGTACAGATAATGTTTTATTTATACGTGAATACTCACTTTTACTAACGTTTTCGTGCAAAGCAGGACGCAGCCGCACGTGCGTCGGGCTCTGTTTTCACTCTTTGAAAAAGGTCTCCGGATGTGATCGAAACTATAGTCGGAGTATCCGATTTAATTAAACGTGAGTATTCCCGTATAAATAAAACAAAATGTGTCAAAACCACGTCAGTTTTCGTAATAAAAGTTGTACAGACTTGGAAATTATTATTGGCGAACACAATCCTGCGCTGTACTGCGCTAGTCACTAACATTAGATGTTAAATCTCTTCATACCCAGTAATTTATCTGGTAACATTGCCCTTCAAACCGGAACACAGTAACGCTTGCACACTACTGCTTGGCGGTTGAAAACTAGCTCATTAGCTTTTTTTATGGTCCACTCTTATAGAACATAGACCTACCCTCGAAGGACGATTGGGCCATATCCATATCCACTACGCTGGCCAGGTCCACTCTTATAGAACATAAACCTACCCTCGAAGGACGATTGGGCCATATCCATATCCACTACGCTGGCCAGGTCCACTCTTATAGAACATAAACCTACCCTCGAAGGACGATTGGGCCATATCCATATCCACTACGCTGGCCAGGTCCACTCTTATAGAACATAAACCTACCCTCGAAGGACGATTGGGCCATATCCATATCCACTACGCTGGCCAGGTCCACTCTTATAGAACATAAACCTACCCTCGAAGGACGATTGGGCCATATCCATATCCACAACGCTGGCCAGGTCCACTCTTATAGAACATAAACCTACCCTCGAAGGACGATTGGGCCATATCCATATCCACTACGCTGGCCAGGTCCACTCTTATAGAACATAAACCTACCCTCGAAGGACGATTGGGCCATATCCATATCCACTACGCTGGCCAGGTCCACTCTTATAGAACATAAACCTACCCTCGAAGGACGATTGGGCCATATCCATATCCACTACGCTGGCCAGGTCCACTCTTATAGAACATAAACCTACCCTCGAAGGACGATTGGGCCATATCCATATCCACTACGCTGGCCAGGTCCACTCTTATAGAACATAAACCTACCCTCGAAGGACGATTGGGCCATATCCATATCCACTACGCTGGCCAGGTCCACTCTTATAGAACATAAACCTACCCTCGAAGGACGATTGGGCCATATCCATATCCACTACGCTGGCCAGGTCCACTCTTATAGAACATAGACCTACCCTCGAAGGACGATTGGGCCATATCCACTACGCTGGCCAGGTCCACTCTTATAGAACATAGACCTACCCTCGAAGGACGATTGGGCCATATCCACTACGCTGGCCAGTTGCGGGTTTGGTGGAGTTACTACGCCATTGAATGTATTTTTCGGACGTACGCAGGCTTCCCTCCTTTCCTTCGTTGAAAAGCTAATGGTATGAAAATCCGTGCAAATACTCCTTAGAGATCATTGGTATGGGCTCGGGATAGAACCTCACGATTTCATAGCCTTACCCTACATTTAGCGATACGCAGTCTCCTTATTAGAATCCCAAGTTACCCACGTAACTATCAGGTTTTTTACTCTCATTGCCGATACAACTTGGTAATCCTTTGAGCTTTGTCGGTCTCATTATTTCTTTGTCGCATAATATATTATTCCCGATATAATAGATATTCACTATTCCTTACTAATATTTGACAATATTCCCGACAGATAATTATAATCTGAATGCTGGGTGTCTTCAAGTCGCGAGTGAAGCGGTTTCTTTTGGGCAACAGTATTTCACACCACTTAACATCGGACATGATGGTGGTCAAGCGCAAGCCAAGCCCATTTAAACTTTAAAAAATATATTTTCAAACTAGAAAAAAGAAGAAAAATAATTAGATAAAAGAAGGTTCTCAATTCGATTGTTTTTTTTAAGTATGTTTCGCGATTACTCCACCAATTAAGAGTTGATTTTAATTATTATATTTTTTTGTTTGGTTGGTTTCTTCAGAGGTGGTCCAAAATTTTTTTTATCAAAATCGGTTCAGTATTTGCCTAAGGTTGCCTGGAAGAAATCGCTTAAGGTGATAAGGCCGCCCCTTGTACTGCCAAATAATGTACCTACCCTGATTATTTGTAAGTTGTTCTATATTTCTGGTGTGCAATAAAGATATATTGTATTGTATTGTAGTTTGATTTAAAATCAAAATAACTGGAAATTATGAACATGTCATCCAGGTAGCCGAAGGGTATTTGACTATTGGGAAATTGTTTTAAATAATTTCTTACTATATTTAATGCACACCACATCAATATTTCCTTGAGATCTGTCGTATTTTCGGTAAAAACCGATATGAAAATTTGAATGCGAAAAAAACGCGCCATAACGCGATTTGGATCACGTGACGATATCTGACGTCACACCAAAGTAAACAACAAGCGAAAGAAAGCGATCAAGGCATAGATCTAGTAAAAAAAGAGGTTTATGTAGGAAATATCTGTGGTAACTCACTTGAAAGTAGCTTTATTTCACTCAATTTCACTGTAGGTAATCCTAATGAAGTTGCACGTTAGATATCGTTGTTTACTTCGGTGTGACGTCACAAAAGTTGCCACCAATCATAGTGTTACGCATAACGTGACCAAACTTCAAAATAAATACATTTTATTTTCGTTTTTATTTTGCAGAAAAAAAACTTATTATAGTCTAAAAATAAATAGATATGCTTTTTTACACTGCACTTAGGATTATATCAATTTGTAGCATATTTTCAATAGAGTCAAATAGCCTATTGAAGACGGTTTAAAAAAAATGCGTTGTATAACTTGTCTAGCTGTCAGTGTCAAATTGTAGCTCCTGTACTTACAGGAGCACTTACACTTCGTGTAATAATCTAAAAGTCATGGATATCTAACTATCTTGTAACTTGTTGCTCAATCCTGAATAGGATTCACCTTGGACCTCATAGTAAGGGATACTTTCATACCCAGACAATGCCGTTGTCCGGCTTGCAGGAGACTGAGAGCAAACAAAGAGAATATGATTGGCGTGACGCCGACGGCGAGGCACCCACGTCTGCCCGATAAACCTTGATACCATGTCGGTAACTGACCACGGCTCGGTTACAATACATTTGGAACTAGGTAGAGGTGGTGTATTAGAGTCATTAAACAAACCGTTACCGAATATATCGCTTTTAAGATAATAGGATATCTAAACTGCTACTCGTTAATGGTTATATAACGTTATGACTTAAAATAATGTTGTGTAGTGGTAGAAGACCGCATGTTTAGCCAATATAATAATATAAATATTCAAACACTTTATATAGCGACGACTGATAAGTCGTATTCATCATACGACAGCGAGTAAGTGAGTCGTGTCTGAGAGCCGCTTGCCTTGCGTCATCGCGAACGTATTAGACACTATTATTTGATTAATATCTAGTAACATATTACGATAGTTCGAATTACCTAATATAATACGATTGCCCATATAATAGGTTAATTACCTACAATATCTCTTCCTCGTCAGCCATAAAACGTCCGCTGCTGGACGAAGGCCTCCCTCTTAATAGATGGGTGTTGCCATAATCCCCACGCTTGGCAGGCTGCTTGGAGATCGCAGAATGCTCACCACCGTTAGCTAAGAGGACGCTGCTGCCCGTCCTCCGGTGGGTCTGGTTGCAGCTTAAGGACATACCCAGGTCCAATATCTTTCTCAGTTACAATATCTCTTAGGAACATAATAGTTACAAATAAAACAAGAACTGGATTAAAATTATTCTATCCGTCTTCGTTTTGTAAAACATAAAAAGAACATCATTTTACTGTAGATGTATGTTAATAAAACGGCATGGATAGATAGTTACTTACATACAACTCTGCATAATAATGTAGGACCTTTGTGTGTAAGCTTAAGAATAATATTATATTTAAGACCCACAGCTAACGTTCTTTAATTTCTACACCTAATAATAAATAAGATTTAAATATTTCAAATTTGTTTGATATTCGCTAACCTAAGGTAACTCATTTCACCTTTATGGTCTTAAATATAATACAAGTAGGTATAATGTACTATTATTGGTTTGCTCATGGGAATACCATGGTACACATAGAGCTAATTAATTAAGAAACATCAACATAATATACGGAAAGTTACCCACATAGATTTTATGAGTGCTTTCTGTTATTAACTGCATATATACTTTTCCTGTATACCAGCATATGATACCAGCTTCCATAAAGAGACTCCAGCATAGCTTTACTTGAGTCTCTAACATAAAAACACCATATTATTATAGTTAGGTATACCAACGCATCACTAAAAAGTAACAACACTACTGTATATCAAACGCAGTCCGTACAAAGCAATCATAAACTCAAAAAATAAGGATGTCTATAGAATTGCCCACTTCCAAATTACTGTCATAATCATCATCTGCCCGGAGACGTCAACTGCTGACCGATGGCCTTAGCCCTTAGACCGCCACACTGTACGACAACCTGCCATTTACAACCGCCGGTTGCCCGCGACTTTTACAATGTCGTCGGTGCACCTAGTGGGAGGCCTTCCTACGCTGCGTCTTCCGGTTCGCGGTCGCCACTCAAAAACCTTTCATCTCCATCGGTTATCAGTTCGTCGAGCGATGTGGCCTGCCCATTGCCACTTCAACCAGCAAACCCTGCGAGCTATGTCGGTGACTCTGGTTCTTTGGCGAATATCCAAGTTCTGGATTTTATCGCGCAAAGTAACTCCGAGCATAGCTCTCCATTGCCCGTTGTGCGACTCTGAGTTTCTCCAAAAGGCCAGCAGTAATAATAACATTCTAGTAGTTCTTCTTAATTTTTAAATACGCCACATCAACGACAGTGCCACACGAATGGTTTCAGATTCCTTCTAAAAAGTCACAAAGTCCCAAGGTTAGATGTCCTGAACTAGCGCAGATTTTCTAGATCATTATATTGTTGTGGCCTAAGTATTGTTTATCTACTTATCAGTGATGTGCTCAAAGAATGAGATACGATATCAATGAAAGGATATTTTACCCTTTTACCTTCTATTCTAATTAATGCGTGGGTGAATCTTTTGTAAGAGGTTAAGAGCTCGGGGACTTGTTTAATAAAGGTCATTTAGCGTACACATTATTATCATGTAAATATTGCAGTTAGTGTAATTAATTGAAAATTATGAATGACTAGAAGTCGCCCGCGACTTCGTCAGCATACGGAAATTCACCCCGCTCGCAATTATCTTCCACACAGCTGGGTTAATTACTCATTTTCCCTAATTTTTTACTTACTTTCTTACTTTCACTTTATTTTACACTAGAGGTCGCCCGCAACGTCGTCCGCGTACGGAAGAAATTCGGCCCACTCCCAAAATTCTCCCCCCCTCCCTTGAATGAACTACCCAAATATCAATTTTTATCACTATAACTTCAAATACAAAGAATTTTCCATACAACATTCCACCCCCCTCTTTCCCCCCTTAAATTAGCCCTGTCAAAACATATTGAAAACAGCATTTTTTATTTTAAATTAACTATCCAAATCCAAATTTTCGTAACATAAAATCCAAAAACAAAGGACTTTCATACAAACGTTTCCCCCCTTTAGGGGTCGAATTTCGAAAAATCCTTTCATAGTACACCCCTACGCATCGAAACGAATACACCGTCCAAATTTCAAGTCTGTACGACCAGCGGTTTGGGCTGTGCGTTGTCTGTCAGTCAGTCAGTCAATCAGTCAGACAGAGCCTTTTATATACATATTGAAAAAAATATGTATTACCAAATACCAATTTCCATCACTATCGGTACAAAAACAAAGAACTTTTTAAACAAAATGTCATCCCCCATTTCAACTTCTTAAGACATCTCTGATTTTTTTATTTAATAAAAACACAATATTTTATTTTAAATTAACTATCCAAATACCAATTTACACCACAATAACTTGAAAAACAAAGAACTTTCGATTCAAAATTTCACCCTTGTCAAAGAAAAATATAGAAAATATTTATTTTTATTTTAAATGAACTTTAGTATCCAGATGCAAATTTTCACGACTAATAGTTCAAAAACAAAGGAGTATAAAAAACATCCCCCATTTCAGCATCTTTAGAAAAAAAGATACAAAATATATCATACAAAAGTTTCCACTCATATTTACCTTTTTTTTTTGCTTGGTTTTTTCCATCTAGCAAATAGTATTTCTAAATAAGTCTGTCAGACATTTTTCTAAGCTATGTGTTTTATTGTTTGAAGTAACACGTTTCATTAGTGTAAGTAACGATGGCGAGATTCTAGAGTCTAGAAAATCCCTATTTAAGCTTATAGGTATGAGCTTAGTTTATCAACTTTTGTACCTAGCGCACCTCGGTTGAACAAGCACATTTTTTTATAATAAAGCGTAGTTTGTTTTCTAATTCAGATTATGTAGCTATCTTATTAAATTTCATCCAAATCGATTCATCCATCCATCCATCAGCCAGAAAATGTCCACTGCTGGACGAAGGCCTCCCCCTTAATAGGAGGTGTTGCCATATAATCCCCACGCTTGGCAGGCGGCTTGGGGATCGCAGAATGTTCACCAACGTTAACCGAGAGGACGCTGCTGCCCGTCCTCAGGTGGTACTGGTTGCAGTTTTAGGACATACCCAGCTCCAAATCCTAATCGATTCACCCGCCACGAATTTGAGTGAAAACAAATATATTCTGCTCGTAATACAAAAAAAAACATTTGTATCTACTCTTATGAGTAATAATGAAAATGTTCGTCTGTTCATAATGTTCAATTTTCACCAGATTGCTTTAAATTTTTGATACAACGTTGCATTCGAATACGCCTATTTTTATTATCGCCTTATTTTAGGCTCATAGCATCGTATAGCCAGGTACAGCTTACATTTATATTCGAGTAGGTAATCTCACATGAACGACTCAAAAATAAAGTGTTTTCACAGTTACCCACTGACTAAACAAGATAGGTTAAGTGTTTTGCTAAACTTTTACCAAAGAAAACTTATATCAATTTTGTAACAATCTTCGCTTGTTTCTTGTAAGACTAAGTTATCCTTACAAAATACAGCAATACAAGCATGTTTGCTGCTGAAATTAGTTTAACGAAGAACCAGGTATCGTGAAAAGTATAAGCAAGAAATTACCTACAGCAGTGAATAATTCTAAAGGTGAGATATTAAATACTTCTAACAGAATTAAATAGAATTTTGGACACTTATTTCTAACGACAATTTGTTCGGATATTCTGGGTGTTAGAATTAGAAGTTTTTTCTAAATATAAAACTATGTCAAACAAAATTCAAACTAAAAAGGGCCGTGAGAAAAGTGACCAGCTGCTACATCTATTTCAAATAAGGAAATGCAACGTTTCTTGGGAACTAAATTTGTTTCCGTACAAACTTATTCATTGATTTTGATAAAACTTGGCTAGGTCGAGCTATCTTTTTTCTAGACGATTCAAAACCAACATAAATAATAATTGAAACTCATATCTCGTTAAAAAAATCTTCTCTTCTAGAAGAGATCTAGAAAAAGATCTTTTTTTCGGGCTTAAGCCTTTATTAACTACAACCTCCATGACTACAACAAACTTAAAATACCTAAGCCTATTAATTCTTTTTCAATTAGATTTTCAGTTTCGCCGAATTAGTTCAAGTTCAAGTCATTTATTCAATTAGATTTTCAGTTTCGCTGAATTAGTTCAAGTTCAAGTCATTTATTCAATTAGATTTTCAGTTTCGCCGAATTAGTTCAAGTTCAAGTCATTTATTCGCTCTAGATGTGGTAACATTTCAGGTCTTAAATATTTCAATAGTACAGCACAATCTTACCTTTAATGGCATACGAAATTACATCTTAGCTAAGTTTATACATACCATGATAATAATAAAATAAGACTAAGTAGGTACCTATGTTATTTATTAAATAACAGTATTTAAATATTTTTATATATATAATATTTACCTTATGAAAGCTGACGTGGTTTTGACACATTTTTGTTCTATTTATACGGGAATACTCACGTTTAATTATATCGGATACTGCGACTATAGTTTCGATCACATTCGGTAACATTTTTCAAAGAGTGAAAACAGAGCCCGACGCGCGAGCAGCGTCCTGCTTAGCACCCTTTTTGCTTAGTATCCGATTTAATTAAACGTGAGTATTCCCGTATAAATAAAACAAAAATATATTTACCTTATTTAGGTTCAGGTGAGATCCATAATTGTATTATGACTATATATATCTTAGCTAGTTTTAACGTCCGCATAGGTTCGCTCGAAGAGTTCAGCTTTTTAAAGATGGCTGAATTAATGTTTCTAAGCGTATATAAACTAAGAACAAATATTCAATCTACCTAAAAATGCATCCAAAACCACCGGAGAACGGGCAGCAGCGTCCTCTTGGTTAACGGTTGTGAGTATTCTGCGATCCCCAAGCCGCCTGCCAAGCGTGGGGATTATGGAAACCGCTCCCTGGGCCTTCATCCAGCAGTTGACATCTTCTGGCTGATGATGATGCAAGTTTCTTATTATCTACTTGGAATGGTATAGTTAAATGAATTTTACTACTAAGTAATACTCGTATACGTAGAGGTTTTCGTTTATTGTCCGCAGTTACTGTCAGCACATCAAAAATTCCATAAGGACAAAATAATCAGTCAAGTACGTCTAAATCGACGCCATGTAGGCTCAGCCCTGGATGGCTGTTACTCTTTATGGGCTGTAAACTCGTGTAGTGCCCACATTGTCGCGGGTGGAAACCCTACGGTGTAAACGCACTATGATGTATTGCTCGGGGTCATTGCGACTTACTGTGGTGACTGTAGTAATTATTGCCTGTCAACGTTCTTAAAAAAAGGTGTAGTATTACTGAAGAGTGTGTATGTACTCATCATGAACAACTTTTAATATGGGGCCAACCTTGAAATCACGAAAAAGCTGTATTTTCGTGATAAATACGAAAAAATCTGTTTTTTCGCGATATATCGTAAGCGTTAAAGTGCAGTAAAATCTTAGGGTAAAATCGCACCAAATAGCAATAGAATTGACACTCAGTTTAGCACAAGGTAGTACAAAAAAAGCAGCTTTTTCGTGATTTTAAGGTTGGCCCGATTAAATATTAAAAGTTGTTCAGAATGATGAGTACATTTAAACACCCTTCAGTATAACTACACATTTTTTAACACGTTATATAAAGGAATTACTCGTTTAAAGTTATTATTAGATTCAACCACGAATGCTGTATTGTACTCACTCACACGCACTCATCAGCCCGAAGACGTCCACTGCTGGACGAAAGCCTCCCCCTTTATTAATGGGGAGACCCCTCCCTATTGGGAGGGGTTGCCATAATCCCCACGCTTGGCAGGCGGCTTGGGGGTCGCAGAGTGTTACTACCGTATTGTACTACGTATCGTATTGTACTATCTTGTGCTAAATTGAGCGTCAATTCTATTACTATCTGGTGCGATTTTACCCTAAGATTTTACTGGTCTTTATCGCCTTCGATTTACAGCCAATAACTTATCTGCAACCCGCTAGCATTACATTTGCGGATGTAAATCAGCTAGTTTTGTTGCTCGACCATTCAATGCTGATTTGAGTGGCGAACGAGTTAAAACTGCTTTATGTGTGTTTTATTGAATAGCAAATTAATTTATTTAGTACATAAACTGGGAAACTCGTACAACAAATCTAATAACTTTAAACGAGTAATTCTTGTATATTATTGCTATAAACATAAATTGAATACGCGTATCTCGGAAACGGGTTTAAATTTGGATGTAATTTTATGTTTAGATAAGGTTTTGCTTTTTAAGTTTTTCTGTACAGGTACCTAGTCGTTTTTCTTATAAAACGAATAATCAGCCAAATAAAGCACGTCGGTCCAGGAACTTGAAAACCATTATTACCTTCTACCAGATTTGTAACTTGATTGAGGACATTTCACATCAATAGAACATTTTAAGTTGTTAACTGTGTCTTGTGGGAGAACATCACGTCATCAGCCATAAAACGTCCACTGCTGGACGAAGGCTTCTCACTTAATAGAGGGGTGTCGCCATAATCCCCACGCTTGGCAGGCGGCTTAGGGATCGCAGAATGCTCACCACCGTTAACCAAAAGGACGCTGCTGCCCGTCCTCCAGTGTCTGGTTGCAGTTTAAGGACATACCCAGGTGTGGGAGAACGCTCGATGAATATTGTGAGGTCGCGGGTTTAAATCCTGGGTCCACCAATGCGCTCTTTGGAGTTTATTATGGATTTTCACACCACTGGCTTTTCGGTGAAGGAAAACATCGTTAGGAAACATGCATCCGTCCGGAGAATAAATTCAATGTTGTAGGTAAATTCATCAACCCGCATCTGGACCAGCGTGATGGATATGGCCTAATAGCCCTTCGAGGGTAGGCCAAAGTCCAGTAGTCCCATCTTCTTCGTCGAGTAGATGACCCTTGGTATTGGTAAGTTAGACCGTTTTTTCCCAGTACGTAGCTAAAGCGATTCCGCCGGGAGCGGCCTTGTGTGGATCGTTTGTGGTGCACATACACGGCAACATGTGTAAGACGAGAGTAAGTGAGACATTGTCTGGGCAGGGGCTGCGCAGTCGCACTGTGTTCTCACGGTGTCAGGGTGTAGATTTAAGAAGCAATAAAAAGAATGACCAACTGATAACCCCGACGCACCGTCTCGTCAAGCCGGATATGTCAGTGTATATTATGGGGCCCGCGATCTACAACCGTTAAGCTTCCATTCGGGATGCTCCTTCCACCGAGTGCTTCAAAACCAAGCTCAGAGCGTGGCCACAAGAGAATTTGTTTTATGACATTGAACCTTATTTTAAAACTAGCTGTCCCGCCCCGGCTTCGCATGGGGTAAATACCTATTTTGAACCGACTTAAAAAATTGAGGTTATCAATTCTTCACATTATGTATGTAATATTAGCTGTGCCCGCGGTTCCACCCACGTGATGATGAAATACGATGATAATGATAATAAAAAAAATTGCTTATATGTTATTCAGGGATATAAACTATCTCCATTCCGAGTTTCATTGAAATCCGTTCAGCCATTTTCACACGAAGAGGTAACAAACATACAGACACACATACACCGATAAATTTTCCTATTTATTATATTACTGTGATAGCCTGACCTTCAGATATCGTCACTCCATCGAGTCTCAGGGTGTCCTGTACTAAGCTTTCGTATTTATAATATCATAGTGTGGATATATCTTCAAATACAAGTTTTCATCACTATACCTTAAAAAACAAAGACTTTACTGTATAAAATGTTTCATCCCCCGTTTCTCGCCCTTAAGTCATCACTGTCAAAAAATATTTAAAACATTATATTTTATTTTGAATGGACTACCCAAACCCATGTTTTATCACTATAACTTCAAAACCAAAGAATTTCCATAGAAAGTTCCATCCCCCATTTCACCCCATTAATTCAGTCCTGTCGCAAAATCCGTTCTTAGCTGATGTGTTCTACCTATAAACTACCTACCTGCCAAATTTCAACTTCGGGGACCAAGTAGTTTTCGAGATTTCGTGTTTAGTCAGTGAATATAGGTTCAATGTTATGTAGTGGTAGGACTCTACTGGAGAGTTCGCCTGGGGAAGTACCACACCTTTGCCAGTTATTCAACCGCCAAGCAGTACTGTGCAAGCATTACTGTGTTCCGGTTTGAAGGGCAATGTTACCAGAGAAATTACTGGGTATGAAGAGATTTAACATCTAATATCTCAAGGTGACGAGTGCGGCGCAGGATTGTGTTCGCAAGTTCTCAATTCTGAAACTGCTACTGTTAGTGGCAGGCGTGACGCTTACCACCAGGCGAACGTCTTGCTCATGTCGTCACTTGATTGCATAAAAAAAAAGATGTCGGTTTAATGACTTCAACAAGACATATGGATAATTGGACATAATATCTACCTCATAAATATAATAACTAGTTTGAAAATAGGTAACTAAAAGTACTACTCTCAAACCTCAAAAAACTACTAAACTTAGAATGTTTTCCAAATCCAAATAAGTTTTTATTACACGTGTGCCCTAAAGATTTCTTTAAATAAGGACATACAAAACGGAAAATTGGAGGAGACCCTTTAAAGGGCTGACGCCTTTAATCTGAGGACACCAAAGGAAATATTTACATACCATCTCGGACTTACGGAAGGGTGTGAGTACCTAAAGGCTGATTTTTCCTTTTTGCCACTTTTACTATAAATTTGTGCAAATTGAAATGTCAAACGATGCATCTAGATGGATACTGGATAAGAATGAAAACCGGTCGAAGGAGAGCCAAAACCGCACCGTATTTTTTTTGCTATGTATTTTGATATAGTAACGCGCATACCACCAAGCAGTAGTGTGCAAGCGTTACTGTATTTCGGTTTGAAGGGCATCGAGAAATGAGCATGAAGAGCTTTGACATCTAATATCTCGGGCTGTGGCGGATTTTTTTTTTCATAAGCTTACAATTAAATTCCACAGGCAAAAATATATGAAGGCGCCAGCGGCGGTCCGGATTTAGCAAAATCAAGTTTTCCTGTTAATCGTTGCTTAGATCTATCTGCTCTTGATGAGGGCGTTTTCGACAATCTAGTCCAAGGGAAAATACTGGGTATTGTGCCTTGCTTTATGAATCTATGCAGCTTTTGACGACTTGAAAATAGATTTGTAGGTTAGCTAGTTGTTTATATTTTATGTTGGACAGAGCTTTAACTAGCAAGTGAAAAGATTGCAGCATAAACTCAGTATACCTATGTAGATTTCCCTTGGTAATCCGAGTCTAATAAAAGTAAAATTATTAAATTTTAGAAAAAAACAACAGTATACTCTATGAAATTGACAGCCGACTATGGCCGCATCGACGATGCGCTACCTAGCGGAAAAAATCGCAGTATACATCCCCATACTAATCCCGCTACTGTTAAGGTACTGTGAAGCTTACCACCAGGCAATCATCTTACTCGTCCTGTCACTTCGTTGCAAAAAAAACGAAACCTAGTATATTTTTGTACTGGTAGGACTCTAATGCAGAGTCCGCCTGGGGAAGTACCACACCTTTGCCAGTTATTCAACCGCCAAGCAGAAGTGTGCAAGCATTACTGTGTTCTGGTTTGAAGGGCAATGTTACCAGATAAATTACTGGGTATGAAGAGATTTAACATCTAATATCTCAGGGTGACGAGCGCAGTGCAGTGCAGCGCAGGATTGTGTTCGCAATTTCACAATTCTAGCACTGCTACTGTTAGTGGCAGGCGTGGCGCTTACCACCAGGCGAACGTCTTGCTCGTCTCATCACTTGACTGTATAAAAATAAATAAAAAATCAAGGAATGTTTAAGTTGAAAAACGCCAATAATTAACGTAATACAAATCTGAAGTGCAAAATACTAACCAACGTTATATAACAATAACCGTCGTTTTTAAGTAAAGCCCTTATTTAGTTCAACTAGTTACTCTTCCTCGTTTCTCGTTGACGGTACAAATCCGAGTTTTCCATCCATGCCTAAGCAATGTTTGCGAGCACATGCGTCACCGCGTACACATAATTGCGAAGACTATTCTTCTCTGAGCTCGTCTTTACGACGCATAAAGTGTGTGAGCTCACGCCGCCTGATCACTTCTATGTGCGCGCCCTTACTCGTGGAGAAAGACGTAAAATGCTGTGTAAAAGGCGACTAAGCGGCAGACTACGTGAGACGAGACGCGATTTTATAATCTTGAAACAGAAATTCATGTATATGTTATTAATTCGGTTGGGGACGTTGACATTTTACGTTTGACCTGGGTATGTCGTAAAACTGCATCCAGAACCCCCGGAGGACGGGCAGCAGCGTCCTCTTAATTAACGGTGGTGAGCATTCTGCGATCCCGAGCCGCCTGCCAAGCGTGGGGATTATGGCAACCCCTCCCTATTAAGGGTCTTCGTCTAGCAGTGGACGTCTTCCGGCTGTTGATGTGATTGATGTTGACATTTTATCATCAACATCCTAGCTTTAACAGGGACGCCAGTGGAGGCGTCGGGTAAGCTGCCCCTAGCTTGTCAGATTAACAAGTGCAAAAGAGAACTCACGCTCCCTAACAAGCATCTTCTTGCGGCGGCGTCGTGTGTCGGGTCGTCGTCCCTCCAATATGGTTGAGGAGCGCGATGGCTGCCACATGCGTCAACTCGTGAACGGGTGCTGCTTGGAGCTGGGCTACTTGGTGTTTTACGCAAACTTACTAATAAATATAGTAAGTTTCCTTCTATATATTCCTATTGTAAAGTCGTTAGGGTGAGATGAAATGTTATGTTTTGACAAAAGGCATGGGATCCAGGATTCCTTGGTGCCTACAAATAAAAAATTACATAGAAGAAAATCCGAGTATAAAAGATATTCGATAGAAATTGCTTAGTATGTAAAGCTAAATCTAGAATTAAATATTGTACATAATTCAACTTTGAAGTTCACAGCCGAAGCTTACACAAGATTGAACTTGTGTTTTGTCAATTTTTACCTACCGCTGTGGCTTACCCTCGAAGGGTGTCCAGACGTAATTCAGTTCTTCAACCGCCAAGCAGTGTGTGTAACTAAAATAGATTTAATAATTATTAGTGTTTTATGCATAAGACTATACTTAGATGACTTTTAATCAAACAATACTGCTATTGGCATAAGAGCGCCTTAGTTGATGGTGGTAAAACCATAAAAGGGCATCTTAAAAAACTGCTTATGAACTGTGTAATGAAATAGGATACGTGTAAGCAGTTGAGAATGTAGAGATGACGAATGATATAGTGCTTGAATAAGGAAACGTGCTTTTCTGTCCTTATCTAGGGCAGAAAATGGTGGTAGATTTTATCCTACTAACATTATAAATGCGAAAGTTTGTCGTTGTGTGTGTGTGTGTATGTTTGTTAGACCTTCAGGCTGAAACGGCTAAACGGATTTGTATGAAATTTGATATAGAGGTATCTTATAACTTGGAATAAAATATTGACTACTTATCTTAAGAATGGCGGATAAAGCTGCGGGGCGCATAATACAATAAAATAGATAATAAAATTGACTCCAACAAATTAATACTAGATAGATAATTCGGAAGCGTGGCTCCTAATGAGTCATTAGCACCTGAATTCTGATAAGATAACGGTCGCGGTAATCACTATTAATGTTACACGAGTTCTAAAGAAACCTTTGGCTATCAGTGCCGACAAAAGTTCACTGAAATGCCAATCATGTCCGCTACATCAAGTACTACAAGCACAGTCTAATAACCAATTAGAGCTATCGATGGGCTTGTACCTTAGAACCACTAGCTGTGACCTAATCCTAATAAACTAGATTTGTTCATCAGCCGAAAGCTACAACATAAGAGCATTTGATACCCTTCGCGATTAGATTGTTTTGATTATATTTAATTGCATACTGATTTCATATCAGGCAAATAAAGTTTAGGGTTTCTGGTTGGACTGTCTCTTTTGAGAGCTAATTACGTATTTAAGAGTAAAGCCAGTCACTTCTCCATAGAAACGGGGAAGTAATATTACTCTACTATGTAATGTTGTGGGCCAAGACTAAGTATTATATCGATTTGTCTCTTCATTATCTAGAATTGTAAATTGATAAAGAAGTAAAAAGTTTATAAACATGAAAGTCATGAGCCAGGAAACATCTTGTATTTTAGCTCAATTTTAACGCCACTTTGGAAGTAAATAAATAACATAACAAAAAAAACAAGGAGTACAAAAACTCTAAAATATTGTATGAAGCGGCATAGTTTAGACCATCAAAATTTTAAATAACTTTAGTTGTAATAAATTAGTTCAGTAGTTTATTCATCCCAATCCTGCAGCCAAACGACGACATGAAAAAACTTGTGCGCTCATTTGTCTTTCTTTCTGTCTTTTTTTCTTTTTTTCGTTTGATGATGAGAACATGCTTTTTAGCCACGCCCACCGATGAGTTCGAGGCGGTGCATCCTTAATAAACCAAGGTATGAGCTGCACCAATTTTTTTGGATCTTATTACTTTTTATTATCCATGTCAGAGGCCTTTGGGCGGCATATTAACTCTGACACTAGGACTGGCCACTCAGCCTATACGAACTTACTTACTTTTTACTTACTAGTATCTCGTATAGATTAGTCTCGGGATAGTTAATCTGACTTTTTACTTTTCCATTCTATCAAATTTATAATTCAGGGATAAAGTTAAAATTAGGATTTATTGTACCTTTTAAGTTTATGAATCTCAAAATGTTGAAAAACCGCAGATGCTACACCAATCCACTCCTGAATATAAGCCTCTCTTCATGTATGCCAATCATGCCAGTCCTATGACAATTTCATCTAGGTTCCACCAATTTTTACAATATAGCAACCGGACGAGCTGTTGATTTTCCCCCCACCAAGGGACGGTTTGATTACTGGTCCAGCTGCTATCACTGCTAGGTTTAAATCTTATGATAGATATCTTATGATAGATAATACGCTTTTAAAAAAGAAAACCAACCGACCTTGTGGAAGTTGTGAGTTTTAGTGGCGGGAGTTGGTAGAGTTGGTAGAGTCGGTAGAGTCGGTAGTTGGTAGAGTTGGGGGAGTTGGGAGGGTGGCTAAAAAAATTCTCGGGATGATTTAAAGTGGTAAATTTTGGGAGCGGGCCGAATTTCTTCAGTACGCGGGCGAAGTCGCGGGCGACCTCTAGTGTTCTATAAACAGTAGATATAGTTTTGATTAAAATTTGAATACTTGCCTTGAAAAGGAACGCCGTATAATGCATACTAACCATATAGGTTTACCAATTACTTTACTAGGTATGTACTTACCAATTTATTGTTATTTACAATTGTTGATTCAAATTTCGAATAATTTCATTCGGTAAATTGCAACATTAATTCCTACAAACGAGATTACTTTCAGGATAAGGGCGAGCCAGGTGTTTCTTGTTAATAATCCTTATTAAGTAGCTCATCAGCCAATTAACAAAATACACCACCTGGATAATTTACGTGATCAAAACAAGAAGTAATTTACCGATTACGATTCATTTTTATTTTCTTAAAATGCTAAAAGATAGTGATACAATTATTTATAGGATACATAGTGGTTTCTCATTTTAACCTTAGCACTTAGGTATAACATGTTTCGATGTTCGGCACATCAGTTTATTATAGACAAGTAACTACATACTTTTTTAACCGACTTCAAAAAATTTGCATTTGCGTAATGTTCGACGGTCCACATTTGACGGAGAAATCGGTGAAGATACATAAAAAAATATACAGTCAAACCGCCTCCTTTTTTAAAGTAGTTTAAAAAAAATACTATTTTTTTTGAATAATATGAGAGTTAGCTCCTAAAATTCTAAACGTAGTAAATAAAATCACGAAATATAGACGCTAGCGCCACTAAGAACGGTGGCAGTAACCGGAAACGTGATCATCTTTTTTGGTGTTCGTTTCGTTCCTTGGCACGCTTTGATAGAGGAGTCTAGGATAGAGAGCGAGAGAGAGAGCTGACACCTCCAAGAGAGTACGTTTCGCTTTTTTTTTCAAGCTTTGTTGTCGCACTGAAATTAAGTTTCCACGAAAGCAAAGACATTTATAGTACGAAAGACAAAGAAGTTGTCAAAATCTGTCAAAAAAGTTTGGCCCAAGAATGTCACCCAAAATTTTATTTGAATTATCTTGATTAATTTTGAGTCTAAAAATAAAATATCCGTTTTATATTTTAAAGCGAGAACCAGTCTCCTTAAAAAAAATCAAAGCAACGAATGATAGCATGCGCGAACATATAGAGAGTACCTCTTAGATTACAGACACCATATGAAGCAATGCCAACCCAGTTAGTTATTGTAATGTATAGTTACGTACGTTTAAAGTTCTAGCGTTTTCACATTGTTTCTATTAATTAGTAATTTTTGCGCCATCTAACAGGCTTGCTATGAACTACGAGGAAAAATGAAAACTCTACGCATATTATGTATGCAAGACCAGCCGAGATGTGGAGCCTTTTCAACAAATATTATACCATGTTCTTACTAATGTATGTCTGAAAAGGGCCTGTACAGAGGGCGTTGCTGTTTAAAGTTACCCGATTTTATTTATTTAACAAGATCTTTTTGTAATTTGTGGTAGAATGCTAATAGAAAAAACAATTTCAGAAGGAGCCGGTAAAATTCGATTGTTAGTGCACTTCTTGGCCACAGCTATACTTTCTTCATGAGCAGACTCTACCCATATTATATAGATATAAAGTACGAGAAGATATAAAATCACAAAGTTCGAATTTTTCTGTATAATTAGGTATTTAAAAAAAACTGTCGTAAGGTCTTGTTTTCTTAAGTAAATTACACGTATAATATGTATCAGTTCTTCTTGTAAACGGTATGTTATTTTAATTAATCGATTCTTGCAAGTTCAAATTCCCGATAAGAATAACTTACCGTGCTGTACTACAAGAAAACAAAGCAATAAACGGTTTAAAGCGCATAATTATAAGACTTACCTTTACAAAACAGCTGTTCCATACATTTGTCCAAGATCCATGAATCTTTTTGTATGGAACAGCTGTTTTTTTTTCGTGATTTCAGGGTTGGCCCCATAGTAAAAGTTGTTCATAATGATGAGTACAATGATATCCTAGGATAACGGTGTTCAAACTAACACTCTGTATACTCGATTAATACTAATAGAGGTAGGGAATATATTCCCTATCTCTATTATAATATTTATAAACCGAGTAGGGCCGTCGTTTTCCAGTTGCCAGCAAGCTTTGGCTTAGGAAATCTATTCATTCTAGTCGCAGCTGCAGGATAATCATGTAACTGTTCGGGATCGCGATTCGGATCGCGATTTGTCATA
This sequence comes from Erannis defoliaria, assembly GCA_905404285.2. Taxonomy (NCBI): domain Eukaryota; kingdom Metazoa; phylum Arthropoda; class Insecta; order Lepidoptera; family Geometridae; genus Erannis; species Erannis defoliaria. The sequence goes on from FR990078.1 coordinate 4,383,209, forward strand.
ATTATCACTTGTCACTGTCCCGCCAAAACTCATTTGACCCTGCAGGGCAGGACGAAACCCCAAAATATCGACGGGTTCGCTTCACATAATTAGGAAATCAATATATTTGTTCACTAACGAGAATCGAGAGAAATTCCTACGTGATACCGTGAAACTGTGACAGTGAAAAGTGACAAAATTATGCCAAATCGCGATCCGAATCGCAATCCCGAACAGTTACATGATAAGGCCTCTGGTAGCTATATGCGCAAGATTAAAACACTGACTTAAAAAAAACTCAATTGGACATGTTTTTAGATTTGTAATAATCGAGCTAACTACTTCAACATTTCTGAACCTATTTATTACTTCTTATTTATGTTTATAATCTAAAGACAGATGAGCTGCGGTGATCTCTTTAACTTTATTATTTTTTTAACACTTAAGATTCTTGAAAACTGTAGTTAGTTTACATTTTATTAATGTTTTCTCACATTTATTTAAAAAAAAGTAAGTAAGTAAGTTCGTACAGGCTGAGTGGGACAGCCCTAGAGTTAATGTTAATGTGCCGCCCGAAGGCCTCTGACATGGCTGACGGTTGTTGTTATAGAAACTAGAACAAACAACCGGGACCAACAATTTATAGTGTCATCCGACCCACGGTAGCGCTCAGAAATAAATGCCACTCACGGTCACCCATCCGAAGACTGACCAGGCGGTCCGTTGCTTAACATCGGTGATCGTTTAGAATCACCTAGACAAGCTACGCCACGAGCGCTACATTATTAATATTAAAATAATATTTATTAATATCTATGTATGCGATTTAATTAAACGTGAGTATTCCCGTATTAATAAAACAAAATCTTTCGTCACACCGATTATTAAGTACATATTATAATTACATTAAGTATATTTACGACGCTTCTTAAGCGAGAACATAAATAGCTTGCTCCAACATTGATAATACCGATCTTATTCCAAGAATGTATTCTCCAAGCAGTTGCACTATGACATTTTTGATAAAGAAATATCTATAATCCAACTATATAAAAACACAAGTATGTAAACATAATACCAATCATTATTAACTTCGATCTCTCAACCGATCAGTGGTGTTATAAACGTCCTACTTACTTCAAAATGAAGCTAGTTTTGTGTATCGTTTTGTATATGTCAGTGAGTATAAAATAATGTATATCGAGTTGTTCAATGGTTTAATAATTTAAATTACATTTTATACATTGTGTAACAAAAAGGTTCAACAATATTGAAGAGTATATTATGTACTCATCATTAAGCACAACTTTTACTATGGGGCCAACACTGAAATTGCGAAAAAAATATCAACTGTTCCATACGTATTCGACATGATAATGTCGAATACATAGCCCTGAGACGTCCACTGCTGAACGAAGGCCTCCCCCTACATACATATTAACCAAGGTCAATGAGCTTTTTGTATGGAACAGCTGATATTTTTCCCGATTTCAGCGTTGGCCCCATAGTAAAAGTTGTTTATAATGATGAGTACATACATACCATTCAGTATTGTTGAACCTTTTTGTTACACATTGTATAGTTTATTAAGCCCCTTTCCGTGATTATACTTTATCAGTTTTCCACAACAAAAATTACGAGTAGACTATATCTTAGATAGAAAGATATAATATTAGGACAAAGACAAGGAAAGGAATGGAAGACGATAGCAACAGAAAGGAAATTATGACTAAAATTGGGGGAGGCATACGCCTAAGAGGCGATATCTATCCAATATTACATCTATTATATAATAATTAATTATATTATATATTACACTCTATTACATTATTTGTATAAATTGTGCTATAATAATAATATATTTATTTATTTATTTATGTATTTATTTATTTATTTATTAAGAACACCAACATGATGTACGTCATTTCCCACATCTGATACATGGTATGTTAGTTACTAGCTAAACGTCACCACAATTATAGGTGCAGACTACATGGGTTTATTAAAATAACAAGGTTTAATAATAATATATTTTTTTTTTGTTCAATAATTGTTATTGAGTGTTTTGTGCCTTATGATTGTATTTTTAACAGGCCTGTGCCGATCTATTAAATCAACCAAATAATAAGAGAGCTACGTTGGTAAGAATTTAAAATACTATTATTTACATCATCATCTATGTATATAAAAATCTATTGCCGTACGATAATTAATTTGTTTATTTTTTTTGTTTTGTTCGCCTATACGGGGTGTTAGTTTGAACACCGTTATCCTTCTAGGATATCATTGTACTCAATTATGAACAACTTTTACTATGGGACCAACCCTGAAATCCCGAAAAAAAATCGACCATAGGCAGACCAATTTTTTGGCGATTTCAAATTTAGCCCCATAGTAAAAGTTGTTCATAATGATGAGTACAATGAAATCCTAGAAGGATAACGGTGTTGTAACTAACAGCCTGTATACAGGTGGGTTAGGAAAAAAATGTTGGTAAGAAATTCGCCAGGACATCTTGTCTTTGAAATAAAGTCCGAGAGAGAACTTATCTTTAAGCTATGACGCCGGTTTTTGCTAAAATAACAATCAACAAAGATTTATCGACTTTAGCTACTTACTTTAATAAGTATTAAAGTGGTAAATATGTTTCCAGAAACCTATATCGACATGCTGCGATATACCAGAGCTAGGGGAACACAAGCCCTTGTTAGAATGCTCTAACCCTAAATTACCTGGGCCGGTGAGTAAATATTATAATATCATCAGCATACTAAAAAAATTGCTCGATATGATTTAAAGTTGTGAATTCTGGGAGCAGGCCGATTTTTTTCCGTACTTTCTTTCTTCTGCGGACGAAGTCGAGGGCGACCTCTAGTAGGAAAATATGAGGACGAGTTGGGCGTGGGAGTTAGGGGCGTCGTAAAACGTTTATTCTTTCGTAGGATGAGAACGTAGTTGCCTGAGAGAAAAGAAAGAAAAGAAAGAAAGAAAGAAATGTAATTTATTTTGTAACATCATTGTGTTTTGTTGTTTTGTTTTGTTTGTATTGAGAGCGATGAGAGAGAGGCGCTACATCCTCCAAGTTAAGAAAGCAATGGTGATTTATGTAGATGCAAGCGTAACTAAGGTTATGTATAATAAAATATGTACCTATGTACCAACCTAGATAGCTATACAATGTGTAGCAAAAAGGTTCAACAATACTGAAGGGTATGTATGTATGCATCATTATGAACAACTTTTATTATAGGGCCAACCCTGTAATCGCAAAAGATAAATCTGATGGTCCATACATTTTGTCCAAAGTCAATGAACTTTTTGTATGGAACAGCTGTTTTTTTTTTACGTGATTTCGGGGTTGGCCCCATAGTAAAAGTTGTTCATAATAATGAGTACATATACCATTAATTCCATTACCATTCATTGTTGAACATTTTTGTTACACATTGTAGCTATCTAGGCTGGTAAAATCAGTCGCAGAGTAGTACCGCAGGGGTAGACGTTCTTGATTCGAAACCATCGGCAAACGTAGCGTAGGACGCTCTGAGACTCGATGGAGTGACGATATACGTTGGACAGCTGGCAGTGATTGGAAGCGTAAACCCGAGGATCGGGCCTGTTGGCGTGGCATCCTATAAAAAGTTCATCGACCTTGGGCAAAATGCATGGACAACTGGTTTTTTTGCGATTTCAATGTTGGCCCGATAGTAAAAGTTGTTTGTGGTAGGATGCTAACTGATTACAACTAACCCTCCATTTCGTGTACGTACCTACGTAATAGCTTACATTGAACAAAAATGTTGTACATACAAACAGCGACGGTGATAATGCAATGGACGGGCCCAGCGCTTGCAAATCGATCAAAATTAACAAGACAACACAATCAGGCATACCTAGCTAAAAGTATGTATATTACATTTGCCGGAAAATAGAGATAGCGAATCTTATTAGTGCATGACAAAAAGAGAACACATGTACATGTATTAGAAGTTTGTATTGTGTATCGTACGGCGCGCATGTCGCAAAGGCTGAGTATGACTGAAGCAATTGGAGAGCCGGCGCTCAACAAAAAAATAAACAGTCTTCAAAACCCATGCGCTTATTTCCCGTCCATTCATCTTATCATTTTCGTTGCATACAATGAGCTCTTTTCGGGTCCTTGGTACTACAGTTCTGCATAGCCTTGTATAGTCTAATGCGTAAATTATCTTTAGGCCAACTAGCTAGACGACAGTTGCTTTGACTACGAGTAACTCTAAAGGGGGAGTTTTGGCGGGAACACGGAAAAATCATGTCGTTGCATTCTATTATTTTCTTAAACTTGTGTTTCATCGCGAATTATAGATTAAAAATTGTGGTGTTTTATTCATTGAGTGTTGAATTACATGCACGAGTCTGGGCAAGTGATATAATGTGGTGAAACATGTATTTTCGTGTTGTTTTCAAAACTCCGTAGAAACTCATAGTAAAGTCGCCACAACTTTACTAGGGTATGACTTGGACTCGACTATGACTAAATTCGTGTGACTGACTGTGATTTCATGAAATATTTGACTTGATTTTAATAAAAAACTTGTAAATTCATAAACTTGACACTGGCAGAATGCACAACGTGCGATGCCAACACTAAGAAGAAAAAAAAACAACTCTAAAGGGTGAAGTTGTTGTTTGTACACGTATGTCATGCAAGGGCGTCGCCAACGCCAACAACCGTCAAGCCATGTCAGAAGCGTTACTTACTCTATGTCAGAAGCTTTTGAGCGGCTCATGAACTAGGTATGACCTGGGTATGACATTAGGCTTGGCCACTCAGCCTGCAAAAACTTACTTTACTATCACTGTATATGTTTTTATTATGCTTCTATACCTTTTTCAGTGTAACGACGTGCAATGCGTCTTTGAGAAGTCAGGTTTCCTCATAAACAATGACACCCTGAACAAAGAAGCGTACAAGAACCACCTTGGACAGTGGTCGGAGACACATAAAGACTGGTCGGCAGCCGTGGAGAGAGCTATAGAGGACTGCGTGGATACAGACCTCAGGCAGTATCTGGAGTACCCCTGCAAGGCTTACGATGTATTTACTTGCACAGGAATTGCTATGCTGAAGGTAAACCTTCACCTTCTATTCCAACTTCGATCAAAGAAACAAAAGATTTTACACCAGCCGTCCAACCGCGGCACAATTTGTTTGAGTATGTACCTATAGATGTGCCACTATTTTTTGCAATTACGGCGTGCGATATCCTCTGGTTTTCAAATCAATGGGAAAAATAATAATAATTACTAGACTAGAACACGTCTTCACTTGGCGATTTACCTAGCGGTCAAAAGCAATCCTTAAATTAAATTTATTTTTTAATCTACATTTAATTCATAGAAAAAGAAAAGAAGTCAATCAAACATTTGGACAGTTTGTGTGTCCAAATATTTGGTCGTAGATAAATAAAGCAAAGAGGCAATGGAGAGAGCTACGCTGGCAGTTACTTTGCGCGATAGAATCCGGAACGAGGATATTCGCCAAAGCACCAAAGTTACCGACATAGCTCGCAAGGTTTACAAGTTAAAGTGGCAATGGGCAGGCCACATCGCTCGAAGAACTGACAACCGATGGGGAAAAAAGGTTATTGAGTGGCGACCGCGAACCGGAAGACGCAGCGTAGGAAGGCCTCCCACTAGGTGGACTGACGACATTGTAAAAGTCGCGGGCAACCGGTGGATGCAAATGGCAGGTTGTCGTACAGTATGGTGGTCTAATGGGAAGGCCTTTGTTCAGCAGTGTACGTCTCCGGGCTGGTGATAATGATGATGATGAAATAAAGTAAAACAGAAAGGTTATTCACCTAATCAGAATTCTTCTCTTTCCACTTTTGTCCCTTAGCCAAGTAATAAAGTACTTCAATATTTACCATTCCACCTATGATAGACGTGTTAAGACTAATCTGACGTCATCCATCCAGATAGCATCGAAAAGGGAACGTTGGCATTTAATTACTGCAGATCGGAACAATTTTCTTCTTTGTTTACCTTCTTGTAAGGCAACTGCTTACAAATGATGTCACTTCAAGAAAAAAATTACTAAATATTTGATAACGTTTAGATACTTTAAGTTTGTTAAGAAAGAGAGCAGTTTGTAGGCACTACAATTACTGTACTAAAGGTATATGACATTTTGGTCTAGTTGTTATAGGAAACTCGTATTACTAGGTCACTTGTATATGGGAGATGTTTCATTAGCTAGATGGACGACCCAAAAGTCTGTTACGCCTACAAAAGAATGGTTTGGTGAACCATGATTCGATTTCATTATATCTTTTTATTTTATGTATCTTTCGGTATATGCTATATGGTAGTTTATAAATTCTTTCTTTTTCAGAAATGTCCCGAATCTTCATGGAAGTGTTAATAGAATAAAGGAAGTCTAACATAATAATAAATTATAAATATAAATATTTTTAAAGGAATTTAATGGAATTAAAATCTTCTAAAACGTGTACTTGTCTCAATTTACATGGGTATTAACAGCTCTCTGTTCATATTACCCGCATGTATTAAGCGCAGATGTTATTTTTCTAATCTTTTAAGGCCGGGTATTCCACGTTTCAAGCACATTTTTAATGAGATCGATCATTAGTCTAAAGCTGTATCAGGTAGGGTCACATTTAGCGGAGCAAAAATATGGCGGTTACACAGATCCGTGCGTATCAAACTTCGATTTTTGAAGATTTTCTCAGATTACTTGAAAAGTATAGAAATTAATAACTTTTCAACCGTAGGATGCTCTCCAAAATACTATTAACTTATAATACATTTTTTTTTATGTGCCTATGTGCTGTAATTAGGACATAAAACTGAAAATGGTTTAAAAATAGACACTTTTTCGGTATTTTTTTCTACCAAAGAAAGTATAATCAATCGTGTTTTCAACCGTGTCAAGTTACTAAGACGGAGGGTCTTCTATAACATTTTATATTTTTGGGCTTTAAATATAGTAATTTGACTAAATAAATTTGATTATGCGAGGGGCAAATTTGGAAAATACAAGCCTTAATATGTTCATAGTAATCTTTGGAGGGTTATATTTTCTTTAGCAGTAAGTTGCTCAATAATAAGTAAATAAAAAAAACAACCGACTTAAATTTCGACTACTTGGATGACATCTTATTTTCATGTTATTTTGATTTATCCCAGTAATTTCGATTAAAAAACCAAACTACTGAACCAATTTCGATAAAATTTACATGTGACCACTAGAGTATCACCTACCAAACAAAAAAGAATCATCAAAATTAAATACCATACTTACAAAAAAAAATACATTCAGTCGAATAGTTGAGAACCTCATTTTTTGTAGTCAGGTGTAAAACGAAAATGATAGAGACATGTCTACAGTAGACTTAGAATTTATAAAAAATATATATTGCTCTAGAGGCATTACCCAGGAAGAAAATAGGGGAATACGTTTGTATGGAGAATCTCTTACCAGATTCCCTCTTAAAATCCATCGGCTTATCAAGATCGCTTTTTCTTGTTTATCCAAAAATCGCTTTCGGAAGTCGTATTTCTCGCCGTGTCGTCAGCAAGTGTTGTCTAAGCCAACCCTTCTTGTGGATGGTGGTGCAAGGCAATGGTGCAAACGGTACGTCGGGAAGCAACCCTGTCTCCTACATTTTATAGTTGTTTCCAAAGATGTAAAAAATAAGGATACTGCAAAGGCATTACTGAGTCTATACTTCTTCAAAAAAGATAACCTTCTGTGAAATCTCCTTCTACTGTTAGGGTTTGTTGTTTGTTTAAACTAATAGATATTTCGTTTTAAAAACAATTCTCTAAATAATACTTTTATACTGGCAACTTAAGAGTTGCGTCACTGTCGGTCGATGTCGGGGACCAATCACAGAGCCCGATTTAAAAGAGCGGGATAATATTGAGCCGTGATTGGTTGGCGCCATAAGACCGAACGTGGAGCTCGGTTTTTCATTTAAAAGCTGGGGGGAAAATCTTGGTCGGTGGCACATTCTTTGGCGGACTTCGGAGCAAGTAACATTGTTAACCTGTAACGCTGGTGGATAAAGAAATTAAAGGTGTTAAACTCTTTGAAGATTTATTCTTCGCTAAACTCCCAACTACGGATATGATGATAGGTTATCACACTACGTCACTTCGCACTCTCCTAACTACGTCCCTCAATAACGAGTTTGGAGTAGTTAGCTATCTTGTGCCAATGAAGTGCGTCTGAATTTACACTAGAGAAGAATATTATACTGGTGTACACCAATGATTCGTAATTTAAAATATTCCTTTTGCTCTGTCCTTACGAACTAACATATAAATCAATGGTCGTTTTATAGATAGTTTGATTTATGTCTACCGATCAAAGCCGCCGAATGTCAACAAGAGAAAATAAAATTAATCTAAAGTTTATTTTTCCACTTATTCCATGTTTGTATTTATTTATGTATTGGGTCAGTGTAGTACATTTCTATTTCCAATTTTTTATTATTTGTTTTCGTTAACTTTGTCCTTCGCCGCTGTAGCTGTAGGACTATAGGATGTAGTTGTATTATACTATACAGGGTTAGTTCTAATCAGTTAGCATCCTTTTAAGGGCATATTCTGTACATCAAAACAGACAACTTTTACTATGGGGCTAACTATGAAATCGCGAAAAAAACATCAGCTGTTCCATACAAAAAGTTTATCGACCTTGGGCAAAATGTATGGAACATATTATATCATATTTATTTTTTATCTCTAATATTTACAATTCAGCGTTCAGCGGTCCGTCGATCGATTGTGAACTATACTACAGTGTAGATCTCTAGCCTTAATTACTTACCTACATATTTTTTCTTTAGCCGTTTTCCTTTAAGTTACTCTTAATTTTTAAGGCTGGATTGACTTAGGCTATACCAATGTAATACTATTTATATAAGCACTCATAATATAGGTAATATTGTTACGAATACTATGCTTTTTTATAAATGCAGAGAAATTGGAAAAATAGGAAAAGAGCATAACTACAGAACAATTTTTACAGTTGACAGCTTCGTTACGCGGAATGTAGTAGGTAAGCTGATAGGATGACATGTATTATCATCGAAAAACTTTTAGCATGATATTGAATCTGAAATGGTGAAAAAAAACAGAAAGAAAAATGTCGTTCACGTACTCATAATTAAGAACAACTTTGACTATAGAACAGACTGAAATTGCGAAAAAAACATTTAGTCCTAATCTACATCTCCTAGGGCTATTGCGAAAAAAAACATTTAGTCCTAATCTACATCTCCTAGGGCTATTGCGAAAAAAAACATTTAGTCCTAATCTACATCTCCTAGGGCTAGGAGATGCCCTAGCCCTAGGAGATGTAGATTAGGACTAAATGTTTTTTTCGCATTTTCAGTCTGTTCTATAGTCAAAGTTGTTCTTAATTATGAGTACAGATGACCTTTTTTTTAGGTTAGTACTACATTACCAAGTAAAAGTCAACGTTACCCAGTAAAAGTCAGTATTACCCTGTATAAAGGCACCGATCTTTTGAGCAGTAAGTATATCAAAAGTATAAGTCAGCAAATAACAAATAGTTTTATCTATTTGAAAACAGTCAAAAAATGTCCGAGTGCCGTTGTACATACCTAAGCAATACGAATATGACCCTATGTTTTTCACAGTAAATCCGATATTGGAACCAACATTCGCGTCTCAACAAAAAACTGTTATCTTTAGTTGTCCAGTTATATGCATTTCGTTTACAAACATATTGCAGAGACATGCACTTGTATCAATTATTGGTATCTTTATTATAATAAATCAGGTACGTAGCAATAAACAACACTGGAGACGGTCATTGTTCGAGACCTTCACGCTTTGTGGTTCATGATAGCAAGAGGCATGTACCCAGTCAATTTACGAGACTTAGTATGACGCTTTTTGCAATATACAAAATGAAAATATTCAGCTGTGATTGGCTTTATTTGCTGACAGACAATCAGTAAAAAATAAAATTATTCAGATATGACCACGGTCGAAGATAACGGTTCGTAGTGAACCTTATAAGGTTCGCACAATTAGCGAATTGCAAATTGTGCGAACTGTACGATGACGTCACACGCAGCGAGGGCCAGCCCGGGAAAATCAGTGTTAGGCTAGTGTTAGGTTAAAATGATGTATCTCGGAAACTAATTGACATATCGTTTTATTTTTTATAGGTGTTATTTGTTTTTAATAGAGAATGCGAAAAGCTGAAAATCAAAATGTCACACAATTAAATTATTTAAATTAGACGCCAAATTTAAAATTTCTGATTGTTTCGGAGACGCATTATGTTTAATTTTAGTCTTTTTATACGAGAGGTAGGTTATGTTATAATATTTAGAAAACACAAAGTTATTATTATTTTGATCTAGGTCAACCCGTAACTTTCCTGGGCCTACACATTGATATTATTGTACGTATTTATTTATACTATTGATAGTTTACGAAAACCATCGACCGGTCTGATGATTTCTGAGTCTATTTTTAGGAAGGTGTGTTAAGGTGAATCTAGACAGCAAAAATTTTTTTAAAGAGTTATATTTTTTTAACAATTAGTTGCTGAAAATAAGACACACACAGACACACAGTAGACAGTCTACAGTAGACCTAGATTTTATTTAAAAAAATTGCTCTAGAGGCATTATCCAGGAAGAACATAGGGGAATACATATGTGTATGGAGAATCGCAGATCGGCTTTCCTCTTAAGGTGTGGAGTTAATGTACCATTTTACCAGAGCAAGTTTCTTTGATTACCTGAATAAATGCAAACTTAGTAAAATCATTGTAAGTGATTTTTGTAGACCAGTGCTTTTATCAACAAAGTACAATAAAATCTAACTACCTAACTAGAAGCTAAATTGCGAAAAACAATGTAGCTGTAACGTCCAAAATTCCATTTACAATCAAGAAAATATACCTATACTAGGTACCTATATCTTTTATCCACGGTTTTAAGATGAGTCTCATAGTAAAAGTTGTTCATAATGATGAGTGTAATGAGCCCCTTTCGGCTTAGTAATAGCGTACGTGTATGTGTAACCCTGTGTTCTGACACTTTTGTATGCAACAAAATATCGGCTTAAAACCTCAATTAATTTTGCCAGATACTGCGGTCGATTTTGAAGTTTTAGTTGACAGAACTAAACTGACTAAAGTATTGGTAATTAGTAATTACTAATCCACACTAACTAATTCGTGTTGTGGAAATAAAAGTACAGGAAATACCATGGACAAGTACTTTGTTAGACAAATAATAACCACAAAAAAACATGACAGAACGATGTAAACGAAATAGGCTTTTTTCAATTTTTGACCTTTTGACCTTGCTTCATTTATATACAAAATCTTCAGAACCACAGACAAGACAGTGATCATTCAGAATCATGTCTCGTCAACGCCATCTAACGGATTTTTATGTATTTTTTTTATTGCTTGTCAGAAAACCGCCCATTGGATTGAATATGCACAGATTATCTAGTCACTAGGCATGTACGCACTAAAGTGAAGGCACTCGAGGTCCCCGCCACTCTTGACACTGATCATCCACCGTGATGTCTCCTTGAGGACATCCGACACACTTCCACGCCATAACAATTGTCATTACGTCCGATTGTTCCGCAATTACCCACCGTCTTAGAATGTAATTAGGTATCTACCAAATTAATATGCTATTCATCTGAATAGCATTTTAATTTGTAATTAGCTGTTAGTGGCTAATTAGTGCCAAATAGATAGTTGTAGACAATTTAATATAACTTGCAGCACATACTTAAACATGGTTCATCAACCTTCCGATACGATTTACATTTAAAAAAATGGGATTTGTTGTTTTGTAATCTATCTTATACTTCGTCCATCTACGAAAGAAATTCGCCCCGCTGCCAAATAGTAGCCAGAAGACGCCTCCGCTTCATAGGGAGTTGCCATAATCCCCACGCTTGGCAGGCGGCTTGGGGGTCGCAGAACGCTCACCAGCTGTGACCGAGAGGATGCTGCTGCCCGTACACCAGTGGTTCTGGATACAGTTTTAGGTCATACCCGAGTGGGAATATTTTCCATACCGCAGCTGGGTTATTAATTTAATTTTTCATCCCCATTTGACCCCGTTTGATTATCATCAGCTAGAAGGCGTCCACTGCTGGACGAAGTCCCTCCCCCTTAGTAGGGAGGGTAGTAGATCAACTCTGGCAAAAAAAATATATTCATCATCATAGCCATCATAGTGGCCCATCTCCCTCAAACGCAGGCTCATAGACGTGTGCATTCTCCCCATTCTGACGTACGCAGCGCAAACTTGGTCTTTGACTAAAGATCAGAAGACCCCCTCGCAGTCTGCCAGCGAGCTATGGAACGCAGTATCCTCGGCGTCAAATTAATTAACCGCATTAGGAACACCGAACTGCGATCCAGGACTAAAATAGCCGATGTGACCCAAAAGGCTGCCAATTTGAAGTGGGATTAGGCTGGACATGTCTGCCGTATGTCGGATTATCTTTGGGCCAAGATTACGACCCAGTGAAATCCAGATCGCAAACGACCTCGCGGCAGACCCAAAAAGCGATGGCGGGACGACCTAGACAAACACCAGAACGACTGGTCCGTTGTAGCTCTGGACAGAGACAAATAGAAAGAGGGTGGGGAGGCCTTTGCCCAACATTGGGACAACTCAAGCTCGTAATAATAATAATAAACTATCGGCCCATAGACATCCACTGCTGAACAAAGGCCTCCCCTTCAGACCGCCGTACCGTACGACAACCGGCATAAAAAATATATTTAGTCGTTTCAAAAATATACGGCCTTACTTAAAAAAACTTCTCAACCGTTAGTCACTGCTTAAGGTGCTCTGCCATCTTCTCTCTGACGTGAAGTTGCACGTGCTAGAAAGGGACAGAGAAGTTTAAGCAGTGAGTAAGAGAATCGAGATTATTTTTGGTAAGGCCGATAGTTAGTACTTGTAGTCAAAAAAACTATGGTAGGTAACCAAGAAGCTCTCTAAATGATAGCGAAAGCAGTGTCTATAAATTCGTTGCGTAGTTTAAAATAACTAAGCACACAAACATAATATAATGTGAAAAGCTAATTTATTTAGTACTATTTAGTAAGATTCTCTAATCGATGCTTCAGAAATGCCCGTTCAAGCAATGTCCTTTACACCAGAATCATCGTAGCACCAGACACAGAATAATTACCAGTTACCAGTTATTTTCAGCTTCACACTGAAATAATTATACCTACATTTCCTATTACAAGATAGATAAACCTTAGATTGCAATACAAAGGGCGTTTATTGCGTAAACAGTCAATTAACACTAAGATTAAATGACTATTATTAACTCTGTACTTACCTCGTTGGTTTTATGGTTCCCGTTGCGAAGTGTATCTCCGGGACTTGTTAAAACCATCAACCCAAGTTTACTCAAGAGTATCTTTTTTTACTGTACCCTAGTAAAAATGCTACTCGGTCCGTCTGTCCTACTAGTTTTGACCTATACAATTTGTTCTATCTCTATCTATAAGCATCCATTCCGGAGAACGAAAAAATGCTAATATATTATGTTATTCCGAGAAATAAGCAAGCAATAAATCTCCATTCGGAGTTTCATCCGTTTTGAGACTTTTTGACGTGAAGAGGTAACATACACTAAATATATGTCGCAGACAAATGGCAAAATACGCCGTATTACATAACGACTAGGAATTTTAAAAAACACGCCCTTTTATAAAGCGGCGTATTAAGGTTTAGCCTAATTGTATTACGGCTGAAAGTAATGCCGCCGCATTGTATGCGTGCTTCGCGTTCTACAACATGGCTAGCCATAATGTAATCGAGCGAGTTATGATCCACTGCTTTGGCAATGTTTAGTTCAAATTTTGGACACTTGTGGCGGTTTGGCGCTTTGATAAATTAAATGTGACCTTTTCATGCGCTTAAAACATTTGTTTGTCTTCTACTTAAATACTAAGTGTTCTTTTTTGTCATAAAATTTATTTTTTTACTATATACACGCTGTATTTGGTTAGTATGATAACCATTTTGCATTGAAGGCAACCTGATTACAATGTGGCTAAACATAGGCCGCCTTATTTTAGAATGTATTGGAATGACAATCCAGCTGAATGTTGATCCGCCGTTTTACAAAACGGCCCTGTTTTTAAAATGGCTAGCCATTATGTAAAACGGCGAATTTTACAATTGTGCTGCGACATATATACCACGTATACGAACAAACCTTAAATATTAGTGTTATAAGTTCGGTTTACCATAGACGTACTTAATCATAAATATTTATGCGATCTAGACTCCGAGTGATATAGAGAGAGTGGAGGGTGCACGTGTGTATATGTGTGTGTGATAATGAGTTCTGGATATGGGAATATCCATTAATTGATTTCTTCGTAACGTTATTGAGGCCGAAATTACAATCTAGAAGCAAACATAGGTTTAAATTAAAAAAAATTGTACCTATTGTGAATTTTACCAACCTGAAATATACAGCGTGGCGCTAACGGTGTCGATATTAATTTAACACACGTATAGGGTTAATGGTACCGGTGGATGCAAATGGCAGGTTGTCGTACAGTATGGCAGTCTAAGGGGGGAGGCCTTCGTTCAGCAGTGGACGTCTCCGGGCTGATGATGATGATGATGATAGGGTTAATGATAAGTAACCATAAAAAAATATTAAAAAAACAAAAATGCGAAAAAAATTATTAAATGTTCCATACAAAAAGTTCATCGACGTTGGACAAAATGTATGGAACAATTGTTTTTTTCCGCGTTTTTTTAAACTTTTTTTTTTTTTTTATGGTTACTGACCATTAACCCTTCACGTGTGTTAATTTAATGTCGGCGCCGTAGCGCCACGCTGTATGCGTATTGCGTAGCTACTAGCTACATAGTTTTTTTGTGTTTCATAAATTTTAACTGCTTTTGCCTATATGTACAACTATACTTATAGGCAAAAGCAGGAATGTATTTCGACCTATGTACAACTATACTTAGGTCGAAATACATTCCTTTTAAAAAGATAATACTTTCTAGCATATTCTTTCCACGTCCCAAGGAGGCAATTACAAAGTGCTCTAGAGCTTAAAAATGCATTGTTAAGTGCTAAATGTATGGCAACGACTGCGACTAGTGCTTAATTGCAATATAATAGTCAAGTCTAGATATAAAATGGTTCACTTTAATTGAATGACAATTGAAACGCACAAGATATTTTGCCCTGTAGGTAAAAGAAAGTAGGTATGTACCCCACCCCACATGCGTATTGAATAAATGTCCTAAATTGTACTTCACATTATGGCTTCGAGAATAAACTATTGGAGATGCCAATGGTGATATTTGCATACATAATTTTCTATCAATTATTGCGAGGGGTGAGGTAACACGCATAGATAAACTTTCACACTTAGAAAACAATTTTTTATTCCCGTGTACGCACACTAAAGCAAACATACAACGTACACAATGGTCATTTAACATAAACATTTTGGCAGAGGGGTGTACCTTGGCTTGCCACCTCTAGTGATATCCTAATGCTCAAATCATCATCACTTAATTAATTACGACTCTTTATACAAATTTTGCTTGCCTTGCTCAAATCGACCAAAGAGATTTGGATAAGTATATATTCATAGAAGGTGTTGTATTACTATTCTTATTCATAGATTTCAATTATTTATAATTAAGTATTTCTCTTTACTTTATGTTTCTAAAGTCTCTATTATTAAAAATCTAGGAAATAGGAGCTATAAAAACGATAACGCATTAAATAAATGCAAATATAATGTTTTGCTAAGGTCTTTTCCGATAGTAATTTTTTTATTGGTTTCTCAAGTCGGGCTCCGAGCCTTTTGTCTAGTTTTAAAAGTTTTTTTTTGTCATCTAGGTACACACACACACACACTACTGGCTACACTTAGTCAAAAGCTAAAGACTTAAAAAAAGGTTCAATCTTATGCAAATAAATATAAATTGCAAAAAAAAAAACTATATATTTGGATGTCTGGCTGCCATTTGCGGAATTATTACGGAAATGTAGGGAAATTCAGTAGTGAATTTTCCTAAATTTCTGCAATTAATGTGTAAGTAGTAGGTATTCTAAATTAAGTTTAATATTGTTAATGTATCTCATAGAGTGCCGCCGCATATAGTTTCCGGTATGTGTGCATGATTACATAGAATTAATAACAGGTATTATATTTACAATTGTTATATTTTGCCCTAGTAACACGCATATAAAAATAATATCTATGTTGCAAGCACAAAAAATCATATAAAAATATTATTGACAAACTGATAACCAGTGAATTCCAAACTGCAATTCTTGAACTTTTCTGTGCATAAATAAATGTGTTGAGATTTTTGTCGTTCCTCCTTCGAACTGTTCTACATAATTATATACTTATTAATGCAATAATCTCATCTTCTCTTCTTCTATTATCCAGCTCTCGTTATTTGTGGTCGAGTCTATTTCTGCGCCAAGATTCACTATCTTGTATTTGTCGGTTATGGCAATCGGGCGTACTTGAAGTCTCTTTTTATATTTGACCACCCAGGTTATTAGTGGGCGGCCTGTACTTCTATTTTGTTCCGGCAGATTACTATCTGTACCAAATGGTTTTCACAAGGCATACAAAATACAGTAAACAAATTGCTTCTTTTTAAATCTATTATGAAATAAATTTATTTGTTGCTAAGTAACAACGTATAAAAAAATAGGCGTGTCTTTAAAGGTAGACAACAATCATACCTACGTTTCAGCTGTTTCCCAACGATCTATGCCGTCGATTGTTCCTGCGACAATGGTCACGGCCCGTGGAGGCTATATAACTACAGATGGTAACGTCATACCATCAGTACACCACCATGGGAGGGTTTGACTGTTTGTTGGTTCTGATTGCCACTTTTCAGGTGAGTGTCCATTAAAGAGTAAATAGTTTATAGTGGTAGGAACTTGCTCGGTTTTCTTTTTTAACTTTTTCTGTAGGAACTTTTAGTGGTTGTTTGATATATTTTTTTCTTTTAGTGGCTCTTTGTTTTTTTTACTGTTTGTGTTTTTTTACCATTTATTTTTGTACCTTTTCCAAATCAATCATTAATCTTTTTGAAACCTTGATCTTATTTTACTCGGAATTGCTTGTGAACTGAGTGTGAAAGATTTTCTATAATTCTGGGAAACAGAAAAAACAAAAACGGTGGTGAGTCTTTTGTGGTGGCTCACATTATGTTTTAGTTTAAATTTGTATTTAGATAGTTGAGCTTGACAAGGGAGGAAAATTGTTTGATGAAGCTTACTTCTATCATAAAATATCTTGGAGGATCTAGGCTGGGTATATAATCAAAGTAAAAAAACAACAATTAAAAGACTCTTTCATTTAACTTAACTGAAGTGAATTAAACAGCAGATATTGCAGTTGAGAAATAAAATAAACCGAGATGTTGGCCTGATGGTAAAGCTTACTCTTTCCCATTACAACTGCATTGCCACACAGAATTCAAATATTTTCCCTAGGATTATCCCCGATGTTTTGCAAACATAGTCATTTACCCTGATAGTCGTTCTGATACTGAGCAATCCGAAACTAACTCACTGTATCTAATTTGAAATTTTGTTCTTTCAACGAATTTGTCATCAAGCACTAAAAATCTTTGAGTAATCTAGCCGTCGATCCAAGTCCAAAATCTTTATGCCACATTTTTTTGTAAAAGTAATGCCTAGTGCTATTCTACTTTAAGTTATGGTGTTTCTCATTTATCAATCTTAGTTTTATGGTATGTGATTGGTCGTGGTTTGATTTTTAATACAGTATTTGTAATTGGGTTTTCTTTACTTGATATTTTTGAATATTTTCAGGTAATATTGTCTCAAGAGCTCGGTCAAGGTCCGCCGCATGGTCCTCCCCCAGGATGGGCGAACCACAAGTGTGCCGGTCCACCACCAGGGGTGGTAAGAATGTTTTAATTGTCTCTGTGGTAGATAATAAATATTTCGTCCGCAAATAAATATTTTGAATTTGAATAGATGTTACCACCTATCAGCTACCACCGTTAGAAGGCTTAAACGTCGTGTTAGGGTTACGAGATTTCGAGCATCCGTAGTAGGTACTCGGTATGTCGGATCCGAATAAGTACAAATTATTTTGAACAACTTTTACATTGTCACTAATTCTGAAACCGCTTTTCCAACAAGATTCAGAAGTTCCAATAACATTTAAAAAATGTTAGAAGTGCAAATGGCGTTTTTGGAACAGCTGATTATTTATTCCCGAGAGTTGGTGCATACATACAAAAATATTTGTTGATAATAATGAGTAACTACAAAACAATGGGCACCTTTCGGCTCAGTACCTACCTTTCCGCGTTGTATTAACTAATCTAATAGGCAAAGCAAGCGGAGAGTCAATTCTCCAGCTGCAACTTCGAGGATCTAGCTCTCAAGATAAGTTGACGATATTGATAATCGCGAGTGAAATCGTTTTCAATCGACTTCAAAAAAGGAGGTTCTCAATTCGACTGTATGTATATATTTTTTTTTGTATGTATGTTATGTTACGCGATTACTCCGCCATTTATAAATAGATTTTGATGATTCATTTTGTTTGGTAGGTGACACTTCAGAGTTCTTTCATATGTTCTAGTAATCAAAATTACTAGAACATATGACAATGTCATCCAGGTATTCGAAGTTGAAGTCGATTGTATTTATTTTTTAAAGCGTATTATTGTTTTAATGTTTATCATGTTAGGATTGATTACAAACTAAGAGCAAAATAAACATATAATATTATTGAAAATAATCAATTTTTTTCAATGTTTTTTCTACCTTTAAACAATGCTCTTTGTGTAATTTTCAGAAAAACCCTCAAAGCTGTTGTCAATTAAAGCCGATGTTTACAGAAGAAGAAATGTCAAGTTGTGGCTTCCAGAAGATAGAAGGCGGGAACCAGCAGGGACCTCCTAAACCACCTGATGTAAGTATTTTTACTACGAATCCAACTCTACGTCTACGTTACAAAAGTATTTAAGAGGAGACTGTACTTGGCTTTTTATTTAAAATAATATTTGTTGGGTTTTATCTACATTTACTTGATTTTTATCAATTAGTTTTTTTTAATGGTAGTATACAAACATTTTTATAATAATTAAGTGTAAAACTAAACTAACCTAATTAGAATTTTGAAATTTTTGTATATAAATCTAGATGTGAATACTTATATTATATTACCTTTGATGTGACTTATGATTTAATTGATGAACCCCCGATTTGATTTGGGCAATTTTGCTTTTGTGTAATTTTCTAATAAAGATATAATCATCTTCTAAAGATCTAATAAAGAAAATATACCGGGGGTTAGTTTGAACACCGTTATCCTTCTAGGATATTATTGTACTCATAATTATGAACAACTTTTACTACGGGCCAACGCTGAACTCACGAAAAAAAACAGCTGTTCCATACATTTTGTCCAAGATCGATGAACCTTTTTGTATGGAACAGCTGTTTTTTTTTCGTGATTTCAGTGTTGGCCCCATAGTAAAAGTTGTTCATAATGATGAGTACAATGATATCCTAGAAGGATAACGGTGTTCAAACTAACACCCTGTATTTAGCCGTTTTAATGGTCTTAGCAGGCTTTATTATTTACTAACAGGAAAGTGTTTTGTTAGTCTCATTACTTGTTAATAATTAGTGTGCCATTTCTCATCTCTGTGGACTCACTTTTTCTGTAATCCTCAACGACCTCACCAATTTCAGTGTGGAAAACAAGAATGCCTTCTCAAGTCGAAGGGATGTTTGAATGAAGATAGGTCCGTCAACCTAAAAGCTGTAGCGGAGTACTTGCAAAGCTGGGCGGAGGAAGAGTGGAAGCCTGCCGTGGAAGCAGCCGTAGGAGTCTGCTTGGGGGAGAGTGGAGTTCCTGGTCCTCCGCAGATCTGCGAAGCTAACAGACTGATGTTTTGCGTTGGAGGTGTTATATTTACTGTAAGTGACATATACAATACTTATGGTAGTTCCTTGGATACTGATAACTCCCCCCCTCCCCTCTGTTAAGGGGGAAGTCTTCGCCCAACAGTGAACGTTTTGTGGCTGTTGATGATATTCGGTTTGCTTGTTTCCTTTTCCTGAGAGGTACTTATATAGAACTTGCAGTACGGAGGCTATGCGAACTTATATAGGTTCCTACTTAGCGTAAATCGGAATCTTTCCTTTCTGGCAACATTTTTTATATAGGCTTGTTTTGGCGCTATAGTGCTGCTCCCAATATTTTCTATTTGCTTCATGGAAACGTCCAAGCATGATGAGCTCATCTACTGACGCAAGTCCAAATAGTTCCCGCCTAGAAAGTGTAATTTTTACCCGCACTATCTCATGTTTCGGCTATTATGTAAATAAGCATGCATTTGCCCAAAATCTTACTAGATTTTAAGTGATTATGTGATCGATGATGAAGCACGCTTATCTAGGAAATAACTACTCACGTTTTACATAATCTTAAAATGTTCCTCTTCTTTTAAAGTCAGAGAAAATTGAAAATTCTAATTCTGTTTCATTGTTGATATCCACGTGCTTGCAGATAATCGAGTAGGTGGGAATTCGCGGTCACATAAGTGTTAACACACACACACTAGGATAACACTACCATAGTCACTTGCTCGTATTTGACCTCTTGTATATTTTCAGGAATGCCCAAACTGGCAAGACTCAGACGACTGTAAGCGGTTGAAAGTACACATGGACGAATGCAGAGCCCCCAAACCTCCCTCGAACTAAATACAAACCTGTACCATCTATTTATGTAAAAGAAACTATGAGACGCAAAAGATATGAAATTATTATACATAGCTAACCTACCTATCTAGTGTAAATAAAGTCTCGTTTTATTATTGTTTTGTTCTTGTTATTTAAAGCAAATTAAACAGAGACACAAGTTTTTAGAAATTATCATAACTCATACTAAGGGTGTATTGTATTATAGATGCCATAGACATACATCGTAGAGACGGGTTAGACGTCATTATGAAATGTCGCCCATGCATTCGTCGGTGTCAAAGAAACGCATTGACACCGATGCCGGCACAGTCTGCGACGCACGTCCGATGTGATAACTTGAGAGCAAAATGCCAAACTGTGTGGTGAAGGGCTGTACAAATTACATTTCAAAGTGCAGTAAACAAAAGGTGGCATTTCTAATGACCATAAGATGGCATTTCTAATGACCATGCTCAGCCCTTCGGTTAAAGGCTTAAGGAAGCTAATTGCCATCTGCGAAGGGTATGCGAGTTCTCATGAATTGACATATAATACCAGAAAGACAGAGATGGTCATTTTCAGGTCGGGAAAGGGACCCCAATACGTGCCTGAAGTTTGTTTAAATGGACAGCCAGTAAAAATTGTGGATAGTTTCAAGTACCTTGGCCATATTGTAACTTCGACTCTCAAAGACGATAGCGACATAGAACGCCAGAGGCGTGCTCTCTGCGTAGTAGGAAATATGATCGCCAGGAAGTTCTTCAGGGCAGCGCCTGACGTGAAAATTACATTATTTAAGTCCTTCTGCCAGAGTTTCTACACGTGTCAGCTCTGGACATCATATACTAACAAGTCTCACGATACCATTCGCGTGGCCTACAATAACATCTTCAGGCACCTGATGGGTCTGAAGTGGTATTGCAGTGCTTCCGAAATGTATACCGAAGCAAGAGTAGACTCGTTTAACGCTATACAGCGCAAAAGAATAGCGTCGTTTATGTCCAGAATTGACACGAGTAGAAACAAGATTATCAGAAGCCTGGCGGACAGGCTGCTGCCGACTGACACATACCGACATTGGGTGAAAATTGCCACCTAACTATTTATTATTTTTAATATATAGTTTACTATTTAATTTTCATTTTAATTAATTTTACCATATTATTATTATGTCTTTAACTATGGATCATTGTTATCTGCAATAAAGTTTTATTATTATTATTATATTATAAGTCAACATTTAAACTTAAACTAAACTTGCTTAATCACAAAAACTATTATTTTTAGGTAATAGGTAAGTTGTTTCTACATTTTTGTTTCATTTATACGGGAATACTCACGTTTAATTAAATCGGATACTCCGACTATAGTTTCGATTACATCCGGTGACCTTTTTCAAACAGTGAAAACAGAGCCCGACGCGCGTGCAGCTGCGTCCTGCTTAGCACTCAACATAAGTTGTATCTAGTTTCGTAGAGTTTGCGCTTCTTCTACCACGCCTTACTGGCGCTGCACGTAGTGACTGCGAAATCCGAGAGATGGCGTTGTCCTTTTGTCAAAGAGAAATAAAATTAGACTTACGACTTACTTATTATTTCTTAACTCAGGCGTATCTAGACATAGAAATCATTGATAGATGCGCACTGTATTCATAACACCATACACAAGGTGTCTAGTCAAATGTAATCATTTTCTCAGATTACCAATAAGTATTTTATAAACAATAGGAGGTTACGAAATGGTAATTTAGACGCTCTTTTTACTAGACATTATTGAAGACAAGAGACTAAACGTGCAACTCACAAATGGAAGAATTAATGTTTATTCTACTACTTATTGGCGTAAGTGCATATCAACTAACTGCTATCTTTTGAATTCTTCGAGTATATAAAGTTGGAGTTGGCAAGCCAATGCTTACCCCTCTGCCAAAAGTTATATGGTCGATGACCACACACCTTTTGGTATTGTAGTGAGTTGTTTTTAGTGTGCGTTCATACGAACAGGAATTTCCTTTACTATTATGAAAGAGTACTAGTTAGTGTGCCATGCGTGTCTTTACCTCAAAAATCCTCATAGCAAAATTATGAAGCCAGATTATAA
The DNA here is from genome assembly GCA_905404285.2 of Erannis defoliaria. Classification (NCBI taxonomy): domain Eukaryota; kingdom Metazoa; phylum Arthropoda; class Insecta; order Lepidoptera; family Geometridae; genus Erannis; species Erannis defoliaria. Next base: position 4,406,087 of record FR990078.1, read on the forward strand.
GGCCAATATCCATAGCAATTGGCATGTCTAATGGTGTATACTCGAAGTCTGAATTCTAACCAATAAAATATCTTTCACAAGATGTAAGTGATGAAAAAATTATGGTAAAACAAATACACAGTAAGCAAGTAGGTAATTGAAAAGGTGAAATCTGTTTATGCTTTAACGTTTTTCTTAGGTCAAAGGTCAGTTTTTGGACCACAGATCTAGATCAGAACAGGGTGAGATGCCGTCATTATATCTGGAGCCTAAGCCAGACAAGTGTAACAAGCCAGCGGACTTCATGGTAAGACAACGATTAAAAAAACTAGAAATTGAGACCGAGCTTGCGAAATCTTTTTTCTATAGCAGTTGCGTTTAGAAACATTGTGCCTAATGCTTTCTCCTCGGTTTGTTCCCTGGGTGATTCTCCCAATCGAGTAATAGATGGCGACATTATTAGCCGCTTATATTGATAGCAGCATTAAAAAAAAAAGTAAATAAAGAAAAATATTGTAAATAAGTCTAAAGTGTATATCCTTAAAATGCAACCAGAACCACCGGAGGACGGGCAGCAGAGTCTTCTTGGTTAACGGTGGTGAGCATTCCGCGATCCCCAAGCCGCCTGCCAAGCGTGGGAATTAAGGCAACACTCCTCTATTAAGGGGGAGGCATTCATCCAGCAGTGGTCGTTTTATGGCTGATGACGATATAGTAATTCTAAGATTACATTATAAGTAGAGTAATATAATAAATAAGTGTATTTTTCAATAGTTAATTATAGTAATAAATAATAATGAATCACACACTAAAATCTTACATAAGTAGATATATCCTTTAGTAATTTACTGAGGTATAATGAATGGAATACTGTTTTAAACTATAACGGTTGTTTACTAAAGTTCTATTATTATTAACGGGTTTTTTTAAATATTAAATCGGTAGCAATAGAAGCTACACTCTAAAACGTTAAAAATCTGTCTGAATTTACATTCACCTTACGTACACCCACACATACATCCTTAAATTTACCTTACGGTGATGTATGTCTGGTTACGGTATCAATGCTTTTGTTTATTATTGTACCTACTTGATTATACCTGTGTGATAAACTGTGCGGATTCAGTATATCTGTAGTATCAGTATAAAATTGCGTCTGTTTCATAATTATTTGGTGAAAAATGATTACTTTTAGCTAGAACAGTCATACACACAGTACCGTACAGCAGTGCGGCGCGGGCGCAGGATTTTGTTCGCATGTTCACAATTCTAGCACTGCTACTGTTAGTGGCAGGCGTGACGCTTACCACCAGGCGAACGTCTTGCACGTCTCGTCACTTGATTGTTAAAAAAATGTGTATTTAGTCTTGTATGTATTTAGTCTTTGTAATTTGTTGTAGTTAATAAAGGTCTATACCTAAAAAAACATGTATGTGAGGTTGCACCTAATTAAGCTTGCCGAGGGGAAAGTATTGTTTTTTGCTCCTGTTCACACTTACACAACGCCTTACCTCAAGATCGGATCAGCCCTTTAGCGTAGTAGATGTACAAATACCTATTTCTTCTTTGCCTTTAGTTGTGAAAAAAATAAAGATTCTTTATTAGTTTATAATATTAGTGTGATGCTGGCATAGTTCTTGGCTAATCGTTTCGTAATCTCAAATTTACTTTTTCACTATTCCTATGAAACAAGACAAGTAAATTTGAGATTACCAAACGACTAATCCTATCAAATTTCTCGTTCTTGCTTTTATTATTATTCCAATTTACATACCTATAAATTTATAAAAGTTCTAATTTACATACCTATAAATTTATAAAAGTAAGTAAGTAAGTTCGTATAGGCTGAGTGGCCAGCCCTAGTGTCAGATTTAATGTGCCGCCCGAAGGCTTCTGACATGGCTGACGGTTGTTGATATAGAAACTAGAACAAACAACCGGGACCAACAATTTAACGTGTCATCCGATCCACGGTAGCGCTCAGAAATAAATGCCACTCACGATCACCCATCCGAAGACTGACCGGACCGTCCGTTGCTTAACATCGGTGATCGTTTAGAGTCACCTAGACAAGCTACGCCACGAGCGCTACTTATAAATTTATTTTAATACCTCATTGATCCAGTACAGGCAATGCTGCGTATTCCCGCCGTTCTTCACTCGAGAAGTGGCTAAAATATGCGGAGCATTTTTTCAAGTAGTTTCTATTGATAAAATTAACAATATTACTGCACTGCGAAGAAATCCTACGACGGTTGTAAGTACCATCAAAGATACTAACACTATAATAAACTCATGTCTCTAGCAGGTCTGTATATTTTATTTTATTTATACGGGAATATTCACGTTTAATTAAATCGGATACTCCGACTATTAGTTTCGATCACGTCCGGTGACCTTATTCAAAGGGTGAAAACAGAGCCCGACGCGCGTGCGTCTGCGTCATGCTTCGCGCAGGTATATATAGCTACCACTTATCTATCCTTTTCATATTTTAATAAATTAATTAATGGGACCTGGATATATCCTAAAACTGCACCCAGAACCACCGAAGGACGGGCAGCGCCCTCTCGGCTAACGGTGCGGTGCCATCCCCAAGCCGCCTGCCATGCGTGCCTGGCGACCCCTCCCTAATTAAGGGGGACGCCTTCTTCCAGCAGTGGACGTCTTCTGACTGATGATGATAGCATCCTGATCCTATCTCCTGATTTTAAGCAAAGTTGCAGTCTACGATAAAGCACACCATAGCCTATAGTACGCGCACGAGTTGAATGTAGTCGGGGTCTGAGATGAAAGGGGTGAAGGGCATATTGTATCCAAACAGGAGAAATGGCTAAAAGAATTTTGGATATTGTGTTAAGAAAGGACAAATAACTTTTTTGACTTTCCTTTAAATTATTATTTCGGAAGGTCGAGTCGATTTAAATTATATTTATCAATATTTTATATTTAAATAATACAGCCACCACTTAAGCCAGCTTATTTTTGTGTAAGGGCATATGACATTTTGGCCTAGTTCATACAAAAAAAGTATGGGAAAATTAAACCATTTATAAACTGTTTTGAAAAATGTTTTTTTACTTGAAAGGAAATACTTTCAGATTGGGCCCATAAAAATTTAACCAAAATCGGTTCTGAATTTTTTTTTTCTCTTTGATGCTTTAATAAAATCAAATAACTAAAATAATGTTTCATCCAAGTAAACTAAATAGTGTAATTTAGCTTTCCTGTGACTTTTTAGTAGTGTTTACAGAAGTAGTCACATATTTGTTTAAAATAGCTTGTCGGGAGATTCCCTGACAGGTAAAAAAAAAGACGCTCATTGTAGATGGCGCTGACATGGCGCTGACCAGACGTGGCTGTCATTGTCAAGTTTTTTATTTTACTCCACAGATCAAAATTATTATGGTGTTTTTGACTGTCACGTATATTCAGCGCCATCTACCGAGTTAAAGAGAACTACATATTTTTTATTGCCAGTCAGAAAAGAAAGAAAGTTAATCTATAATAATTTTCTAGTGCGAACACTGGCAATGTGTTCTTCAGAAGTATGACCTTCTTAATTCTGACGATACAGTAGACGACGATAAATATTACAAGCATTTGGATAGATGGACAGAATTAAACCCAAGTTTCTCTGATGTGATGGAGAAAGCCAAGCGCCATTGTTTGGATATTTATCGAATGTTCATGCCATTGAGAGTCTGCGAGTTTTATGATTTACATGGATGCATAAGGAACTTTGTAAAAGTGGTAAAGTATATTAAATTATTCATAATATTTTTATCCAGCTGAGTTTTCAACCGACTTCAAAAAAGGAGGTTCTCAATTCGACTGTATGTTTTTTTTAAATGTATATTACGCGTTTCCCTCAATTATGTATCGATTTTGATGATTATTTTTTTGTTTAAAAGGACATACTTTAGAGGTGGTCCCAAATACATTTTATCGATATCGGTTCAGTATTTTCTTTAGTAGTAGTTTTTTAAATCAAAATTACTGGAACAAATCAAAATAACTGGAAAAAATATGAAGAAGTCAAATCAAAAGTCAATTTGAGGAAGTCAAAATTGAAGCCGGTTGTTCTGTTTTTTAAAACAGTATATTATTTGTCTTTATTAATATGCTCGTGTTAGAAGGTCAAATCGCCTAATATTAGGCGAAGATGCAGTCGACGATGATACCGATTTGCTAATGACACTCGAATTGATTTGCTTAAAAAAAAACTCGTGTTAAAATTTAGTAGTCAGTTGTTAAATATTAATACTATTAATATAATGTGGTCGATTTTGAAGGTTTAAGTTGACAGAACTAAACTAACTAAAGTATTGCTGTTTAGCTAACATGCCTCATAAAAAAGGGACAGCGATATTTTAATTAGTTTAGTTCTGGTGTCGATTCGGACGGTTTTAGTTGACAGTTCTAAACTAACTAAAGTATTGCTGTCCTTAGCTAACATGCTTAGTAAAAAGTTTACAGCAATATTTTAATTAGTTTAGAACTGTCAACTAAAACAGTCAGAATCGACCACTCTGTCAATTAAGCCTTCAAAATCGACCACAATATTAATGTATAATATTTTGTGTTGTCTAGTTTCCATGTTACAAGCTTTGCTTAGTTTGGGGCTAGGTGGCGCTGTGTGAAATTTCCACCAATGTTTATTTTATTTTAAATATAATTTGAAAAAAAAAATACCTTAGTTGAAAGACAGTATGAGTATAGGCTAGAAGACTGGTTTTTATTTATTGTCCTATTAAAATGTGGCCCATAAATAGCTGATTAATGAAAAGAAAATGAAAATCTGATTAAAAATAAGCAACTTATAAGCATTTTAATATCATGCTAGACAGAGAGGGGAAACAGCAAATCGTGACGTCACTTCTCTGTACGCCATATAAATTATATTCTGACAAGTAAGGCGTGACGTCATTTTTTGTTTTGTGGGAAAGGGACAGAGTTGTCTCTAACAAAAACTTTAAACGCTCATATATCAGAACATTATTAGCCGACAAATAATTTTTTCAATAAACATACTATATTTACTTAAATTCTTTATCAAAGCTATTGGTTTCAACGATATAAACATCAGTCATCTACCCTCTTTTCGTTGGTTATTCGTGAAATTAAACTATAAAAACAAAATAACTAGTATTGTATTTTGTGTTTTTTGCAATAGGTAGTCTTGGACACCTTTCTTATGCATGGCCCACAAAATTTAATTTTAATTTCCTGGAGCGTGATAAATAATTTATTTATGTAGGTTATGTTATATAGTCATAAATATGAGAGTAAGTGTATGAAGTGTTGCCACACTTGGTAATGTTTATGTTATTAATGCATGTATGCAGGTTCAAGTCCTGACGGCAACCCGACGACGCAACGACTTAATTATTAATACCTACATAAAGTGTTCTCCATTTTGTTACAGCAGTGTCCAGTGTTGTTCCCGACTAAGGAGTGCCATGAACTTAAAATATTTTTTGACGCATGCAGAGAATATTTTTTATAATAATTCATAAACATAATGATATTTCGAAACTCCTAGTTATAATTATTAATAAATATTAGAGTGAAATTCACCATATCATACCAGGAAATGATAGTTGGTTGGTTAGAGTTAGTGCTATTTCACACGCAACATCATTGAAGCCCATAATTTTATAAAACTATTGTTTGACCAACAAGTTTCCACTATTGTTATGTATCATGTCTGTCATGCGAACATAGTCAATGTAATAAAAATTCAAGCAATAAAAATATACGGATATGTTAATCTAAAATTTATTTTAAAGTCATCAAAACTAGATGATGGAACGACATTCATCATCATATCTTACAAACTAATTCTATAATACGTATAACACCTTACAAATACATTCAAATTTGCATTCATTTATACACTTGATATGGAACCAGGATAATGCCGAGCGATGGAAATTGCAACGTTTGGCAAGATACCTGAGATACACTTATTAATACTGTCACGTAAATGCTCATTGAACCACTTCTATCACACACACACCAGTATCGTCTTATCACTTTCCTTTTAGGAATGTATTAAAATTAGGCTAACAGTCTTTTGATCCTTCAAGGCAGAAGCCTCGGGTTGTATCGACCGACGTACAGAATCATGCCTGAAGGATTGTGTCTGACGAAGAATAGGAACGGTCGATCAAACTTTAACCGAGCTGACTGAACGCTCCTTGTGGGAACTCGAGCCTGTCTCGGTCGCAGATGTAATGGAAGGTGCATCGCTTCTCCTACATCATGAGGATCGTGGAAAGCTCTCTGATAGTCTCTTGGCTCATCCCAGTCTGCCCACCTTGATGTTCTACGATGAGCGACTGATAAAGTCTCAGGGTACTCCTCAATATGGTGCTGCTCATCAACAAAACCTTCACCGCAAGTCACAAACGCCGACAACTGAATCATGTCAGAAAGGTATAAATCTTTTGATGGTCCATTTAGCCCGCCCAAATCAGCGTGTTCGGAGTCAAATAATTCTTTCAGGCCCATTTCCCTCAAAGTCGAAGAAACATTGAACACTGATTTGTGCGAGAATCTAGGAATTTGTAGTTCCAAACCAACTCTTGGCAGTAAAGTTCTGAGAACGCGACTCCAAACTGATGTCACTGGGTCTGCATCTAGCAACCTCTGTTCTAGTTTTTCTAAATCATCGGCGTGTACAATGTTTCCTTGTTGCCCCGGCATGAGGAATATAGTGCTAACTATACTGTTGGTATTTCCTAAGGCCGCAGCTGTAGCATCGAGGACAGGATCGTATCCAGCTAGGAAGCCGCTCTTGTAGACTACAGCTGGGACGGGAACGAGCCGTCTTTGGCGCACGTTCGGAGACACCACGAAGTACATCTCACCGTCTCTCCCGTCAACTGATGTTCCAGTGCAGTCAGTCTGAAACGTATAGAAAATCTTTGGTTAGAAAATATTAATAGTAAAATACGTATAAGATGTAAGATACTAGCTCAATGGATGCAAGTAACATCTTTATCATGAAGAGCAATAAATGCCAAAGCTACATCGGCAATTTCAGGTAGTAGAGTTTAATTCAAAAAGAAAAATGACGCGTGGCCAAAATGTGAATTAACGTTATCATTTTTAAAAATATTTTGTGTTTCAATCGTTTTGCTACCTAACAAAAAAGGTAATTGCAAACTGACGCGTTTTCAAATCTTATGACTCTGATCTGCAAAAATCTACTGCATAAATTAGGAGTGCAATATATATTTATTACAAGTTTAGCTTCGCCCCGCGGTTTCATCCGCTATTCTTGGGAGATATATTAAACGTCATCAGCCATAAAACGCCCAGTGCTGGACGAAGGCCTCCCCCTTAATAGAGGGGTGTTGCCATAATCCTAACGCTTGGCAGGCGGCTTGGGAATTTAATTAGTATTCTTGGCAATTTTATTAGTATTTGGATAAAAAATATTTTGGCAAACTAATAGTGCCCAGCGGTTTCACTTATTATCTGCTCCAATAGCAAACTTCGTCCAATTAATATTCAGCAGACTCTATGAAGGTGATTGGGAACTAGTGTGAGCGAGCTTACCTGGAAAATGTTTGTCGAAAAAGCCGCAAGCGGTGGTTTCATCACAATACTATTCGTCTTCATAAATTCAGGAATCTTTCCCCATGTGTGTTTCTTGACGAGCAGGTTAGTTCTACGCCTAATAATGTCACTAATTAGTTTGAAATTAATTTCTTCAACATGTCCGCTGTAGAAATGTTGAGCTCTTTCTTTGTAGAATGTTAGAATTTTTCCTTTATTTCTGTCGCTAAAGAGTTCCCTTACAAAAGCTGAGACTGCAATGCCAGAATTAGTTGCTTGATCAATAGAATCAGAAATATTTTTCAAAGTAAAATGAGGGTTAAATGTAACCATGTCGTCGAGTTTCAGTATCTCGTTCATTTCTCCTGAAGTAGCTCCTTTTGCTCCCATAAACATCATAGCAAGCATCGATGTAATTGAGTAAGGAGATAAGACAAAACTTCGTTTTTTGTCGGTATTTTCAACAATTTTATTCCAATATCTGAAAGCTAGTTCATTACACAGTTCTGTAAATTGAGCGATGTCCTCTCCTAAGTCTTTTGTAGTAACTTCTAAGCCTTGATTTTCTTTAGAATACTCTAACAGGACGTTTTTATTTTCATCGTTACTTGAGTTAGATATACCATCTTGAGTTTTGTCTTTTGATACATCGTTACCTTTAGGAGGAATTACAGTAGGGATAAGTTTCCACGGCTCATTTCTGTCATTAGCTAGTTCTTCATCATTGACTTTCTGAATTTTCTTTTTAAATTCCTCTACTTTAGGTATAGTCTCAGCAGTTTTGTCTTTGTTGGTGTTCGAACTTGATTTATCTCCTACAGAAATTGTATTCTCATTCGATTGGATTGCACTTGCAGTATTATGGTGTAAAGTAGTAGTTAATTTCAGAGGTTTGGTCGATACTTCTACTTTAGGAGTTGTAGTACTAATAACTTCCAAATTGGGATCTTTGTGTTTTTCCGAATTGATCTCATTTTTATTTTCATGTGCGTCTTGTTGTTGTTGCCAAATTTCCTTGATTGAGTTATCTTTGTTATTTAGTGGTGCATTTGAATCATTTTTTGTCAAATTTGTGATTGCAGATCCAGATATTTTTATAAAATCTTTATCATCGTTGTCTTGTTCGTTGTTTTTAATTACTGAGCTCACTTTGTTACTGTTATGTGAAATAATTTTGGTACTATTTTTCTTTATAATTGGTTTTTCAGCAGTAACCTTTGTAGGTATTACTTTTTCTGTGGTAGTTTCGATAAATGTTTCCTTTTCAGTAGTCACTTTTGCAGGTATCTCATTATCCGTATTTGTTTTGTTTACTTCTTGTTTTTTTGTTTCTACAGGTATTTTTTGAGTGGTCACAGAAATATTCTTTGATATTAAGTTTTCAGAAATAGTTTCCAAAGTTATATGTGTTGTAGTTTCTAAGCTATTTTCTGTAGTTACGTCTTTGTCATTATTATCATCAAAGTTTATTTCAACTTGTGGGACGTCATTCACTACTTGTGACATTAAATCTTCCATGGATTCCGATAAAATTGGATCTATTGTTGTACTTTCCGACAAAAATGAAGCACTGGTGGTCAAAACCAAAGGTTCTATTGTGGTCACTATATCTGTTGTAGCTTTGATCGCCTCTTGTTTACTCGTTTCTTGATATTTTTCTTTAGTTATTTGTTGCGGATGTGGATCAATAGTAGAAATTTTGACAAAATTGTCTTCATTTTTATTTTTATTTTCGTCGCTTGGAATGTCCATTTCTAGATCTTCTTTGCTTTCCATATCTATAGCATTAATTTTAGTGGTATCTAATAAATTGCTACTAGTTGGTATAGGTTGATAATTATTTCCGAGATCGGATGCAATTTGGCTAATGCTCTGAGCAACATCAAACAAAGGTATAACTGGATCATCATCTTTTATTCCATGATGTCCAAAACTATGTTGAGAATTCTCAAGTGATAGAAATTCTGTAGACGAAACTGTTGTGGAAGGTGAAACTGATTGTGTAGTTATTGTAGTAATATTCACTCTTTCTAATTCAGGATTTCTGGTGGAAGCCGTAACGTATATTTTTTTGGTTGATAGTGTTGGAATTTTCGTAGTTGTTTGTAACTTTGGAAGTTCAGATGTTGAAATAGGCTGAGGTGGTTTAGTTGTGGTTGCAGGAGATCTTTTAGTCGTAGGAGCATACACAAAGGGTGCTTTAGTTACATCAACTGTTTTTTGTGTAGTTCTTTCTGTTACATAGTTCACGGTGGAAATAGGAATAAAGGTGCTAATTTTTTCAAATTCCGCATTAGGTTTAGCCGTAGGTATATCATTAGATATGTATTCCTTAGTTGTTGGAACTACAGTAGTTGTAGTTTGTTTCTTTGTGGTAACAGTAGTAAGTTTCGCCGTTGTAGTTTTTGGAATAGACGTAGTAGTTGTAGGTTTGGCTGTCGTTGTGGTTGTAACTCTTATAGTTGGTGGTATTTTAGTGGTCGTAGAACGAGGCCGAGTGGTTGTAAGTAACTTATTTCTGACTGTTGTAGTGCTTGACGGTTTTGGTTTTGGGGTGACTTTTCTCGTTGTTGTTGGTTTTGTTGTTGTTGTTGTTGTAGAACTTGCTAAGCTTGTTTTTGGTGGTTCTGCTAGTGTCGTTTTAGTTTCAATATTATCTTCTCTTTCTGTCGTTGTAATTTGATTACTCCCCTCTTTACTCGAAAAATGTACGTCGTCATTTTTGTTTAAGTTTTCCTCAAATGTTTCCGTATCTGGCCTAAAACTACTAGAAGTTTTTTCAGGGACAATGTCGACTCCAGAATTTCCAAATATTGACGGCAAAATTAAACTCCAAGTATCTGAAACATCAGGAGTATCCAAAGTAGGCTGTACTGGAGGCTTATTTTTGTGCGCTTCCATTTGAGCTTTCAATACATTTTGGACATTTGTTACCACGCTATGTACTTTAGTGTAAGGAGGCTGACTGAAATTGAAAGCTATAGTTGGTTGATTATCATTAGTAAAAGTCACTAAGCCATCTGAGTCTTCTCCTGCAGCTACAATTGCTTGTATTTCTTCTAATGTCATAAGTCTTTTGACAAGGTCTCCGGATTCATCAAAGGTGTAGAACTCGTATTTGTCGGGAGTTAGGAGATTTATTGGACTGCCAACAGACGCTGGCATGTCCGACGGTGGGGGTAACGTATTGCCAACTGCGTCAGCGATGAAAGGCTTCGTACGTCTGAAAAATAGAGAAACATCGAATTATTTAAATGTATTTGTTGTTATTGTAGCTACGTACCCGTGTAGAATATATAGGTAAATTAAAAAAAAAAAACAAGAATAATCGAGAAAAAAAAGTAGAAAGAAATGGAGCATTTTAACTCTAGGCTAATCTGATTTTTTGATTTGACTCTAGACATCCATCGGTCAATCCTATTTGTGTTGTTGATTGCTTGTGTTTTGTGCTTTTGTGATCTAATTAGTTAGATTGTAGGAAGGACCTTACTTAGAAATACTATTTAAGTTAGGGAACGTTGTTTAACTTCTGCACAATATAAAAATCAAGTGCGCGATACCTCATTTAACTTTAAGAGTTATTTTTATGTGTAGCCTTAAGATACTTGCTAAAAAAAATTGAAGAACAAGTACACATTTAATTCTGTCTTCTAAAATGGGACGTTATGGGACCACCTCGAGACCCTTTTCAACAAAATAAAAAATATCATAAGCCAGGCCTTCACACTTCCAAAATCAACGGAGGTCGGGCAGCAGCGTCCTCCGGGTTACGGTTGTTGAGAATTCTGCGATTCCCAAGCCGCCTGCTAAGCTTAGGGATTATGGAAACACCCATATTAAGGAGGAGGCCTTCGTCCAGCAGTGAACATCTTCTGGCTGATGATGACGAGGCCTTCACACTTCACGTATTGGTCCATATCTTGAAAACGACTGAACTGATTTTTATTAAACTTGAATTTTCCCTAAAGTGGAGTAAAAAATAAATTTTCATAATTTGATAAATATTTTAGGAGAAACTCGTGGGCAAACAAACAAACATACACCTATACATTTTTATATATTTGCTTGGAAGCCCTAATAGATTATCTTATGTTAATTATATTGTAGTTTCAATATCATTACTTAGGTACATAGATACCTACGTGTCGAATTGATAACCTCTTTGAAGTTGGTTAAAAATACTTATTTACTGCATTTAAGTTTTTTTTTACCAAATAGGAAGGAGCACACAGTCATTTGACAGACATTAGCAAAGCGACGACACTACATTTTATTGACGTCCCTCACAATAACAATTCCATGGAATACCTATAAAAAAGATTCAATATTATTATAACATAAATTAAACTATTATTAAAACATTAATCAAACGATATAAGAGACCGTTTAAAGTATCTATAGGTAGAAAACCTAATATTATTATTATTCTATATTTAATTAGGATTCAAAATAATGAACTACCTGTTGTTAGTTCCATTTTTATCGGCAAGCACGCCGAGCGCAAAAAGCAGCAGACAGAGAGTCACCCGCATCTTGACCATCCATACAACACCATGCGCCTGGAAATTAAAACATAGCACGTATTAGCATTGCATCAAAATAAGAAACATGATTCCTAAAAGGATTGCTGCATTTTTTGTAATAGCTTTGGGTGGAGACACGAATTTAAATAATTTATCATAATATCAAAATAGTAAATTTTGTGCTGGTAGAGTTCTAGATAACTACATTGCATCAAAATGTGTTTCATCATTGTTGCATCAAAATGTGTGTTTCATGATCATTGTGTTTTTGTAGTAGTAGGACTCTACTTCAGAGTCCGCCTGGGGAAGTACCACACCTTTGCCAGTTATTCAACCGCCAAGCAGTAGTGTGCAAGCATTACTGTGTTCCAGTTTAAAGGGCAATGTTACCAGGGAAATTACTGGGTATAAAGAAATTTAACATCTAATATCTCAGGGTGACGAGCACAGTGCAGTGCGGCGCAGGATTGCGTTCGTAAGTTCACAATTCTGGCACTGCTACTCTGTTAGTGGCAGGCGTGACACTTGTCCTGTCTTGTCTTGCTCGTCTCGTCACTTCAACGTATAAAAAAACCAGAAAATTAAATAAGTAAATAATACTTAATATTCAACGACGTGTAATTACTCCATGCTTCACCCAGGTGGAGAACCGAGGTGGAGCACGGGTCCGTAACCTTTTAAAAGCACCTGTAAACCATTTTATTGGCAATATGTACCTACCTACCTACTTAGATAAGTAGTGTTTCAAGTACATAGTTTTTTTAAGTTTTAGTGTTTCAGAAATACTTATCCAAATAGAAATAAAAATATGTTAACAGAACTAGGTAATTCATTTTCTCTTCCTATATGTGCGAATGTATAAATCGACCCAATTTACTATTATGTATGATATTGCAACAAACTATCGTGTACATAATTATGAATCTTATTATAAGGAATCTGCTATCGTGTTTCCTATAACCTATGATGATCGCCAAGTTACAAAACGAACTGTAAAATTGTGAATAAACCAGTTAAACGAGATAAAACCACGGTCATTGTCGCGTAAACTAGAACTAGTTTTACGCTGCTGTCACGTCAATAATTTATTTTTGTTCGTCTACCAACGCTGCTTTTACATTGACATCTTTATAAAGTTTCTCTCTTTTATTGTGTTGGGTATTGTACTTTGCTTTATTGTCGTATTTAAGAGTCATTTCTCTGAACTCTCTCTGAAGTGCGTCGGTTCCGTTGTGTTTTGACAAGTTGTTTGCCCACAAAATATCTGGGACACCTGCTTTCTGGGAGGTCAATACACTTTTATGAAGTAAGTTTAGGTTTGCATTATGTAAGATGAGATTAATTACTAAGTTAAATAATAATGCTAAATAAGTATGTATTGATTACTTATGTAGTTATTATTGCATTCGAAATGAATTGAAAGATTGAATGAATTGTATAACAGCGTATCAATTGATCTGATCTGAACTGCGAGGCCTTCGTTCAGCAGTGGACATCTCCGGGCTGATGATGTTGTTTCAACTGATCGATTATCACGTATAAATATTCTAAGGATTAGATATCCATTATATTTCCAATTATTTAATATTATTATCATCATCAGCCCGGAGACGTCTACTGCTGAACGAAGGCCTCCCCTTAGACAGCCACACTGTACGACAACCTGCCATTTGCATCCACCGGTTGCCCGCGACTTTTACAATGTCGTCGGTCCACCTAGTGGGAGGCCTTCCTACGCTGCGTCTTCCGGTTCGCGGTCGCCAGTCAAGAATCTTTCTTCCCCATCGGTTGTCAGTTCTTCGAGCGATGTGGCCTGCCCATTGCCACTTCAAACCTAGCAAGCTATGTCGGTAACTTTGGTTCTTTGGCGAATATCCTCGTTCCGGATTCTATCGCGCAAAGTAACTCCGAGCATAGCTCTCTCCATTGCCCGTTGCGTGACTCTAAGTTTCTCCAAAAGGCCAGGAATCACAAAACACACACACACTAAGTCACAAGGACCTACCAAGGCCAAAAAACACATGATCCATACATTTTGTAGAGAGCGAATGTTTTTTTTTCTATGGAGCGCCTAATATTTTTTCTTGAATTCTCGTTTGGCCCCATACTTAAAGCTACACAATAATGAGTACCTACATAATAATGGAATAGACCCGAGTATGTCCTAAAAATTTTTGGTATCCAGAACCACTGGAGGACGGGCAGCAGCGTCCTCTTGGTTAACCGGGGATTATGGCAACTCCAATTAATGGGGAGGCCTTCGTCCAGCAATGGTAATTTTTGGCTGATGATGATCACAACCATTCCGCGTAGTCACGTGTTAATTAGGCATCTCTGACGTCTTAAGATTTCGTAGAGCTTTAGTTTCAACAGAAGCCTACGGTAGCAAGGTACCGCAAGAGCACACCACGCTCTGCTGAGCACAGACAATCGCACGTAACCCGTTAGCGATGCGCCTGCGTTTGAGAACCTAACATAATAACCAACTGAATAATAAAGCACTCTATACTACAGTACCGAACCTTTTAAGATTTGGAAAAATATTGCTCGATCAAAAAGTTATCAATGAAGTACTACATTTAGTGCAGAATGAGAATCGTCGTCGGATTTGAGGGTGCAACTTATACAGAACAAAAGGGGATGCTATTTAAAAATCGTAGCGTTTGTTCACTTTTTAGGTTTTATTATATACAGAGAGAGCTAGATCCTCCAAGTGTTGACACAATCAAATTGTTGAAATGCAATTATTTAAACTGAAAGGAAAAATTAAACAGTGACGTTTTGAGCTCTGTAAGTTTTTGAATAAAATGTAATACGAACATACTAAGATAAGATAAGATAAAAAGAACTTTATTGAACAACACAATACATATATACGTAAATACTAGACATAAAAGAGAACAATAATTAAGTATAACATTTAAAATTAGTATTCAACCGACTTCAATTACTACAAGTGGATTATACACTTTGGATTTTGGAATTAAACTAGGTACAGACTAGGTTCTGTTTTCTTTTAAATGAAATAAGCAGTCGTGCGTTTGACCGCCGCATTCCGGAAAGTTTTGTAAATCTTAGAGCGCAGCTAGCTCAGCATATTTTTCGATTGTAACTGGACTGGTTTGTCTAGCGAGTTGCAGAAATTTACTTTATACTCTGTGCTTTAGTCTTTCAGTTTTGTCCTAAAAATAAGATAGTGACTTTCTCACTCAATTGTTTTGGTTAGGTTTTTGTAGGTACTTTACTGAAATGCGCAAACTAAATAGAAAAAAGAACAGAACTTGAACTTTTGGTCGATCTATAGTACTGACTCACTTTGCAGTATTCTTTGACCCACCGACTAATGTCGGTCCGATCTGTCATAATGACTGACATTGACATGCAATGACGTAACGGTTATGTGGGTCACGCAAGAACAATGACTTACTTGTATTTTTAGGCCCAATAATCACCTGTGTGTCGTGGCGTTGAGTGGGTTTTGAGCCTAACGTTTTATTACTAAGGTGTTCGTTTGTGAACTTTATTAATAATAAAATAAAATAATATACAAAGTATGTGAAATATAATAGTTGCCCAAATTAAAATGTATCTACGCGATTATGTTTGCTAAGTTAGCTTTGATTGGTTGAATTGTACTATCTGTAATTCTGTTGAAATAAATGTAAAATAAGAAAATGGTGTAACTAAATTAGTACAGGATGTCATTGAATTCATTGGCATTATCTAAGGAGTAATTCAATTCATCATAATGGGCAACTTGTACCATGAAACCAACCCCTACACGTAAAAAAAATTGGCTGTTCCATAAAATAATGCAATTACGCACGACAAATTGTATGGAGTAGCTTTTATATTTTTCACAACACATTTGCTCAAATAGTACATTTACGAAGCCTGCATACATCGTTCGAAAGTTGAATATTACGCACCATACAACGGAGCGTGCAGTAAAGTAGGTACTGTCAGCTAAGTACCTTTTTTACAGCACGCTCACTGGTATAGCGCCGTGCGTAATCTTTACGGTATTTTATTAATTTCCATAAAAATATACAAGAATTCCACTAGTTTCATATTACGAGAATAAATAAGCTAAATGATCGAACTTCCTTGGAAGCGCTTTTGCGCAAAAATAAATTGAAAATGAGACGAAAGATGTAGTTCTTTCACCACGCGCACGTAGCGCTATTTGTTAATTCGCGCCATTTCTCTCTAGGAAGATTATGGCGTCGCACTTTGTGTATTTGCCAGTGTCAAGTATTTATTTGCATCAATTTTTTTATAATTTTCAAGTCGAATGAATTTAAGTCACAGTCAAAGTCACAGTCGCGTCCAGTCGTGCCCTAGTAATGTCATGTCAACTTTGCTACAAGCTACTTCGCAGTTTTGGAAACAACACGAAAAGACACTCATTATTAGAAACGTTTTAACGAAGACGAACTTTAAAACGAAGTTTTTTTTTCTTCTTTCCTCCTAGGAGGATTATGTCATCGCACTTTGTGCATGTGCCAGTGTCAAGTAACACAAGAACATAACAAAATAATCTGTTTTCTCGCAAATGTGTTGTAAAACGTTGTATGGCACTCGTGCGGAATTGGTTTTTACAATATCGTGACTATGGTATAAGCCCTCGACTTCATCTCGGGCTTACATTCGTCTACTCGTTTGTAAAAACTAATTTACCGCACTAGTATCATAAATAACTAATAACAATAATAGTTAAATATGGCAAAACTTAAATAATCTATGTAGATAATAAAATACAGTCACTTCTAGCCTTACTTAAAAACGTTGCTAAATTTAAATAACGCTTGTTAACTTAAAAAGCATCGTTCTTAAATAAGGCTCAGTACCAGGGTGTATATTCAGTACCTACTTAGTGTGCGATCAAAATTCGTTTCTTACGTGGTTTAGCCGAATCACAACACCATAATTATAATTAAACTAACATAACAAGGCTAATAAATACCAGGATTCTAACTCCAATAACATTGCCCTTTTCGAACAATGTTATTTCATGCAAAATATTGCAATGAGAATTTCTGTCCACATTCGCGAGGGAAATGTCAAGTGTTCTGTATTTTTAATTTTCTCTTTTATAAGTCGTAATTTTATGGAAATTTAGTTCACAGTTCATGCATAATGCACGCTTGTTTCATGTTGTTTAAAAAGAACGTAATTTGGATAAGTTACTACAATGTGCCGTTTATAAAAATCTATTCTAAGAGATTTAGTTATTCGAATTCATTTGTTTATAAAAAATATATGAAAATGTATAAAATTTTGTGATAATACATTTTGACCCTGGGTATGTCCTTAAACTGCAACCAGACCCACCGGAGGACGGGCAGCAGCGTCCTCTTGGTTAACGGTGGTGAGCCTTCTGCGATCCCTAAGCCGGCTGCCAAGCGTGGGGATTATGGCAACACCCCTATATTGGGAGGCCTTAGTCCAGCAGTGGACGTCTTATAGCTGACGACGACATTTTCATACTTTTTTGTAAACAGTGGCCCACAGATCTTAAAAGCAAACCCACACGAACAATTGCGTTGTGTTTTTCAAAATTTGAGCCACCTGAACAGATCTTAAATAAAAAAATTAAAGCTACAAATTTTAATTTGTTTATAATGATATTAAGGATTATGTGATGGGTAGTTTGCACCATTTATATTATTTTGTAGTTAGGTACGCGGAATAGTATAGTACTAAACCAAGAGCTTATTGCACTACCATTAGGCACAACTTTTACTATTGAATCAACACTGAAAAAAAAATTGAATCTTAAAGAAATGTAAGAAACAACTGATTTATTTTTTGCGATTGGGTTGATTTCGGTTGTTGGGTTGAGTTGTTCTTGATGATGAGTATTAATGGCTTCTTATCGGCTTGGTATGGTAATAGGGTCGATGACTGATGTTTATATCGTTGAAACCAATAGCTTTTATAAAGAAGTTAAGTAAATAAAGTATGTTTATTGAAAAAATAATTTAAATCGCTTAATAATATTCTGATATGTGAGCGTTTAAAGTTTTTGTTAGAGACAACTGTCTCCCTTTCCCACAAAACAAATAATGACGTCACGCCTTACTTGTCAGAATAGAATTTATATGGCGTACAGAGAAGTGGCGTCACGATTCGCTGTTTCGGCTCTCTGTCTAGCATGATATTAAAATGCTTATAAGTTGCTTATTTTTGATCAGATTTTCATTTTCTTTTCATTGATCAGCTATATTTATGGGCCACATTTTAATAGGACAATAAAAAAACCAGTCATCTAGCCTATTCCGAATAACCCTGTATAGCCAAGTAGGCACACATTAGGTTGGTCTAAAGAGGTTTCTTTGCAACCAACTTGAGACTAACTTCGGATCTCTAATTACAGTAGTTCGCGACTTTCTATACGAAGCTTGTGCTAAGAAGTTGCATAGAGACCACATAGAGCTTGCAAGACGTAGTGAGCAAGTTCGTACTCACAAAGTTGGAACATTTGGCACAGTTCAAGTTACAATGGCTGTGAGTAATGATGTTGTTAGGGAGTAAACGAAAGTTTTTTTGTGAAATGTGAGTTAAGAAAAAAAACAAAAAAAACTACCTATAATTACATATAATACGTGCGTTTATTTATAATATTATATTGTCAGCCGAATTTCCAAATTTAAATCAATGACACTCTTGTGTACTGTGTGTAGCTACTTTTATAGTTGTAGGGCTCTAATGCAGAGTCCGCCTGAGGAAGTACCACATCTTTGCCAGTTATTCAACCGCCAAGCAGTAGTGTGCAAGCAGTAGTGTGCAAGCATTACTGTGTTCTGGTCCAGTAATCTTTGGTAACATTGCCCTTCAAGCAATTTTACCATAGATAAATTACTAGGTATGAAGAGACTTAACATCTAATATCTCAGGGTGACGAGAGCAGGATATATGCGCAAGTCCGCTAGTGTTATGGGCAGCTTAGTGTACCCAATAGGTGAACCACGGAAAGAAACGGTTCAAATAAGGTATAAAAAAATCTGCCGATTTATAAAATATGAGTGCTGAAGTAACAATCATAAATAAAATCAATCGAATTGAAGACCTCATTCTTTTTTGAACTCGGTTAAAAAGGAAGGACGTGGGACTTGGGGCGATCCTGTGGGGCGATCAATGGGTGTTATACGGGTACATTGAATTATGCATACTTAGTACACCTGGGTGATCCAAGGGTACATATAATTACCTATAGTACACCTGGGTGTTCCATGGGGATATTTAATGACCCGTAGTACACCTGGTGTTCCACATATTTGAGATCTTCTACAGATTTAGCCACCTTCAGCCTAGAAATACGAAATGAATGAGAATGTTAAAAAGGTATCAATGCATCAATAAAAACTAAAGATTCTGGTCCGGTTTGGTCTTCCCAGTCTCTATCTTCATTAAGCTCAGACGGAAGCGCAGTCGGCGGACGAAGGTAAAAACTCACCAGATGCTGCGTTGCTATTTTATGTAACCCTATTAGCACGTTTAGAACGAGCAAATCCGTATCAACTACCTACCTAACTACAAACCTCCCAAATCACTTTCTGGCAACCATCTGATAACTTAAATAAGTATATGCTGGTTATATTATATGTTTTATTTTTTATTATATTTTATATTATATCTTCTGGTACCTATTTACTTTTACCAGTCAAAAAGTATAGACATAATTAAAAGGGTAAAAAAAACTCTAGGAATGGGTAAAGCAAATTTTATATGCAAGATGAGATTTTGATTAGCCCATAAAACTAAAATGCCATTACAAGATTACAATAAATTGTATCGCAACAAAAAGACGCAATCATGGGTAATGTAGCTTAATGTATGAAATTGCGATCTCATAACTGCCAAGGTTTAAACCCACCAGACTCACACTGAGAATAAAGTGAAGAAAAAACTACACTACATTTTAAAGACAATAGTGAATAGATTATTTTTCTAGATAAACGAGTTCTTTATTTGGATCTTGTCGCGGCTTGAAACTCCCGCTTTATCAAGGCTACCAATCCAACAGCCGACGTCAAGATTGTTTCTCCGACTACCGACAGAAACTACCCTCCACTAACTGTTTTTATTACATAACTTTAATATGTCAATTTCACTCTTTGCTTGCTTCTTGCTTCATCGTCTCTCATATATATACTGTTTTAACAATTCCCAAAATTGAAATACAATATAGCTTTCACCATATTCTCGGGTTTTATTTTTAACATATGAAAGGAACTCACAGTGTCTCGGCGAAGACAGATAGAATAGATCCCTTCTAATACCACTGGTATTAGTTTAAGCGTAATTAATTTCTATTCCCAACGAATACCACCCATAAACGAATCCCAAAACAAATTAAATATGGTATGCTGTACAGTCGGTAGTAAAAATGCTTTTAAACGTGTGGATACTGTTGCTTTTTATCGATTGTTAGCATGTGCTCTTTGTCTCGATTGCTAGAGCATACTTTACCTTGTCTGTGCGTATTCTGATTCATTCGAAACCGCTCTAGCTTTGTATCTAATAATAAATGCCATCTAATAGACCGATATGGACCTGGGTATGTCCTTAAACTGCAACCAGACCCACGGTCCCACACCCACAGAGGACGGGCAGCAGAGTCCTCTTGGTTAACGGTGGTGAGCATTCTGCGATCCCCAAGCCGCCTGCCAAGCGTGGGGATTATGGCAACACCCCTCTATTGGGAGGCCTTCGTCCAGCAGTGGTCGTCTTATGGCTGACGATGACGAATAGACCGAGATTGCGATATCGGCAATTATATCTCATCAAGTATTTCAAACCGGTACAGGCATGAGGTAAAATAGGTATAGGCACGTAACCTATACAAGTACTAGAAGACCTTATTTTTCTCCTATACAAAAACTGTCCGAACCCAGATGTGATTATTCTTTGCCTATCTAGTCAGGCCGGTTTTTAACTCCCAACGCAAACAGAGGTATGTTATAAGCTTCACCTGTACCTATGGTAACAGTCTGTGGTATTGTAGATCCCAACCGAATGAACCGATTTTGGTTTATGTAGTTTTTTTAAATATATAATTTCAACTCTAAATATTATTGTGGGTTTTAAGCTTCGATGGATCGTTTGATAAACGCAGTTCAGTTCGCTCGTGAGGGGTTAATATTTGATTGCAAGATTGAATACGTGAGAAGGAAGAACGCAAGCGTGTCTTTGCAATATGAGTTAGATTCAGAACCGTTTCGCGCATGAACTGTTCCAATTTGCCAAATGTTTATGGCGTAACTTAAAAGAAGAGATATCAATCTCTTTGTAGCATTCAAAACGGTTGAACCAAATAGATAGCCGAAATTCTTATGACTTGCAAAATATTGTTAGCGCATCGTTGCAAGAGATTATAATGTTGTTGCAAACTTAACTGCTTTGCAACTTTGTTTTATTAAGTATCAATCGTAAACAAATAACAAAGTAAAGCACCTATAAAATACGGCGATAAAAACCAAAAAACACACATAACGGTAAACTGAGCGTAACAATAAGAATAAACATTCATTCGAAACTGTTCTACTAACCATTTTTGTAAACTTCTATCACCAAAGCAACGGTCGTTTTCGGGGCCTAGCTACCAAAAAACGTGAAATAACGTTGACACAATTAAACCGTTGTTGTTTTAACAAAAAGTTGAGCAGAAATTCTATAAGCAGTGAATACATAACCGAGCCTGAGACTATAAACAGTTCATTGATTTGTTTAATTGTTAGTATTAGGCTCTGGCAAAAAACATACAATCGAATTAAGAAACTGCTCTTTTTTTGAAATTGGTTATTAATTACACTAATGAGCATTCAAATTATTGAAAGACGGCTATCTGCCACCCTTATATCGTGTATTTTCTATGGATACGTATATACCTAATGTTTTATTTAGTTTTTTATCCGAACAAGCAATGAATGGAACAAGCTCGCTTTCTTGTTTTCTAAGAGTTATAAATCTAGATCTTTTCAAGGTCAGTGTGCATAGGTATTAGGGACCTGGGTAAGTCATTAAACTGCAACCAGAACCACCGGAGGACGGGCAGCAGCGTCCTCTCGGTTAACTCTCGGTCTGTGATCCCCAAGCCGCCTGCCTAGCGTGGGGATTATGGCAACACCACTCTATTAAGGGGGAGGCCTTCGTGCAGCAGTGGAAGTTTTATGGCTGATAACGAGGTGCACAGGTACTCTCTTAATCTGCGTGGTTCATCTTCGACCACATCGCTGCTTACTAATAGGCGAGTTAAAAAGTTGGTGAAACGCGAACTTATTAGGTGTTAAAAATATTTGAAATTCAGTGCAACGGATCAATTATTATATTATCTATTGTGTCATGGGTTTGTTTTTTAATTGGCTCATGTGCTCGCGTGTGACATCCATCACGCTTCGAGCCTCATTTTTAAAACATACGCAAAGTTATTATTTGGAATAAGGTTTAATATCGTTTGAAAGCCGGCTCCGCTCGCATGCGCAACTTTGCGTACGATTCAAAAATAAGGCCCCAGGCGTGAAGGCGGTCACACGACCGTCCCTGATTAAGCGAAGATGCAGCCTACGATGGAACACGTTTGCCTAGAAGAAATACGCGACATAGGCGTTACTTTGTGGAAGTTCATTTTAATCCAACTGTTATATACTTACTGTATCTCTAGAGTATTTCCGCTGTACTATCGTATCGAGTACTAATAGGGATAGGGGGTAAATACTCAGTTTCCATGAAATATTTACGTGTTTACGTAAAAATGACGTGATTAATGATTTGTTTCAGATTGAATGATTTTTTGTTTCAGGCTTAATAACTTTTTATTACAGATTAGATTATCACGTTAGTAGTTTATGGAAACTGATTATTTAGCCCACTATATCTATACCTACTCGATACGATAGAACAGCAGAAATACACTAGAAATACAATTGGATTTTATCTTAATATATTTGAGCTCAACCTCTGTATAAACGAGTACTAGCACCAGCTCGGTCTAGCTGAAAGTAAAGGCTTGTAACGGTACTCTGATCGTGACAAGGGTCGACGAACTACGCAGGCTCGCTTCTCGTATTTGTGGAAAAAATATAATTACTATAGTAACCTGGCTGGCTCTAAACAGGTGCAAAGTGAGAATCATCTCAATAATATTTATCAATGCAAATATAAAAGTTATAAATTTTAAGTAAAGAAATAAATAAAAAACTTAAAAAGAATACTAAATACTTTAAAGTTTTTTTTGTTCTATCAGTTTATTTCTTTACTTACTTTAAACTTTACTTTACCGTTCTAAATAGGTTTATATTAACATGTAAATTGACAATTCATCAATAAATGATGATCATGATGATATGGATGTTCGAGTGAAGAGGATGTTATGCTAGGTTTTCGTTTGACCACGCCCTGCCCGATGTAAAATTATGGTGTGTTATAGGACTGAGCACGCTTACCTAGAAGTAACATTTTTACTCTAGATTTAAAGTTAGGCTCCGATAGAGTTCCAAAAATCGTTGCTTTGAGCATAAAAAAGTGGCATCCAAACGCTTTGCGCTTACAAATAAATTAGAATAAGAAACAGAAATTTGATTGGCCATAAATAACTATGAATATTCGGCAATATTATTAATGCTTGGCAATATAAAAAAAAATAGTTCAATTACATTTAGCAAACCAATACATGTACGACTAGCACTAACTTAAGCCTTCAAAGCTTACGTTGCCTCGACTAAATGTTACCTTACGGTGCCTCTCCACTATTTATTTTAAAAACACTCTCGTAAACGAGTAGTCTTCAGTCGGTAGTGCATGCATTAAGCTAACAGTCAAGTGTACCGTACTAAGTGGTATTGCTAACTTAAGTAGCGTCACTAACTTAGTATCGCTAACTTAACTGGCGTCACTAAATGATAAACTGCAGCCGATGGCTTGATTGTACCGGTCGGTGATTCACTTTGAGAACTTTGAAAGTTAAGACAGCCGTCCTCTGCTAACAGAGCTAGCTTTATAGATATCAACAAACTGAAATCCGTTGTAAAAGGTTCTAAACGGTTTTTGGCAAACCTAGTTTAAGCTCTGAGACTTGGAGTTATATAAGCGTTACAGTGGGCACTTGGACAACGATTGAAAATGAAAAGCCGAAGATTGGGCTAAGTACTATATACGTTGGGAGAGGGATTATAGGGCTGTTATTGACTTCATGAGCAATATCTTAGAGGTTCATTGAACTCATCACAATGAACATCTTTTACTATGAAATTAAAGCGGAAATCATGAAAAAAAAACAGCTGCTTATTTAGTTATTGATTTTTTTGCGTGGGACAGCCAATTTTTTTTGTCGGTTTCAGCGTTAGTTTCATAGTACAAGTTGTCCATTATGATGAGTTCAATGACCCCCTTAGATATTGCTCCTGAATTCAATAACAACCCATAGACTTGGGACCTGTATTAAGCCGAAAGGGTTATACAAGTACACCCCAAGTCAAAGTTTTTTTTTTTTTTTTAATGTATTCTAATGGGCTGTTGTTGGTTTGGAATCATGACAAATAATCATCAGTAATTAAATTTATGGAACTGTTTATTTATTTATTGCATTATTGGCACCGTACTAAAACTTGTTCACAAAGCTGGTTACAATAACCTCCTTTCGGCCATACCTACGCAGTTTGGAGTTCTCATTTTAATACTTTTTAGGGTTTCGTATACAAAGGCTGTCCAAGAACTAATCCCATCACTTCCTACCTACGTCCTATCCTACCTATCCTGTCCTATCACTAAGCCCACAACGTATGTTTGTCTTCCTGTCTTATAACTACGTACAATGAGCTGTTAGGAGTCGATTGAAATAATCACAGAAAATTCGTTCCCTCAGGATTGATAAAAAAATCCAGAAAATTGCCTCAAGAAGTTTTCATTCACCGAAAGCCCAGTGGTAGGTTTAATTAGTTTAGTTTTAAAATTAAATTAAGTAACAAAAAATAGTTTCGTTTGGTTTTTTTTTATTTTTTTTTCTTAAATCCTACATACATTCGAAAGATTGGTAAAGGCTCGGTAACGACCCCGTAAGCCTTCTCTCCCAAGAGGAGTCTATAATATCGTCTATAAATACTCATTAAAGAGGAAATGCAACCTTCAGTCCTTTCCTACAGTGTTGCCAGTTTAATGTGCGTACAAAACTAATTTGAAGGCGGGAACACTGTTTACGTTTTAATTACGTTCTCAGTTACCCAGCAATGCTTTCATAGTTACAACAACATTGTTAATAATGTCGTTGTGACAACAACTTCTAAGTGAGAAGTTCGAAGGAGAAACTTTAAGGAGACTTGGTTGGGAACCGTTCTTAACACATGAGTTAGGGTGACGTCATCAACTCAATGTTTTAGTATTTAAATCTTAGTCAGAGTCTATACAACCTAGTTTTTTAGGCAATGGCGTGACGAGACGAAGCGAGACGTTCGCCTATAAGTTGTGAACAGTGCCAAAATTGTGAACTTGCCAACAAAATTCTGCAACGCTTTGTACCGCGCTCGTAACCCTGAGAAATTAGATGTCAAATCCCTTCATGTCCCGAAACTTCTCTGGTAACATTGCCCTTCGAACCGAAACAAATGTTAAATGTATGCTGCTGGGTGGTTGAACAACTGGCAAAGGCGTGGTACTTCCGACGCGACCTCTGCAATAAAATCCTACCCAACAAACACTCTTCCTAATACTCGTAGTAGATTATGCACTAAGGAAATAAAGCAGTGTTTACGTTGCGGGCGGCATATTGAACCCTGAGCGTAACGAGGGAGTCTAGAGTGTAGCGAATTATATAGAGTCCTGAGTGAAGCAAGGGGTTCAAGCTGCCCAAGACTAAGACAGGCTTTATTCCAGAGGAGCATACTCTACTTTTCACACCTTCTGCGACACAATAAAAAGCCAGGGCTCCATAAATTAAAATTCACTGTCAATCACAGGAGCAAATACCGTCTTCACATTTTTCATCATCATAATCAGCCTACCACAGTCCATTGCAGGGCATATACCTCTCCCAAGGCACGCCTATCAGCCAGATTTCTAATGCCAACTGTCCTACATTAAGTATATCGTCACTCCATCTAGTCTCACAGGGTCCTACGCTGCGTTCAGAATAATAATTATTTATTTACGTAAAGAAAATTTTGAATTGTTGGGTTTTATGGCATGGATTTATATAGATTAAGGGTCAGAGTGAGACCTGAGCTAATTCGAAATCAGAATTTTACCACCATTCGGGTAAAAGCGCTGGGCGATGTAGTTAGCATTCGCTCTCATTTCAATTTGGACCTCATTAATTATTTGAATTCTTGCTAAAACCGAAGTTATTTAAAGACTCATTGTGTCACAGCTTTGCAATAGTTTTGAACTGGAAAATTAGGTCGAAAGTTTCGTGGTCCAATGACGTCATGACCAAAATTCGTGCCATAAGCCAGATAGTTGCAAAACTTATCTACTACATACTTAGACCTTCTATTCTAGACAAACACTACGTACCTACCTACTAGTGAGGCTTGGATACGATGTTTGTCAAAAGATTATTAGGTGTTTTGATTCGACGTTTTTTAGATAATCAATCATCATCATCAGCCAGAAGACGTCCACTGCTGGACAAAAGCCCCCCTTAATAGGAGGGGTTGCCATAATCCCCACTCTTGGCAGGCCACTTGGGGATCGCAGAATGCTCGCCACCGTTAACCGAGAGGAGGCTGCTACTCACCGTGCCCCCGGTGGTTCTGGATGTTTTTACTGGATGGTTTTAGAACATACCCAAGTCCAGAGAATGACTGCATAATAATTCATATTAATGTTATTCATTGCTCGGCAAACTCACCCCTTTATGAGGGAAATACCCTTACATTGAAAAATCACCGACGAGAAAAAAGTTCTAAGTATGAAATGGTACCTATAAGTTTTGTCATGATTTCTTGAAGAATACGACCAGGGAGGGCCCTGTTTTATAAAGCTACAAGTACAAACTTACAATTTTAAGTTTGTACTTGTAGGTTTCTATAAACTAGTCTTTCTCCTATCTTCTTCTTTTCTCTTTATCCTATAAACTAGTGCTAAAAAGTAAGTAAAGTAAGTTCGTATAGGCTGAGTGGCCAGCCCTAGTGTCAGAGTTAATGTGCCGCCCGAAGGCCTCTGACATGGCTGACGGTTGTTGTTATAGAAACTAGAACAAACAACCGGGACCAAGAATTTAACGTATCATCCGATCCACGGTAGCGAAATACCACGGTAGTGGTCCATCCGAAGATTGACCGGACCGTCCGTTGCTTAAAATCGGTGATCGTTTGGAATCACCTAGACAAGCTACGCCACGAGCGCTAGTGCTTGTACTTGTAGTTTGTACACTGGTTGTCTTGTAGCGTTAGAAAACGCCGTACTCAATATTTTT
Organism: Erannis defoliaria; assembly: GCA_905404285.2. Taxonomy (NCBI): domain Eukaryota; kingdom Metazoa; phylum Arthropoda; class Insecta; order Lepidoptera; family Geometridae; genus Erannis; species Erannis defoliaria. Next base: position 4,433,570 of record FR990078.1, read on the forward strand.
GCAGTGTTGCCAGCTTTTCACTACTAGTTCAAGAATTGTAGCTTCATAAAACAAGGCCCTGTACGCGAGTATCAATCAACATCCAAACATCCGAACATATGAATGTAAATTTTGCAGTTGTTACTTATATTATTGTTTAAGAACTTTTCGCTCGATCAACTATGATTTTGACACAGATCCAAAGTCTGTTTACTCGCGGCAGAAGGTCAAGTGCCCACAACCTTAATGTTGAATCATAAAGAAAGTTTGTAATTCTCGGAAACAATGGCTTCGGTTTCCTAACGGAAATTGACATCTTAGTGTTTCCAATTAGCCGACTTCCGTGAACAGTCGTGGGTTGATGTGGGTAGATTTCCTGAATGTATCCTCAAATTGAGTGCAAGTAGAAAGCCATTAATAACCTGTTTTTTTTTAATATTTTCCTGCTAATAATATTCGAGATAAATAATTTCCATAATCATTGCCAGATTTTTTCGAGGTGGAGAAGGTAGTCCTAAAAGAACGCGATTACGAGACCATAGATATTTCGCGCGAATCCACGATTAAACAACATTTTGACATCTGCGACACAGCTTTATACTTCTGCAGGTGTCATCACTCCACCACCTGTGAAGTATTACCTACCAAACAAAAAATAATAATCAAAATCAATATCGCGTAAACTACACACAAAAAAATATATATATATATACATAGAGTTGAAATGAGAACCTCCTTTTTTGAAGCCGGTTGAAAAGTTAATTAAATTAATACCAAGCTTAGCTACTTAGCTTTTTATTTCATCATCGTTATTTTAATCTAGGCCTCTAGCTCCTAATATTTAGCTCTCTTCCTAGGCACGATACTCTGCCTAATCTTCGGGTTGCCGCTCACAACCACTGCAAGTTTTTCTACGTATATCGTCACTGCATTATTTATTTATTCCAATATACAACTTTGATAGCTCTGTTCCATTGTAAGCAAGCGTAGCTTCACTATTATATATGTCTCCCTATATCCTACGTATAATGCTTCCGAGAAGTTCTTTGTAGGTGGTTCCGAAGTCGTAGATTGCTCCTCCGGGAAACTGAAAGCTGGACGTAGATAGAGGATCACTTGTATTGTTTAGAAAATTTGGGGCGTAAAACTCAAAAACAATTCCTATATCGACCATTTTAGAAATGCAGAACTTGGTTGGATATCTCTTCAAAATGATAACATTGTCTGTAGCACAGAATAAGTTATAGTACGCGTTAATTACCTATAGGTATATACCGAAAGTTTCACGAACATACGCGTGTCCACCCCCTCGCGTACAGTTGGTGAATAACCCAAAAAATCTAGGGACAATGCAAACACTATTATTCAATCGTCGGCAGACCCGTCATGGTGACAGCATTGCTGTTTATACCTAACTAGAGGTCGCCCGCGACTTCGTCCGCGTACGGAAGAAATTCGGCCCGCTCCCAAAATTCACCACTTTAAATCATCCCGAGCAATTTTTTTAGCCTACTCAACTCTACCGACTCTACCGATTCGACCGACTCTACCAACTCTACCAACTTACCCCTTTGAATGAACTACTCAAATATCAATTTTAATCACTATAACTACAGTCAGTCAGGATGAGCCTTTTATATATACAGATTGAACTGTATTACAATAGGAACATTATTTTAATATCCAGCAATTTCGTTTTATGTTATTTCTGTTTAATACAAAGAAGATTAATAAGCCGGAAGGCATTCTAAATCTGGATGAAACCCAATAATTTTAACTCAGATTCCTTTTTGGCAAAGAATAAAAGGATGTTTTTTGGATTGTGCCTACAATAGATCTTTGTATAGGCCGTCTTTCGGGATTTTTTAATGATCCCAACTTTTTTGAATTGTTTATTTCTTCACACGCGAGTTTTGTTTTATGTTTAGGCATTTAAATGATTTGACACAGTGTTGCATGTTTGTATTCTTAAATTTGATCTTAGTCAGTTGATAAAATGATGAATTAAATGTTTTGCTCTGATTCTAGGTATCCATAGATATATTTTGGTGTATTATTTGTTTTTTCTTGTGGTGTATTAATGCCTGAGACTGCCATGTCTTTGTGTGTGTTTTATGGAAACCTCCATACCATAGTCACAGAATAAATAAAAATACTACGTACAGTGAGTTCACTCCGCAAAGAAATTGAAATAAATAAGAACTCTATCTACTAGGCAATACAGTAGCAATTCAACTCGCACAGCGCTGGATACCGCTCGCTATATTCACCTAGATATACCGCTCTCTTTCTATCACGTATGCTTAGTTACGTGCGATGAGGCTAACGTGCGGGCGGCCACTGACTTCAGCCTTGCAATGTCCTTCCGGACGGAGCGCCGGCCGAACATACCTAAACTGCGGAGTGACAGCCCCCTGCCGTAGTGGAATATCAGACGTGCAAAGTTAAGAGCTTTTGAAATGATCTCATGGTTATTTTATATTTTTTTCATTGTTGGAAGATTTTTTTAGGGGTTTTTGGTTCTTTGTAAAGCCCTTTACAATCAATCTTTACTTTTCAAATATTATCCATTATCCAATTTTATACGTTTTATACCTATTCACATTAAGGGCCTAATTTAAAAAATCACGTGCAGTCGTAACAGTATTTTGACGGTTTTTATGAATTAGTGTTTTCCCAAAAAATATATTTGTATCTATGAGATGTGAGAAGTGAACTAACGTTTTTGTAATCTTTGTATAAATTTTAGACTAGAAGAAAAATAAATACCAAAACACCTCTATTTTTACACATTACTACAATTTTAATCATTTAATTTTTCCAAATTAAACAAGAAACTTTTACTCGCTTATAAATAATATAGTTTGTCACAAAATAACGCTCTTAGTTTTGAAAAAATATTTATATTATGCTTGTAATAAATTAAAAATGGGTCTGAAATCTCAAAAATCTAACGTAACTCGCACGAATCTGCGTAACTGCCATATTTTTGCTCCGCTAAATGTGGACCTATAATAATAATATAATATAATAATATTGGGGGGGACATTTATTACACACACAGCGCCATATAGCCCCATACTAAGCAAAACTTGTATTATGGAAACCAGATAGCTGATAGAATACTTAAATACTTTTTTTTTCGTAAATACATACTTATAATATATACTACACCCAGACACAGAACAAACATGAATGTACGTCACAAACAATTTTGTCCTGGGTGGGGATCGAACCCACGCCCTACAGCTCTGAAGGCAGACATGCTACCAACTGAGCTATCAGGCTGTCAAACCTATCTCATTCAGTTTTAGAATAGTGATTGATCGCAGAAAAAAAATTGCTTGAAACATGGTAATGTGGGGCTTTAAGTGCGAAGCCAACCACAAAATAAAAACAATAAATGAGTAGGTGGAAACTTGAAAAAAATTAAACTTAATACGTTCTATAGAACGTTCTATGTTAATAATTATAGTCTTACATACTTAATTGAATTCCTAGTAATCATCGTCGAGCGAGAAACACCCTGTTTGTTGTTATTACCCTCAAGATAGCTTCAGAAACATCGTTCGAGTGCAATCTCCGGTCTCCCGGAGCCAAGAATGTAGGACGCAGTCGTATATCTAGGTACGTACGACTAACTACTTACGTGCATAATAGCCATGTACACGTACATACACCATTGAGCTAATATCTATAGAGTCACAAATTTACAATCGTGCAAAAAAAAACCGAGCCAAAACTCGGCGCACGCTACGCCGACTTTTTGGACGACTTGAACAAAGATAACACACAAGCGCCCAAGCATACATACAAGCGACTTAACGTCTCATCATCATCAATTCGGAGACGTCCACTGCTGAACGAAGGCCTCCTCCTTAGACCGCCACACTGTACGACAACGCCAGTTGGATCCACCGGTTACCCGCGACTTTTAAAATATCGTCGGTCCACCTAGCCCTAGACTTAACGTCTAAATTCGAACGATTGTGAACTAATAATGCACGTATAAGTATGTACAACGGCACTCGGACGTTTTTTGGCTGTTTTCACTTAGAGGTTGTGACTCTCTAGGTAGTAGGTCAATGACATTATACACATATTATGTGACATGATATAAAATCAGTTTAATCACTCATGATATAAAAGCTAAGTAGCTTAGTTAGGAGAATGCTTGCCTAACCTTCTAGGATTCGATGCCACGCCCGTATCAATCACGCAGGTGTTTTAGTGTGGAACACGATGGACGATTTCCTTCGGAGTATCCGATTTAATTAAACGTGAGTATTCGCGTATAAATATAACAAAATGTGTCAAAACCACGTCAGAGACATATTCAGTATTCGAGAATCATAAGAAGGTTCATCAGCCCGGAGACGTCCACTGCTAAGGAAGGTTAATAAGAAAAAGAAGAAGGTTGGATGCTAATTGCAATTGTTGAATTTTAGACAATTGCTGAATTCCACATTGTACATTTACGTTCCTAAGTATGACATTTTGGGCATCAATTATTTTAAAAGACGTTTATTTTGCTTAGTTTTCTCAGAATTTGGTAATTTATTTGTTAAATACTTAGGACGGTTCATTATTTACTTATATAAGACGTATTCTACCCTGAATAATATCGCCTATCAATGCTTTCTCAAGAACCATCAGACCTACCTAAGAGCTCTTCAGGTGAAGTAGCTTTTTAGACCAAAATATCAGGACAAATTTTCCTTACTGAATTTTATATTTAGATTCTAAGGAAGAATTACTCGCAATTAAACATGCTGTGGAATGGGAATTATTTAATAATTCTTATCCCCTCCCCCCGGGCTATTATGCATCAAGCATTTACCTGCGTCAAAAAAATGGACTGCATTTTCATAACAATCGTATTTTTATTGGTCGGTCAGGATTCTGACTACAGCTAAGGTCACCTGATGTTTTAAGACGATGTGATCGGAGATGATCCTTGCGTTCAACGAGAAGTTAGCTCTCAATTGAGGCTGGCAGAATACACTGGATGGTGCTGGGTTTTCGTAGGTTTTGCAGATTTTGTGATTACCTACCTGAAACAAAGAAAAGCAAAATTAATAATGTGACAGAATTACTCTGTAAAACAGTTTTGTACAGTAGTATAGTATGATTGTAGTGTGTCATTTTGGCGGCTAGAATAGAAGGGTTGTTGCAAAGTATTCCATTCCTTTTCGTCACGCAAGTTGCGTCGATCGCCAACCAGCATACGCGCCGCTGAGGTCAGCGTCGCAATGTGGTGCTCTATTGAACCTTTTAATGTTGTAATGTACATTTCCCCCCCTATTTTCCCCTCCCTATTAAGGGGGAGGCCTTCGTCCAGCAGTGGACGTCTTCTGGCTAATGATGATGAATGTATATATATTCGTACGCGCGACTAACGTAAGCGACCGATATCAGTTTTAATTATATTTGCTTTTACTAAAGTTAAGGAAATAATAATAATATAATGGTCATTTAATTTATAATTTTATTTTAATAACAGAGTTTAGGTGAGCTCTAAAACAAATATATAAAAATTGTTTAAAGTTAGCCAGCTCAGTTTATACGAACTAATATTTCTTATATAGATGAAAAGGAATTAAATCGAACGTGACTTGCCTCGTTGGCTCCTCTTACTTCTAGACCGCGATCAAAGGAGCCAATGATAAAGTTAACTTAATCTTAGATAAGTACTATTTTCCTTGTAGAAATTTTGCCTTTGTACATTCAAGAACCATTAAAAAAAGTTCTATAAGATGAATATTGGTCGCATTTGGTGGACATGTCAGACAGCGCCATCTAGCTGCAAACTAAGCTTGTATATTACTTATGTAATACTAGAGTTTGCTCGCGAATTTATCCGCGTACGGGAGATTTTCACCCCACTCCCAAATATCTTCGTTACCGCTAGGCTTGTAGGATAGATCCTCTCTCTCCCGTTGGGTCAGTCATATATTTTTTGCCATCCCTCTTTCACCCCTTTAAGGTCAACCCTGGCAAAAATATTATGTTTGTTTTAAAATGTCTATCCAAATACCAATTTTCATCACTATAACTTCAAAAACAAAGAACTTTCCATACAAAGTTCCATCCCCTATTTCACCCCCGTAAGTCATCCTTGTCAAAAATTATCCTAGATGTTAAAATACCGATCTATTTTTTAGATCTATTTCGAATTTATTGTATGTAAGTAGTTAAAAAATATTATTATCCTAAAAATTGCCAGAACAAGATTTTCATTTTTACTAATACCTCTTTTGAGATTAAAACGAAGCTTTCACCACAGAATATTAAAGAGTATTTTACATTGTTTTCAATGTTCCTAGAGATTAAATATTTGTAATTTATAATACTTAATCCCTTGTCGGTAGTTATGTGCCATAAAGAAATATAACAGAATAAATTAATTATAAAGCATCTACTAACGGTGCCCAATGGCTTTTTCACGCAATTTTTCACTTTTTCTTAGTAAAAATATTATTTTTTCGTCCTGCGACGCGCAACGTACCTACTAGTTTCTTGCCAAAATTGGTTTAATCGTATCAGTGAGTACGACAAACATAGGTACACACAGATAAAAAAATTGTCAATGCTTATCCATCCGAGTTTTGTAACAAAATCGGACTACAGATTATATTGTTTTGTGATTAGGGCTTACTTTCTCGACTCTCGCATCAAACTTATGCGGGCATTTTCCAAGGCGATAAAACGTTAATGAATATTACCGCCGTATGAATCCTAATTAGCAGTTTTACGTAAAGTTTTTTATCGCACCTTCTACTTTGAAATGTTTTTATTTTTATTCAAACATTCTCTCATTAATTAAAAAAAAAAATAAGTGAAAAGTGTAGGTTTGGTGGTTCGAACAACAATCTGTTGGTTTTCGATACGGCGAATTTTCGAACTAATAAGCCAGACATTTTTTTCGCAACAGCGTCTGTCGCAGCAATGTTCTTCGCAACCAGGAAGGACTCTTATTTATGAGGTATCTTCGAAATGTAGTAAACAGACAGACAAAGCTGCTTTTGAATTTATAATAAGCAGATGACTATGTAACTAGGCAAATTAGTCTGAAGTATGATGTGATGTAACCGTTTGGCTACCAACTCGCCAGGCAACCCAAAATGTTGTGTGCAACGTCGATGCACGTCTATGATATAGGTACGATAACTATTCAATTTATTATTGGCTACCAATTCGCCAGGCAACCCAAAATATTGTGAGCAACGTCGATGCACGTCTATGATATAGGTACGATAACTATTCAATTTATTATTGGCTACCAATTCGCCAGGCAACCCAAAATGTTGTGAGCAACGTCGATGCACGTCTATGATATAGGTACGATAACTATTCAATTTATTATTGGCTACCACGCCAGGTAACCCAAAATGTTGTGAGCAACGTCGATGTACGTCTATGATATAGGTACGATAACAATTCAATTTATTATTGGCTACCAATTCGCCAGGTAACCCAAAATGTTGTGAGCAACGTCGATGCACGTCTATGATATAGGTACGATAACTATTCAATTTATTATTATATCAATATAATATCAATATGGAGGAGCTGAATAAAAAGAATTCATTCAAATGATTCTTCGCACAAAATGTTTACTATATTTCGAACATAATTCGTGCGAATTTGAACGATACAAACATTAAGCATCTTATAAACCAGTTCAGTATATCTTAAGCTTGCCAGTTTCAAAATAAACGAAACCAACTCTATTTCAATGTCACAAATGATATTATTCATTTACGAGGTCTAGAAAATTGTTTCAGGTCCGTATAGTGTATTGTAGGTGCGTAAGTACACCCGAAGGTAAACAGGAGTAGGTAAACTCGTGCCGCCTAATTGCGGAGGAGATGGTCCGAAATTGCGTTTACGTTATGGCCCTATTACGCTTAATGTGGGTATATCCGAATTAAAATCTGAGGAATGAAAGAAACGGGCAGATTCTGCTAGGGATAAAAGCCTTTTGCAAATAATGTTTCTTTTGTGCTATGATGGTTTTCCTAAACGTGTACCACTGATTTGTAATATTAGAACAGCTCTGGATAATCACGTATAATATCAATATTATAGGTAAAAAAAAGTTCATACACATCAGTTATTTGCTTTTCAGTTGATTATTATCTAACTGGATATCAAAATTTGGAAGTGAAGGGGATGGAAACCATTTTGATTTCTCTAACTTCAGCCCATGAGAAGATAAAATAGGTGCACTGAATTGCTCATTGTTACTTTTTCAAAGGCAAAGCGATTTTTATTAATTGAGCTAAAGAGGATCGGTGTGGGATGGGCTACACACCTTGTTTTGAAATTTAATTATAGCAAAAAAAACTGAAGTGAATTAAGAAAGTACCTACTAAACACATTACAATCTCCAATTCAGCAAAAAGCAAAAAAAATATTATTAAGTAGTTCGGAGAATTGAAGGAAGTAGATACCTACACGAAATAACTGCATCCGTGGTTTCACCCGCAAATTATTAAGAAACATAAATTATTCAATGGAACTATCTCTAAACGAAATAAGGAAGAAATAATATTGGCTTCGTTTTCGCAAGAGTTCATCGTTCATCTCTCGAAATTTATAGCACCGCAATATGTGCAATATTTTCACCTTTAAAGCTTAAAATAGTTTTATACACGGAAATTAAAGTTTTATCTGTGTCATATTTCATTTTAAGTACCTAGCGTTTGTAGAGTGCCCGAGTTACGAGCAGTTTCATAGCATGGTCATACTCGTAACCCAACGTGACACAGGGACGGAAAACGACATTTCATCTTCAACTGTTCACGATTTGTCTGAAAATATTTGCTATATACATTTCTAAATTTGTATTTGACATCGTACATCACACTACACACAAACTACACTACATCTACCACATCGCTCGAAGAGCTGACAACCGATGGGGAAGAAAGGTTCTTGAGTGGCGACCGCGAACCGGAAGACGCAGCGTAGGAAGGCCTCCCACTAGGTGGACCGACGACATTGTAAAAGTCGCGGGCAACCGGTGGATGCAAATGGCAGGTTGTCGTACAGTGTGGCGGTTTAAGGGGGAGGCCTTCGTTCAGTAGTGGACGTCTCCTGGCTGATGATAAACTACATCTACATTGAATTTATTTACGTTTTATTTTTATTTTGGTTACATCCGAGTCTGGCCAAGTACAAGATAATATTATGGGTTCGATCCTAAACCAGGATAAAAATGTATGTGACGAACATATATGTTTGTTCTATATCTGGGTGTAGTATGTATTATAAGTAGGTATATATTTACAAAAAATATATGTTTATCAGTATTCTATCAGCTATCTGGTTTCCATTGTACAAGCTTTGCTTAGTTTGGGGCTAGATGGCGCTGTGTGAAAAATGTCCACCGAAATTTATTTATTTATAAATAATGCAGAACAAAGCCAAATAATTTCCCTTTATGTACAACATTACGATGTTTTCTTTATTTCAATAGCTTCAAAACTTGGACACTTCTTGAATTTTTTTGAATAACACAATGATCATTGATGTCGTAAAGCTGCACCCAGATCCACCGGAGGACGGGTAGCAGCGTCCTCTCGGCTAACGGTGGTGAGCATTCTGCGATCTCCAAGCTGGCAGCCAAGCGTGAAGATTATGGCAACACCCCCCTATTAAGGGAGAGACCGAGTTTTGGCGGGAACGCGAGAAAATCATGTCGCTGCATTGTGTTATTTTCCAAAACTTGTGTTTTTTCGAGTGTTAATGCATAAAAAGTGGTGGCGTTTTATTCATTAAGTGCTGATTTACGAGCAAGAGTGTGGGCAAATGATATAATGTAGTGAAACGTGTCTTTTCGTATTGTTTCCAAAACTCCGAAGAAGCTTGTAGTAAAGTTGCCACGACTAGGGTATGATTGGACTTGACTGTGACTTACTGTGTGTGACTTGGACTGTGACTACGACTCATTTAACTGGAGAAAGAAGGATCGATGAAGATAAATGTATTCGACTGAAGGACTAGTATCCATGGCCAGGAACTATTAAAAACAACAACAAGGGGGAGACCTTCGTCCGTCGTGACTTCTTATGGCTGATGATGATGAAAGGATAGCGTGTGAAATCGTGAAGCACTGCTAGTAATTTCATGAATTTGATCCCAAGGCTGTATCACTGGCTAACCAAAAACCTACCACTGGCTTTTTGGGAAGGAAAACGTGAATAAATATTCAACGTTACTTTACAGGCCGCGTGTTTTCTCAAATAATAAACAATATCAACCACTATATGATTGAATTCTGGAAATAAATATTTTGAACATAACATGCATGCGAGACACCCTTGATCTAATATTACGTGAGCGATGAAGAGCGATAATGTAGCGATAAGTGCAATATACTAGTCTGTATATGTTATATATGTATATGGCTTATATGTTAGACCACGTCTATCTCCAGGCGATGATATAAATCGATTTGACGTGCTCTCGCCTCAGCGCAGCGTCGTCAGCGGTCGTGTGTAGTGGAAATGATAGGAAATTGCCGTAAAGAACATTTTATCAATAATCGGTACGTTGAACGTACTTGTAAGTAGGCAAACGTATTGAAAAACAGGCGTTAGAGATATTAAAGAATTATTTTTGACCTATAAAGCAATAAGAGATAAAGTAAATAATTTCAGAATTTCAGTTCAGTTAACATCAAGGTATTTTTTATCTCACTACGCAGAAAGGAGCGATGACTCTAGCAATTAAATTATTAATATAAATTATTGTGGGTATATAATTTGTTATTTTATATATTTTGCCTTTGATGGTCGTGGGCTCAAATCCCGGGCCCGAATGAATAAGCTCTTTTTAGTTTTTGTACGAGTTTTCATACCGCTGGCTTTTCGGTGGAAGAAAACATTGAGAAGGAATCTTCTTAAGGTCCGGAGAAGAATTTCAAAGGCTTGTGTGAATCCACCAACCCGCAACAGGGCCAAAGTGTTGGATACCTATGGCCCAATCACCCTTATCGGCCAAGGTCCAGCAATGCAACTATTAAAAAGACTGATAATGCTTATCCAGTATCCATGTCGCAGCCCAATTGTAGAATTCGCCGTTTAACATAATGGCTAGCCATTTTAAAAAACGGCCGTTTTGTAAAACGGCGGATCAACGTTTAGCCGAATTGTTTTTGCGATACGTTCTACAATATGGCGGCCTAAGTTTAGCCATGCTGTAATCAAGATGCCTTCAATGCAAAATGGTTATCACACTACAAAAGATAAAAATATATAGTAAAAATACAATTTTATGACAAAAAAGAACACTAGGTATTTAAGTAGCAGATAAACATATGTTTTAACCGAATGAAAAGGTCACACTTAAGTTATCAAAGCGCCAAACCGCCGCGAGTGTCCAAAATTTGAACTAATGATTTCCTAAGCGGCGGATCATGACCCGCTCAATTACATTATGGCTAGCCGTGTTGTAGAACGCGAAGCATGCATACAATGCGGCGACTTTACTTTTAGCCGTAATACAATTTGGCTATTCTTTAATACGCCGCGCCGCTTTATAAAACGGCTAGCCGTTATGTAATACGGCGTATTCTACAATTTGGCTACGACATCCTCACCAAGTTTGATGCTTAAGTTTACCGTTTATACGTTTTCCTAACTAAAACTAGTAAAAATTCTAGGTTACAAAAACATATCTTCTTATTTATTCAAAAGAAGGTTAGGGATAGTTTTGCATCAGGCCTCATTTAAAACAAATTAACTTTCCACATTAAAGCAAGTATTTTGCTTATACTGTACATACCTTTATCTTTTAAACTACGTTACAGACCGTCTTCAAATGACAACCATTTACAATTTAAATAATTCAAGACGTCGGTAAGGCTGTAATTTGCAACTGACATCACATTAAACGCAAAGAGAATACCCCCTTTGGTTAACGTAACCCTTCTTGATTAAATTCTGATTTCGAGTTCTCACTTCCAAGAATGCATGATTAATTTACTCGTACTGAAACTGTTATTGTTTGGAAACCAAATTTTATTATCGGAACGGATAACTATTAGATACAACTGTATTTGACAAAAGAAACTACAAAATTGACCTGGGGTATGTCGTAAAACTGCATCCAGAACAACCGGTGGACGTGAGCATTCTGCGATCCTCAAGCCGCCTGCCAAGCTTGGGGATTATGGCAACCTCCTCCTCTGATCAAGGGTTTCTGTAGTGGTAGGACTCTACTACAGAATCCGCCTGGGGAAGTACCACACATTCTGCAAACATCGTCATTTACATTTTTGTTTTATTTATACGAAAATACTCACGTTTTATTAAATCGGAATGTGTCAAAACCATGTCAGTTTTCATAATAAAATCGTCATTTACCCTGATAGTCCTTTCGATACGGAGCCGAAACTGGGTATAAAGAGATTTAACATATAATATCTCAGGGGGACGAGCGCAGTGCAGTGCGGCGCAGGATTGTGTTCGCAAGTTCATAATACTGTTACTGCTGCTGTTAGTGGCAGGCGTGGCGCTTACCACCAGGCGAACGTCTTGCTCGGTTAGTCGCGTGATGGTATAAAAAAGACCTTTGTCCAGCGGTGGACATCTTCTGGCTGATGATATAACTACAAAAAAATAGTTTTACAGCTTTTGTAAAAAAAATGTAGCGCTGTTTAAACAAGACCCTAATAACATCAGCCTATCAGCCTTAAGGCTTCCTATACACGACAAATATGCTGCCGGCATACCCACTGTTCTTCATTATATACATTTGGATCACCTATTGGCAGTTTTCTATGAAGATACAATTATTTTAGGTCATTTATTAACTCATAATAAGTGAATACCGAAACCTAGTGTCAGATTCCATATAACTACCTATTTATCTGGAAAACGCTAGGTTAATTCATGAATTATTTCAGGCTCTATAGCACAGAGGCAATTGAACGTGAAACGTAAATGAGATAATTAATGCATCGGATTCCCAATATATTTACACGTGCACCATATGGTACAGAGTATGTGAATACTGGGTTATCGATAGTTACCTGGTAACCTTATACCTTAGGGACTTTCTTACATCATTATAAATAACTTTTATGTGATTGTTGTATAGATTGTTGATAATATTTTCATGTCATATTTTATTGCTTTTTTGATTGAAAAAGATGAATGGCCTACTTTTGCATCTACGAATAATTAGCATTTGCATTAAGAAAATAAAATCAATAATTTTTAAAAAGGAAGTATAAAGTACGTAAGTGGCTTGCTCTAGAGTTGATGCCGCCCTAAGGCCGGAAGGAAAAAGGGAATGGAAAGTACCAATAAAAAAATCATACAAATTTCAAAGATTTTTCGGCGAATGTATCGTTTTTTGCTTTCATAACAACAAGAACAACAGTAGTCAAGAAAAGTTTAATGAAGTACAAACTACATAATCTACTTTTACTACTTAGCCTACTAAACAAAAACAAAAGTTATGTAGACAGCTAGGAAAAAAAAAATAAAAAAAAAAATTACTTATACGCTCGTCAATCAAATAGCTCGCCCCTAACGGCACCTGGTGCACAGGTGCCCATCACACTAGCCGCATTGCCACGCTGAATGGCTATGGCCAATCTTTGCACCAGGTACGAGCTGGAGCGGGGGTCGCCAGACTTTTCCTTCAACCTACGCCCAATTTCCCCCACTACATTTTTAGCATCAGCGCCCCAACTGCCCAATGTCTCCACCGCAAGAGGCACAAAAATGCTAGGTAATTAGTTACCAAAAACTGTATTTATTCACTACGACAAATTAGTTTACTATTCTAGCTTCAAACGTTCTGCTAACATCATTAGGCAGAACAAAGGAACTTAAACAATTTGTATCATTTCTGTCGCAAAACAAGGTGTGTTTACATTATAATAAGTAATAAAATTTACACGTATCCTCAATTCGAAAATTCAGCATTGCGCCTTGTTGTTGAAAATTTTGTAACTCTGTCCATTATGTTATAACTAGCTGTGCCCCGCGGTTTCACCCGCGATTCTTCAGATAAAAAGTAGCCTGTTTTATTCCAAGGTATAAGCTACCTGTCGTAATTCATAAGCAGAGGTAATCTAGAGGGAGGCAGCTGGACACAAATGGAGATGTCGTGGGTTCAAATTCAGGGCCGTATTATTGAGCTCTTTTTTATACCACTGACGTTTCGGTGATGGAAACATCGTGGTGAAACCTGCGTGCATTCGGAGAAGAAAAATACACTCCTTAATCCAGCAGTGGATTATGGAAAAGGTAAATTATGATAACTTATAACAGATCTGTCTAAGCACTACTTAATTCTTTACTGACCGAAGCGAAACGATGGTCTCTATGAGTCTAATCTAAAGGATCAAGTCGAAGTTTTCATGTATACTAAGGCCGCGCACATCGTTGTTTCAAGCACATTTTTTACTGCGATCAATCATTATTATAAAGCTGAATGAGATAGGGCCACATTTAGCGGAGCAAAAATATGGCAGTTACGCAGATTCGTGCGTGTCAAGATTCGATTTTCGTTTTTTTACCCATTTTTAATTTATTACAAGCATAATATAACTATTTTTTCAACATTAAGAGCGTCAGTTCGTGAGAAACTATACTATTTACAAGTAAGTACATTTTTGTGCTAAATTTGTAAATATGGAATGATTAAAACTGTTATGTGTAAAAATAGAGGTGTTTAATTTTATGTTCTTCTTATCTAAAATTTATAGAATGATTACAAAAGCGTTAGTTCACTTCTCACATCTTTTGGATACAATTTTTTTTTGTGCAAACATTAACTCATAAAAACCGTCAAAAACTGCTATGACTGCACGTGATTTTGTTAAACAGGGCCCTTAATATGCAAGCCGTTGATTCCATATTAATGTTATTTTTAAGTAAGTATAATGATCAAGTTCGAGTAGGTACTTATGAGCAAAGTTGTTCAAGGGTCTTGGAAGACGTGGGGTTCCCGAGGTCTCAGTTTGCTGCAAACTACTTGTATATTACTGCAAAACATAACCTTGCTTCGCACATCCCGAATGAGGAGGCTTACCTTAAAGCTACGTTCTCATCAATACTCATTTAACTTTTAAAACATTTCTCGTGTATGCTATTACGAGTTTCTCTGTAATAAAAGCATATTTTTATGGAGACAAATATGAATTGATGTGGACACGACCGTATTCTGTCAGAGGTGGGAGGTAAATGAGCCTTTATAGCTATGTGTTTATACCTATATGCTTTTATGAAGATATGTGAGGTCGGCAGAGTTGTGAATTTATGAGGTTATTATTTATGAAAATGTACTCTTCTAAGTATCAAAATTGTTCTGAAAATACACTTTAGACGAGATTATTCTACTTTTAGCTACTTCAGTTCACTAAACCAGTTAACTAAACTACTAGATAAAATATTTGAATAAATAATTGTCGTTTTATTCAAAATGAACACATTTTCAAGAGCAACAGAAAAGTAAAAACGTCACATCATCGTCATCAGCCAGAAGACGTCTCTGCTGGACGAAGGCCTCCAAAATAATGCCCGTCTGGATAATAATATTAATATCATCCATGCCAATTACGGCTACGGTGACCACTTCTGCTACTTAATCAGGTAAGGAGCTTCGTTGGTGTCGAATATGGCTAATGTAATAATGTCTGGATAATGCCTCAAGGGCAAACTTTTTTTCTTTAAAGTCTAGATCTACCTACTCTACTGTAGACATGTCACTATCAATTACTTTTTTCAGCAACTAATTGCTAAAGAAAGTATAGCCCTCCAAAAATTACTATGAAGATATTTAAATGGCTATAATTTTTTTAGCAATTAGTTGCTGAAAAATAGAAAATGACAGAGACATGTCTACAGTAGACTTAGATTTTATAAAAAAAAAAGATTGCCCTAGAGGCATTATCCAGGAAGAAAATAGAGGAATACGTTTGTATGGAGACTCGCTCAACGGATTCCCTCTTAACCGGGATGATGCTGCTGCACGTCTTCCGGTGGTACTGGATGCAGATTTAGAACATACCCAGGTATCAGGATTAAATGAAAACGTAATTTGGGATAGTAGAAAATTTAATCAAAGATGCCAACTTGGAGAATTACTAGTAATCTACAAAGACAGAAGGCTAAGACGGGCAGACTGAAGGATGCGGGTGATTGTCAAAGAGAACACAACATAATCACTGTAAATCTCCTGCAAAAAGTTATAGAACTGTAATTATAACCGTGTCAGTTTAACAGAAAAACTTTATGTTATTATACTTCTAGCAATTATTAGATACAAGTTAGGTAGATACTTAGTTGGGTTAAGAGAAATGAAATTATAGGTAGTTTTCTAACTTGGAGGGTCCAGAACATACTAAGGAATTAAAAGCCAACACCTTCAGACTTTAAAACAACTAGTTCGAAATAAACTTTTCTAGAACAAGTCAAGTACCTACCTACTTGCCCGTACTTGAGTTTTGGTCTGAGATGTTATGAATTAGATTTTCAGAAATGTTTTGTGTATATGAATACAGACTTGTAGCCCCGTCTTTAGCATATGTAACCTGGCGCCTTCCATTCAAGTTGGAGTTCAAGTATAAGTAATTAAGTAGGTATACAATATTCTTAATTATCCTTCCCTTGTATTTTATTCATTGTAATTTTTTTATTAATTTAAAGGCATGTGTTGTTATATGGTCTATTGGTTGTGAAGAAACACACGACAGATATTATATTACGGCAAGTGCAATCACTTTTACTGACACAAAAAGAAGTAAGTGGTGATGGAATATCGGTGGACATTTTTCACACAGCGCCATCTAGCCCCAAACTAAGCAAAGCTTGTAATATGGAAACTAAATAGTTGATAGAATTTTTATATATGTCGCAATCGAGTCGTATCCGGGACGCCAGCGCCACCTGGTGGCACTCGATGGAGTCGGTGACGTGCGCGCCGTCGATCGGTGACTTCACTTTCCCATTGGCGAGCGGCGCGTGCGGTGGACACTGAACCATCGCGCGTTCTGTGATACGTACCTACCTACAACTTGTGTGCCTACCTGATTACTGTACTGTGCCTGTGAAGATTATAATTTGATTGATTGTACGAGCTTGTTTTATTCTCATCTGACACTACCCACCGACGACGCCCACTGCTAAGAGGATCAACGATGAGTGCTGATGATGATGATGGCGAAAGGACCCTCCTCCTGCTCCGTCATATATATATTTTTCAGTAAATACATACTTAGGTACAACACATACTACACCCAGACACAGAACAAACATCTTCGTTCGACACATAAATGTTGGCCCTGGCTCTGAAAGCAGACATGCTACCAACTGAGCTATAAGGCAGTCCAATAATGAAAATCCATTAAATCCACTTTATACTCGTCGTTACTAGTCAACCGTTAACTAGAATTGGCCAGTAGGAAAGCCTTTTCACTGTCCCTCAGAAATAGTAGGGCACGTAAACAAAGTTATCTAGTCTACTGTTAGGGCTGGCAGCCTTACTTCATCTTAAGCTCAGGAACCTCCGTAACTTGAGAAGGGTCATCGCAACGTTATGTATAAATATACCTACCGACTGCTGTAATGTACTTGTAGATCTCAGGGCTCGGTAAAAAATAATGTTTTTCGTCTCCTTTGAGGTTTGTTTCTTGCTCTTAGTACCGTAGTAAATAAGGGACGAGATGAAAGGAAAACACAAAAAATGTCCTCAGTAGAGATATGTACCTACTTGAGAATAAATAATAGATATCTGTGGACGAAATCTAGATCAATAATACTTAAGTCAAGAAAAATATCGAGGGTGAAAACAATTAAGAGGGTCATCATCATCAGCCAAAAGACATCCACTACTGGACGAAGGCCTCCCTCTAGAGTGGTTTCCATAATGCACACGCTTGGTTGGTGGCTTGCGGATCGCAGAATATTCATTCTGCATGCAATTTTAGGACATACCCACCCAGGTCCATTACAAAAATGATTATAGAAATATTAAACTCATAAAGTTAAATAAACTCGCGCATTTAGGAAGTAGCAAGTAGGTAGGTCCCTATCAAACTCCTTTCGTAAAGTCATCCGGAAATGGAAAGACAACCTAAAATCGCGGATCAAAGGATGTTTCCGGGAGAAATAGGGTCCGGTTAGAAACTGAATATTCCTTTGTAGTTTTGAAACAATTTAAATGTCTCACTGTTTCTGTAGTTAGGTACGATTTGTTTCGTCATGGAGTAACTTATGTTTTGCTTCTTTGTAGATAATATCGCCCTTAATATATCCTCCGAGGCTGTCAACGTTTTATTGCAATTCAATTTCTGTATATAATTTTTTTTTGTTTTCCACAATAACAAAAACCTGCTAAGTGTGAAGGTGACGTATCTCTAATATTCTATGCCACCACACAAAGTAAGTATATCGCCTATAAGTAAGTAAGTTAGTTTGTATAGGCTGAGTGGCCAGCCCTGTCAGAGTTAATGTGCCGCCCGAAAGCCTCTGACATGGCTGATGGTTGTTGTTATAGAAACTAGAACAAACAACCGGGACCAACAATTTAACGTGCCATCCGACCCACGGTAGCGCTCAGAAATAAATGCCACTCACGGTCACCCATCCGAAGACTGACCGGACCGTCCGTTGCTTAACATCGGTAATCGTTTAGAATCACATAGACAAGCTACGCCACGAGCGCTACAGTCGCCTATTCCAAACCAGGAAAGTTGGGAAAAGGATGATAGTTGAAACGCATTTTTTTTAGTTACTTAATTATAATTTTAGAAAATGATTTAAATTGGTGCGAATCCCATGCTCTATTGGCCGGGCTTTATCTGCTAAATTGGAAATGTTGTTATGTTATTGAGTTATTAAGTAATTCTTTTAAAAATGTTAGTTTGCAATATAATCACACCAAGTTTTTCACAACAAACCAGCCAGCGCATTCCCACGCCCAGCAAACGATGGAAAATTGTGAATGTAAATATTGGTGGACATTTTAGACACAGCGCTATCTAGCCCCATACTAAGCAAAGCATGTATTATAGAAACCAGATAGCGGATAGAATATTATACTTCTATATGAAAACCAGATTCGCTCAAAAAAAATACACCAATATAGCACCGCGTTTGTATACAATATTAAATAAAGAATATAACATTAATAAGTTTAGTAATAACGAAATAAAAAAAGTCATATTGTCTTGGTTACAAAAATTTGATTATGATGGCACTGAGAAAATATTGGATAGTCTGTATATGTAATAAACTCACACTCCCCACACCAACACACACATCCATCGCCACACATACACCACCCACACCCATCCACACCTATAATATTTATTTATACACACACACACACACACTAACACACAAACACAAACACTCATACACATATGATATATATTATATGTATATACATAACCATACAAACACACATACACATACACGTACGCATGCACAAAGACTGTATTATGCATGCAAAATGGTTTGTTATTTTTCGGAATGTTGGTTTTTATAATATATTTAAGTTTTGTTTTCTCCTATTATCAAAAAACATTTCTTTTTTCCCTATTTATTTGTATACAAATTTGGCATTATAAAACATAAATTCTAAATTCTATGGATACAACTTTATTCGTCATTATTTACTTATAGTCTGTAATCATACCCGTAGTTTTGTTTTGGCATAGCTATCTAATGTATAACTATATACAGGAGAAGCCACTGGTTCCCGAAACACAGTCTTTGACTAGTTTGGGAGCCTATGGGTCATAAATTTGTGAAATGATTTGTGTCAAAATAAATAATTTTGTATTTGTATTTGTTTTTTTTTTTTTTTGTAAACACATACTACACCCAGACACAGAACAAACATCTATGTTCGTCACATTTTTTTTTTGTTCAGGGTGGGGTTTGAACCCACGCCCTACAGCTCTGAAGGCAGACATGCTACCAACTGAGCTACAAGGCAAATACAATTGATTTTATAATAGGTACAATTAGATCTTACCAGTACCAGCCCTAAGCCCAACGAGCCAACGAGTTGCCGAGTGCCCCACATCCGTAACAAAAGCTGCCTTTGATGAAGCTGAGACCAATTTAGTTCTCGTATTCAGCACTGTTTTCATCAAATTCTGACACGGACGTGTCTTCATTTAGGACTGTATGTAGACTTTTGGCATGATAAACTTTGGAATATGGGCTTTGATGATATGCGATAGTTAGCATCAAATAAATAATAATAATAAAATAAATAATAAATATTGGGCGGACATTTATCACACACAGCGCCATCTAGCCCCATACTAAGCAAAGCTTGTATTATGGAAACCAGATAGCTGATAGAATACATATATACATATATTTTTCGTAAATACATACTTATGATAAATACTACACCCAGACACAGAACAAACATCGATGTACGTCACAAACATTTTTGTCCTGGGTGGGGATCGAACCCACGCCCTGCAGCTCTGAAGGCAGACATGCTACCAACTGAGCTATCAGGCGTGTGCTACTCTTAAAAGGACGTGATAAAAACAATGAGTTCGTAATATTGCGAAAGGAAATACTCAAGTGATTATTATTAATTAATTTACCTAGAGATTTGTAATTTTTTTTTAATTAGTCTAATTGATCGAATCTGTATCGTACCTGTATGGAAGTGAAAAAATTAAAAGGACAAATTCACGTGTAGTTAAATAGTAAAATGTATCTAAGTAATTGTAGGCAACTTTAAAAAAAAAACATTAAATTATTAAATAAATAAACTTTTAATAGACCATTTTTATTGTTTTAGAAAAATAAGTGTATATGTATGTATAAGTGTAATTGATAATTTCCCGTATAGATAAGATCAAATTCCCATTTTCATCATGTCCCCAAGACCTGACTAGTTTGACGGCATAAATAACTGTTCAGACTCGTAAACTCTTACTACACTATACATATTCAGGAGTACTGGCTCCTGAGGGCTCTTGATGTAATTACTTCATGATTTTTATTCGCAATTTGAAATCGTAAGCTCAAATTAAATATTGTTCACCTTTAGCTTAGCATCAGTCGAGTAGGTATTAGATAAAGATAAGATCAGTGAGAAAGGCGAAGGAAAATTAAATTTATAAAAACACCAACAATAAGTTTCGCGAAAGTACGGCTCAAATGCGAGAAATCTGACTAAGTAATGAAATAAAGGCGCGACAAAACACATAAAATAAATGGACAATCTCGTTTTAGGATGAAAATCACAAACCGCAATCTCAAATTTCATCTCGGGATCTTGACCGAATCTCCGGAGGTACGGGATTTGAAAAGATGACTACAACGTTACAGTGGAACCTTCATAAGCAGCAGCTCTTTTATTAATTTGTATTTTTTTTTAAATAGGCATGGACAAATAGGTTACTGTAAAACACTGTTTTAAACTATCATGGTCATTTACTAAACAACAACATAATCACGGTAAATATCCCGTTAATAATAATAGAACTTTAGGTTACTGTATTTTTAACCGACTTCAAAAAAGGAGTATATTCACCGATTTCTCCGTCAATTGTGGACCGATTTAGAAAATATATTTTTTATTTGAAAGGGTACGTACTTCCGAGGTCGTACCATATTAATTTGAAGTCTGTTGTTTTTTTTTGAAAAAGTGACTTGTTGTTAAATAGTATTAATCCGTACCATATTATAATTTATTCGATCCATGTTTATTTCGGCTACGACGATCATTTATTATCTCAGGTTACTGATGCGTCCTTAAATGGCTGATTATATCTAATTTTAGGTTTTTATGTCTTAGTGCAATTGCTACATATGTGAGATTTTTATTTTATATTAAATATATTATAAGCATTTGGTTTTGCTTTTGTGCTGGTGAACATTTTATTATATTGTTTGTTTTTTCTTAATAATTATTTTTATGATTATAATAATTGTAAATGTAAATACTGAATCGACTCATTATTAAATAATTCCGGTTCTGTGCCCAAAATATATCCACGGAGTATATTAAAATAATATTACTAAGCCAGCTGCCACAGACTGTTTCCCTATCCATCCGCACTTATCAAGAGTCTTCTATATTCCTCTTTTCTACTAAGTACCATCATCATCATTAAATCTGCTATAAATTGGCTGCTTTTCTACTATAAATTGTAAAACTCAACCCGTTTTTTTTAATTCATGTTTTCAGTATTTAATTACAGTACAAATACAGCTTTACCGTATATCTAAAACACAATAATTCAACAAATCAGTTATCACTGCAACTGTTCCGAATTCATCTCAACCTAGTCCCACAATATTTAACATTGAAACATGGCAGAACATCGGACGTAAATAACAAAGATCTTGATAAAAGACCACGTTATCGTTATAAATACTCGTCCAATCGCTGCAATAAATAACTATTGTATTAAATAGCGGCTTAGCCCGTCCAAGCCATTCAGATAACCGATATAGTGTCGCGATCGCTTCCACTCGTAGTTCCTCTATTGAAAAGCCTTCGTTATCACCACTTTCAGCTATCGGATTGTATCGTTTATCAGAACTTTACAATCTGTTAAACGATTTTGAACCTTATTGAAAAGATTTTTATGAACCGATAACGGCTTTAACATTTAGGGTAAGCTGTTACATCAGCTAAAATGTGATAAAACAATACGAGCGTTCGACACGCATTATGTATTTAATCAAAGTCCACTGTGAAAATTATTCAACGTTATCTATCAGTTATTACATAATATATAACTTTCAGACATTAATTTATCAGATGCGAAATGGGGAATTAATATCGTTATTTCATTTTGCCAAGCATACATCTTTAATGTTTATGACTTTAATTGCGAATTTCGTTTGATAATTGACCTACTAGTAAAGGTTGCTTGTTTTGAATTGTGTCGCTCTACTGAATAGTAGGTAATTATTTCTGAAGATTATTGTCTGACAAAAGACAGCTTATCAACCGACTTCAAAAAAGGAGGTTCTCAATTCGACTGGTTTTTTTGTATGTTTGTTACGTGATTACTCCGGAATTATGAATTTTTTTTTTTGTTTGGATGGTAATACTTCAGATTTTATCGAAATCGGTTCAGTAGTTTGGTTTTTAAATCTTAATTACTATAAAATATGAAGATGTCATTACCTGGATGACATCTTCGAAGTTGAAGTCGGTTGTATGTTTTTTTTTAAAAGCGTATTATTTGCAAACGCCACTCGGTCACAAATATCTAAAGAAACTCTACTGATTTTCTTTGGTTCGGCGAATTACTCATCGAAAGCTGTACAGTTGTTTAATAACACTACACGAAGCGAAGGTCTCACAGTTATCATCAGCCCGGAGACGTCCACTGCTGCACGAAGGCGTCCCCCTTAGACCGCTACACTGTACGACAACCTGCCATTTGCATCCACCGGTTGCCCGCGACTTTTACAATGTCGTCGGTCCACCTAGTGGGAGGCCTTCCTACGCTGCGTCTTCCGGTTCGCGGTCGCCACTCAAGAACAGTAATCACAGGCTCACAGTAATGGAAGAAGATAATATGCGTGTGTTTGTTCCGCGATAACTTGAATACTGCTGATCCGGTTTTCATGAAATGTTTATTTCAAATAGTCCATTTCATTATGTATGATTTTCATTGCAAAAAACAAAATAGCATTTAAAGCCGTCACACACGATGAAGATGCTATAATATTTCATGTTATCTTAGAACATATTTCAATATCGCTACATGATACAAAACAAATGCCGAACAAGTGACGAAGATAATATATGTTTCAAAATTGTATGGCGAGCGATATTTCATCTTAACAAAAAATATTATAGCATCTTCGTCGTCTGTGACGGCCTTTAGTAAGATTGCGAAGATATAGGAATCTAAAGATCACAATTTACGCAAAATTACTGACTTGCGAAGTTGCGAGTGATTAATTAACGCAAAATATCATTTAAACCGATACTTGCATGTAGTATACCGCAGTTGTAAAATTATTATATACGTAAATAATGATTATTGTAAGCACGAGCACAGCGTCAAATAAAACCGCAAATAATAAAATACAAACTGCATATTGAATTTTCACTTCAAATCTATTCCCGTTGAAATATAAAGAGAATTGCTGAAGGTAACAAGCACAGCGTGTAAACACTGGCCAATATAGCCAGTTATTTCAAATTTGTTTGTACAGCAAATTGTAAACTACGTCACCTTTCATTTATGCTTTTTTTTTATTGATAATAAGTTTGCGAGCCAAGACAGGAGTTTTTGACATGCTCTCAAAAATGGACCAACAAAAATGGAGATGGTATGGCAACATGTTGCGCAGTACCCAAGAAAAGTGGAGCAAATTCCTTACAGACTGGTACCCTAGAGATGGCAAAACGAAAAGGGGAAGACAAATGTTAAGATGGGAGACGAACTCAAACTTACAGCGGGCCCAAATTGGAGGAGCGTAGCTAGAGACAGGAAGTAGTGGAAATTGTTAGAGGTCTTTGCCAGGAGGCACACTGAACTCAGAGACTTACTATAAAAGTTTACTAACAACTTGAAATGAGTTCAGGATAAAAAGGCTTATTATTATTACAAGTTTGCGTGTGCCTAAAATTGCAACCAGAACCATCAGAGGACGGGCAGCAGCGTCTTCACAGTTAACGGTGGTGAACATTCTGCGATCCCAAGCCGCGTGCCAAGCGTGGGGATTGTGGCAACCCCTCCCTATTAAGGGGAAGGCCTTCGTCCAACAGTGGACGTCTTCTAGCTGACGATTAAGTTTGCGTCATGCCTAACTTCGAGCAGATTATACAAACAAACCTGACGTATCCCTCTGCCAAAAGGTAAATGGAAAGGTAGCCTTAAACATGTTGCAGTCAAAACTCTTAACCAGTCAAAAGTACTTTTAACTGAACAAACAGGCAAAAGTTATTTTGACTGAACAGGTTGGTCAAAAGTAGTTTTGTCTGAAAATCATTGGCTAATAGTGCTTTTGACCACAAATTTGTGGATATTTTTGGATGGTCACTGTTAACCTAACAAACCTACCGAGTTCTATGTACCTAGTCGGGCTTGAAATGGTATTGCGCAATCACTATGCACTACTTTTGACTGTTATTTCAGTCAAAACTACGATTAACCAACCTGTTCAGGCAAAAAATATTTTGGCTGATTTTGCTAGTTCAAATTACTTTTGACTGGTTAAGAGTTTTGACTGCAACAAACATACCCTTTGTGTGCGTTTTGCGTTTGTTTTACTGCGCACACATACGAACTAGAATTTGTTATATTAGTGACGAGACGAGCTAGACAGTCGCCTGGTGGTAAGCATCAGGCCGACCCATAACAGAGGCTTACAATTTTTATACAAGCAAGAGACGGACCATGACCATCGCGATGACAACTTACAATCAGTCCCTTAAATACCTTAAATACTTCGCTGCGTATCATTTCGTAACCAAAAATCACAAGTAACTTTTAATCGTTCCTAGTTGCAAATTGGTTTCACTGAAATTGGTTTCACTGGTTACTAATAGAGCATTGTAATTTTTTGCTCCTCCCTACTAAGGTGCCTTCGTCCTGCAGTGACCATCTTCTGGCTGATGATCGTGATTATTGTCATTGGATGACCGATATTGACATGTTATCAACAACGCGTTGACTACCTATTTAGGACTCTATGCACCATTTATTTAAAGGTTATTGTAATTAGTTGCAGAACCTATAGAATTCAGCAGGAGATAAAATTATACAAAACGACGTTTAAATTGATAGTACACAAATACACACTTTTAGCTTGGGCAAAAACATTTTGAGACTACTATGAAGGTAATTCTTCAAAAGCCAAGCGACAAGATCGATTGCTCTAAAATGCTCTACCTTACGGGTTGCAGTGACAAATAGCCAAAGTACCCATTAATCATTCTACTTACTGAAGTAGTGCACGTTCCACCAGCATTAAGTTAAATCTACCCGCAAATCGGCAATATTCATCGGCGAGAATCAATGAGAGGCTTACGTGAGGGAACTGACCGAAACCTGTTTGCGGTTTCCGGGATCCAATTTGTTGCTCTCCGGAGGTAATGTTTCGTACTTATGTATAAATATAGCCCCTCGCATATCTATATTTTAGAGAACGAACTAAATCGCTTAAAAACTTGACATTAACCATCGTGGGTCGAACCTGCATCGCGAGTACCGTTCTATGTTGCTAAATTTGCCGAGTCGGTACAGCAGATTTGCTAAGACGAATTTGAGAATATATATCGAATTTTACCGATTTAGATGTCAAATATACAAATTAAATATCAAATATAACGATCATCAAGAACGGTACTCGCGCTGCTGGACCAGATTAGCTCAGGACCGAGGTAGGAGGCAAAGTAAGAGAGATGCCTATACCCAGCAGAATGTTAAGGAATAATGTGGATGATGATGATGATGATAATGATGATGTCATTTAGCAGCAGTTGGCACCGTCATTATTGCACTGTGTGGTCTAGTCTCACATATGTTTGGCCTTGACTAAATCAGGGGCAGATAATTCTATGAAACACACTCAGAAGATAACAAGGAAGGTCGGGGGTTTTTGGGATCTTTGTTTGAAGGTATCCAAACCATTTTAGATAGTGGAAGCTTTGTTCACAAGACACAAAGTTTTATTTATATCCGATCAAATTTATAAGTGGAGCCGAGTCTTTGTCTTCTATGAGTAGATATCACCATTTATTTCGTTCAAAATATTTTCCGGCAAATAAATAAATCTACAATACAATACGGCCCGAGACAGTTAATTAACAAAATTAAATTAGGACAAGACAATAGCAATCCAAAGCTTTCGCATCTAAATCAGAATTGTAGCTTCTTCGCGTAGTACGAGTATCTAGACTACGACCTTGTTTATTCAGCTACTGCTTTCTAGATTGGATACTTTTGGATATTAATTATTCATTCTTAAAAGCAAAGCTGTGTAAGAAAAATAAACTGATGAATCCTTCATCAGTTTATTATAATAAAATATTTACTGTCTCAAATTATATTTCAAAATAATATTGAGACTAATATTTTACAATGGAATAAAATGATAAAAATATATTGGTGATTTTTATAGCAATAACAATTATCAGTATCACTACAATTAAAAAGGGATAATTTTCTATACATTAAGTTTTAGACTTATTGCTATTCATTTTCATAGTTTACAAGACAGCTCTGTTACAGTGTTTGATACTGTCAATACACATTTTGATACTGAAAATTGTTTCCAAAGTCCATTGACAACGGACACTCCGATCCGGGCCACTAGCTAAAATTCGAAACAAAGGGCTTGTTCGAGTCAAACAGAATAGTTGGGAATACTCATACGTATGTACCTTTGTTACTAAACTCTACAACTCTACTATAATATGTATTTAGGAAATTGGGAACCACAGGGCAGTTTGCAATAGAGCTTGGTTCGGACATTCAAGGATAACTTGCGGCTGCATCTTCCCGAGCAAACCAGCAATGTTCTGAATAATTCCAGTTCGTGAATTGTGTTACCATCGTAGCATCAATCAAAATAAACAGAGCGGAATACTTAATGAAACATCCAACAATAGCACGCTTCGAGACGAAATAATGACAAAACTTAATTAAGATGTAAGGAAATTACAACATTTTCCGTATCAAAATTCTTACGTAAGTTTTTACAATGTTATGCAGAAGCACGGGTATAAAACACTTCTGAAACAAATATTTTGCTGTTATGACTTAATATGTCGAAATAAATTAAATTTGAATTTGAAAACATACTTCATATATAAAAAACGTATACAATAATATCTCTAAAACTTCCGAAAATAGAAAACTAACCGAAGTAATAGATGGCTCTCGACGACTTCCCATGAGTCTATCTTTACATCCACATTGAAAGAAAAGTCTCCGAAGTTTCTCCAATATACAAATGCCAGTATAAAAGGCTCGAGCAATAAATTGCAAACTTAAAATATACAAAATGCTACCCGCACGTCTCTAGAAACGGCTCGCAAATTGTGGGAGAGACCGTTTCCCGAAGAGACCTACAGATTACATTTTATGGGTGACGCCGCGGGATCGGGAGTTAGGTATCGCTCTTCACGGATTGTCAGTGTCTGGAATAACCAAATATCAGCAAAGACATAGCATAGAAATACCAGTTCTAAATACTAGCAACCCTACAAGTACGTCTGAGGAAGATGATTGGATGAATTCATCTACTGACGAGGTTATCCACAGTTAAGAGAAAAATAAGTTTTCGTGTCAGACTTTTTTGGCAAAATGTATGCACAAACCTTCACAGGCTCTCTATTTGCAATATGTCTCTGACATTTACAGGCAATCCATAAAAACGTTAAGAACGATTCTAAATGTAGAGATTAGGAATCGCTTATTGTATTCATACGAGTACATCGTACCACATCTTATTGCTAAAGCATTTTCTACCAGCCATCCTCACAATTCATGAAAAAGAGGCATGGCGACCAATAAAAATGAAAACCAACTTCATGGATGGATGGTTTAAAAGTAACATTTTATACAATAGAGTGACGAGACCAGCAAGACGTTCGCCTGCAGCTAATCATCACGCCTGTCGCACAATGGCAGTGCCAGTATTGTGAACTTGCAAAGGAAATCTTACGCCGCACTGCACTGCGCTCGTCAACCTAAGATATTTGATATCAAATCTCTTCATGCCCAGTAATTTCACTGGTTTCCCTTCGAACGGAAACACAATAATGCTACACTGCTTGTGACTGCTTGCTGCTGTCTGCTTGGCAAATCTGCCTGGCAAAGGTGTGGTATTTCCCCAGGAGAACTCTGCAGTAGAGACCTACCGCTACCAAACAATTTTATTAGTACGAGGCCATTTTTTTGTTTTGTTTTATGTTAAGGTTAGGAAATTTGCCCAATTATTGACAAAGGCTTGATCACCTGATGACTTACCAAAAAACAATCTATACATATAAAAGGCTCTGTCCTGACTGATAGGTGACTGACTGACTGACTGACTGACAGACAACACACAGCCCAAACCGCTGGTCGTTCAGACTTGAAATTTGGAGGGTGTATTCATCTCAATGCGTAGGAGTGTACTAAGAAATGATTTATCGAATTTCAACCCCCAAGGGGGGAAAAGGGGGGGGGGGGGAGTTTGTATGAAAGTCCTTTGTTTTTGCACTTTTTAGAGTCGGTAGAGTCGGTCGAGTCGATAGAGTCGGTAAAGTCGGTAGAGTCGATAGAATTGGTAGAGTTCGAGGAGATGGGGGGGGGACCTCTCATGAATAAAATAATATCAAGATCTCTATATCAGGATAGAATATCAGGATCAAGAATAAAATGGCTTAGAGAGAGGACCATTCCGTATCCAACAGTGAAAAGGCTATGGATGATGATACTCTTAGTAGCTCTGTGTGCAGGAAGAAAATCTGACAAAAGTTTTAGTAGAGCTTTAGAGTGGCCTATCGAGCTGACTTTGTTCCTTGGTTCCACACATTCGACATTTCTTCGGT
Organism: Erannis defoliaria; assembly: GCA_905404285.2. Taxonomy (NCBI): domain Eukaryota; kingdom Metazoa; phylum Arthropoda; class Insecta; order Lepidoptera; family Geometridae; genus Erannis; species Erannis defoliaria. Next base: position 4,463,069 of record FR990078.1, read on the forward strand.
GACTTTCGTTTACATTGTAAGCATCGCCTTTTTACTTTGACGGCTCGATTTACGATTTCGAAGAAGAAAGAAATAAAATATAGTGTCAGGAGTCAAGGTTTGATGCTCATATGAGCGCGTAAAATTATTTATACGCTGTCTGTTTGCGAACGTATAAATCCGAACGCATGTGAAACCAAACGCTTGTACTTAACCACACTTGTTTCTACTTGTATCATAGTAAAATCATACAATCGTTTTTTTCAGTGCATGACCACGCCTGCCAGGTCCGCTAGTACAATTATTATAAAATCAAAGAGCCATTATATCCAATTTTTCCTTATTTACGTCGAAAGTTAAAACAAAGCTTGGAAAATAATCGTTAACATTATTTGCTATTACACATAATTTTAAGATACGATACCACTATTATTTATTCTGTGACGATACCAAGACTGGCCTCTTCAGGATTTAGCAATTACAATAAAGTTATAAAGAAGCAATACATTCTATAAAGTTAATTGATATAATAACAATGATCAGAACACATGCAACTCTTAACACAATGGATTTATAATAGATTGACCCAATCATAATCATAGGCATTATAAAGAGTACAATGCATATCGAAATATATTTTTGCAATGTGCCATTGAGTTTGCAATCATCAATTACATTATATGACGAAATAACACATTGGGATCGTATTCTTCCAATTCATCACAACACGGAATATCGCAATAGAGTAACCGTCTTATGCTTAAAACACTAAAAAGTATTTCAAACCTGTCTTCTTTTTTCAAACTGAAATCGTAATGCGAAAGAAATTTAACAAAACACTTTTTAACTAAAATAGGTTTGATATGCGTTTTAGCGTTTTATGCATATGACTGTTAGTATTTTGATTGTCTAATGTTCCTTCGTTTTTTTTAATAAAACCAGCCACGTGATTATCGGACTCGCACACCTAGGGTTATACCACTAATCGATAAAATTATTGTGAGTACCTTAAAAGCTGTTTATTTCGCTGGCACTGCTACTGTTATGGGCTGGAGTGGCGCTTACCACCAAGTGAACGTCTCGCTTGTCTCGTCAAACGAGTGGCATAAAAATGTCTCAATGTACATTTTTCATAACTTCTTGCTTAAGTAGCTACTGAAGTGGCAGTATCTACGGCTTCAATTAATTTGTGCAAGTGCCTTTAAAATGGTTATAACTGTAAACAGAGAACGCAGCATTTCGCTTAATTTATAGGCTTTAAAGCAATTACCAGCTTTGAGTCACGACTTATCCTAGTTTCACGTAAAAGCCACGGCAAAGCAAATGATTCTACGGCATTCTACATGATTTTGGTCGTAAATGTTAATGTGTGTCACTCTTTGTCACTCACTGTTGCCCTAGAATCTAGTCAGGTGAACATGATTTAATGTCGCAGCAAATCTACTCACCTAAATGGTTCTAGAAACCTGAATAGTTTGATAGATTATGCAAAGCTTGACCATGTGATTTTAACAAACACAAATAAAATAATACTATAGATACTATTACTGAGAGTTTCGTGGCCACCTAAAGAAAATAATTAGTTACTGATTATTTGAATACAGTGGCAGCACAATACACTATAGATGTGCTGACTAACCAATCTTCAATTTAGAAATGAAACATCTTTTGCAAACCTAAATTAATAGTAACTGTTACAATCTTTACCTTACTTTTTAAGCGAGTATTGTTTTACAGAGTACGTAAGATTGCGAGAAAGAGTTAATTGTGTAAGTGAGTGGGAGAAGACTTTAAAAAAAACTTATATTTCTTAAGTACTAAAACAATAATTAAAAAACTAGAATAATGGTAAGTACAAATTTTCAAACAGCTGCTATGTTTTCCACTGTATTATATTAATTTTAGTTTACATTTTTAGCTACGCTAGTAAGAACACCTTGTTCTAGAAGGTGGAGATTATTAATAGAGGTTCGCTGTCTCCATCCATCGTATTTGTATGATATCGTCTGCCACCAGGCAGCTGGTCTACCTCTGTTCCAAGTGCCTGGTGGTCCTTTCCAAGCTGTTATCCTCGGAGTCCATCGATTGTCTGTCAGTCTGGCTATGTGACCAGCCCAGTGACACTTAAGTTTTTTACAGTGGTACTCGCATCGGTACTTAACTTGTTTTTCCCTCATGTTTTGGAGTAGTCTTTTACTCAGTTGAAATAAATATTATAGCTCCGTATAGCAAATAGTGTAATTCCAAGTCACAACAAAATCGAATCTCAATTCAAAGTTCCGAGAAGATTATACAAATGGCTTCAAATCCACAACGTTGGAACTTAATTACACCTAACAACTCTAATTTGTTTGCTCTTTCAACTCCTTTAATAAGTTTATAACTCGGTGTCGTGGATACGAGTTAAAAGTTTCTAAAAACGTCGTTTTAAGACAGATCTAAGCAAGAATAAAATGATTACTTGACAAAAACTTGTCTGAGATGAAACTAAAACTTAAGCTAAACTAAGCAAAAGCGTAGGCGAAATAGACGTTTTCTAGAGTGAATTCCTAATATTCCGCAATATTCCTCAAAAGCAAAGGACGCCATTTGTCATGATGAATTCGTCTATTATTTAACTGAACAAGCGAATTTTTTCATGAAATAATAAGCTTGCGTTGTATTACGGAAGACTTGATAACTAGATTACTTCGCCAATTAAGAACTGATTTTGATGATTATTATTTTTAAATTTTATCGAAATCGGTTCAGTAGTTTGGTGTTTAAATCAAAATTACTAGAAAATATGAAGATGTCATCCAAGTATTCGAAGTTGAAATCAGTTGTATTTTTTTAAAAAGCGTATTGTGTTGTGTTGTGTTTTATATTTTCCACACTGAGCTAATTTACTTAATCTAGGACTCATCCCGAACTAAGATATGCATAACGGGATCTAAACTACCAGGATTCCATAACAGCTCAGAAGTTGATAGCTTAACACCGTTGGTAGCGGTCTCTAACCACAAGTTCACGGTCCACGGTGTAAACTGATTTGACTTCCTTACACACTAATCGTTATTCTGTGGCCCGGGTAAACATTCCACTACAGAAAGCAGCTATTCCATGGTATCTTAGCAAATATTCTAAACATACTTCAATATATTCTGTGGTGTCTTAGTAAACGCTCGCGTAAATACTTACTTGATGTTATTCCGTGGCGTCTTCGTAAACGTTCTGGTACATACTTGATACCATTCTGTGACATTTCTTGCTTAATGCTCGTATACGAACTATTTGCTATTCTGTGGCATGTAGGCAAAGACTTCACTAATGAGTAGGTACACGCAAATTAACGCCTATGTTTGAATACGAGGCTTAGGATGTCAAGAATGATCTTTGAGACTGCAAGCTTCGAATGAAGCTTTTGCATCTATAAAAAACACCAATCTTTTGATTTTCAGAGGAGATCAACATAGCTAAAATATTTGATAATTTATGTGTATTTTATAAACTAAGTTATTGTGTGAGAACGAGTAGTTTGTGGTTCATGGTGTATCCATAGACTATTTTACTACTCCATTTGACTACGTACGCGAAGCTGCAACCAGTAGCTAGTTTTTAGGTCTTACCAGAAATACACAGTAAAATGTCCAGAGCATAATTATGTATAATTCATACACATTCTAATTTCGTTGTGCATTTCCTTATTTTGCTTGCACCTCTTGCAGTTTAAATGTATAATTGTAATGGTTTTGTTTGGAGGAATATTCTGCAGCGCTCGCTAACTCGCAACCTTTAGTTTTTCTTATCATTATCAGTCAATAGGTACAAACAGAAGTGGGTAGCTTTGTACAAAAATATAAGGAGCTCTACCAATCAACTTTACAAGTACTTAACTTGGTTGCAATGTACTTGTCCAAAGCCCTTTTACTTCAAGTGTAGAAATCTCAGCAAAATAAAAATACGCTCGAATAAATATCTAAAACAGACATCGCACCTTCTTTTCTTTCATCCGTACAAATGTTGAAATAAAAAATTCTTTATGAAAACGTTACTCAAAAAAACCCTGTGCTAACACAAAGCGAAGCGAAGCTTTTCGTTTAGTGAATAGAAGTCGATTGAATCGCGTCACTACGTCGTACGCGTATGAAAATGTGAAAGAAAAATACAAAAGACACTACGACCTGATAGTAATAGCACAGGATACTGTTACATTTGCCGACGTACACTTTTTTATGCTTGACAGGCTAATTGTGGGACCACAACGCAACTTGTCTAAATTGACTGTGTAATTGAAGAAGGCAAACACAGCTATACCCTGGGGTCGGAACTAGCTCTCAATCGAGGCTACCGTTAGGTACCCTTGAGGCTTAACGGTAGATATTCAATCTGAGGGTGGTAGCTGGTTATCTAGCTAGAAAGTATCCTACTACCATTTTCTATGGTTGGAATAGTTGGTATGGTAAGGGTATGGTTTTCTCACGAAGTTTTCTTTCACTTAATCTCGCTGTTAGGATTTGAACCTAAGCCCTTCGGCAAGCGAGTTAACTTAGCGAGTTAGTTAGCTACCCGCTGAGCTATCACCCCTACAGTCGTGTAAAGTAATCTAGCGGTCGAAAATCCACAACAGAATAACATTGATCATATAACTATCTGAAACCCTGACTAATCTGGATTTTTGGTTTACACGAAAATCAGACACACCTTTACTAACATTATAGCATTTAGTTACCTATACTAATTAACAAAATCAGCATTTTTGTTTCATGCGCAAAACATCTTCACGTGAATTTTATAGCTTTCATTTGGTTTGGTTCGCTTTCGCGTAGCATTGTTATTTGAACAATCATTAGGGACATTTCCCCTACAGATACTACGTTATGTTTGACACCCTGCTAAAAAATAAACGGTTCGCAATCTACAGATTCTGTTAAATATTCATGGCAAAAATACTTGACGTATCAAATGGAGATTTGGAGTAAAACCATTTTGAAGATCTAAGCGTTGCCGATTACGATATTTTCCTTAAAACCTTTGGGACGGATTTGGATAAATGTGAGCTTACCAGCTTCAAAAAGTGACAGTTTGCCGCTGGAAAAAATCCACCGTTCTTACCTGTAAAAAATAAAATGAGATATTCGTTAGTAGGTACCTACAAGTGATAAGTGGTAAGAGGTAAGTGGTGATTCAAACTATGTATATCAAGCCCCATACGGATTCAAAAAGGCCATTTGGCCAAATGGAACATGTATTCTATGTTGTACCATCTGTGTAAAGCCATGAAGAGTTTTTTTTTTTTAGTTTAGTCTTTAGTTAGTTTAGTTTAGCCTTTGTTAGCTGTACCTAGTTAGATTGTATGTGTTTTGATTTAGCTAACAAAGGCTAAACTAAACGAAATAAAGACTAAACTAAAAAAAAAAATGAAGTTGTAGGTAGGTACCACTTCATTTACTATATATGTATAGGTACTACTTCATTTACTAATTCTGTTGTACGCAAATTTATTTTTTATTATTATTTGAATTGGGCTCAATTTAATTCAAATATTATTAGTTTTAGAACTACATTACTAAGTAATTACACAGATTTTCTTACACTGAAGCCCTAAGCTGAAAGCCTTGTCGTTTCCTGAAGAAAATGAGAACAAAAAGAATTGCAAGAAATCTGGGCGCAGGTGCCTGCGACAGAATGTAACTGAATCAACAGTAACGATGTTACAGCTAGTGACAGCTGTTCAATGGAGGAAGCTTTGAAATTGCGATGAAATAACCCTATAATTTTTGGAGAGTACGCTACTTTGCGCGTAAAATCTGGAACGAGGATATTGGCCATAGAACCAAATTTAGCGACATAGCTCGCAGTGTTTGTAAGTTGAAGAGGCAATGGCAGACCACATCGCTTGAAGAACTGATAACCAATGGGGAAGAAAGGTTCTTAAGTGGCGACCCCGAACCGGAAGACGCAGCGTAGGTAAGCCTCCCACTAGGTGAGCCGACGACATTCTCAAAGTCGCGGGCAACCGGTGGATGCATATGGCAGGATGTTGTACAATGTGGCGGTCTAAGGGAATGCCTCCGTTCAGCAGTGGACGTCTCCGGGCAAACGATGATGGACCCTATAATTTCAAGCTTAACGGGGATATAATACTTTTATTTTCGCCCACTGCAGGACATAAACCTCCACCCCCTTCCTCCTCCCTCTTTCACCAATCTTCTCTGTTTAGCGCCTGTCTTATTTCCGGATGTCGTCTCGCCACCGTTGGAAAAGGCTAAAATAACATTTGTTCTAAAAATATTGTTTTAAAACAAGTACTTAAAAAAATATAAGCAAACGATTAGAATAGGCGATTTTCTGACAGCCAATTCAAAAATAAATATAGTTCCTAAAAATCCGATAGACAGCGACGAAGAGACATGGCCCTGAACATTTTCACTATCTACTCTGTTGTTATGAAGATTTTGAACGAATGAAGCAAAGTAAAAAGGTCAAAAAATATAAAGTAACTCATATCATTTATATCAGATCAGACATGCGTTGTTGGTGGTTATTGTTTGACTAACAAAGTATTAGCCCATAGTATTTCTTAAGCTTTCGTTATTCCACGCAAATTAGTAAGTACGCCATGCCAAATAAGTTGTTAATTACTATCAATAAAAATAACAATAACTATCAACAAAAAATAATAACAATAACGTAGCGTAACAATAACAATTTATCAGAATTTCAACAAAATTTTACAAGAAAACTTGGAAAGGCACTTCACCAATCAACGCGAACTGTGAAAAGAAGCAGTGAAGGTGAGTAAACTGCTTTTTCACAAGAAAAATGCGAAAAAAAGTGGGCCATATTTCGCCAGCGCGGCCTATCTTTTGGCTGTATAACGTACCATACGAAAAAAACCATCAAAATAAATTCATAATTGGCGTAGTCAGTAGTCGCGTAACAAACATACAAAAAAAACATACCGTCGAGTAAAATTTCTGAACCTCCTTTATTGAAGTCGGTTGAAAATTTTATTCAAAACCGAACACTACCGAACACTGCCATGTAACATAATTGTATTCCAATGTAGGTATAATTAAACGCAATAATAATATTATTGTTTTTAATAGCGTTTTCAAAAATAATAATCAAAAGTTTAAATATGTCATGTTGCTGGCCCAAGTGAATGAAACCGAGCGTGGAAAATGCTGTGGGCACAGACAACAAAAACAAATTATATTTTTCAACACAAACACAATTCTACCAGGAGGGTTAATAAGAACAACAATAAGGAATTTTCATGTTTCCATTTTGTTTTTAGAAGCAATATAACATGATAATAGGGTCTTGTTAAAGACGAAAGACCTACTAAAATAAATAAGTACTCGACACTGGCCTTTCAACTGCAAAAAAAAATAAAAGCGGAAAAAAAACCGTTTTCCTCTGATGCCCTAAGGCGCTACCTCTACAAGCGAGTATATGGTGGCGATATTATCGTCATGTTACTTTATTCTACAAGAACTGCCCCCTTAGCACGCGCCGAGGACTAATTGGTATTTCCCCGGGCGGCAACGTGATAAAGCTAGAATATGGATACGTCTGTCTCGTTTTCGCGAGGAAAAAAGAGTGGATATAGACTTTTATCACAGCTCGCGTGCTAGGCGGGCTGGAGACCAAATGGGGGAAAGAGACCATTTCGCCGATACGACCCGTATTCTCCAGTCAGCCCGTGACCAAGGCCAATGAAACATGACTGAAAAATCAATGTAAATAAAAATAAATTGTTTTGAGTGCGATTAAGATCCAGTGATATACACAGCTCTGAAGTTCAGTCGTTTCTCCAGACGGTATAGCCGAGAGTGGCAGAGTAAAAATATCGCACCGATACACTCGCTCGTGGACCTGGGTATGTCCTTAAACTGCACCCAGACCCACCGGAGGACGGGCAGCAGCGTCCTCTTGGTTAACGGTGGTGACCATTCTGCGATCCCCAAGCCGCCTGCAAAGCGTGGGGATTATGGCAACACCTCTCTATAAAGGGGCCTTCGTCCAGCAGTGGACGTTTTATGGCTGACGACGACGACACTCGCTCGTGGAGGTAGCGCTTAAGTGTTAGTGGCGAAGAGAACGCCAGCTCGAAGGGCCTCATTAAACAGTTGTAACCTAAATACCTTCTACTTATTAAATAAAATTAGAATTATGAATCCAATTATCTACTTAAAATGGTTATAGATATTCTTTTGACGACGAATCTTTCGTCAAGCTCTATGAAAATGCAATTAGGCTGTGTGACTGTTTAGGATATTACTCAAAATTCAAAGTAGGTACATCATACGCTGAGCATAAATGAACGTACATCTTATAACAAAGTAAATCCAAGCTAATTTAAAATTGGACGGCGTCCAAAACCACCGTCCAATTAGAACAAGAGTCCGACCACAAGAGTCGTTCGAAAAAGTAAGGGTTGAAAGAGGTTCAAACCGCAATATTGATGAAAATTACATTGGGAAGTAAATTTATGTTAATTGAGAAACTAGAAACTCATGTTGAATGATAACAAAAAAGGCATTTCGACGAAGATTGATTATTATCTAACATGTTACCCCTCTATTGGGAGGCCTTCGTCCAGCAGTGGACGTCTTATGGCTGACGACGACCTAACATTTTTACCCGCAGAAATTATTCTCACGTAAAACCTCTGTTAAAGTGAATGCGTGTCTGTTAGTTTGTTTGCTTTTTCATCCACGACTCAAACATATGGGATGTTATAAGTTTAACATACCTATTTATCGACTATGTATCTATTTGTGGCATCGTAGTTCCCAAACGGATGAATCGATTTTGCTTAGTTTTTTTAGTTTATATAGTGGCTTGATCGAAAGACTTCTTAGCTACAACTCAAGATGGCCGGTTTTTTTTTTTTAAATTTGAGTTTTGATTTGCTCTCATCCACTCAGCAACGGAGTACTTAAGGCGCCTGCTTTTAGAAAATCGCCAAAAAAGCTTGCAGTTACAGCAGTTTTTAGCGTGGTAAGTAATAAGATTGTGCACGCTAAAAACGTGGCATTTGGGAGAGTGTGCTTCAGATTTGCATGATGTTATTCCCCGGCCCATTCTTCTATCGGACGGCTAGGTCCTCGAAAAAACGATATCGTTTCATGGTTGATATACCAAAAACTTGTACGAAATGGATTGATTCTACTTTTATTGTTCGAATTTCTGAACAGTGGAATACGTTGCCCGAGTGGGTGCTTTCTGATAGTTACAATCTGAGTGTCTTTAAGTCGCGAGTGAATCGGTTACTTTTAGGCAAGCGCGCTCGATCGTAGACCGCTGAGGGTTGCGGTTGTAGTAACATTAGCTACATTTTATCATCATTACTATCACAATTTTTCATCACAACACCACGTGAGCAAAACCGTGCAGAGGAACAGCTGGTAATATAATAAAACAACCTCTACAACCTATGTCCGTATTTTACTTGTCTAATTAATATTTCTCTTAGGTAGTACCAAACTACATTTTTGTTTTATTTATACGGGAATACTCACGTTTAATGACAAAAAATCAAAAAAAGAATCAATCAATCGTTCAATGTTTTTGACAAAAATGTGTCAAAACCACGTCAGTTTTCATAGTACCAAACTACATTAATAAAAAAGATACCGTACCCCTTTAACATTTATCAGAACAATAACTTTCATACAGCTACTTGTATGTGAAATGTGAATATGACTATATAAATGCTAATGAATTTAAATGACTAGATATAACAGTTAACATTTAGCAACGGATAGCGTTAGTTACTGTAGTTAAAAATAATGGACATGTTAGTGAATTCCCACCGTAACGTCTCTATAGATTCCAGAGAATTCATAAAACAAAGATCACTTCTTTGATATTGCATTTTGAATAAAAGACAAATAGAGCTCTAGCTTATTTAAATTTACTATGACTAGACTCTAAAACTCTTACTAAATTAACCAAATAGGTATTATTTATACACGCAAAATTCTGGCTGAGTGTTATGAAATAGATTTATATTATGACATTTTGTAGGTACTAACATGAAAGGTGGAAGCAACTGATATTGATAAATTATTATAAAAGCCTAATAAGGGCTAGGCTTAAAGAAATAACTAGCATCGAAAATTACGTACCAGTATACTGGTATACTCATGAGTATACTCATAAATATAACAGTTATTAATCCCATGATCACAACGATTCATTCTGTGAGTGATTTAAAATTTTCGTGATATTTTATTAAAGGTTTATTATAGTTTAAATGTTTAATTTCAATAAAGATAAATATGTTTATCATACCTACAAAACATCAAAGATTGTATTATTGCGGTACTAGTATCAGCTTTCTTTAAGATCGACATACTTACCTCTATATTTAAAGAAGAAGGATAACAAACGTTAAACCCGTGTATTTGCAACAAAGCCAAATTTTCAATAACGAAAAGAACTTACAAGTCTCATTCCGAACATAACAAGTTTTATTCAAATGACAATTCCCTGCCTATTAAGAAATACCGTTCAATAAAACAACATAAACAACAAGATCTGGCAACAAAGGGTATAATAAATATTGAAAGTTCTCGACCTCGCTTTTAGGCAATAGCCAGTGATTTTGACGATTCATGAACGTACATAAGAGCAAAAGCTGCCCTTTCCATTTTGTATGAGATTTATTGATTGATGTTCTGTCAAACCCTTAAGAGCATTATTTGAAGGGCTGAGTCGGGAACAGGAGAAAAATTAAAATCGTTGCTTACATTCTTTGTGCTATTAAAAGTCTATGAAATACATGTTCAACTATTATGCTAGTTTTTAGCGGATTTAAACCATACTTATATATACCATACCATACTTGCACTAGTTGGCTTTTTATATGTATTTGAGGAAGGGTTAGTATTAGAAAAGCGGATGCGCCGCATTCCTTTTTTATTTCCCTTTTTTGTATACAATCTAGTGACGAGATGAGCAAGACGTTCGCATGGTGGTAAGAATCACGCCTGCCACTAACAGTAACAGTGCCAGAATTGTGAACTTGCTAAAACAATCCTGCGCCGCACTGAGATATTAGATGTTAAATCTCTTCATACCCAGTAATTTCTCAGGTAGCATTGCCCTTCAAACCGGAACACAGTAATGCTTGCACACTACTGCTTGGCGATTGAATAACTGGCAAAAGTGTGGTATTTTCCCAGGCAGACTCAGCAGTAGAGCCCTACCACTACAAAAACACTACCCTATTTATTTCCCTAAATCGACTAGTAGATATCTATTAAATTTGGATGGAAATGAAATATATTTTGTAACATCACTAAAGTCTAAACAATCCTTGAATGATGTCAAAAAATTGCCTTAACTCACCATAATGCTGTTTTCTAAACAGCGCTGATCTTCCGTTGAGGCTGATTTAGTGAATTCACTAAAGTCTTAAAACAGTAAAAAGTAAAACTAAGTACTATTACTATAAATCTTCCAAGATTTAATTTCGATCTTATAATAGCTAAATCTTCCAATCTACTGAATAATACTACAATTATAATTATCTACTGGTAGACCGCTACCTATTGAAAAGTTATTTGCGGCCGCAGCCCTTAGCCTTCACAAAGTTTTTGCTCCCACAACCTCATTACAGGTTCGTACGTGTTTTCATTATATTTGCGCCGGGAACGCCATTATTGACGCCATTGGTTTTACTGAGTGCGTCATTTTCAAAGCACGTCCTGAAGAACCGAATGAAATGTTGTATATGCTAACATCAGTTGTGTATTGATTTTATTTTTCCCTCGGATCATGTCTGTATTTGAATTAGGAAATATTAAATTAAAGAAATTATTCATTTTCTTTATTTTCAACCGACTTCAAAAAAGGAGGTTCTCATTTCGACTGTATGTTTTTTTTGTATGTAAGTATGTTACGCGATTACTCCGCCAATTATGACCTGATTTTGATGATTATGTTTTCGTTCGGTAGGTAATACTTCAGAAGTGGTCCCATATACATTTAATCGAAATCGGGTTAGTAGTTTGGTTTTTAAATCAAAATTACTAGAAAATATGAAGATGTCATCCAGGTATTCGAAGTTGAAATCGAAAGTTTTTTTTTATTAAAGCGTATAATATATATATTACATGCATTCGAGACGTCAACAAAAGCAAAATAAGAAGATGGCATCGGCTTCTTTTATATTTTGCCACGTAATAGTATTGGGTAAACATTAGCTAGTCTAGTGAAATTGCTGAGCTAATGAGATTTACTATTGAATGTCAATGCAGTGAGGTCCTGGCTGGACTTTGTTTCAACATCATGAGAGCAGAATTTTCTGAATGCAATCTCCATGTTATGCATGGACAGCCAAAAATTGTTGCTGAGTGCCTATAAGCCCTACATGAATAAGTCTGTAACATCATCGTAGCGCGGTGAAAGGTTAGAGTCCTTTGATCCACAGTCGTACAGTTCTAAGCTTTGATCATTCAGCCGTGAATTGTTCTGATCGCTTAGGTAGGTTTTATCAGGTTTATTGGAAAGGATTTTATTTATTTACTTGTTTGTTTTTGGTATGTGAGATATGAGGCAAGAATTTCTGTGAATGTGTACTACCTATTAGGTTGATTTATTTACGTAATTATTTTTCAACCTGTTCCTAACATTATAGAAATTAATGTTCACGTCATCAGCCATAAAACGTCCACTGCTAGACGAAGGTCTTAATAGAAGGGTGTTACGATAATCCCCGCGCTTGGCAGGCGGCTTGGGGATCGCAGAATGCTCACCGCCGTTAACCAAAATGACTCTGCTGCCCGTCCTCCGGTGGGTCTGGTTGCAGTTTAAGGACATACCCAGGTCCTGAAATGAATGTTCATACCTGGGTAAGTTGTTTTCAAGCTATAATGTAGAATAATAATAATATTTATTTACTATAATGAACATGTACAGCATATAGGATAATATAAAAAAAAATGTTTTTGGAATAAATTATTTTAACATTGTTAGCAGGCATTTTGATAAGTTTTGAATATAATGATAATGTTGGCACAGTTTCACTGTCTCTAAAAAGAAAAGTATAAGAGATTTCCGATTATTTCTGTAGTAAGCAAAACTAATGTATCTTTTATGTATGTATGTTAATTGGATTTTTCTAAAAGAAAAACGGTTTCTCGACAGTTTTATTCTATTATCGCGGTTTTTTATAAACTTAATGAACTAACTAAATTATATATCATGTACAGGACTCAGAGTCAGGGTACACAAAAACATTTAGTATATGTCGTGTATCACGTCTTATTCGCGAGACATTGACAAATAAGTACAGAGACTCTAACATAATCTAATGTAGAGTTCTCCAAATAATGAAACTCATTATCCACGTGAAGCTGTTAATCATGCGGTTAGGAACATTTGATAGAGGAGTCTTCATTGACTTTATAGATAAGTAGGTCACACTGTATTGTTTGACCCAGACCCAAATTCCCTAGCTACTTGGTGGATTAAATTCTCCCAAAATACGTGCAGCAAATACGAAACAACTATAAACCTTATGAATGAGGAATTAAATTCAAGACGTGTTTTATTTTTTCTTAACAAATTGTCTTTTATGGCATATTAAGGAACTAATCAAGAGAGGAAACTAGCACTACTGAAAAACACCTTGGTTCTTAAGGTCGAACTTTATAAAAAATCTTGTAAGTAGTAGCACTCCGTATGGCAAAGTAATACAATTCTTGTACGAGTAAATAGTAATATATGGTCGTATGATGAGTGTTTGGGTCAACTGGAGCCGACACCCTGAGCTATCAGATGTTAAATCTCTTCATACCCAGTAATTTATCTGGTAACTTTGTCCTTCAAACCGGAACACATTAATGCTTGCACACTACTGCTTGGCGGTTGAATAACTGGCAAAGCTGTGGTACTTCCCCAGGCGGACTCTGTAGTAGAGTCGTACCACTACAAAACTTACGCACCACATTTATTCACTAACACTAAAACTAAATATATTATTACCCTAATAATGCCTAAATTAAGTGTACGTGCTCCGCTAATTTCAAGATCAAGCAAATATGCCTTTTTACGTTTAAACTTAGTTGAATTGCGTTTTATTATATTTTGACTAACCAATTTTGCGCTCGACTGTACCCAGTACCCACTGGTAGCTTTAAACAATAGTTTTTTTTTACATTATGAATGTGAGTCCAGTTAACCAATAAAAAACACATAAAAAAGTGGGTTTACGTTTGACCACATTCTTTCTGATGTTACACAAATACGACGGACGGATCTAGGACGGATCGCGCTTACCTACTAGGAACCTTTATAGTGTAATTATTGGCAAACACAGATTTCGGCAGACATTTCCACACCCATTCTAATCTGAGAGTTTCTGACTTATTCCATCCATGAGGCCACTTTTTCTTAAATAAAAAATATACTGACACTATAAATTCTTACTCTGCAATAAAGCCCAAATTAAATCACATACTAGCCGACAACTGTTCCACAATATTCCAAAACGAAATAATAAATCAAACCCCGTTATCCAATAAAAACAAACTAATAAAAATTTACATCGCATAGCGCCTATTTCACACACATAAAGCACTTTACACACTATCAAACAACGGGATCCGTAATTGACAAAAAGCCTTTGGTTCTTCGAGCTCAACGCATCGAGCAAAAACAAAACAAATGCGCTTATTTAACTTCGGTGTGAAAGAACTCACGGCTGTTATAAGGCCTCTTCAGACTATGGAATAATATTATATCTTATTCCCCGTATTGCTTTACGCTGTGTGATATCGTAGAATACGAAAATTGTTGAAACTATATAAAGCTGTGAACTGTGAGCTAAAACTATAAATGGATTACTATTAGAAAAGTAAGTGAATAGGCTAGATGACTGTTTTTTTTTATTGTCCTATTAAAATGTGGCCCATAAATATAGCTGGTTAATGAAAATAAAATGAAAATCTGATCAAAAATAAGCAACTTATAAGCATTTTAATATCATGCTAGAGAGAGAGGCGAAACAGCAAATCGTGACGACTTCTCTGTACGCCATATAAATTCTATTCTGACAAGTAAGGCGTGACGTCATTTTTTGTTTTGTGGGAAAGGGATAGAGTTGGCTCTACCAAAAACTTTAAACGCTTATATATCAGAACATTAATAACCGATTTTAATATTTTTTTCAGTAAACATACTATATTTACTTAAATTCTTCATCAAAGCTATTGGTTTCAACGATTGAAACATCAGTTACAACAACAACTACCCTATTGTTGAAACTATATAAAGCTGTGAACCATGAGCTAAAACTATAAATGGATTACTATTAGAAAAGTAAGTTAATTGTTTTGATTTCTACTGTAGTATATCGTGCTATGCACAACTAAGGCTATAAGTACTTAATATTATAGCGTAATCTGAAGAGCCTCATAACACTAAAAACAACACTCGTGATTTCCACAATTACTGGCTGTAGTTTTATTTTGTTATTTAGATTGTGACGTACTAAAAAGTCAATTCCAGAATAAAGCTCCGTGGTCTAATACGGTACTTTTTCAAGCAAACTTCCGAGAGGTTGCAAAGCAAGAGTGTTCAAATTTCTAATATTTTTCCTTCATAGCCTTCGACATCGGAAATTAATTCAGAGTTATTCTGACTTGATTTATCGAAGTTTGAAAAACTTGGATATTGCCTTTTAAATGACTGGAGGCGAAATTTATTGTAATTTTATTGGTCGTTACATAGCGGCCCTAAAAAGGCTAGGAAAGGCTGTAATCGTGTTCAGCTGAATGCCTACAAAAGAATGAATGGTTTGACAAGTCGTCTAATAAGTATAGATGTGCTATTCTAACATTTTATTATATAAAGAGTATTATTTTACCTGATATTTTTATACTTGAAGTAAATTGTCCAACTAATAAGGGAATTTTTGTTTTCTGGTAAAAAATGTCGTAATTTTAATGCTATGAATATGAATTGTAAATTAAGGTATACTTAATACAAAAATTTGTAACTAAGTACTTAGGTAGTAGACTGAAGATCTATTTTAATTGAGTTAAGCTAATTACATGAAAGTGTTGACATTTGTCAATCAATCAATATAAATATAAAATCAATTAATATATGAGTCAATAAGTCAATCAATATAAAATTTATAATAATAATAAATATCGGTGGACATTTTACACACAGCGATAGTTTTTTTTTTGATTATACGCAAAACATACCTTAAATGTATAATAATTACACATAAATAAATAATAATATTGTTAAAACATACAAGGAAACTATAACTTACATAGATAATAATAATTAGCTTTAAGTGATAATCAGTTTATCTTAAGTACAAAAGCTTACAGAAGCATATTTCTTTTTAAAAAAATATATAGTTATACTAGCTGAACGCGATTGTTGGTATAAAAAGTAGCCTATGTTTTATTCCAAGGTCTTATACCTTGGAATAAAACATAGGCTACTTTACTGCTACCTCTATACCAAATTTCATCCAAATCCGTTCCGTTGTTTTTGTGTGAAAGAGTAACAAACATCCATACATACAAACTTTCGCGGTTAAAATATTAAGTTGGATTGCTAAAATAATAAAAGGAAACTCTAATAACACACAGTCTTACTTAAAAAAACTTCTCAACTGTTATTCACTGCTTAAGATGCTCTGCCATCTTCTCTCTGACGTGAAGTGTAACATGCAAGAACAATACAGAGAAGTTTTAGCATTGACTAAGAGAATCGAGATTATTTTAGGTAAGGCTGATAGATATTAATAACCCTATGCATTATAATTACAGGTTTGATAATCAGTTATCTTAGAAACAAAAGCTTTACAAAACCCACCCATCTTTCTCTGAATGTTGTCAAAGGACGAATGTATTTTTTCCCTGTCCTTGGGACCAGCCAGACCGCTTTTATTGTTGTTTTACTGTTCGCAATCTAACTTGACGCGTTAAACTCGAATGGCGAGCAAACAACATTATTCCCGCAATAATAATCAGGTTTCACGTCGATGTGGTGAAGGCATTAATACCCGCATGTTTACAGCAACAATTTATTGCAAGTTGCATGTAAAGTTTTCATTTGATTCATTATGTAACTTGCGACTAAAGCATGGATAAATATGACCAATGGGAGTCTAACTAAAGACCAAACAAACCTTTTCATAAGATAAATAGGTTACTTTTTAATGACGAGATTAGCAAGAGGTTTGCCTGGTGGTAAGCGTCACGCCTGCCCATAGCAGTTGTAGTATGCCAGAATTGAGAACTTCTGAAAATAACCCTGCCCGCATTGCACTGTGCTCCTCATCCTAAGATGTATGTATGTTTTTATACAAGGTTAATAAACAGGATTACTTGTAACTCGACGTATTCCCGGCAGGACCAGATAGGAGAGCATACATCAAATTTAAACCCAGCAATGTATGGGTGATAGTTAATAGTTTAGATATTTAAAATTAAACAATTTGTTGTTGTAGGGGTTTTGACAGAAACATAAGTTTTTTTGTCTTAAACGTAAAAAAAAACTAAATATTTTTGAATATTTTATAAATATTATTTTTATATTTTATTGCTTTTTAAATAATTTACTCATTTTTTTTTTTACTGTTTTGTTAGTCCCTCCTATCTGCTCCCTCTGGGAATACCTTGAGTTACCAGTAACCCTGTATATTACCAGAGAAATTATGGCGTGAAGAGATTTGACATCTAATATCTCAGGGTGACGAGCGCAGTGCATTGCGGCGCAGGATTCTGTTCGCAAATTCACAATTCTGGTACTGCTACCCTAAAACCTAAAAAAACCCTAAAAACCAGTTTTAAATCTTGTATCACTGCGTTCTGCGCTCCGCCACTCTACGTTCTCTACCAAAATAGTAAAAAAGTACGAAACTTGTTGAGCTTAAAATGAAAATATCTTTCCATACCGTTCAAAGCGTGTGAAATATTACCGCGTATCGTGTTTAATATAGGACGTAGACACGTAGGCAGAATTTATGTATCGATGCGCTGTCAAATCTTCCGACTCGGCGGCTTACGCTGACCCAATTTTTGCACGGCCTGCATTGCAGTTAGCTTTCTGGCGTAACATGCAATTAAACGTCCAGTTTAAGGGCTGAAAATAGGTATAGTTCTATTATTATTTATGGAATATTTACCGTGATTATGTTGTGAAATGAGCTCCCGATATTTCGGCGCAGTTGCATGCACCATGTTCACGGGTAGACTTAAGTGAACAACCGTGATAGTTTAAAACAGTGTTGAAAATATGTATGTTTTTTAAACGCCTTAAAAAAAAGGAGTAGTTTATATGTTCGACTTGTGTGTTTTTTTTGTGTGTTCACCGAATTCTCCTTCAATTGTGGAGCGATTTTGATAATTCTTTTTTATTTGCAAGGGTCTCTCAATGTGGTTCCATATTAACTTAAAGTCGGTTGTTTTTTTGAAGTTACTTGTGTTATTGTACACTATTACTAGACGACAAGTGTACCAAAGGAATGCTTTCCGTTACAAACAATGACGTAAAGGGCAAAAGCTGATCATCAATCAGAGAAATTATTGGGTATGAAGATATTTAACATCTAATGTCTCAGGGTGACGAGCGCAGTACAGTGCGGCGCAGAATTGTGTTCGCAAGTTCGCAATTCTAGCACTGGTACTGTTAGTGGCAGGCGAGATGCTTACCACCAGGCAAACGTCTTGCTCGTCCCGTCACTTAAAAGTACAAAAAAAACAAAAACGGTGGTCAATCGAGGACATTGTTAACGTCTGAAGGCAACGGATGAGGCTTGCCCACGAACGGGCTGGGTGATCGAGAAGAAGTCTCTGTGCCATGTTTGAAAACTGGTAGATCAAGATAAGTTAATAAAGATACATAATTATAGATAGATAGATAAAATTGCTTGAACTTAAACGTATACCTAGTGTACGTGTACGTAGCCTTAGGCATACGTTCAAACTCACTATGATTGTTAACAATCTCTCTAGCATATCTCGGAACAAAATAAATTGCAGTAAGTACTTACTAGTAAAGTAGTTCTAGTTTATATGTGGTATTATGAAAAGGTAGTATATGGCTTTTCAGCTTGTCGAGAGAAAGCAACCCTTAAGCGCAAGGGAACATGGCCTCAATTTTGGTTCTGAATAGCGTCCTATAGAAAACCTAAACTAACGAAATAGCCTTTAAAGGTTAGTGTCGCTGTTTGCTCCTGGCCAGGGCGACGAGCCAACTAAAAAGTAAAATATAAATACCTACTCTGAGTTTCTCTTTTTTAGCTACCCTTTTGCCGTTTTTACAAAGGATATTGTATTTAGCATCGATTTAAGTAACAGAGGCTTAACGTTTTCATAATTGCGTAGACTTATTCTCACGGCGCAATAGATTCGTTAAGTTTAGAAACTAAAATTAGACATAAAATATCACTGCGCCTTTCATGTTATGGTGTTGATGACGTTGTTGTTTATTTGGTTGATGTTGTTATTGTTGATGTTGATTAATAGCCGTGTGTGTGTGTGTGATGTGATACAATTTTTTTAACCAAGCGTGTCATGGGGGGTCATCCTGGTTTTATTTTAATCTTACAAACTTGTGTACATATTACATTGATTATATTAAAGATATAAGACCCTACATTTCAAGCTTTCTCTAAGTACCTATGTTTGCATGTTGTGAGTTTCATCATCGTGTGAATGTTTTGTTCATGTGATCATAATGGTTTGTCACATTGGCTACGAGTAGTAATTTAGTATAGATGTTAAAAACCATTAAATGGTGTAAAGACGTCATAGGTACACAGGTATAGCAATGTCATTGCACCTTAACACATTAAGTAAAAGATACGACTAAAAAGCTTTATTTAATTTAACAGATATACGGTTAAAATAAGGTTAGGGTATTATTGTAATTATTTATTTTATTATGGCACTATTTTTGTGACTGCAATGCTAATGTAGCCCGTCACCGTATTTGCTACAAACCTACAAAAAATATTTAAGGCTTGTATTTACCAAATTTACCCCTCGCAAAATCAAATTTATTTAGTCAAATTACTATATTTAAAGCCCATAAATACAAAATGTTACAGAAGAACATCCGTCTTAGTAACTTCTGTGGATGAAAACACGATTGATTATACTTTCCTCTATAGAAAAAAATACCGAAACAGTGTCTATTTTTAAACCATTTTCAGTTTTATGTCCTAATTACAGCACATAGTCACATAAAAAAATTATGTATTATAAGTTAATAGTATTATGGAGAGCATGCTGTGGTTCAAAACTTATTAATTTATATACTTTTCAAGTAATCTGAGAAAATCTTCAAAAATCGAAGTTTGACACGCACGAATCTGCGTAACCGCCATATTTTTGCTCCGCTAAATGTGACTCTACCTGATACAGCTTGATTGATCTCATTAAAAAATGTGCTTGAAACGTGGAATACCCGGCCTTAACTAATAGCCAATAAAAATATTTCGTTTTGGACAAAAAACGACATGACAAAAAAGATAAATAGTCTTTCAATGACATTTTTTTTCTGTCTCAGGCCGGCAATTCAGCAAGGTGTATATGTAAGTTCCTATTTCATTATAATAGACTACACTAGAAAACTTAGTTATACCATAGATTAAGTATATAAACATACTTAATCTATGGTTATACATAGTTCGAGTAAGTCAAGGTAAAGAAATTCATTACCAGCCGAAGAATCAGCAATCCTAGAATTTTCTAGAATGTGTTACTAATTAACCCATTGACCTCTCAGGTTCACATCACTGAATTAACCTAACCACAAGTTCATCTTTCAAACAATAGATGTAGCAACTTTCGCATTACGTTGTCAATGTTTCGTGACTTTATGTGGAATGCGAATGATGCATATTGCCATCACAGTTTTGACAAATGCTGTGCTTTGAAAAACGATTTCAAAACGTTACATTGTGGATAACAATGTCAGATTCTTCGAATGGCTGTAAGTTGTTTTATTTTTAACTGACTTCAAAAAAGGAGGCTCATTTCGGCTGTCTTTTTTTTTAAATTGTATTTTTGTTACGCGATTACTCCGCCAGTTATGAATAGATTTGGATGATTCATTTTTGTTTGGTAGGTGATACTTCAGAGGTGGTCCCATATAAATTGTATCCAAATCGGTTTAGTAGTATGGTTATTAAATCAAAATTACTGAAACAAATCAAAATAACTGGAAAATATGAAGATGTAGTTACCTACTTAGTCGAAATTGAAGTCGGTTGTTTTTTTTAAAGCTTATTATTATTATTGGTATGAATCTAGTATAGCGTATTACAATACAATTATTATCTTTGGTATGAATTGGGCCGACCATCGAGTGATTGAAATTAAAAACGAACCAGTTTTCCATTTCTGATATGCTTTATACAGGTCTACGCGGAACGGTATCACTAAACCGAAAGGAGCTCTTTGTACTCATCAATGTGAACAACTTTTACCTACTATGGATTAAACACTGAATTTATAAAAAAGAGCAGTTGTTCCATACATTTTGTCGTAGGTCAATGAATTTCCTTGGAACAGCATTAAAGTACAATGACGATACACGTACAAACAGAATTTTTGATGCGGGCCGAAACAACGTGGTCCGAACGAAGCATGA
Organism: Erannis defoliaria; assembly: GCA_905404285.2. Lineage (NCBI taxonomy): Eukaryota > Metazoa > Arthropoda > Insecta > Lepidoptera > Geometridae > Erannis > Erannis defoliaria. The sequence goes on from FR990078.1 coordinate 4,484,675, forward strand.
ATCAGTTATCTATACATCCAGAATAGGCGAGTGGCCTAATGTTTAATTTATGACAAATAACAGGCTTTGTGATAAATATAACTAAATACATTACACATACTGAAAAAATTAATTGTATTGGCTGATAAATCTCCGAGATATGAGCGTTTAAAGTTTTAGGTGGGGATAGAGAGGGGATGCTCTATCCCTTTCTCGCAAAGCACGTGTTAGTACAGTATTTGTATGCCGCGCCAGAGGCTGGACGTCATAGCTCAGTATAGCGCGCTCTCTGTCTAGCTTGAAATTAAAATACTTAGAACTTATTTATTTTTGAATTATTTAAAATTTTGCGTCCGTTGATAGGCTCTATTGATGATCAGCTTTTTTATGAGGTAATAAAAAAATTGTAGTCATCATGCCTATTCTAGATAAGTATACAGGGTTAGTTCTAATCAGTTAGCATCCTTTTAAGGGCATATTCTGTACATCTAAACAAACAACTTTTACTATGGGGCCAACATTGAAATAGCGAAAAAAAAACCAGCTGTTCCATACATTTTTTCCAAGGTCGATGAACTTTTTGTATGGAACAGCTGATAATTTTTACGCGATTTAAATATTGGCCTCATAGTAAAAGTTTTTTGTTTCATGTACAGAATATGGCTCTTAAAAGGATGCTAACTGATTAGATAACCCTGTATCAGTCTTGTGCAAGTCAAAACATAGTTATGACAGTTATGGCTGTGTACCTCTGGGAAAGGCACTCCACTTAGCCTCTCTAGATCTCTCTACCCATTCTCTACCTAACCCACATCCATTTCGTTCACTTTGCTAGTAGACGCCCTACATTCGCTCATTTTACAATACCTAACATACTCATACCTCAGTGCATTGTATGCACTCTACTAGTGCACTAAAAGCTTCCCTGAGTTTTATTTCAGTATAAACTTGAAGCAATAACTTGTGCATTATTTTACACCGACTTTAAAAAGAAGGATATCAATTCGACACGAATGTATGTCATATTAATGGAAATGCAACATACTTATTCACATAATATACATATATACATTATAGTAATCTAATTTATAGTGTATGTATGTATATTCGTATGCATGCATGATAGTCCACGCATTACTCCGAAACTTATTTTTTATCGGATTGTAGCCATTATTTTTCATTGGCTTATATTAACTTTGACTTGAAATGTACCTTTAAAACAAATATATTGTTTATAATCAGGGAACAGTGCAAGTTTCATCAAAATCGGTTTAGTAGGTTTTAAGATATGGACTAATACGTGTAAGCGACAGCCTGACTTTTTGATTAATAATAAATCGTAATAAAAATCGCATATCTATAAATTCATTCAATATTAAGAATTTTATTAGGAATTAAATTAATTATTAAGAATTAAATTAATAATTAAGAATTAAATTAATTCTAATTTAATATTTAATTAATATACATTAATTATTAAGAATTAAATTAATTATAATTTAATATTTAATTAATAATTAAATTAATTATTAAGAATTAAATTAATTAATTACTCAATGTTAATTAACTCAATATAAAGCTTCGCTGTATCTTAATGCAGTTAAAAACCGAGATAACTAAAACACGACAAAATTAAGATTTTTTTCTTGCAATTTTTCCCTGTTATTTTATTTCTTTCATTAAAACCTCAATTATGAAACTTCTTTAAAAAAAACTTTAATTGTTTACCTTCTGTATAAAGGCATGTGTCATTTTGGCCTAGTTCATACAAAGAAGTCTGAGAAATGTTTATAACTAGGCCACATGCGTATGGGAAATGTTTTAAGCTTTTACGTCTAGAATATTCCCGCCTGATCAGTAGTTATCATTTAAAAAAGCAACAACAGCCCGCCTTTTGTTTATCTCTGCGGTCTCAACATGAATATTGTTCAGGTTTGTCTCCACGGATCCCGGGATCGGAACCAAGCACTATAACCGAGACCAAACAAGATTTATTCTCGTCATTCCGTTTTTTGCCATTTTCAACAACAATTTCAGCCTGAAACCTGTTATACTTTTTGTGTAGGTAAATTTCAATGAAAATAACTTTCTTTTCTTATACAATCAAGTGACGAGACGAGCAAGACGTTCACGTGGTGGTAAGCGTCACACTTGCCACTAACAGTAGCAGTGGCAGAATTGTGAACTTGTGAACAGAATCCTGCGCCGCACTGCACTGCACTCGTCACCCTTAGATATTAGATGTTAAATCACTTCATACCCAGTAATTTCTCTGGTAACATTGCCCTTCAAACCGGAACACAGTAATGCTTGCACACTATTGCTTGGCAGTTGAATAACTGGCAAAGGTGTGGTACTTCCCCAGGCGGACTCTGCAGTAGAGTGTAGGACTACAAAATAAATTAATAAATAATTGATATAAGTAGGTACTACTCGCCTTCCTTAATTGTGTCTACATTTTTTCAGAGCTGTGTCTTTTTAAAACGTATCATAGGTAAAATCAAGCTGATGAGCACCACAAATACGTTGCCGACCTTTTATGTATCTGTTAACCCGAATTTTAAAGAACTCAATATTATAACTCCATGGGAAGACAGAGGAACAAAGTTAATTCCACATTATAAAGAAATCAACAAGAAAGAATAGTTTAACAAGTAGTAATAATAAGTACAGTTTAATAAGTTTACAGTCAAAATCTGAGATATTCAGGATAAATCTAAGTTCTTAATTGACCAAGAAAGTTCCTCTGGCCTTAAGAGTCGTGGATCCGCCCTCTCGCAGATTAGATCCCGGCCGTAATCAAGGCCATAGAAGAAACGTGTGTAGATAAAACCTGACAAGCACGCACATCCCAACATAAAACAGTAAATGAAGGAAAACATATTTTCTATGAAATGAACGGCGTCGCTTCATAAAGAGTTCATTTCTCACGGATGCAAGGCCAGAGACTAAAGAAGGACAGATGAATGTCTTTGAGGGAATTCCTTGATGAATCTCAACGAAAAATAAAGGCCAATTTTTAAAAAGACCTACTAAACGGCCCAAAGGTCAAAAAGATCATCAACAATAAAATATATCATCCATCCTAAGCCCTCTGGGAGACAGGTAGAAAAGAAGCACATCAAGAGATTCATCTTTCTTCATAACGATGCTTTCTTTGATTGAATAATGGGATAGCGTTTGCCCCGCTGTCAAGCCTTGTAGCAGGAGGGTGTCACTCCGCAGTTTAGGTATGTTCAGCCAGCGCTCAGCTCCGACAGGACAATGCAATGCTGAAGTCAGTGGCCCCCACACGCTAGCCTCATCGCACGCAACTATGCTTACGTGATAGAAAGAGAGCGCTATATCTAGGTGAATATAGTGAGCGGTATCCAGCGCTGTGCGAGTTGCATTGCTACTTTATTGCCTAGTAGATAGAGTCCTTATTTATTTCAATTCCTTTGCGGTTTGAACTTTCTGTACGTAGTACTATTATTTATTCTGTAGTCTGTAGTTTGTAGTCTACAATAGAGCACGATTTCTCTGAAGAAACCGATTCACTCGCGACTTGAAGACTTGTATTGAATCTATCACAAAACACCCACTCGGGAAGCGCATTCCACTGATTAATGGTACACATAATGAAAGTTTAATCAAACCGTTCCGCTACAAAATCAAAGGAACCCATCTGCCGTTTATTATTCTGCACTAAAACACAGATCAAGGAGATTTCCGGCGAAGCCAACAACAAGAACTAACTCACAATACGAGGAATTTAAAGCTTAGAAGTCAAGCTTGGATACGGGACGTAGCATGGAGGATATACTCTGTGGGACGTAGTAATACGAACGTATACATAGACGAATACGCCTTTAGACAGGGCCGTTTATGCCCGTTATCATTTTCTAGAAAAGCTAGAACATTAATTACCCCCAGGCGAGCGTCTAGCTCGTCTCGTCGCCCCATTGTACAATAAATACATGGAGAATTATGTTTCTTTTTTGGATATTTACTTGTAATACTAACGTCACGAAAAAACAACAGTACTAAATAATATTTCGAATTTCGAAACTTTTTCTGGAATATAATAGAAATGCCGTTCACAACACTGAAGAGAGAAGTAAAGTAGGGCCTTCGCTTTTCTGTGGTTCACAATATAGGTATCTAAGTGCTTCGGCTGTATATTAAAAACTAAACGACATTAATACTAAGCCTTAGATGCAATATTTCTGGAAAGCGATTAGAATAATTACCAATTTTTTTAATATTTTATTAACAGACTTAAATTGGGTTAAATAATTGGGTAACCCGTAAATGTGATGTAGGTTTACATTAAGATTAACTGTTATCGTGTAGGGAACAAACATTAATATAAACACATGAATAACATACTTGTTGTAGATACAATCTGGGTGTGTTCACGTCACGAGTGAATCTGTTTTTTTCCGGACAAGCGTGCTTCATTTTCTATACCAATATCACATAAGTAAATTGAAGACGTTATTCAAACGCTAGATTACCATAATTGGCCTTGTCCACAGCTGGACTAAGAGACGAGACGAGCTTGACGTTCGCGTGGTGGTAAGTGTCACGCCTGCCACTAACAGTAGCAGTGCTAAAATTGTCACCCTGAGATATTAGATGTAAAATCTCTTCATACCCAGTAATTTCTCTGGTAACAATGGCCTTCAAACCGGAACACAGAAATGCTTGCACACTTCTGCTTGGCGGTTGAATAACTGGAAAAGGTGTGATACTTCCTCCAGGCGGACTCTGCAGTAGAGTCCTACCACTACAAAAGGCCTTACTTAGGCCTAACCTCTAAGGGTCGATTGAGTCATATCCTCTGTTGCGGATTGGTGAATTCACATGTGCCATTGAATTTCTTCTCCGGACGTATGCAGGTTAGGGTTCCTGACAATGTCTTTGTTCATCATAAATTCAGTGGTGGTGTTGTGTGATGTTGTGCCGCGCAACTGCATAAATGTACTATGACCCTTTTAAGAAGAAGACTTTGGTAGGTAGTAAAGTGAGTCTAAATTATAATAATTCATAAACTATTTTGATTCAGAGATAAGTATTATTTGACGAAATTTATTCCGGACATGCTCTGCTGATGATTATTATTATTTTGACTCACTGACATTTGTACCGATATTATTATTATTTTATTTGATTATTATTGGAGTTTTTTTTTCATTAATTTTGTGATGTATTTTATATAATGTTTTAACGTGAATCTTATTATGGACCAAGTCTGAAAATAAATTATTTGAATTTTAAATTTGTGAAATTGAAAATTTGTTCTCGTTTTTCCCAAAGAGCTCATTAGTACGGGTCCGGTATTTGAACCCATGACATTACGATTCCGAGTGTGACGGTCTCCCATTAGGCCAACATGGCCTCCTATTAGGCTACCACTAGGCTCCCATTAGGCTGTGCCTTAAGCTCATTTTTGCCTAGGCTAAAATGCAAGGTTTTTCCTCATAAAACAATTAATCAAGATCTCTTCTTAAAAGTACCAATTTGAAAAAAATATAAGGTATTGATCAAATAAGGAAAATGGCTAATTAAATAAAAATATTACTTCCAATACCTTACAACTGTATAAATACGGAAACTGAACGAATGTATTTGGCTAGAGCCCTTTTCAGCATGTTAATTACGGCTTCAGTTAATTAAGCATAGGTATATTTTTCTATCTGTGGGTTTCCTGAAAAAGCGGCACCTTCATATAACAATCACAATTGTATGTTGGAAATGGTTTTGTATGATAGATGATAATTATGATAGAGACTTCAAGATTATCCAGAAAAGCCGTACATAACCTTTAAATAGTGGTGCAAGCTTTCGAACAAAACGATATTCGATATTTGATTTTCCCAGCTCCGCTAATCTAGAAAACAGTTCCTTATGCCAATCATAATTATATCAAATAGAACGTAAAATAGAGTCGCTTCATTAGCAGCTCAAAACACAGAAGCGAAGAATTTTGTAAAATATATTTTTTTGCCCTTTATAGTTTTTTTTGTGAAACCTCATCTCTCACATTCTGTTGTTTATTTTAAACCCAATAAAGCTCCACTGAACATAATATAAAATCAACAAAGACAACGGTCTTTGAAATACTTTTCTTTTCCCGAGTTTGACACTTCCGAAGTCGACTGGAGCTTAGAACTGCCGTGTAGATATCAAATAGAAGGTACGGACATTTTTTTTTATTGATACGATGACTGACACACTACAATAATAATGATAATACTCGATACCTTCTAAGAAAAGGAATTTTGGCTAGTTTAACAAGTAATATTCACCACAATGAGTAAGTAGCAGCAGTGAATGCTTCCCGGATAATTTTATTTGAATTAAAAAAATAAGTTTGACAGACATTTAAAAAATAAATAAAATAGGTACACCACAAACATCAAAGCATAAGAATAAGAAACAATTTAAAATAATAAATACTTATGATAAAAATATTAGTAAAAATCTTACCGGTATTAATAAGACTTGCAAACTTCAAAACCTCTGCTCATGGGTGAATCTGTTTTCTTCGGAACACGAGAAATGCCGTCAACTTTTTTTTTCTAATAGAACTTTTTAATTGAATATTCGATCGAAAAATCGTAAGTCCGTGCCGTGAAATGAACGAGACGCACGAGCTTCCGCGGGTAAAGACAGCCGCACACTGCGAGTCAGTCAGTCGGCTGCGCCACTGCCCCCTCCGGCTATCACTACTTTCGGTTATTCTCTCGCCTCCCTCGAGACTAGGTCCGATTTATCACGGTGCCGTGTCTGTGTCGGCTCCTAGACAATCCAGACTCGACTAGACTTCATCTAAACATCATTCTTATAATATTCTCGCGCCCAAACGTCACTGACCGCATAATGTCAAAGGTAATGACTTTTGAGCTCCTCAGGAGGCGTACGAAAATTATTTGCGGCCTAAAATGGCTTTTTGAGGTGCAGTCGTGTCATGTTTTGCGGTAATCGTTAATATGTGAGATTTTTAGGCTGTGCGGGTCGACGACCTTTGTGATAGGTCAGTCCAGTACAACGGTTCTGGCGTGTTAAAAAAGAAATGTAAACAATTGACGATGCGACTATAAGACTGTGTATACGTCATTCGTTTATTATAATCTATTATTACGATTTTTCAAGTTAGCTGCTAAAGGAACTTCATATAAGTAGGTAATATATCTGCTGCACTTTTTTGGAGTTACGTACCTAGTCTATTATAGAGTTGTAGTTTCGTCGCGTCGATATAGACGATTTATATATACTTATTATGGTCACGAACCTTTTATTTTGAAACGATAAGGATATTTCACCAAATAACACGTTTAGCTGAAATCAACTCTGCACGCAAAAAATCAGCCTATGGTGGTATTTCTTTATTTCAAACGAAACTCTACCCTTTCGTAATTGCACACTTAATTGCCAAATTTTCTTTTACATTTTGTTCGCATTAAAAAAAATATACAACCGACTTTAACTTCGAAAACCTGGATGACATCTTCATATTTTCTAGTAATTTTGATTTATAAACCAACTGCTTAACCGATTTTGATAAAATTTATATGGGACCACTTCTGAAATATTACCTTACAAAAAAAGAATCATCTAAAGAAATGTAAACAATTGACGACGCGACTATAAGACTGTGTTTACGTCATTCGTTTATTATAATCTATTATAACGAAATTTCAAGTTAGTTTTTTTTTTTTAATCATCTAAGTCAGTTCAGAATTGGAGGAGTAATCGAGTAACATACATACCAAAAAAAAACATAGTCGAATTGAGAACCTCCTTTTTTGAAGTCGGTTGAAAAAGCTGTCAATAGAAACATCGTCATTAAGTACCTAAATATTTCATTCACGTGTAATGTTGTGATCAATGAGCGATTTTCCAAACATGATTTAATAAATAAAATTAGTTTCCTTCAACTCGACAGATAGCGCAGACTGAACGTGCCAGTCAATAATCTACTGTTTTTGATAGGTGGCACATGAAATAAAATAAAAAACTAGACAATGACAATGCCATCAAAGTGCAAAGTCAGAGCCATCTACAATGAGCTCCTTTTTATTTTTTTTATTGCCTGTCAGAAAATCTCCCATGCGTTGAAACAATTTTCATGTCTATTTCCTCATTTACGGTTATCATCTCTATTAACAAGTGACTGTTGATAAGTACCTATGTGACCTAATTTCTTTATAGGTTACATAGTAACTTGCACGTAATCTGTCGCAAGCGCTATTGTCTCGGAGACAGCTGGACGAAAGTAAATTTCTCTTAATGTGTATGAATACCTCATAAGTAGGGATAGAAGAATGTCCGGCAACTAACCTGCATCCGGCCAATTTCCTTACCAACAGAATGAACCGCATTTCATTTTTTACACTTAGTCAAAAATGAATACAAAAAATATGGGTAAAAAGCATAATAATATTATCATTGTATGCATATGTACACTAGAAATGATATCTTTTATAGTCGGCCGGTCGGGTAAAGGTGTAGTAGGCAGTGTGGCATATCTGCACTTGCCAAACGTGTCCGTCACCGCAAAAATATAATTATGCTCTTTAGTTGTGAAATTAAGGATCAAAAATGCATTCATTCTAACATTTAATGTATTTATTGCAATACAATAGTTTATTGTTAACAACAAAGTTACACGTCTAATTTCATTAAGTAGGTATGTCACAAAAAATTATCACATAATAAAATATATATATAAATACAAAAATAATCATATATTTCTTAGTAAGATTCAATGTCATAAAACAAATTCTCTATCTTCATCGTTATAGGATGAAAAAAAAATGAAAAATATTTTATTAAATCCAAACATAGGAAAGAAACATAATTATCTTATCTTATCTTATTATAATGTACAGTGTGTGTCTTAGTGTAATGTGTGTGTGTGTGTATTATGTATGTGTGATGGTTTACAGTGTTTTGCTAACTGTGTGTGATCATTTTGATATATCTATCGCTCTGTGTAGACAACTCAAAGATGCAAATCTTTAACAGACCGCGATTTTATAATTGGTATAATAAAAACCGTTTTTTTCATGTTTCAGTACGTTAGTGAAACATGAAAAAAAACGATTTCAATAATAAAAAACCTGTCATTTATTAATAAACATTTACAATCACATCCTCACTATTAAAAGTACTGGTAAGTTCCGTATATAATATACAGAGTAGAAATTCAAATGCGTGCTAAGTTAGTTGCTAGTTCTATATTCTTGTCAAATACAACTATCCTATAAGCAAATTTATACAAACGAATGTGCCAAGCAATGTCTAAAGATTGTTTTAACTTAACAGTATGTTTTCCTTACTAACAACAACGAACAAACAACAATCAACAGTCAATTAATAACAATCTTTAGAGCCGGAAAACAATCCGGCCAAAACACAGATTACTATCTCTAGATAATATTATACCTTCATTTGGTATGCAAAGAGGCCTGTATAGAACTGTATCGATATACACTTGACCAGTCCACTGGGACGCTATTATACTTGATTAACAGTCATTGTTACTAATGATAGTGATAGTATATGATACGAGTATGTTGATGTCGCAGCTGAATTCTAGAATTCGCCGTATTACCTAAAGGCTAGCCATTTTGCAAAACCTAGCCGTTTTGTATTACGGCGGATCAACGTTTAGGCGGATTGTCATCGCGATACGTTGTATAATACGACGGCCCGCGTTTCCCGCATTGTAATCAAGTGGCCTACAATCCAAAATGGTTACCATACTAACAAAACAACATAGTACCTATTCAGTCAAAAATATATATAAAACGGGGCTAATGGTTCGTAAGTAACAGGTAAATAAAATATAAAAATAAGTTAAACTTAGGTTATAAAAGTGCCAAAGCGCTGCGAGGGTCAACAATTTGAACTAAAAACTGCCAAAACGGAGGGTCACGACCCGCTCAATTACATTATAGCTAGGCGTGTTGTAGAACGCGAAGCACGCATAAAATGCGGCGTACTTTGTATCAGCCGTAAATACATTTCGGCTCAACGTTATTATGTCGTTTTATAAAACAGCTCAATTCTTTTAAAATGGCTAGCCGTTATGTAGTACGGCGAATTCTACATTTCGGCTGCGACATAGATATTAGTAGTGTGTAATTAAATGATTTATAGTGTGATATAGTTCGTGAAGTGAAGTATTTATCTAAGTTTTTTTTTAAATGAATTATAAGCTTTATAAAAAAAAGTTTATAATTGGCGGAGCAATCGCGTAACATACATACAAAAAAAAATATACAGTCGAATTGAGAACTTCCTTGTTTGAAGTCGGTTGAAAAAGACAAAATACATCCGATTGAGAACCTCCTCCTTCTTGAAGTCGGTTTAATGCAAGAATAAGCTAGCTTAAAATTTAGACAGCTTCTCAAATACTTTAATAAAATGTTTAGCTAAGTAAAAGCTCCTAAAATTTTACCAGACGGCCAGCTCATAAAAAAATACTGTTGTTGTTTTTAATATTTCCTGGCCATGGATACTAGTCCTTCAGCCGAATACATATTTTTTCATCGATCCTTCTTTCTCCAGTTAAATGAGTCGTAGTCACAGTCCAAGTCACACACAGTAAGTCACAGTCAAGTCCAATCATGCCCTAGTAAGTCATGGCAACTTTACTACAAGCTTCATCGGAGTTTTGGAAACAACTTGCCCACACTCCTGCACGTCAGTCGGCACTTAATTAATAAAACACCACTATTTTTATGCATTAACACCAGAAAAAACACAAGATTTGAAAAATAATACAATGCGATGACATGATTTTCTCGCGTTCCCGCCAAAACTCGATGAAAAATTACTTTACCAAGTAATAATACCTTGACAAAAACTTTTCCCTACCTAGCATATTCTCCCTTAACTTTGCGACTCTTGATTTTAATTTTCTTTATGAACCGGCATTATAATAATTATTTCCACCTTGTACTTTGTGAAAAACTGCATTTCTGCGCAGAACGTCGCCTTATTCCCAGGCGTGTTTTATAAAGTAAGTGCATGAGACCGCAAGATTGTCCTTCATCTGAAATTTAAAACAGTCTACAGCCGCAAGGCGTAATTGCTACAAACCGACTTATACAACGTGTAACAAAAAGGTTCAACGATACTAAAGGATATGTTTGTACTCATCATTATGAACAACTTTTACTATGGGGCCAAAGATAACGAAATAAAACTACGTTTGAAAATGACTCCCGTGCCGTCATGTTTACAAGTTGCGCCAGAGTGCGAAGGAAGATAGCACTTTTATGAGAGCAAAAGGAATAGCGCGCATCTCGCTTAGTGAGTGCAGACAGCTTAGTGGCGAGACAGTCCCTGGGGCCGTTTTCACTGGGCCATTTTAGGGCGCGATATGACATATCTCCCTTCTTATATATAATAATATCATTGTATGGGGCCAATCGCGAAAAAAAACAGCTGATCCATACATTTTGTTCAAGGTCAATGAACTTTTTGTATTTAACAGCAGATTTTTTTTACGATTTCAGGGTTGGCCCCATAGTAATAGTTGTTCATAATGATGAGTACATACATATACCCTTCAGTATTGTTGAACCTTTTTGTTACACATTGTATAAGCACTAGATTATGTTTATATTGTTTAGGTAATCTTGGAACAATGACTGTTGGTAAAATGATACACGTTTAAAAAAAATACAACCGACTTCAACTTCGAATACCTGGAAGACATCTTCATATTTTCTAGTAATTTTGATTTAAAAATCTAAGTACTAAACCGATTTCGATATAATTTATATGGTAATGGTAATACCTCTAAAGTATTACCTACCAAACAAAAAAATAATCATTAAAATCATTTCCTAATTGGCGCAGGAATCGCGTAAAAACAAAAAAAATATACATACAGTCGAATTGCGAACCTCCTTTTTTGAAGTCGGTTGAAAAATGAAATAGATAATTTGTACAGAAATCATTTATGACTATTATGGCACTAATAAAAAGTAACGGTGTTGTAAAAATGGCCACAAAAATTTCAACTAGACGCAATTAAAAGTATCATTAATTTAGCAATCTTACACTTTATGTGTAATTGATTGTACAAGTCTTTGTTTACTTACCATGTGCAGTAACATATAATTACAGTCATATCTGTGCTTACTAATAATTGTTTATTGAGCTTACTTGCAATTTGATTTTATTACATTTGAAATGTCTATTATTTTCGATGCAACTTTATTAAGCTAGTTGCTTTTTGATAACCTTGATAAATCAAGGCATAGATATAAAAAAGCATATTGGTAGGAACATTTACGGGAAATAAAACTATCTACCTATACATATAAAATTCAAAGTCCTGACTGACTCACTGACTGATATATCAACGCACAGCCTAAACCGCTAGTCCTAGAGACATGAAATTTGGAGTGTGTATTCTTTAGACAGTGTAGGTATCCACTAAGAAAGGATTTTTGGAAATTCTACCCCTAAGGGGGTAAAATAGGGGGTCAAAGTTAGTATTGAAAGTTCTTTGCTTTTTTTGGATTTGGATAGTTCATTTATAATTAAAAATCGGGCGGGAAAGGGGGGGGGGGGGATGTAGTATGGATAGTTCTTTGTTTTTGAAGTTATAGCGATGAAAATTTCTATTTGGTTAGTTCATTCAATTTGGGGAATCGCTCGGGATGATTCAAAGTGGTGAATTTTGGGAGCGGGCCGAATTTCGTCGCGAGCGACCTCTAGTTATTTATAAGGGACTACCTACTCACGTTTCATCATCATCTTCAGGTAATGGTTGACCATTATATCAGCTGAGCATATGTCTTCTCTTCAGCGCGAAATCTTTTTCGGACCTGTGCCAGCCTTTTCCACATGCCATCCCGCCGCAACTTTAACAAAATTTGTAAAAATAAACTATGTTTAACTGTAATGATCTTAAATACTTTTCGCATTAATTAAACTATGATGTATTAATGCAGTGAATGTAATTTAATGAAATAATTCATGTTAGTTACTGTTTAATAGGCATTGGACATGGGTAGGTATGCCCTAAAACTGCATCCAGAAAAACCAGAGGACGGGCAGCAGCGTCCTTTGAGCATTCTGCGATCCCCAAGTCGATCAATAACTTTTATGAAGAATTCGGGGTATTTTCTGTCAAATTTGCATATTTCAAATATATAAATAGTAGGCAGCAGGCACATGACTTCACTCAGGAAAATATATAAAAACAATTTGTGAGGTGTATAAGTATCTGGTAACTAACGATTGAATCGGCATCAATGTCTTATTTCTGTCTGAATTTCTTCGATTACAAATGAGATGTTCTTTGGGCGCTCCTCTAACAAGGTGTTCGTTAAAAAGAAGGTACCTATTACAATTCAGAACACGTTTCTCAAATGTATGGAAATTAGAGAGCTCGGCACAAAGACTCTGTAATTCAATGATTTATTGGTACTAGTCGCCCAGGACGTCGATGATTAATAATTTGGTCCGATAAAACCGAATGACCTGTAGAATTTATTGAGGGAGTCACCATCCCATTTCTTGTATAAATGTGAGGATAATCTCATATAAACTTATAGTTCCAACGTTTGACCAACTCTGCAAACGAGTTGGTTACGTTGTAATACGTTATGTTATTATACTTCCTTCTCTGTGAGGATTACTCGGAAGTTATTCAGAGAGGCAATAACAAAGAATTTGGTGGAAGCATTATTAGTTTTCTTATCGTCTTCCTCCATCTCACGTAAGCTATGATTTACTGTTCATTTACTTTCGATATCAGAATGGATATTGCCATTTGATTACCTACGTAAATAATACTGATAGTAAAATAGGTACTTACTCGTAAATAACCAGTAAATAACCGTTTATAATTCTGGAAAGTTCGAGGAAGATATTCACTGCGGTTAAAAGGTTCCTATTTATCACATCACACTCGTATTATAAATACGAAAGTTTATAGAGGTGTGTGTGAGTTTGTGTGTATGTTTGTTACATATTCACGTCAAAACGGCTGAACGTATTTGGATGAAACTCAGATGGAGATAGCTTACTTCCTGGAATAACATACAGGCTACTTTTTATCATCATCATCGTCAACGTTTTTCGGCATCGTGCGGGTGAAACCGCATGTCGCAGCTAGTAGCGTAATAAGTTAGCTTATTATCCAAGTTAATTGCTTCTGAGATCTGCCACCAAATTAGGAAGCTAAATGAAACTGTTTCGGGAGCAAGATGAATACGGAGCTATGAAGCGTGACAGAAGATAGAGTGCTTGCTAGGTATACAGGTTTGTCCCAGGGTTGGTCCAAACGGTGACGTCAAATCGAAAAATGTTTAGTCTTCGTACCAAGAGATTCACGTGAATATACCCTATGTAAGTACATACTTTGTTCGATTTGTCGTAGTTTAGGAGTCTTAACTTAACTTAAAATATTAATTAAGAATATTTAATCATAATTCAAACTTTTAACCTCACGAGTAAAGATTACACAATTTCTGGTAAAAAATCCACATTTTTTTCACTAAAAAATTAAAAAATTACAGTTTTACTACAGTAGCCGCCAAACAAGTTCACTATGTACGTTATGTTCACTGTTGGCGTATCTCAATAAATAAATAAACGAACAAGTTGTCAAATTAATGGCATCGGTGTGAGCCTGCGCAGGTACGTCGCGTACACCACTGAAGAGAGAAGAGGTAGGGCCTTCGCTTTTCTGTGGTGTACACTTCCGTGCAGTTTATTTAGCAAGTTAGTAATTATTTTTTATTTCTGCGCATCCCAACTTTTTAACAACTTGCGTGGCGATCACCAGACGAACAGCATAATTTTTTTATTTAAATGTATAAATGGATAGAATAGGTTGCTTACGTTTTCCCTCATTGTATTGGCACAAAAAGGAATGGTCAATAGGGTATATATTATCGTGAATAACATTAACCACAGTATTACCAGGAGAAAAAAAAGTTTCAATTTCAAGAGTTTTTAAACGAGCTATATACAGGGTTACTTGTAACAGTATCACTAATCTGAAAGGACCGTAATTGTAGTATGTGCGTTGTACTTATTATTGAAAAAAGCTTTTACTATGGGGCAAACCTGGAAATTGCAAATATTGTTTAGAAAAATGTCATTATTTACCGTCAACTATGTATGGAACATTAATTTTTTCGCGAGTTTATTGTTGACACCATAGTAGGTAAAAGTTTTTCTTAATGATGAGTACAGTGACATTCTTTCGGTTTAGTATAACCATATGTACCCTGTATGTACCACTGCATAACAGTTGCATCTCTATTACCATTAGTATGTTTCTACTAGATAATAATTTAGCCGAGTAGCTGCTCATAACGGTTGAAAACTATAATACCGTAAAGATACGGTCTGAGTCAATGCTTCACGCCTGACTTGCCCCAAGGGACCGCGCAGATGGAAAAAGTTAGGAATTCGGAAATACCTTACTTCTGTACCGAGATGCCGTAAGAAAAACTTTCCTTTTTAGTTATTTATCTATGGACTTGCTGAGAACGTTTTTAGTACCTATCTACAGCTATCCTATAAACTTCTTACCTATGCAGTGTCCCGTGGTTTCACCCGCGATTACTTGGGTAAAAAGTAGTCTATGCATGACTGCGTTATTCCAAAGTCATCATCAGCCAGAAGACGTCCACTGCTGGACGAAGGCCACCCCCTTAATAAGGGGGTTGCCATAATCCTCACGCTTGTCAGGCGGCTTGGGGATCGCAAAAAGCTCACCACCGTTAACAGAGAGGACGGCTTTCTTTCAAACATAACTTAGAACTTTTAATAATTAAAATCAAGTATATTACCTACAACAAAACTGTACTGAAATCAGCAGTGAGTCGAGTTACGCATTAACATCGCTTGAATTTTGATTCAACAGTCGCATTACCATTCATAATGACTGTTCTCATGAATCATTAACATGTAGTACGGGGATCTACTCAGTAAGGTCTATGTAATACCATCACACCTCGAGAAGATAGCATTACACACGACCGCGTGCTGACGAAAAAAGATGAAGCTAACGTGCTGGCTCAAAAAATGCAGAGAAACTACTACGAAATCAATCAGAGTTTCGCACTAAGCGATAATAAAAATGATGATTACCTAACTGATAATGATCACTTGAATATGTATCAGGGGTATTAAGAAAAGTGTGAAATGTGTTAAACGAGGCGTTTTTTCGTTGATTTTTATCAATCAAGAAAAGTTTATTTAATCGAGCTTTCCTACCGAGGAAATACTAGATCTTATATAGAGTCACAATAAATCTATATCTAATTCTAAAACCTTAATATAGTTATTATGATAACAACGAAAGATATTAAGGGAGAATCCGGTGAGCGATTCTGCGTGAGAGAGATATTAATTTGCTAATCGAATAAAAATATATATCAGCGTGGGCCCAAAAGCAAAAGTTTCTGAGTAAGTAGGAAGTGACCATAACACTTAACAAATGCTAAATTTTAAACAGAACAAGGTGTTCTTTTTTTCGTCCCAAAAATTCTTAACAGCTCAACGCATTCCTTTTTATCGCTTCCAATCCTCAAGCCTACAAATACCTCGAACCCACCAATGGGAACAGATTTATCAGCGCCATCTACCTAGCTAGAGAATCAATGAATTATTGATGCGCTCTCGTCTCCGTCAGGTGTCTGGATACACTTACCTGAGTCTATTGTTGATGCGGATTGCCCAATCCTGCCAAATTGCTCGCCTAATTTATCGTTACACCGCTGAGAAGAACATTACGAATCTGTTAGTAAGAGCTAATTTATGCCGAACGAGGTACTGAAGATCTTAACTACGACTACTCCGAATTTAATACCCTTTCCCCAATTAGGGAGGTAATTTTCGATGTGGCAAGGATTGTGAACGTCTTTGGAATATCTTGGGTTTAGTTACAAGGGTAAAATATGAAAATATATATATATAGTTCTATTATTATTTACGGAATATTTACCATGATTATATTGTGAGAGCTGAGTATTTTTGAAATAATTATTTATGGGAAATAATTATTAATGGGATATTTAGTATTTAATTTACGGTGATTGTGAACTTATGAACAATCTTGATATTTTAAAACAGTGCTGATGTGATTATGTTTGTGTACCTACCTACCTATGTGGTTTATGATTATGCGCCAAAAAAAAGGTACCTAAGCAATATTGTCAATATGTTAAGGTTGATGTTGCAACTAGTTCGTTCCCACTCAACACAATAGCGGGAATTTAACAATCCATAATTTAACAACAGGACGTAAATGATTCATAAAAATACAAAAAATATTTAGATACGGTTCCGCCGATAAAAACGTGTGGCGCTGCTGGTAAATCTATACATATAATCATAATAGCGTATGTCTTTTTTTATTTTCCACTTCATAAGAACGTACGCTAAAACTCCCGCGGGTGCAGGCTCACGTGTCTGTATTGTAAAGAAGTATCAGCAGCGCTTTGAAGGAGTTTTCAAATGCGCGGTGGGCGCTTAGAAAAAGCTGAACAAAACCAGCGTAACGCGAACCACGCGCACGATATTATCCATACCAACGGGGTCTCTAAGTTACTCCATGACCAGTCATTATAGACGTTTTTTTTTTCAGATATTCTTACTAACTATATTAGTTTAGTACGTTAATCAAAGGATCTCGCGTAGTTCCAAAATGTATGCAAAAAATTAAGTGGTTGATAAACCTTTAGCAACATCTACTAACTGGTGTCGATTTTAAATTTTGATTAATTGATATTGCCACGTTTGTTTTTCATTTTTAACCGACTTCAAAAAAGGAGGTTCTCAATTTGACTGTATGTTTGTTATGCGATTACTCCGCCGATTATGAATTGATTTTGAGGTTTTTTTTTTTTTGTTTTATTTATACGGGAATACTCACGTTTAATTAAATCGGATACTCCGACTATAGTTTCGATCACATCCGGTGACCTTTTTCAAAGAGTGAAAACAGAGCCCGACGCGCGTGCAGCTGCGTTCTGCTTAGCACAAAACCTGCTTTCTGTTTTCACTCTTTGAAAAAGGTCACCGGATGTGATCGAAACTATAGTCGGAGTATCCGATTTAATTAAACGTGAGTATTCCCGTATAAATAAAACAAAAATGTGTCAAAACCACGTCAGTTTTCATAATAAGATTATTATTTTGTTTGGTAGGTCATACTTCAGAGGTGGTTCTATATACATTTTATAGAAATCAGTTCAGTTGATTGGATTTTATAGAAACTTAGAGAAACGCCGAGCATAGCTCTTTCCATAGCTGTTAGGCGGCTTTAAATTAAATTGTAGGCCGATCCAACTGTGAGGGTCCACGTTTCGGCACCGTAAATCATAACGGGTAGAACGCACTGATTAAAGATTTTCGTGTTGAGACTTTGTGGGAAACTCGACTCGTATTATACTAAATCAAATCCCTTCATGCCCAGTACCTAATTAATATGGTAACGTTGCCCTTCAAACCGAAACACAGAAAAGCTTGCACACTACTGCTTGGCGATTGAATAACTGGCAAAGGTGTGGTACTTCCCCAGGCGGACTCTGCAGTAGAGTCCTACCACTACTAAAGGAAATTTACGATTTCTTCGTAGTTTTTTTCGTGACCCTTATATATGTATGAAACCTTCAGATATCAAAATTTGTTTTAATTTCTAGTGTTTTTCCGCTGTAATATCGTTTCGAGTACTTATACTACTAAGTACTTTCGTACTTCTAAAGGATTAAGGGTGATATAATTATTTATGTTTTATTACTTATTGATCATATTATTTTTGTATGTTAATAATTATTATCAATTTACAGGTTGATCATCATTATTTTGTTTCGGGGAAATATTACATTGAAACAGCTTAAAATCATTATTTGTTTTCAGAATTTATTAATAAATTGCTTTCGGGTTTAATTGACATTTTGTTTCAGGTTAGGTTCAATTTCAATTAAAGTTGATAGTTATAGTAGATTTGAGTGTGTCCCTTCATCCTATAAGTACTCGAAACGATATTACAGCGGAAAAACACTAGAAATTAAAACAAATTTTGGTAACAATGGACTTCCGCAAAGTAACGCCTGAATCAATCACATGTACCTTCAGATATGTAACTGTTCCATCTGCGTAGGCAAGACTGTTTACCTAAAAGCAAAGCTACTGCCTACTTACTAAATTTGGTAACGTTCCGTATACCAACCCGAAGGGTTTCTTATTTAGGTAACGAAATGTTGCAGTATTGACGTAACGGGGTTTTCTGGAAAGCAGCCAGGTCGGGACCGGATAACTTAAAAATAACGGTACGTATAAATTATTTAAACTGCAACGCCCTGCTCTTTTACTCGCTATCCTACAGGAGACTTATATTTTTCCGGAATAAAAAACAGCCTATTTATCCTATTATCTATCTCAATTCCAAGCTTTACTTAAATCTGTCGAGCCATTTCATCACGAAGGAGTAAAGAAGTAAAGAATGATTACTCGATAATCGTTAGTAATTATTATCAATCAGGGTCTCCAGATTGGGGGTTTTTTCCCCATTTTGGGGAAAAATAAAAAGATTGGGGAAGTAATGGGGAAATTAAAATTGTGTGGAAAGTAATGGGGAACAGATTTTGTTTTGGGGAAAGTTTGGGGAAAACAAATAAATCAGCTGTTCCATACATTTTGTCCAATTTTGTCTAAGGTTAATAAACTTTTTGAATGGAACAGCTGTTTTTTTTCACGATTTCTAGGCTGGCCACATAGTAAAAGTTGTTCATAATGATGAGTACATTCATACCATTCAGTATTAATTACCCTTTTTGTTACACATTGTGTATTATGTTATTCCGAGATATAAAGAAAAAATGATATCTACATAAAGTAAGGTAAACACGAACCAAAAAATATTTGGGGAAAATTCTTGGAAATAGTATCTTTTTGGGGATTTTTTTAATGTGATCTGGGGAAATTTCACATACTATATCTGGAGACCCTGTTATCAATCAATCGTTATCTACATATCAAAAAAAATCCTGGAAAAACTATATCTCAAGATTAGCTTGGGTAGGTAAGTATATACTTACCAACAGAACTTACTCGTCTTATCAAGCGCTATAAGTTTTTTTACAAAAATAGTTGTACTGTTATCTGTTTGTTTTATGCAAAGAATAAAATTTGCCACGAAGGTGACGATGAGAATCGTGGCGAGTAGAATTACCCGTCAACAACTTTAAAAATAGCCACATAAAAAAATCGTGAAAAAATAATACTGATCCATACATTTTTTGGGTGCAAATATAATTTTTGTATTGAACAGTTGATTAATTATTATTTTGTAAAATTTAAGGTCACCTTAAATATTTTGGTCACAGCTATGAGCTCGGTAACCTCTTTTCGTTAAGTATGGTTAAGGCTGCGCTCATCTATTTCAAGCACATTTTTTACTGCGATCAATATAATAACTCTAATGCTGAATGAGATAGGACCACATTTAGCGGAGCAAAAATATGGCAGTTACGCAGATTCGTGCATGTCAAGATTCGATTTTCGCTTTTTTAACCATTTTTAATTTATTACAAGCATAATATAATTATTTTTTTCAAAACTAAGAGCAACAAATCGTGACAAACGATATTATTTACAAGTGAGCTTACATTTTCGTGCTAAATTTGTAAAATTTGTTTGATTAAAACTGTTGTAATGTGTAAAAGTAGAGGTGTTTTGTCAATTTTTTTTCTTCTTATCTAAATTGTTTTTGATAGATTACAAAAGAGCTACATCACTTCTCACGTCTTATAGATACAAATATTTTATAGGAAAACACTAACACTTAAAACCCGTCAAAAAAATGCTATGACTGCACGTGATTTTTTTGAACAGGCCCCTTAATATACTATATCAACCGTTCCGCGTAACCCTAGACGCCTACGACCAGAGCCCTGTTCGGTAAAGCTACAAGTCTTATACTTGTAGTAAAAACTGGCAACACCGCAAAAAAATATTGAGTTCGGCGTTTTCTAAAGCTACAATACAACCAGTGTACAAACTACAAGTACAAGCACTTGTATATAAGTTAAAGATAAACCATGTACCTGTAACTGTAAACTTGTAGTTACTGGTACATGTAGTAAGCTTGTACTTGTAGCTTTATAAAACAGGGCCCAGGTGAACGTCTCGCTAGTCTCGTCACTTGATTGTATAATAAAAAAGATACAAGATATGCGTAATGAGCAAATACTGAAATTGTAAATTTTTGTATGTATAGCTACACAGTACACATAACCCTCAAAAGTACTGAGCAGTGTTTACTGTCTTCGGTTCGGTCCTTCCAAAGTCAGGCTCGATGCCAACTACGAGACCAACCTATTTATTTTATAGGCTCCCTGCGACACAAAAGTTAGAGGGAAGCTAAGGTATAAATCTCGTTAACATTACTCTGCAATCGTATATTGGCAATGATGCAGCTAAAAGAACATAATCATCATCAGCCAGAATACGTCCACTACGACCAACGGAGGAGGATATTATAGGAGGAGGATATAGGATACCAATAGGGTAGGGTTGCCATAAGACATAATTAATTTAACAATATTTTGTTTTGTTTATGTTTAAAAACAAAAAATACAAAAAAAAGGATAGAAATAATATTGTTTACAGTATATTGATTTATTAGTTAGCATAATTGTTGAGTTGCTTTCACGCCTAATTAATCAAAATTCAAATCATTTAGGTATTTGCAGTCGTGTTAATAATGTAAAATAATGGTTTATAGATAACAAAGAGAAAAGGATAGACTAGTTACTTTTCCGTTTCTAGAATTCATTGTAACATTCATAGTGTGGTTCATTCATGTCGCAAAGCATAAAGATGTATGATTCAGTAGCAGTAAAAACAGTAGTATAGTAGTGGTATAGTAGTGATAGTATTCGTGTGCAATATTCTGTAAAGCGTGAGTCTTGCTCATATATAATTTTCGTCACTTTTTATAAATATTTAAGACATCTTCCCTCCGGGATTAATAAAGTGGAATCGAGTGGTGAATGATTCATAAAGACAAAAAACTTTTTCTCTGACTGTCGGCAAACTAATTAATCCCCATTATAAATAGTAGAGATAGTTATAATAAAAAACAACAACTTCTATTATTATAAATGCGAACGTTTATCGCTATGTGCGAATGTGTTTGTTTGTTACCTCTTGACGCCAAAACGGCTGAACGGATTTGGATGAAACTCGGAAAGAAGATAGCTTTTTTCCCCGGAATAACATATAGTATACTTTTAGCATTGAGTAATTAAGGCGCTCTAAGAAAACTATGACGCTCACAGTTGAAATGGTCCACAAGTTCAAAGTCGAGCCAACGTGCGATGTGCTTTCTTCGCTCCAGCCAGCGTGCTATGGAAAGAGCTATTATATGCCTATCGTTCCTCTAATCTAAAGGATCGTATCCGGATTGTAGTAATTCATCAGATAACTAAAGTCATCGACTAAACTCAGCACGTTAGCAAGCTGAGGCTGAAGCAATCTGGCAGTGGGCTGGTCATTTTTGACGTAAAGCCGTAACCATTAGGCAGCGCAATTATCTTTAACTTTGTCATGTATTTATTTGAAATCTATAAGAATCTCTGTCCTGCAGAGATATTCTTTGCTGTCCTGACATAATGACTGACAGACAACGCACAGCCCAAACCGCTGGTCGTACAGACTTGAAATTTGGAGGGTGTATTCGTCTCGATGCGTAGGGGCGTACTAAGAAATATTTTTTCGAAATTTAACCCCAAAGGGGGGGGGGGACGTTTGTATGAAAGTCCTTTGTTTTTGTGGGGAGTTGGTAGAGTTAGTAGAGTCGGTAGAGCTCGGGGGCTAAAAATAATTGCTCGGGATGATTTAATGTGGCGAATTTTGGGAGCGGGCCGAATTTCTTCCGTACGCGGACGAAGTCGCGGGCGACCTCTAGTTAGATATAAGTATCAGTATTGTCGATCGGACAAATGTTTAATATTAGGCAATGTGACCTCCTGTGTGGGCCGATAACAAGCTTAAAACTACACGTAAGGCAGTCGGCAGTAGTTGGAAGTGAAAATCCGATTTTTTTGTTTTTATACAATCATGTGACGTTATGAGCAAGGCGTTCGCCTGGTGGTAAGCGTCACGCCTGCCACTAATAGTAGCAGGGCCAGAATTGTGAACTTAGGAACACAGTCCTGCGCCGCACTGCACTGCGCTCGTCGCCTGAGATATTAGATGTTAAATCTCTTCATACCCAGTAATTTCTCTGGTAACATTGCCCTTCAAGCCGGAAGACAGTAATGCTTGCACACTACTGCTAAGTGGTTGAATAACTGGCAAAGGTGTGGTACCTACTTCCCCAGGCGGACTCGGCAGTATAGTCCTACCACTATGGGTTTCGTACCTTGGGGGATGCCTATGCCTAGCATTGGACTATGACATTTATGCTGATTATAATGATGATGACGATGACTGAATGAATTAACGATGATAATCTAATTTAAGTAATACTCATTATGATGTTCCTATGCAATGTAATTTAATTTGGTAACGTCGTGGGAGAAGAAGCGCATGCGCACGTTTTTGTGCAACTTTAGTTTGGATGACATTCGTTACCTAGTTTCTAGTGAGCCTAATTGGGCTTTTCTTGAATAATGATGTAATCTGATAATTAGAACTGATACTGATAACAATATATACGTTCATAACTGCCGTGCACAAAATGTGGGCTAGCGTAATAAAGATAAGAACCATTTTTGTTTATTTTTTACCTACAGTATACTTATTAGTTTTTTGTCTTTGATAGTTTGTTTTTATTTCTTGCCACAAATAAACGATTATATAAATTACCTGAGTATAATTATCTAAAGTAGGGTCACTTAAACAATACGAATATGGCACCTGATGGCATCAGTTGCTGAATAATTGCTCCAATACCTAATAGATATAATATTACTTTGGTGTATGTACTTCACTATTTTCTAATACTGTACTTTGTATGAGTGGTCGTGTTAACAACGATATAACACGCTTTAAAAAAAATACAACCGACTTTAACTTCGAATACCTGGATGACATCTTCATATTTTCTAGTAATTTTGATTTAAAAAGCAAACTACTAAACCGATTTCGATAAAAAATATATGGGAACACCTCTGAAACAAAAAAAGAATTAGTTTATAATTGGCGAAATAATCGCGTAACATACGAATATACGAATACGAAATTGTGAACCTCCTTTTATGAAGTCGGTTGAAAATATTAATAAAATGAAAGGCGGTGACTCCACAGTAGGGCCTTCGCTTTTCTGTGGGTGACTCGACCAACTCGAATGACTGTCTCTTTTAAACTGAATTTGTATAAAAATTACAGCACATGAAGTTGACAATTATCAAGTCTTCGCTCGCAACTAGTATCCAACTAGACATAATTTCGTTTCCATCGCAACTGGTTGCGAAAGTGTGGTTGCGTAGGTGACCAAATACATTTTGTAACAAAAATCTACCGGATCAACTCCAATATCATTCCATCATCATTACTATTTTAGGCATACTTTAGGCAATGGAAAATGCAATTTTCATTAGTTCATATACGAGTAATCCTTTTATTTACAGGACGAAGCTTTAGGTCGAAATGTTCAGCTGTAAAACCTTGTTAAAGGCGTGAAGAAGCCATTTGTCTCTATTTTTCAGCCATTAGTCAAGTACGACAACTTCTAGACAACGGCTTTGCTTCACTTATAGATACCTACTTTATCACGCGACGTGGTTGAAGAGGTAACTTTTTTTCTTTGTGTAGGTACTATGTGACTCTATGGCGGATAGATTTCATCACTGAATTTTTATTAAAAGAAAAATAAAAAACCAACTGCAAAATGTAGACACGTGCGACATTTCAAAGATAACATTGAATCTACGTAATGGTACTTTATCAAAATCGACCTAGCCGTTTAGAATACTGCAGCGCGAGTACCGTTCTATGACGCTAAATTTGACGTGTCGGTATACAGATTTCTATAGACGATTTTGAGAATTTATCGAATTTTACCGATTTAATTGTCAAATATACGATTTAGATGTCAAATTGACGATCGTTAAAGAACGGTACTCGTGCTGCTGGTCAGAGCCGGTGCCGGTGCCGGTGCGGTGGAGCTGGTGCTGGTGGATAGGAACAGACGCATGAAGACATAAGTACTTATGTACCTAGGTAGGCTACGCACATTGAGCTAATAAGCTCAATGGCTACTCGTAAAGACATACCTAGGTACTCACATAGGTAGTGCCTATATCTTTATGCGTCTGGCTAGCTCGCCAAGTTCGCTTTTGGGCTAATGAGACTCACCATTCCCTACAAATGCCTCGATGTTATAGCTAGCGGCACGTATCTTTAGCGCTGAGCGAGGGGTACCTCTCTTTCACTCACCCCACCCTTACCCTATGCGAGAAAGAGAATCACCGCTCGCTCACCGCTAGACTTACGTGCCGCTACTTATATAAACGTTAACATAATGACGCCTTATTAGGTAGTCCGCAAATTACCACCTGAAATCCTTACACGTTTAGTCTAAACCCGCCGTTTTAAATGAACCGACAAGTGAATGATAGGAAACTAAAATGTGCCGTTTTAACTTGTATGCATGGTACCTTGTCGACCATGCAGTTGAATATTTGATGTGGCGTACTTATAATATAACTCGCCTTTAGAACGGCACGCTTTACACGATCGCCGGACTCATTTGCTTGTTTTAGGTAAGTACAGACAGACAGAGATATTTTTAATTTTATAACATTTTAGTATAATTATTAGACAAGTTATGGACTTAGCACACAGGCACAGGCACACACTCAATTCAATTATATAATAATTATGTAGGTATATCTAGTACTAGCTGTACTGGCAAGTTCCGTGGTACCAACAGAGTTAAACGACTTGCCAAATGGCTAAACGGAGGTTGTGAACTCTCTCCCAAGAGTTTGACCTAAAGAGAGGCTTTCAACCCGCAGCTTTGTCCCACATTAGCGTAGCAACAGACAGTATTGTCCCCACATTGTCCCCGGTATATTGTGGTCCACACATCGCGTTGAATAATTAGTTCCGACACTTGTTCCCCATTCGTTCCAGAGAAAGTGTACGGCGCACACCGGCGTTTCTATTGGTCGATGTTCCCATTTACTGGGATATGATTTGCGCAATACAGTATTTCTGTCGGTACCTAAATAGGCAAAATATAACATAACTGTGAACCAAAGCTAATATAACACTATACTAGTACTGGGTTATTTTCGAAACAACTGACTGGTAATCAATTTTATCAAGTCGCTTCAGGATACCAAGCCTTGCAAACCAAACAAACTGCAAGGATGTCCCAGATTATGGCTGTTGCCATTTAATAAAAGCAAAGGCTTCCTTTAAGGGCCTTTTTCCAGCAGTGGACGTCTTCTGGCTAATGATGATGCTTCAGAATAATAAAGTTACGTTCTGACCTGTCCCGGTCTTTCCACGTCGGCTCTGATGTTTTATCGCAAATGCGTCACAGTTGCGTCATGCTACTATGTTAGCAGTTCTAGACCAGAGGCCTTCGGGCGGCACATTAACTCTGACACTAGGGCTGGCAGTGGCCGGCAATCGTGTGGGCCTGCAATCAAGCCCACACGATTGTAAGGCGAGCACTCTCCTAGTAGCCTGGTTAGGTAATCAAAAAACACGTTTCCTGAATCTATTTTGTAAAATGTAATAGTAATCTGTTCTGTAAAGTAAAACTTCTCACTAAAAAGAAATTTATTTATTGTAGATTATGTACAGTCGGAACGGAAACCCAGAGAGTCCTGCATGAGGTCAAAATTTTTCATACTTACTTCATATAAAATATGAAATAGTGTAAAAATGGCTATAATCGTTTTAGGTCTAGAACTAAAAAAGTAAGTAAGTTCGTATAGGCTGCACTCAGCCTGCATGCATGCTGCCATGCAGGACTCTCTGGGTTTCCGTTCCGACTGTACATAATCTACAATAAATAAATTTCTTTTTAGTGAGAAGTTTTACTTTACAGAACAGATTACTATTACATTTTACAAAATAGATTCAGGAAACGTGTTTTTTGATTACCTAACCAGGCTACTAGGAGAGTGCTCGCCTTACAATCGTGTGGGCTTGATTGCAGGCCCGTAGAAATGAATACTACAGAATTAATTAGGTTCGAATTTTAAAATACTAATGTATGTAAATCTAGTATTTATGCGCGAACGATGGCGAACGTCGTTAGAAAATATATGCTTATATCCGGACAAGATATTATTGGGCGTATGTAAATCCGCTTACTCATACCGGGCTAGTGTTAGTGGAGTACCAATTATTAATTTTTAATTTATCTAATCTTAAAAATCTATTAAACAAATATTTTTTTCTATTGTCTAAAAACCTACTTCAGGTTTGTCTAGACAATAAGTTCTCGACAATCGTATAATTGTGTAATTATCCCAATCACTCGTAGAGGTCCAACAGTGGGATGTTTCAGGCTCTTGTATGGATCTTGGAGGATTTAGCACCTCTCTCTCGTATGTACTCGTATGTATAGTATAGCTTAATAACCTTCATGGGTTGATTTGAGTTTGGTTTCAAGATGTGATGTCGATAAAAAAGAAATATAGTTTTTATTATGTCATCCAACGTTAAAATGTAATATGGAAAGTTGAGAGATGATGATCCGTATTAATAGTTATAATTTAATTTAGTTAATTTACATAAGTGGAAGTGACGCTGCCTAATTCCGATATAACACAATACAGTACAGTAGGAATAAATACAGGTAATAGTCAGATCCAAACGAGATGTCTTCGATAAAAGTCGAATCAGTCTCACCGACGACTAATGACAGCGAAGGCGATGAACCGACTTCAACTTCACGTGAAAGAAAAAAAACCGCCAGTGAACCAGAGCTAGTAGGAGTCCTACCGCCTAAAGTAGATGACGACGAAGATGATGAAGATGATGATGACTATGTTCCCTCCGGAAGAACTGTGTCTGGGAATTTCCCAAAAAAGGTACCAAAGCTCAAGAACAAAGAAGTTAATAAGCCAGAAAAAGAAGACAAGGATCATCTAAAAGATGATAGCGTAGATAATATACCGATAATAATAATCCATGTAAAAGACCAAAATTTAGAGGAAGAAAACGGTCAAGAAGTTGATATTGAAAATGAGACAACAAAGATAGAAGTCGAAAGTTTAGAGAAACAAAACAGTAAAAAAGATAGTGCTGGGGATGATACTGAGGAATATGATGATGAAGATAAATTCGATGACGATATTGGAAAATATTACGAGAAATCTCGAGTTAGTCGAGTATCTTTCTCAGGAAAAAAGCTGGAGGAATTAGGTACCTTTGTTCAAATTGTTTGTAGACTTCTAAAACTATTTTCTACTTAGAAAGTATTAACTTTCTCTGATCCATAGGACTTCACAAATAATGAGAGACGTTTTTGTTTTGGTAAGAGATAACGCCTGCGCATGAGCATGACTTTAGATATTTGATCATGAATCTCATCGGTCTTGAAAATGTACAAGCTACTGAATCCATCAAGCCGTTGCAGAAGATTATTATGACCAATTATGACTAATCTTTTTCTGCCTTGTTAGCAACGCACTCTTGCCTGTGTGTCGAGCTACATAGTCACTATACTCAGTCCATTACGTTAATCGCTTTTTGACAGCTCATGCAATGTTGAAGACGTACTCGTAACTTTGTAGTCTAGCAGTGTAGTGTCTAGCAAATTACATCCCATACTTACAGGAAATCAATGATCCCATAGAAATACAAACGTTTGATCTAGCAATACAGAGGTAGTATTTGCTTGCTATATAGGTTACAACGTTATGTCCTTAATTAAAGAGTATAGAACGGTTTCTTATTTCGCGAGTATCTGTCTGTGCTTGGTAGCTTAAACTACTAAACGGATTTTGATACAGAACTATCATGATTAATAATTTCTTTCGGAAGGTTTAAACTTTAAAATGTTAGTGTGAATTTCACCTCTTTTGCAAAACAAAAAACATTTTGACTAAAGAAAAAATGGTGTTGACATGAGAGTGACGCTATATTGAAGATAGTCACGTATTTTTGACACATTTCATAATTTATTGTGAAACACAGTGTACATTATTTTCTGAATGAATTATTTAATGTATTTTTAGAGTCTACATGTTCATAATAAAATTATTTTAGCTGTATTGCGAAGTTTTCTAGGGAACGTATTTACTTTTCTACAAGCAAAGTATACCGAGGATCGCAACACAACAAACTAAGAAGGTATGTGTGTAATAATGTAAATGTATGTGGCTGTAAGAATAAATTTATTTCTTGGGTGAAAAAGTGGAACTTTCGCGTATAAATAAGTGGTTATGAGGGTAGCCGACAATATTATGTAGATCTCGGAGCTTGGGCGAGCTTTTGGGCCAGATTACGAAAACCTTGTGAGCCTACACTGAACAATAATAGTGGAGCCATATTTGCTTAGGAACATGTTCATGTTTTATGGCAATCCATTCATGGGGTACGTTTTTATATTTTTGGTAAATCATTTTTATAATATAATTTGTAAAAGTAGATAGTGGTTTGCCATATTTATCGACAACAATACTTATATTCCATTAATCTAAGCTTTATATTTATAGGACCCTATTTATTATATGGAAAGGCTTCATTTTTTCGTTTCTTTTTTATCCAATGAAAAATAAATATATAGCTCAGTTTACAATTCTGCCCTCGGAAGAAGGATTAAATTTATCTGATTCTGCCAAACTACATAACAGTTTGTAGGCAGACATAAACTCTCATGTACAGTTAATCACTCTTTTGTAAATATCCAATAAGTTACAAATTTGCAAGGAAAAGACAAAAAAGATTGACATTGTGCGAAAGCGTCGTTCTGCGTGCATTAGGCATTGTAGCAAAGGGATATTCTGCGACGGAGCCTGATTAACTCTACCGAAGCTGCACGTTTATTATTACCAGCATCCATATTTATTAATAGGTCCATCGGTATCATACTTCAGTTCTTACAGCCACATACATTTTTAATGGCTCATTTTACGTAACAACTGCAGACTAATCATGTAACTGTTCGGGATCGCGATTTGGATTGTGATTTGTCATACATGTCACTTGCCACTGTCCTGCCAAAACTCATTTGATTCGTCCTGAAGGCAGGACGAAACGCCAAAAGACCGACGGATTTGCTTAACTTAATTATGAAATCAATGCATTCGTTCGTTAACGATAGCGAGAGAAATCCCTCCGTGATACCGTGAAGCTGTGACAGTGACAAGTGACAATTATGACAAATCGCGATCCGAATCGCAATCCCGAACAGTTACATGATTAGCTATACCAAATTTAAAGACAATAATACTTATGAATAATATATCAAGAAGAGTA
The DNA here is from genome assembly GCA_905404285.2 of Erannis defoliaria. Classification (NCBI taxonomy): domain Eukaryota; kingdom Metazoa; phylum Arthropoda; class Insecta; order Lepidoptera; family Geometridae; genus Erannis; species Erannis defoliaria. Next base: position 4,515,086 of record FR990078.1, read on the forward strand.
AGAAATAAGAGTAAATGTTAATAGTTTGTTACTTACTTACTAATGAAACTTATTTGTTCAATAAAAATTGCGATATTTGAAATCCATTCTCTTCCAACTTTTCCCATTACTCAGCCATCGATTTCTGATATTGACTCGAGCTGACTTATTGCTTCGAAAATTACTTTTGTTTCTACTTCGTGCCTAAGTGCCTCTTCGGAACTTTTTTCTCCAATATTTTCATAATCTATATCTTCCGGCTAGTAAAGTAAAATGTAATAGATAGTATTTACTCTGGACATTATTTTATATTTCTAATTTTAACAAGACACAGACAAATATAAGGGTAACTGTCCCGTAATAATTCATAGAAATATAAAAGGTTGTATAGACAGGCACATATCTGCAATGCAGTTGTGGTCTAAACTAGGAAAGTGATTGTATTGAATTGTTTATCAGCTGGTCCGTCGGCCAAGATTCCATTTGTCTATCAAATAAAAAGCTGTACATTTCCTGTACGGTAATTTGAATGTTGACTCTTTTACATACATTATCACGTAACTCCACGTAATAATGGAAATATGGCAATGTTATCAAAATGTCGGTGTTAATAATTAATACGTTTCGAATTGAGAACTTTACCTAAAATTCGGTTAATGAAATTTTCGTGACGATACAATCGAGTCATTGATCGTCTCAATTTATGTATCAAGGTTACCGATACCAATACAGAAAAATATGTATGGAAATCTGGAGAAATGCACTGTATTGTGTCCCGATCATTAGAATGCATGGCACAACATGCACGGTCATGGTCATGTCGTCGCATGCATTATTTATCATAGAAAGAGTGAAACTTGCGGACAGTGAGTACGTTTATTGAACATAAAGGGAACCAAGGTGCATCCGGTAGCTAAAGTAACGATATACATTTATTAAAAAATCATCACAGGACAGGCCCTGAGTAATTCGCATATTTTCCTTAAATTTTTTTACTCGTTGGTTAAATATGAAATATGGCTTCGACTGTAATTATTTCTTCAAATATCTTGAAATTATATAATAGTTTATGCTCTACCTCAATTTTCTTACTTGTCTAATGTTTATCTTTATTAATTTCAGCATATATGGCAGCTGAAAAGGCACCTGAAGTATCGTAAGCGTTTTTATTTATTTCTATACTGATTGATGTTTCCTTGAAAATATTTTCGTTCTCAAATAAAAGCAGGCATTCTAGAATAACTTTTCCGCACGAAAGTTTAATTCCAAATACAGTGCTTCCTAGAACGACTTGTCTAATAAGATTAATATAATTTTTCTATGAATAACTGACTCTTCTAATTATTTTTCATATCTTTCTTTATTATTTCTGGTGAGAATAAAAAGCAGACAAATATTGCAAATCATATATAATTATAAAATAATGAGGTAAGTCTGAAAACGTCAAAAAATAGTCTTATTGAATAAAATATGAAGTGTTTCCACACTTATGGTATTAGCTTAACAGGAAGAAAAAGAAGTAAATTTTTGTAGCCATCTGTAAAGTATGGTAAATATTTGTGTTTTGATGATGATTTACAGATGGCGCCACCAACGCTTTAGTCGGTAGCTTGAAACAGGTTGGGAAATTTGGCATGTAAGGCAGAGTACTTCTGTAGCTTAATTGGCAAAGCAGTTGAGCACCCATAGAGACTGCTCGTATGCAGGTTCGAGTCTTGTCGAAGGTCATGTTTTTATTTCCTGTTTAAGCTTTAAAAACATAGAAATAGTCTTATTTTTGTCATGAAGCTTGCTCAGTATCTGTAAAATGTTTTTAACCACTTTAGCCGCACTGAGAAACGCACTTCGCAATGGGAAGAACTTATGAGAAAGTTCTCCGAAGCGCACAAAGAAGAATGCAAGTAAGTCCTTAATCCTTACCAATATTTGCGTAGTTAACTTTTAGCTAAGAAGGCCTGGTAAGTTGGAACCAAAGTTTATCTTGTGAGTAAAGGACGCTTAACGTGAAAAAGATTTTTAACCTACGATAAACCGGGAAGAGTTGCATTTTCCACTGCTGTTTCTGAATGAAAAATGTAATGGCGTTATAAAATTTTATTAATTCTAGTTCTGAATTGAGGATGATGAGTCTTGCACTGACGTCCCGTTGGGGGTATATTGTGCTAATAAGAATGTAGTATACTGAATAGATATACCAAAGAATCTAGTAGGTGTTGTTTCCGGTGAACGAAAGATTCGATGTAAGTACGACGGACATATTCTAGGATATTATAGTACTCATCATTACGAACAACTTTTCAACCGACTTCAACAAAGGAGGTTCTCAATTCGACTGTATGTTTTTTTTGTATGTATGTTACGCGATTACTCCGCCAATTATGAACTGATTTTGATGTTTTTTTTTTGTTTGGTAGGTAATACTTCAGAAGCCATATAAATTGTATCGATATCGGTCCTTAGTAGTTTGGTTTTTAAAATCAATTGGTAGGTAATACTTCAGAAGCCATATAAATTTTATCGATATCGGTTCAGTAGTTTGGTTTTTAAAATCAAAATTACTAGAAAATATGAAGATGTCATTCAGGTATTCGAAGTTGAAGTCGGTTGTATTTTATATTTAAAAGTGTATTATATTAAGGTCGTCGTCATCAGCCATAAAACGTCCACTGCTGGACGAAGGCCTCCCAGTTTTTTGTTTTTAATAGTTCCTGGCCATGGATACTAGTCCTTCAGCCGAATACATTTTTCTTCATCGATCCTTCTTTCTGCAGTTAATTGAATCGTAGTTACAGTCCAAGTCACACACAGTAAGTCACAGTCAAGTCCAATCATGCCCTAGTAAAGTCGTGGCAACTTTACTACAAGCTTCTTCGGAGTTTTGGAAACAACACGAAAAGACACGTTTCACTACATTATATCACTTGCTCACACTCTTGCTCGTAAATCAGCACTTAATAAATAAAACGCCACCATTTTTATGCATTAACACTCGAAAAAACACAAGTTTAGGAAAATAATACAATGCAGCCACATGATTTTCTCGCGTTCCCGCCAAAGCTCCCCGAAGGCCTCCCAATAAGAGGGATGTTGCCATAATCTCCACGCAAATAATAAATTATATTAAGGTATCAACGCTGAAACCGACCAAAAAATATGGAACAGTAGTTTTTTTCGCGAATTAAGGTTGGTAAAAGTAAAAAAACCCATAAAGAAGAGTTACTATGATATCCTAGAACATGCCCGTCGTACATCTACCCTGTTTAGTGTATTAACTTTCATTACCTACAACAATAATTTACAGATAAAGATTTATTTTAAATTTTGTCGCTGAAATTACTATCACTTCTGGTGAACAGTGCTTTGTTTGAGTTCAATGACCACAATCGAAATCATTTGAAAGTGAATCCAATGAACGAACAATGTGTGCTTAGTAAAGCAAACGAGTGTTGCGTACTTTGTATTCTACAAAGTGCTTATAAAGCACTTTGTAGCATACAAAATCATCAAAAGCGTACGAGTATGGGGCGTTTATTATACAATACAATAACTAAGTATTATCAATGTATGCTTTGCGGGCAACCGGTGGATGCAAATGGCAAGTTGTCGTACAGTGTGTCGTAAGGGGGAGGCCTTCGTTCAGCAGTGGACGTCTCCGGGCTGACGATGATGATGATGATGATGCTTTAAGGTACTATTCAAACTTTTAAGATTCTTACATTGACAAATACAGTGAACTGTAAACTACCACTTTTTTAAAACAGCACTTTAAAGTTGCGATACGGATTGGTGGATTCACATACGCCACTCAATTTATTCTCCGAACGTATGCAGTTTCTCGATATTTTTCTTCAACGTAAATCCATTATGAAAATCCTTACAAACACTCTAAAGAGTTCATTGGTAAGGGCCTGAGTTTTGTTCTCCCGACCACACTCTTTCAAGTAGAGCGGTCTCCCAATCATACCAAGACAGCAGTAACTACAGACTACCACCGTACCAGCTACCAAGTAAGTAAATAATGCAGCGATAAGATCTTTCCGCATTCCGGCAAAAGCCCCACTGCTTCTCTTAGCTCACTTATTACGTTCGTTCGTAAGTTCGTATTCTGTTCTTCGATTAACTTCTGCCTTCTTCAACGACAGACGGCAATGCAACTTTTTAGTGATAGACATGTATCAAAGTAGAGTACAATAAATAAATAACTTTTTCTCGTGACGTCTTTGTACGTCATGTACTCGACTTCTGACAAAATATCATGTTTGAGGCACTAAAGCTAACACGGAAGGTATCGGGTGATTTAAGTATGTAGCTACTTATTTTTTTTCATAGTTTAAGGACAGTGTCACTGGATATCCCCCGAGCACCGCGATCAGTGAAAAAGTTCCCCACCGGATCCATGTACGAAGGAACTTGGGATCTCCTCGGGATGAGTGGTTTTGGGACTTACACGTTCCCTAATGGCAAGTATTATTTACTTGCGTAGTATTTGATACGTAGACGGAGAAACCAATAGACTCAAGTACACAAAGTACTTGGGTATGTTGGGGTACCGGTCATGAGATAGCGATATTTGCGACATAACCCTTGTTCTGTTCTGTTCTGACAACACTACACCATTGTGACGATGTCCAATACTCTTCACCATGCGAGGATAACAATTAGATTTGAATATAAAGAAAATCACAAATCATGCAGTCATGGGTAATGTTTGACACCACACTTTCCATAGAAAGCTTGGGTTTATTCCACTTTGTTCACCTGGGTGATTTCACCCAAGTGAACAAAGTGAAAATTAAAGTCTCTTCATTTCACCTTGGACTCATTGCACCTAGGTGATTTTGATTTGAAAGTTTTAATACATGTTTTATGTGGGTGATTAAAGATAAAAAATGTCGCCCCTGTTCACCTGGGTGCTTTAATTCTTAAGGTGAACAAAGGCCACCAATAATTTCGAAACAAATCACCCAGGTGATATCACCTAAGTGCAATGAGTGAATGATGAGGTAAAATGAAGAGACTTTACTTTCCACTTTGGTGATTTCATCCAGGTGAACAAAGAGGAATAAACCAAAGCTTGAAGTCAACCGGTTACAAAGTCAAAGAGAAAAAATGCATAAATCTTTTTCTTTCACGCATGCTATTTTGTCATAATTATAGCTGTTTCGCTGTGGAGTAAAAGAGATGGAAATGTGACTGCGTCCATTGTTTTCTCTGTCTACGGTTTGATATGACCTGTAGTAAATAAAACGTAACTAATTATAACAAAGCTGCACAATAAAGATGAAACTAGATAGTCTGGGGGCTCAATTTTCTAATCAAATACGAGATATCATTTCAAAATTGGTTGTATTTTTGGCTAAAACTAAACGCACAATTAAAAATATTCTGCTTAAAATATTTGTATCACTGTCATCACACGGACACTGGGGCACCGTCCACAGCCCGATCTTCAATTTTCTGCTATCTGCTGTACCACTACTACAAGTCTACAACTGTATCCTGTGCGTGTGTTTTGTGTTTTTCGCTGTCCAGGAATCTTTTTTCTAACCTTGCCTTCAGCGACCGCGGAAGTGGAGGGCTCTAATTTTCAGACGAGATGGCAGCCAAACGTAAGTGTATTATCAAAAAAGCTACCTGGTAAAGAAGGTTTCTCTGTGCTACCCTTCATAGAGCTTTGTTTTCGCTTGTACGAAAGAAAATTTCTCGGAGAGATTTGAATGATAATTTGTTTGACCTAATCGTCTCTGCACGAGTACCGTTCTTGACGATCGTTATATTTGACATTTAAATCGGTATAATTCGATAAAATTCGGTATATTCTCAAATTCGTCTAAGTAAATCCGCTATACCGACACGTCCGCGGTCCCTGCTTCACTTATGTACACAAATAATAAGTTGCCTGGTTCAAATTGTGGATAAGTCTACGACGAGGCACAGATTAATACGCTTCGCCTCTTCTAGTTAACAGTTTTGCCCAGATTGCTTCCGGATTGGTTTTTATCGCGAATTATTTCATGTGTGCCACCAACTCGCCTGATGGTAAGCGACAATGTAGTAGAAGATAAAGCACGCAGACTAAGAAGACACATATTCATTCGGATCTTGAAATTACCCAGCTTTCTTGAGAAGTCTTCAAGATTCGGATTATATCTCTCAGCGAATAGTTCCATTCCCTAGCCTTACGAATTGGTTCATCTTCAACCAGAAAACGTCCACTGCTGGACAAAAGCCTCTTAATAGGAGGAGTTACCATCTTCTTTAGACTCTTGGTGCGGAGTTGCCATAATCTCCACGCTTTGCAGGCGGCTTGGGGATCGCAGAATTCTTACCGCCGTAGACCGAGATAGAAGGCTGCTGCCCGTCCTCCGGCATACGTATTGGTTATAAATATAAATGATTTTATTATAGGAGTAGTTTATGTTGGTGACTTCGAGGACGGCATGTTTCATGGCGAAGGGGAGATGCGCTACCCCGAGGGTGCTATAATGCGCGGCACCTGGAACAAGGGACACATGATGGAAAAAACTCTGGTCTTTGCCGATGGGCTCGAATACAACGAGGACAATTGGGGTTACTGCAGAATGCCTGATAGAAGGTATGTCAGAAGAACCTTTCCACTGCCTAATACCTTTGAGCTATGGCCCTAACATAATCAGCTTTTTCCACCACAGTCAAAAGCTTGACTTTTTGATGGAGTTGTATGACGCGACCATCAAGACGTTCGCCTGGTGGAAGCGTCACGCCTGCCCATAACATAGTAGCAGTGCTAGAATTGCGAACTTGCGAACAAAGTCCTACGCCACCCTGCACTCGCTCGTCACCCTGAGATATTAGATATCAAATCTCTTCATGCCCAATAATTTATCTGGTAACATTGCTCTTAAACACGGTAATGTTTGGCACACTACTGCTTGGTGCTTGAATACCTAACTGGCAAAGGTGTGGTACTTCCCCAGGCTGACTCTGCTATAGAGTCCTACATAAGACAAAATCTTAGGCCTACCCTTGAAAAGGTGGGCCATGTCCACCACGCTGGCCCAGTTGCGGGTTGGGGAACGTGGAACGAAATTAAGTGGCGTTACGTGAGTACGCCACTTAATTTCTTCTCTGGGCGTATGCAGGTTTATTCAAGATGTTTCCTTCACCGAAAAGCCAGTAGTTTGAAAATTCGTACATAAACTCCATAGATATCATTGGTACGGGCTTAGGTTCGAACCCGCGACCTCACGGTTTCAAGTTGATTGGTCTCGATTAGACTGCCACGGCTTTGGCATCTATTAAATTCATTAGGAATTGGACTTCGACTCGATTTTCGAACTCATTTGATTTATTTTGCTGAGCCCGTAACGTGTGTTTAAACTAAACTAAGTACTTATTATAAAGATATTACAGACATTATAATGAACATCGTGTTAACAATAACTCCTGTTTTAAACTGTTTACACTTTTATTTTATTATATTTTTCGCTGGTAAGAAGTTATTATAGAACAGAACAAAACAATTGCCCGCGCTTCTTCTTCTTTTTTAAAACGTCTAAAGCCATAAAGCCATTCTGCCAAGGTAGGTACTTATATATCCATTATCCATGGTACATAGACTGCAGATTTTCGTAGTGCTGCCAACAATCGCTTGGGCACTGAGTCCAATGTAACACAATTGTGATAGTTCCCGAAAATTCAGCGAATATGATCTCAGGAACATTTTGCAAATTGAAAGAGAATCTGATTACAATCTAGAACTAACTGCTTTGTGTTAGATTAGAATGTCCCTTGTGGACGGAGCTCATATGGTCGTTAGGGTTTAATTGAATGTTTTTGTGACTGAACTTTTTGTGCCTATAAGCTGAACTACTCTATTGACTTAGAGAACCCAATCAAAAATTTTACCTCGTCGTCAGTTTTTCTTTCCGTAGTTTCAGACATAAATGTTGGCTTAGCTGCAAGCGAAAACTTTTTTTTTTCTCACTTAATATTATTACACTTTTAATATGTTTTTCTCACTTAATAATGAATTGCACCGTAGAAACTGTTATAATATAATGGCACTAAGATTATAAAATAAAATACCAGAAACATTTAAAGAACTCCCATGTCAACAATTTAGAGTTAATCTTTACAGGTGGCTAACTGAACGCTGCTTCCATAAAATTTAACATTTCTTTGAATATGATTATGATTATAGATATAGCCCATCTAAAAACTAGAAATGATATATGTATATAGTTATAATACAATTATTGATCTCACCTAAATAATGTAAAAATATATATATTTTATTAACATAATTGATACCTTTTGAACTAGGTAATTTTGACATTAAATTATAAATAATTTTGAACGCCATCTTTTTTTTATATTTTTATAAAAATAAAAAAAATTACAAAAAAAAAACATATTACAAAATGTGTGATAATTAAGTCATCCTAATCTTGGTCAATTCTTCAAATTTATAGATTGACTGTTCGGCGAACCATTTCTTAGAATTAAAAAAAAAACATTTAAATTAATCACTATGTGAATCGCTAACGTAAAAAACACATGATGGTTAGGGAGGAAATACATGAGGGATAAAAATGCCTACCTCCTCATTTAGCGTCCTACTTCATTTATCGTACAAGCTAATTAATTCACCTAATTATAAAACAACAGTCCAAAACATACAACAGAACAAAATACTGGAATTTAAACATCAAAAAGCTTTTTAACTAATTACGGGCAGTCCATAAAAGCTGACCAAAAACCTACAAAGTAGATTACAACTTCGGCAAAAAAGTTACGTGGTTTGAAGGGTTTATGTTGACCTCTAACCTCATTTCTACAGGTTTAGAACTAAATCATTATAAAAACTAAAATGTATGTATGGCTTAGGGCTTATTATTCACAAGCATAATTTTCGATCATAATTAAGTATCATTGTTTACCAATATGGTCAAACACGGACTTATAGTATCGTACGAGTAACGTTATCGTTATTGGCGATGCCGGGGTAAATGATACGTTTAATGTGTACCATCCACCTCGTTAAGCGCCAACACTGGGGCTACCCGGGGCTGATGAAACACTTTTTCCCATGTGCCCCGGTAACGGGTAAATAACGAAAAAAAAATTTTTTTTATTATGTTTGCGTTTGGATAAGCCCTGCCAGATGTTAGCGGATGCGGTCTAGGATGGAGCACGCTTGCATAAAGGGAAAATAATCTGTACTTCTTGTGTATATAATGTACATTCTTAGTTTTTCTGCATAAAACTACTGCCGTTTCTTTGGAATCATAACAATATAGTAAAGGAACAAAACGGTCCGTGTTTCCCGATAGCTCGCACTGTAGCACAAACGCGACAATTTTGCTTGCTTTGCGACGTTAAACAGAAACTGCTTAGTTTGCATAAAACAATTTTAATTTACTGTGCTTTTTATGTGCGGTGTTTTGGAAATAAAACACGCCGAATAATAACAACTCTTGCAGAAGACTTCCATATAACACAGTAGGTATACAACCAGAGAGAGACAAGGTTTTTTTTGACAAGAAGCAATTAAAGGCTTTGGATATTGTTAGGAAGATTTTAATATTTTCCTTAGTGGTGAAATTTTCTGTAATAACATTGCTCGTAACTACTTCGCCAAAATGTCCTATGCATTTATATTGAATGTGATAGGAATGCTCTAATTAGATACAAATACAACCCATTGCTAAATTGTATTTATTCGTGTTACAGTGTTTTTGTAGTGGTAGTACTCTACTGTAGAGTCCGCCTGGGGAAGTACCACACCTTTGCCAGTTATTCAACCGCCAAGCAGTAGTGTGCAAGCATTACTGTGTTCCGGTTTGAAGGGCAATGTTACCAAAGAAATTACTGGGTATGAAGAGATCTAACATCTAATATCTCAGGGTGACGATCGTAGTGCAATGAGGCCCGGATTGTGTTCGCAAGTTCACAATTCTGGCACTGTTAGTGGCAGGTGTGGCGCTTATACCACCAGGTGAACGCCTTGGACGACTCGTAACTTGATAGAATAAAAAAAAACAACAGTATTATCATAATTTTATACAGATGCAATACAACTGAATAATATTTATATTAATTTGTAGGAATATATTTATCTAATGAACCATTTGAATGTTATAATAAAACCATAAACAAATTATACACACACATATAATATCGTAATTCTTCGTAAATCTCAGATACTGGTTTGGTGACCATTTTTGTAATTTCCAAATACGTCCCTTGGGTTTGCTTTCATCGACTGGTGTCCTGTCTAAAACTGCAGCATCCTTTATTGTAAAATAAACGGATGTTTTAGTAGTAAACGCTATTCACTTTTTTGTTTTATTTATACGGGAATACTCATTACTCAATACTTAATACTCAATATTTGATTGCAAACATTATGTAACTTATATAATACATGCAGATCTTATTTAGCACAATTTATGGAGGTAACGACATAATGACCCCATTGGGGTATAGCAATATTGTGCGGAGCGGCTCATTCTATTCCGTTGTTAATACATTTATCTGTAAAGAATTCGTCTAATGTATAGTAACATTTCTTGACTAGTATTTCTTTAAGCACTTTTACAAATTTAGCCTCATCTTCCATGTCTTTAATCTGAACAGGAAGTTGGTTAAATATTTTAATTGCCATCGAGCATGGCCCCGAGCTATGTATTTCAAGTTTTGAGGTTGGTACGATTAATTTGTGTTTATATGTGGATCTTATGGGATAATATCGCTTATCAGATAATTTTGTCAAAAAAAATGTATGTCATGTTTAACACATCACACACACACACACACATGGGTGTTTATCACATTGTATATCTATTCACTTGTATTCCAGGTTCACGGTAGAGTATGAAAACGGGCTCCAACCGAGCGGCAAGTCGTATCTGACCGCGGACCAACCGACAAGGGACGTACCGAATGGGTATTACGACACTGGCGACGGATTCTACGACCCGAAGACCAAGATCATTTATAGCGCGGATGATATCACTAGCATCGTCAGGTAAGCTTCAAAGTTCTAATTCAAAATTATTATTTATAGGTAAGTATATTATATAAGAGAACTCAAAGTCACACAGGGGGCAATGGAGAAAGCTATGCTCGAAGTTACTTTGCGCGATAAAATCCGAAACGAGGATATTCGCCAAAGAACCAAAGTCACCAACATGTCTCGCAAGGTTTGCAAGTTGAAGTGGCAATGGGCAGGCCACATCGCTCAAAGAACTGACAACCGAAGGGGAAGAAAGGTTCTTGAGTGGCGACCGCGAACCGGAAGACGCAACGTAGGAAGGCCTCCCACTAGGTGGACCGACGAAATTGTAGTCGTGGGCCGGTGGATGCAAATGGCAGGTTTTCGTACAGTGTGGCGGTCTAAGGGGGAGGCCTTCGTTCAGCAGTGGACGTTTCCGGGCTGATGATGATGATATTATATAATAATGTATTCTCGCAAAAACTCTAAAATGGCTCGATCGATTTAGATAACATGACTGTCAAAAAAAGGAGTTCATGTATATGTGATGTAGGTATATATGTAAGTTAATTTATTCCACCATAACTTCTAAACGCCTGGACACATTCAGATGTATCGTTAGAATCGTTAAATCATCGCGAGTGGCACCGGCTATATTTTTGTTGGTTTTTTTTTAAATTATTTAATTAATTAATTAAGTCCTATTAATTTGTGGCCCATAAATATAGCTGATTAATGAAAAGAATGTTAAAATTAATGTAATGTATTGTAATGAAAATTTAAATCTGATCAAAAATAAGGAACTTATAATCATTTTAATATCATGCTAGACAGAGAGACGAAACAGCAAATCGTGACATCACTTCTCTGTACGCCATATAAATTATATTCTGACAAGGAAGGCGTGACGTTAATTTTTTGTTTTGTGGGAAAGGGACAGAGTTGTCTCTACCAAAAATTTTAAACGCTTATATATCAGAACATTAATAACCGATTTAAATTATTTTTTCAATGAGCATACTATATTTACTTAAATTCTTCATGAAAGCTATTGGTTTCAACGATATAAACATCAGTCATCTACCCTATTGTGCGCAGTGTGTTACGGTTGGTCCGGCGCCTGTCAGGTGCCGGCCCGGAACAGTGTGCGGCCACTCTAAAAGGCCCTTGATTCAGGAATAGTCAGAATCAGAAACTATTACTTTTTGCAGTGTCAGGGTAAAATTAGTTTCTAATTGAGCTTTTCAATGTTTCAAGTTTCTTATTTCATGACGTGCAGTTGAATATAATTATTTTGAACATTTTATAACTTATCACCAGACCTTATTTTGAGGGACAAATTTAATCCCCAGTTTACCGGGGCATTATGGTCAACCTTTTCACTTTTTCTGAGAAGTTCCACATTATCTTTTGGCCTCATTTTGTTAACAGGCAACACGCGTATTTTTTTGGCAAGATTACCCAAGGCATCCATTTTTCCGGTGATTTTGACTCGGTAGTACCGCGCCGGGGGTGCTGTTGTGTTAGGAGACACAAAAAGTAATCTACCAAGCCAAGGTGTTGTTTGCGACATTTTATAACGACCACGCGCGTTTATGCGTCCCTCGATGTACTAGTATAATATAGCTTCCTGATTAAAATGTCATCACTGCGGAACTGGGGGTTTTCAATGTTGTACCTACAGTAAGATAGCAAATCCACAGGTCTGGAAATATTAAATTGTTATACAAGGGGCTAAAATAACCCATTATATACGAGGTAGTTTTACGACCAAACTTCAGCGATAGAGTAAAAGAAACAGAGTTATAATGGGTTTTTAGCGCCGTGTACTCTACTTTTCACTACGATTGCGAGAAAATAAAATAATCATAATACCAAATATAAATCCTTTGTGACTTTGACGGCAACAGATTGAAAATTATATCTTTTTCTTTCTCTTCTATCTGCAAATTAGGGTCTCCGCTCTCACTAGACAATGACATTTTTACTATTGTAAAATAAATTACGGTCACTCAATTCAATTAAGTATTAACTAGAGACAAAATCGCGCTAATGGTATTTTTTTTTTTAATCTTCTGTAGCTTCAACGCAATGCACGCATTCTACCAAAGAGATCGCCGCTTTTAGTTCCATTTCCAAAAATAATATGTTTTTTTATTTTTTATTAAACAGAATGTAGTCGAGTCTTTTATTATTATTATTCTACTTATGAATAAAAACTTTTTCATTTATGTAGGCCCGTTGGTGTATCAAACAAAAAAATAAATTACAAAAATTGCCCCTAGAGCAAAATTTTACTTTAGCCCCTAAAGCATAATATGCTATTTTAGCCCCGCTCTGGTGCGCTATAATGACGGACTTTTTGAGCAAGAGGAATGAAAATGTTATTTAAGTAAGCTTAGGGGTATTAAGGGCGTCCGCAGAAACAGAGAATGTCACAAAAATAGCCGAATAAAGACGATACATAGATACATACTTAGACTATAGTCAAGCAAAAAAATTATGAACTCTTTTTTACTTTTCCTACAAACAGAGTCTTGTTGTAAATATATACAGGCTACATGTATAATAAGCCTCTGTAGGCAAAGTACAAAAGGGTTCAGAGTTTTGCCCGAACTTACCTACGTAACCTCAGTCACGTAACATTGTTTTTTTTAGTACGTAACTAAACGTTCGGATTATGACTGCCTTATAGCTCAGTTGGTAGCATGTCTGCCTTCAGATCTGTAGGCTATGGATTCGATCCCCACCCAGGATAAAAAAAAATGTGACAAACATAGATGTTTGTTCTGTGTCTGGGTGTAGTATGTGTTATAAATATGTATTAAACAATCTATTATACTCTTAAGTCTTCTATCAGCTATCTGGTTTCCATTGTACAAGCTTCGCTTAGTTTGGGGCTAGATGGCGCTGTGTGAAAAATGTCCACCGAAATTTATTTATTCATTTGAAGAGCATTGGCCGCTTTTTGACAGGCTTATCACCGATCTACGATTTCCCAGGTCTGCCGGCCCGCTCGAAGCTAAGTGGATAGTGGACAACTGCCGCAAGAGCCCCGACGAGGCGGTGGGTCCCCGCCAGGAACTATACGAGGAGTGGTCGGAGCCTCAAACCAACCCTGAGCCGCCGCCGCCGCCAGCAGTCGCCACGCGCTCTAACAGGCGCGAAACTACATTTTCCGATGAACCAGACTACGTAAGTACCTGCTCATAAAATTGATACCCATATTTTTTTTTTATTGCTATCGAGTGGCGTGACGAGAGTGAATTTCACCTGGTGATAAGTGTCACGCCTGTCTCTAACAGCAGCAGTGCCAGAAGTGTGAACTTGCGAATACAATCCTGTGCCGAAGTGCACTGTGCTCGTCACCCAGAGATACTAGATATTAAATCTAATCATACACCCTTTCCACCCATTAAGGTAAGAGCCCCTAATTCCGACAGTGTCCCAGTACTCGACAGATTAAAAAAAATGGCCTGCTATTTATTTCTACCGCGAACTAAATAAAAACTTTTTATGCCAACACATTTTTGGTAATATGCTAGATAATTAGAATAGAAACATAAAGCCATTAAATACAATAGCGCTGGAGAAAAGATCTTTCAAAGTTAGCGATTCCGAAATTTGTGCTTTTTGTGAGGTTTAGTTACTGAATTGTAGTACTGCGCACCACAGTTGTTTCTAAGTTTCGGATGTTCAGTGGGCCCCTTTGGTAAATGTAATTATTTTGTGTAACACTAAAGTTAGTTACCTAACGATCAAAACCTATATAATTGTTTTCTTTTTATTACTAGCATCTTTTTTTGCATGTGACATCTACTGGTACATCATATCTCTAATTGACCCAATACTCGTCAATATTAAAATTAAACTTGACGGGTACTGGGACATGTTTGACTAATTGCAGGTAATGTCGACATAGAGTATATTTTAAACCCTATTGCGTCGTGATACGGTTTACGGTTGTGACAGAGGTGGTAGCTTACTTTCACGTTCCTTGATTTTCACGTGAATAAAAAATAATGAGGGTACCATATGTATTTTAAAGTCTGGAAGATATCGGTGGTTGGCGATAAGGACATCGATCGCTCATTGCACTAGTCGCTATATTTTTGTGTAAGATACCTCCTTGTGTTTATTCATGCAATTTTTGTTTTCAATTTAGTAATAGGCTAGCATTTGACCGCCATCACACATGCAGATGTCAAGCGACGATGTTGTTTGAAAAAGAGCACGCTTGCCTAGAACTTTGCGGTTCACTGACGATTTGAAGGTTATCATCATCATCGTCAGCCCGGAGATGTCCACTGCTGAATGATAGTACAGTGTGGCGGTCTAACAGGTAGATAGACCGCCACTCTGTACTACAACCTGCATTTGCATCCACCGGTTGCCCGTAAATTTCACAATATCGTCGGTCCACCTAGTGGGAGACCTTCCATAAATGCGTCTTCTGGTACGTGGTCGCTATTCAAGAACCTTTCTTTCCCATCGGTTATTAGTTTTTCGAGCGATGTGTCCATTGCCACTTGCAAACCCTGCGAGCTATGTTGCTGACTTTGGTTCTTTGGCGAGTATCCTCGTTCCGAATTTTATTGCGCAAAGTTACTCGGAGCATAGCTCTCTTCATTGCCCGTTGTGTGACTCTGTGTTTTTCGAAAAGGCCAGCAGTTAAAGATCACGTTTCAGTTCCATATGTAATCACTGGCAACACATACACCCTTGTCTTCAGGCATAGCGGGATTTTGGACCCTGCCCATCCCAGTTGGATTCTTCGGACGATTTCGGATTAAAGTTGGACCTACCTAACAACAACTTCGAGAGAATTGATCCCAACGACTAATGGTACGGGCACAACATGGACATTGGACATGAATTTTACTTATCCGTGTTCATTTTAAGACCCACCTGTTGAGAAAATTTACTGAGATATCTGATCTTAGTATTAAAGTCTTTCAGCGACTCTGCTGTAATGACTATATCATCGGCAAAGCGAAGGTGAGTGATGTATTCGCAATTAATGTTGATGCCGAATCCGTTCCAGTCCAAGAGCTTGAAAACGTCTTCCAATGCGTTTGTGCACAGTTTCGAAGAAATAACGTCTCCATGTCTCACGCCTTTCTGCGATTGGACTAGTTTCGTGCTCTCAATGATCTCGATTGATGATTTGAATATACTCCAATTATATTTTTATTTAGAGCGGAGCAGCGGGTTTCCCAAAACTTGTCACAGACAAGTGTCCTAGTCAGAGAATAAGATATCCGCACATGGTTCAGAGAGATCTAGGAGTACTATACACCGCATGATCCTTCTGTAGATTCACAAAAAATTTTCAACTGTGATGAAAATGCATTATTCTTATCTCCTACCGCAAACAGGGGTGCTAGCGTGGTTAAAAAACGTGTTATGTCTCAAATGTTGCGGAACACAAGAGTGTGTCACCGTTCTCTTAATAACATAAAAGTCATCGGCCAAGCTAGTCAGCATTTCTTGCAAGTCTTGCAGCGATTCTGCCATGACGATATCATCGGCGAACCGTAGGTGAGAGAAGTACGCGCCGTTGACAATTATGCCTTTTCCTTTCCAGTCCAGGGTATTTAACATATCTAGGGTGTTAGTGGGTCGAGACCCGAATCAAGATCTGGGCAGTATTGCAGTCCCTTCAGCGATGTCATGTCGACTATAGGTATATCGAAATGTTGAAGTGTATAAAACTGCTATCATGTATAAAAAAGCTACCATGTCAATCCGATTGCAGGACAAGACCACAAAACCAATCCAATTGCAGAAAGGGGAAAGATGAGGAGACGTTATTTCACCGAAACTGTTCACGAACGCGTTGTTGGACGTTTTCAAGCTGTTGGACTGAAACGGATTTGGCACTAACATTAATAGACATCACTCACCTTCGATTTGTCGATGATAAGGGTCATCATGGCAGAGTCGCTGGAGGACCTCAATACAATGCTCAGCGACCGCAGTAACGTTTCCCAATAGGAGGGTCTCAAAATGAACATGGACAAGACGAAAATTATGTCCAATGTCCACGTTGTTCCCGTGCCGATGGTTTATCTATCTATCTACCTCGGACAGATGGTTCAGATAGGTAGGTCCAACTGCGACTAAGACGTCGCCCGAATCTAACTTTCAGCAGCGTTCGGGAAATTGCGTAATATCTTCTCGTCCAAAATCCCACAGTGCCTGAAGACAAGAATCTTCAACCAGTGTATTGCCAGTCATGACTTAAGGGACTGAAAATTGGTATTTGACTGTTGTCCTTTTGCAGAAACTCAGAGTCACACAACGTGCAATGGAAAGAGAGTTACTTTGCGCGATAAAATCTGGGACGAGGGACCAAACGACGAGGGTTTGGATATTCACCAACGAACCAAAGTCACCGACATAGCTCTCAGAGTTTGCAAGTCGGAGTGGCAATGTGCAGGCCAATTGCTCAAATAACTGATAACCGATGGGGAAGAAAGCTTCTTGAGTGATTACCACGAACTGGAAGACGCAGCGTAGGCAAGCCTCCCGCTAGGTGGACCGACAATATTGTGAAATTCGCGGGCAACCGATGGAACCAAATGGCACGTTGTCGTATACTCGTAGTGTAGCGGTCTAAGTGGGAGGCCTTCGTTCAGTAGTGGACGTCTCCGGGCTTTCTTAATACATCTCTACGCATGCAAGCAACACCCTTAAAATTTTAATTCTGTTTGACCAGTACCTTACGCTGTGCGTTGTCAGTCAGTCAGTAAGTAAGCCAGGACATTGATTCTGATAGTACTGGATTTTGCAATTATAGTTTTACTTTTGTCACTGACATTTAGCTTTTACTTTGGTTATTTTCGTTCTATTTATTATCTGTATTTTCAGTTTATTGGGTCACATTGCAAAAAAACAATATGAAAATGTAATTAATGTGAACCTTAAAGCTGAAGTACTAAAGTTCAAATCGGTGTTAATAATTGTCGAGTACTGGGACAAATCTGTCGAGTACTGGTACAAATCTGTCGAGTACTGGTACAAATCGCCTCTTGTACGGTTTTGCAATTATTTTAATACTTTATTGTTTTTCTATCACTCTAAAAATAAATTAAATGAAAAGAATGATAAATCAGCAACCACGTCACGAAATTTCATTTTCCTAAGTTAACAAACAGAGGCGTAACGAAGCTGTAAATACAGCTAGGTTCAGAAACTGTCGACTACTGGGTCTCTTACCTTACCTGCCTTTGTCTCTATGTGGATCCAGGGGGTCTAAAATGGCCGCATTACGTAATTCCCCTAAAAGCAGTTCATCTAATGAATTCTTAGCAGAATGAATTGTAAAAAGTTGCTCACGAGTAACTTCTAACGAATCTGCTAGTTGACTTTATGCAATTCATCTTTCATCGACCATTTTACGACTTTCTATAGAAAACTGTCAAACTAATGAATTTCGTAATAGAATCATTTGCAAAATCATATTATGATTTGGCGCATAAGTGACCGTGTTACGATTTGCAATATAAATCATTATAGGATCATTATTCAGAATTGCTAAACGCGACCATTTTAGCCCCCCTGATCTCGCTCGCATATATGTTTTTAATGATTTCACAATCACTGAATATAGAATATATATTATTATGAAAAATCGCAATCGTTGTAATTACTGAGAATAACAATACAAAGGTTCAGCAAAAAAAAACTAAACAAGTTTGAATACATACTTTAAGTGGAGTTTGGGGTTTTCCCATGTTTATGAATGAAAACTTTCTTGAATCCAGTTTTTGTTGTTTGCTAGACCTTCGTAATTTTATTTTCATTAATATGTTGATATTTAGTCGATAGCGATTTTTCATAACGATTTTCAATGATTTCATAATTATTATATCGTAAATTTTTTTTTATTTTTTTTTACTATTAACAGGCTTGCGTTTGACTGCCATCTCGTTTTTATGCGAGATAGCGATGCGCAGTAATCTGGACCTTAAGGCTCTTCATTGCGTCCATAGACTGTGTACGCAGTGGAGCCTTAAGGCACCTAGCTAAACTACTTACATAGCTAAGACATGGCTGTAAAAAAGCCCATACAAATAAGTAGGTAAGTACTTAAAATCTGTGCAATCTGATTTTGATGTTTGCAGCTTTTTGGGAATATCCACTCCGTGAAGTGTCCGCGGCTTTTAAGAGTCAAATATAGGAAAACGTTAACCTGGACCACAGAATAAATATAGTACTACGTACAGAAAGTTCACTCAGCAAAGGAATTGAAAAAAAAAGACTATATCTACTAGGCAATAAAGTAGCAATTCAACTCGCACAGCGCTGGATACCACTCGCTATATTCACCTAGATATACCGCTCTCTTTCTATCACGAATGCTTAGTTACGTGCGACGAGGCTAGCGTGCGGGGGTGGCCACTGACTTCAGCCTTGCAATGTCCTCCCGGACGGAGCGCCGGCCGAACATACCTAAGCTGCGGAGTGACACCCCCCTGCCTGGACTAGGGATTGTACTTGTGATTCAGTTGAATATAATATATGGTCAATTTGTAGTAAAACAGGCGCTAATAAATTATTAGCGCCGTTTGTTTGCTTGTTCGCAAATTGACCATATAACATATTGATCTGAATCACAAGTCCAATCCCTAGTCCAGGTTAACGTTTTCCTATATTTGACTCTTAAAAGCTAAGGAAACTTCACGGAGTAGATATTCCCAAAAAGCAAAAAACATCAAAATCAGATTGCACGGATTTTAGGTTAAACCTACCTACCTACTTATTTTTTGGGTATTCGAGTCAATCTATACTGGTACTGGACTCCAGATACCAACTCGTCATTATTTTTAAAAAAACACATTAGTTTTCCCTTACTCTAATGGAAACTTCTAGGAAAAGAAATTTAGTAAAATGCGAAGGTAGGTACTTGAGTTTAGTTCATTTTATTTGCTGAAATACGACGCGTAAAACTTCATAAATAAGTCGTGGATAACTCTACGATACGAACGAACGTCAAAAACGGTATTGTGATTTATTTTATGGTAACGTACGTGAATTATTCAAGAACCTAGACAAACTGGAAAATGTTCCTTATTGCAATGGACCTTTTTTCATTAACAAACTAATCAGATCTCTGCAGTTATTCTCGCGAAGCGGAATGCAAAGAATATACGGATACCAAGCGTCAAGCTCCAAGTCAAGCTCTACCTTTACAATCGAGCACTCTATTACAAAATACATATCTTGATCTCATATCTTGTCTAATATCGTGATATCTTGGCCGTTTTAGAAAAACAGAAACAGCATCGATGAGTTGCTTGTTTACAACTACTTTTTCTTCTTTTTGTATGTCAGCTGTCTTACCCGTATTCTTTTAAAGTTCATAATATTTTTGAGTTATTTTAACTGCTTATGTTTAATTGTGTAATTACAATACTACTTAATGTTTGATTGACTTATAGATGTAGGTACCTACTGCTTCTATGTTGTTCATGTTGTGTACATATTTAAGGAATGCAATCTAGAACAAATTATTTGTAACCTATACAATGAAAATGTAAAGACTGTATTCTGTTTTGTGTATCAAATAAATAAATAAATAGAAGAGAAGTCTTCGAATAAATGCAAACGTAACGATCCTTTTACTTTCAGTTTTTAGGGTTCTGTAGCAAAAACAACAAAATTTGCAGCCTTACGCCTGTATTGTCGTGCAGCCTTACGCCTGGATGGTATGTGATCACCATCGCCTGACGTTTTTAAAAAAAAAACTAGTTTTAGTTCTGATCTCATGAAAGTCACAGAAAATTTACCTAATATTACTAAGTACGTACCTATAGAATATTAACTCCCATAGAAAACGCATCTAAACGCACTAGAACCAGAATTTACCTACCTAACAACAAATCATCTTCAGTGCAAGCTAATATGTACTATAGTTGAACACTGAAGAGAGAAGTGAATAGAACGGAAATGAGACGGGCCGCGCTAGCCGGCATTAAGTCGTATTTAGACTCTTCCAATATACATGTTTTTAAACTGAGAATACTTACTCATAAAAGACAATTTAAATAGACGTGTAGGAAACCAAACCAAATTTCATCGTACTTAGTTATATTAATTTTAATCTGTTGCTAAATGACATTTCGAGCGTTTTACTTCAAATGCGCGACCAATGATTGGCATTTTTTCGTCGTATTTCTATGCATTTTTGTGTGAAACTGGCGACAGCGGTTTTCCATATATTTGCTTTACAACGTTGTTTTGACAGCCGTTCTACCTAAGAAGTAGGGCTTTCGCTTTTCTGTGGTTGTATACTCGTAGCACAGTGTTCTGGTATACCCATGGAGGATATGTGTTTTTGGTTTATTCCGGCTTTTAAACTAGTGGTTCTAGTTAAAACCTTTGTCTTTAGAATTTACGAAAGCGACATCTGACGAGAGAGTGAGAAACCTGGTGTTTATAAGAGTTCTCCACTTTTTTCGATAAAGCACTTCTCAAAAACTTATTCTGAATTCCGCTAGATGGTAGCTCCATGTGCGGACTCTAGCGCCCCTCCCGCGAGCCCTACACCTCTCCGCACGATCACGCGTCCTTCTATAGAAAAATCCTTTGATCGCGTCTCTGCTCTGCTTCTATTACTCTGTGGGTATACCACTGTAGCGCTGAGGCGTGATCTCAGCGCCGGCCGGTAGCTACGTGACGTCAATGAGCCAAGCGTTACAGAGAAATAACGAGACAGTGTGAGTATACACATAGTTAGTTATTTTGGTTAATATTTGTAGTTATAGTCGTTTAACTACGTTTAGAGGGAGTTAATCTTCTGTACGTAGTACTGTTGGGTTTTCTGTGGCTTAGTCCGAAATGGTTTTTACTCCAGACTCACAAAGAATATAATTTTCTTCAGGTTTCCAGCCTTGACGACAGCCCAAAGGATTCTGATTGTGCCACTAGCTCTAGTTCGTATGATGAATCTTATTATTGAATTTAGTCACAATGAACTTGTTTGTCGTATTATTATTTTTCATTGATAAGAATAAGGTGCTATACTTCTAAATTCGCGTAGGTAAACTGACTTTGTTTTTTTAACGCTTTGGCTTATGATTTTATAATTTAAATTTATTTTTAAGTATAAAAATGATTTGTAAGTGTTGTAATTCTTAGTTATTTCTGTTAAGATTGAATTATTTTAAAGTTTGTTTGTTAATTTTATACTGGGCGTACAGGTAGCGTCATGTAAAAAGAACGCTGGTAAAAGTAGAGGAGGTGTGTTTGCGCATGTGTACACCGCACAAAAGTACTAGGCATATTGTTTTAAATAATTATTAATTAGCCTTTTACTCGCAGCTTCGTATATTGGTTATTGCTAGGTACATGGCAAAATATATTAGATATCGCCTAAATCGCCTACTGCGCAGCTTAACCGCCAGCGTTCTTTTTACATGACGTGACCTATACCTAGGTATATGTATTTAGTTTTAAAAAGTCGGGCATTTCTTTTTTATTCTTACTTGAATGTCTTGCCTATTTATGTACCTATCAGAAGCTTTGTTATAATTTCAAGATGCCATGAATATTTTTTTTGATATTTGTACTGAGTGTTGTTATGAATTGTATTTTATTGTTCCTACTAAAGTTAGTTCAATCTAAATGTTGTTTGTTTTGGGAATTAGGTTAGTACGATAGTACCTAATTAATTTTGTAAAGTGATTTAAACTTATTAGTTTAATTTTCAGTTTATAATAAGATGTCGATATGGTATAGTATCTAATGCCTAATATCTGAATGTTAAGTTTGTTAACGTACCGTACCGTACCTATGCCTATGCTTAGGTACGACTTATTTAAATGGTTTAAAGACTCTTAATAAAGATGAAAAATGTTACGCAGTCTTTTTTTTCAGACGTTGGCTTAATTCTGCCAGCGACGATGATAATGGAATGGACGGGCCCAGCGCTTGCAAATCGTTCAAAATTAACAAGTCAACACAATCGAACATAACTAGTTAAAAGTATGCATATTTTATTAGCCGGAAAATAGAGATAGGTTGTGAATCTAAATACTGCATGGCAAAAAGAGAATACATGTATTTGTCTATTGCTCTCGAATCTCGAACAATCACGAGCATTGACGAAGGATTTCCGAAGTATTAACCTTACATATTTATTGAAATTAATTACAGTTGTGACTAAATACAGTGATTAATGTTTATTTACTTATCCCCATTTTTTTATTGCGAATATTCAAATTCAAATAATTTATTTTCAGACTTAGTCCATAATAAGATTCATACTAAAACATTATATCAATAAATTCAAGAAAATAAAAGTATAAGTATATTAGTAGTGTGCATTCCCCAAGTGCAAGAGTACTTGGGGAATGCACACGAAGGCATAATTTGGATTTATTTGTATTGTTGTATCGTACGGCTCGCATGTCGCAAAGACAAAGTATGAACGACGCGTATGGAGAGCTGGCGGTCTACATATTTATAGTCTTCAAAATCCGTGCTTTATTTCCCGTCCATTCATTTTATAATTGTCGCTGAATTCTGCCATCAGTGGGAACAATTTAAAACATTTTAGATACTTGTGTTAGATGGAATTACATTTGTACTAGGCTAAAAAACATGAGTAGGTTTCTACTTTCGAAATAGTTCTTCGACATAAATACTAAAACTTCCAAAAAAAACATGAGCCAGGCCATTAAAATTTGTTTATACTTAGTACTTATAGAAATTCCATGCAATGCTATATTCGGAAAATTATTTCGTTTGTTTCGCAAACACTGCCTGATGATTATGCATCGATGCCGTCTAGGATGAAACGCGATTTATCCTGAGGAACATAAATTGTGAATGATACTTAATACTTATTATACTTTTCTTTTGAACTACGTAGTAGTGTTATCATTTATCACTACAAAACTGATCACAAAGGACGTATTTTTGGCTTAGAACCAAAACAGTGCAGAAAAGTTAGGTAAGTATATGAAATCTCATGGTTCCACAGTATTTCATTAATGCACTGTTTTTTTATTTTTTATTGTGATATAAATTTACTACAGAGGTTTAATGTCTCCCATTAAGTTTACAAAATGTATGCATTAAATCAATAATACGCTTTAAAAAAAACAACCGACTTGAACTTCGAATACCTGGATGACATTTCATATTTTCTAGTAATTTTGATTTAAGTTTTCGATAAAATGTATATGGGACTTCCTCTGAAGTATTCTACCAAACAAAACAATAATCATCAAAATCAGTTCATAATTGGCGGAGTAATCGCGTAGCATACATAAACATACAGTTGAATTGAGATAGCACAAGAGTTCCATACGACTGTTTTCATCACACTTGCGAGGAAAAAACAAACTTTTTTTGATAATAATCAACCACACAGCGAAAACGTCAACAAACATTTGCGGAAAATGGCGCCCAAACCAGCAAAGCGCGCGCAGGTTGACATTTACTTCAGCGGCATAAGAACTCTTTGTTAGTATTACAAAAAAACTAAGTATTACCCGGCTATATTAAGAGTGCTTCGTATACATACGTCTAATTGTAGTCACGTACAAACTTGACTTTACGGGGTTATACCTATTATAGCACAAGTGCCGTAATGTAAAGTAAAAAGCGCGCGTGCGTAATAGCTTGGATTATCAGCCTAAAACCGATGTAATAAGATCCACTTTACGAGCAAGTGTGATGAAAAGTATATTACGCAGTACGCGCTCTGCTAAATGCACTCGTGTTAATGTAGTGCCCTCGCGTGCGCTCGGACACCAACATAACACTCGTGCATTAATAACTCACTTTGCGATCGATGCAGCAATCTGGTATCTACTTCTATTATACAAAGCAAGGTAATTAAACGACAACAGACCAAATATTTTTTATCCTTTCAGGGCAGGGTCTTTAAACTAATTAGTTATTAGTTAGTTAGTTACTAATAATAATAATAATTAGTTTCCTTTCGTTTTGAACCTTACACAGCTGATTTCTTCAGTTATCATGGTTAATACTAAAAGTTGATGCTTATCGCATAGAAGTCCTCGCCTTTTCGTGCTAGGCAATTTATTTATGGAAACAATGTTTTTTTTTTCAGGATGATGACATTTTCTACGAGACTTTGCGCAAATCGAGAACGTCCCGCGTCGCGTCAAGGTCGATTGCCTTCAGTGATCATCCTATTACTAGATTTCATTATATACCATTTGCGAGTTCTAGCAGCCCTAGCTCAGTTCATATTGACAATGTTGCGTCATCCAAATATTCTAAAGCAACGATTTCATCAAGAAGATTTTCTAAAATGTCTTGATGGAAAATTATCCTCGTAAAACTTGTCTTCTCATCTTTGCTAATCTGTTGCAGGTTACGTAGGTATACTCATATTGAGAAAAATTTGACCCATTATTTTGAATAGATATTTAAATTTTTATAATCGTCATATTCATTATTTCGATTTTACCTATATTCTGTGCATTATGTTAATTGCTTTTTATCTACTTTACCATTTTGGTAAAATTTTAATACAATTATTATTT
The DNA here is from genome assembly GCA_905404285.2 of Erannis defoliaria. Taxonomy (NCBI): domain Eukaryota; kingdom Metazoa; phylum Arthropoda; class Insecta; order Lepidoptera; family Geometridae; genus Erannis; species Erannis defoliaria. The sequence continues at coordinate 4,540,571 of FR990078.1, forward strand.
TGAAATGCGGACTTTTAAATTTTGAATTTTTTCTCATTTTTGTTGATATGTACAAAGAATTCTCCCTTCATCCTCATTCGTAACTAAAAATTCATAACTACTTAATTAGCTACGAAAAAATAATTTTCTGCGCTGTATTAACAAGTAACAAGTTAGTTAGTTAATCCTGTTTAGTAACAAGTTATTAAACAGGATTTATTTTTCCATTTACATAATTTCTCATAACCAGCTACGAACAAATTATAATTTTATTCTGTTCATAACCAGTTATTAAACAAGATTGTTATTTCCATTTTCATAATTTTTCGTATGTAACATATATAATATCATTGTAGGTACCTAATTGTTTATAGGCAGAACCACCGAAGGATGGGCAGTAGCGTCCTCTTGGTTAACAGTGGTGAGCTTTCTGCGATCCTCAAGCTGCCAAGCGTGGAGATAATGGCAACCTTCCCTATCAAGGAGGAGGCCTTCCAGCAATGGACGTCTTCTGGCTGATGATGAACTGTTTATAGTTATAATGACCTCTTGACAGTCACCAACTATTGAATGCTGACTGTATTATCGGTACATTTATATCTGAGCGCAACCGTGAGTCGGATATTTATAGTTTCTTAAAAGAACATTCTGAATACTATTATGCTGAATTTGACTACTTACAAATTACAACGAAAAAGTAGAAGGAAAATTATTCTTACACAAGTACTAATACTATTAAAATACTAAAATATTAATTAAAAATATTAAAATACTATTTTAAAAAAAATACCTAACTGTTTATGGGACATTAAAATATAATTAATTATAAAATTAAAATAAGTCTATATTTTTGTATTTTATAATAAAGGCTTTGTTCGTAGCCGGTCAGGGTTATAATAAATAAAAGGATCCGTAATTAAGAAAATGGAAAATAAAGTCTTGTTTTTTTTTATCTGGTTATAAAACAGCGAAGAAAACTTTTTTTTCGTAGCTAGTTATGAATTTTTAGTTACGAATGTGGATGAAAGGGAATCTTTGAGGTTTTTTTAATGTCTTACTATTTTTTATTTTTTGCACAGGCTAAGCTCGATTGGGATAAAGTTTAGTAAAAAGGGTCAACGCTTCAGATGGCAAGATTAGCGCGTTGATATTATACTTACAAACAAATCTTATTCTTAGTTTTCATCATTATTCTTTATTTACAGTTACTTTTAATAATTATTGTTAATTCTTAGTTACGTAACTTTATTATGAAATTAAACTACCTAGTATATATTTTAATTGTTTTTTTTTTTTCGTGTTGACGTTAGGAGCTAGAACAATGGGGATTCACACTGCGTTATTTTCCCGCTAGGTGGCACATCATCGATGCGGCCATAGTCAACTGTCAATCTCGTAACGTATTTTTTTCTACAATATAAGTAATGGTTTTAATTTGAATCTTGTTAGACTTGGATTACCAGTGAGAATCTGCTTATACTGGTTTATACTGGTTAGGGAAAACCTTCCTCCGAGCCTGTGATAATCTATTTTCAGGCCGTCAACAGCTGCAAAGATTCATAAAACGAGGCACAGTACCCAGTATTTTTCCTTGAACTAGATTATCGACAACGCCCTCATCAAAAGCAGATAGATATTTATGCAAAGATTAACAAGAAAACTATTGTCACGTCCGGATCGCCGCCGCTGGCGCCATCTGCGAAATGTTTTGCGTTTTCAACATTATAAAAAGAGGGAAAGGAGGAAGGGAGAGGTCTTGACAGTTGACATTTCAGGTTGAAAATAATATTTATTCCCCTCAGATACACTTTCCCTGGAGAGACACTTTTAATAAAACTACGCTTTTATAATATAATACACTTTTTAAAAACACTACCAGATTTTCCTCTTAGGAAGGAAGGAACAGAAACGCAACTTTTCTAAAAGTGTCTCTCCAGGGAAAGTGTATCTCAGGGGAAATAAACAAATGATAAATACTTATTTTTATCACATTGATAGATTTCCTCTGCAGATCGTCTATAGTTATAATAGGTGCTATGTATATAATTTATCATGTATTCCACCGCCAAGCAGTAGTGGAATTGGGATTTGGCTGGGCTACTCAGAAAGGTAATACTAACCCAAAAGGTAATTGTACTCATCATTGTGAATAGCTTTTATTATGCAACTTTATCTTACTTTTTTCCTTTAGCATGGATTCGCCAAAAAAAGCATCTGTTGCATACATTTTGTCGAGTGTACATTTTATCGCAAATACTGGTTTGACCCCATACCCATAGCGAAACGGGTTCACAATATGATGCGTACAATGACTCCTTTCGGCTTAGTACACACTAAGCTTATAACCCTGTATAGTACTCGTGATCGTGCATCGTGACGATTCGTCACAGGCGCGATTATTTTTGCGAAAACTATTACGGAAAACGTCTCAGGGCTATGCTAGAGGGCCAGAGGCTAACTCTGCAAGAGAAAAAGTACCTATAATTCCAATTTGCATATCTTGCTTCGAGCAATTTGGTACAATAATTACTAGTACACGGAAAATAACCCAAAGTTTATCTGCATAGCTAGGTATCCACAGCCAGAATACGCGCGACTGCTGGACGATGGCCACCTCCTTAATGGTTGCCATAATCCCCAGTCTTGGCAGGCGGCTTGGGGATCGCAGAATGCTCACCACCGTTAACCGAGAGGACTGCTGTCCGACCTCCGGCTCTGGATGCAGTTTTAGGACATACCCCAGGGTACCTATAGGTGTACAGAGTAGTATAGGTATATCGGAATAGGTAGGTATGTGGAATTTAAGTAGGTAAGTAGGTACTTCTATGGTTAGCATGAACCGTCTTGCGTGAAGCGAGTTCCGTTCAGCTTCGTTCAGTTCGGCTTCGAAGCGGATACAGCAACCCGGACCACATCCATAGAGTAAGTTGGTATAGCAGAAGGTACGGAAGACCGAATACAATCAGCCTCTTTGCCTCGTGTTTGTGGACTATGAGAAGGCGTTTCGGGCTGTTCTGGAGTCCTTACAGCGATTTGGCTGGGATATATTGAGGTGTTGAAATGTTTATATGACGCCGAACGATGGCCGTCCAAGTTCAGAACCAGCAGATGAAACAATTCACCTGCGTCGAGGACTCGAGGCGTGAGGCAACAGGACGTTATCTCCCCGAAATTGTTCAGGAACGATTTACAGGATATGATTATGTTTCACAATGGTTTCACGTTTCGTTTTAAACGCTATAATGGGCAGGATGAGGCATCAACATAGATGGTGAACCATTCCCCAGCCAACAACCACCATCCATTGTAAGTCGTAGGTACCTATATATGACTTACAATGGATGCTGCGGAGAGCCTAGCTAACTCTTCTCAACGCATCGGTCTTCGCAAGAACTTGGATAAAACCAAGGTCATGGTTACTGGGGGAGATACACGGGCGCCAGTTCCACATATCCCTACTGCTCTATCCCTACTGGTAGGGAAGATAAGTTGTTTTTTCCACGTTTGGCTACTGCAGTGCGAGTACCATAGAGGTAGGAACTAGTTTCTACCTCTATGGCGAGTACGGATCTTCTAAAATCGTTATGGCCCCGACCGATATAATAACGATAACAGCTGTCATTTTGACATTCAATACCTACTTTAAAATTCAAACAGCGAACCGACCACCGCTAATAGTGTTAACACACGATCGAATATTGTGCAGCCGGACCACGAATTTGGTTCGCTGTCGGACCAAATCCCAACGTGTGGCGAGCAGTACGCCGAACATTATTATTATTAATACTGCAGCTAATCATGTAACTGTTCGGGATCTTGATTCGGATCGCGATTTGTCATAAATGTCACTTGTCACTGTCACAGCTTCACAGTATCACGGAGGGATTTCTCTCGCTATCGTTATCGAACGAATGCATTAATTAAGTTAATCAAATCCGTCGGTCTTTTGGCGTTTCATCCTGCCTTGCAGGGTCAAATGAGTTTTGGCAGTGACAGTGACAAGTGTCTATTTTTGACAACTCGTATCCGAATCGCGTTCCTGAAAAGTTACATGATAGCCCCGCTGGTCCGGCTGGTGCGCCCGCACCGAGTTCGATCGTCTGGACGACGCACTCAACCGTTTGGTGGTTCAGTCTGTATAAGTATTATACGCTACCATTCTCTTTGGTTCAGTCATCAGTTTGCCTCCGCACGCGCAGCACGTTGCGAGGTCTCACGTGAATGTACACTTCTCGGTTTTTCTAATAAATGTTGGCCCATTCTCTTCTGTTATATTTTTGTTCCTTGGCACAGAAGTTGTAGCAACTATAATTGCCGCGTTTATTGTTTTTTTTCTGCTTTTGATCAAGTCAGAACTATTTTTATATGCCTATGCATGATGTGTTTGCGCACTGTTAGCACAGGAACAAATGGACGGGGCGGACGGTCTGGAGTCCGGTGCGATCTTCTGTTGTGAAACAGCGCACCACAGGATGCGTTGGTCCGGCCGCACCATGTTCGAACGTGTGTTAATGCTTTGATTGACTCACCGTCCTTATACTGTCGGGTTTCAAAACTAGGTACCACAATAAGTATAAATTCGATAGGTGCTCTTCATGGCAGAAATGGATTTTGTAAAAAAAAATTGCTGAGGAGGATGAAAAGCAAGTAGTGAGAAATATAAATTCATCACTTACGATGCGTCGCATTCGCGATTCCAACAACCCAATGGAGCTTCCGGAACTGCGATTAAGCGATTATCCGAAAGAGTGTAAACTCTTTCGTATTCCCAAGAAAATGGCTCTCGCGATTGTGGTAGGAATCGAGATGGACGTGAGAAGAACGCGTTTTCGTGGCTTTGCGCATATTATCTTTAAGTAACTTATTTTACATGATACTATCAAAAGCTTGATAAAGTGAAAATTGTAGACTTGTAGACAAGATAGATAATACCTACTATCTAAGGTGAATAATACTTGACACTGGCAAATGCACAACGTGCGATGCCAAAAATTAAGAAATAAAGATTAAAAAAACTATTGACAATGACAGCAAAACTCAGCAAAGATCAGTTACATGATTAGCCAGCTGTTCTAATAAACTTTTATCCAAAAAAAAATGCCAGTAATAAAAGTTATACACATCGGCTCCAAACGGTACGATTCAAATTCGTTACGAAGACGGACGTTACGAGACGTTACTGCGTTATATCGTCATAGAACCGTACGTTTGCGCTGCTGGGGTGGGGTAGGTTACGTCAAGAATATAAAACATTTTTTTTTCTTAGTTATTGGCATCGCACGTTGTGCATCCTGCCAGTGCAAGTATATGAATGTTTTTTATATTAAAATCAAATCAAATATGTCATAAAGCACAGTTAGTCACACGAAATTAGTCAAAGTAGACTCCAAGTCATGCTCTAGTAAAGTTGTGGCGACTTTACTATGAGCTTTTACGGAGAATGAGGCGTTTTCTATTTTTTTTAAAGTGTTAGTTCCAAAAATTATAATAGATGGCGTGAAGTCATTTGAAATTGTTTATGTCAAATTTGTCAATGTGACATTGATTGTAAAACAGTTCATTTCGTTTAAAAACAAAAAACTCTTTATTCATTGCAGTTTGCAGTTTGTTTCATAGGGTAATTAAACACTACGTTTTAGTTTGTTTTCGCTCACGAGCTTGGAATATTATTGTTATTGTTTTTTGCGCTTTCTAACGCTTCAGCTTTGTTTTCTGGACCCATCGAACGTGACCCCTGCATTTCCACCTTCGATTCGGCTTCGATTTGCTTACGTTTTAGGAGCGTTTAATTTAAGTTTTACCCAATATCATACCTCAGGGTAATAAGGCCGTAGTCCAGCAAACTGGATAAGGCTATGTATGATATGTAGATTAAAAACGCCACTGGGTTTCTTCTCCAAACATAAGCCAGTGGTCATCCAGTGGTATTTGAATTCGTACATAAATTCCAAAGAACCCATTGGTACAAGTCGTTGGGATGTGAACCGGCCAACTCACGAATGCGAAGCGGCCCGTCTCATACTGAGCTACCACTTCACAAATATTGTTAATTTCGTCCAAGGTAAAGACAACATTTATTAGATGTTTTCTTTACCTTGGACGCAATACTGTTTTCTAACACATCTCAAAACTGCTTTGGGTGAAATGATCAGAACCTACAAAGTTCATTCCAGAAAAAATAATTAAACAACAAACAAAAGATTATGTTGATTTGATCTCCTGATTAATTGTTGTATAAAATTGTTCATGGCCATGGATCTATTAACAATCCATTATGGGTCGATGGATCAAGGATGAATCATGGTTGTTCATGTTCATGGATGGTTTGATTGGATTGTGGACTAATCCTTGAGGCAAAAACATATTTCTTCATCAATCCTTCTTACTCTAGTTAAATAGGTCTTAGTCACAGTCCAAATCACACACAGTAAGTCACGGTCAAGTCTAATTATACCCTAGTAAAGCCATGGCAACTTTACTAGAAGCTTTTTCGGAGTTTAGAGATCTGACTTGATGGGATTTCATTCTTCCCATGCATCGAGTCCCTGTTACTGATGAAACATTTTTTCCAAAAGGTTTTCCCAACAAGTCTCGATGGGAAGAAATATCCCAACGAGTCAAACTGTGACTGGTTTTGGTGTGACTCGTTACGAACCCACCACCATACGTAATCGGTTTAACCGTGTTTTCGGCCGAAGGACTTATATCCATGGCCAGGAAGAATTAAAAAAGATTAAACGGGGTTTGACAGAACAGTTTTTTTTTTTTCCTTAGTTGTTGGCATTGCACGTTGTGCATTCTGCCAGAAGTTTATGAATTTACAAGTTTTTTATTAAAATCAAGTCAAATATCTCATGAAATCACAGTTAGTCACACGAATTTAGTCATAGTCGAGTCCAAGTCATACCCTAGTAAAGTTGTGGCGACTTTACTATGAGCTTCTACGGAGTTTTGAAAACAACACGAAAAGACATGTTTCACCACATTATATCACTTGCCCACACTCGTGCATGTAATCCAACACTCAATGAATAAAACACCACCACTTTTAAACATTAAAATAAAATTTATATTTTAAATTAAAATTTATAAATAGATCCAATTTCCTAGCTTAAGCCCAGAGATACTTTAATACTTATAACTGTTATTTATAACAACGCTCTTATAACTATTGTTTCCCCTACCTTGTTTTTGTTTACCTTTTGTTTCTTGTGTTGTTTGGATGTGCCAGGCGATGCTTATTACATTTTTTTGTAAAAAAAATATGCCAAAAATAACTTTATATCATTTTAGGGACATAAGCCGGAGGTAGAATCGTGGTAGCTGTAATACAGGGTTACCTAGTACAGCTGCCAACGAAATTCCTAACATGTCTTTGTAATTTTATTGTGTTTACTATATTATTTGAGGTATATTGTGTTATGGAAAAAAAAGTGTTAGTTAAGTTTTTTTTGGTAATAAATAAATTGAATAAATAAATTGAATAAACATTAATTCGCGATAAAACACAAGTTTAAGAAAATAATAGAATGCAACGACATGATTTTTCCGTGTTCCCGCCAAAACTCGACAGAACAGTTTTGTGCTTCTTACGCCATCTAGTAAAACGAACTATTCTTTTGTTTTAAACAAACGCCTCATTGAAAACAACACGAAAAGGTACCTTTCACCACATTATATCACTTGCCCACACTCGTGCATATAATTCAACACTCAATAAATAAAACTCCACCATTTTTAATCATTAACGGCCTTACTTAAAAAAACTTTTCAACCGTTAGTCACTGCTTAAGATACTCTGCCATCTTCTCTCAGAGAAGTTTAAGCAGTGACTAAGAGAATCGAGATTATTTTAGGTAAGGCCGTAATTCGCGAAAAAACACAAGTTTAAGAAAATAATAGAATGCAACGACATGATTTTTCCGTATTCCCGCCAAAACTCCATTTTACTGATTAGTCCTTGGAGGAAGGACGAACAAATACAGACTATCAATACTGGTTATCGGTTTTGAAACAAAATAAAACGAATAATAAAATCGTACATTTGGGTAACTATATAATTTTTTGGAAATATTATAGTTATTTGCAATCATCTATCACCCAATTATTTTAGAAATACTATTGCTTAAATACCGGATGATTTCAATATTTAAGGGGAGGGTTTAAAGTTATATTAATTAATTAGTAGAAAAATATTGTTTTCGTATATTCGAAATGGAATCCAAGTTTTACGTGAATAATAATCGAATAGGTTCATTACCTATTATATTAAACACTACCTCATTCGTACTGTGAGTTATAAAAAATATTAGGAGTGTTAAGCCTGACCTACACTTTGTTAGTGCAAGTGCGAGTAATAAGTAATTGAATCGAATAGACAGTTATATTTTACGTATTCTCGCACGAAATGAATCGTCTGCTCCTCTTCCCATTTCATCGTTCATCCGTACTATGCACTTGACACCTCGAAACTGTTTAATCAGTGTTAAGATTGGGTGAGTGACGCTACGAGAACGGGGAGAACTCGGGTGTGCGGGGGAGGCTACTTGACTTGACTTGACACACCGTTTCTATTTACTTGACTTCACATCCTGTTTGTAACTTGCGCTTATCACTTAACAGCGCATCCGTTTAGATTCTCTTAGTCACTGCTTAAACTTATCTGTCCTTTTCTAGCACGTGCTACTTCACGCCAGAGAGAAGATGGCAGAGCATCTAAAGCAGGACTAACGGTTGAGAGTAAGGCCGTTAAAACTTACACTTGGAACTCGCACTTGATACTTTATCAAAGTGTTCGTCAGGCATTACCACTTTCAGAACGAAAACATTTATAATCTGTGAAGACCATGTTTTTTTTTTCTAAACGAAACGAAATTGATTGACTGAATGTTTCTTTGACTGAATCAACTGAATGTGATTGAGAATTTCCTGAACCTGAAGCTGAAAAATTGAAAATTCGATATTTGCCAAGGAAATAGCCGATGTTTTATTGTTTTATTTCGCCCTTTGCTTATTACTTGCGTCGTTTAATAGCATGTAATCCTTCTATGCGTAGTACACATTTTCAATGATATTGGTTATTTATTTTATTTACAACAGACTGTGAAACATTGTGAAAGTGCGAGTAGGATGCTCAAAAACTTGTTAAAATGAAGTGCCACTACGAAGTTTTGTGCATTGAGAAAGAAGCTGGCGCTTCGGAAATAAAGAAGGCTTACAGGCGGCTTGCGTTGCAATGGCACCCGGATAAAAACCTCGAAAACTCACAAGAGGCTAAGGAACAGTTCCAGCTGGTGCAAACGGCTTACGAAGTTCTCTCTGATCCTCAAGAAAGAGCCTGGTGAGTCGTTATCAATTAAAGTGTATTTTTTTATTACTAAATTAGCGAAGTACCTACAATAACTAAGAAATGTGGTGAGGAATTTATAGTTTTATTTTAGGTTACAATTAAATTTCTTAGTTAACTTTTTTTACTGGAACATTTTTTTTTACAAAATGATACAATACAAATAATTTAAGTACACGGTACACAGTAAAAATCTGCCTTATCCATAACATAACCTAACCAAATCTGTTTAGCCATAGCCTTAGTAGTCTGATTTAGGCCTATAGCATAGCAAACTAAAATCAATCATGTTTAATATACTAATATTAAAAAAAAAAAAAATTGGTAGTAATTTTTTAGCACAAAACAGCAGGCTGTTCGGGATCGCGATTTGTCATAATTGTCACTTGTCACTGTAACAGCTTCACGGTATCACGGAGGCATTTCTCTCGCTATCGTTATCGGACAAATGCATTGATTTCCTAATTAAGTTAAGCAAATCCGTCGGTCTTTTGGCGTTTCGTCCTGCCCTGCAGGGACAAATGAGTTTTGGTGGGACAGTGACAAGTGACATTTATGACAAATCGCAATCCGAATCAGTTACATGATTAGCCTGCATATTTCATCCATGCCTAGTAAGAACTAAAATATGAAAATTCCAGGTATGATAACCATAGGGAGCAGCTACTACGAGGAGCTGGCAGCTCTTACAATGATGACAGCTTAGATGTGTTCCCATACTTCAGCCCCTCATGCTATAAGGGCTTTGGGGATGATCCTCAGGGATTCTACTCAGTTTATGCAGAGGTAAACAAGATTTTATATGAATTTTATTGCTTTGTGTGTTATGGTATCCTACAAACTGCAGTAATACTTTCTTTTTGATAACTAGCAATAAGCATTTAGGAATTTACCCATTTGAAATTCAATAAGGTTTAGCCACAAATCGTTTAGCTCTATTAGTAGGCCTAATCTGGTCATGGAGGTACTACCAATGGAAGTGGCAAGCCAAGGCATACCCCTCTGCCAAAGGGTGTCAGTGACCATCGTACCGTATGTGTTGGGAGTTTGTTTTGGTGTGCATTCAAGCAAACATGAATTTGTTCTATCAGTGTTAAAGTTTGTTTGGATGTGTGCCATGCGCAGTACAGTCTTTACCATAAGGGCACACGGGGCCCATCCCCAGGGCCCCCATCCTCAGGAAGGAAGGACCAACAATTACTCACATAATTTTAGTCAAAAATGTGTTGATTTTATCTAATCAAATTAAGACAAAATCAAGTCAAACTGCCTATTTTCTTTTAAAAGTATAAAATTTCCATATCATTTGACATGATTTTGACTTATTTGGCTTAGTTAGGCTTGATTTTGGACAAATAAACCAGTAGAAAAATGTTAGTAGGTTGATATGTATAATTACTTTACTTTCCAAAAGAGCCCCAAAAATTATTTTGTGCCCAAGATCCCCAGCATAATTTAAAACAGCCTTGGCCATGCGTTCTACCCCATCCCCCGCAAAAAGTAGCAGAAAATTATGTAGGCAGATTATCGCCAAAGACTTCTCCATTTGTAGTACCTCCATGAATCTGGTAGTCAAGAGTAAGAATGACAAATGTTAAAGTCATTTATTTGATCACTGGCTTCAATATGTTTTACTTACTATACTTTCACTGTGTCCAGGTGTTCTCAAAGCTGACAACTGAAGAGACAGACTTCCTTGATGACCCGACAGATGTGGAGAAAATCCCACAGTTTGGGAATTCTACAACCCTTTATGAAGATGTGCACGAGTTCTATGCATATTGGATGGCATTCTCTACTAATAAAAGTGAGTGAAAATTACCTTCAAACTAAAAAAAACATTAACATCATTATTCTCAAAAAACCCACTGCTGGGCAGAGCCTCTTCTTCTTTCTTATGTTGTTTGTTCTCGTTTTCCTGATTCCATTGCCAATAATAGTATCTGTTATGCTAGGGCTTCACCTGCGTGACGCTTTACGTCCAGTTATCGAAATAATTAACGTGCAATAAATGATGCATTAAACAATGCGCTACATGGGCGGCCACACTATCAATTGACTTTGAATATCGCCTAACGTCTAACGTCGTTAATCATGCCACTAGCCTATTATCATGCTAACGCCCGGCCATATCTGCGTATTGTATCAAATACCGCGCTAAATAATGGCATTACACGCAGGTGAAGCCCTGGCATTGACAGTTTTAGCATTAATAGATTACTTAGTAAGATGTTGTTAGATATTTCTTTTAAAGTGTGGTTCATATTATTTTAAATTAGCTAAGAGAGTTGGTCAGAATTCGTCACTATTCAACTATCATGCAATAAAATGGACCCAATATCTAGTTAGGAGTTACATTAAAGATACAACAACCATAATACTGCTTCATTTACTGCATGTACGAATAATTAATAAAATAAGTAAGTAAGTACACTTTATTAATAAAATGAGCAAAGAACTATGAGACCACCCGCTGCACCTGAGAATAACAAAATGGTTCTTGGGGTTACATTGAAGACACAGATGCAGATGCTCTGAGGTTGATTATATGTGTATCAGATTGAGAGCATCCTCAAAACTGAATGGGTGACTAGATCACAGAGCCACTAAGGCCCTTACCTAAAAAAACTTCTCAACCGTTAATCACTGCTTAAGATGCTCTGCCATCTTCTCTCTGACGTGAAGTGAAACATGCAAGAACAAGACAGAGAAGTTTAAGCAGTGACTAAGAGAATCGAGATTATTTTAGGTAAGGCCGTAATAGTCCCAAGCTTCTTAAGCAAATCTTGACAATTCATCATCATCATCAGCCTGGAGACGTCCACTGCTGCACGAAGGCTTCCCCCTGAGACCTGCACCTATACCGGTCCGCAATATGCCTGAGTTTACCTACTGTTGAATAGAGTGCCGTTCTCATTAGCATTAAAATTAGCATTGTGTTACCATCACAGTCCTAAGTAGAGTGCTGCAGATGTAACTATTAGATAACCTGTGTACAACAGTACTGTTATGTCTTCTGTGACCACACAGTCTGAGCTGTCCTGCTGAGATTAAGAACACTAGGCCGTTCATGACGACCTCACTACATTTTCCAGGTTACGTATGGCTAGACCAGTACGAGATCTCCCAGGGGGACAACCGGCGAGTCATTAAGCTGATGGAAAAGGAAAATAACAAGATCAGGCAGAAGGCGCGCAAGGAACGCAATGAGGAGATCAGGCGGCTCGTCAGCTTCGTCAGGAGGAAGGACAAGAGGGTCATAGAACATACCAAGCTGCTGCAGGAGAAAGCTGAGGAGAATAAGCGAAAGGTATTCATATTATACTGGGCGAGTGCCTTTATACATCATCAACAGCTGTTGACAAAAAATTTGTTGCAACAGTAGTTCACTATTGGACGAAGACTCACCCTTAATAGAGGGGTTTGCCATAATCCCCGCTTGGCAGGCGGCTTGGGGACTGCAGAATGCTCATCACCATTAACCGAGAGGACGCTGCTGCATGCCCGTCCTCCGGTGGTTCTGGATGCAGTTTCAGGACATAACCAGGTCCAATAGTATCAGAATATATGAGGAAGTATTTAGTGGATAAAGCTTGGTCTAAAATTGGTAAATAAAATAGTTTTCAATATAATACTTTACTCTGGCACATGCACAAAGTGCGACGCCATAATCCTCGTAGGAGAAAAGAAAAATAATGATAGAATAAGGTCGAATCGAGGTGGCGTCGTGTGCGCAAACCACGTCGATAGAGTAGCATACCAGTAGGGTTCGTATCTCAGTCGCTTCATGATCATCATCAGCCCGGAGACGTCCACTGCTGAACGTAGGCCTCCCCCTTAGACCGCAACACTGTACGACAACCTGCCATTTGCATCCACCGGTTGCTCGCAACTTTTACAATGTCGTCGGTCCACCTAGTGCTAGTGGGAGGCCTCAGTCTCAGTCGCTTACTCTACGGATTTCACCGTGAGCATGGGTCCAAGTCAAAAGGAGTTCATCGTGAACAACCTTTACTATGACTAACCCTGGATTCGAGAAATAAAACAGCTGTTTCATGCGTATCGTCGACGCTCAAAGGTGAATGAAACTGTCGAGATATCATGGTTGGCCCTGAAATAAAAGTTGTTATAAATAATGAGTACTACGACTCCGGACTTTGCAGGTTTTCCTAAAGATGTTTTCCTTCAGCATTAAGTTGCTGAAATTAACCTTATCATTTGCCTGGAGATGTCTACTGCTAAACAAAGGCCTACCCCTTAAACCGCCACATTTTACGACAACCAGTCATTTGCATCGCATTTTTGCTTGTGACTTCCACAATGTCGTTCGTACACCTATTGGGAGGCCTACCTACACTGCGCCTCCCGATTCGACATTCATGAACCTTTCTTCCCCATCGGTTATCAGTTCTTCGAGCGATGTAGCCTGCCCATTGCCACTTTAACTTGCAAACCCTGATGGCCTGTCCGACAATCTATGAATTTAAAATCCATTGACGTGTAAAGTGAAAAAGTAACCATCATACACCGGTCACCGGATGTGCTCGAAACTTTAGACGTAGTACCCGATTTAATTAATCGTGACTATTTGCGTATAAATAAAACAAAAATGTTCATGTTCTGATGTCCCGCCATGCCTGATCTGGCCGTTGACCGCATAGCGCGCGCTAGTGTCACATTTTCCAAAAAAATACTGAGATGTTACGAAGAATTAAGAATTTTCAGTCAATTACACTACCAATTATACATTTTCTGTCAAGAAAAACGTGTTTACATTTTTCGACCACCAATTTGAATCTTATTAGAATTATTTCACACTCACACCACTATCAAAACATTCCCAGGGGCCGTACCGTGAGCCGCTTATAGCGGGACCGAATACGCTCAGCTGCCGACGCTGCGCGACTGTGAATTTTATCGCCTCGCAATAAGGTTCGCGGTCGCGCAGTGTCGGCAGCTGAACCTATTACGGCCCCTGATGTTCCTTGACAAACTAGTTACAAGCTTGAATGAGTATAAGAACACTTTACAACGAAATATGTAGTACAATAAAGTAAACAAAACACTGTGACGTATTTTGCATATCCATTTCAGGCAGAGCAAGTCCGCCGAGAGAGGATATTACAACGCCAGAAGGAGATAGAAGAGGCGAAGAAAACTGAGGGAGAGTCATCATTCTTTAAAAGCGCTGACTATCAGAAGAAACTGAGCGAAATAGAGTCGCTGCTAGCCGAGGAGTTTGGACTGTCATCTGATGATGACACCATTAGTGAGGGGGGAATGGAGAGCAGCAACGAGGAAAGCTCAAAGACTGAAGAGGTATGGTAAAAAAATAATTATACTTTTCTAAGAAGACAGAAGATATCCTTTTTAAAAAAATAGGCTTCTGTTTGACCCTGGGGCAACAGAGAAGTGGAGGCCCCTGAATTAATTTTCAAAGAGTTTAAATGTTTTTTTTATTCAACTGAGGCATGCATATTTAGATTTACCAATGTTTTTTTGTAAATAATGTGGAGGCCCCGGGCATTTGCTCTCCCTTAAATCCTGTGATGTGTTAGCCCAAGATAGGGCTGAAAATAGGGATGCGTTGGAAAAAGTGTCCGTCAGGGGTCTATGGAGCCGATGGTGATGATGATGAATAAATATCTGACATTTAATTCCAGGCCAGTGAAGCATCTAAAGCAACACCAAAGGCATCAAAGTCGAAACAACAAATGCGAAACCTATACTGTTCGGCTTGCAACAAACTTTTTAAAAACGTCAATTCCTTCGAAAACCACGAGAACAGCAAAAAACATAAGGAGAATGTCGCGAACATGCCGCTCGATGATGACATCGGCATTTCTGATAATGAGATAGTTGATGACGATGTTCATGATGAAGTCGATGACGCTGAACACGGAGATGATGTTAAAGTAGAAGAAACTAAAGTAAACGGCACGACAGAAGAAGACGAGCAGAAAGAAATTTCTACATCTGATATAGAGGATAATGATTTAAGAGAGACGTTGAGTGATGACTCTGATCAAGTTCAGGTAAAGATTTTTTTGAACTTACAAACATCTTTCTAAGATTGGTAATTGATTAGAACATTTTACGTGTAGTGAGTATTTTTGCGAATGCTATCATAAATCAACAGCCGGAAGACGTCCACTGCTGGACGAAGGCCTCTCCCTTAAAGGGAGGTGTTGCCATAATCCCCACGCTTGGCAGGTGGCTTGCAGAATGGTTACCACCGTTAACTGAGAGGACGCTGCTGCCCGTCCTCCGGTGGTTCTGGATGCAGTTTTAGGACTTACCCAGGTCCAGGCGAATGCTACATTCGGGCAAATTCTCACACGAATTCCATTTTAGCTTGCATTCTAGTATATCAATAAAATTATACGAGCCTATCATGAAGAAAAGAGTTCATATTGGATATTTTACTTGAGTGTGTGCTAGAAAATTGCAGTCCACCTGGGGAAGTACCACGTACGTTTGCCAGTTATTCAACCGCCAAGCAGTAGTGCGCTAGCATTATTGTGTTTGGTATGAAGGGCAATGTTGAGAAGTTATTGGGCATGAAGATTTGTGACACTTATATCTCAGGGGGAAGCCTTGGTCCAGCAGTGGACGTCTTCAGGCTTATGATGATGATGGGTATACCTATCTCAGGGTGGACCTGGCTACGTCCTAAAACTGCCAGATCCAGATCCACCAGAGGACTGGCAGAAGTGTCCTCTCGGTAAATGCTAGCCGCCTGCTAAGCGTGGGGTTAAGACAATCCCTCCATATTAATAGGGGAGGTCTTCGTCCAGCAGTGGACGTCTTCTGCCTGATGATGTTATCTAGGGTGATTAACGCAGTGCAGGGGCCGTACCATGAACGCTTATTCCGGGACCGAATACGCTTAGCTGCCGACGCTGCGCGACTGTGAATTTTATCGCCTCGCAATAAGGTTCGCGGTCGCGCAGTGTCGCCAACTGAACATATTTGGTCCCGCTAAAGCGGTTCACGGTATGGCCCCAAGACGGCACATTTTGTTTGCAAGATCACATTTCTGGCTCTGCTACCGTTATGGGCTACTTATGCTACCGTGATGCTTACTACCAGGCTAACGTCTTGCTCAGACGAGCCTGTCAACGAGACCGACACTCTTCATGAAAAAATTGGATTCTACTGTTCTATAGAGATTCCCAGAGCGTGGTTGCGAGATAATTTGTTTTATGACATTGAAGCTTATTTTAAAATAAGAGATTATTAACGTATTTTTATAATTATTATTTCATTTTATTAAGTGATTATTTATTGTGACATACTTGATGAAATTTGACGTGTAACTTTGGTGTTATCAATAAACTATTTGTATTTTTTCTTTTACAGGCATTACCAAAAAGTCATAAGAAAAAGAAAAACAAAAAGAAAGCATTTGTGCCGATGCCGGAAAGCGAAGGCAATGACAGCCACGACGAGATGAGCTTCAACGAAATAGAAGGGCCATCTCGCAGCAGGAAAGCTAAGAAATTCAACATGCTCAAAAGCCAGATACAAGCGAAGAAAGAGCTAGATCTCAAAAAAGGCTCCCAGTCTCAAACTTCCACGGAAAACTTGTATGAAGTGTCGAGCACAACACCCACAGACGGTGAGGCGGCTTTACCAAGAGACAGACCGGCTTTACCCAAATCGCAAAGAAACGTCAAACCTAATGTAAAACCTAAAAAACCTGTAGAAAGAAAACCAGCACGAACGAAGACTAGTGAAACGGAAGACTCTAGTACAGCTCTGAATCTACGTTGTGCGGTCTGTGAAACAGACTTCCATTCCAAGAATAAATTGTTTGAACATCTCAAAAAGACAGGCCACTCCATTCCTCTGCCCCAAACTACTCAACATAGCTTCACATCTAAGAAAGGAAAGAGGGCCAATAGGTAAATGTGCAATGAATTAGATAGGATGGAATGTATTTAATATTTATTGATATCATTGTGATTTACTTAAATCTCTCTACGAGTTGTAAAGTGACTTTATCAATCTATTTATTGAAACTTCAATTGATGTCATTACAATATGCCTAAATGAAATGTGAACTTTTATTATGTAGCTTACATCATGCTACAACCAAACTGTTTTGTTATGTCCTTCACCCCAGAATCCTCACCTCTGAACACTACATGAAAATGCAAATATTTAGTCATAATTTAGTCACCAATGTGAGATAATTAGTCGCATTGTAGTTTTCAGCTGTTGCAAATCTTCGATTATGGGAACAAATACACAAAATAAAAATACGTTTTTGACATACTGCTGAATGCCAACCATCAAGGAATTGGACATTTTCCCCTCACTATTAAAGAATTAATTAAGGGGGAGGCCTTTAGCCAATAGTAGACGTCTTCTGGCTGATGTGAGTGTGGCCATTTTTCCACAAAAGTGTGTGGAATTTATTTGTCATAAGACCTCCGGTACAGTACAGTTCTGCGTAACCCTGTATATGGCTCAAGATGTCGGTATCCGCTGGTTGCTGCGCTGATAAAGTTCCTAGTTCGCGATAGCATTGTATTGATCGCGCAAGTTTGGTTGAATCATCACAACCAAACACTAAACAACTAAAACACTAGATATTAAAGGTAGATTTAAAAGTAAAAACGTTATGTACAGTAAACATTTATTCAATTGCTCCAATTCATATCACAAAATAGCATTAAACTTTTAAGGGGTGGCTAGAAATTGTCTATATATTATTTTTAGGAAGCAATATAGATAGCCCTTCTTACAATAAGTGTTGTATCTGAAACAGGTTGCCGTCTTGAGTTAGGCTCAAAATCGAGGGTTTCGTTTCTCTTAATCCGCTATCCTCATGGTTGTGGAATGTGTATTTTAATAATAATATTATTAAACAAATATATATAATAATAGCATATTATTCTGTGATAATAGTAAGATACCATAATAGGGGTTAGAACCATGAGAAACATTGAACCATTTATAAATTACAAAAAAATAAAAATTCTAAAGTTAATTTCAGATCTTTATGTGTACAGGCACTAGTTAGTGTCTGTATATTATCACTGTCTGTGATTTAAACGACAAAATTAGGCATACCAAAAGAGTGAAGAATTTGCTACAAATTCAATTCAATTCTTGATGTATGGCTTTTGTGAAGATGTTTCACAACTCCACCACTGTCACGTAGAAAGATAGGCCATCAAACGCAGAGTTTGTTCGGTTATTAATACTGCAATATTCTTTGAAGTGTAGTGCAGAGTTTTTTTTGCTACAAATTACTCTCTTAGACAAGACAAATGTCCAATAAGTACAATGATCTGTCAACTTCTGTTGTTGTTTCTTGTTTTATTGAGTTTAGCTTATTGGTCAGATTAACTGTGTGGTGTTTAAGAGGGATACAATTTAAAGAATCATTCATACAAGATAGTTGCTGTCACCAAGTCTGCCATCATGGCCCCACTGGCATAGTAGTTGCTCTTTGGACATGGTTGTTAGTGGCAGTGACTGATGCCAAAAATTGTTACAGGCTTTTAGTAGGCCCAGCTGCTTATCAAACAACATCATATCAAATCCTCATAAATTATTATAATTATAAACCACAAACAAAGTGTTATTGCTTAACTTAAAGTATAACAGAACAGTAGTAAGAGAAATACAGTAAGATTGTTTTTTTCAGAAGCTTTTAAAATGGAAAAATTCTTTCAATATAAAAACATACCTACAACATTTAGATATTCCAATGTTAATTCTTAGTTAAAATTCAATGATGTTTCACAAAATTTATGCTGAAATGCCAAGTTTTGACAAAATCACAATTTATATATCATCTTTATATCGTGAGCCTATGACTTAACTTATACATGCAATAAAATTCTATTGATTAATAGATAAAGTTTGTCAAACTTTATTAATTAACCAGACGTTAAAATAGCTTGCGATACTAACCTTATTCCCAGTGTTAAGTAAATTCCTGTGCACATCTAAAATACAATAAATACTAACGTTATAACAATATAAATCTCATAAAATTGGACAAAGTACAACTATTATTCTATTCAGTAAAAAGTACTTCAAATCATTTCGTGATGGGGCTGAAAATGGAAAACCATGTCTATTCCTAATGTTAGTCTAGTTCAGGTATATCATTAAAACTAAATCCAGGATATTCCTTGTATGCATAGTAAGCTATCCTTATGTGGTATGCTCCAGGTAAAAACATAATTCCACCTAAAACTATCATAGGCCACAGGCGGTCCGAATACTTAGTATCTATGTGTCCAGTAACTATAAGGCTCCCTGCAATAAGTAAGGTTGTTCCTACAACAAACAGGAATGCCGCTAACGCGATAGCTTTCCAAGGAATTTTAGGTGGAGGTTCCTCGAATTGTGCGTCGGAAAAACCACTGTCGTCGTTAGAAACTAAGCGATACCCGTCGTGTTGTCGCCCAAACCGGAACCTGGACATGTTCAGGGCTTTTATTTTCTCTGCAAACAAATGGAAAACTTATTTATTTGTACTTATATACAGATATAATTACCTATCAGTAAAAACTATTCACTTCATAATAATTACACACCCAAACTGGCCGTTATAGAAAAAATTAATAGTTCGCGTTTTCGATTTGAATTGGGCAAATAGATACAATTAATACGTGTATCTAATTGCCTATTTGATGGCCAAAATACCTACTACTGCTTTACTTGAAGAAAATCACAAATTCATTGAAATAACACTATTAATTAAGAAATAGCATGAAAGAAAACTTGAAATTGAAAATTATTCTTGAGAGCGCGCAGTCCGCTGTCTGATCCGAAATACACTAACAGCGCCCTTGATACAAACAACGCTGTTTTTCTGCACTGCATTCCTATCTGAATTGTGTTGGTTCTCTTTAGCACCGAATACCTATAGTGAGTGTGAGTTATTGATGTTGACTACATTTCGACTAAACTAAACCGCTAATCAGGAGTTTTGGCGGGAACACGGAAAAATCATGTCGTTGCATTCTATTATTTTCTTAAACTTGTGTATTTTCGCGAATTAATGATTAAAAATGGTGGTGTTTTATTCATTGAGTGTTGAATTACATGCACGAGTGTGGGCAAGTGATATAATGTGGTGAAACATGTCTTTTTGTGTTGTTTTCAAAACTCCGTAGAAGCTCATAGTAAAGTCGCCACAACTTTACTAGGGCATGACTTGGACTCGACTATGACTAATTTCGTGTGACTGACTGTGATATCATTACATATTTGACTTGATTTTCATATAAATATATGACTAATTTCGTGTGACTGACTGTGATATCATTACATATTTGACTTGATTTTCATATAAATACTTGAAAAATCATAAACTTGACACTGGCAGAATGCACAACGTGCGATGCCAAGAACTAAGAAAAAAAAAACCGCTAATCAACTGATAATTGTCACTGACATTAGATTGATATTTTTTTTTTTTTTTTTTTTTTTTTTTTTCTTAGTTCTTGGCATCGCGCGTTGTGCATTCTGCCAGTGTCAAGTTTATGATTTTTTCAAATATTTATATGTAAATCAAGTCAAATATGTAATGATATCACAGTCAGTCACACGAAATTAGTCATAGTCGAGTCCAAGTCATGCCCTAGTAAAGTTGTGGCGACTTTACTATGAGCTTCTACGGAGTTTTGAAAACAACACAAAAAGACATGTTTCACCACATTATATCACTTGCCCACACTCGTGCATGTAATTCAACACTCAATGAACAAAACACCACCATTTTTAATCATTAATTCGCGAAAATACACAAGTTTAAGAAAATAATAGAATGCAACGACATGATTTTTCCGTGTTCCCGCCAAAACTCCTAGATTGATATTAGACGTGATAAAGACATTGACGTATTGTACAATACAGATATTTTTTAATCAGTTTGTGGTGACGAGCATTGTACATTTTTCACGTTGCGCTAGGACATTGTGGTATATATTAAGGGATAAATAAGTACGAAAGTTTAAGCTGCGTATAAAACATGTCCTAAGTATACGATATCCTATTACGATCTAGAAAATAATATTCCTGTTAGTAATAAGTCGACAAAAAATTACAGCTAGGTTCAATTTATTTCAATAATAATGAATCGTTTCTGGCTTTTTCTCGTTAGCATTAATCTGGAGCAAGTAACAATCTTAGGATAAGTACATGATAAACTGATACAAATCCAGGAAGAACACCAATCAAACCTCTGATATGTTGGAATGTCCTTGTCATTTAATATCCAAAGGTTTCATGAACAGCAAACTCGCCGCCAACAGCCTCACCTGAAAGAGGTACCTTACTTGAACATACATAGAATTACGAAACTGATTAACTGATTATGTTATTGAACATACGTAGATATAGTACACATTTTTATTTAACCTTTGTTGTTCCACTGAGCTGGTCATAGGTCTCCTCCCAATTTTTTTCCAGCTTTCTCTATCCTGCGCCAGTACCGGCCAATTTTTTTTATACTTCTCAACTTCGGGGGCTATTCACAACTATTCAGGGGCACTCAATCTGTAGAGACGTTTGCCCACCTGTTCGGGTGCATTTGGCTAACGTGGCCTGTGGAAATTGGAACGCACACCAGCACAAGACAAAAAGCGCGTTGCTATCTCACTTGTCGTTCAATGGTATTGAAAATTATTTTATTAAAAAAAACTATTAAACACCTTGGTGTTTAAGATGAAAACCTCGGAGCATAAACCAGTGAAGTGACCCAATTGGTTAGAAGGTCTAAGCCTAAAAGACAAATACGAGTACATAGATAGGGGTGGACTGCGCTGCAGAATGCAACGCCCTTGACCTGATGCGGTGATCCGACGCGCATGCATGGAGCCAAAGGACGCTCAAGCCATTACAACTGCGCAACATCCGTATTCCGTATGGTCTAACCTTTTACCACAGAAGAAATAATATCTTTTACTAAGTGTTTATATAGGTACCTACATTGAGAATACCTAAGTATTTTTATTTCCTCTGGAGTAGAATGAAACTTAATTTAAGTACTGAACTTTAATCGCGTGCCTTTATAATAATCACGTAGATGCACGAATAAATCATTGAATGGCGATTCAAAAGCCATTCAAAAGCTTTACGCGATCAAATTCGCTCTCTTTGAAAGAGGACATCGGAGAATGCACTTACAAAAGATTAATGCACAAAGAGTAGGTACTGAACAATGGTATAGTTATGGAATAAAGATGATTTAAGTACCTTCTTTCCTACCTTGAGTTTCCGTAAACCTACTAGTTTTGTGCTGGGTTTTCTCTTGATTTACCAGTTTCGCATTGCTCAAAATAAAAAAGTCTCTTACTTCTGTCTCAGACGAGTTTCAAATGTCACATGACGAAAACAGTTACACATTTGTAAACACAGACAGAAAACATTTGTATGTAAATTATGTTTGTTTGTATTAATTTGTTCGATGATATCATGATGATGATGATCATAATAATGTATATTAATTTGTTCGATGATAGCTTGCGAACCGTTGATATTCGACCTTATGATTTTTTTTGGCTATAAATTTTGTTGAGGTAGTAAAATGGTGATCGGTCACATTACATACATACATTTTGACCTCGGTATGTTCTTAAACAGCAACCAGACCCACCGGATTCGCATAGGTAACATCGATTTCGATATCGAGTTTGCGCGAAAACTGGCCAACGACAAAAGAAATAAAAACTTTTGAAAAAACGGCTCCGAGTTAGCGCGATCATATGACGTTTATCCCTCTATGTATTTATGTCAATGGCAGAAGGTGTGAAAAGTAGAGTATGCTCCTCTGGAATAAAGCCTGTCTTCGTCTTGGGCAGCTTGAACCCCTCGCTTCGCTCAGGACTCGATATAACTCTAGACTCCCTTGTTACGCTCAGGGTTCAATAAACCGCCCGCGACGTAAGACACTGCTTTACTCCCTTAGTGCATAATCTACTACCTATTACAAGTTAAGCCCGTCCTAAACATACACCTGTCGATTCAAGTTTTTTCCCCTATTCATAGCTAGCGCTTTATTCATTACGCTCTTATGAATGCACTATTTGACATAGCTTGCGCAACAGTTACTCCTACAAAAGCTCTTGAAGGGTAAATGCACTCCTGCGCATTGTCGCATATATCATATCGCATGCATGCCCAGTCTTGTGCGGATTGTCGACGCGGTTACGCGTTTACACTCAGCCTGATTATAATATTAAACCGAAGTGTAAGAAATGGCTGTGTACGTAGAGTGTTTGCCTCAAGTAGACAACCATGGTTGCTCTTGTGAGGAGGTCGAAGGTGCAGTCTCCAATATTTTGTTTCAGGAGCAAACAATGCACCTGGCACTATGTCTGCGAAATGGTAGGTATGTTTAATACACTTTTATAATTTGCGTTTTTCTGTAGAAACTTTGGCATAGTACTTTTTGGCTTAGTTATTTATTCAGTGACTTTGGATAGAAACTTTTACTCAAACATACGTATATTATTCGTTGTTATACTTGTATTTTTTATTGAGGCATAAATATAATTAATAAAATAACACAGTGGCTTAGAGCATACGCGATATTATATTGACCGAGAGAATCTACTTAGTCCTAGCCGATATTTTTTTGTTTTTGTTATGAATGTCGATAGGTTATTAATTTACTTAGAAAAGCGTTGTGCTTTAAAGAGCAGAGAACGTGGATCTTGTGAGATTGATCCAGAAATATTAGTTGAGGCGGCAGACTACTATACTCTCATAGGTATGAGATTTTTTAATACGTAGGCTAACCGCACACTGGCTACTACCGCTAGAGCGATCGCGGAGCATAAGAATCAATAAACTGGTTCGGAGATAGAAAAGCACAAAACTACGAAATTTTAAAATTTTCTCAAAACATTTAAGAAATCAAAAACCATTAAATTTGGCGAACAATAATAATACCTCAAGAGGCTCTCGCTAGGCGGTTGGGTCAACTTCAAAAGGCAGTGGTCGACACGGCATGCATTGTTAGGAGGTTCCTCACTCTGCAGCCCTAACCACCGACCGCTTGAGCCCCGCCCTGCTGCTGACAGCACCCTAGTATTTAAGATATTTATAATTTGTATTTTTTTTATTCTTATATTTATTGTAAAAAACTTAAATTATTAAGAAATTAAATAAATACGTGTATAATAATAATAATTAGAACACATAATTATATAATAATAAGAAGCTTAAAAGACAGTCTAACACCTGCTTCAGCATGCATTGAAAAGATACGGATACAAAATAAATCATTCTGTATAATCCTTATCGCTTTTACTGATACAATCATTGTATAAATTGAAGTCGGATTTCACGTCGTTTAATATTTTTCACGGATTTTAGTACGGTTTTCACTATAACTGAGAAAGTATTTTCCGAAAGATTTATATACATAATTATACCATTTTATATTTATAACATAGCGGGTCGCTAATGACAATAATTATAATGCACTAATTACGGTTGTTATGGCTTATATAAAAAAAAACTAAAACAATCCAAAAGTTTTCCTTACAAAAAAAAAGTGGAAATGCAATATAACAAGATTCGGCACAGTAGGTATAGGCCTATCATTTCATTTTATAGGCTTGTCACTAGCCGCCATTTTTGTAGAAATTGGGGTGACGGGTTGAATGAGACGTTCGCCTGGTGTTAAGCGAACACGAGCTGGTGGCTTTGGATCTCAGATGAGAAGGTGGTCAAACGCAAGCCAGTTATCACATAATAAAACTAAAATGCTACATAGTTTGCTGAATAAACAGTAAATCAACTGCTCCATTAACCTTCGCATGGTCAAGTTATTCTTAAATCACTTAATATGGCGTGCTTAGCAACAGCCCCAAGGACGCTAGTCTGGACTCGCGCCAGTTAAACGCGGGAAAAGTGGCCCGAATCAATAACACCTACTCTAGATAACCTCTATCTACGTAACAGCTGATTTTGCACTTCCTAGGAAAATGCTTGTTAGCTAAAACTTCGTCGCGTTTTTTTAAATGAAAAATTTACACACAGTTATTTTTATGTGGCACAAATCAATTAGTAATACTATAGAATAGAAGTATAGACACTAGATAATTTTAGCCTATAGTAAGCTACGTACTTATTAGCGATTTTATCACTGCCTAAGAAAATGCATATCTTGCGTCCTAATCCTAACGTTATGATATAGGGTTGATAGGTCATATTTTTTGAATAATAATTGTCGGGCTAAAAACAGATTGGATGACCTATTTTGAAGGGTAGATTTATTTTGGGCTCTATTTTTCAAGGTTCTATAAATTACAAACAACATAACATATAACGAAGATAAGTCATCTACTACCTACTTATCTGCAATGCACTGGGTGCTGTGATTTAGTTTATTAGCCTTTGATTACATAACTACATTTGTTTTCCTACATTACGTAGATAGGTACTTACTCCTCGTAGGTATATTAATTAACCTAGAGTTCTGCTAGTCCATTTTTGTGTCATTCGAACTTAAAGGAAGACCATATCTAAAAATCTATACGGATCAAATTTCCAATACAAAACCACGCTTCTTGTAATGTTTATGCCAGAATCCAGGTTCATTGTCAAGAAGCTGATAAACAAAGTACTTCTAAAGAAAGTAGGATGCGAAAACTCTCGTGCCTATTACAAGATAGCATGCAGCAGTCCCATCACGTTGACTGAAACCACTTCTCGAATCAATGTCAGTAAAGCAGATCATAAAAAACTTGGCTCACCTTTGAAAGTAAAGCGAGGTAGTGGCGCTGGCGTGTCGAAGACACTTAGTAGGTTTGGTGCGTGGCAGTGGGTACTGTTGGTGGCACGCAGCCGGGACAGGGTAGTGTGCTTGCGGTAGGGCAGCGCGCATGCGCCTTGGTGCAGGCGCGCGCATCCTCGTCTGCTGTCAGCCTAGTCGACCACTCCGCCGGCAAACCGCACCTGGACCAGACGCGCACCATCGCACGCCCAGCGCCTCAACGCCGGCCCCTAGCGGCCAGGAGCCCTCCTTGGCGCTTCCATCACCCTACGCTCTCTACTCACCACCACCGGGGCAGCGCCACGGACACCGGCGTTCGCACACAGCCGCCCGCCGTACAAAAGGTACACCTTTCATTACGCTACGAATGACATGTCCGCCCTGAATCGCTATTCATTTGCCGCACAATACTATTTTAATTGTTCGGCATAAGGAATATGAGTTTTTTGAAGAAACGCGTTGAGGTTGCTGCAATATGACAAAAGAGGGGGTCAGCGATATCCTCATTCTTTTGTCTGCGGAATACGCGTACTGCGTTAATCCCCTAATTGATACGTAGGTGACCTTCCTGCTTTCATTACGGCTTCTATTGCACTGTAAGCATCTGATTCAAACATGTGACATCGTTATCGTTTTCTCTCAATGGGTATACCTTTTCACTTTAACAGGTCTACCAATTCGCATAGAGCAATTACATATTGCTCTATGCAATAGCAATATGTAATCAGAAATCGGTACAGTTTGTGCTGACATCCTGGAGGCAACCAAACCAAAGCTACATCCACATCACAAACTCTTGATATTGAACTAGGTATATTTTATCTTTTTGTAGGTATTTAGTGCATGACGTATGACATGTGCTCATACCTACTTTTCCCGGTGATACCTATAGTTTGCAAGAGATCGTCTAAGTAGCGAAGTAGTGTAAACTTTAAACATCGCCGTACACCGTGTGGAGTAACTGTGCGGTTGAGGCTCACCATTAAAACGAATCACCTCAAAGATGAACGCCACAAGCAATGATTCCCTGGACCTGCCCTCATCTGTTTCTCAATAGATCTGTCTGGATGCTGCTGCAATATTGTTTGTCTAAGTTATGGGCGTATTGAAGGCTTTAATGATTTCCAGTGGGTAGGAAGAAACAGAGCAGAGCAGTGCTAGAAAACGAAATAGGGATTGAAAAGACTTTTCTATTTTAGTGTATTAGCCTATATTTATCTATAAGGAACAGAAGCGCAACTTTTCTAAAAGTGACTCTACGGGGAAAGTGTATCACTTTCCCCGTGATACACCCGGGGATTATAATTTTTAAATTATTCCTCTTGAGGGATAAGGATGGCCTGGTAATAAATACAAATTACGTTTTATCAATAAAGTCGTGGTCAGCCATAATACGTCCACTGTTGTACGTAGGCCTCCGATAGAGGGGTGTTGTCATAATCCCCACGCTTGGCGGCGGCCTAGGAATCGCAGAATGCTTACCACCGTTAACCAAGAGGACACTGCTGCCCGTCCTCCGGTGGGTCTGGCTCTGGTTGCGGTTTAAGGACATACCCAGGTCTATCAATAAAGTACTGGAACTTTATTACTTTTAATTAGACCTATAAGTTCCTACTCATAAGATCAGCAGGAGCATACAGCAACGATCATTTCTGTCAGTACAAATTTATCTAAGGCATCAACTGTGTGAGCACAGTTGATGTTGAAAATACTTGTTTTAGAGCGTTTTTTGAAAAACGTCACCTCTTTAGTCACCTACGCATTTTGGTGTATTCCTGTTTTCCCCATTGACGCTGTCCCCATTATGGGGAAAGCGGGAAGTCATAAAATGTCCTTCCCGTTGTCCACATTGACGTAAGCAAAGTACAAAAATGACATACAAATACATACAAATGAAACAAATTGTTTATACGTAATAGGGTTTTTATTTTTTTATCTCTAAACCTAAGTAAATACACATTACCATACATAAATAATTTAAAGTTAAGTTAAAACAAATATAAATTAAACTTAAACGTAGGAAACATATTTTCTTATCATCATCATAGTCTAGTTTTAATCAGGGTTACTTTTTTACAAATCTGCTTTTACATTTTGACTTCATAGCACAAAATTATACTGGAACTAATAGACTGTGAGACCTACGATCTGCTAAGTACTTTTGTTATTCTAATAGGGTAGATGACTGATGTTTATAAAATATCGTTGAAACCAATAGCTTTGAAGAAGAATTTAAGTAAATATAATATGTTTATTAAAAAAAAAATGAATCGGTTATTAATGTTCTGATATATGAGCGCTTAAAATTTTGTTGGAGACAACTCTGTCCCTTTCCCACCAAACAAAAAATGTCATGCCTTACTTGTCAGAATATAATTTATATGGCATACAGAGAAGTGACGTCACGATTTGCTGTTTCGCGTCTCTGTCTAGCATGATATTAAAATGCTTATAAGTTATTTATATAAGCTTATATATTATTTTTGATCAGATTTTCATTTTTTATTTATTAATCAGCTATAATTATGGGCCACATTTTAATAGGACAATAAAAAAATACCAGTCATCTAGCCTATTTGTTGCGTGATCTTGCCACGGATTTCCAAAGTAGGGTGAGAAGGAACAGCTGATATCATGACGTCACAAGCGACCAAGCGATGGCGTCACGTTACAGAGCATCAACTTATCTTAGAGTTGTTTAGTTTATGAGAGCCAATATCGAACTTTCCTAAAGAAATCAATACGTTTTCCATGGGAAATAGTAAAATACTTTCTTCACCTGACCAACCCTATCGATAAGTTTTACTAGTTTCGCAGTTATCTTTCGGTTAATTACCAATCTTGTACTTCTTGGTGTGTGTTTATTACTGCGAAAAAAAAAACAGAGAATATTGACTGAAAAGCGGAAGTGATTACTAGAGTACTAGATACATGTCTAACCTCGAAGGGCGATTGAGGCATATCTACAACTGGCCCAGTTGCGGGTTGGAGGATTGTACAGTCAAGTGGAGCAATTAATTTGTAAATATTAGATGAGGAACATTAAACGAGGTAGGTAACTCAACGACATACAAAAAAAAACTTGCCATCTTCATTTATAGCTTGGCAAAAAAATTCTTAAACCAATATATATCGCAAATAGTTCTCACCAACAATCCTTTAGTAAGACAGAGGAAAATGGATAATTTCAAGATTACCCACAGAATTAAGTTTTCGCCCTTGATTGGATCCATGAAACAGTGTTCTTTGTTCTCTGTTAAAAGCGAATATCACTCACTCATATATTCACTGGCTAAACACGAAATCTCGAAAACTACTTGATATCTGAAGCTGAAATTTGGCAGGTAGGTAGTTTACGAGGTAGGAGACGTCAGCTATGAACTGAATTTTGCGACAGGGCTGAATAAAGGGCGTAAAATGGGGGATGAAACTTTCTATGGAAGTTCTTTGTTTTTGAAGTTATAGTGATAAAAATTGGTATTTGGGTAGTCCATTCAAAATAAAATATGATGCTTTTAGTATTTTTTGGATGATTCAAGCGGGAGAAACGGTGGATGAAACTTCACGAAATCTCGAAAGCTACTTAATCTCTGACGCTAACATTTGGCAGGTAGAGAAATTTTATAATTAAACTATTATTAAAACATTAATCAAACGATATAAGAGACCGCTTAAAGTATCTATAGGTAGCAAACCTATAGATAGTTTAAACGGTCTCTGATTTCGGGTAATGTGCCCAAAATGCTGGAGATAGTTTATGCAGGTAGATAGTTTATAGGTAGAAAACGTCAGCTAAGAACGGATTTCGCGACTTAAGTCTCGAATTAAGGGGGTGAAATGGAAGAACGAAGGAACTTTCTATGGAAGTTCTTTGTTTTTGTAGTTTTAGTGTTAAAACATGGTATATGGGTAGTAAATAAAAAAATTATAAAAAAAAACATTTTTTGACAGGGATGATTTCAGGGCGAGAATCGGGGGATGAAACTTTAAATGGAAAGGTCTTTCTTATTTAAGGTATAGTGATGAAAATTTGTATTTGAAGATATATCAACACTATAATATTATAAATACGAAAGCTTAGTACAGGACGCCCTGAGACTTGATGGAGTGACGATATCTGAAGGTCAGGCTATCACACTAATATTATAAATGCGAAAATGTATCGGTGTGTGTGTCTATGTTTGTTACTTCTTCGTGCCAAAATGTCTGAATGGATTTTAATGAAACTCAGAATGGAGATAGCTTATATCCCGGAACATATAGGCATTTTTTTTATTATCATTCTCGTCGTTTTTCATCATCACGTGGGTGGAATTGCGAGCACAGCTAATATTACATACATATGTGACGAATAGATAACCTCCTTTTTTTGAAGTCGGTTTAAAATAGGCATTTACCCTCTTACGAAGCTGGGGCGGGTCAGCTAGTAGAATTATAAAAGTAAAAGCTATTCCTGGGTTAAAAATATTCTTTAATCCAGCGACTGCCCCACCCCCCACAGAAAAGCGAAGGCCCTAGTGATTTTCCCTATCCCTTTAAACTTTGACCTTTTAGAAAACAAACAACAAATTATATAATATTTGAACTTGTTTATTTTCCCCGGCTGAGTTATTTCCATCGCTATACATATGTCAAATGCTACATAAAACCCGGGCTTTTCAGAATTTCGGGAGCTTAAACAGACGCTTTAGTAAATGTTTTAGGTACTTACTGTATTCGACACAATAGGATCAATCCTTTGATACAAAATAAGCTACAGCTACAAATACCATACATTCAATGGAGGTTTGAAACATCAAAAAACATGGGTTTAGCAGCCCTGCCTTTTGTAAAAATAGGAGCTTTGGGCTCGTGTGTGATCAAGTTTTGGAATCTGTAGGGGCGGGGGCGCATTGATACAAATTAGAGAAAAAAATATTTTTATATATATATATATATAATTTTTTTATATATATACAGACTACTTTTACAGAATCGAAATTTTGGCAAATAGTTAGACACGATGTGAGCTATCTGCCATTACAGGGATATCGTTCCATTACTGGACACCCTGTATACGGGGACTACATTTTATAAACTTAAGCGTTGCATAATTTATCATAAATTATGAAATGAAAATTTGCGGAGAGTAAACATACGACCCTCGCCCGTGACTGCTTTGTCCAAGGGGGGGGGACGACGACTAAAGCGAGCATACCACTAGCTTTAGCAATTTCTACTTTTTTGGGGGGGTGCCCGCTTTAGCGCAGAAAGTATCATAAACGATTTGAAAATGTATAAAAAAAATAGTTTCCATTGACGCCAGTTACGCTTGTTACCGTTTTCATGCATTATTTCTATCGTAACTCGTAAGTACTACTACGTATTATTCAAAAGCTTTTGTGATACTGGTACTGATCTGCTATCCGTGAGAGGCCATAATATTCGTTATATTAAAAAAAACAGAACCGTATCGGTAACCTCGTAGCACGTAGCTCTAAGAATATCCGTCTTTTTTCTTTTCTCTACCGATGCTACGAGCTACGAGATTACCGATACTTTTCTATGCAGATTTTGGTCTCAGCATATATCCGTCTTGTTTTAGCTCGAGGATGCGTTTTAAGGCAGATTTTGGTACTCTCAAGCACAGAAGACGGCCATCGACACCGACAGATTTTAGTAGATCGTATGTTGGAGGTGTTTTAAAGGTCGATTTTCAATATTCCAAATAATGAATATATCGGTTTACAGATAACAGGGTACCTAAACTGTTTCTCGGAACAGTTAAATAACGGTATAACAACTGTTCCCGAAACTATTCTATCTATCAGTGTTCCTGTTCTCGCTGTTCTCGCGTAGCAGTGAGCGTAACCGTGAAAGAGTCAGTACATAAAATATGTATGAATAATACTGAGTAACATAATATAGCGTTTGTGAATAGCGTGATTTAATATATATGCCCTTAGATTATGTTACGAGTAACTGTTATAAATATATTATTCTCTCCTCTACACTGCACTATTACTGTAGCAATGCAGACGAGTATTTTTATCAAGTTGGATATTATCTGTGCCACCTAGACATTATCAGCGTATTATGTTTTAAACATTTACCACTGCTTTGTTTCCATTTTATTTTTTTCATTTTCTCTAGCTTGTCTCTACCAACAATTTCATAGGCCTTCCATTGTAATATGTCTGCTATTTCTCGAAAGGAAGCTTTATCCTTTATTGCATCGTGCTGAATCTTATCCGTACCACATGTCAACGACTTCCTGCCTACCTTTCATCTACAACTTGTCATTGTGTAGTGTTGTGTAGGCACAGTCTATAAAAATTTGGTGGTGATTAATTATTATGCTTAGCAATTTTTTTATTTCGTATTTAATTACGCAAAAATCATGTTACGCACACATAATGTTATATACATTCTTATTTTAATTAATTACAGCAATGTTTATTGTTTTAAGAAATTAAGTATCTAGATTAGATAATTTAACCCCCAGACCCAACATTATTGTAATTTGTTTTGCTTCTCATTTTAGTTGACCTTAATACGGGGTTACTTTTTCATTGCGAAGGGGTCATTATACTCATCATTACGAAGAACTATCACTATGAGACCAATCCTGAAGTCGCAAAAATGTATCAACCATACATTATGTCGAGGTTGAATGACATTTTCTACGGAATAGCAGTTTTTTAAAATTATCATTCCGAACCTGACCTGAAACCGGACCCGGTAGAGGGCTAAGTGAGGAAGAACATAAAGGGATTAATTTTCATTCCGAACGTACTTACCCTCTCCTTACCTCTCTTTTTGAGCATTTGGATTGTCTCTAGACTTTCATCGGTCTGGATACAATCCTTTTGTTTTTTGTTGTGTAGTAGGCTAAGTAGTCATTGTAGTTTGTTGTAGTTAATAAAGGCTTACTCCTTAACCTGACCTGAAATGTTGTGTTTCAATAGAGTTCGGAAATAGATACTAGGTATATACCTACTTAGAAATAACCATGAAAATTGCAAGTCTCACACTATGTACTACATACTACCTATATACTATGGTACGATATTGACACGATGTAACTACAAAGCTTTCTGCTCATTATTGGAAATACATTACTGAAAAAGCTACTTACAGATAATTGTTTGCCTACAGGTGGGTACATCAATCAACTTCACCACTTTCCCCATAATGTTTCAGTATCATAATGGCAAAATGAAATTTAAAAAGATCCTCCTGATCCCAAAGATTTTCAGATTATAGATGAAACAAAATCTGCGTAATTTATTTTAGGTGAGCAAAGCTTCCAATATATCAGGAGTTGGGTAGTAATCCTCTATTAATGGGTATCTGTCAGACCCTAATGTCTGGGCAATCTTTGAGACTTATCTTGATATCACTTCGACATCACTGAGAAGAAATACGAGAAACCTTAAATACTTAGGTACCTACGGGCTACCGGAGTTCTCGGGTTTCAGCGGTCGCGTCATGAAGTGGTTCGCGGCAACTTATTAAAAGAGATGGAGTTTTCGCGCTCTATAATAGTCATATAATAGGTTTTGTTAAAACCACGATACGCGATACTAGAAATTATGATTACCTAACCGATACAGTACCCTGGACTTGGGTATGTCCTAAAACTGCAACCAGAACGCAGTACTATTATTTATTCTGTACCAGAACCACCGGAGGACGGGCAGCAGCGTCCTCTCGGTTAGCATTCTGCGTTCCCCGAGCCGCCTGCCAAGCGTGGGGATTATGGCAGTCCTCCCTATTAAGCAGTGTGGGCGTCTTTTGGCCGATGAGATAACTGGTAGAGTAATTTTATTATTACTTGAATACGCGTAGGGTTACAAAGACGAGTTTTTTCGGTAGGTACATAATTATATACCTATTGATAAAAAAAAACGTGTTTTCCTTAGGATACAGGAATAATTAAGTACTTAAGAGGGAATACGGTCTGCGATTCTCCATACAATTGTATTCCTCTATTTTCTTCCTGGATAATGCCTCTAGAGCAATTATTTTATTTATAAAATCTAGATCTACTGTTGATAAAGAATATTAATACAAATATCAAATTTACATTTTATTTATTTAACTGGGATCCAGGGGTTAGTAACAAAAGGTTTAAAAACTTACAAAACTATTTTGTTAGTAAGTATACACATAAATTAAATACAAAATAAAAGATATAACCCTTGTGCAGAGGCACTCCGCCAGGACGAAGCCAGAATAACATAAAGATCCTATCTGATCATCACTCCGACGAAATGCCTCAGCACAGGCGCACGCAGGTCTTCAGCAACAATTTGCAATTTGCTAAAATACTCTTCACAATAATACTCACAAAAATTTGTACTCCCCATCATAGTACGGTACCAAAATAATAAAATTACAAACATGTTATTAATGTAGAACAAAATTACCCTATCACAAGCCAGATCAGATTATAGCGAGCAACTTTAGTTTTAGGTCGGGAGTAGGATGTTGAAAATTTTCACTAATGTTTTCTCTGACATCATAATTATTTATCTTAATTACAAACCCATACTCAAAGCAACACCCGTTTCTATACATGATTACTCAAAAACAGAAGTGTCATGTTTTCAGGGGTCATGTATATGTATGTATATGAGCTTTTTTATTCCACCATAACTTCTAAATGCCGGAACAGATTTGGATTTATGTGGTAACGTTAGAAACCTTACATCATCCCGAGTGACATAGGCAATTTTTTTTTACAGAGAGGTCGTGTTTTTATTTTATTTTAATTATATGTCTTGTCCATAATTTTATTTAAAGCTCATCAGCATTTTTTGTGAATTTTCTCATAAATAAGTAATACAGTACATACTAGGTAGTAATAATCATTAGAGAGAGAAGTAAATTGCGCTTTTCTGGGGTAATATTATCCGGTAGTAATACGGTTTATGAAAGTATGCTATTTTCTTGCGCAACAAAATATGTTCAAATGTTTATCTATGAAATGAGATCAGACTGACGAACAAAGAGCATAAAGACCAATCAATTAAATCGCATTCGAAATACCGAACAAAGAGCATAAAGACCAATTAAATCGCCTTCAAAATACAGATTAAGCAAGTATTGAAATTGAAAGTTATTTGAAATTTATACGACTTCTTACAACTTGTAATCTGTTAAGGCTTTAACTTTTATACGTTTTTATTTTCAAAAGATCAGTTGATGCATAAGGTAACAATTTCAAACTTCAGCTCCCGATCTACAAATTGCGGGAACATGAAAATCTTATTTATGAAAACACGCCAAGACGGGTCACGCGAATACCCGTAAAAAAAATTAACCAAATTAGCCACTTCACCTTGTGGGAGAGTGAACTTTCGATTTGACACCATTCCAGGTGATAAAGATCTCTCTCCTAAATAGTTTTTGAAGCGCTTTGATGTGGATAAAAATGTTGTTTGTCTGTCAGGGCTTTTAAATAACATAAACAACTATTTAAACCATGAAAATGTAATGTACCTAATACTCGGTAACGTTACGCGTAACAGTATTACTAAGCTGAAAGGAGGACTTTCGCTTCCAATGCCACTTGCACTGCCTTATGTATATCGCCACTCCATCGAGTCTCAGGTTATTACCGATGTCTGCTGTAAGACACGTCTTGCCGTCTTCCTCACCGGTTATCGAACCACGAAAGTTTTCGATTCAGTGCGTCCTACCCGTCGGCGTCGTGCCGAATCGTGGACACTCACAGTCGAATCGGTTCACATTCACAAGTTCACAGTTACTCAACGAGAGAAAGAGAGAGATAGAGAAGAAAACTCTAGTGGAGTAGCTCAAACAAATTAAATTAGAAAGAAAATAAGGTTAAAGGTGTACAGAATTACAGATAAATTTAAATAAATTTAGGTAATAGCTGGTCCGGCTAGATCATAGCCGAGTCCTATCCTGTCCTATCCCGTCCTAAGCTAGATAGAGCCATGCTCGAGCTGTAAGGGATCTCTTCGGGATCTCTCATTCTCTGAGGGATCGTATCCAGAACGAAGTTATTCGCAAGAGAACAAATTAATGTCACCAACATAATTACTCCAACTTAGTAGAAAGTTGAAGTGGCAGTGGGCCGGCCATTATGTCGCAGATAGCTTTTCGGACAACGTAGTTTCAGTCTTCATCAAAAATTCTGCTTTCGGCCACATTTTATGCCGGATCCGACCCAAAATCATTTTAATTATTACTTATTATCTTGTTTTGGTCCCATTTGCTGTTTCCTGTAATAAGTACTACAACATTACATGCAAGATTTTTTGACCTTGATTCTTATTTTTTTTCTCCCAGACCCTCCTAAAAGTTTATGGATTAAAGATCAAGGTTCCCGGAACGCGTAATTCGAGTAATCCACATGCTGTATTTGGCTTTAGTTTTTATGTCTTTCTTTCACATAAAACTGGGGCTTCTCATGAATACGCGGTTAAGATTACGAAGTAACTGTTATTTATTCTGTGTTCCAAATCAAATGTTTCCTATAGATAGGACACGTTATTTTATGTAGTTTGATGAAAGCCTTCGTGTACGTCGCAAGGTTTTTTCACCAATATAATTTTTTGTAGTGAAGAAATACGCGAGAAACGGCGAGGCAAACTAGCAAAAATTGTTTTGTTCCATCAAGATAATGCCCCGGCTCACAAGTCCGCCGTTGCTATGGCTACAATTCGTGATGCTGGCTTCGAAATACTTGAGCATCCTCCATATTCACCCGACCTGGCCCCTAGTGATTTCTATCTATTTCCGAGGTTGAAGGAGTCTCTGAGAGGACAGAGGTTCGAAAATGATGAAGCAGTAGTCGCTGCAGTGGGTTATTAGGTGCTCAGGATAAAGAGTTTTTAAGATAGGTATTTTAAACTTAAAAAAAAGATATTCCAAGTGTATTACGCTAAAAGGCGACTATATCGAAAAATAAAATAACATTTAATAAAAGTTACCGGCAACATACTCATTCTCACTTTTTATTGAACGCCCCTCGTATAACTATAATATAATTACAGTCCTGGAATGATGTCACAATAATACGTTTTTGAAAAAAAAATACAACCGACTTCAACTCGGAATACCTGGATGACATCTTCATATTTTCTAGCAATTTTGATTTTAAAACCAAACTACTGAACCGATTTCGATAAAATTTATATGGGACCACCTCTGAAGTACCTACGAAAAAAAAAGAATCATCAAAATCAGTTCATATTTGGCGGAGTAAACGCGTAACAACAATACAAAAAAAGAAAAAAAAATACATACTTACATTTGAATTGAGAACCTACTTTTTTGAAGTCGGTTGAATATGGCTTCAACTCAGCAGAGTGCTGTTTATCAAACAGCGCTGATCTTCCGTTGATGCCGATTCAAGTGAGGTCACGAAAGGCTTCTAACAGTGAAACGTTTATCTAATATAAAACTATACAAAAAGGTGTAACAAAAAGGTTCAACAATACGAAAGGTTAAGTATATATTCGTCATTATGAACAACTTTTACTAACGAAGCCAACCCAGAAAACGCGGAAAAAAATCAGCTGTTTCATACAAAAAGTTCCTTGACCTTGAACAAAATGTATGGAACAGCTGAGTTGTTCATAATGATGAGTATATACATACCCTTTCGTATTGTTGAACCTTTTTTTACACATTGTATATTATATAAAACTATATAAAATTATATCTGTACCTAGGTACCTACACCTACACATTCTATTTTATTTATATAAATAAATTTATATTATATTTGAGAAATTGAACATTTGCAGAAACTTTAATTCTATTTTAGTAACTTACTCACATATATTTTTTAAATATATACGTTTCTATAGTTTAACCCGTCTTTGCTTGGTGTTGGCTTCCATTAGGAGTGGCTCATTGATCCGGAGACCCACTGCAGAGCTCCAGACTCAAGGACGTGCGAAGCGGAGGCGGCGGCGGACAGACTTGAAATTTGGAGGGTGTATTCGTCTCGATGCGTAGGGTTGTACTAAATAAGGATTTTTGAAATTCGAATTCTAAGGAAAAGTTTGTATGAAAGTCCTTTGTTTTTGTACTTTTAGTCACGAAAATTTGTATTTGGATAGTTCATTTAAAATAAAAAACGCTGTTTTCAATACTCTTTTGACAGGGACGATTGAAGGCTGTATGGAAAGTTCTTTATTTTTGAAGTTGTAGTGATGAAAATTGATATTTGGGTAGTTCATTCAAGGCGAGGAGGGGGGAGTTGGGGGAGTGGGGGATGGTGAGGGCGAGTTGGGGGGGGGGGGGGGGGGGTGAGTTGGGGAGGTATTAAAAACGGGCCGAATTTCTTCCGTACGCGGACGAAGTCGCGGGCAACCTCTTCTTACTTTTTACCCCGAACTGTGAACTCGTGACCTCTATAATTGATTACTTGTTTTAGTGTTTTATGAATAATACGATTAGATTGTTATTATAGATTTCAGAAAAGAAAGGGGTGTTCCATTCTGTAGAAGAATGTCGACTCAAATGGTACTGAAGATTTTAAAGAAATAGGAATTTCGCTTTTCTGTGTAGCGTAATTACGTTTTTTTTGTTTCGTAAAACTTAGGCCTTTTATTTGGGTAAAAATAACAAACACACTTACTCGTATTAATAGAAATAGAAATAAAAAAGACTTTATCTGTGACAAAAACATAACACACGCAAAAACAAAAGAAATTCAGACAATTAAACACAACATACCGTAATAGCGTACCTATATTCTAAATTTAAAAGCTTATAACGTATAATCACCCTATATACTAGCAGCTTTTATGTGCTCTTATTTGAAGCTAGAACTCTCTGAAACTAAGCACTGAAATAGAACCTTGAATCTAGTGTCGCATAGATACAAATACATCGATCGTTGATATATGACTGCAGTGAAACTCAAGGTCTCCGGGTGGCTGCCAACTATACCCAAAACTATGACACCAACTCACCTATAGACTTAAGTGAGGGCGGCACTATTTTCTGTATAAAATCAACAGCGAATAAAAAAACGAAATAGTGGTGGTTTTTAATAAAATATGAATTGTGCGTTAAAAACACAACTTAAAATAACGAACATTTTTAATTAAAATTAGTATTACCTACATATTTTTTATCGTGGTTCATACCTGAAATACCTGTGGGTGGCCAGGTTATGTAATAGATAATTAGTGTGCGAAAGGGGCTAGTATTAGCACAGATAACATAATTATGTGTTATCCTGGTGCTACCTACTCTACTTATCAGTTTTTTTTTTCGTTCCTTCCCCGTGGTCCATCGACGTGGTTCACCTAGGTGTTCCACAGTTACCTTTTTGTACCCGTGGAACACCAGGACTACGGGTCATTAAAGGTCAGACGAGCAAGACTTTCACCTGATGGTAAGCGTCACGCCTGCCACTAACAGTAGCAGTGCTAGAATTGTGAACTTGCAAACACAATCCTGCACCGCACTGCGTTGCGCTCGTCACCCTGAGATATTAGATGTTAAATTCATACCCAGTAATTTATCTGGTACTATAGGTAATTCAATGTACCCTTGGATCACCCAGGGGCACTAAGTATGCATAATTCAACGTACCCGTATAACACCCATTGTTCACCCCAAGTCCCAAGTCCTTAACTTATTTTACTAGTCTTCATGTTCATCTTATAATAATAATAATTTATTCATTCATAATTATATTAATTTATTTATTCATAATTATAATAATTAACAATATATTAAATTATGAAAATAATATAATATACTTATAATGGTACTATGTTAGGTTATTTTTGGTAGGCAATTCATTAATCGTTGTGTGTGATACCGTCTTACCAATTGTATCAAAATTTATTCAGCCATTTACCTAGTTGTAAAAAGGTAACAAATAGGGATCACATGCAGACATTGCCATTTTATTGACGGTGCTTACTCATTCAATTTAAGTATTTAAGTAACAAAAAAACAACTAGGGTGTCGGGAACCCCAATAGGGGTCCAATCCCCAGTTTACCGCACAAATCGACCGAGTTATTTATGCGTCTGGAGCCGACAATTTTCGCCTTTGTCCGATGAATCACGGGACAAAAAAGTGGTTGGGGGAAATTTATCGCACGCATTTGTAACTTTGCGCCGCCGCGCCGGGAACAGTCTGGAGTAGTCTCAAGGTCAGCACTGAACATTAGGCATAAGTAGCATTCTGTGTTAGACTGAGACAAATAGATGTTAATAGTATATCTTACTCCTTTTATAGTTACTTGATTTGTATGCTACGCTGGGTGTTAGGTGTTTTACTTATATCTAGGAAATTAATGTAGTCATCATCTAAATGTCTTAAAGGTACTTAATAATCGCGAGTAAGCCTAGGAATTGTTAAATGTCTTCTGTCCTTTCCTTTCTTTCAAAATAGTTATTCGGTGGATAAAGACGCAAGACTATTTCGTTTTTAACATAATTTTTTTCTGCTCTATCGGTACGGCTTCTTTCTCATGAGACTTAGATTAAAAATGTTAGGAATCTACTATTCTTTTTCTTTTTTGATTGACTGCCGTCAGGCAAGATGCGGTGTACATCGAACAGGCTGCATGATCTGTGACGTCGTAACACGCTTACCTAGAAGAAACCTAGGTACCTACCTAGATTCACTCGCGACTTGAAGTCACCGAGATTATCGGGCAACACGAAATTAGAGTCACATCCTCCAAGGGCAACACACATTAGAGAAGCGCATTACACTGTTTAGCTATCAAGGCTTAGGAAATTTCCCAAACTTCGTTGTATGAACTAGGCCAAAATTTCACATGCCTTTAGCGGTGATATATGTATAGAAACTAAATATTTAAAAAAAATAAAAATTACTTAACATGACATTCGTCTTTGTCAAAATGTACGAATTGGAAACGGGCGTTATTCCATTCCTGATTTCAGTTTTGGTCCTTTGTCCATCGTTACTTATTGCCTACATTCAATAATATCCTAGAATATCTCCATCATCTAACCGAGCCTTTTATTTTCACAATAATTAAGTAACAGCAATAATATATTATATTATATTCTGTTCAGTGAAAAATACAAAATCATAAACTAATAGGTAGCAGCTAACTCTACTAAGTATAACAAAT
The DNA here is from genome assembly GCA_905404285.2 of Erannis defoliaria. NCBI lineage: Eukaryota > Metazoa > Arthropoda > Insecta > Lepidoptera > Geometridae > Erannis > Erannis defoliaria. Next base: position 4,581,746 of record FR990078.1, read on the forward strand.
TAAAATGTATTCAAACTAACACATGCACTTCCATAATTATCCACTTATTTTCATTTTAACATATTAATGCAGTTAGCCGGAAGGCTAACCACGTTTATGTATACGGATATGACGTCACTGTTGTCCTTGAACTCCTGCATTCGCTCCAACCCTTCCTGTGGGGAGAACGGTGGAAATTCGCGCATGAATTGATAACTCTCACGCAATTTGCAAGTGCAATTAAAGTTAAATTGTACGCAGTACCGTCTTTACCATAAGGGCGCAAGGGGCCCGTGCCCAGGGCCCGTGCCCATCGTCAGGGGGCCCCGAAGGACCGACAATTTATTTCACATTTATTCTCAATACATATTTGTCAGGCACAATAACAGTGAGCACTCGTGTCGAAAATAAAACTTGATTGATTGATTGATTAATTCTTTATTGTTCACACCGAGAATTACACAGAAATAATTTAATAAACTTAAATATTATTAAATCTCAGATTTGCGGATGACTTTTTGCCCCATCAGCGCTTGAACTAGAGCTCATGCTCCAAGACCTGAGCAGAGCAAGCCTTGAGGTGGGACTTCTGATGAATTGGTCAAAAACACAGTTAATGACGAACAGCACGAAACATAGGGTCATGGTAGATGGGCAAACAATACACTGTCGAAGAATATACATACTTGGGCCAGATAGTTTCTTTCGACAACAGGCCTGACAGAGAAATTAGCCGTCGAATAGACAACGCCTGGAAAAGCTACTGGTCTATGAAAGCGCTAATGAAGGGAGATCTTCCTATCTCCCTGAAGCGTCAACTCATCGACATGTGTATCTTGCCCATCCTAACCTACGGTGCACAAACTTGGTCACTTACCAAAATCCAGAGGTCCCGTCTCATGGTTTGCCAAAGAGCAATGGAACGCAGTATTCTCGGGATTAAAAGACAAGACCGCGTCCGTAACACCATGCTGCGTTCCATGACAGGCGTCACAGACGTAGGAAACAAAGCTGCCAGGCTCAAATGGGAGTGGGCAGGCCACGTCAGCCGGATGCACCCAGACAGATGGGCAAAGGTCTCTACGGATTGGGTGCCCCTGCACAGTCGACCCCGAGGTCGCCCTCCGACACGATGGCGCGACGAACTCGGGAAGTTTAAAAAAGATTGGACGGCGCTGGCACAAGATCGAGACAGCTGGAAGAAATTGGGGGAGACCTTTGCCCAGCAGTGGGACAACACAGGTTAAACAAAAAAAAAAAAAATTAGAACAAGTGGCGGCATTATTGCTAAAAGCAATCTCTTCCAGTCAACTTTTGGATGGAGATGATATAAAGAATGCATGAATAAAATTTATTCTATTCTATTCATAGAAGATGGGGTGTGCAAGAAAAGAAAAGTGTGTGAAATCATAAACATAAATACATACTAATATTTAAAAAGCCTACAATGCCTTTAATAATAAACTAATATATAAAACATATAAATGCATATGTATATATATATATGACACAGGGACAGATGACTCTATATATATATGACAATATAGAGTTATAATAAAATTATGAGGATTTACTAGCATCAACGAGGAAGCACTTGCGATAAATATAATTGCTTAATTTGCTCCTTAAAAATGGCGAGTGAAGGAGCTTGTTTAATATGCACGGGCTGTGCATTCCACAACTGAACTGCCTGGAACGCAAACGACTTACCTTAAAATGTCTCACAAAGCGCAGTGGGGGTCTTAACGGAGAGTAAGTCGACGTAAGAGGTAGGGACTGAAAGTATGCCAGAAAGTAAACTGTTCTTTTAAATAGCGAGGGGTAGCAGGGTTGAATAAAATGTTATATAGAAGAGAGCGGATGTGAGAATGTGAGAAAACCTATAAGATATGTAGATTTTATCTAACCAAATTAAACCAAAATCAAGTCAAACTTTACATTTTTTCTTTTAGAAGTATAAAATTTCCATAACATTTGACTTGATATTGACTTTTTTTTTATATAACACGCTTTCTTTAGTTTCCAAAAGGGCCCCAAACTCTTGTGTGCTCAGGGGCCCCATCATAATTTAAGACGTCCTTGACTGATGTATGTTACGTTAGTCATTAGGATGTCTAAATATCTATGGGATATCGAAATCGGGTGAATCAAAAAATAATTGACGACTGTCATGGGATTTATTACAAAACCGAGCGGATTTAAATGTTGTGTGCGTAAAATTAACTTAACTGGCGATAATGACGATTCACTTAAAATAAATAAAGTACCTAGCTGGTAGGTTATTAAACACGTGATTTTATAAAAAGAATAGAAATGTAAAAATATACTGTGGCGCTAATAGTGATTAGGGATAGCATATTATACATACATTAATTAGTATTGTACATTTATTTAGTATTTAGTATTGTCATTGTAACTATAGTTACCGTAACGTACGTATGCGTGAATCGTAGACCGTAAAATCGCTACGCACGCTTGTAGCTAATCGTAGCAAATCCGTAGGCAGCGTAGCAGCTAAAATATTTTCACGAATACATTGATCCAAGTTATATAATATTTTTATTACTATAATAAAAATATGGTTGACTATGTCGTATCATAAATATTACGGACCAAGTTAACTTAAGTTAAGTTATTTAGTTTCAACAATAAATACCACAGAAAGCCCACCTCCGGCTTAGTATATGGAAACTCGATGACAGGTTTTACGTCGTGTCCCGCTGTTTCTACCTGTTCCCCACATTTTTCGATACAAATAGATATTAATGAGAGTCTTTGGTCAACTGGACCCGCCCGCCAGTGGACCCGCGGGTCCACTTGACCACATCGTTTTTTCTGTTTTTTGTTGGTTAACTGGACCCACATTCAAAATATTAAAAAAAAACTATTGTTTAAAGCTATCAGTGGGTAAAGTCGAGCTCATAGAAAATTTCGTTTTAAATAATTATTCGTTCGTAAAGAAGGCTACAATTAAACAAACAAAATTATTCGCATTTATTACATTTAATATGATCTCTAGCTGATTTAACTCTTACCTAATATGACTACTAGATAAGCCATACTAAAATGTTCTTTACGTAAATAGAAAACGTTGGAACGAAATTTACGTAATAAGTTACGTATTTTGTACATTCTTGCGTTCTGCCCGACAGGCACGATTCCATTTAGACCACCTCGGGAATTATTGCGTTAGGGAAAACGAGAATATTTTTACCAGAATTTATTTTTACCTACACTTTCTACAAGTCGGTTAAATAAAATAAGAGTAACTTTACGACGGAACGAAAAAGTTGTGTAGCTTTGTCCTACATAGAAAAATGCGATAGTTTGCGAGTTTTTATTCTCCACATTTTCAACTGATAATAATGCTAAGAGGATTAAATACTTATATCGGTTCTTGTTGCTAAACTTATAATGTGTTTTGTTCTAGAAATGGAAATCGTGCCAGAGGGAAAAAACTTTCGATTGGTTTCTGAAGACGAGCTCCCAGCTGTGGCAGATATCTTGGTGCAGTATATGCCTGAATCTCTAAAGGTAAGACTCTTTTTTGAACGCTTAAACTTGGAGGTAATATTAGAAATGTTTTGCCGGAGGATGTCTTGGTCGACGCGACGTTAGTATTTTTTTTATTTTTTTTTATTTTTTTTATTTATTGTAATCGACAGCGTTATAACAATACATGCTAGATAATACAGTAGTATAAAGTTAAGGCCAATGATGATTACATTTATATAGATAATAATGAGTAGTTTTACACAATTTTACGTTTATGGATAATAATAACATGTAGTAACATTTATATACTTAGTAATAGCCTACTGGCATACAAAAATCGTTTAGATACGAGATAAATAATTAAATAAGGAACTTGTGCGTGCTTGTGTGTGTGTGTGTGTGTGTGTGTGTGTGTGTGTGTGTGTGTGTGTGGTATTACTTTGATATTCTGCAGCGTTATTGTGTAAAATAAACATTATTACTGTAATTAATCATTATACATTTATTGGCAACATCTTTTATGGGTCAATTAAATAATATATATGTTACAGCCAAAGTAATAAATCCGGATATTATATATATTATCTAGCCATTTTTTATAATTTCAACTCAATTTAGATAAAGTGATAATTGTTTATTTTATGAATTAAAATAACATTGTCATAGATTATAATTGTACGTTAATTAATATTGTTATAAAGTTACTTAACTTTAATTTATAAAGTAAATTTAAAGCTCACTAGCCATAACACAAAATTAAAAAAAACAGAGATCAATACAAGTAATTGGCAGTTAGGCCGTATTTATTACTTTGGCTAACTTTGACCCGCTATTATGAATAATATCCGGATAAAGTGACATTGTCTAGTCAATATTGCTATATATAATGACCAGTCATTATGGATAATAGCTATTTTATCACTATGACTGTAACATATATACAAATAATAAATTTATAACACAAATCTTGGTTAATTGGTATTGTACAGTATTGTACCAATTACAATGATAATATCTAAGATGTTTTTACCTTAGATGAGTTGTCCCCCCCCCGCCATATTTACTAGACGCAATCAAGGTAATTGCCGTGATCGCTACCAGTCTTTCACTTCCGAATGTCCGGTAATACGCTGCCGCTAATCGTATGTTTTCTAGCAAAAAGATGGTGATATAATGCCTTTCTGTGTATTTAGACACTGCACAATCTACACAGGCACTGTGAGAGACAAAAAAATATTCTTTACACGCGCAATTACTGTATTTTTATTGCAATGGGAAAAAAAGAAATTTATTTCATCTTAGGCGACTGTTGTCACTTTGAAATGGATGAGCGAGATAGATAGATCGTCTTGTGTGAGAGAGTGAAAGAGTCACACCGGCGCGGCGAGGGCGCTCGCTCTGGCCAATCAACTTGTGTAGCTAATTACGTCGTAAGAGAAATTAGAGATTTGTCTCTTTCTAACAACAGGTATGGCGTATAAAGTCGGTCATATTATTTCCTTTTCTTCACAAACTGCATAGAAACATGCATAAGTATATTTATATAGGCAACTTCTAGTCGGTTTTTAAAGCAGTTTTGTTCGACTATAACTACTCTATTTATTTCAACTCACTGGATAATATAATATCTTTACGTTGCTATGCTAATATAATAATAATACCATGTCAAGTGTATTGTGGGTTGTAGACTATAATAAGCATAATCAGTCTTAATAGTCCACTGACGCTTATAGGCATCCAAGGGCGTTAGACCATATCCGCCACGCTAGTCCAGGGGCCTTATTTTTGAATCGTACGCAAGCGTAGCGCATGCGAAAGGAGCTGACCTTCGAACGATACTGTTTGGAATAAGGTTCAATATTGTTTAAAAGTTAGCTCCTTACGCATGCGCAACTTTGCGCACGATTCAAAAATAAGGCCCCAGTTGCGTTGCGTCACATTATATGCCATTGAATTGCTTCTCCGGACGTGTGCTGGTTTCCTCGCGTTCCCTGTCGTTTTCCTTCACTGAAAAGCCAGTGATAAGAACTGTTACGGTACGGCGGTGGTACGGCCCAGGGATTTGAACCCAAGACACCACGATTCCGAGTGTAGCGGTCGGTCTCCCTTAAGTTTTTTTTTTATACAATCAAGTGACGAGACGAGCAAGACGGCGCCTGGTGGTTAGCGTCACGTCTGCCACTAACAGTAGCAGTGCCAGGATAGTGAACTTGCGAACACAATCCTGCGCCGCACTGCACTGCGCTCGTCAACCTGAGATATTAGATGTTAAATCTCTTCATACGCAGTAATTTCTCTGGTAACATTGCCCTTCAAACCGGAACATACTATATGCTTGCACACTACTGCTTTGCGGTTGAATAACTGACAAAGGTGCGTGGTACTTCCCCAGGCAGACTCTGCAGTAGAGTCGTCACTACAAAAAGTTTACCACGACTTTGGTGGTAGAGGCATGGTATGGTTTATAGAGCGCTGAAGCTAATTAGATATTATATATAATGAGAATCCTCGTGTATATATCCTAAAGTAATGAGCGCCAGTGACGCCTAGGAGTTTATAAGTTCTATTTATATATTTTAAGTTCTAGATACCGCTGCAAAACCCATGGGAGAAGCTTCATCTCTAATCATCATGAGAAAGTCTTGTTGGCTCATTACTATCGGGAAACCAGTGGGACGTTGCGGACAAGACTTGTCCCCATAACCTAACCTAACTGGCTTCCCGATTGCGTTAGGCCGGCTCCGTATCAGAAGGACTATCAGGGTAAACGACGACGCCCAGTGACGCCGAGTCGGTAGGATGGCATTGAAAAAGCAGTGAACGAGATAAGCATAGGAACGGAAAACATATAAAAATTTATAAATATTAAATACCTATAAAAAACTATAAAATGTATATACCTACCTACAAGAAACAGTGCTACAGTGTTATCTTTTCAGTTAAGCAACGAAAATGAATACAAATACGCTACGAATCATTACTACGAAGCGATCAAACGCTTACTTATTAGCGTTAAAAGGAGCAGCATTTTTTTTCTAGAATTCAATTTAAATATCATAATGATGATGATGATAATGATAATTATGGTTTTCATAAGGTTTTCATGACCTGTATTGTATAGGTAACTTAAGCATCGGTAAACTTAAGAGGAGGGGCCTTCGCTTTTCTGTGGTAATACGCTAGTGATAAACAAAACTCAATCTGCTCCACTCTGGCTGATTTTTGACCTGGCCTCGATGTCCCGTCACATCAGAGAGGTCGTTCATTCGTTAATAAATCAACTCTGATTAGCAGATACGTAAAATTCGAGAAAAAATATGTTTCCATTTTGATTGATTTGTGTTTCGAATCGGTTTGCTACCTTGGAGTGACGCTATGTCACTATTTACGAGTTTTTGGGATAGCGATTTTGGGTTATTCACAAATTCGACACGAGGGACTGGAGACACGTGTGACCAGTTGGTGAAACTCGAAATGTTATCACTTTTTATTGCGTCATCTGGACACGTTAAGATTTTAAGTATTTAGAATTCTGTATAGGAGAGTCGTTGTTTAAACTTTTGTTTTAATATATATATAATGAGTGGATAACCTAATACCAACAAATAAGTGAAATTGTGATAGTACAAAAAATAAAAAAGTATCCTATAAAAGTCATATAATTTGCGAGTCTAAAATTATATAAACGAAATAAATTCTCCTACAACTAATATAAAATTTGTGGTGCAATGGATAGCTATGACCAATCGGCGTGGTATAGTTGCCAGTATTGTGACCAGATAGCGTAATAAACAGTGAGGTTAATTGTACAAAGTTATATGGAGATCGCTTAGAGTATCTTAAATAATTTTAAAAAATAATACGCCCTTGATTATTATATTTGTTTCAGTTTCATCAGACGATTCAAACATATCTAAACAACAAGGTGTGGAACTTCCATTTTTATGTAGCTAAGAATTGGCCGGAAGATCCGATCTGTCTGCATTTCCCCGGATGTACTAGCACGGTAAGTCAATACTGCGTTTGAAAATCCCCATTCCCCATCGGTTATCAGTTCTTCGAGCGATGTGGCCTGCCCATTGCCACTTCAACTTGCAAACCCTGCGAGCTATGTCGGTGACTTTGGTTCTTTGGCGAATATCCTCGTACCGGATTTTTTCGCGCAATTTAACTCCGAGTATAGCTCTCTCCATTGCCCGTTGCGTGATTCTGAGTTTCTCCAAAGGCCAGCAGTTACTATGATATCCGACAATTTAAAAAAACTCCGGACTTTATGCGGATTCCTTCATGTCTGTACGTAGTTTACAACTCATTGGTGAGGGCCCGGACTCGAACTCACGATCTCACAATTATTACAATCTCCACCTTTAGTGAGAAATGCCTAATATTCCTGAAGTATAAAATCTCTTTATAACTAGTGTGTATATCAGTAGGTATATCCTACAGCTCACAAGAAGAACCTTGTTTTCCAGCCAAACAATCAACCGTACGAAAGCGTTACTGTATTCTGTCCCTCGGAACGGGCGGAACTGGTCGACCTCCTGACCTCAGAGGACAAGCTCCTGGACCTCACACAGCCACTGTACCTGAACTTCACGCATGAAGCCATCGTCAACCGGTTCGAGCGGCGCTATGAAGCCCACGACAAGATCACAGGCGATGTCTACGTCTGCGACAATCCACCAGAGGAGGCAAATACTGATGGGTAAGTTGGTAAAGTTTGAAATTCACATGACAAAACTGCAAAATGCTATTAGATGTGAAAAGCAAAAGCAATAAAAAGTGCAAGCTCTATCGGTAGAAGAATAAAAATCTGCCACTAAGAATGTAGAAGTATTTGAATTAGATACTAGTTGAACAGGTTTTTTCGTTTCGTTTGGATCGTTGTTAGCCTTTAGTTAGGTTGTTCAAATATTTTATATATAGATTCACTCTACTGTTTTAAGGTTATTTAATAGTTAACTATTACTTGTTTTTTACCTGGATAATGACCTAAAACTACATCCAAAACCATCGGAGGATGGCAGCAGCGCCCTATAGATTAACGGTGGTGAGCATTCTGCGATCCCCAGGCCGCGTGCCTGCCTGCCTGTTGCGTGCTGGAATTATGGCTTATTCTTTACTTGGTTTGCCGCAGACTGCCATCGGACGTGGAGCTAGTGCGGCTTCAACCGGAGCACATGAAGGCCGTGTACGATCTGTACCCAGCGAGCGACATCGAATGCCGCGAGGTGTTCGAAAAGCTGGTGGCCGAACTGCCAGCTTACGGCATCTTCGTGGAGGGCCAGCTTGCCGCCTGGATGGTACAGTCCTACTATGGTGCCATGTTCTCAATGCAGACCCGCCCTGAGTTCCGCAGGAAGGGATACGGGATTTACCTGGCGAGACGACTCACCAAGGCGAGTATCATAATGATTTGTTACTTTGGAACATACGTGAAGGCAGACACAGTTTAGAGCAGGTGTTTGCAGGTCTTTGATGACTTTGGGACTTTTAGGTTGCCTTCATGGTTGTTCTATACAGATAACCATCAGTATACGAGTAATATCCAGGCTTTCTTGTTAAAAAAAACTCCGGAGGAACACAGTTACATGGAACTACCTATAGCTTTTTCAGATTTTAAACAGTTCTTTGAGGCCTGACGCCACAAACATCAGAGAAGAGCAAACCGAGTTTGTGTACAGAAACGGCTTTTTTTTATTCGAAATAGGTTTGCGTTTACCAAATCCTTGCGGCGATGCAGTTTACGATGAAGCACGCCTACAAAAGGAATCTGCTTAATCTAGATTTAAGTAAACAGGTTTACCCAAAAACTTGGTAGAGACACTTAGCCCTCTGCTACATTGAGAGTCGTTATACTCTCAATGTTCTAGTTCGTTCTTGTGATACAATATTTTGAAGTTTGTTGACTGTATTGCAGGAGGTGGCAGCGCGCGGCTATAAGCCGTTCGTGGTGATCCGGCCCGAGAACGACGCCTCCCGCTCCCTCTACTGCAAACTCGGCTTCGTGCGCGCGTTCCGGACAGTGCGTGCGGTGCTGCGCCCACGCTGAACAACGTTGATCTCTAGCAGATTTTATTTTTTTAAGACTTTTGAAATATTCAAAATATAGCTTGCGGTCTTTGATCGCTTAGAAAATTCTAGTAGTAGCTTTAAGTCGGGCGGCTAGCGCTCTCGGTCTGAGAATGATAGCGCCTAAAATCTATATACAGAGTGAAATCGAAGACAGAATCTTTAAGATGAAAGAATGTCTAATCCGCAAATTTTCAAGAAACCTTTATCTCTTAAAGGTAGGTTCTTATATATCTTGGTAGAGACAACTATTATTAATTCTGTGGTAGAGACTCAAGACTAGAAAATACAGAAAAAAAACACTTTGGTTCTACCGTACAACGGCAACAGAATTAGTGGAAATAAGGTTCTACTATTTTGTAAAGCATGAAATCGTCAGACTAGTTGGAGATATCTATTGTGTGTTTGTATCTAAACTCTTTAGTAGAACTAATGAGAACGAAATAAAAATACATAGGTGCTTAGCATCTAGGTAAATTACGAAACGCTAAGTATAGATAGAGTCAAGGACTCTAAAGATACTTAGATAACAAGATGATTGAATACTTTTGAGTTTAGTGTCCGAATGGATTTAAAAAAATTAAGCTAAGTCTTTAACTTTTTTTGTGAGTTGACTTTACCTATGTAGGTACCTATTATTTTGTACTTAGGCAGAAGTCTTGAAGCAAATTCTCAACAGAGCCGTCTTTTGAAAGTTTGTCGAATTACGTCGATTTCACTCTGTACCCACCTACGTGCCGCGATATTTTTCTGCTATATTTAAATCTATGTAGAGTCTATATCGAGTTTTCGAATGGCTTTCTTGTTGAACATTTTCTCAATAAGTTTTGATACTTGTTAATTCGTTCATAGCTGACGCCGGATTCATACGCTTTTAAAATGTCACCATGTAGGTAAGGCCCTTGTCCATTAACACCACCAACACTAAGCCAAATCAGAAAACTTAAATTAATGCAGATACAGTAGAATTATAAATAACAAATATCGAGAGCAGGATATTATATTATAATGTATACCAAGACCAACGTTGGCCAGCATGGTGTTGACCCTTTTATGTCCGGTAATTGCAATTCTGCTGCTTAAAAAGCATTTCTTTACTTAAGAGCCTGTAAGGCAATCTTTCGCCAGACTTCTGAGATGCGGGTGTAATGATCTATGTTATTTTTGTTCAGTAGACGACGCAACGAGGATGACTGTTTGTAGTATAACTTTGTTAGTCAAGGAAATATCTGCGAATTCTTCTACTGAATAGATAAAATAGATGTAAGTAGGTGTCTAAGTAAAGATGCGAGAGCGATAGCCGTTGTTGTGTCTTTAGGCGTACCTATAATACCAACTGATTTAAGCGAATCTATAAGGTGTGCTACACACTTAAGTGGGCATATTCGATTCGGCAGTATATGTTGAACAACAAAGTTAACCCGCAGCAATTACTACATAAATATAATTTTATTATGAAAACTGACGTGGTTTTGACACATTTTAAAGTCGTGAGGTTTGGTCGTGGGGTGAGTCGTGTTCTATAGTCGGAGTATCCGATTTAATTAAACGTGAGTATTCCCGTATAAATAAAACAAAAATACATAAATATAATTATTCGCCATTCATCCGGCTCATGCCACCCGGCTCCGATCGGCATCTATAATATACCTACCGATGCATATTCATATTCGGGTCGGCGCGGTATAATTCGTTTTTCGTTCGGGTTGTTACAGCGAAATGTTAGATGGTTGCTATCTCTTTTAATTTTTATTTGTTCGATGGGCATACATAACCCTACCGCCATTAATTCAGAAGTTGATTTTACCTATACCTACTGGGAACAAATAAGGATTATACTGGGAACAAACAGGGCAAACGAACGCCAACGAGTGATTATGTTCTCGTTTTCTTACAAATAAATGAAACGAGGCAGAACCGCACACGCGTTGGTTGGCCTTCGTTTGACCAGACTATACCCAACACTACCCGCACGCTGTGTTTTTCCGAACTTTACCTATCTACATATAAACTAAACTTATGTTCAATTTTACCGTCCGGCTGTGTAGCGACCGCAAAAGTGTATAGCACGCCTTACAGTTGGAACCCTGTCAGTTTAGGTCTACATCGTTCTAAAACGTTCGCTGTAGAAATGTTATAAATGTTGATTATGACAGGGTTCTTTTTCATACAGCGAGTCATTTAGGCAAACGCTTAGGACCACTCGTTGATCGAGCGGAAACATTTTATCTTATTTATTCCAAACATTATTGGGACATGGACCCTAATGATTTTTGTGATAGCATTTTAGAACCTTGAATAACTTTGTCTTTAATGTAAAAATAACTGCAATAGAAAATTTTAATGAGAAAAGTCCATCACATCACTACAACAGCCTGCACAATGCACAGTTCGATTTGATTCAGGCACATAATTATATGAGTTATGACTTACAGTTCATAACAACATTAATTTCATAATTTTATTGAACTAGTGTAATTTTTTTTTTCTTCAAAATTATTTACACAATAGGCAACTACATTTTTTTTTTATATTTTCTGTTCTAATTGTTGCTATCTTTAGCTACCCACTGAAAACTAGCCATACACGAAATGAAAAGTTTAGGTGTTTGTATTTAATCCGTCAAAGATTATGTAAGTGCAGATAGGTAATAGAGACTACCTAGTTTTCAGAATATGTACCTAAATGTAGTTTTTCTTAATCAGCCCAGTTTTTATACGTCAAGGATAGAGTGTTGGGAAATTTATGAAGACAATTTGATACGAAAACGTAGATAGGTAGGTATTTTAATACGGGAATGTATTTTACATCAAATAACGACGTATTGTAGGCATTTTTATGAAAAACGTTTGCTACTAATGTATTCGTAGGCGTTTATTTTATAATTATTATTATTGTCGACCTTTAAGTATTCTTAATTATGTCAGAGATATTATAGTGTGATATAATGTATTATTTATAATGATTGCTTCTGTTTAATTCATAGCTGAATTGGAATATTTTGTCTTCCTGCAGACAAAAACTTGTTTTAGGCGAAACTACATGACCTACAAATTTTAAAGATTTACGTTTTTACGTATAATCTAAACGTTTATTTAATTAAAATACCACATTTTGCTTACATAAGCCACAATGATTCCAGTTTAATAATGCTGTTTTTAAAAAGTTTTAATTTTAGGCACAGGTTCAAATTTTGCTCAATCGTAATGCTTCCAAGATGATTTTTTTGGAAAACGCCAAATATTAATATAGTTACTTAACGGGTTTGATTGTGTAAAGTCGGCGTTATTTATTCAAATTCAAACGATTGTGAATTAAAAAAAAGGTAAATCGTAATTATTGAAACGAAAGTATCACTTAAATTGTTGTTGATATACTTACTTATTGTTTGTTTTTATTTTACAAGGAATGTACATTACTTTGAATATTCTTTTACCAAATAGAAATATAAATTATTTTAAATAAAACGTTTCTATTGGTAAAGAAGTAAGTAGGTACTTACCTCAGATTTTAATGCACAGTGCTCTTTCTAGAATTCACTCAATCATGCAGTCATGCTAAAGCTTACCTACTTAAAGTAGGAACATGATACATTGTCGAATAGGTCAAGTTTCTTCAGATTCCTAAATGTAAGAAAGTTTAGCTGTACACATTCCTGTCTACTCACTTACAAAGAAGGACACTATTCCGTCCTAAAAGGTACAGAATTTAAGTGAGAATAGGTATAATTTACCAACGAAGAATGTGAAAGTAGTAGTGTCCCTTCTGTACCTACCATTAATCAGTATAACACTTAACTACCTTGCAAAGGTATTGAGAAAACAATAAAAGATCGAACGAACAAAGGTCTGTTTTATTTAAAATATCGTTGTCCTATACTATATTTAGCCTAGGTAACTAACAACAATACAAAAACATTACAAAAAACAACTACAAAAATATTTTAGTTTTCACTTACATTGAAATTGGCTCACGCTTATACCTACAAGAGGAAGTGTTTCACTTCCCTATTACATTATAAAATTTATTACATAAACTTAAATTGTGGAAAACAGTGAAGACGATGATGATAATGATGATAACAAATATTATGTTATTTTGGAATAATGCTATCTCCGTTCCAAGTTTCATCCAAATTCGTTCAGCCGTTTCGGCGGCGTGAAGAGGTAACAAACACACACTCACACATACCGAGAAACTTTCGCATGTATAAAGGCATATTATGTGACATTTTGGCTTAGTGATGTTTTGTATGTTTTTTTTTTCTCGCGGCGTAAGATAAAATCTATAAAAATCGATAGAGCATAAAAATGCGATGCCTATTAGGTACTTAGTTCTAGCACTAACCCTGAATCCGTTTCCGTTTGCGAGTTATTGTCGAATAAAAGTGCACTATTCGTTCGAAATTATATTAGTATATGTAATAATAATAATAATAATAATAATATTTATTTGACTAAGCTTAGCCTATTACAGGTTATTAGTAACTTATTAATATTATGTAATGTACAAGTACTTACTTATTTATTATAGTTTTGTTGCTTATTGTTGCTTCAAACGAACGAAGCTGAGTATTTTATTAAAGTACCTAGGTATATAGTAGTAGGTATGTAGTAAGTACGTTTTTCTAAGACGTCCAAAAAATGTAAACAACTTTTTTTATGTTTTTTAGTCTAATATTAAACAAGTAGCTTAGGTCTTATTTATATTAAAATCATGACACATTAGCATTTACTGTTTAACATTACAATTAGAATTTTAGGCCAATTTACATTAAGTACCTATGCGTAGAAGAAATGATATTGTTTTAAAGTGCGTAAGTTGTAGGAACATTTTTCAAAAAGCTAGGTACTGGACTACTTTACTTTTTGGAATAATGCTAGTTGTTCTCAGTTCTAAAATTAAATAATTATTGAGAATTGGTTGCGTTTGTACTTACGTGTTGCTTTGATCCTATTAACAACATTCTCGATAATTAATATGTATGTATATACATGCGGTGTCACAATCTATAATGCACTCACTCGTTTGGATCACAACATCAGCACTACTAAGTAAGCACTAACATTATTTACTATCTTTTATAACATAAGTTTGTAGACAATTTATAAAATGGTTAAAATAGGCTTGTATTGAGAAAAGATTAACCCTACCCTCCGAACTAGTATAAACTGTATCTCGGACGGCAGTGCTCCTCCCGCTCGCAACAGTACCAAAGTATACGAGTATGATAAAGACAAAAGTTACCGGCAAAACATAATGTAGTATATGCAAAACTTTAAGATATTACAGAAATTACTAATTAATATTGAATTTGAATTTGGTGCAGATAGTAAATGTGACTTACATTTTAAGTAAAAATTTAAACAATTTCAACAATTAAACACATTTGTGACAATATGCATTATTGTAAGTAATATAGTGACAAAATATAATCACATTGGTTTTTAAATGAGTATATCTATATAACTGGTATAAAATATTATACTAGGGTGTGCAATCTTTTATATTTTATTATTTACCTACTTACCAAAAGACGACTAACTCGCATATTGGTAAGCGATAGTGTGGCCGAAGATGAAGCACACAACTTAGAAAAGGTGAGTAAAAATAAATAAATTCTGTCTATGTATATATGCGTGAGTGTGCGTGTGTGTGTGTGTGTGTGTGTTTGTGTGTGTGTGTGTGCGTGAGTGTGTGAATGCTTGCTTGAATGCAGTTATACAGATTAGCTATGTGAAATTTGTTAGACAACAGAAGCATGTTAGCCTAGTAAAAAAAAAAAAAAAAAAAAAAAAAATTAAAAAAAAAATTAAAAAAAAAAAAAAAAAAAAAAAAAAACTTTAATATTATTTAGCATTTTGTTTTTATTCTTGTGCTTATTCAGAAGTTTTAATAAACTTCTCTGTTTCTTCATAAGACAGGCTTTTAATAAATTCCTTTACTGCTTTATTACAAATATATTTATTTAATGTTCGCAATTTAATACTTTTACTAATTTTGTTATATATATAAGGACCTATGCACTTCGAAAATCGATAAGCAAACGTAGTTCTTCCAGTTACTATTTCATAAATTCTATCTTTTCTTCTAGTATCAGGTTTAAGATCAGGGAGTATAGCGTGTTGGTCTTGAATAATTTGGAGAATATAACATTGTCTGACTGTGAGAACTGGTAAGTTTTTGTATAAGTCGTAGGTTGGATGACGAAATGTTTTAAATGTCATGACTTTTAGTATTGCTCTTTGAGCTCTTTCGGCAGAAATTATGGTTGATTTTGGGCATCCACCCCAAGATGCAATACAATAAGTGATAATAGAGTGACATAATGCATAGTATACAGAAATTATTTGTGATTCGTCACAAACATGTCTCAGAGTTTTAAATATATAAAGCAATTTCCTGACTCTTCCTGACAGAGTTTTAATTTGCGCCTTCCAATTTAGATTATTGTCAAGCACGACTCCCAGATACTTTATTTCATTAGTGGAAGCTAATTTAGCGCAATCACAAAAAGCATTGATGTCACAATAATGTGCTTTAATATTAATAGTAGATGCCAACGGTTGACCGATATTTGTTATGCTGAACGTTACATATTTTGTTTTGCTTACATTTAATGTAAGTAAATTTATATCGAGCCAGTTAGTGACAACTCTAAAGCCTGTTTCAGCGAATTGATTAGCATCAGACCAAGTCTTGCCCGAGAAAAGTAAGACCGTATCATCAGCGAATGTCACTACACTGCCATTCTTAAGAATAAGGTTGCACATGTCATTTATGTAGATTAAGAAGAGCGTTGGCCCTAGAATACTGCCTTGAGGCACGCCATATGCAATATCTGCTTCGTTACTAGTGTAATAGTCGATTCTAGTTGATTGTTTTCGATTTGATAAGTAATCTGCAAAGAGTTTGTGCTGTAATCCTCTTATACCTATATTGTGCAACTTATCAAGCAATAAGGGGACAGAGACCGTATCAAATGCTTTTGCTAGATCAAGAAACACTGCCAGACACTTGTTCTTTTTATCTAAATTGTCAACAATCGCATTGACTAATGATTGTACTGCATCGGATGTGGATTTTTTGTTTCGGAAACCAAACTGGTTACTGGACAGTAATTTATTGCTCTCTAGATAGTTTTTTAATCTGTTGTTAATCAGCTTTTCTAATATTTTTGAAAGTGTAGGCAGTAGTGAAATAGGCCTGTAATTAGTTATACGGTCTCTGTCCCCCGACTTGTGTATTGGGACTACCATTGATCGTTTAAGCGGTTCGGGGAAACAACCTTCTTCGAAGCATTTATTGCACAGTTGTGCCACAGGATGTGCAAGCGTATCTATGCCTAGTTTAAAAATGAGTGATGGAATCTCATCCCATCCTGTGCTGGAACTATTTTTTAAGCTATTTATAATTATTTTAACTTCGTTTGCGTCTGTTTGAAGAAGGACAAATGATTGTGGGTGTGCAGAATCCTTGTTGGATTTATAACTGTTGCATGGCTGCTTATTTTGTTTCCTAGTTATAATTTGGTTAGCGAGATCACGACCAATGTTTGCAAAGTACTTATTTACTTCGTTGACTGACTCAATAGGTGATTCTTTTAAATTTAGAAGTTCTTGACTTGATTCTTTTTCTTTACTCATATTACATAAAGTTTTAATGCATTCCCATTGTTTTTTTAGATTAACCTTATATTTATTCATTTCTTTTCTGAAATGAGAGTTTTTGATATTTTTAAGGGTGTTATTGCATGTATTTCTATAACGTAGGTAGGTAATTTTAAGAATAACGTTTTTAGGATCACTTTTTAGTTTATTGTGTAGCCGGTCTCTATTTCTGATGCATCTCATTAATCCCGCGGCTATCCACGGCTTAATATTTCTTTTACTACGAGATAGATACACACATTTTGTATGTTTGGTCATGGCGTCTTGGATGGCAGTAAGAAAGGTACTTATTCCACTAGTAGCATTTTTATCGTTTAGACAATCTATCCAATTTATTTTGGTTAGTTCATCTACAACAGCTAAATAGTTGATTCTTTTAACTATCTTGGCCTTTACTTTGTTTTTGGGTCGGCCTAGAGCTAATGATAATATAACGGTATAGTGATCTGTTATTGTAGTGGGACAAACAATAGTAGTAGTTGTTTGGGTTGACTTGATGAAACAGTGGTCTAGACATGTTTTATCGTGTGTGGCAAAGGTATGTGAAGGCAATAAACCATATGAAGCAAGAAGATCTAAGTAAATTGAGGAATTTTCTGTATTTATATCATTTTTAATATCTATGTTCATGTCACCAACCATAAAGATGTGTTGGTACATTTTCAAATCTTCTAGTATCAAGGTAACTGAATCATAAAACTTTCCTAGATCCTTAAAGCAGTATGGTCTGTACACGCAAATGAAAGCATATTCATTCTTATACGTAATCACAAGGCAAGTTATTTCATTAGTATTAGTAGGTTCATAGACAGTTACCTGGAGTTTTTTTTTAACGTATACTACGACACCATCGTTTTGGTTGTGATTTTTCATTGTTCTGAAAACGTGGTAATCGTCCATTAGGGGAAGGTTATCCACTACTGATAGCCAACATTCGGTTAATACGATAATGTCTTCATTTAGGTTTAACCTAATAGTAAGAATTTCGAAATTATCAAAATTACAGTTGATACTGCGAATATTCTGTACAACTACGTTCAAACTAGATTCCAAAACCTGAACATGCTCTCCACAATTCTCCGGTATTTCTTCTAATACCGACTTACCAGCATTGATATTCCTATCAATGTCAACAAATAAGTCTTGGACATCAACCATAGTCGTTTTTTGTCAAATAGAAGACAAAATTGGTGTAATGGTAAGTTTGGACATTGTGGAGAACAAAGCACAGGATCGGTTTATGTGTAGTGCGTGTTTTTTTTGTTTGTGTGGGGGTGTGTTGCAACGTATGTGAGTGAGATGCACGGAAGTTTTTACGAATATTTCTGTAATAGTTATATATATTGTAAAATTTCAAACGTAGAATAAAAAAGGGCGCATATATTTTATAGCTAAACAAGTATTTAAGAATATAACATAAAAACACGGGAAAAATAGCAGTAATTATGGCCAGATAAATAATTTCCATTTTAACAAGTTTTAGACAACTTACAGCCAGGAAAATAGATTGATCGGTAGATCTCCGGTTATCCAAAATTACAGCCTGTGTCCATGGCTTTAGTAGTCATGTCGAAGAAATAAGGATTTCAAGTTGAGGAACTGTCCTTATTTGTATTGCCAGATCTCCTTCGGTTTTTTTACAAATATCTTTCCATTACTGATCCAACAGTACCTTAAAGCGTGGTTCTTTGTCTGAAGTCTAGCTTGATAGTATAGATGCCTCGTCTTCGGTGTTAGTAGTTCATTTATGTACAATGGTTCCACTCCTTCCGCAAATCCTAGACTACACGTGTTGAGTTTATTTGTTCTATTAGCCTTATTGTAGGACTTACTGGCTCTTAAGACTTCATTTCTTGCATTTTGGGATTGATACTCTACAATCACTGGTTTCCCTTTGGATTTTCTATTTCTATGTATGCCACTCACAGCCCCAATATCCAACTTTACTCCAAGTGAATTATGAAGCTTTCCTACTAAGATTTTCAAATCTTCTGTCTCAGTTTCCGGAATATTTATAATTTCTACACATTTTGATCTTTGAGCTCTCTGCACTTCTTCGAGTTGTTCTTCAAGATAATTTATCTTCATTAAAGCATCATTGTGTTCGTTAGATAATTTTTCAATTTTTTCTTTTGTGTCAACATGTTGTGCCATAGACTTCTCGCAAAGTTTTTCAAGTTTATCTTGTGTGTTTAGGATCAATTTATTCTGGGACCTCACCTCTTCTATACCTCCTGAGATAATATCAAATTTTCTATCTTGATCTTCCTTCATTTTTGACATGAAAGCAAATAATTCTTCCATTTCCTGCGAACCAGGATTTATTTTGCGCTTTCGGGTAGATGTAAGAGTCTCCGACATCGAAAGATCAGTCAGGGACGACGCCTTTTTGTCTCCACTTATAGGACTGCGCAGCATCTTGGTTTATGCTGTTTCTTCGCATATACTATGCAATTGCCAGTCAGGTATGCTAGCGAATGTGAACTGGAGTGATTGCGTATTTACTCACAATAATTGCGTTTAAAGAAATATGGCACTTATGATGTCACTACTTGTGTGTTAGTTTAGGTTGATAGGTAATAAAATTCACTGTTCAAAGTATCACACGTCCGCTGTCGGCGGTGTCCACGGGGGGAAGGGACCGGCTTGCAACTAGGCCACGGCGTCAAGGAACATGTAAGAAGCCTTTAGTGTGATGTGATGTGATGTGATTTTGGTAGCCCCATAGAAGCCAAAAAGCTACTTGAATCATCAGCAGCCCACTTATGAACAGTGGTCGTAACTAGCCTTTCATGCGCCAGGTGCGAGCCGCTATTTATATAACTGCGCCCATGCTTGACCCAAAACTTGGTCCCTGGTCTGGTCATTTCTGCGCCCTTCTATGGTTTGCGCCCTTGAGCCTGGGCGCCGCTGACACTGCCCTGGTTACAGCACTGCTGCTGAACATCAGGGGCAGATTGCCGTAATCTTCACGCTTGGCATGAGGCTTGAGGATCGAAAATCTACTTACCTTCTTTAGAAATATATTTATACTGAAGCATTATACTAGGGCATGACAGGACTTGACTGTGACTGGCTATGTGTGACTTTGACTGTGACTGACTATGTGTGACTTTGACTGTGACTCTAGTCAAATGAGTCTTTCATTTGACTAGAAATTCATCAAAAACTTAAAATATAAATAGTTGACACTGGCAAATGCACAAAGTGCGAGGCTATAAAATTGCCCATCTAATATTAGCGAGCTTGTGGAGGGAACACGGAAACATCATGGCGCTGCATTCTACTATTTTCCTATACATGTGTATTTTCGGGAATAAATGATTAAAAATGGTGGTGTTTACATGCACAAGTGTGGAAAAGTGGTGGTGAAAAGTGCCTTTCAGTGTTGTTTTCAAAACTCCGTAAAAGCTTATAGTAAAGTTGCCACACTCATTACTAGGGCATGACTTAGACTATAACTGATTTCGTGTGACTAACTGTGAGTTTATGACCTATACATTTGACTTGATAGTTTTTAAACTTGAATATACAATTACTTGCCACCAGCAGAAACCACAAAGTGCGATGCCAAGAACTAAGGAAAAAATATGATAGCTTTGACGTTGATAGTAGTAAATTGATATTTCTATTTGTTTTTTTCTTAGTTATTGGCATCGCACGTTGTGCATTCTGCCAGTGTCAAGTTTCTGAATTTACAAGTTTTTTTATTCAAATCAAGTCTAATATGTCTTGAATCACAGACAGTCACACTAAATTAGTCATAGTCGAGTCCAAGTCATGCCCTAGTAAAGTTGTGGCGACTTTACTATGAGCTTCTACGGAGTTTTGAAAACAACACGAAAAGACACGTTTCACCACATTATATCACTTGCCCATACTCGTGCATGTAATTCAACACTCAATGAATAAAACACCGCCATTTTAAATCATTAATTCGCGAAAAAACACAAGTTTAAGAAAATAATAGAATGCAACGACATGATTTCCGTGTTCCCGCCAAAACTCATATTACTATTTATTAAAGTTGTAATTGTAAAATAGTGCTGCCAACTCAGCTCCTTCGGGGTCAGGTGTAGCCCTTTTTCGAGTTGTTCAGCCCTAAAAATAATGGTTTAGCCCCTAGCCCCAAATCTAGCCCAATTTGACCTAAAAAAATATAATATTGAAAAAGACTGCGCCTCATGAGGGCCGGACATCAACGTCTTCAGCACAAATGAAATCCTGTGCGACGAATAACGACGAATTCAATGAAGACGCCAACATATAAAATATAAACTGCTTAAAATAAACATGTTTTTTCAGATTTTTTTTAAACAAATTGATTGTTAATTTTTGAAATGTCAATGTCACCAAAATTTTGTATTGTATTTTTAATCTACATAATAGACATGATAAATTATATTAAAAAAACAACTTCTTTTATTCTTTATTTAGCAATTTAGCCCATTTTTTGAATTATAGGAAAATTTAGTGCTTTTTTTAATTTGATCTGTAGTCATCTAGCCCTAAACCCTGATACCCAGTTGGCAGCACTGTAAACAACATGGCGATTGGCGGAGTTTTGGCGGGAACGCGAGAAAATCATGTCGCTGCATTGTATTAATTTTCCAAAACTTGTGAGGTTTTTTCGAGTTTTAATGCATAAAAATGGTGGCGTTTTATTCATTAAGTGCTGATTTACGAGCAAGAGTGTGGGCAAGTGATATAATGTAGTGAAACGTGTCTTTTCGTGTTGTTTCCAAAACTCCAAAGAAGCTTTTAGTAAAGTTGCCACTACTTTACTAGGGCATGATTGGACTTGACTGTTACTTTTACTTAATGTGTGTGACTTGGACTGTGACTACAACTCATTTAACTACAGAAAGAAGGATCGATGAAGAAAAATATGTATTCGGCTGAAGGACTAGTATCCATGGTCAGGAACTATTAAAAACAACAACAACATGGCGATTGGCGATTTAATTTGATCGCGAATTCGAAGTGTTTGTTTGTAAGTTTGCAATGTTAAAGAAAAAGAAATAAATTGTGATTCATAATGACAACGAGCTTAATAAACAAAATAGAGTTATTAATTAAGAGGGAGAAAACGACTCCTGAACGTAAAAAAGATGAACCTCCAAAATCATCTAGTGAAATCCTCTCTGAACTCTTCAGTGCATTTAACGCGGATCCCCCTAATATTGAAGAAATAACTGTGAAAAAAACTAAAAAAAGCAAGAAAAAACACAAGAAAGATAAGAAAAAAAGGAGCCACAGCTCCAGCAGTAGTAGTTCTGATGATGACTCCGACCATTCCCACAAACGTAAAAAACGGAAAAGAAGTAAGTCCAAAAAGCATAGAAGTCGTACTCCCTTGCGACGCCGCTCGAGATCTCCGAAATCTAAACCCCCCGCACAGGTGCGTGTTAAACACGAACCCAGCGTTAAAACTGAGGATGTTCAAATTAAGAAAGAGGAAATTAAACATGAACCCAAGCCGGAACCAAAGAGGCGAGTTTCAATCAAAGTTGAAGAAAAGCCTGATGTTGACTCAATACAGAACATCGATGCAAGTCTTATCCCTATGCCAGAATCCCCTAAAGAGTGTAAAATGGAACATGAGGATCTTAGACAAAAGCTGGATGTAAAAAAAACCGAATCTGAGAATGACAAATCTAAAGGTAAAATACAAATAAAAAACTTGAAATTCAGCACGGTTTTTGAAGAAACGGTAAAGAAAGCTGAAGAAGAAGCTAGAAAGAAGGCTGAAAAATATGAAGAGGGTGAATACACTGATTCTTCAAGTGGATCGGTAAAAGAAGTTGTTACGAACTCACAATTTCCTAAAACATCTGATCCTGGCGGGTTGAAGAAAGCAGCCGAGGATAAAGTGTAAGTTCAAATGCTAGTTAATCTGGCAAGTATGGACTTGATTCTAAATTGTGAAGTCAGCTCAATAATTGCATCTATGCAAGACACCAATTTTTATTTATTGATTTAAAGAAAGCATAAAGCAGCATAATGCTGATGTGCTTAATCACGTATAGGCTAGCTAAGACATCTTCTCTTTTTAACCTTTATCCAAATTGTTCTTACAAGCATTTATGATTTGGAGACTGCATCTTCACCAATGTGTTTCAAAAGGGAATATGCATGTGTTTCAATAATTAAAAATAAAAGGATAAATTGAGAAATTTAACTGAATCTGATGCTTCCGTTGAAAAAATAATTGCAATCGGCTGGTAAAGTTCTGAAATATAAGAGTTAAAGTATTTGGGAGGGAGTCAGTCCCGTTCTAGCAAAATATGTGCTCGTATGGAATTTGTTTAGAATCGTGGACTATGACATCATAAACCTAGTATAGTGCCCTCCCTATCTAACATGAAAATAAAATGTTTATAACTTCGTTATTTTGGAAAATATAAAAATTTTACTTTCGATGATTTGTTTTGTTGCCAGTCAGCTTTTTTGTGAGTCAATAAAAAAACACATGCATATTCCCGGGGTCCCGAACATATCTAAACTGCGGGGTGTCCGCAGTTTAGGTATGTTCGGGCGGGCGCTCCGCTCCGAGAGGACAATGCAAGGCTGAGGTCAGTGGCCGCCCGCACGCTAGCCTCGCTGCACGTAACTAAGCATGCGTGATAGAAAGAGAGCGGTATATCTAGGTGAATATAGCGAGCGATATCCAGCGTTGTGCGAGTTGAATTGCTACTTTATTGCCTAGTAGGTTTACAAAATACTACCTAAACTAAACCTAGCTAATCTACCTAGGCTAAATACTAGGAATTGAAATAAATAAGGACTATAATTCCTAGTATTATTCAAGGACTAGAGCCTTATTTATTTCAATTCCTTTGCGGAGTTAGCTTTCTGTATGGAGTACTATTATTTATTCTGTGGTTCTACTGAGTTATAATTACAGACTTAGTAGGTGTTACAGGTGGTAGTGGAGTATGAATGACTAATAATTTAAAATGATGTTTTATAAGATTGTTTTTATTGCACTGTTCATACAAAACTATAATTTTCACCAGAGTAATCTTGTGTATTGCTGATCGACTGTGCTGATTGTATTGCTTTTTTTTCAGAACTGAAGAAGACAAGTCTCACAAAAAGAGCAAAAAAACAGAATCTACACATAAAACATCCAGAAAAGATGGAGACAAAAGTAAATCAAAAAGGTAATCAAACTGTTCTCAACAAACCATTTAGCACTTAGAGCAGCTTAGAGTTAACACAGGTCTGAAAGCAGTGGCGGGTATCCGTAAGGCAAACTAGGCACGTGCTCAGGGGCGCGCGCGCAAGATTTTAAACGAAAATCAATCATCTGCAAAATGTTTATGATATTACTAATAACTATCTATACAAATACATAAAGTCACGTTTGTTTGTTTGTTTGTTACAAGAACAATTTCCAAGACAATGTAAGGGTGCCAGATTCCAGAGGGGCGCCGATGAGGGACTAGCCTAGAGCACTGTCTACATTTTATCCGCCTCTGTCTGAGAAAGCATTGAGTCCGTCCCATGGTACTTAGCATGGTGGTTGCATTACCCAATTGCAACTTCGAAATATACGTTCGCTATTCTCAGTAAATGGCACACCCAGCAAAATCTCTAGCTCTAGGCGTTATCTTAGCTTAAAGCTGAAGTTTCGCCGATGTCGGTCACGGCTATGCTCCATGATTTCGATGTGAACATAATACGCTTTAAAAAAAATACCAAACTACTGAACTGATTTCGTAAAAAAAATTATGGGACCACCTATATTACCTAACAAAAAAATTATCATCAAATATCAGTTCATAATAAAACTAACAACGAAGTATACATTAAAAACAGTTAAACTACCTAATTAAAACTAAAATTAATTAATAGATATAAGAGTCAGTTTAAAGTATCTACAGGGTTATAAGGAAAGGGTATGCTAAGCCAAAAACCCTTGAATGTATACATTGTAACCATTATATCCTGAAAGTTTCAAAAGGAAAAGAGCATATTTTGATTTTCATACAAAACTAATAAAAAAAAAAACTGTTCTAAAATTGCACAACCCTAGCACGCGGTCTATCAGTACACGCACACTAGCACGCGCGGTTCGACACGCACACATCCCCAAGACGGGCGATGGGCGCCGCCCGCCCGCCCCGAAACTCCCCAGCGCCCGCGCTGCGTCCCGCGACCGAAAACAAAATTGAACACACACCATTGCCTACTTGGAACCAAACCCACAAGTACCTAAAACGTTCTCCGTACAGTACCCGTGCTGCTGTCAGCACACCGTCACATTTTCCTACGCAAAGCATCATATTGTAATACTCCGCGTTGGAGTATTCTACCATTTTTAACTAAAATTATCACAAACACAACAAAACAAAGTAACGAAATAAATTAACAAGTAACAAAAGAAATTAACAAATAACAAAAGTAATCGCAAAAAAACCCGTTAACAAAAGCTGTCGATATACGCACGAATCGGTAGCCAGCAACAGACTGCATTCCTAAATAATCTAATTAAACAAAATACAAATTGATGAGCAGGTGAGTAGATTTTCCCGGTAGTTTCTCTCTTTCTTTCCAAAAAATGCCGCCCGCCCGCCAAAGACCGGCTTTCTTTTGCGGCTTTTTTAAAATAAGTGTTTACGCGCACCGCCAAGTAGTGATCAAAAACATTACAGAAGTGACAAATTAATCACAAAGTATTAAACCACGTAATTACCTAACGTTCCTTCCCTGAGAGTGGAGTGGATGGCCCTAGTGTCATAAGGCCAATTTTAATTTTTTTACGAGGGGGAAATCTTCATAAGATACCAGACTGCTTTGGGGTGCAGCCGGGTTATGTGGGATTATACCCACTAAAGCCCCCCACCCCCCGGTGGCCTGCCTTGGTGCTTGACCGAGGGCTCCGGGATCTCCAAGGGAACGCACCGGAGCCCTCAGCACCGCGCTTCAGATCCTCTCGGGACAGCTACAAGCTGTCCTGAGACGCTTCCGCCTGCCACAACGTCAGCCATTCGACGTTGTCGTCCTTCCCAGGCACGTTTATGCAGGTGGTTAGAACCTCACCGCTAGCTAGCCCCGAACCCAGAAGTCCCCTTTTAGTAAGCACTTTCTAAAGGCAGGGGATACCGATGCCGTATTCTAATCCCCCGCCATCAGGGCAAGTCATGAGGCCACCTAAGGGCCTCCATCTATGCATACATCCTAGATTAATGAAACACCCACAACAACCGCGTCTTACATTAACGTCAGCTGATAGACTGTCTGATTCTGATAGATAGAATAAGCAATCGAGATTTACATTTACATGTTATCTAAGTCATGGCATCACTCCAACGCGCAAAGCTCAAACATTGTCTTATCTGTACATCTTTTATTCTTTAATTGGGATTTTGCACACACGTGCGTATGCCCATATGTGTGCGTTTTATAACAATAAAGATGTAAGTGTGCTCATCTCAGTGTCCCAGTACAGTGCGAAACAGTTGCTCAACTTACGACAAAAAAACTAATTACTATTTTTTATTATGCCAGACTGGCAGATTAGGCATTTGAACATCGGATCGCCTGATAGTAGGTAAGCGACACAGTAACGGAAGTTTGTAGCAAGCCTAGTCTGGAATGGGAACTGGCTCTAAAGTGAGGCTGCTCAAACACTGTTAGGTGCTTGGTGACAGATTAGTAACTTGAGTCAGGCGAGCAGTAGTAGAAAGTATCCTATCATGATGCTATGGTTTCCTCACGGTGTTTTCGTTCACCGAAAGCTCAAGTGGAAGTGGATCGCATAACCAACTGAGCTATCATTTCTTCAAAATGTTCATGAGTTCTCTTGTTACTTTTGCTTTTTTTTATTTCTCTTTTTTTTATTTTTATTTTCTCGTTCAATCTTATCGATTGATATCTGATCTGATCTTGGATTTTTTTTAGTCTGAGTTTATGTGAGTCCTGGAATCAAAGGGGTCTTGGGGTATTTAAGTGACTCGTGCGAAATAAATACAGTCATCGTTGAGACAGCGGCGGCGCGGCGCGGCGACATGTACCTACTCTGCTCCGACAGCAAAGTTGGGTTACTGCACTGCATTGTTTCCACATTTTGAGGAGTTTCGTGACCATTGACCTTTAGATCAGCTGATGCTAGGGTTGAACACGTAGTTTTTTCACGAGATCTTTGAAAGGCTGTATCTCAAAAACGATTAGGTTTTCCGGAAAACTGCCTGAACAAAAGTTGTTCAGAATGATGAGTACTTTAACGGGTTTTCGGCTTAGCATACCCTTTCCTTATAACCCTGTATAGGTAGCAAATGACCTATAGATAGTTTAAACAGTCTCTAATTTCAGGTAATGTGCCCTAAATGCTGTATTGCGAGGCAAATTTTCTGGTCCAAATAAAGGCCAGCATTTTGGTCACGTGTGGATTCTTTAAGTCTCCCTGACAAATCCTTAAAGATACGCTAAGCACCTGGGTCTCACGGCCCAAGTGTCTATCCCAAATGGCACAAACGTGTAACCTCTATCGAGGCTAGAATATTTGTGCTGTTTGAAGCATTCCGCCGCATTAGCCGCATGTTTGATCCTTTTTTTTCCATGTTCATAATTGGCGGAGTAATCGTGTAACATACATACATACAGCATACAGTCGAATTGAGAACGTCCTGTTTTGAAGTCTGTTGAAAAAAATAATTTTCTGCTGTTTATTTGCTGTAAAACATCAGCTTTGAACAAATGAACATCTGCAGGTCGTCAAGCAAGTCCCGGCGGTCGCGATCCCGGTCACCGCGCAGGCACCGCCACCAGTCGCCCAGCAAGCGGCGGAGTCGGTCGCGCCGCCGCTCGCGCTCTCGCACGAGGACGCATCCGCGACACCACTCGCCGCGACACCACTCACCGCGACACCGGGGACGTGACCGGGGCGATCGGGAGAGGGTCAGATCTAGGTAAGCTTTTAGGATACTTTACCAAAACGGTGGCGATAGGTAGGTTTGGTAGTGGTAGGACTCTATTGCAGAGTCCGCCTGGGGAAGTACGTGTGGCACTTCCCCAGGCGGACTTTCTCAGTTATTCAATCGCCAAATTGTAGTGTGCAAGCATTACTGTGTTTCGGTTGGAAGGGCAATGTTACCTTAAAAATTACTGGGCATAAAGCGATTTCACATAATTATAATAACTCAGGGTGACGAGCACAGTGCAGTGCGGCGCAGGATGGTGTTTGTCAGTTTTCAATTCTGGCACTGCTACTGTTATGGGCAGGCGTGACGCTTACCACCAGGCGATCGTCTCGCTCACCTTGTCACTCAATTCCATAAAAAAAAGGCAGCAGGCCACATGGGGTACTCAAGAACCTTTCTTCCCCATCTTCACCGACGGGGAAGAAAGATTCTGGAGTCTTCGGCCACACTACATACACTGACGACATTTTGAAAGTCGTAGGCAACCGGTGAATATAAAAGGCTGGTTGTCATACAGTTTGGTGGTCAGGTGAGGCCTTCGTCATCAGCCTATCGAACTCCACTGCAGAACCTAGGCCTTAGCTAAGATATAAATGTCACTTACGGTCAACTTTTCGAAGACTGACCGGATCGTCCGCTAGACCCAGTGATCTTCAGAGCTTGTCCAGCTACTCGATAAGCACATTTTTTTAAAGTAGGTATTATACTTAAAAAAAATTTAGATCGCCGACAGGCGTGAAGTTAGCAGACAGCGAGAAGAAGCGTCTTCTAGAAGTAGCTCGACGCAACGCTATCAACATGCTGAAGAACGGCGCGGTGCCGGCCGGCGCCGCCGCGCTGCCCCCGCACACTAGGAACCAAGTCATGGCTGCTATACAATCAGGAGGTAATAATAATAGATAATAAATATTAGGGGATATTTTACACACAGCGCCATCTAGCCCCATACTAAGCAAACCTTGTATTATGGAAACCAGATAGCTGATAGAATTTTTTTTCGTATATACATACTACATCCTACATCATACTACGTCCTAAAACTGCATCCAGAACCACCGGAGGACGGGCAGCAGCGTCCGCAGCTCAGGGATGCACCGCCCGACGGCTCGAACTCATCGGTGGGCATGGCAACAAAGCATGCTCTCTTCATCAAACAAAGTGTGGGAAAGGGAGAAAGAAAGAGAAATGAGGGAGCAAATTTTTTTCATGTCGACCTTTGGCTGCAGGATTGTGATGAATTAACTACTGAACTAATTTATTCCAACTAAAGTTATATGAAGTTTTGATGGACTAAACTATGCCGCTTGATACATTATTTTAACGTTTTCGTACTCCTTATGTTATTTATTTACGTCCAAAGTGGCGTTAAAATTGAGCTAAAGTACAAGATGTCTCCTGGCTCATAACTTTCATGTTTATTAACTTTTTACTTTCTTATCAATTTACAATCCTAGATAATGAAGAGACAAATCGATATAATACTTAGTCTTGGGACCTACAACATTACATAGTAGAGTAATGTTACTTCCCCGTTTCTATGGAGAAGTGACCGCCTTGTTTACTCTTAACCACCGAACCATTCAGCGATCCCCAAGCCGCCTGCCAAGCGTGGGGATTATGGCAACACCTCCCTTTAAGGGAGAGGCCTTGGTCCAGCAGTGGTCGTCTTCCGGCTGTTGATGTGACATACATCCAGACACAGAACAAACATCTATGTTAGTCACATACATTTTTGTCCTGGGTGGCAATCGAACCCACGCTCTACAGCTCTGAAGGCAGACATGCTACCAACTGAGCTATAAGGCTGTCAGTAATAAGAAAGCTCTAGAAGTAGCTTGGTGGCTTGGCGACGCTGCATGCTGGGAACCAAGTAACATACCCACGGGCTAAGCTATAGATTTTACATAGGGGCAGGGCGGAGTCACTCCGCAGTTTAGGTATGTTCGGGCCGCGGGGCGCGGGGTGGACATTGCAGTGGCCGCCCGCACGCTAGCCGCGTCGCACGTAATTAAGCAATTTCTCTGTGATTTTTGCAACAAACAATGACTTCTAAACGATATGATTCGTTTAAAAGATACTATTCGAAAGAAACGAAAATAATAATATATTCTATTATTATTAAAGAAAGAAACTAGGTATACAATTTCAACAAGGAAACTGTATCTTCGCGTATTTTTTGTAATAGGCCTCGTAAACTTTTACTTTTGCATGATTGTTATTTGAAACAAATTCAGAATAAGCGTTAGTTTTTTTTTGTTCAGGTTATATGTAATTCCAATAGTAATTGGTAGGTTGTAGCACAGGTTAAATAATAGCAGTACGTATTAGTAGGTACTACATACTACAAAAGCTACATAACTGGGAACTAACACTAATAAGTATTCTGTGTATATTCACAATGTCGTCGGTCCACCTAGTCGCGTGCAGCTGGATGCATAAGGTAGGTTGTCGTAGAGTGCGGCGGTCTAAGGGGGAGGCCTTCGTTCAGCAGTGGACGTCTCCGGACTGATGATGATGATGATTATGTGTAAATATCAAGAAGATAAACCTAACGTTACACGTGCCGCGTCAGGTGGGATAGAGCTACGTGATAGAAAGAGAGCGGTATAACTAGGTTAATATAGCGAGCGGTATCCAGCGCTGTGCGAGTTGAATTGCTACTTTATTGCCTAGTAGATAGAGTCCTTATTTATTTCAATTCCTTTGCGGAGTTAACTTTCTGTCCGTAGTACTATTATTTATTCTGTGATAGGGACCCCTAAAAGCAGGTCCAAAAATTTACAAAGTTAGACCTATTCCTTGTAAATCTAATAAACTTTATCTTTTTATTTTTTAATAGCATGTGTAATTGTGGGTGGTGCTGCTAGTAATTAATGAAATTGTGATGCCTAGACAAACTGACCGTCCCAAGGTTGCTGGAAAAGATCGATCTTAGCGATAAGGCCACCAATTGTTGCACTAATTCTATGTTCACTTTTCTGTTTTGTGTAATTATTTATTTTGGTGTGTACAATAAAGCGTTCATCTCTATCACTTCAATTAATAAAACACAGGATTTTGCACCAGCCGCTCCAGAGCCTTGACAACCAGTTATTTACATAGCATTATTAATCTTATCCTCTTAGCTTAGAGTTGCTATTTGTGTGTTTCCTAAATCGATGATCCGTAGATTCTGTTTCAACTATTTCTTTTTTTTACAGGAAAGTCAGTAGATGAACTCACAGATTTCTGCAAACACCTCTCAAAGAAGGAAGCTCTCGGCGAACTGTCTTCTGTCTCATCGCACGACGAAGACATGAGCGAGAACGAAGACACGCTCGCTTTCCACCATCCGTTCCTGGTTAAGGAGAAGGCTCCAATAATAATGAACATAAGAGTATGTATAGCACCAAACATCCCCTTATCCCGTTCCATGTATTTGATCTCTGTTCAAGGGCGGATCCAGGTGGGGGTCATGTAGGTCGACTACTAATAGCTTTTCTAGTTGTAATGGAATTGGAGCCTGACTTCTACCTATACTCGGATTCTTAATTAAACGGACTAAACTGACATTTCGAGTGTTGCTACTTTTTGGCAAAATGTAAATAGTGCTGGGATAAAAATATTAAGTTTATTAAGATATGCTAAGAAACTTAATCTTTTTATTAACTTATGAAGTTTTTTTTTTTTTTTTTTTTTTCATATTAATGGGATCGCGTTTGACCTTGCCCCGCCGAGGCGTAGACAAGGTCTAAGTTGGAGCACGCTTGCCCAGAAGATACCTATTCACTCTTCGTTTGAAGATCCCCAGATTATATGAGCTCGGAAATATTGTTATGTTAACAAACTTATTAATTTCATACTTATGAACTACTTCGACATATTTATAAGAGTCTTTGTAAAAGGTGAAGTTCCTTACTTTTGTACGATTTCAATCTTTCCAAGGATATAAACCATTAAAATAATGTTACATTTCCATGTAGCAATTTACAGAATAACTTTTTAACACAATATGTTTTTCCTTTTCTACCTGCACTTCCACTGGCAGCAATTTAAATGTTTAACGGCACTTAATAATTATTAAATAATTCTTTTGAACCATATGAACTTAACAATATCCATCACTACGGTGTTTTAGCAGGCAGCATTATTTTCAAACGTGACATTTCAATCTGTCAGTTTAGTCCGTTTGATTATGAATAAGAGTATAGACCTCGACTAGACTATATGACCTGACATAACAGCTGGATCCTCGTCTCTGTTTGATTCCTTTTCACAATCACGATGGCCAGTCTTGATGAAATTTTGCATAGAGGTAGCTGAAACTCTAGAAAAGGACATAGGATTATGATAGGCTGACTATGGTGCTGATATGAAATCTAATACTATAAGAATCTCTGTCCTGGTTTAATGACTGACAGACAACGCATAGCCCAAACCGCTGGTCGTACAGACTTGAAATTTGGTGGGTGTATTTGTCTTGATGCGAAGGGGTGTACTAAGAAAGGATTTTTCGAAATTCGACCCCTATAAGGGGGGAAAAAATGGGGGAATCTTTTGTATGAAACTCCGTTGTTTTAGAACTTTTAGATGATTTTTTGTATTTGGATAGTTCGTTAAAAATAAAAAATGCTGTTTTCAATATTTTTTGACAGGGATGATTTAAAGTGGTGAATATGGGGACGAATATAATTTCATATTAACCTGGGTTATATAACCGGTATAGAAGATACAAGTATTTCGGAGCCGGCGAATTTCTTCCGTACGCGAACGAAGTTGCGGGCGACATCTAGTGTATTATAAATTTTGTGGTTATAGGCCC
The DNA here is from genome assembly GCA_905404285.2 of Erannis defoliaria. NCBI lineage: Eukaryota > Metazoa > Arthropoda > Insecta > Lepidoptera > Geometridae > Erannis > Erannis defoliaria. The sequence continues at coordinate 4,614,691 of FR990078.1, forward strand.
AAAGGCGCAATGTAACTTTTTTATAAACATACCAACTGCAAAAGATCGGATAAGATTTATCGGTTTATAAGATCGGATCAACTGTTCGCAAGTTATTGTCGAACAAACATACATACCTAGCTGACTAGTCCCCTTAGTCTCGGAGACCGTCGCTTCGTTCGGCCAGTAAATAAATTAACAAAATATTATTTAATGCTGTAAATACTTGAAATTGACCAGACATTTGGTTCGCACAGGGTGGAGCGCCTCTGCCTATAAAAACCAACGCCCTGCCAGTCGCAAACAAAGAAGAATTAAGGTTGCAGTTCCCCGTCTCATCCGGCTCGCAACATCGAGAGAAAGCCAGCGAGTGGAGACCTGTCTCACCTAAGAAAGACAACATGGTGAGTAATAGGGATGGGTGACAGTGAGTGGCATTTATTTCTGAGCGCTACCGTGGGTCGGATAACGAGTTAAATTGTCGGTACCCAGTTGTTTGTTCTAGTTTCTATAACAACAACCGTCAGCCATGTCAGAGACCTTCGGGCGGCGCATTAACTCTGACACTAGGGCTGGCCACTCAGCCTATACGAGCTTACTTACTTAATATGCATGCGCTTCAATTTAAAAAAGATAATTATGAGAGTTTAACTGAATCTGATGCCAACATCGCAAAAATAATTGAAATCGGACTCTATTGCAGAGTCCGCCTGGGGAAGTACGTGTGATAGTTGCCCATGCGGGCTTTGTCAGTTATTCAACCGCCAAGCAGTAGTGTGCAAGCATTACTGTGTTTCGGTTTGAAAGGCAATGTTACCAGAAAATTACTGGGTATGAAGAGATTTAACATCTAATATCTCAGTGTGACGAGCGCAGTGCAGTGCGGCGCAGGATTGTGTTCGCAAGTTCACAATTCTAGCACTGCTACTGCTATGTGCAGGCATGACGCTTTCCACCAGGCGAACGTCCCGAACGACTGGTCACTCGATTGCATAAAAAAAGAAAAATGAAAGATTTCCGACAAGATTGACCAATATTGTTTATTTTCAGCAAGTGGCGAAACTGAATACCAAACATCCAGCGAGTACCTCTGCGCCCGCGCCGAAGATGATCGAGAGCAGCACCGATACTGATGTTATCACCAGGTGAGCTCATAATATTAATAACCTATAGTCGATTTATTTATTAGACGGACTAAAATGACATTACAAGTGTTGCCAACGTTTGCAATATTTGAATAGTTCTGCGATAGAAAGATTAATTTTATTAACTTATTAAGTGAAGTAAATGTTTATTTTCCAATAAGTTGTACATTGATAGATAGATAAATAGAAACTCTTTATTGTGCACACCAAAAAATACAATAGAATAAGATACAAGAATCTTATGAGCTAGTGCCACAATTGGCGGCCTTATCGCTAAAAGCACACTAAAAAAGCACTAAATCACTGGGTTATCGGTATGCTATACATTTGAGTTGCCAATTATCCAATTACAATTATGTTGGCAGTGGGCCCCAAACTCGGTTTAAGTCAGTAAACTACTTGGGACCTGGGTATGTCTTTAAACTGCACCCAGACCCACCGGAGGACGGGCAGCAGCGTCCTCTTGGTTAACGGTGGTGAGCATTCTGCGATCCACAAGCCTCCTGCCAAGCGTGGGGATTATGGCAACACCCATCTATTGGGAGGCCTTCGTGCAGCAGTGGACGTCTTATAGCTGACGACGAAACTACTTCTATATAGTCATATTAAGGGGGCGACCAATGCCAAAAGTAAGTAAAAGGTGTATTTTTAAACACATCGTTCAATGATTAAGAACGTGAATATTTAGATTTAAAAAATACTACAGGTAGGGGAAAATTCTATAGAAGCCGAGTAACCGAATAGAATTTTGGAAAATAATCTGGTTTAGTCAAAAAAAATAAAACAATTTACTAACAAAAAAAACTGTTTTAATTCAAATGCTCTAAATTATCAGCGACAACACCACATTATTTTTTACGAATTACACAGCCTATATTTTGAAATCTCACCTAAATTGCTCAAAGCCATTATCATCTTCAATTATATCATACGATTTTCGGCTCTAAACTAATGCAAGACGCGCGGATGAAATCTGTTATTTTTCTGGGATTAGGCGCACTCTTAAAGACTTTGTATAAGGTTGGTTTCTTCTAGGCAAGCGTGCTCCGTTGTCGACTGCACATTTGCTTTACATGGAGGCGAGATGACAGTCAAACGCATGCCTACTTTTATTTTTAATTTCCTGATTAATCAAGTTCTGTTCTATGCGTCAATATTTTAAGGTTTTAAACACATGAAGGACAAAAAAAAATACATGAAAATCATTTCTGCAAATCATTCATCAAGACGAAGCTCCTTTAAAGCTGACTCACTATGAGTATGTACTAGATTTCATTCGTTTTAATAACTACCTTCATACTGTTGTCGTTTTCTGAAGGAGATAAAATATTATAATACCCACAAAATAGTTTGTTAATAAATTGTTATTCCTTTTTATGTTTTGATGACGAGTCCATTATAGAAACATTCATGATATTTTATTATTAGTAAAATGGTTGTTAATGTAACTTTATGATAATAAAATATTATTCTATTTACGAAAAATAAAATAGTATTTAACTATTCTATCAGCTATCTCGTTTCCATAATACGAGCTCTGCTTAGTATGGGGCTAGATGGCGCTGTGTGTAAAATGTCCCCCAATATTTACGGCGTAAATAATAATATAATTGAAATAACCGTGATAGTTTATAACCACTGTTAACTTGTTTCTGGTTTAGGCCTGCGCCGTTGGCCCTGCCCGCTCCGCCGCCAGCGCCGGCGCCTCCCATGCCGCCTGAGAACGTCTCCGCGAATTATCTGAAGGCCTTCACTACCGCTTCTCGTGAGTATAACTTCATTCACTGACTCGTCTTGATCTTTTTCCATGTATGACAAAAAAAAAACAAAAGCAAGTTTTGTAGACTAATCCGTCATATGCATGAAACGCTAAAACGTATTTCAAACCTATTTTAGTTAAAAGGTGTTTTGTCAAATTTCTTTAGAATTACGATTAGAGTTTGAAAAAATAAGACAAAACACTTTTTAACAATAATAGGTTTGCAATCCTTTTTTAGTGTTTTATTTAAGGATTTAAGGGATTAGATTTAAGGGTAAACTAGCCGGTCACTTTTTCATAGAAACGGGGAAGTGATATTACTACACTATGTAATGTTGTAGGTCCAAGACTTCCCGTCGTTATAACGATTTGTCTCTTCATTATCTATATAGGATTGTAAATTGATAAGAAAGTAAAAAGTTACTAAATATCACCCCCAACAAAACCCTAAAGTAAATTCTTCAGCATTGTTGAACCTTTTTGTTACACATGGTCATCGTGAAGTTTTCTGACAGCTGTCAAAACGTAGTTCTACTGCCAAAGGATAGACGGCGCTGACGAGATATGGCTATTTTTTCGCATTTTTCTTGTGAAAAAGCTGTTCACTCACCTTCACTGCTTCACTTCACAGTTCGCGATCGTTGGTGAAGTGCTTTTCCAAGTTTTCTTGTCCCATTTTGTTGAAATTCTGATAAATAGTTATTGTTACGTTACGTTATTGTTATTATTTTTTGTTGATAGTAATTGTTATTTTTATTGATAGTAATTAATTAATTGGCAAGGCGCACTTACTAATTTGCGTGGAATAACGAAAGCTTAAGAAATACTATGGGCAAGTACTTTTTTATACAAGCAATAACCACAAAAAACGCATGACAGATCTGATATAAATGAAATAAGGTTACATTTTATTTTTTGACCTTTTTACTTTGCTTCATTCGTTCAAAATCTTCAGAACAACTGACAAGACAGTGAAACTGTTCCGGGCCATGTCTCTTCATTGCCATCGAACGGATTTTTATGAACATCGTTTATAATTGGAACAGGTTGCCTGAGGATATAATTTCATCCAAATCCTTAAACGCATTTAAGAACAGTCGGGATAAATGGATAAAAAAGAGAACATAGACTTAACAGACAAATACTGAATCTCAACACTGTTTGATAAAGGCACATCAGCGTAATGCTGCTCGCCTATCATTAAATAAATAATAGGCATGATGACAGTACTTAATAATCAAAGGAACAATGGTTTTAGAGAAAAGCATATGATAAAAGGACTCATAAAAATGACCCATTTTTATTTAAAACATTGAGATCGATAAGATTTTCAATAAAATTAAAGTACAAAATACTGCAATCGGCCATATTAACTCAAACGCCAATCAGAGCGAATGACGTCACACCATAGTAACCCTCACCGTGTTGTATGAACTTTTGGTTGTGATTACGCGTTTTGATTGATTTCTGTATCGTAAAATTACCTAATTGAGTTGTTGTTTATTCGTAGGCTTGTGGTAAAATCAGACAATCCAAGAATCGACGATGGAACAAGGTTTTATTAAGGCAAATACCTCTAATTTGCCCAGAATTGATTTGTTGATGTTGGGATAGTTTCTTGCACCCAATCCCAATAAAGACTTTATCTCATCTGAATTTCGTAGTGTGAAAACTTCCTTGTAAGTACACTTTTATTAATATTTAGTGCATATAATTAAACTAACACAAGCTTTTTTAACACTGGAAGTAATAGGCTGATTTTGAGGTTAGCTAACTCACATCTACTGCAGGCTTCATGTTTCCTACTGTACTATTTTTATTGCTAAGTACCTACTAACCTCATCAAAAGCCAGAAGACGTCCACTGTTGGACGAAGGCATCCCTCTTAATAGCGATTAGTTGCCATAATCCCCACGCTTGGCAGGCGGCCTGGGGATCGCAGAATGCTCCTAACCTACTAACCTACATTTCAGAAAATATTACGTATAGCTCCAGAAACAGTAATGTGCACCCTCAAATTCAACATCTGTCAGTTGTTAATTTTAGCAAATAAACACCACCTCACTTATCACTTTCTGTATTTGTACATATTAATATAATCAATCTTATTTCTTTCAGGTCCTCACGACCATCATATGGGGATGATACTATCAGTTATGTGCAACTTATTGGAAGGAAGGGAAAATTTGCACTGTGAAATGCAAAGTTTGCCCAGAACACAAAGTCCATGCGAAGCTGTATGCGTCACATTAACAGTTGATGAAGACGAAGAAAAGGTAACATCTGTCAATGCCATGACTGTGTTGCTGCTCAAGGTGGCTGCAAGCATGCCATACGCCTTTTGTGGGTCCATCGCAGGAGCGAAGAACCATCTTGTATGAAGTATGAGATACCTACAATGTTACTGGCTGAAATCTAAACTATCCAGAGTTGGCACTATCCTGAAATTTATAACAGCAAAAGACTTGTCCCATAGTACTGGGAAAAAAGCAGAAAGAGAAAACTTAGTCACTGTGGGCTAGTAATGATGTATCAACCAGGTTATATTTGTAATGACTTACTTAGTGCATCAATGCACCAACTTGTACTGAAGCATAAAGAAAAATGGTGAGACATATTTTTGGATAAAATAAATTTGACGGATGAAATTATAAATAAAATTGAAAATGGTACCCGATACCAGTACCAAAATAGCTTTTAGTAAAAGTTTAGATATGGCCGGATTACATATCTAGGGCTTATGAAGTCAGTCGGTGCCAGAAAGGTGACGGAACGCTGATATCATCATGGGAGGGAAAATCCCAGACACACTTGCCATGAAATGCGGTAGATGTTTAGAGAATGAAGTGCGGGAAACAGTAGCTATGAAACTGGGGAAGAAAATAAAGAGTTGTGGACTAATAATATCCAAAAACTATAAAACTATAAAACGATAGCCGGTTCACCCGATGGCATTTGTCAAGATAATTAAATGCCCCATGAGCGATAAAACTTATCTCAATTATGTAAAAAATGGGAAACCCACTAACAAATGCTATGCCCAGATGCAAATGTATATGAGTGGACTTAAAAAGTGTGGTTTTTTTTGAGTGGTGAACCCTAATTACTCTACAAATAAACATGTTGAAATTTTATGTGTAACATTCGATGAAGAATTTGTGAAAGATTTTTTTTGAAGTGTTATTGCATTCTGGAAATCCTACGACTATCCATTTTGTTATATAAAAGTACAGAGTAATAAATTAAAATGCAGATATTTCTTGTTTATATTTATTTAATAAGCGAATCTTGTAAGTTAATTAACCACACACTATTATTATTACATCATAAAGAACTTTGACCAAACTGACGTTAAGACAAGCTTGGGACAAGTTTGTGTTTTATCATATGAATCTCCCCAAGTGCAAATTCTCAAGCTGGCTATTTGTTTAGTTTCCTTAGCTTCAGAAGACAGAATGCAGGTGCGGCTTCAACGGTGATGTTTTCTGATTTACCATTCTAACTAGGTAGGTACTGTTGGGTTAGCTTTGCTTCTGAATGTTGTATTATATGTACTTGAATTCATTTATCTATCAGTTTAGTTGTTACTTGTTGAGCTCCTTCAAGATTTTGCTGAACTGAAAATAAAGATAAGATGTAAATGCTTTACTATGCACACAAGAAAAAAAAAAAAAAAAATTGAAACATGAACCTTAGGGACTAGTGCCACAAGTGGTGGCCTTATCGCTAACAGCGATCTCTCCCAGGCAACCATGGTATAAAAATAAATTACAACTAAAGACAGACAGGAGATGCGCAACACCTTATTAATAAATATAAATTAAATAAATAAATAATACTGCAAAAAACTAGATACAATATAAAATGTCTTAATAATATTTCTTTAAATGGTAATGGAAAAGATAAAATCCACAATACATATAAAATACCTACCTATAAACATTTAAAATGCAGCATTTTTTTACTTGTTGATTTACATTGACGGTATACCTACACATGAGTACAGTCTGATGTTAGGTATACAGCTTTTGTTTATAGTAACTAGTATCTGAAATTAATACCTACTTGTGTCATTATTGGACCTGGGTATGCCCTAAAACTGCATTCAGAACCACCGGTGGATGGGCAGCAGCGTCCTCTCAGTTAACGGTGGTAACCATTCTGCGATAGAGATTCCCAAGCCGCCTGCCAAGTGTGGGGATTATGGCAACACCTCCCTTTAAGGGAAAGGCCTTCGTCCAGCAGTGGACGTCTTCCGGCTGTTGATGTGTGTCATTATTTTGTTAATTATAAAATATATTTTTTTACTTCCTTGCTGCAATATGTTAAACCATTAAATTAGATATATTATCTTTAAAAATATGTACTTACCTGAACTTCCAGGTGCAATTTCTCTAACAACAATGTTCTGTCACTATACTATTTTCTTCTAATTGCTTTTCACATACTACAAGAGCCATCATTATCTTTCGTTTCATAAGTTAGGTGAGGTCGTTCTATAGTGTCAGATGTTCTTGTTTTTCTGTCTGGTTGGCATGTATAAATACATGGTTTCATACGCACTTGTGATACCGACCACATCTGCATATAATTTCTGATATCATTTGGCAGCTGAAATGAGAATAAGTACTCCATTGTAATTGATAACAATAATGCTAACTATAACCAAAACAAACATAACCTCAATAAATTGCAACAACAATCACATAAGCATTTCATATCAAACAAAAATTATGTATTACACACCTTTTAATCTATACTGATATAGTAAATACATAATCAAAGTGGTCTGCACAAGAACAAATAGACGATTTCGTAGCTACATCTCCTGGGTCTCGCCGTGCGAGCTCTAGCCACTTATCTCTCACATTTTCTGGTTTGGAACGTTCAAAAATAGTTTATTGCGAGTTTCTATTGATGTGTTTTTGCACACACACCACTTGTAAACTTTGGAATTCACCTCCAACACACGAAATAAGTAATAGTTTATGACTTTCTTCGTTGAGCATATGCCGCAATGCGATAGTAACTAAGTCGTGACGTCACAAGCTGACGCCATGACACTTACGGTCGTTTTCGCGCGTATTTCAATTTAGATGAATTAAAATGCAATAATTTCCGTTAAAACGTAATATATTGCTGAAATATAGTTTTTTTCGGCAATACTAGACGTATATCTACATTATAGAAGGGTATTTCAAAATCTGTCATCATGCCTATTGGCTGTCAGAAAATCGCCCATTATGAAGGCTTTAGTTGACAGTTCTAAACTAATTAAAATATTGCTGTCACTTTTTTACTAAGCATGTTAGCTAAGGACAGCAATACTTTAGTTAGTTTAGTTCTGTCAACCTTCAAAATCGTCCAGATTATATACTTGTAGCGCTCGTGGCGTAGCTTGTCTAGGTGATTCTAAACGATCACCGATGTTAAGTAACGGACGGTCCGGTCAGTCTTCGGATGGGTAACCGTGAGTGGCATTTATTTCTGAGCGCTACCGTGGGTCGGATGACACGTTAAATTGTTGGTCCCGGTTGTTTGTTCTAGTTTCTATAACAACAACCGTCAGCCATGTCGGAGGCCTGCGGGCGGCACATTAACTTTGACACTAGGGCTGGCTACTCAGCCTATACGAACTTACTTACTTACTTTTTTGTATATACGTATAACTCGTAACAGACACAAAGCAATCATCTATGTGCGTCACATAATTGTTTTTTTTTTCAGAGCTGAAGTCGACGTCGACGCAGTTGGCGCTGCCCGCGCCCGGACCGCAAGCGTACCCGCCCGGCAAAGAACCATCAAAGATTGTGAGTTTTATATTATTACCACATATTTATTGAGGGACAGAGTGCTGAGCACTGCCACCTCGCCCGCGCATTACACCATTTTTGAATAAGTATAAAAACCCAAAGAAAAGTGTGTGTGTTTGTGTGTGTCAAGTATGTATATAAAATCACTGAATATGAAAATGAAAAATTGAAGTCGGTGAAAATGCTAACAACACAATGATTCAGCAAAATAATCATTTTGAAATAAACAGGTTTTAGTACCTAAAAATGGGACTAAAGGTTATGAACGATAATACGCTTTTTTTTTAAATACAACCAACTACAATGTCGGCTACCTGGATGACATCTTCATATTTTCCAGATATTTAGATTGAAAAGCCAAACTACTGAACCGATTTCGATAAAATGTATATGGGACCACCTCTGAAGTATCACCTACCAAACAAAAAAATAATCATCAAAATCTATTCATAATTGGCGGAGTAGTCGCGTAACATACATAGTTATAGTTCGACAGCCTTATAGCTCAGTTGGTAGTATGTCTGCCTTCAGAGCTGTAGGCCTTGGGTTCGATCCCCACCCAGGACAAACATTTATGTGACGAACATAGATGTTTGTTCTGTGTCTGGGTGTAGTATGTATTATAAGTATGTATTTACGAAAAAAAAAATTGTATATAAGTATTCTATCAGCTATCTGGTTTCCATAATACAAGCTTTGCTTAGTATGGGGCTTGATGGCGCTGTGTGTAATAAATGTCACCCCAATATTAAAATAATAAAAAAAAAAAAATATGACATACAAAAAAAACATAGTTGAACTGAGAACCTTTTTTTAAGTCAGTCGAAACTTGCTTGAATCGTTTTTTTTAAACTTGTAATCACAAAATTTCTAGTATTGTAATCTAAATCGATAGATCGAAAGTAGGCGCGGTCATGGGCTTCTACTTTCTACCGAAAAACTTGTTTTATAATTACGAATAAATTATTTTCAGGATTTGGCGAAGATTGTTTCTCAAAAACTGCAAATGATCAGAAAAGAACAAGAACAAAACGAATTGACGTCCACCAGAGGCGTAAGTTATGTAATGGCGCGCTTTTTCTGTTTTATTTTACTAATTAATTAATTATTATTTGCTTTAGTGTGGCTGTGCTGACGACACTCAAATGGTATGTGCTACTTTTGCAGCTATTTATTTGGTTTTTTTTCTTCAAGAACTCCTGCATGGTGTATTATCATTGCAACACTAACGGAGATCAGAGCAATGAGGTTCCACAGGTAAAAATAAACACAGATGGCGCCAGCGGCGGTCCGGACGTGGCAAAATCAAGTTTTCTTGTTAATCGTTATTGAAAACTGGCGTGGTTTAGACACATTTTTCTTTATTTATCCGGGAATAATCACGTTTAATTAAATCGGATACTCTTGACTATAGTTTCGATCACATCCGGTGACCTTTTTTAAATAGTGAAGTATACTCTGACTATAGTTTCGATCACATCCGGTGACCTTTTTTAAAGAGTGAAGTATACTCTGACTATAGTTTCGATCACATCCGGTGACCTTTTTTAAAGAGTGAAGTATACTCTGACTATAGTTTCGATCACATCCGGTGACCTTTTTTAAAGAGTGAAGTATACTCTGACTATAGTTTCGATCACATCCGGTGACCTTTTTTAAAGAGTGAAGTATACTCTGACTATAGTTTCGATCACATCCGGTGACCTTTTTTAAAGAGTGAAGTATACTCTGACTATAGTTTCGATCACATCCGGTGACCTTTTTTAAAGAGTGAAGTATACTCTGACTATAGTTTCGATCACATCCGGTGACCTTTTTTAAAGAGTGAAGTATACTCTGACTATAGTTTCGATCACATCCGGTGACCTTTTTTAAAGAGTGAGTTTTCACTCTTGTGTGAGTTTTTATTCATTTTCTTTTTCAAAGAGTGAGTTTCACTCTTTTAAAAAAGGTATGGAATGTGATCGAAACTATAGTCAAGAGTATCCGATTTAATTAAACGTGAGTATTCACGTATAAACAAAAAAAAATGTTAATCGTTGCTTAGATCTGCTCTTAATGAGGGCGTTATCGATAATCTAGTCCAAGCAAAAATACTGAGTACTGTGCCTTGTTTTAAGAATCTATGCAGCTGTTTATGCTATGCTATTATAGCTGTGTATGCGGCCTGCAAATAGATTTGTAGGTTAGATAGTTGTTTACATTTTATGTTAGACAGTGCTCTAATTAGCAAGGCAAAGAATTGTACAAACCAGTATAATATACAGATTAGCCCTGGTAATCCGAGTGTAGTAAGAAAATAGTAGAAAAAAAACAACAAAATGTATGAGATTGACAGTTGACTATGGCCGCATCGACGATGCGCCACCTAGCGGGAAAAAACGCATTGTGAATCTCCATTACTAAGTTAAACGTCATCACAATATTTATAGGTGGGTTTATTGAGCTATTAAGTTTTTGCTTTATGTTATTACGTTGACATCTTTTTTATGGGTCGCTAGGTGAGTAAATATTGCTTATACAGGGTTATAAGGTAGGGGTGCACGAAGCCGAAAGGATATACTTATCACTATATAAACAACGTTTACTATGGAGCCAACCCTGAAATAGCGGGAAAAACTATTCCTGTCAAAATGTATGGAACAGCTGATATTTTTTCGTGATTTCGGGGTTGGCCCCATAATAAAAGTTGTTTATAATGATGAGAACAATGACCCCCTTTCGGCTTAGTACATCTCAAGCTTATAACCCTGTATGTATCATTGTAAAAATAATAATTATAGGTCAAACAATAAAAAAAAATCACACCTAATTGTTATGCATATGCATAATCAGCTTTTTTAATAGTCCAGTGCTGGACTAAGGCTACTCTCGAAAGGCGAATGGGCCACCACGGCTGGCCCAGTTGCGGGTTGGTGAATTCACATACGCCTTTGAATTTCTTCTCCGGACGAATGCAGGTCTCCTCACGGTGGTCATTATCGTTCACCGGAAAGCCAGTGGTCTTAAAATCCGTACATAAACTCCAAAGAACTCATTGGTACAGAGCTGGGTATCCTTGACCTCATGCTTTCAAATCGAGCGGTCTGCCCATTAGGCTACCTCGGCATTATACATGGAGACTCTTCAAAATAAATTTAGCTGTAACCTAGTATAGTATATTGTGGTAGATTTTGAAGGTTTTAGTTGTCAGAACTTAACTAACTAACTAAGCCTTGATCATCGTCGAAAAGTAGCTAGCCTATCGGTATTTTATCGGATACATATCGGAGAGTGTGCTTTGGATTTGCATGATCTTATTCCCCCCTGCCCATTCTTCTATCGGACGGCCAGGACCTCAAAAAAGCGACACCGTTTTATGGTTGATATACCAAAAACTCGTACGACACGGTTTGATTCCACTTTCTTTATTCGAACTGCTAAACAGTGGAATTCGCTGCCCGAGTGGGTGTTTCCCGATAATTATAATCTGGGTGTCTGCAAGCGTGCTCCATCGTAGACTGCATCTTCGTTTATCATCAGACAAGATGGCAGTCAAACGCAAGCCTATAAACATTATTTAAAAAAAAAACTAAAGTATTGCTATCCTTAGCTAACATGTCTGATAAAAAAGGGACAGCGATATTATAATTAGTTTAAATCTGTCAACTAAAACCTTCGAAATTGTCCACATTATGTTTGGATGTAACACAGGGTTACACATAACACAGGCAGTACCACCTTTACCATAAGGGCACGCGGGGCCCGTGCCCTGGCCCTCATCCTCAGGGGGACCGAAGGACCCCCGAAGGACCGACAATTTCTCTCACATTTATTTTCAAAACATTTTTGTCGGGCACAGTAACAGTGAGCATCCGGGTAGAAAATAAAACTTACTTTTGTCATAAAATTAAAATCAAAATTATGTCGATTTTATTTAACCAAATTAAGACAAAATCAAGTCAAACTTTGCCTTTTTTATTTTAGAAGTATACAATTTCCTAACATTTGACTTAATGTTGGCTTAATTAGGATCGATTCAAGACAAAAATATAAGTATAATCAGCTTTCTTTACTTTCCAAAACACAAGAATTTGGGCCCCAAATTCTTGTAAGCCCCCAGCATAGATTAAGACGGCCTTGAACACAGGGCTAGTGCAGCTGCTAACGAAATTCCTAATATGCCAGGCCACAAAGTGCAAATCCAATAACAAAAATAAAAAGTATGGCTTAAGATTTTATTTACTCGAAGAATAGTACATTCACTTAATGAGAAAGTTGTGGCAACTATACTACAAGCTTTTCCGGAGTTTTGAAAACAACAAGAAAAGACGTTTTACCATAATTATACACTTGTCCATACTAACACCATCGGTCCATAATGAATAAAACGCTACCATTTTTTTATTTATACATCACCTAACAAGTTTTAGAAAAGAATACATTGCGGCGGGCGGCGCCATGTTTTTATCTCGCGTTTCCGCCACAAACTCTATTGTTATAAATATTAATCTGTTGTCGTAGGTATCTGGAATGTTTGTTACATAAATGTTTTTGTGTATACAGTTTGGCTGGTCAAAAGAATCGGCATCACTCGGCCAGTTCACTGGATCCACTGGTGCTCAAATCCTGACCCCTCGCGAACTCGCCAGCGGCACTCAAGCTTGGGCCAAGAAGGTATTTATAACGTCACGGTAACTTCACCTCTGCCTAGCTGATTACAATGCTACATTTAGCATTTGTCATTTTGCCAAAGTTACACGCAGTTTGATCGTGTGATTTCACCTGGGTTTCTGATTTTGTTCTTTGGTAATCACAATTTAAAGTTTATTATTGATTTGGCAGATGTTGCTTAAAAATTTTTTAGTTCATGGTTACGCGGAACGTAAATTGAATGCAGCTCATTTTACTCATCGTTGTGATTAACTTTAACGAATCGTGACTTCCCGAGTCGAGTTTGATTCGATTGCACGATAGAGTGACGACGGCGACGTTTCGACTACGCCTTAAACTCTAGCGGATTTCCTAACACATAATCTTTACTAAAATAATACTTTAAAAGCTAAAATGTAAAAAATCTGCTGTTCTATTGATTTTGTGGCGTGAAAAAAGGCGTTTTTATCGAAATCGATTCAGTAGTTTGGTTTTAGATCAAAATTACTAGAAAATATGAAGATGTCATCCAGGTGTTCGAAGTTGAAGACGGTTGTATTTTTTTTTAATGAGTATTATGTAATAATAAAAATCGGTGAATTAAAATTGTTATTTAATATATAAAAAAATATATAAAACTCGTTGATAAATATTTTAGGGGCCTCCACACCTCTAAATCCGGCCCTGGATGAGCTACATTTAGCTTGGGACTACTGTCCCATGCAATAATTAATGTTTAAAGACATTTATAAGTGATTTGCATCTGGTTATGAAACTCCACAATGTTTTATAAATAATATTATAAAATATTTTTGTAATAATGTGATTACCAAAGAACAACGTTGTTTACCTTCCAAATGGTAAAATTTTAAGTTGTATTAAAGTGTTCAATGAAACCTGCAATGCTGTGGTATACTAACTAGTATTACTAATTAGTGTCGGTACCTAAAGCAATTCTATATATTATATATAATAGTGCTGTTAGATTCATTAAACATTTGACTAGGGGCAGCTATTACAGGAATTCATTCAATAGCCATCGTTGAGATATATTTATTTATGTACTTATTGCAAGTATTTATTACACTAAGCAGTCTATTTAGTAATAAGTAGTTCAGTACAGGGGATGAAACAAGGAATTAATCTGAAGCGGGGCCCTCTCTAAATTCACTTAGTGTAGTTGTCTCAGTCAATTTAATACATTTTAGATCATAAATGAATGGCATAGCTATTTTGACATTATTTCCATTTTTTTATTTTATTAACCCGGGTTTATTGATATTGGGGCCTCCTTCGAGCTTTATGCCACTCTGTATTCTGTAGAAGTTGTCAATTGTTATACAGATTTACTAGCAACGGTAGCACTAAAAAGAGGTTATTGATCTTATGAACAACTTTTACTATAGGAACAATCCTGAACAAACCAAAAAAGCTGCTGATACGTGCATTTCTTTGACAGTGTATTGCGTTTATCTTTAGATAGATTGTTCTTTATTTTAGGGTTTTTAGGGTTGGCACCAAGTAAAACTTGGTCATAACTTTATTATGAGTACAATAAACCTTTGGCTTAATACTACCGGTGCCCGTAACCCTGTATTCAATAGGGCCCCGAGTTTTACATTTCGGGGCCCCAGTGGAAAGGTGATGGTATTGAGTACAGTCGTGGTAAAAACCCACAGCCGGTTGCGTTGAATACTTTAAAACACGCCCGCCTAATGTTTTCTTGCAGCTTCGCAGCGCCGTCCGTGGTTCGTTGGCATTGCAGCTCCGCGGTTAGAACTCTTAATACCTTGAGTATTAAGTTTTCCGACCTTCTGTTTCATATGTGTGATGGTTGCAACAACATTGTTTTTACGTTTCGAATTCGCTATTTTTCATTTAAAATATAATTGAATTTAATTAAATCTAATTTCAAGATCGCTTTGGGATCTACATAACCTTAAACTTTTTGACCGCCATGCATTGTGCTAATTCTATAGAGTCCCAAACTGCAAACAAAATGTGCGCGCCAAAACTCGGCGCACGCATGCAGTGCGCCGACTTTTGAACGACTTGAACTACGATAAGACACAAGCGCTCAAGCATACATTGAACACTATACAAGCGACATAACGTCTAAATTCGAACAATTGTGAACTATATAATGCACGTATAGGTATGTACAATGGCACTCGGAAGTTTTTCTGACTGTTTTCACTTAGAGATTGTGACTCTTTAGATATTAGCTCAATGCCGCCAGGGCATTAATACGTGGCCGTGTTCTGTACGCAAGCCGTTCAAAACCAACCAAATAACTAAGTGATTACGAAGTCATTCATATTCATAACTTTTACCGAGAAAGAAATGTAGTTCAATATGAGATTGAATTAAGGAAGCTTTTAGTAGTTGTGGTTAGGTAATCTAGGACCGTATCACGATCTCAATAAGATTCTTATAATAATGTTGCTCTGAAACTTACTATTTTAATTTTACAATAAAAAAGATAACGTTTAATGATTTTAAGAGGATTTTTGGGGTTGTGGAAGCCACATGAACTTTGGTTATAACCTAACACCAGTGTTATTGCCAAGCGTTGAATGCCTATGTCCAGAAAGGACAAATTTTAGTGCAGGCGTTTGACCACGTACTGGACCGCACATACCATTATGATCACACGTAAACATAATATAAATGTGTGCTTCAAATACTTACACAACATACTACGCCGTTCGATTATCGCTATAACTATAGATTGACTGTGCCGGCTTTACCTATGGGTAGGGTCTGCGACGCACGCTGGCGCAGGGTCTGAGGGGGCGCTGAGCGCCGCTCGCAATGCCTTCAAACTGCCTGCGTCGCTCCCGACGGTCTACAAAAACTCTGCACCCGGTATAATAATGCACAATTTGCACCCGAATTTCCGATCACCAGTGAAAATATAACTACGTATTTGTTGCGCGCCTACTAGGGCCCTAAGGTATTGATTGCACCCGGGCGCTACATGGGCTAGAGGCGGCGCTGATTGGTTATCAGCTTAGCGTCTATGATTTGGCTTTGATATTTAATACTCACGCCTCATTGGTTTATGCGTGATTGTCAATTGCCGCTTTTATCTTGGAAAGAAAATTCACTCAATTGTAGTGTATTGGAGTTCTTGCAGAAAGAAAACTGCCGGGTGATTTGAGGGGCGAGTCTGTGCAAAATTATCTTCTTTATTTATACTAACACCGTAGTAAAGTAATTTTGACGTAACACATAGTTATAGTTACACGTTTGCCACAGAAAAGAGCGGGTTGTATTAAAAATAAACCAAATCTTTTGCCACACTGACTCTACGCATTTGTATTCGGAATCCGTAAACATTTAACAAACAAACAATTTGACTATTTGGGCTTTGACCGGCCCAAAATAACAGGGCAGCCTATATATTATACAAACTTACAATCTTTCTGTAGGATGTTGCAGCAACCATCACATAAAACCGTTATTTCTCGTATTGTGTAAGACGCGAACTATGCAGTTCGCTCATTACACTAGAAAACCAAAAAAAAAATGGTGATTGTCATGCCATATACCTTATGGCATGACAATCATCATACACAAATGGCATACAAATATTCAGTTTTCCCCTCTTTTATTTGACTGACTCATTTGAAACTATAATTTATTTGATTATAAATTAAAACTTCTTCAAAGTGTTACGTGATTTATGTTGATTTTGTATGTGTAACATGACTATACATATTTAACTCGCATACGGCAATCAATTTTATAAATGTGATAGGGAACATTTTTGAATAATATGATCTCCATCACGTTTAAAAGAAATATTAATCAGATGGAAGATAAAAATATCGCTGAGTAATGATTAACACTACCAAATTTTTTAAAAAGCACCTACATGACTCATGCTTCACGTCAGTCCTAGAGTTTTACACACTAAGCCTAGTGATTCTTTGAGTGTAGAGAAATCTCAAAGAAAAGCATGGCTTATATTGGGGAATCCATGAATATTTGTTCCAGTTTATAAAAGATATGAAGCAGACAGTTTTCCGCGCGACCGTACTGCGATAGGTGCAATGCTAGCAATGCTCACGCCCTAAAGAGGTAAGTATGAGGAAGAACGAAACAAATTGAATAATGAACATTCAATTTGCATTTTGTTTTTACGAGCATCTGAATATGACCTCTGAAATGTCTAATAGCGAAGACTGTGGTGTTGTCTAGAGTTTTGTAAAGGCTTAGGATGCAGGTGGCCTAGTGGTAATAATTACCCATACCTCTTTGTATGATCTAGGCCAAAGTGTCACATGCCTTAGCCATTAGGTAATACACCATTTAAATGTTGTATATTATTATGAGTTAATATTATTATTCATACTGTAATACAATTATTATAAGTATCTCTATTTTGTACCAGTTTTTTTTACAAGTGTTAACTTCACCATTTGTATCTATGTATTTATGTATTGACAATTTATTTATGTGTAGTATTTTAATACAAATTTTGCGATATCATAATTTTGTTTAATCAAAAACAGTTTTGTTGTTAGTAAGCAACTTAAAAGACATAATTATCTGTTAGTAGATAGATTTATGTAATCTTGATTTTATCTTACAATTTTTCTATAAAATTAATAAAATATACTTATTTATTTATAAGGAATCACAAAAATACTAGAAAATCAAATAATTTTAATAATTATACGACCCATGTAATACACAATATTCATATGGAAGATCTAATACAGTATCTCATTTAGGATCAACTTCAACGGGCGGCCCCCGTTGAGGGTGGCATGGGAATGCACCTTCTCCAAAAAATGGGCTGGACTCCAGGCCGGGGCCTAGGCAAAGAGGGCACTGGAACCCTACAGCCGCTACTTTTGGAAGTCAAACTTGATACGAAGGGTCTCCAGGCGAAAGAAGAGGTCAGTAGCAGATATAGCAGAGGAGTAAGTTGTTTTTTTTATGTTTATTTTTTGTTTGGTTTTTGTGACATGGTTTGAAAGTAACCAATAAAAATTTGTGTTAATCATTTTCTATTTATTTGCGTAGAATATTTCCATTTTCCTAACACATATTTATGAAAATACAGTTACATACTTGTTTTCAAAATGTATTACAGTTATTTATTCATCCATTTTCCCACGTGTCCATTTTTTCACGTGTGTTTTTTTTTAAAATGTTTTAATACATAATAGATTTTGTCCCAACATTTCCTTCTCTGTTCTTAAAATAGCTTACATGTCACTGTACACGATCTTTTTCGACAAAAATCACATTAGTAACTTTTTTAGATGAAACCCCAGCGCGGTCGCGGCATGGGTAGGGGCAGTGGAGGCGGCGGCGGCGGTGGTGGCGGCGGTGGAGGCGGCGCGGGCGGGGTCACTCTAGTCGCGGGGGGCAAACACCCCGTGTCCCTTCTGGGTGAATACTGCTCAAAACAAAAACTGGGGCCACCCGAGTACAACCTGTGTTTTGAGTGCGGACCTGATCACAAGAAGAACTTCTTGTTCAAGGTAGGCCTAATTTGAATAATCACACATTTATGTAATATGCTGCCTAAATATAGGCTAGGTGTGTTTACCATTTTCGACCGCAGTGTCACTTCACACGAGGTGAGTTGTGGTCATACACCTATCCTGTCATACGTTTAAAATAACATAATAAAATCTTAAGGGGCTATTATGAAAAAGGAGATGCAGCCTAGCAAAAGACTATTTTATTTCTATGAGAGTTCAACATCGCATCGCATTATATAAATCGACTTATGTCGTATAATAAGTAGATTTTTATATAAACCCAATAAAATACTGTCTAAATATTAATATTATATTATATATTAGTGATTGTCACAATCAACCAAACACCAACCCCAACCAACCATCAACCAATATCCATACAATTTTTCATCCCTCATTCCACCCCCTTAATTCAGCCCTGTCGCAAAATCAGTTCTTAGCTGACGTCTCCTACTAAGGTATAGGTTAGGTTAGTTTACTTATCATTGTAAACAATTTTTCCAATGGGGCCAACCCTGACACCGTGGAAAAAAACATATTCTATAGCCAAAGTTATTCACAATGTGAGTAACTAAAATGAATCCTTTTCGGCTTTGTCGTTTTCAATCAGGAAGGTGTCTTCAAGTCTCGAGAGAATTGATCTTTTCTAGGCAGGTGTCCATCGCATCTCCCCTTTGTGTCAGGCTAGTTAGCGGTGAAACGCAAGCCAAATAAAAAAAAAGTACGCCTGTACAAAAGACGTACGAACTTAAAACATAAACTTTTAAAAAAACCATTAACGTCAAACAATTATGGTACCAGCACTCTTAATCATAGACGTTCGCGATTCTGATTGCGATAGCATGCCATTCCGCTCGTACCAACTTACTCGCGCCATGCGCTCTCCCGCTCGCGCGCGGTCGCAATCAGAATCACTAACGTCCATGATAAGGCCGCTGGCCATAATTGTATGGCTGCCTGGGTATCTCCTTAAACTACAACCAGACCCACCGGAGTACGGGCAGCACCATCCTCTTGGTTAACGGTGGTGACCATTCTGTGATCTCCAAGCCGCCTGCCAAGCGTGGGGATTATGGCTTTCGTCCAGCAGTGGACGCTTTATGGCTGACGACGAATTATGGTACCAGGTCCACCTCATGGGTTTTCCTTTCAAATAAAAATAACAATTCAATATCGGTCCACTGAGAAGGTGAACATTATATTAAAAAATACATACAGTCGAACATAGAAGCTCCTCCTTTTTTAAAGTCAGTTAAAAATCTCAGAGCTGTGGCTATTCCAAGGGCCAATGGACAAGATTCATTTGATTGGAGATTGTAGTACTCTTGAGGCAAAACATCTCTGCAAAAGATTTGTTTTTATTTTCAGGTGAAAGTTGCCGGTACGGAGTACCAGCCAGCAGTCGCGAGTCAGAATAAGAAGCAGGCCAAAGCCGACGCGGCCCAACTGGCGCTGCAGAAACTAGGAATATTGCCGTAATTGTGATTTACTACTTTAAATAAGACAACTCGTGTTAAGTTGTGGATTAAACGTTAATTCAAAGTTGGTTGTTTTATAGTAATACCTAAACCTAAACCTTTCGACCGCCATGGCATAATTACATCGCCGTGCCCAGAGCGCCTCACATGCGCGCCGCGAGAAAATTTTCTCGATTCTACAAAACAGGACAAGGCTACGAATCTGTATAAGTTTGTCTCGTTTTCGCACGACATAAAGACACGACAAAATTTTCTCGTGGTGCGCATATTAGCCCTGCTGTACGTCCACCAAAAAATTGCCATATTTTAATATTAATAATTAAATATTTTGTATTAGAAAAATGGATTCAAATACATCTATTTCGGCGGTAAGAAGGTAGTCGGGCATCAAATCACTGAAGAGAAAGATATTTATCTTCTGTGCATCAAACTTATATAGTTTATATCCTATTTGGTTTATGCAGAAAACTAATTTGACAGTTAGGAAAGAACAGGGCTGCTATTATTTTAAAAATCATAACATTCATTCTGCTAGAGGCCACAACACAACACAACCACAACACTGCAACAAAAACTCATCTCACTCTATTGCTGTTGAAAGGCTAAGGAAAGGATTATTATCACTTCTTATCTAATGGCACGTAGGATCCAAAGTTCAGAAGCATTACTCATTAAAAACAAACAAATATTTGATTCAAGACACTAAATTTATTCAATAACAATTACACAGCTAAAATTTAAATAATTATTCCACTTAGCCATTTTCCTCTATAGAAAATAATGATGTACTATGAAAACTGCTACTATTTAGCTCTGCTATAGCCAAACTTCGTGGTGATCAGCATTTTCCCCTATAAAGTCATCCATAAGCCATTATAATTGGTCACATCATAGTTTCTAGATACTAATCATTCTATTAATGGGCTCACCCTATTCCTGAATGGTTAAAGAGCAAGTCTGCCAAGTTTTATTTGGCACTGCACGAGGTTATTTACTTAAAAATAAGCTAGCGTTTATAAGTCTTGATGTTAGTTGCAGATGATAATTGCAGAGCATGATTACTTAAGAAGAAACTCATCAACTGTGAACAATACAATCTTTCCTATTGATTAAGCATTAGCAATTAAACTTTGAAGGCAATGCAGATGTTTGTGGTAGACCAATTAGTTGAGTGGTACCAGAACACCAGTACATACCTAAAACTAACATACTTGCACTCTATGCATTCAGGGTGAGCTGTCTTAAAGGATTCAACTATCTACAATGATTAATGACATTCTATGGGCTATGAACAACCTATTCTATACAATCACAGATCCTGTTCCGAAATCGATGCGAGACACTTTTATTCCTTCAAGGTTTCTTGCTGCTTGATCCTATAGTCTGACAGAGCTGCTTTGATGGCATCCTCCGCAAGCACTGTAATAAGATTTTGTTTGATGAAATTCTATTATTTACAATGAGTTCCTATGCCTAAACAAATTTTATGTAACAGACATTTTTACTGCACTGTACCTACATTACTGAAGATTCACTTGAAAAGTGTTGTACATCTTCCATAAGCTGTTAAAATACCAACCAAGGGCAGTTTATTTATTTATTTATTAAGAACACCAACATGATGTACGTCATTTCCCACATCTGATACATGGTATGTTAGTTTATAATGTGACTAGTGCAATCTCTAGGATAATCATCCTTGATTAGACTGCCTTATAACTCAGATGGTAGTATGTCTGCCTTGAGAGCTGTAGGGTGTGGGTTTGATTCCCACCCAGGACAAACATTTATGTGAAGAACACACACACATATATATTTGGTCAGTGTCTGTTTGTGTTGCATGTATTTTGAAAAGAAAGTATAATATAGTTATTATATTTCCCCCACCCAATTCAGTCAGATGATAACTAAACTTAAAATGATTCCTTTTATTTATGATATTTGTAATAATCCGAAATGCTACATTTGATGATAAAAAGGCACTCTACAAGTATCTCAGTATCTGCAACCGATACTTATGAAATACAATAGCTTTACTGTGTTTACTTAACAATATAGTAGGTATATAGCATCAAACAGTTAAGGCCACAATAATATAAGAATCTATATGAATCAACCTAGTTTTTTAATCAGTAAACTTGTTTACTTACTAGAGCAATGTAACTTGACTGGCGGCAGAGATAGCTCCTTAGCAATATCTGTGTTCTTTAGCTTCAGAGCTTCGTCGACAGTCTTGCCTTTTACCCATTCAGTAGCAAGAGAACTAGAAGCGATCGCAGAGCCACAGCCAAAGGTTTTGAACTTGGCATCGATGATCTTTCCGTCGTCATCAACTTTAATTTGGAGTTTCATTACGTCTCCACATGCCGGAGCTCCAACAAGCCCCGTGCCAACACTCTTGTCTTTCTTGTCGAGAGAACCGACATTGCGGGGGTTTTCGTAGTGATCGATTACCTACAATATTATAAAATTAGGTTATACTTAGATATAATATTATACTTACATGTTAGGTACTAAATAAGAAAATTAAAATAATTAACACTGATAAAATGATTGATGTTCAAGGTTACTGTTGAAATTACGTCGTTATGTGGTGAAATCAATATTACTTGGCACAGTGACACAACTTACGTTCGCATGATATCCAGCAGTCTGGACAATATTTGGGTTTTTAGTGGTTTTCAGGCAGATGCACCTACGCAAGCTTGAAACTACGAATGCCATCGTGCTGAAAAATTACTTTAATTTCCTTTTTCACTTGCAAAACACTATCTTTTCAAAAACAAAACAGGGTAACAAAGTACAAACAAATTGACAGATAGTTCAGACTTCACTATTTTCACATTGACATTGACAGTTCAAAGTTGTGGTCAAAAAGTAATGTTGCAAAACGTCGAGGGTATATTGGGGTCAATACGGACAAAATGTCCCAAATAACTTTTGTAAAAACTAAATACGAATGGGTCATAAAAGGCGAGATAGGCGTGAAAGGTGATATAAAGTGAATGCGCCGTTAACTCGTTCTTGATCAATCCAAGTCTGTACTAAAAGATAATATTACGTACGAATTTCAATGCTTAAATGAAATAAAATTTTTCATGTAAAATTACGAGTCCTCGGACACCGGTGGGTAATCGGTATCGCCAAAAATTATAATTTTTCTTCGTTTTTGAACAAGTGTTTCATTTATATACGATATTTTTGTGGTAAACATGCCAATCGCATTCCGAACCATTTCAAAGCTAATAGCACCAGTTATAACTAATTTTATTTGTGTCTCTCGAGCCCAACTTAGTACTATGTGAGTACCTATATTATATTGTATACCATAACATGTTTGTCTTATCATCTTACTTTTCCAAAAACACTCTTACGCAATGATCGGCCGCTTGCCGCTATGTGCACAGATATTTATTGTGTTTATCTTATTCTTTTTCATTGTAGTAAGGTTGGCAACATTATAAGTTCAGATTACGCCAAAAAAAACAAAAATAAATTGTAATCACAGCAAAAAAGCTATTAAAATCGTTTACATAACTTAGAATGAGAGAATAGGTAGGTATTTGATGACCTTATACCGTCATTTAGTAATGACACAAAATAAATAATAATACTACCTACGTAATAATGGTAATGATGATGAGAGTGCTATGAGTGATGGTTAAACCGTAACCGACCTCAAAAAAGAAGAATATTGTGTATCTCTCTTTGTATACAGAGTATGCAATAGGTATTATAATTTCAAGCAGGATTTGAACCTGCATACGGGTAATCTACCGGGTTTCCGTCCCGGCTGCTTCTATCATGATTACCATATTTTATGAATATCCAAGTGTGGAAAGACTAAATTTCATAAAAAATATGATGAAGAATATTGTTCTTTTGTACCATAAACACACTATATTATTCAGTTATAGTTATCCATGGATGTTCATTACTGTTCTATCATTATCTACTGGTTCTTAATTTATTAAAATAAGTGGTCAGCTGGTGGTGGTTGTTACCGCCGCTTATGAACACCTCTAATAAAAAGTCAAATGATAGTCAGTGTGTTGAATCTATTCACCATTACCTTGTTACCTGCAGTTGCATGCACTGCCTTACGGTGCATAGAACTACGCCAAAACTTCAAGAGCTCGTTTCACAGACTAATCACGGTACATGTCTCATAAATAATCACAGAACTGAAATATTAAACGTGTTCTCTCTCTCAGCAGCAGAAAAAACGAGACTAATTAAAAGTATCAAAGTACTTGCCTAATAATATCATACGCACATATTAAAACCCGGTCAAAATATCTGTGCTATCCGGCAAGGTCACTGGAATAGGACACCTCTTCTGCTTCGTCCAATAGCTCCTCGCGCTCGCCTAGTTTGTCACTAATTTATTAATTAAACAATAAATAATTAATTAAACAATTGCCGCTTTACCACTTTGTGCCGATAGCTGTAGAGACCCTGGGTTGTTGGGGCATTGAGGCTAAGGAGCTTAGGGAAGGGTAGCTTCAGGGAAATAATGCAAAGGCTCATAATTAAGACAGGTGACTCCCACTCCGGTTCGTTCCTGGTGCAGAGGACGGCCATTGCCCTTCAACGTGGGAACAAGGCGAGTGTGATGGGCACCTTTGCACCGGGAACGGTCAGGTGCCGGTTATTTGATTTTTAACTTTGACTATATTTAATGATTTAATTTATAAATATATATAACTGTACGTATCCATACCAAAGAAAGTTCAAGAAATATACTTAACTTATAAAACAATAATTAATTGAACAATTAATAATTAATTAATTAGTAATTTAATTAATAAATAATCATGTTAGTTTGTTAAAATTCTTAATTCAGATGTTCTATTATTAAAAATCAAAGATATTATATTATAAGGAAAAGCAGGGACACTCAACACAGGTTTTTTTGCTTAAAAAAATCCCTGGTCAATTGTTACTGTATATGTTTTGTATTTGTATGTTACTGAATAATTCTTTTTTATTATTGTTATTACATAAATATTTTGTTTTAGTTAGATCCCAGGTGCACAGATAATTTGACCGGGTGTAGCAACGAATATTTTTTTATAAATAAATAGAAGTGCAAATACTAGTACAAGTGGTACAAGCAGATCGTTATACTGAATTGTCTCTTATCTTAATATTCCAGCAAGATGGCTGAAAATCCCAACTACAAATCTGCAACGTCTATCCACGAGTTCACAGTGAAAAACATCAAAGGTGAAGATGTGAAGCTCGATGCATACAAA
The DNA here is from genome assembly GCA_905404285.2 of Erannis defoliaria. Classification (NCBI taxonomy): domain Eukaryota; kingdom Metazoa; phylum Arthropoda; class Insecta; order Lepidoptera; family Geometridae; genus Erannis; species Erannis defoliaria. The sequence continues at coordinate 4,640,259 of FR990078.1, forward strand.
GGTCACGCATGCATCATCGTAAATGTTGCTTCTCAGTGCGGCCTCACAGCTAATAATTACAAACAACTCAATGAGCTTTACGAACAATACGGAGAAAGCAAAGGTGAGGTTTTTAACGGGTAGTTAAGGGGAGGAACGAGAACGGGGACCAAACGATTTGTGTGACCAAACTCGTGACATAGCTCTAAGGATTTGCAAGATGAAGTGAAATAGGCAGGTCTATCAATCGAAGAACTGATAACTGATAAAAAAAAGTTCTTGAGTGACGACTGGCGACCATGAACGGCGACATTCTGAAAGTTGCGAGCAACTGGTACTTAGATATAAATGGCAGGTTATCGTACAGTGTGGTGGCGAAGGGGGAGACCTTTGTTCAGCAGTGGACGTCTCTCGGCTGATAATGATGATGATGAACAATATTTTAGCTAAACATAAAACTGTTTCAGGTCTTCGCATTTTAGCGTTTCCCTGTAACCAATTTGCTGGACAAGAACCCGGCAACTCTGAGGATATCGTTTGTTTTGCATCTGAACGTAAAGTGAAATTCGACTTATTTGAAAAAGTCGATGTCAATGGCGACACAGCCAGCCCACTATGGAAATTTTTAAAGGTGAGTATTTTGCACTATCGGTTGCATTTTGTTAAGTCAAGAAACTAAGTTCATTTGGTTAGTTAGTTATTTTTGGATTAGGTATGACTGTACAAAGGCCAAGGGGCGAGGTTATTTGTTTTGTGATTTTAGATAACTATCTATAATCACACCTCTGCAACATATCCGTCAAGATTCTTAGCGGTACCTGGGTAAAGGGTTGTAGGAGGATGAAAATTAAAGCTTTTATAGGCTTCATTAAAATATCGAGCTTTAAAATAATCGAATGGTGGCACCACACATCGCGGACCGAATAAAAAGTGACGCATCCATGTAGCCCTGGATACGTGCCTCCCTTTTTATTCGGCAAACATACGCGATGTGTGGTGCCAGGATAAGAAATTGTAATGTCAGCAGCGCGAGTACCGTTCTTGACGATCGTTATATTTGATATTTATATCGGTATAATTCGATAAAATTCGGTGTACCTATTCTCAAATTCGTCTAAGTAAATCTGCTATACCGACACGTCAAATTTAGCGACATAGACGGTACTCGCGCTGCAGGTCTTAAATAAAAATACAGCGTATTTCAAACTTGGAAGAGCTAGTTCATTTCAAATATCGACTTAGTTGGTACTATAACAATATAGGCAATTTATCTAACAGCATGTCTTATAGTATAAGAAACAAAAGACTGAATTAGTTACATTCCATTTTATATCAAAGACCGCTGAACGGAGAACTTTCTAGAAATAAATATAAAGCCAGTGTGGGAAAATATACACGTGATGGGTATCAACTTATATCAAGTAGTATTGATTGCAAGCAACCTTGGAATACTTCATTTATTGATGTGATAGCTTCGTGTTAGACATAGGTGGACATAGAAATTATTGATCCTATTCTGCCAAGTCTAATTAGTAGAAAGAGGTAGAATTAGGTGTTATGAGATTTTACTTACTTTTATTGAAATCTCAATAACATTACCCTTATTTTTAAGCAAAGATAAGTACCTAGGCAATAGCCAAATAAGGCCAGACAAACTTACTTAGAATAATCATCCATCATGAGCAGTCTGCCTAACGAATGATTATCTATAGTAAAGAAAAAAAAACCTTTTTTATGATTGACTCGTAAACATAACAATACAACTATCCAAGAGGAACGCAGCTAGCCTAATGGGCACGTTTGGGCGAGGGGCAAAGTTGACGTAATCTGTTTAGATTTAATAATATTTTGACCATTTATTTAAGAGATAAGTTTTATAATTTTATTCTTATAATTTGATTTAAAAAAAAAACCTAGCAAGATAATTAATTATCTTTTATCTATACTAATAGTAGTTGATATAAATCGTATTCGTTGATAGGCTACTTGCTTGACCACACATCACTTGATGTTAAGTGACAGTGTCGTCTAATAAGTAGTAAATCTTCCTAGCCTAGAATGGGAACTGGCTCTCAAGTGAGGCTGATGGAGGAGTGTTGTTAGATACTTGATGGCAGGTTTTTAAATGGAGGGTCGTAGCTAGCAGACTGAGTACTAAAAACCACCCCACTACAATGGTTTCCTATTATGATTTCCTTTACACGCACCTCAACCCTATTGTCAGGATTACAGTGTGTGATGCAAACCAGTGAGCTACGAGTATTATCATTAACGGTATCTTCGAGAGTGTTATTGGTAGCAATTTAGCTACCAAAATATTGTAAGCGCGGGTAGCGGGGGCGGCTAGTAATAAAAATAATTAAAAGATAACGGAAATAATTTACCGTCTCTGACTAATCATATTTATTCACCAAAATAATAATTAATTATTTTAATATTTCAGCACAAGCAAGGCGGCACCATTGGCAACTTTATCAAATGGAATTTCACTAAATTTATTGTCGATAAAAATGGCGTCCCAGTAGAACGTCATGGACCAAACACTGACCCTCTGGATCTCGTTAAGTCTCTTGAAAAATATTGGTAGACTAGATAACAACTTATAGCACGTAACATAATGTAACAACTCACAAACTTATTTTTCATTACATTTAACCACTATGCATTTGTTCTTGTAAGATTTTTTTACTACATATTATTTTTCGCACTAAGGTATATAGAAAACTGGTATAATAATATTATTGTCATATACATTAAAAACTCTAACTGTTGTTAATAATAAGTACTTAGATTTAAAAAGTCATTGTTTAAAAAAAAAGATCATGAAAATACTGGCTATTATTCAAAGTGTTATCCGCATAATGTTTCATCTTATTGATTTTACTATTGAGCGAAGGTTAATTACTTCCTAGAAAGTACTACTATGTTTTCTGTACTGAGGAAGAACCAGAATTTGTGAAATTGGAACAAACTTACTTGTTCATTAAAAACACGATTCACTGATGAATTATTAATTGTTACCTACCTACTCGTATAACTATAAAATTAAAAACATAAAACATAATCAAACTATCGCGTACATATTTGTGATAATTACAATTAAGATAAAAGTACAATGTCATAAGTTTTAATATAAGCAAAGAAATAAAGCAAATTATTGTACCTAAGTATTCGTTTTGTAAATTTCAAATACCTGTCTACCGTTTTTATATACTTACATACAGTATCACGAGACTTCATGTTCAGTCTACGAGATTCCTGATAATTGTTTGTTCATAATTATGCACATTTAGTTTTGAAATTTTATTTTCTTATCTTATGCAGTATAAAATAGTGTCAGTAAAACCAAAATACTTTGATTAAGTGAGAGAGAGCTAGATCCTCCACACCAAATTAGCACTACAAACAATAGGTAGGGGAAGTACGTACAAAGTGGCATATATGGGTAAAACGGCATACCAGCTGTATTGTTTTTATTGTGATATAGGCACAGCTAACGCACGCGCCTCAATTATCTTTGAGTGAGCTGTCAAATATTGTGATTGTAACCGCAGCATTTTTTTCTCAGTCAGTATGAACAGCGCTCGACCTTTACGAGTTTTTTTTTTGTTGTAAAAGGTTTTTATGTTTTGGTAAGTGATTTGCTTTGAAACCATATTGTAACAAATTATTTATATTGTATTTGCCACAAACGGGCCCCAACTCAGCATGATGCCGGTTGTGAACGACCGGCGCTGGCTGGCTACTACATATAATATAAGTACTTATTTACGAAAAAAAATGGTATATAAGTATTGTTATCAGCTATCTGGTTTCCCTAATACAAACTTTGCTTAGTATGGGGCTAGATGACGCTGTGTGTAAAATGTCCCCCAATTTTAAGGTTCTAGATTAAAAAAATAAGAAATTATGAAAACAATAGAAAACAGTATGCCGTTTTGTACGTACTTCCGTTACATTAGACGGGAAAAGATTATGGCTGAGCGCTCCGGACTCTTCGCGGTCTACTCTATCTCAAAAAGGATTAAGGCAGATTAAGGTAATATAATAAATTAAATTTGAATGTAAAAATGCAAATGTCATATAACACATAGGAAGCGACATATTGCGTGTTCTTCCTCGTGGTCAAATCCCGAAACCGATTTCGCCACTTTTGACCTTGTAGACGCAGATATGTGATACACCTACTATACAATGTACTACGATACCACTTGTTTAGTAACTAGGGCATGACTTAGACTTGACTGTGGCTAATTTCGCGTGACTTGACTAACTGTGATTCTATGAAATTGTATAGTTGACAAACTTGAAAATGCATCTTGACAATGGCAGAATGCACAAAGTGCGATGCCAAAAACAAGGAAGAGAAAAGTTGCGACAACAGTCGTATTGACATCGACAGCTAAAAGGTACGCTTAGAAACCAAGAAAAATAGAGAGGGCATGTGTCAGCACTGAGGAGGTCGACTTAATTGGTGTGTTCTAAATTCAAACACCAAAATAATTATTATAATTAAAAGTGGTCTAAATAAGCTGTTTAGAGGGGGAATGGTGTAATAATTTTATTTCAGCATTGTATGATTGTTTGTTCACTGGCGTCTCGATCGTCTGTGGTTTTTTATCAATGTTTGTAAGGAAAAATAGAGAAAATAAGACTTATTTTCCCCTATTATCTCTCATATACCTGACTCTAAAGAAATTAAACACCGATAAATAACGTGTTTCGTGTTTACTCGAGTCGTAGAGAGAGAAAAACACGAGTACAATCAACGCGTCCGTTCAACCTTCAACGATAGAAAGAGAAGCAATATGTTTTTTCGCCGTGGTCGGTTTCGGTTCTATGGTCATACATAGAGAAATTAAATATTATCGTCTGATACAAAACCATAGTAGCTTTAAACTTGTTTAATACGTCCATGTACAAAACTATCAACTTTAACAATCTAATATCTTTATAATCTAATCCAATCATTTCTATGTCCATATATTTTCTATTTCTATATAATATGTCCTTAATAATTTATTATCATAAGGCGGGTTTTTGAGCATAGGTATAGCCAGGCACGCTAGAAAGAAAGATAGTGAAGAAAAACAGAGCCTAAAAGTTTTGCAGATAAATGACCATTACCATAGCATGACCATTACATGAGCATCAAAAGACATAAATATGTGAAATGTGAACGTATAGCGTGAATAATTTTTCTTAGTTTCTGAACAAGTGTTCAGCATAGAGTAGGTAAGTAGGTACCTATTTTCATTTTTCATGCTAAACATGACAGCCGCATTGCGAAATGTTACAAAACTAGCGCCTGTTTTAACTAAACTTCATTATATACCCCGAATTCAACTAAGTACCATGTGAGTATAACAATTTATTATTAAATAGGTAGGCACAACATTTACTATTTCAGTCTGGTTTTTCTGATAGCTTTATTATATTTGCTGCACTATTCATGATGATTCAGATTTATTCAAAGACTTTGTTTATTTTTCCTGTTATATACGTAACATAACCTACCGCAATAGAGATGAGAAGATGGGTTTTTTTGTTTGTTTTCTATATTTCGATGTGTGACAACAATATTCTGTTGGTAGAGTTGTTGCTGTGTTGTTGTTGAATTAATCTGGTTAGAGCCACCATCGTATTTATGGAGATACTCAAATGTCTTCCAATCTCTGACTTTTAAATTATTGTTTTTTCTTTTTAACCGACTTCAATAAAATCTATGTTCGAGGTCTATATATAAATAAATAAATAAATATTGGGGGACATTTTACACACAGCGCCATCTAGCCCCATACTAAGCAAAGCTTCGTAAATACATACTTATAATCAGTTATAATACATACTACACCAAGACACAGAAAAAAACTAAGTATGTGTTATGTTTATAAAAAAAAATATTTTATTAATGTTCACTGTTTCTCCATCAAATTTTATTGTGGACCGATTTAAAAAAATCTTTTGTGAAAGGGTCTCTCCATCCATCTCCGTCCCATAATATAATTAGAATCATCGTTTTTTTAAGTTTAATATATATTTTTTTTATATTCTCGAATGATATAATTATCTTCGAATACCTATATTTTTTTAGCAATATGGCTGATAATCCCGACTATAAATCCGCTACGTCCATTCATGAGTTCTCTGTGAAGAACATAAAGGGTGAAGATGTAAAGCTTGATGTGTACAAAAATCACGCATGTCTCATCGTAAATGTTGCTTCTAAGTGCGGCCTCACAGCCAACAATTACAAGCAACTGAATGAACTGTTCGAGCAATACGGAGAGAGCAAAGGTCAGACTTTTATGGAAGATTTATTTTAAATTATTTAGAATGTAAAGATTAGTTGTGGTAGGTATAGTACACTCGGAGGAACTAGCTCTCTCGTATATAATCAAAGGTAGGTAGTACATGTTTCATACAATATTATGGAGCTATGTACATACTTCAAGATTATATTTCATGTCTAATTAATTGTTTTGTGGTTATACTATAGCTGCACTACACTCGGTCACTGAGAGAGTCAAGAAAAGAAATAAAGTAAAATAAAATAGGTACTTAGCCAGAAATTTATAAGGACGTGTAAATTGGTATATTATGGTTTGTTATGAATAAAGAATCTTAGGATTCTTAGGTAGTGGCGGATACAGAATGCAATCATTTGACGGCAGTCGGGTCATTCATGAGTGTATAAAAATACCGCCGCAGGAAAGTATTAAACATTGAAACAATACTACAAACAATACAACTGGTTGGCTCTTGTCTCGGCCCATCCGACCAAGCCCACAGCCGAACAAAAGACGCACATGCCGCGCAACGGTTGAGGGAGAGATTTGTAGCTATCGTTAATTAATTTGAGCAGAATATTTCATTTATAGCACATACATCCTAAATTCTTGATTAGTTATTAAGAATTAAAGCTTATGCCACACAAGAACCAAAGTTACCGACATAGCTCGCAAGGTTGGTAAGTTGAAGTGGCAATGGGCAGGCCACATCGCTCGAAGATCTGACAACCAATGGGGAAGAAAGATTCTTGAGTGGCGACCGCGAACCGGAAGACGCAGCGTAGGAAGGCCTCCCACTAGATGGACCGACGACATTGTAAAAGTCGCGGGCAACCTGTTGATGCAAACGGCAGGTTGTCGTACAGTGTGGCGGTCTAAGGAATTTAATAGCATAATTTATTTCCATCACAATTATTTACTTCGTGGAGAGTAGGTATCAAAGCTTAGACTTATTAACTAGATTGTTTCAGGTCTACGCATTTTAGCGTTTCCATGCAACCAGTTTGCCGGGGAAGAACCTGGTAACTCAGAAGATATTGTTTGTTTCGCATCCGAACGCAAAGTGAAATTTGACCTATTTGAAAAAGTCGATGTGAATGGCGACACAGCCAGCCCGCTGTGGAAATTCTTGAAGGTGAATATTTTTTACTCTTAAACCGTAATTTTTTTTTTTCTATAATGTGCCACATTTTTTATGTTATGTTAACATATAAGGTCATTCATTCAATAGGTACTCGTGTTGTCATTGTCAGTACCGGAAAGAGCTATATTATAATACTAAAAAAACTACGTAGCTAAGTATAATATTTTTTTATGAATGCATTGAACCCCGAAGTACCTATTCACGCGTGCTTAGCTTTTATTCATGAGCCACACAAACTGCACTAAATTTAGAGGTACTTTCTAATATAATAAAATATACTAAGTTAATATCAAAGGCTTGACCCCAATCGAATCCTCTATGCCGGGGATGCCACGGAGTGCACAGAGGATCAGAGAGACAAAAAAATGACACTATCACCCATGGCTATACTGAACTGACATCTAGCCGGCAAACGTATGTCCGACCGGGACCAGTAGAAACTGGGGAACTACAGAATAACGTCAGGATAATAATGTTTATTCTGTAACTTCTGTGTTATTAGTAAAGAATTTACAATAAACATGAATCATGGGAAGCCCAACTCTGAAGACTGATCAGGATAAATCTTTGAGGATAAATATGAGGCACTTTATAAGGAAACTTGAATAATGTATAGTACACTGCCACTTTCAGCGACAACGACTACCAATCAATGAATTAAGAATAAAACATAAGTACTTGGTACGCATAGATCTAGTAAAAAATATATCTAAGTTCGTCTACATAAATGAACTACATGAATGATCTGTGTTCGATATTGAAAGGTGATTTTTCCAGTGATATTGATCGGCGCAAAGAGATTTTCATTCAAGGTGAATAGCGCATTTTACGCACCAGACAGAGTTTCGAACTATAGAATTTCAACGTTTTGTATGGCTATGAATTGTCAAGGCGAGCATGATGAATCATCATGCATTGATGATTATAAGCAGCGAGCCACTGAATGGGTTATCTCGTCACCATACATGTGATATTCTAAAGAGATACCACACACAACAACCAAAGAAAGTTAACATAACATTTACAAAATCTCATCAATCAATATATTTCTAGTCTTGACTCTAGATTTTTGATATAGTAGTCAAAAAGACGAAAACATTATTAATAGTTTTGTAAAAATTAATCCAGAACCAAGAACCACCAGAAGCAGCAGCTTCCTCTCAGTTAACGGAGCATTCTGCGATCCCCAAGTGCCACGTGTGGCAGTTATGGCAGCACCTTCTAGTGGTCCTAGTCCTAATTTATGGGGGCCTTTGTCCAGCAGTGGACGTCTTCTGGCTGATAACGATAACGAAGAATTAATTAGTAGTGTTTTAGCTAAATACTTACCACAAATATAATTTAGGACAACGCCTAGACTAGACACCTGTTTAGCTAGACAGTGTCTAAAAGTTAAATATCGTGGTATTAAATTTTCGTTTGTTACTGACTAAATACCTATGTATTGTATTGTATTTAGCCTGTTGAATCCTACTGCAGCTGGGCAAAGACCTCCCCTGACTTTTCCAGTTTTGGCGATTTTGTACTATAGTATCCCAATATTCATCGAAAAAAAAAATTTACTTATACTTACTTATTATTAAAAAAAAACATAATTATAATGCAATGAATTCTATGTATGTAATTTTTTTTCTTTTGTTTGACATTTCAGCACAAGCAAGGCGGCACCATGGGCAACTTTATCAAATGGAATTTCACTAAATTTATTATAGACAAAAGTGGCGTTCCAGTAGAACGTCATGGACCAAATACTGACCCCATGGATCTCGTTAAATCTCTTGAAAAATATTGGTAGGAAATAAACTTGATTATTGAGGCTTTGATTATAGACAGGTATATAATCAACGTGTGAAGGTTTTGAACCCAAAAGATATTTATGCCAACAGACTGTACGTATTACTAAGCCTAACTGATTACAATTGGTCTGTTCTACTTCTAAGCGATGTATTTTATAAACCTCTTAGGGATTTTTTAAGCATTTTATTAGTATGTATGTGCTATAATAGTCATTTGATTAACTATCATTTGAAATAATAATTAAATTAAGATTAAAATGTAAGCAAGGGACGAAATACAGCATAACCGTTGTTTTATTTTGCCATTTTTGAAGCATAGTTTTTATCGCCTATATCGCATAGTTTTTATCTCATGAGCATGCGTCATACACACAGAATTTAATTGTATGGTTTAAGATTTATTTTATCGACGAATATTACATTCAGTTAATGAGAAAATACAGGATATTCTTACTTCAAGATTCTTAAAAGTAACACAATGATGATAGTAAAGTTTATAAAGTAAGTGTATTATGATTTCAAGTATTTTATTTTTAAGTTTTGGAACAAGTTAAAAGCAAGCATTACCGGACAAAAAAAGGACTTAGTTATTAATATTAAACTAGGTATGGTACAAACTAGCGTTATCATAACCAATAATAATAGCGTAGATAATAATAGCGTATTCTACGCTATTATTATTGGTTAACTTATAATTAAGTGTTTATTAATAACGATGTTTATAAATACCTAACACTATTATGTACGTAACCCTATGTTAAACTTAAATTTATTTCAACCCACTTTTAACCTTCCTTATTCCGGTCGTTTCATAACATGTTTCATTCACGTTTAGCTGGCATGGTGCCAGCCAAATTTTGACATTATCATCATCATCATTAACAACTTAGCTAGCCCACTGCAGAACAGTACATTTATCTATGAAATTTAAATTAGAAATTGATCTCTCGCACTTCACCTCCCTTCGCTGAGCAAGGTGGCTTCTTGGATGGTAAGGGGTATTTTCGCGAAAAATTGCACACGTGACGATTAGGAGTTTTATTTTCCAAATTTGTACCAAACTCTCGTGACGATGCGGACGTGACGTTTTAGATACTAGGCAACAATTTCTTAGTTTTCAACTGTTTTGAGTAGATTTATCGTAGTTCATTTGGTTACATCAGATTGACAAAATAAACAATAACATACATGTAACATATATTATACGAAAAACACTTATATTTGCGTAAAAACTCGTCACTATGGTGGAAAAATATTTCTGACAACACCAAATGCAAAATTTGTCGTCACGAGTTTTGGCATTATAACAGCAAGTTGGCAGATTCTTTAAACAAATAATGTTGGAAGGTTAAAATAAGTAATTACCAATATTTTGAGCAGCAGATTGAAAATTATAATAAAATAGAGAATAACTGTCGTTACTATGAAGGATTTTCCACCAAGTGCCAAAACGTGGGACATTGATTATTCAACATTTTTCGAAAAATACCTATTTAAAAATATAATTTCAAGATAATAGGCTAAAAAAAAAGTAATGATGAAGTTAAAATGTTTCATTTTGAATTAAAAATTATAAATTATGGCATATACAAGTTGCTGAAATAGCAAATGTCAATCTAGACAATTTATTGAAATAAATTTCGTTTATTTGCTGCATTTCTACTAGAAAAACAATTTAGTTATCTTCGTAAACAACCAATATTATGTGCAAAAAACCATATAAAATATTAATTACGTTACATTAAAGTTAGAGGACATCGATTTTTACCTGTGTGCAATATTTCGCGAAGATACCCTAAAACCAAGTATCGGACCGTATAGCAGCCTCTTAACCGGAAGCGAATAATAAAAATCGAGTTTTAACTTTAATCGATGATAAAAACCGTTAAGTCACGACTTCCGATTGAGAGAAAAGCACAGCAAAATAGAATAGGAAGCTTTGCCAACATACGAACAAACAACAAACACTTTTATCTTTCTCGCTCTTTCTTCTGACGCGACGAACAGAGACAGTAACAGCGACAATGGAGCTATTTTTAGCCAATCACAAGACGCATTTTGAATTTATTCGAGCGTCGTCGTTGGCGTTTGGCTTCGTTTTGTTGCATTTTCCTTCCTTCATTCAAGTTCGTTTACGTTACGTTGTTTTGATTCCGTTTGAACAGAAATTATACGAAAACAAGCAAACAATATTATCTGACGCCTATATTAAATATTGAATTTGTTTGCAGTAATACGAGTAGGGATCCTTTATACTCTGAATAAAACAACGCGTGTGGTTGTGATAATTTTAGAAGTTGACAAAAAGTGCGATTCAACTTGAATTTTACTAGGTCCTGGAATATTGTACAGCATGTCTACAGTGTCTACAAGAAGCGGTCGAATACGATCGAGCGACGTAACAACAAACCCACCTTCACGTCGACCTTCTCGCTCGCCTGCCCGGGTCCGAAAAACTTCACCAGCAACACCGGCTAGGAAAAGCCCGCCCGCTCGCCAATCTGGGCGCAAATCTCCTGCACGAAAATCTCCTGCTCGTAAAACCTTGTCTCCGAGTCGCAAAACACCGTCTAAATACCCTGCACGCAAGTCACCAGCCAGAACTAAAGAGGCTGTTGAGCCAGTCGCTCCCGAGGCCCCGAAATCACCTGCAAAGCGTCCTGGCATTAAATCTGAAGTGGCCGTCAGACTTGAAAAAGTAGACGCTTTCCGCAGCACCCGTGCCAAACGCATAGAATATTCCGTGAAGGACATAACATCCACTCATAGCGAGTTTGCTCTCGAATCGTTGAATGGCATAGAACCTATACAAGAAATTTATGGTTTGAGGCATAGGAAGTCTGTGGAAGAAATTACGCCTCGTAGATCCAGCAGACTTCGAGAACTCATTGACACTGTCCCTGAGCTCGATATAAGAGGAGGTCCAGAGCCCGATATAAGACGGAGTGTCAGTAAGTCCCAAAGTCTAAGTAAATCTATCAGCAAATCTGTAAGCAAGTCAATAGATGCATATTCTGATGAAGATGATTCTGCTGATGAATTTGTGCGTGAAAAATCAAAATCGATAACCAGAAAACTGTCTACACCCCTGAGAAACAGCTTTAATAACATGCACCAGATTGCAAGCCGGTACGAGTTTGGTGGTCGTGTTGGTAGTGCCGCCTTCATGATCCTGATACCCCTGACTGTTGTATCCATTCTAACATCATGTATGAAGTCATGCTCTTTTAACACACTGATCAATTTCTCTCCATTTAAATCTTTGGGGTTGTGGTTTAGTATTCCATCCACTATTATTGTAGCCACACAAGTTATTTTACAAGCTATCTTTGCTATTTTACCTATTCTTGGTCACTGGGCTGATCGTATGGATGGTACTGAGAGAAAGCAGTGTTTCAATGGACTATTTGCTGCTATTATAACTGCAAGCATCCTCTATGGTTTGGATTTCTCAAAAATTATTAACACGGATGCTATGCTCAATGACTACTTAAGGCTCGCTACAGGGTCATATATTTTTGCTTTCCTGCTAAGCATCGGATTATATATAAAGAGTCGAAAATCTAAGAATGACTTAAACCTGTTTGGGAATACAGGATATCTCTTGTATGATTTCTTCATGGGACGAGAGATTCATCCCCACATTGGCAAACTTGATGTTAAGATTTGGCTATCGCGAATTTGCAATGTCAACACAGTAAGTACAAGACAAACATTAAATTTGTTTAACCTTAGCGCTTCTATGTTTTACAAATTGTTACTTCATTATTTAAATACTGTATTGTCAGTCTTATATACTATGTACAGTACAGTAATGTACCTACCTATATTTACCTTATGTAAAGGAACCAAAATTACCAAAAGGAAGCTACAGAACCGGAGATAGTGATGCTGTCTCGCTTCCTCATGCGCGAGGCTGATATTGCACTGTGCTATTCGTACGTGCCGATCACGAGCACAACCGCGGCGAATAGAGAAATAAAGATCACGACGACAGCGAATAAAAAGAAAAGCGTGTATACCATTCCCATGCTACAATATTTTCATATTTTTTTAATGTAATATTCCTCCTTTAACAGCCTTGGCACAATCAGCCATAGAACGCCCACTGCTGGACGAAGGCAGCCCCCTTAAAATAGGGGCATTGCCATAATCCCCATGCTTGGCAGGCGGCTTGGTGATCCAAGAATGCTCACCACAAGAGGACATTGCTGCTCGTCCTCCAGTGGGTCTAGTTGCAGTTTAAGGACATACCCATGTCCATCATCCAGGAATGTAAATGAGCAAGGTCACAATTCTGGCCCTGCTACTGTTATGGGCAGGCGTGACGCTTACCGCCAGGCGACCGCCTCGCTCGTCTATGATTAGTTAACCACCAGTAATTACTGTAAGCATTTTTGTCAATTCCCAAAATTTTTCCGTTTCAGTTAATCCTTTCATTGCTGATCTTCTCTAAAGGAATAAAACTCGATCTGAAGGAAAATGAGAATCTCAACATCACAAACTACAAAGAGCTCCAGAACAAAATATCTCTACAACCAACGATCATGCTATTCTCCATACTCCAAGTAACTTACATACTGAGTTACCTTATCAAGGAATACAGAATGGCTTCGACTTTCTACTGGAATTCTGAAGGGGTAGGGTACTTGCAGACCGTTTCAAGTGCACTATATCCATTCTACTTCACTACAATATCTAAATATGTGGCAGATACTAACATGATGTTATCCACTCTAACATTAGTTTTTGCTTTTGGGCTATTTGCACTGGGACTGATCATCATGCAAGCCAGTAACTATGTCAAGTACGAGTTCAGGAAAAATCCCTTGCAGTCCAGCTTGGCAAGTAAGTAGCTTAACAGTTTTATAGTCAACCACACAACAGTCTTTCTCTGTGTTATAAAACAGGCCCTCTGATTAGTTGGATTATAGCTATTGAATTGAGATATTATAGATTGCCGACAAGACAATCTATATTATCTATACTAAAGACTTCTCAAGACTTCTTCAGAAACTGAGTCACTTGTGTGTAGTTGCTTATACTCTTATAACTGCATAATTAAAACTCTGAGCTTGTAAAATCCTGTTAGATTTGTTTATATCAGATGCTTTCAGCCAATCTTCAGTTTAACAAATTATAACTCTCAAAAAAAACGCTTACAACCAGGTGAAAGTCTTGCTTGTCTCGTCACTTGAACGTATAAGAAAAAAATACTTGATATTTATTAATTTACTGTGTCTTAAACAAAAAAGAAAGCATTAGTATGCCACCACCAATGCTGCAGAAGCTTAGAAAAGAGTTTGGATATTTACTTTTATATATTATTTGGGTGTCTTCAACTTGTGAGTGAATCTTTCTTTTTCTAAGCAAGTATACTCCATCATAGCTACATTGCTTAACAGCAGGCAAGATATTAGTCAAAAATAAGATTAATAAAAAAAGTGGAAATTAAATCCACCCGGTTTGGTTTATTGGTCACCACTAATGCTATACCTCACCCATTCAATAAAAAAAAAGGTTCATCACACTGGCTTTATTTAATGTTTTGTACTCCATATCACAGTACAGTATGCTTGGTATCTTATGTTCTTTTTCTTCGTTGAATCGACGATCCTTGGTATTGGTGAGTTAGATTGACTTCGCCCAGGACATAGCTATAGAGACCCTGCAAGGAGTGGGCTTGTGTAGATAGTTTGTGGTAGAGGTAGGTGATTGTTTGGGGCAAAGAGGACATGAGAGTGGGCAAGGGTGCCCAGACAATGTCGCACCTACTCCATACTGTCCGTATACTCCGCAGTTGTAGTGTGTTCCAGTGCTGCCAGCAGTGTAGGGCCTGAAGTCGCCATTTTTCACAGCATAAGTAGCCTAAACTAGCCGACTTTCAGCATTTACCAAAAGTAGCCTAAATGAAACTGCCTAAAAGCCAAAACATCGGTATACATTTAAAAAAACATGTGATATCAGCTCATTTATTTGTAGCCTTACTTAAAAATACGAATAAATGGCTTGTCCCTAAAGTCGCCTTTCAGATTTTTTCATCGCCGATTCTCTTCCTGAGTAGGCTACGTTGACCAATGACCATACTGGTGTGTTCTCTCGTTGTACGTGTATCCCCGCTTGGCCAGGTTGCTCCTGCAGCGGCTTACTTGGGTCCGGAGTCGGTTGAGACCGGCCGGAAACCATAAGAAAAACCGGACGGTGACGCCCGAAGGCGCTCCGTGCATACATTTTGTACTAGGTCCCGAACACCGTAAGAAATTACTCGTGACGCCCGTCTCGCTCGCACCAGTTAATAGGCTAGATGACTGGTTTATTTTTATTGTCCTATTCAAATGTGGCCCATAAATATAGCTGATTAATGAAAAGAAAATCAAAATCTGATCAAAAATAAGCAACTTATAAGCATTTTAATATCATGCTAGACAGAGAGGCAAATCGTGACATCACTTCTCTGTACGCCATATAAATTATATTCTGACAAGTAAGGCGTGACGTTATTGTCTCTAACAAAAACATTAAACGCTCACATATCAGAACATTATTAACTGATTTAAATTATTTTTTCAATAAGCATACTATATTTACTTAAACTCTTCATTTAAGCTATTGGTTTCAACGATATAAACATCAGTCATCTACCCTATTGTGCACGGTCGGTCCGGCGCCAGTCAAGTGCCGGGCCGGAACAGTGTGTGTGCGGCCTCTCTAAATGACTTCAACGTTGGCCACGGGAGGTCGCCGCCTGCTGGGAGTTGTTGCTTTTATGAATTCGAGTGGTGGCAATTATTATTTGATGTAGATATAGTATGTAAAAGAAAACTTTTTAACGCTGCATAAAACCTAGGATTAATAACATTGAAAGGCAGACAAATTACATATATTATTTCTTGCCAGCTTATGAAGAGGTGTAGCAAAACGCGTCCAGTCTTCTTAGTCTTCAGTATACCCTATAATAATGTAGAATTAAAATAATGTAATTCCTAACAACAAAATTCTAGGTCGTCTATTTTTAGAGAAAACACCCAACATGAAAACTATATTTAATTTGATCAGTCTCATTTGCATCGCGCACCGCAAACAGATGTCGGTAATTGTCTTTTATTTCAAGATATCTTACCCCCCATATTGGCAAAAGCTTTATAATTTTATCTGGGATCACGGCGCGGCAATGCCACCGCTAAGTTGACAGGGGGGTGTCACTCCGCAGTTTAGGTATGTTCGGCCGGAGCTCCGTCCGGGTGGACGATGCAAGGCAGAAGTCAGTCGCCGCCCGCACGCTAGCCTCGTCGCACGTAACTAAGCATACGTGATAGAAAGAGAGCGGTGAATATAGCGAGCGGTATCCAGCGCTGTGCGAGTTGAATTGCCTAGTAGATAGAGTCCTTATTTATTTCAATTCCTTTGCGGAGATAACTTTCTGTACAGAGTACTATTATTTATTCTGTGCCTTGAGTTGAGCATAGTATTAACACTTACAGAATTGGAGCAAGAAAAATAATAATATAATACTAAAAAAAAACAACTGACTTCAACTTCGATTACCTGGATGACGTCTTCAGTTTCCTAGTTATTTTGATTTAAAAACCAAACTACTGAACCGATTTCGATAAAATTTATATGGGACCACCTCGGAAGTATGACCTACCAAACAAAAAATAATCATCAAAATCAATTCATAATAGGCTAGATGACTGGTTTTTTTATTGTCCATTCAAATGTGGCCCATAAATATAGCTGATTAATGAAAAGAAAATGAAAATCTGATCAAAAATAAGCAACTTATAAGCATTTTAATATCATGCTAGACAGAGAGGCGATACAGCAAATCATGACGTCACTTCTCTGTACGCCATATAAATTCTATTCTGTTTTTTTGGCGGGAACACGGAAAAATCATGTCGTTGCATTCTATTATTTTCTTAACCTTGGGTATTTTTGCGAATTAATGATTAAAAATGGTGGTGTTTTATTCATTGAGTGTTGAATTACATGCACGAGTGTGGGCAAGTGATATAATGTGGTGAAACATGTCTTTTTGTGTTGTTTTCAAAACTCCGTAGAAGCTCATAGTAAAGTCGCCACAACTTTACTAGGGCATGACTTGGACTCGACTATGACTAATTTCGTGTGACTGACTGTGATATCATGACATATTTGACTTGATTTTCATATAAATACTTGAAAAAATCATAAACTTGACACTGGCAGAATGCACAACGTGCGATGCCAAGAACTAAGAAAAAAAAAAAAAAACTATCCTGACAAGTAAGGCGTGACGTCAATTTTTGTTTTGTGGGAAAGGTGAAAGTAAAATCGAAAAGCTATAACCACAA
This sequence comes from Erannis defoliaria, assembly GCA_905404285.2. Classification (NCBI taxonomy): domain Eukaryota; kingdom Metazoa; phylum Arthropoda; class Insecta; order Lepidoptera; family Geometridae; genus Erannis; species Erannis defoliaria. The sequence continues at coordinate 4,657,804 of FR990078.1, forward strand.
ACAGGACTCTGAAGACCAAAATACCACACATTGATGCACCGGACAATCTTCAGAAGTCTATGTCTACTTAACCCTATACTAGACATTGGCAAAATTGCGGCAATACCGCAGAAGCCACGAAGAAAATTGAAGATGAAGACAGAGTTGTCTCTAACACAAACTTTAAACGCTCATATATCAGAACATTATTAACCGTTTTTTTTTCAATAAACATACTATATTTACTTAAATTCTTCATCAAAGCTATTATTGGTTTCAACGATATAAACATCAGTCATCTACCCTATTAGCGGAGTAATCGCGTAACATACATACATACAAAAAACAGGCAGTCGAATTGAGAACCTTTTTTTTGGAATTCGGTTGAATAATACATTTCCGCCTTTGGCATACCGATATCCGTTGTCCGCCTGGGGAAGTACCACACCTTTGCCAGTTATTCAATCGCCAAGCAATAGTGTGCAAGCATTACTGTGTCGAAACACAGTCAAACCGAAGTTTGAAGGGCAATCTTACCAGAGAAATTACTGGGTATGAAGAGATTTGACATCTAATATCTCAGGTTGACGAGCGCAGTACAGTGTGGCGCAGGATTGTATTCGCAAGTTATAATTCTCGCACTGCTACTGTTATGGGCAGGCGTGACGCTTACCAGCAGGCACATCTAGTCACTCGCTTCCATGAAAAAAAACTACCTATCATCACTACGCCTGGCAACGTACTTAACCACTATAACTTTGTATTGGTGTATAGGGTTGTATTTAGCCTGTTGGATCCCACTGCTGGGCAAAGGCCTCTCCCCGACTTTTCCAGTTTTGGCGATTTTGTGCTCTATTATCCCAGTTTTTGACAAACTACAACTTTACGTTACGTTTACTTACTATAACTTTACGTTACGTTTACGTACTAAAACTTTACGTTACGTTTACGTACTATAACTTTGCGTTACGTTTACGTACTATAACTTTACGTTACGTTTACGTACTATAACTTTACGTTACGTTTACGTACTATAACTTTACGTTGCGTTTACGTACTATAACTTTATGTTACGTTTACGTACTATAACTTTACGTTACGTTTACGTACTATAACTGTACGTTTCTTTAATTCCAGAGCTAGAATCAATGCCGACGTTCCACGGGAACAAGCTGCTCATCTCGGGGCTATGGGGCGCTCTCCGTCATCCGAACTACGCTGGTGATATCCTTATCCACATCGCTTTATCTATTCCGGGTGTTTTGTCCGGCGAAGTGATCGCCGCGACGCCGGCTTTGATTACGATCTTTGTATTGTTGCACCGAGCTTGGCGAGACCACGCTCGGTGTAAGAGGCGCTACGGCGCGGCCTGGCAAAGATACTGTACGAAAGTGCCATCACTTATCATACCCAAGGTACTGTAATTTAGAATACGCTGATAAGCATTATTTTTGCTTATTTTCTTCGAAAATCTCGAGAAATAACAACATAACATTAACATAACATTACAACAGATTTTATACAATTGGTGGTATGTTTTGTAATTTTCAGTATTAGCACAGAAAATCTAATAGTACGACGTATTTTACAGAAGATTAACTTTTACAGAAAACGCCGAAACATATTTGAACCACAATATGCATATAACTACAATCATGCCATATTTCGTGTAAGATAATTTGTAATCTATTTGTGTGGCACAGTGTGTCGATATTCTACTGTAGTGCCGAGGAGCGGGCGCAGCCGGCGAGCACAGCGTAACATGAACGAGCAAACCGAGCAGCTACGGTGGAAAATCGACTGTGTCTAATACGAATAAAGTGCTAATTCGCTTGCACTGAATATGACATTGTTGTAGACATACGTATATCTAAATCTAGACCACAGAGCTAAAATGTATATACTATAAAAGGTCTAGACGCGTTTTCTGTACCTATGTAGTACTTTAATGTTAACTGTGCTGTTAATTACGAACAGTACCTACCATCTTTTATCACACTCTAGGTATGAAAATATGCCAAAAGCGATTTTATACAAAATAGAAAAAACGTGCTTCTGCATTTCTTACCTACAGCAATACATTTTGTAACATTAGAGGTTCACTGTTAATTATTATGCAGAGTCCACATCTAGTATCATAGTCTCTTATTATATACCTAAGGTATTGTAAATTACAATACGCTAAAATTTTAGTTTTATTCGTAAAACATCTCTAGAAAAAGTATGCTATTGCATTTACGGCATTAAATTTGGTACAATTAGAACTATGACATTTATCATCTCAATATGAAGAGTACCTACTTTTATGATACCTAAACCCAAGGCACCGTAGATGAAAATTCGCTAGAAGCATTACCTTGCTTTTTTCTCTAAACATTTTAAGTGGAGATCAAAATCGTGCTATTATCATACCTACAGCAATACATTTCGTACAATTTAAGGTAAGGTAAGGGGAGGTTGTTGAGGTGTATTTTTACCCTGTTAATGATTATGAACAGAGTATATTATAACTATTGCTAATATTGTAATATTGTTTTTAAATTTATCGAAATTTCGGTACATCTTGAAAGATAGGCTTAAGTTGTGCTCAATACAACCAAAAATACATAGCTATGTTAAATTCTAAGCCATCTAACAGTAATTTGAGGGCCGTTGAATCTCAACTGCCTGTTGAATTAAAATACGTAGATACATAAAAAAAATACAAATATAAATGAAATAGGTATATTTAATTATGAATCGGTCAAGAAGTCACTATGACAACGCCAACTTTTGTGGTCCATTCTCGTATTTTACACGACTTTAGAGAAGTAATTATATATAATTTTTGTATATTGAAATTATGCATTGAAATGCTCATCACAATTTTCTATATTATTAAATATTTTTGATGATAAGTGTATTAGGTTTAGGTAATTTTATTTTAGTACATATTAATTTTGAGATTGACTCTCCTTGTTTGCCATATCATGCTTTATTTCTAGCTCTCTATTAGTAGTTAGATCTGAAGTAGTAACTGCAAATTGTCTGCGAAGTTAAAAGACTTATTAGGGTTTAAAGATAATAATATATTTTTATCTTTTGTAACATAATTAAATAAATACAAACCTCAGAAATTAATTTGATTAGAAAATCTTTTATATTTAGGACCTATTTTGTTATTTTTACACTTTTATGACAAATTAGATAAGTATGTATCTGCCTCTAAATTTAAACTAACTTTTAGGTACTATACACGTCTAGTAAGGTATAACTTAAACGTGCCTATATCTGGCTTATAAAGCCATTTTTTTATCAACTTTGAAATTGTTCATTGGTTGGGTCTGTGCCATAATTTATAGGCATAAACCTCACAACAATAGATATAATAATTCACAACTGATAAAAGTTGTATCCTTTTTCTTTAAATCTATTAATGATATTCACGATTACGATTTAGCCAATGTATGAATTTTAATGATTCCTGGACTCGACAGAGATTATTTGGTAAAGATGACATTTGTTGAATTAATTTATACAGATGTAACTACTGAGCACTCAATAGTTCTAAATAGACTTGCCTTAGAATAGTAATTTTTTACACTATCTGAATCTAATGACGCATACCATAATTCATAGAGGTAGGAACTTCTATGCCATAATTATTACCTATACTCGGATTCTTAATTAAACGGACTAAACTGACATTTCGAGTGTTGCTACTTTTTGGCAAAATTTAAATAGTGCTGGGCTAAAAATATTAAGTTTATTAACATATGTTAAGAAACTTAATATTTTTATTAACTTATGAAGTTATGTTAACAAACTTAATAATTTCACACTAATGATCTACTTCGATATATTTATATTAATCTTTGTAGAAGGTGTAGTTCCTTACTTATGTACGATTTCAATCTTTCCAAGGTTATAAATCATCAAAATAATGTTACTTTCCCTGTAGCTATTTACAGAACAATTTTTTAATACAATATGTTTCTCCTTTTCTTCCTGCACTTCCACTGGCAGCACTTTAAATGTTTGCCGGCACTTAATAATTCTTTTGAACGATATTAACGATATAACGATAGTATATTTAACAATATCCATCACTACGGTTTAGCAAGCAGCAATATTATGAAAAGTGACATTTCAATCTGTCAGTTTAGTCCGTTTGATTATGAATACGAGTATAGATATACTGTAGTTATGTAATGTAAACATCTCAAGTTATTGTTTGAAATGATAGTATTTACCTAATTATGCAATAAAAATTAAATAGTATTGATAAATAAAGGTTTGACATTTTGAAATATTACTTTATTTAAAAAGTTTTTTATTTGAATATCTAGAGAAACCTCAGCGGCTGTCAGATCGCTAGACGTAATGAGGGCAAAATAAACAATGCAAAAAAGAGTAGGAATTATTAGGGACGCTACAATGGGAAGTTTTCTAACAAGCAATAAAAAAAAATGTTCATAAAAATGCGTTAGAAGGCGTTGGCGTGACATGGTTCTGATTAGTACACTACCTAGTCTGTGGTTCTGAAGGTTTTGAATTAATGAAGCAAAGTCAAAAGGTCAATAAATAAAAATTGCTTATTTCATTTACATCAGTTCTGTCATGCTTTTTGTGGTTATTATTTGTGTAACAAAGTACTTGCCTATGGTATTTCCTATGCTTTTGTTCTTCCGCAACATAAATTGAAGCAGTCAATAAACAAATTGGAAAAAAGAGAAACACGCCTCGTCAGCGCCATCTATCTTTGGCTATAGAACTACGTTCCGTCAGCTGTCAGTAAACCTCCCATTGCAAATAGTTCAAAATTCTAGCAACTCTGTAATTAGTCTGAGGAAGATGAATTATAGACTTCGACTACTACAGTATTAGAATGACAATTTTAATTATTTCAGTGAGTACATGAACCTATAAAAAAAGTCGGACGGAACTCCCGCAAAGACAACACTGTGTCACCGTAATGGCGGCGGCTATCTATGTTCGAATGAATTTAGGGTTGCCATAATTCCCAAAAAAATAACCTTGTATTATCTAGACAAATACAGGTCGGCAGACAAGTTTATTGAAACTAGATTTTGGCCGCAATTTCGTCCACTTGAACTACAATAAGGCAACCATTTTAAATTACCTCAAAGTATGGAAGGTCTAAATAAAAATACTATCAAGGTCAAGCTGTATCTCCGGTTCTACCCATCGGAATTAGACACACATGGCTTAGATTTTAAGTTGGAGTATGACCCTATAGTATACCCATACCCATAACCCTAAGTATCAAACTATCAAAATCCGTTCAGCGGTTTATGCGTCATGTAGGCAGTAAATACCGTACTATTTTAAAAGACTAATGGTGACAAAATGTACTTGAATGGGTGACCGCCTGTGAATATCGCGTAATATTGTCTTGTTTGCAGTGAATTTCTAATCCCGAACTGAAACCCGATATTTTTTTACTACGGAACCCTCGGTGCGTGAGTCTGACTCACACTTGGCCGGTTTTTTTAAATTATAACTTTAGAATTAATTTAAAAAGTCCCATTATTTCAGGTCATATCATCATGTCTGTGTATCCCCGAAGGGGTAGGCAGAAGTGTCAGAACACCCATATATTTCGGGTAATTTGCACAAATGAATATTGGCAACACTGGTATTCTGACGAATTATTTTGTTCTGTCGCATGAATACTGGTTTTAATGTATAAAATCGGGAACTAAGTGATTGATATATTAATTTATCTATAAAACGTGATACCTGGATTTTTTTCTTTTGGTCACTTCGGTTTTTACACCACTTTACCACAAGACATTCTGATTTGATCGCAGCGTAGCCGTGCCGACTGTGTTGCGTTTGGCTGACTCATGTGTGAATGTGTGCGTGCCGGCCTGTACGTACAGTAAGCTGGCCGACTCGTGAGTGACACAGTATGTTGTTAGTGAGAATCTGTCCGACTTTTTTTCTAGGTTCATGAGTGAGTACCTATTATTTTTAGACACATAACTATAAAAGCTGTCTTAAACATATTTCCTTTAAGAAATAAAACCAAACAGTCAATTCCATTTATTTATTTTTCTATAAAATACACATACAATTTGTAAATAAACAATTCAGTATTCAAATATCTAATTTACAGATTCCGTACCTAACATTACGTCCACGCTATAGGTAGGTATGATGGTACAAAAACCAAGATTTAATTATAAGGATTACAGATATTGTATAATCTATAGCTCAATTTATTAGAATGAGTTTACCAGTACAGTCATAACTTACCACCACTGGAAACCTTAAGGTCGCGACTGATTTGTTACATTTCGGTGTAATATAGTGCTGTAATGCTCGGGCTGTACCCGAGCATTACAACAGTCAGTGCAGCGAACCGAGCATTCAGTCATTACGGTACTTCGATTAAAGTTATGCATCTCGATTATTGTATCTATCTCTGTTTATCTCGACACAAGAAGATTACCGAAGCGCATAATTTTTTATTTTTTTTTGTACAGAAGACGCGTCATCGGATGGAGCGCTCTTGAATAGAGCGTTCAAAACGAACTTCCGTGACTGTAAAATAAACTTTTGTTTTCTCTACACGGGATTACTCGCGTTTAATTAAAGTAGCTCCTAAATTTAGGAATACATAAAAATATTACAAGCCTGTCGCCACCTCCATGCACGCTCGCGATGGTAGTCCCATGAGTTTAACAACTATTTTTGTCAGCTAACTCATTATAATAATTGAGTCACGCCTCAAGTTAATCCAAATGACAAATGATTATACAGTGACCTGATGGAGACCACAAGAGCCTGATATGTTATAAGACGCCAGCGATTGATGAAAATGTAACAATAAAAAGTAATCTACACATAACGGTGTAAATGCCGGCCACGAAAGTAAATAAAATCACGTGTTTGTAATTTGCATCACAACTTTAGAATCGCATATTAAAAAAAACAAGAGACAAAGGCGAGAGCGTTCTGCGATAACAAATTAGTCGAATTCATAACTAGACGGACTAAACTGTCATTTCGAGTGTTGCTACTTTTCATATTAGCCCTTGTAAAAGGAGAAGTTTCTGACTTCTTTAAGATTTCAATATTTTCAAGGTTTATAAATCATGAAAATAGTGTTACATTTTCCAATCATTTGACAGAATAACTTTTTAAAACGACATTATTCGATAATTCTTTTAAACGATAAAACTTAACTATATCCATCACTATAGTTAAAGCTGGCATAATTATTTCGAAAAGTGACATTTCAATCTGTCAGTTTAGTCCGTCTAATGATGTATTCGACTATTATTATGTTTTAATTGTTATGGTACTGGTGACGATTCTGTTGCACCGCTCACTAAACTAAACTTAATTTGACAGGACGAAACCTGTTGACATCCTTTTCTAACATATTGAAATGAAATGAGACGCGTATAATTTTAGTCCTGTCAGATTAGTTTAGTTTAGTGAGCGGTGCAATAGAATCGACACCATTGTCATACTTATTCCTATACATTTATGACACATACGGCCTTACTTAAAAAAACTTTTCGAAAGTTAGTCACTGCTTAAGATGCTCTGCCATCTTCTCTCTGACGTGAAGTTGCACGTGCTAGAAAAGGACCGAGAAGTTTAAGCAGTGACTAAGAGAATCGAGATTATTTTAGGTAAGGCCGTTATTAACCAGAAGACACGTCATAATATAGATTTCAAACTTAATTATATACCTATAACATGTAAGTAAAACTATAACAAACACATAATTAAATTTAACCTCGTGGTTCGTTTTTACAATCAAATAAACTGCCAAGCTTAGAATATGACACCGCATGCAATTTAAACATCCAAGTCCTTTAGGACCAGCGTCTACACTAATAGCTAACACCGAATACCTGTATAGACTAGAACATGGACCTTAATTTACCTAATAGGCCTATAAACGATTAATGAAACCTTAAATGTATGTTTAGAGTCTGCATTTTGCAACAGGGATGCAATTCCACAGGTTTTGGCACTAAATCCTTAGTGATACGTCAACTCTTCGTAGGTATTAAAGTTCTAGGCTGCCGACTCTTGGGGACGTTATGTTACTAAGGACTATGTAAAATCGCAATAAAATAACTTTAAAAGCAGGCAGCCTTATTTCGAACTCAGTTTTTATGGATTGAGGAAAAATTAGCAAATTTATCTAAAAGACCTAAATTTCATCATAAGACCGTTTCAACTTGCCTAACTACAGTGACAATGATAAAGTTTTTTTTTTAAAGTAATAAATAGGTACTGTAGATTTTTGCCCATTTTAAAATGCTGATAAATAAATAAAAGATGGTCATAATTATGGGAAGACACACAACCTTAACTATTTAAGCTCGACCAAGAAACGATGGGTTAAAAAATATTGTAATATAATAATATCCGCTAACATACGTGACTACTCTGCAACCATACAAGCAAAGATAACCTAACATTATAATCACTCTCATGGAAACGCGTCTATAGTTGAACCACAATACCTATAATGTGTAACTAGAATCATGTCATATTCAGTGCAAGTGAATTTGTACTTTATATGTAAAGGATAATGTCGATATTCCACTGCAGTGGTGAGGCGCGCGCGCAGCCAGCGGGAGCCGCGTGACGTCAACTAGCCAAGCGCTATAGTCGAAAATCAAGACACTGTCTAATAATAAAAAGTACCTATCTATTTACAAATTAGCTTGCACCGAATAAGACTGTTGTAGGTAGTTTATGTATAGACGTGTTTTCTTTGGGAGGGTATTCGTATGATACAAGAAGTGTTTGAAAACATTTGTATTTAATTAGGTACCAATAAAACTGACACTGGTTCTGTTAAATTAGTTATTAATTAATTTTGTATCAACCGATGCATTCATCTAATTCACGCTCTCTCAGGCTCTGATATCAATGTTACTATGCCAGTTATATTTAAATTATGTATGTTGATTAAAAATATTTAAAACTAACAATTACAGTTTGTTAACAGACAACACATTTGTCTATTTTTTTAATTCATCACGTTTTAATCACATTTACTTGCCTACAGTTTTACCAGTTTCCTCAGATGCTTTTAAAATGTTTTATCCACTCTAGTTATTTGGTTCATTTTAACGTTTACTATGAAAATATACACATTTAAATACTATGAGTTATTTATATTTACAAATCTATTTACACTTCATGATAAATAATTGGGTAAATATCTTCCATTAAAACATCCATATGAAGTGTAAGTTAAATGTTGGGTATATAAATAGGATATTCTTACTAGAGAAAATACGAATAAATATCGATAAAATAATATTGGATTCATAAATATGTAGGACACAGGTAAATAGATGGTTTTTTTTCGTTTATTGTCGTCATCATTATGATCGAAGCGACTTAACTAATCAAATTACCGAGTGTTCATAAATTCATTAAGGAATCATGACGGGCTAGCCAATGGATTTAGGTCGTTGGTAGTTTTAACCCCATACTCATTACAATGTTCAGTATTGTCCAACCTTTCCAAATTATATTTATAATTTTTTTATTACGATGCGACAGTGTTAATAACTGTTATTTAAGGATAATACTATATTCATCGCGTTTTGACAGGTCATGCAAAGTTGGCGACATAACTTTGTAAAGCGTCTAGCAAAATATATCCAAAATATTACCTCTCTACAAGGTTACGTCAAATGTTGAAATAACCTTGTAAAGAGCTAATGCTTGATCAAACGAATTTATTTGTATGGGATATAATTAGCTAGACGCATTACAAAGTTATGTCGTCAACTTTGCAATAACTATAAATATTAAAATTATGGACAAAAAAATTAATTGAATATTTTATATTAAGCGTCTCTCTGTGTGTGTGTGATAAAGCTTAAAAAAAATGTACAAAATATTTCATAAGGTATAGAGTAAGTACCTTATAAACTTTTTATTTCAAGACAGATCATTCTGGCCTTGTTACTTTTTGGAAGTTATGGGAAATTTGTACCGCTGTCACATGCGTATAGGATATAATACATGTTAAATATTGTATGTGTTTTGTTTATTTATATGTTTGGTTTTTATTTTTATTGTTTGTATGTGTTTTGCCTTGGCGTTTGTGTTTGTTGTGTGGCCTTTACGTCATATCAGAACATGATACAAACAAATCAATAGATGGTAAAAAAACGGCGATTAATTGTTTACCCCCATTATATATCCATAGAAGCCCGTTTTACATATTACGCAGTAGATACCTTGCACAATTACCTACTAATTATCGATGTTACTTTCCACAGCCGATATTGATACCAGCATATAGCTTACTACGCTGTGATTTCAGCGTTGTAATTGGAAATACTTGCGCAAGTAATCGTGTGCAGAGGACGCAAGATATTGTTTATCATCTTAAATAAATATTTCATCTAAACGCTAATATAAAATGGCCGGAACGATTTGAAAATGAAGAAAAGAAAGCAGATGTCTTTGTCAGATTGAAAATGTTAAGCATTCTACAAGACTTCGCTAGAGTGGTGTGAGAAGAAATAATTAATCTATATGCGTTTCAGTATTAAGCTCTGTAGGTAAGTTTTAAAGCACATTGGACATACCTGCTAGGAATTTCGTACAAAGTAAAATATCTACATGAGATCGGTGAAGTCATACAGTTTTTGGCTTATGAAAGTTTTCTCCACAAAAAAGCATTGTAGTCGCTTTTTTGTCGACTTCTCCCGTTTGCCGACTTATGAACTGATTTAGGCCGGCCGCTTAACATAAGAAATTTCTATTAGAAAAATCCTAGCGCGCTGGAAGGCACTCCGTGCATATATTTTTGTACTAGGTCCCGCAAGAAATTTCTCGTGACGTCCGTTTCGTTTGCATTGTGCGTGGTGTCTGGTGTGTGATAGGCGCGCGCAGTGGCGTGCACAGAATTTTTATACAGGGTAGGCAGGTTTTTTTTAAAGCTATTAACTTACAAAAAAACATACTTTTGAAAACGCATATTTTTTTATCAATACACACACCATCTTTCTCGGTGTATAATGTATATATTATCAATTTTTCACAGCAATTTTTAAGCACACTCCAAAAAAATCAAAACATGTGCAGTAAAAAATTATGGTGCTACTTTTTAAAATAGTTACACTACTCCACGTCGGCACGGAAAGCCTAAAGACAGTGTCTAATCTGCGCCTCTGGTTGCGTTATTTGTGACATTGTGTGCCACGTATTTACAGGAACGCCCAGCCGTTAAATCCGCATGACCACGAGAGCACACAAAAACTTTTCGACACGGTTACTTTGTGTCTTTACCGAGGCACTCAGCGGCGCTAGTGCAGCGCAATGTTAAGTTGGCACGATCGAGCAAAATACTTTATCAATACGTAATGATACCACTGACACTCGATAGCTGGAGAAGGTTTATGATTTTGTTGAGTATACCTAGTAATAAAATATTGTACCCGTCGATATAATTAGAAGAATAGGTAGGGTAGGCAGTGTCTTTGTCTATATGGAGCGCACTGGGCGCGCGCGAAAATTTTTCTAGTAGAAATTACTCATAATGTGCGACCGGCCTTATGTGTTTCTTTCTCATTCCAGATCTAGAAAAAGCTCTCGAGACGGTTCTTTGAAAATATCATTAACTTTAGTTCAGTTTTAATGATATGAATAATTTTATGAGGATTTGAAGTCTGTTTTTAACTACTTAATATGCTTTTTTCTATTTAAGTAAAAGTAAATAGACAAGCTAAAGTAGCAGAAATTATGAACTTAGCTACTTATTATTTATCAGATTGGCTCACGATTTTGTAGTATCCAGACAATTTACACAACAAAAGTTCTACCGCCACTTATTTCAAGGAAATAAATGATCAGATTTGTAATAAACAATTTTATAAAAGTATCTACTAATCGAAGATCGATCTACATTAATATTTTAGAAATATTCTTACAAATAAACTCGATTTGGAAGGCTAAATAGGCTCTAGTAACACATATCGTACCATGCCCATAGTTATTGTGTGAATGAAACAATTAGGAATGTACTAGATTAGAGATAGGTAAAGCCAAAAGTTCAAGACTAGCGGGAATTTATTTACAAATTGTAGGTAGGTAATTATTAAACCTATGTCTAAGAAGTAAAGTAATAATTATAGTCCATGATTGGTAAGAATTATCTACAATAGGTCTATTACCTAAGACAGGTAAGTTAGGTAAATATAACTTACGATATTTTAGTCGCCGCAGTTACAATCATTGGTACAATGTGCTCTCTGGGAATTCAGCATAATAACTATATGGGCCTTACCACACTAGTTAGCGAGCGTCTTCAAAGCGGAGCGGGCGCGCAGCGAATACGTCGCGGAGACGTGGCGATTGCACAACGCTTTCGTCGCCTGTTCGCGGCGAGTTCACGGCGTACACTACACTCGGTAATAGAATGGACTCCGACGAGGAAACACTTCTGTTGGCTTTGTTACTTCGAAGACGCAGAAAACAAAAGCATTCAAGCACGAAAGGCTTCTGTACGAGAATGTACAAAATGCCGTTCGCGGCGAGCTCGTTACGCGTCCGCCACGTATTCGTTGCGCATGCGCGGCGTGTTCGTTGCGTGTCCGCCACGTATTCGTTGCGCATGCGCGGCGTGTTCGTTTCGCGTCCGCCACGTATTCGCGGCGCGCCCGCTTTGAAAACGTTCGCAAACCGCTATGATAGCAGCCTTTTTTATTTTGTGTACCTGTGTCGGTGTCTAGCTAGGAGAGTAATCGAATACAATATAAATCGTTTATTTGCTCTGTATTGCTGAAACCAAAGGTGCTATGGATGCTACCGTCCATCAGTCCGGCATAGGTACTATTGTCTGGAACATCGTTCGTTTCATATAAACGCACTCAGTAGCCAGATATTTGATAAAAAATACTCCTAATTTTGATGAAACTTTGTATCTTCATATCACATACATTAAAAAAAAGTTAGAAACATAAAATCTTGCAACGATTTAACATTTCTAAACGTCGTGTTTAATGAGGTAAAATTATATTTTTATGCTTTTTAAACAGTTTTTGAAACTGCTAAGTCTGAGACAATTTGGTTAGGTAGATAAATTACATTATATACCAAGCTTCATCAAATCTTATTAGTGTCCAAAAAAAATTTATAGTAGGTACATTTATACCCATCTAAATCTTATGATCTTGACGGGGACGCCTTGTTTTTGCACGGGTATAAATAGCGTGGTAAGGGACTGTCAAGTGGAAAATACTAGATGCTTAGTAGGTACATAGGTCAAGACAAGTCATGTGTAGGTGTATGTGGCCTTCATATAACTAGAGAAATCAACCTAAGTTCGCTTGGGTGGTCTACCACAATTTAATCTTATCTACATTGGATTTGATCACGCTATCTCTACGGCTGAGTGGGCGCCACAAAGTTCAATGTGTACAAGAATGTATGTCCAACGCATTTACCTAATTATTTTTTACCAATGTTTTGTTTTTGTTATCAATGTCTTTAATTTTATTTCATTATTATTGATGCTAATCTGCATTACCTCATAAATAGTGGGGATGACGTAGATCTGAGCTTGTCCTAAAACTACACCCAGAACCACAGGAGGACGGGCAGCAGCGTCCATTCTGCGACCCCCAAGCTGATTGCCATTGCGTGGGGATTATGGCAACCCTTGTGGGGCAAGCCTTCGTTCAGCAGTGGATGCCTTCTGGTTGATGATGTGTGTGATTCGAGATAGTGGTAGAACCCGTGTTCTTTCCATTTGCTAGTGATGTGGTCAAAGAGAAGTAGCCGCAAGTCTGTGGTCAGTAGAAGTGCGAGACGCGGCGTTTGGGGCGCGCGCCGCCCCCGGGCCGTCAGAAGTTGCTGTCGAACACGCCCATGGAGCGCGTGATGCCCTCGTCCCGCAGGCAGCAGTCCAGGAACTCGTCGATCGTGAGCACGCCGTCTCGGTTTAAATCCATTTTCTGGAATAAATAAATGAATTATAAACAACACCAGCAGAACTTTTTCATTTTCTAGATTTAACACCAACTTACCTGGGGACCTAGGTACGTCCTAAAACTGCATCCATAACCACCGGAGGATGGGCAGCAGCGTCCTCTCAGTTAACGGTGGTAACCATTCTGCAAACACCAAGCCGCCTGCCAAGCGTGGGGATTATGGCAACACCTCCCTTTAAGGGAGAGGCCTCCAGCAGTGGACGTCTTCCGGCTGATGATGTTGAACACCACCTTAACTTTTTTTGGGCAAGTGACTTTATTCACTGAAGCTTTAGAGCCTAAACATATAAAGCGACCGCGCGTCCCAGCCGCAAAAAGCACTTTGCGCATTATATAACAGCGACCGCGCCGCCGAACATTTTGCAAGTGCAACCGGCCGCTTCAAATGCAGGGATGAATAGTACGCTAGACACGTACAAGCTCGCAAGTGCGGCCGGCCGCGCGACTGCGAGCGGCTGTAGCTAAAATTCGTCGGTATGATCTCGTATAATCTCACCGTGCAGAGGCCGCGCCAGCTTTTGCGTTGAGCCAACATGACTGTTGACTACAATTCAGAAAGTTAATGTTTTTCTAAATTGTGGCAAGTCATGATAGCCATAGAAAATGATACAAACGTTTTATGAAAACTGAGACAACGCCAGGGTCGCCAGGTCGGTAACAGGCGAAATGGAAACTACTATCGTTTAAAATGGAAACTACTATGTAAGGGTGTATATTCTTCATTTAGTTTCTATGCAGTTGGGAGAAAGCTTACATGATGATGATGATGATTTTAAAAGTCATACAAATGGCTTTTTGGTGAACAGTGAGGTAAACTTTTTAGATCCGGAAGATAAATGACGTCTACTATTTAGGTATGAAAAATAAATGCACCATCCGGTTTGTCATTCAGACAAGCGTAAGGCGCATAGTATAACGTAGTGTTAAATTCTCTTTGGCGCATAGCGCTACCAGAGTCGAGGCGGCGGCGGCGTGGTATAAGAGTCACGGCGCTGGCGCCTGCGCCGACTATTGGTTAGCACAGATTGTACTTTCGAAACGCTACACAGGTAAACTGCGACTAACCTGGAAGAGTTTTTCCACCTTCTCCCTAACAGCTTCATCCTCGATCATAGGCTCGGCGACCCGTCCCATCAGGTCGTATATCGCGGCGACGATCTCTGTCATCTCTTCCTTGGTGATGTAGCCGTCTCCGTTGATATCGTACAGGGAGAACGTCCAGCGAAGCTTCTCTTCTAACGTCCCCCGGGACAGGATCGAGAGGCCTATTACGAACTCCTGGAGAAAAGAATAAAAGGATATATCAATATTGGACATTCTAGCCTCAAACTAAGCTAAGTAAGCTTGTGTTGTGGAAACCCTACGTACTTACAATAAGAATAGGTACAACATCCAGACATTGGAGTGGAAGCACTGTAACTATGTACAATGCTGGAGTTTATTTAATTGGTTTTGATAAGCTCGGACGTTTCAGATTGTTTAAGTTGTTGAAAGTGAAGGAGATAGTGTCATCATCAGAACGGTTGTCAGTTACCTACCTGTTTATTTATTACAAAAATTGGTACTTAATTGCCTTTGTAAATCGAAGTTAATGTTCACAATAATACAATTTATAGTGATTATGTACTTACCTACAATTAAACCATAAATACCAGGACCTGGGTATGTCCTTAAACTGCAACCAGACCCACCGGAGGACGGGCAGCAGCGTCCTCTTGGTTAACGGTGGTGATCATTCTACGATCCCCAAGCCGCCTGCCAAGCGTGGGGATTATGGCAACACCCCTCTACAAAAGGGGGAGGCCTTCGTCCAGCAGTGGACGTTTTATGGCTGACGACGATACCATAAATACAGAATGATATAAGTGCCTGTTTTGTATAGGTAAGCGAGTTACTGATTACGAGCCAAAATTTCGATTCTATCCCACTAGCCCCAGAGCTTTCAAAGTAACTTACCTCAAAACTTAGCAGGCCACTTCTGTCTTGGTCCAAAGTGTTGAACACGTAGTGTGCGTACTGAGCAGTGTTTGCTGAAAAGAAACAAAATAATAATTAGCTCTTCAGCGTGTACCTACAGCGACGGTGATAATGGAATGGATGTATAATATAGGTACCTACAGCGACGGTGATAATGGAATGGACGGGCCCGGCGCTTGCAAATCGTTCAAAATTAACAAGACAACACACTCAAGCATACCTAGCTAAAATAATGCATATTACATTTGCCGGAAAATAGAGATAGCGAATCTAATTACTGCATGACAAAAAGAGAACACATGTAGATACATGTATTAGAAGTTAGAAGTTTGTATTGTCGTATCGTACGGCTCGCATGTCGCAAAGGCAGAGTAGGACTGAAGCGAGTGGAGCCGGCGCGGACATATAGTCTTCAAAATCCGTGCGCTTATTTCACGTCCATTCATCTTATCATTGTCGCTGGGTACCTACACGTGTTATACTTTCGGGATAAGTAGGTAGTTATGTACCTATTCCTATCCTATGATACTCCAACCCTCTATTCTTTATCTCCATGCGAAAAACTCAAAACAGGTACCACTTGGTGTTTATAAGAATAAAAATAATAAAATTATGTGACCCCCACATCCACATCGCTCGAAGAACTGATCACCGAAGGGGAAGGTTCTTGAATAGCAACCACGAACTGGAAGACGCAGCGTAGGTAGGCCTCCCACTAGGTGGATCGACGTGTCGCGCGCAACCGGTGGATGCAAATGGCTGGTTGTCGTACTGTGTGGTGTGGCGGTCTAGGTTTAGCTGTGGACGTCTCCTGGCTAATGATAAAGCTTTAACGTAAAAGATACCTAGGTAGAATCCTCATCAAACCCTATACCTCTAACTTCGGAAATACGATGCGACTAAACATAACCCTAATATTTGCGTTGTCAAAACCGATTTTCATGAAGGGACATCATGTATATTCGTTTAGTGGGTGCAGTAGTTCTGTTCAATTGCACGCAATCTTGCACCACTGTCCAACGAACGAGTAGATGGCGCTAGTGGTTTGGTTAAAGAACGCTCCGTCGCTGTATATGATTCATATATATATTATCAAAATATCATATTTGCAAAACATTATAATGTTAGTCTCAGAAAAAAACCCAATCTTCTTATATATACTACTTAGCGTTATTTTTTTGTGTAGGTTAAAAAAAATCAACTACCAGACAAGGTGATTCTGCGTACTCACCTACTATAGAGATTTAGTGCTGACTGATATACTTACATAACTTGACAAGTTATTGGAAGAGCCGTCTGTTACAGTGGACATATAAAGGTTCGACTTATAATACTTACATGGTATGCGTCGTTCCACCTGCATAACTGAAAAATGCTTATTGGGTTTGTTCGACAAAAACAGCGCAGTTAAACAGTTTCCTTTGTTTAGCTGTGCTGTGTCCCTATTTAGGTCCAAATGTTTTTAAATAAACTGATGGATACAAACAAAAAACCTGAAGATATACGAGGACAATGTGAATCGAGCTTGACATAAGGGCACACACACCTGTCTATAGATCTAGATATTTAAGACTCACTGGTACGTCAGCACACACCTATCTATAGATCTAGATTTATTTATGACTCACTCTAGATACGTGACGTAATCACCTATGTATAACTTCAGCTTATTCTGTTCGATAATTTTTTTGCGCATATTTTATAAGCGTCCTAAGGTTTCAAGTGGGTTCAAATGTATAATCTTATGACGCACTCCAAATGAGACGTTATAGGATTAGCGAGGAACAACTCGCGCAGATTTCAGTATGTACAGTAGTATTCGAGAGTTCTGACGAATAATCATTTTTTTTTATACATGACGAGACGAGCGAGACGATCGCCTGGTAGTAAGCGTCTCGCCTGGTAGTAAGCGTCACGCCTGCCACTAACAGTGCTAGAATTGTGAACTTGCGAACACAATCCTGCGCACCACTGCACTGCGCTCGTCGCCGAGATATAACATGTAGTTAAATCTCTTCATACCCAGTAATTTCTCTGGTAACATTGCCCTTCAAACCGGAACACAGTAATGCTAGCACACTATTGCTTGGCGGTTGAATAACTGGCAAAGGTGACAGGTGGCTGGTGAAGGTGAGGTACTTCCCTAGGCGGACTCTGCAGTAGAGCACTACAAAAATATCCTTACTAATTTATCCTAAGATGTTTTCATTTCAACTCACTGTGTTTATCAGCTCAAATCTATTTCTATGGAAAAGCCAAGGATTGCCTAAGCAGCGTTATAACACTACAAAATAACAAAAACATATAATTTAGTACATTTTACTTTATTTTAGATAGGTACAATCAGCAGTTTCTTGATAATCGGAATGGACAAGTCCAATAAATTACATATGCCGCAAATATCGTCATATATCACTGCAATGTTACAAATACTATCGTCACCGATTTCAACATAACATTATCACATTGGAATAAGTTGTTGAAGTTTACCTAACACATTTGGTTTCCCTCAATTTATCTTAAATTATCGAAAGTTCTGAGATGTCCAATGCGTGTGCCAAGTAGCTTGGGAGTGATTGTGCATCTCAAAAGTTTCACCTATCAACACAAAAAGATACAAATGTTTAAAATTAACTTAATATTAGGGTTGAGATGGGCATGCCACAGGTATCCCGATGGAATTAGATAGTTCTTAGAGTAACAGTAGCAGAGCACCACCCGTCTGTTGCTGGTAAACCTCTA
The DNA here is from genome assembly GCA_905404285.2 of Erannis defoliaria. Classification (NCBI taxonomy): domain Eukaryota; kingdom Metazoa; phylum Arthropoda; class Insecta; order Lepidoptera; family Geometridae; genus Erannis; species Erannis defoliaria. The sequence continues at coordinate 4,676,496 of FR990078.1, forward strand.
TTGTGTCTCCTTCCTCCATCTCCAGTGACGTCGGGGTGTCATTTTCGTTAATTGGCTGCCCGTCGAATCGAAATCGGACTACTTGCATTGACAATCCCTGTAAACAATGATAATATACACATGAAACATGGGACGTCAGTGCAGGACTTATCCCACTATATAATTTTTCAGGAATGTTAACTGCAGGTTAATCAGTAGTCATATAATCAGATTGGGCACTAATTTAGTAAAAACACAAAAATGTTCGATGCCTTTTCACCTCAAAAAGGAAAAAGATAAATAAAAGTAGATTTATCTATTGCTATAATATATTCACAAGTTTTTACTATGGAATATCTTACACATATTTCAGCGTCACCATTGATTTGGTTTTCTATCCAGTCAGACATATTTTTCGTGAGTACTATTTAAGATTTAATTCACATACACCATTGAATTTCTTCTCCGGATGTTTCCTACACCTAATAGCCAGTGGTATGGAAACTCAAAAGAACCCATTAGTATGGGCTCACACACATCAAGTATGAGTAGCTCAATCGGCTGTCACCATACAAAATTGATTGAAAAAAATTAAAATGTCTGTATAAAGTTCAATGTGGCTGGAGTGCTAGGATTGTAGGAGCTAAGTCGGGCAACGTAAATGTACATTCACCCCGAGAGAAACATTTGTGTAGGATTTATTGCTTCCAGAAGCTGGGTTACCTCAGTTAAATGTGTGCAAGGAGAAATATACGATAATAATTATCTTAATACATAAAACAAAGTTGGGTTAGTTACACCGTTTATAACTCAAGAATGGATGGACTGATTTTTATGAGCTTTGATTTGTCTCTGCATAATTTGTAAGCAGTACTAATTTCTCCAGGTCAGCTAGTAAAAAATAAATACAAGCCTCGCTCAACTTCAAGGAGCTTGGCTGGCTCAGTAGAGGCTGCCCAAGGTCACAATACATCCCAGACAAGACATCAGCACCCCTATTCACAATTGCATCGGAAAGGTTTCCGTTCGGACACTATCCGTCCCTCTCATTTACGTTCAGGATGACATAGACAGAGGATGCGAAATTCGAATCTGAAGTTTCCGACGCCATTCTGAATAGGGGTGCAGAGCAAGATCTTCTCCATCTCAATAGTATATAATAGCAGTTTCGGTTACATTTCTTAAAATGTTATTTAATAAATTATTTAAAAAAAGGTTTTAAAAATGTAAGACTAAGTTACGTCCAATTAATATCATAAAGAAGATACTAAATAACAAACAAGAAACAGAGTTTTGTGTACTACAAATTATAACTATTACTCGGTGTTATTGTATTGTTATTGTTGCCCAAGATTAAACAACTGGTATTTTTTTGATGGGTTTTTGTACCTAACAAAGACAATACAACTTTTAAATTTAATGCGGCCATTTTAAACCCCATGTACCCAGTCATCATATTACTATATTTGGCATTACAATAAAACACTATAACACTCCGGGATGGTGTAGCTTTATATTGGTGCTACCTCTATGTGAACCAGATCGGCTTTAAAGACTGCCCAAACAAACTTACCATGTCATGCAATGCAAAAAGTGATTTGTACATTTATTTCGAATTACAAATTGAGTTTGAAAACAGAAGATAAACTCTTTTTAACTAAAATAGGTTTGAAATACAATTTTAGTATTTTATGCTTAAGACGGCAAAACTTTATTACCTCTTTATATTATTAGTCTATTTTCAATAATCTTAGTCTAGTCTAGGTATTTAAATAATTCATATCATGACTTAAGCAGTTTTACCGATCTTGATAAAATTCAAATTGAATTTATTGTGCCGCATTAACACAATAAAACTTAATCACAAACATCTTGTAAATTGTAATTAATTAAATTATGCGATTTATGCAATCGAGTGACTAGACTAGCAATACATTCACCTGGTGGTAAGCTTCATGCCTGCCCATAACAGTAGCAGTGCCAGAATTGAGAACAAAATCCGTCATACTGGCAGTATTGCCACATGTGCTGGGCTCGCCACACTGATATATTAGAAGTCAAATCTCTTCATGGCCAGTAATTTCTCTAGTAGCATTTCCCTTCTAATCGAAACAGTAATGCTCGCTCACTACTAATTGGCAGTTGAATATCTGGCAAAGGCATGGTACTTTCCCAGTCGGACTCTGCTAGGTACAGTCCTACTACTACACAGTAACTAAGTAAATCCTTAATAATGAACATATTTCTTTAAAAACATTGCTTGTATGTACCGCAATCGTTGCATGAGTGTGGCAAGCCATAGATTGTAGAACATAAGTAACACGCATACCTACATTCAGAAAAAGGTCATGGTGCCTTAACATTGTTTTTTATTCTGGATTAACAGTTAATTCAGAAAGAATACTGATTAATATCTTGTAGAAATAAACATTTGAAGATGGAAGTTACTGGATTTCCCATCTATACAACCAGTTGGTTATCACTTATTATATTTGCAAGATATGGACACAAAGAGCAAAGATAGTCCTTCTGAAGGATTTTGGGCTATGATATGCTTAGGAAACTCCCACAGGACTAGTAGGTGGCAAATTCGGTAAGTGATTTTCACCAGTTTTCACAATAAATTTTTTGTTTGTAAAGATGCTTGTACTTAACAGTTCTAGGGCCGACGCCGAGCTTAGTCATTTAATGAGTAAATAATCGTACTTACAGCTCTATCGCAGTACGCATTCATAAGCTTCCTGAGTGGTGTGTGTTTTTTTATTTTGAATTGAACGATGGCATTATCCTGTCCTAGAACTTTCAGGTTGATATGTTCGCTTTCGCCCTGAAAATTAAAGTTTTTTGTATTAAATTTACGTATATTTACCAAAAAGGGCGGCGAATTTTCGACGGGTTAACCACATTTATCGCCATGTCGGTAAGCACTATTTCTTGATCCACAAATAACACTGATATTACACCGAAGCACGTACCTTTTTCTCGTCGGACATTGTGATTTTCGTTATTCTTCTAGTATAATTATATAAAAACCAATATTCCAAACCGGGGGACTACGGATAAATTTTCGTTATTGACAGATTCACTTCACTCTCGTGGCGTGGTAATGGCGTCCGACTCGAACGAATGGCCGTGGCTTGGAGGAAACAGTGCTGCCAACCTCGAGACCTGCGCGGTGAAACGGCGCGGCGTAATGGCGCGCTTTCTACGCATTACCCAACACTAGCACGATGCGAGACAAAAACATTCGAATCGCTTGAGGAATCGCTCGATAAAACATTATTTTTGTTTGCATTGAATTCTGCAAATCAGGTTAACGCAGCCATCGAGTAGACCGTAATGTTTTAACCAATGTTATTGATTCGTTAATTGTTTTTACTAGTAGTTCAAAGCGAACTTAGAACTCGTGACCCCCCATAATAATAATAATAATATCTTCCAAGCCCCTTGACCAATTTGGCTCGTAATTGAATTTCATAATTGTATTTGCACAAACTGTTCACAAAAAATCCTAAAGATCGGTCGGATCAACGGTACGCAAGTTATCGTCGACCAAAATTTATACAGACAAACATACAAGCGTCGACTTGTTGAAATTGAAGGTCTTGCTTGAGCCTAGAAAGCTCAGGCCTAGAAAGGAACAGTTCGTTCGCTTCGTTTGATCGATTACAAGCTCTGGAGAGTAGGCAAGCAAGTAATCTATAGAGTTGGGCATAAGAAATAACTAAAATATTCTTTGACTGTTTCGTTCAGCCCCAGTATTTTAGATACATTCGATTCGAAAAGTACTCTCACTACTTTTGTGTTCTGCAATAAGAATGACGGAGGAAGGTAATGTAACTTCTGGAAACCTCGAAAATGAATATTGAGCTTCACGGCTCGGTCCGGGGCTTTAACAGACCAAGGCCACTTTGTCTGTTCTTAATCTGTTGTGACCTGCGTCGTGACGTGACCGGTGATGTAAGATTCGGAAAATAGGGCTGTCATTTTATAATCGATGTAATCGATTGGTAAACCGTCACGTAGTCGGGCAAAAACAAAAACCGGAAACAGCTAGTGTTGTGAAATGATTTTTGGGCCTTAAAATCGTTTCGTCGTACGTAAGTTGGAAATTTTGATATAACGATAGAATATTCTCGAAGCGATTTATCTCGCCTGTAGTGTAGTGAATGTACATTTATAATTAAAGATGGGTTAAAACCGTATTTTTTACAGGATTAGGTAATATTTAAGACAATCATAATATATGATTTATATAGAACAATCAATGGCAATGGTTGCAAATGAATAAAGCACAGGGAGAGAGATAGATTAAGCCAAAGAAAATAACTACGAAATTGATTACAAAATGTACTACGCTTACATAGTACCAACCGTAATAAAGCGTCTTTCCGGTTTAGTGATGTTGTCATATTTTGACCGAAAAATAGTGATGCGCTTTGATCGAACGTTGGCTGCTTTTTCATGTTTTGGCTCAGCACTAATGGTGTATTTTTTCAGTGTTACTGGGACTAATAACTTGAATAAAACAAACAGAGGATTTGCACCATCCGCCCAACAGCGTCTCATGTGAAACTCTGCTTAAAGGCACTAGTGTAGTGCAGCAGTTTGCATGCAGTTCGGTCACGAGGCTGTTGCCCGGGTCGGTCGCGGTCGGGACAATCTGTGACTAAGGCCGGGCGCATACGACCAGAAAAACCGTAAGAAAAACCGTCCGGTTTCGCCCGAAGGCGCTCCGTGCATACATTATGTACTAGGTTCCGCACACCGTAAGACATTTCTTGAGACGCCCGTCTCGCTCGCACCAGTTGTGGGTCGTACGGCGCCGGACCGGTGTCTGACGGAAGCCGTGCCGAATGTGTGTGCGGCCAGGCTAAAGGATCTGCTACACGGTCCGGTAATAGGCTTACAAAAAAAAACCATTGTGGTCTTGAAGTTGGGCTGGTAGAATATGACCTTCGTCGGCGGGCGGCGGCTAGCTAAAGCACAGAAAACCTTAATTATGTAGGTACGTACAGAAGATATTGCACTCTATAATAATTTAATATAAAAAGCGTGACATGATTATTCAGTGCAAGCGAATTTGTACTTTACTCGTTTATAACAGTGTCGATAGTCGATAGAACAATATAAAGCTTAGACGCAGCCGGCGGAAGCCGCTTGACGTCATCTGGCCTAGTGGAACACTACCGTGGAAAATCGATACACTATCACAAACAAAAAGTATTAATTAGCTTGCGAGACATTGTTGTAGTTGTAAATAAATATATAGTATGTATATATTTGTGTATAGTATGTTTATATTTGTATATAGTATATATTATATAATCTACGTTTAGACGCTTGTTCCTGCCCTGGCTGAGTAAAGCGCCTGATAACATGCTAATCTAACGCCTGACACTATGGCAATATTTCTAATGGGTATTGCTATCTAGTTTTAACCTGCCAAGGCTAGGCGACTGTCTTTTTTTTATTGTCCTATTAAAATGTGCCCCATAAATATAGCAGATTAATGAAAACAAAATTAAAATCTGATCAAAAATAAGCAATTTATAAGCATTTTAATATCATGCTAGACAGAGAGACGAAACAGCAAATCGTGACGTCACTTCTCAGTACGCGATATAAATTATATTCTGACAAGTAAGGCGTGACGACATTTTTTGTTTTGTGGGAAAGGGACAGAGTTGTATCTAACAAAAACTTTAAACGCTCATATATCAGAACATTATTAACCGATTTAAATTATTTTTTCAATAAACATACTATATTTACTTAAATTCTTCATCAAAGCTATTGGTTTCAGCAATTTAAACATCAGTCATCTACCCTATTATTGTGCTAACACATAAGCCGCAGACACATTAAGGAGAACGATGATGATGATGACGTCTTTCTATATTATGCCATGTTTCTAATAAGGTGATGTCTAGTATTTTCAGGTAGGCCAGAGGTATACAGGTTACGCGTTATTGGGACCAACCCTGAAATCGCAATAAAATCAGCTGTACCTACCAGGCATTTCGACGAGGGCGTGTTATTTAAATTGGAATTTCCGATTTTAATTTCATGATTTCAGAGTTGGTCTTAATTATAAGTTGTTTACAATCTATAAGTACAATCAATACGCTTCAAACCAACGTTATTTAAACGCAGCGGTTATAGGAATTCTTTAAAAAAAGTTTCGGGGTTCTCATATTAAAACTACGTATCCCTTTCCTCTCTTGTTACCGACTTTCTTGCTTGCCCTCGCACTCTCCCTTTGTATTGTACGTCCAAGGTAAAACAGTCATCTGAAAATCGCATCGATTTTAAGTTTATGTTTAACTGCCAATAATTATAGTAAATAGGTACAATTGAAACCGGATGACTGACGGCAGGCTATTTCTCTACTCCACCAAAGTGCGTTATTTATATATTTAATCAGTCTTTAGAAAATACTTTCAGTTTTTGCTCGCCTCTCGGACTATTATGAATCTTTTTGTAGTGGGTCTATTGCAGAGTCCACCTGGGGAAGACTTTTTTTAATCAGCCGCCATGCCAAGCAGTAGTGTGCAAGTATTGCTGTGTTTCGGTTTGAAGGGCAACGTTACCAGATAAATTACTGGGCATAAAGAGTCTCTTGATGACTGTACTTTACATTTTGGACGTTTTCACATTTAGGACGTTTTACTAGTAGGTAAGCCGTTTTGCCACTCAAGACGTTGGCACCATGTAGACGTTTTAACATGCCGACGTTCTGCAAACATCGTCATTTATCCTGATACTTCTGATACGGACCCGATATTTCACATCTAATATTTCAGAGTTGCGAGCGCAGTGCAGTGCGTCGCAGAATTTAGTTCGCAAGTTCACAATTAATTAATTAATTCACAATTTTCGATTACCACCAGGCGAACGTCCCGCACGGCTAGTCATTCAATCCCATAAAAAACGATACAAATTACAGTATGTAGGCAGCGACAATGATAAAATGAATGGACGGGAAATAAGCGCACGGATTTTGAAGACTATATGTTGAGTGCCGGCTCTCCACACGCGTCAGTCATACTCTGTCTTTGCGACATGCGAGCCGTACGATACGACAATACAAACTTCTAATACATGTACATGTGTTATCTTTTTGTCATGCAGTAATTAGATTCGCTATCTATATTTTCCGGCAAATGTAATATGCATACTTTTAGCTAGGTATGCTTGATTGTGTTGACTTATTTTTAACGATTTGCAAGCGCTGGGCCCGTCCATTCTATTATCACCGTCGCTGTATGTATATTTTAGGTACATCATTAATAACTACGTACGCAGTTCACCTGAATAAGAATAGGGTTGGGTTATTATGAAAAGTGCTCTCAGATCGGTATTATTTTACCCGGGTCGTGCCGTATCCGAGACCATTATCCGCAGGGTTGCTGCATATTGCACTCGAGTGCGATTACCGCAAATACCTGGGAACTATTCCATTATTATAGTATTAAGGATAAGGATATGTGTACGTGTAGGTAAATATTACAGAGATGATTATTTAAAGATGCCCCAAGACTGATTTAGATTTGGGCTGATGCAGTTTTAGTAAATCCATAGAAAAGGTACGATTACCGCAAATACCTGGGAACTATTCCATTATTATAATATTAAGGATATGTGTAGGTGATTATTTGGAGATGCTCCAAGACTGAGTTAGATTAAGACTGATGCAGTTTTAGTAATTCTATAGAAAAGATAAGATTTTCCTCTAGGCCGAATAGGCCCGCGCTAGGACGACATAACATAAATTAGGGTCGGCTAAACAAGGTGATAAGAAAATTAACACAAGAAGGACGGCGGCTAATACACGACTATTGGCGGCCTAGGGTAGGTAGCCTGATATGCAAATCCGCCCCTGTACCAGCAACAATGATAAGATGAATGGACGGGAAATAAACGCACAGATTTTGAAGACTATTATGTTGAGCGCCGGCTCTCGCTTAATCTCGCTTCTTGTTAATTTTGATCGATTCGCAACGCTAGGCCCGTCGATTCCATTATCACCGTCGCTGCTCTGTACATCATTTGCGACTGTGATGATTTGCGGCTGGATACATAATGTGCATTATTGATTTAATAGCTGTCCTTGGCCGCTGTATCTATACAGAATATTACATCTGTGTTGTGCATTTTTTTTTAATCTTTTACTTACGGTAGGTACTTATGTGCTTTTATCCTATCTAAATCATGGAACACATACCTACTTACAATTTAAATATAACTGCCTAATCCAAGTGAAATAATTAGGTATCTACTTAACTGAGGTAAAAGGTGCCTACCGCAAAATTATGAAGGAATCTAATAAAATTATCTGTACCGACTTGACGTTGGGCAAACGCTAAAATAGTGATTCTTTTATCGTACATCTTTACTACACGATTATGTGTCCTATCACAGCAAACTTAAAGTAGAGATTTGATGTTTGATGGGAAGGTGAATTCCCGAATTTCGGCCTCCTGGACAATTTGGGAGAATGTAAAGCAGCCGGAGACCACTCAGCGTGATGGGATTATATGATTATGTGATGTGTTTTTCATGTCCCCGTTTTATTCTTGCGTACGGTCGGTATACTTTATCGCCATTCATCGTGCAGATAAAAGTTTTGGCCTTACCTTGCAAAGGTCTAGCTGTATACTTACCTTGCTATTAGGGGTGCCAATTTCTTTAGGATTTGGTAATATAAAAAGTGTACAATAGCCTAACTGCGGCCCATCCCAACTACCTGTATTTCTTGGAATGTGTATATGAATGAATGGGTATAAATTTGACCATTATCATTATGATAATGGTCAAATTTATACCACTAACCTTTTTCTCGAGCTCTTGTTTTCTTGCTTTCTGGTTCATGGGAATACTAGGATAGGGTAATTAAAACAACAACATTTATTTCTTTAACATTAAACTTTTTTTTTCATAATTGTGTTTACTATTATTCGATAAAACCATGACATCTATTAGTTATAGTACTTACCTTGTGTTTTTTTATTGCAGTTAATTTTACTGTCAGCGGCTCCATTAATCTATTGCTAGCTTTGAGCATATAACACCGTGGAGGTGGCAAGCCAAGGCGTACCCCCCTTCCAAAAGGTATAATTATGAAATGGGTATTATGTTCAGTGACCATAATACCCATTGCATAATAAATGTTGTGAGTTTGTTTTAGTGTGCGTTCATACGAACAGGAATTTGTTTTATTAGTGTGAAAGTTGGCTTAAAAATGTGCCATGCGCGTATACCTCGTCCCCCGCTGAAAGTGCAGAAAATTATTTAGGCAGTTCCAATGGAATATGCTCCATTATGCTCTGCCAGACACACGCTCTTATTATAGGGATTATAACACTCTTCTGCTAAAATCTTCCATGTTTTACGCCAATTAGGTATATATATTTTATATTTACTGTTGAATTTTTACCTTACCTTATCTTCACGTTGACCCTTTCAAACATTCGCGAGAAAACGCTCCATGGCTCCATGGCTCCATGATCATAACCTTACCGTAGCAACCGCATACTGGATGCCCGCTTATCTACATATAAGCCATTTAAGTATAAGTACTTACCTATTTGGATTTGAAAACGTCAATTTTTTATGCAACGGAGTGGCGAGATGTGCTTGACGCTCACCTAGTTGTAAGTATCACGTCTGCCCATAACAGTAGCAGTGCCAGAATTCTGAACATGCGAACAAAATCCTGCGCCGCACCCTGAGATATTAGATGTCAAACCTCTTCGTGCCCAGTTATTTCTCTGGTAATATCGCCCTTCAAACCGAAACACAGTAATGCTTTGGATTAGAATTGCGGTTGAATAACTGGCAAAGGTGTCGTACTTCTCCAGGCGGACTCTGCAGTAGAGTCCAACCTCTACTAATAGAGCCCTACCACTACCAGAACCATATTCCTTCATTGGTCTTACCTCCTTGCGGGAAAAACTGTGAATAGATAAGCTTGAAGGTCTCTTCCTTGACGACGCCCGTGGGGCATTCTGCCTTGAAGCCCCGGTAGAGGCGCTTGAGTTCGGGCTCCGTGAAGCGGGTGGCTCGCCGGAGGGCCGCGATGGAGTCCGGCCGGTACCGGGGCAGCTGCTCACCCAACTCCTCGAGCTCCGAATCTGGAATCATGAAAATAAGAATAAATAAATATTGGTAGCTAGTAAAGTACTATGTATATTATCTGTGATGTCTAAAGCTTTGCTTAGTTTGGGGCTAGATAGCGCTGAGTAAAATGTCCACGCAATTATTTATTTTATTTAGTTACTTAACAGAGCCAGGACTAGATCCAAATATGTACACCATATTTAGTCCATTTACTTCTTTCAACTAGGATTGAAGTTTTAACCCATTTCATACCTAGAAACATTAAAGATAACGTTAATGAAACTGAGACATTATCGAAAGGGGTCTCCACCGTTTCATATAATTTCACTTGCACGAATAACGTTTCGTATAATAATCGCTTTGCATATTTTTAGTTTCAAATAACATTTGTTTAGTATTACAACGGTTGCACGAATGTTCAAATGTTACCATTCATTTGATATAATATTCTTTTGGTGTGTTTTTTTTAGGTTATCCTGTTTTATATTATTATACCCGATTTGAGTTGGTAAGGTTATGTGACAGATCCGAATCAGAGCACCTCGACTCTACCTAGGCTTGTGGCTTCTACCCGTAGTGTATATAAAAATCGCGGGAGCCAGAAGGTCAAGGGAGGTCCTGAGGGAAGCGAGCCATACGAGGCCGAGTGGAGCTAAGGGGAGAAGTGGCAAGCGAAGCGAGCCAGTGACCTCTGTAGCGTAACGAAAGCCGAGTAATTTATGAATAGATGAGTATTGCATGAATAATTATGCGAACTAATTGTATATGAACTGGGATTATATAAAGTGATATTATAGGAAAAGTTGTTATAAGAAACAAGGGACATTAACCCGTACAAAACACTTCTAATAGTTTAAAATCTTCTGGTCCTTACATTAAAGCTAACTCTTTAGGCATCTAAGTATAATATTATACAAATAGCTTATTATATTATTGCAATACCGCGGCTCAACTTTGCTCGCAGGCTTCGCTCTGAGGGATTAGGTATAGAACTTGCATGCATTATGCTTGGCTTGCAGAGTTCACACCGCTGCAGGACTTTGAATTAAACTATTGAAAGGTGAGCTTTTACCCCGTTCTGTTGTAGGTATTATAACATGTATATAATGTGTGACATAAACATTGATAATTATAGTAACATGAAATCTAAAGTACAAAGATGGTAGCTACGATAAGGGAACTAATCTAGCGTTAAGTTCATTAAGTACAAACAATTTCAAACCAAAGCAAACGCTGTGCATGACTAAAAGTAAAAATATTTCAGGACCTACAAAGTTCTTGTATTTAACAAAAACAATCTGTACGCAATAATCAAAATAAAATTGAGCCGCAATATTTCCCTATTCATTCTCACGCAAAGGCAATAATTTTTGCCTACCGCCGTTCACTTATTAGGTACCCGATCTCGTCTACATTTCATTCCCGGCAAAAACTGAGTTCGGTTATGACACCGATCGGGGTAAAATTGATTGTAGTCTGGAGCCGGTAACAGCCATTGTGGTGCTATTGTGATCCCTGATAGAGCACGGAACGTAGAGGTAACAAAAAACGGTTGTCCGGGTGGGAGGGGGATGTATAACAGCAGCTATCAATATAGTTTGTGATAAGTTACGAACCGTGATTTCCCACTTTTTAGAATGTTTCAAGGCCTTTTTCAAAGGTTAGTCGCACGTCATAATAATGCAGATATTTAAATTATTGAGAAGATAATGCTCAGCAAAATTTGCTAATGCTTTGTACATGAAAAGGTAACAATACAATACAATATAATTCTTTATTCATAACGCCTAGTTATAAGTCATTGGTATCAATTCAATTTTACAATAATTTAATTAAATTCATTAAAATAACAATAATATAATTAAGTAATAACATAGGTACTTAGTCAATTGATCATATAAAATAGTAAAATCGTATTTTATACTAAATAAATTAGGTAATTAATAGTCCTGCAATCTAAGAAACTCCTCTAGGTTATAGAATTGTTCCTGGAGGAGCCAGGACTTCAGTTTATTTTTAAACGCCGCGACGGAAGATGCACCTCGCACGGTGGCGGGTAGTCGGTTATAGATAGCAAACATAGCAAAGATAACAAACGTAGTTTATGTATTTATTGTATATTATTGTGTTAAATAAAGTATTTTTAATAATATATTTTTTATGCCTCCTTAATACTGATAATATCTACTATCGCCATCTGTTGCTTCAAATCAAAACTATAATATAAGTAAGTTCCATTACACGTGACAAATGGAGGGAACAGTTGATGTGTCTTTGGACTAATTGCCAGCCGCCAGAATGTTCTCGAATCTACGTTCCGTTTTACTTGAAATTAGTCCAGATAGCGGATAATTTATGATGCCTTTTTCAACCGTTGGATGCTTGGAGCTGCCATATTGTCTTTTTACCCCTAGTTAAATTCTGAAAAGAAATGCAAGAGCTTTCGCAAAAATCAGGTTTATATTTTAGTTTACGTACTTACACCGTAAGTTTAGAATTTTTTGAAATCGTATTTTTTTTACTTTTTTTGTATCTATTTAGCAAAAGCATAATTGAGGTATAATTCAATGTAATGTGCTCATTTTGTCATAGTAGCGAGGTAAAGGTATAGTTGCCATACCTAAAAATACCTAATAAATTATGGCAACCGTAGATTATCCTGCCAAAACCCCAAGTTGTATCCTACGAAAGCGGTAAAATAAGGGCCGCTAAATGATTTCTTAGCTTACGTAGCTACGCAGTAACTTGGCATATTCCGCCCTAATTTATAGTGGTATTAAATCACTTAGCCGAACGGGTCTGATGTTAATCTTACAGCTGACTGTTGAAAGACAATGTAAGCTGGGTTAGTGATCTGACAGAGTTTCGGTGCTTTTACTGTGGGATTTGAACTGAATACTGTAGAATTTTATCTATACTTGAAAGCTTGAGAATTATTATTAGAGGCATAGACATACATAGTATAGATATTCCTACTTAGTATAGACATGGAAATCATTGATTAGAGGAAAGTTAGCGAATATGAAATAGTATCTCTAATATGGATTACCGCCATTTCTCATTAACAAATAGTCCTAGATACAATAAACAGTGATAAGTATTATATCTCATTCAATCACTATTCGTGTATGTATATAGGTTGCAAATTATTAGTCAAACAAACGCTTTGTCTGTGGTGATAGTACAATACAATACAAAAAAGTTTATTCATTACAAAAACACAGATACACACAAAAACAAACAGAAATTACACAGATATTTATACACAAAAAACCAACTTAAAAAATAAAATAAAATAAAAATAAAATACAAAGTGTTTTATATTTTTAAAATACAGGTGTTTAGTTTGGTCCTTTGTCAAGAAATTTTGTATGACTCTTGGAGAAACATGAATTAAATGCCGCATGTGCGGACTCTTGCCACACAATGATCGCGTTGGTGCTGAGATCAACAAAAATACATTCTATACAAAATATATAATTAAAAAGTATATAAAAAAAACAGCTGTTCCATACAAAAAGTTCCATCGACCTTGGGCAAAATGTATGGAACAGCTGTTTATTTTTTTTGCGATTTCTGTGTTGGCCTCATAGTAAAAGTTGTTTGTTTTAATTTACAGAATATGCCCTTAAAAGGATGCTAACTGATTAGAACTAACCCTTTAAAAGACAAGAACGTAACTAAGTTAAGAGTAAACAAGCCGGTTACTTCTCCATAGAAACGGGGAAGTAATATTACTCCACTATGTAATGTTGTAGGTCCAAGACTAAGAATTATATCGATTTGTCTCTTCATTATCTAGGATTGTATATTGATAAAAAAGTAATAAGTAAAAAAACATGAAGCAAGCAGCGTTATTAGCAGATCATTCGTTCAGAACCTGACTAGAATTGTGAGTCAGCTTAACTTCAGATGCATTTTAGGTCTCTCGATCTCAAAAACGTCAAAACTAACTAAAAATTTAAAAAAATGCGGGTAAACCATTTCAGAAACATGGTAACCCTCAATGCAGATGCTGGGTCCCAGCATCTTCGGGAAGTTTATTAACCGCCGCCCAAAAACGTTTCCACTTTAATTAAACGCAAAATCGAATAATAATCAGCACAGATTTGGCTCAACAATAAAATACAGGATTGGTGCCGATTAGAACCCGTGATTTGAATATAAAATTAACGTAGGAAGGACACGAGGAATCCGAAATTAGGCAATTTTAGGGTCGAACCACGTGCCTTCTGACCCGCTTCAAATCCCTGCCCGCCAAAATTTAATTTTACTCTTATTTCTATTAAAAGTGCGAAAGCTCCCGTGTATCGGATTAAAGGGAAGAGAGTATTGGCCAGGCACATTACAAATATTAGCATCTTATAATATAAATTGCATGTAATTTTTTATTTTCTTGTTTTCGTGATGTATTGATGTAATGCCATCATATACTTTTTTTATACATCATATACTCATATTATGATTAAGTTAGATACAACAAAAACAAAACGTCTTTTCAAATCTTTATCAATGAAGTAGGATACGAGTAGCTGTGCGAACAATGAGGTTTCACAGGCAAAACTTTACGCGGCGGGCGGTCCGGATGAGGCAAAATCAAGTTTTCTTGTTAATCGTAGCTTATCTATCTATGTTCTTATCTACTCGTATCTCAGCTGTTGACGGCCTGAAAATAGATTTGTAGGTTAGATAGTTGTTTCATTTTATATTGAACAGAGCTTTAATTAGCAAGGCAAAGGTTTGCGGTACAACAGTACCTAATGCAGATTCTCCCTGGTAATTGGAGTCTTTCAAATGTTAACTGCAAAAACAAAACAAAAAACAACAAAATGTATGAGATTGACAATTGACTATGGCCGCATTGACGATACGCCACCTAGCGGAAAAAATCGCAGTGTGGATAAGGCACCGGGTCATTTGATATATTTTGCAAGCTCAGACCGTCATAATCTAGAATCTCGGAATGGACGTACGCGATATAACGAGGCAGAAGGTATATAATATGTGTGTGAGTCGACGCGCACGTAGATTATTGTCTTGCACGTGCTAAGGGTGCTACTAACGTCTCGCTCTTTCGCGTCACTCTATTGCATTAAAAAACCTTTAAAACACAGGCAAACATAGGCATGTATTGGTTATATATAGGTTCTGTAAAGGCTTGGGATATTTCCCATAAGCAGATGGCCTAGTGGTACAAATTTCTCATGCTTCCTTGTATGAACTAGGCCAATATGTCACATGGCTTTAGTATGTACCTACGATATTGTTGACAAATGTAATATATAATAAATAATAATAATCTATACACATAAAAGGCTCTGTCCTGACTGATTGGTGACTGTCTGACTGACTGACAGACAAAGCACAGCCCAAACCGCTGGCCGTACAGACTTGAAATTTGGAGGGTGTATTCGTCTCGATGCGTAGGGGTGTACTAAGAAAGGATTTTTCGAAATTCGACCCCCAAGGGGGGAAACGGGGGGGGGGAGGATTTGTATGAAAGTCCTTTGTTTTTGTACTTTTAGTCACGAAAATTTGGATTTGGATAGTTCATTTAAAATAAAAAATGCATATAAGGAACGGGGGACGATATAAGGTAAGGGGGGTGGAATGTTGTATGGAAAGTTTTATTTTGTGAAGTTATAGTGATGAAAATTGATATTTCATTCAAAGGGGGGAAGTTGGGAGACAGGGGGGAGAGGAGTTGGTAGAGTCGGGTGAGTCGGGTGAGTCGGGTCGAGTCGGTCGAGTCGGTAGAGTCGGTCGAGTCGGTCGAGTCGGTAGAGTCGGTCGAGTGGGTCGAGTCGGTCGAGTTGGTAGAGTTAGTAGAGTTGGTAGAGTTCGGGGCTAAACAAATTGCTCGGGATGATTTAAAGTGGTGAATTTTGGGAGCAGCCCGAATTTCTTCCGTACGCGGACGAAGTCGCGGGCGACCTCTAGTATATAATATAAGGCACTTGCATGAACTATACGTGGCAAACATTTTCTATATTGCTATTGATACTTGCCGTGAATATAACGGTCAATCGAAATTGAATACAACGTTGCGCACCAAAACAAGAAAAAGACTAACCGAACCATGCAATTCTCCAACTTGCGCCCCAAACTGTAACAAACCGGTTCAAACCAATATCACCCGGATCGAACGAAAACTTACTGCAAAGTAACGCTCCTGGCGCCAACTGAATTAAGTCAGGGTTGGTACGTGGCTGGCGTGCCAACCGCACTCATGAATACCTAGTACACTGCGTTTGACACTCCACAGCGCCGTGAAAACGCCGTAAATGGCGCGCGTACAACCCTATTGCACTCCAAGAGTGTGTTATCGTAACTTGAGACGACTGTGTTGAAGGTTATACGTATCCATCTGCTCTTTTATTCTGTGTTTATCGAATGTGTATAGAATTCTCAGGTTATCGTTTTCAACAAAATATTTGTGGACTATCAGCCTATGCGAGAACAGTCTACATGTGAATTTAAAAAGTTTCATCAATCAGATACTTTTCGATAAAAAAAACATAAGCTTAGTGTGGGAAAGGTTTGTTTTGCTAGATGAAAAGTTCCTTGCTAACTACAACAACACCGTCGTTAGTCATAAACGTCCACTGCTGGACGAAGGCCTCCCCTTAATAGAGGGGAGTTGCCACAATCCCCACACTTGGCAGGCGGCTTGGGGATCGCAGAATACGCACCACCGTACAACGACACGTTTGCCTTAAAATTCCATACGCCGAAAATATTGAATTTCATTTCTAAACTCTAGGTGACACTGCTCTCCGCTCATCGTTTCAAAATCTCGTTATAATTTACAATAACATCAATTATATAATGTAGCTCTTACGAACTCGCTTTGTGAACAGTGGAATTTGTAAATTTTCTTTGCCGATTTTGTGAAATTAAATCATATATACGCAGTTACTTAAAAACACGGTTTAAAGTTATATGACGCAAGTTAGTACAGCGCGCCTCATTTTTGTACTGAGCAGAAGTTAAATGACGTTTATTAACTTAAGCACCGTTTTTAAGTAAGGTCCATGTGCTTAAATCATTATAATCAAGTACCGTTTACCTATATGTTATCTTAACCAATTATATTAAGACGAACAACTAATCACTTATATGTATTGGCTAGCCAAATCTTTTATAGGTCCCTACTCCCTACGGCCCAATTCCCAGAATAATATCAATCGATACGCTCAGTGGGCCGAACATCTGTCGGTGTATTGATACCCTTCTATCTAATTGTATTGGGCTCAGACAAACGTTTATTATATAAACTTTGCAGCCTAATGTCTGTAATTTATAATAATGCTTAGGTACAGTGCGAGACTAGGGTAATTCTCTTTTATTGTTATATCATGTTTTTTTTTTAAATTTGAAAAGGGTTTTTCGTTTGTTAAGTCTCAAGTATACTTACTTTTGCCATTACAGAAGGCGTGATTTCGCCTAGACATTAACTAGTTTTGTTTGACTATGACTTTGTCTGACAACGACTAAGGTTTGGGAAGTCTCGACATTCTCAAAGTCCCGGGACACGAGACCATCCACGAGCAAAGACCCGGGACGTCCCGAGACTTCGAGACTTCTCGAAATATAATTAGAATCGATTAATTTATGGCGAAATGTATCAATAAAAAATAAATTTTAATAAAAATGTATATTTGTTAAACATAAAATAAAATTCTAACATATTTAACGTTAAAGAGAGCGATGCAATCGCAAGTTTGCAAAACAACTACGCATAGCACTTCACTTCATTCAGTGAAATTGACAACTAACTGATAGACCGGGAGGACACTGTCGGTAACCTTACCTCATCGAGTACCAGCTTGGCACAGTCATTGTAAGGAGAGAGACAAAAAGCAATGTGACCTGTTAGTAGTGTAACGAGCTGAGTCACAAATATCAAAATTCACGATCTCTACAAATCTCACAAAACAACAATATGTCGGCTTTTGGTCGCGAACGTATTTAGGAGTATTGTGTAGGTATCAAGTAATTATTTATTGAGCTATTAATATGGCGCTTCCAATGACAAGGTGTGGAAAGCTATTAAAGTTTATTATAACTTTTTCAAAATAACATTATTTACAATTTGAACAACCGTGTCTCGTCTCGATCCCGACCCGAAAGTGCCGGGACCCGAGTCAACTAAATTTCTATTAAGTCCTGGGACTTGACACACGAGACGTCCCGGGAACCAAAACCTAACAACGATGAACAAAACTGGCACAGGATAGACGATCCCGGAAGCGCATGGAGGAGGGCTATGCCCAAATTTGGGTGTCCAATAAAACTTAAAAATATTTGTAAAAAAAAACTCTAAATACTAAGTAAGAAAAATTTGTAATTTAGTAATAATGGGAATAAATGGCTTTATTTATTTATGACTCCGACTGTGACTTGTTTGGTGAATTATTTAACTTTCGTTTGATGCAACTAGCACTAAACTTGTAAATTATTAAAATTGAACACTGGCAGATAAGAGCCGCCATAACGCAAGATTTTGTACAGGATGGCTGTCCAATGAAATCCTTTTAATGATTGAAAATGACATGTTTTTAACTGAAATAGATGACCATAATAGTATATTTTCCATCTATTAAGATTGTCATCATTATCCGTAGCCTTCCTTATTCTACTGCTGTGTGACCTCTATCTCTCTTTTTTCCCTCCATGTTTTTTTTAGTTTAAAATTCAATCGAAATTTTTATTATGTATGTTTTACCTATTAAAAACCTTAATCTAACCTTATATTTATGATTCTGTGAATTTGGTCACATAATCATAAACGCATAACCGCAACATTGAACTCATTATAAATTTGTACTTTGAATTTCATTCCCTACTTCTCTAAAACTTAAGTTAAGTGAATTATTTAACTTTCGTTTGATGCAACTAGCACTAAACTTGTAAATTATTAAAATTGGACACTGGCAGATAAGAGCCGCCATAACGCAAGATTTTGTACAGGATGGCTGTCCAATGAAATCCTTTTAATGATTGAAAATGACATGTTTTTAACTGAAATAGATGACCATAATAGTATATTTTCCATCTATTAAGTTTGTCATCATTATCCGTAGCCTTCCTTATTTTACTGCTGTGTGACCTTTATCTCTCTTTTTTCCCTCCATGTTTTTTTTAGTTTAAAATTCAATCGAAATTTTTATTATGTTTGTTTTACCTATTAAAAACCTTAATCTAACCTTATATTTATGATTCTGTGAATTTGGTCACATAATCATAAACGCATAACCGCAACATTGAACTCATTATAAATTTGTACTTTGAATTTCATTCCCTACTTCTCTAAAACTTAATTTCCTATTTATCATTATTTAAATACTTTTGGCATAAAGTAAAATTAAGTTTCCCAAAGTTTCAGTTATAAAAGCGGTGTTATCTGCACCAGGTGCTACGAGTTTGGCTTTCGTAGCGCTCGGTGCCAAGTTCGTAGCTCGGTGCGTAGTCGTAGACTCGTATATTCGTAAGCAGGTAGAGTTAGTGACGTGGTGAGATAGATGACTCTACTCCGTTGGCATAAAGTGTTTTACGCTTAGTTTTTCTGATAATATAGATAATACCTATCTAAGCGTAAGGCGTTATATTTAAATGTAAATACAGACCTATAAAAACCCAGCTAAAACATCTTAAGATCGATTCTTTACAGCATACAATTTTTTTTGCTCTATGACAATTGCATGAAAAAAAACATTAATTAATTTGCCCTTGACGAAATATATGCGACAGCCTAAGATGATGGAATAGGTAGTATAAGTATTCATGTTGAATTGGCAACAGCTGTTTTTTTCTCGCAAATTCGTAGTGTTAAAGTTGTTTCTTTAATTTCTGCTAGTTTATATTACTTTCTTCATTGCCACATGAACTCGATGAACTCGATGATGATGGTGATGGAAGTCGAACTTACTAAATAAATTGGCGTAAACCTTGTCTTTAAAAGCAAAAATAAATTGTAATAGCTTTTTCGTTTAGTTAAGTTTTCACAAGCTTTTAGCATAACCAAACTTTTAATAGTTCAATGCTTGCCAAGCCTTCCCTCGAATGGCAATAAATTAGAATAGCTTTTTCATATAGTCAAGTTACCAGCTTTACAGAGTCTAAATAAATCGTAATCGTAAACGTCACAGCTGGATACTTTCACAAAAGCAAGCAGCAATTTCGTGACTTGTGTTTGTGTACGTGTTCTTTAGTTACAATGTTACAAATGGAGCTGACAACAGTTGCTCCACCTGATGCCACTGGGATGTTACAGTCAAAATTTAGTCACTAAAATCTGTGAAAGGTAAGTTGAAATGTTTGTTTGCAGTAAAAGTCTAGAAACCGTATATTACATTACAATGTTGTTTTTATTTTTCATTTCATTACAATGTTGGTAGTTTTACTGTTCATGCGTGAATCCGTTGGTACGCTAATGGAGATTACTAGTATACCTACTTAGTAAAGTATTGTATTATCTTTGTGGAGATTAATGTATAGTTCTTTGTCAGAGTGTAACTCGTAGTAAATGCTTTGTAAATCAATGTTTGTAAAGGTCATTGTGTTGGAAAAACGATCGTCCAAAAATAAGTCATTTTAGTTTTGAATTTTTCTATGGTTTCTACATTACATAATCACTTCTTTCATAGATCAATAAACCATTTTTCATCTTTAGATTAGGCTGAATGGCGTACCCTTTGATTATATAAGGGCGTATCTTGGGACATGGCTATGTTAAGCAGTGGACTGCGATAGGCTGATAGTGATGATGATGACATTGCATAGTATATTATTAATGTTACTAAGGCAAAGGCAAACGGAACTGAATCCGAATACGTAAAATATTGGACATTGTTTTTGTTCAAAAAGGTTTGAATCTTGCCTCGATACAGCTCTCCTTTAAATATACCAAGGTTCATAAATTATGACGTTAATGAAATGTATTGTCAAACTTTGGAAAGTTTGAACATACATTTCATATCATAGCAAGTTTGAACATACATTCATAAAATCAGGCATGTTCAACCTTTGGAAAGTTTGATCATACCTGCCTGATTTTACTTACAGTACAATTTTTTTCAAAAAAGCTCAAATATATCAATTCGTAATAGACGTATTAACTCATTCCTTGGACAAAAGCGCGAGAAATCGAAATCTGGAGGAAAGTGAGAAATGGAGCGAAAAGTTTGCAGAAAGCGCTGAGATCGAACCTTGGACATTATTCAAGGGATATAAAAAGTCCTAGCCGATAATTTATAGCTTTTACGATCGTGGCAGATATATTTAAATTGATGAAACTTTCAATCTAAATAAGTACTTTGCTATTTTATTATTTTAGAAATAGAGCAGCAATCTTATAATCATGTAGTATCTTAGAGATTCAAGAATCAAGAAGAGAAGTCAGATTACTTAATCAAAGCGTACTATTCAATCTTAGCCTATGCTCATAATTAAGACAGGTGACTCCCGCTCCGGTTCGTTCCTGGTGCAGAGGATGTCCATTGCCATTCAACGTGGGAACGCGGCGAGTGTGATGGGCACCTTTGCACCGGGAACGGTCAGGGGCGGATAACTTGATTAGTTATTAGGTTATTTTTAAGGGTTTTGTAGAGACAATATTGACATTAGTAATATTTTTAATTGACTAGGTATATTTAACGATTTAATAAGATTTTACAAATAAGAATTTTAAAAAACCTTTACCTATATTAGAACAGAATACTTGAATTTCCATTTGTTTTTATGTGCGCAGGGATTTGTACTATAAAGGGTTTTTCACGTTGAATTGTTAGCTACAAATTATCAATTTTCTTCAATTCAAGTTGCCAAGAGAAAGCCATCTTGTTACAAGTTTGTATAATAGTTCAACTTTGATTTTAGTATTTAGTTTAGATGGTGAATTAAAAATATCTGGCAGACAGAACAGTTACTGAAGCTCCTAAAGTTTAAATACAACAAATTATTATTTAAATTCTAAACTTATTTTAGTGAAAGCTCTTTTTCAACCGACTTCAAAAAAGTAGGTTATCAATTCGCTTGTTTTTTTTCGATGTATGTTACGCGATTTCCCCGCCAATTATGAACTGATTTTGATGATTTTATTTTTGTTTTGTAAGTAATAACACTTCAGAGGTGGTCCCATATAAATTTTATCGAAATCGGTTTAGTAGTTTGGGTTTTAAATCAAAATTACTAGTAAATATGAAGATGTTATCCAGGTATTCGAAGTTGAAGTCTATTGTATTTTTTTTAAAAGTGTGTTATTGTGATAAAAGTAACTTTAAAGCTTATCACTACAATTAATTACTACGATAAAGCGACTTTACCCGCGATGTGATTCCGTTTTTCGTTTTATTTACTCCAGTTTTGTGGTTTTAATTAAACTCCTCTGGCAAATTCGGAGTTTCGTTCAGAAATATCCGCTAACTCAGCGCCGCAGAGTATCTCTGAACACTTTTTAGTAGTACGGATCGTTCTTATCTGCAGAGGGACGTGATTCGACATAAGGACAGTAAGGACTAAAATACCTACTTTATTTTAATGCACACATACAAACATAATCTAGTAAATATTTTTTTAATAAACACGAATACAATACGTAATAACAGAAAGCTAAATATATTCCGATTCGATCAAAAAATTATGAGCACGATGAGGATTTTACAAGTCGATTCATAATCATAACCAAAAAAAAACATCTATATCATAATAATAATAAACTCATAATCATAAAGCGACACCGTTTCAGGCTTGACATACGAAAAACACGTACGAAACGGTTTGATTCCACTTTCTTTATTCGAACTGCTGAACAGTGGAATGCGATGCCCGAGTGGGTGTTTCCCGATAATTATAATCTGCCCGCCTAGCACGCGAGCCGTGATAAACGTCTATCCACTGTTTTTTCCCCGCGAAAACCAGCAAGACATATCCATATTCTAGCTTTATCACTTTCCCCCGCGGGGAAAGACCAATTAGTCCACGACGCGTGCTAGGGGGGCTGGGTGTCTTCAAGTCGCGAGTGAATCGGTTTCTTCTAGGCAAGCGTGCTCCATCGTAGACAGCATCTTCGTAGTTGGCAGTCAAACGTAAGCCAATTAATAAAAAAAAATAAAAAAAATACCTGTAATGGCGACTCATAACCAGATTTGGAAATCGATAAAATTATAATTACCAAAATCATCTAATCTAACCCGTAATTTTACCGTAATCTGTATAAATTACCGATAATTACCCGTATTTTCCACGCCTATTCAGGAAAATTACGCAATTTTGCAACCCTACTCATACCATTAATTATTTATGTTGTTATTTATCATATTCTGGACACTGGAAAATGGAGATGTTAAAAAGAAAAGGGATCAACATGTACTTAGGTTTTGACTAGACGTGGTTTATAAATTAAACCACGTCGTCGTCGTAGGTTTATTTTATTACTGTTTAAATTTGTAATGAGTTTCTATTGTCTTGTCTTGTGTACAAACTGTGTTTTTTTCTACAAATAAAATATTGTCTATTGTCTATTAATTGTCGTCGTTTTATCAAAATTATTATCAAATGAAAAAGTCTGTACCTACTTATATTAGTCGGCCTATTCTCTTGATTTTCACCATGTCGAAAGCAAACAGATCCGAAGTGTCGTCGTCAGCTATAAAACGTCCACTGCTGGATGAAGGCCTCCCCCTATATAGAGGGGTGTTGCCATAATCCCCAAGCCTGGCAGGCGGCTTGGGGATCGCAGAATGGTTACCACCATTAACCGAGAGGACGCTGCTGCCCGTTGTCTGGTGGGTCTGGTTGCAGTTTAAGGACATACCCAGGTCGGATCCGTTTTTTAAAATATATTTTTTAATTCATTTCAAGTGACGAGACGAGCAAGACATTCGCCTGGTGGTAAGCGTCATGTCTGCCACTAACAGTAGCAGTGCTAGAATTGTGACCTTGCGAACACAATCCTGCGCCGCACTGCACTGCGCTCGTCACCCTGAGACATTAGATGTAAAATCTCATCATACCCAGTAATTTCTCTGGTAACATTGCCCTTCAGCCCGGAACACAGTAATGCTTGCACACTACTGCTTGGCGATTGAATAACTGGCAAAGGCGTGGTACTTCCCCAGGCGGACTCTGCAGTAGAGTCCTACCACTACAAAACGGTGACAATACTACAAAACTACAGTACGGTAAGAATTATAACGGTGAGAGTGTAACTACTGTTCGTATGGAAGTATTGCGATAGTGACAAATCTAGCCGAAGTGCCTTCGGATTGCATTCATGTCATGGCATCCGCGCCGAGCCGATTATTCGATATGAGACTCTGAATTGAATTTGGGAAGTCTCGATAGAAGCGTGGAGTTGCGCACCGCTTGTCGCCGCAACTTTGTGGTAAGCAACTTTGTGGCGTCTAGTCGGTGGTGGATTTGTGTTTTCGATCAGAAGTAACTTTGTAGATCTACTTTGTGGTTTTGGAATGGGATTTCAATAAATAAAGAGTAGTTTAAGGTGGGTTCGGGCCACCACTTTTTAAAATAGATAATACATACATTGTATACTAGAGGTCACACGCGACTTCGTCCGCGTACGGAAGAAATTCGTTCCACTCCCAAAATTCACCACCCCCCCATTTGAATGAACTACCCAAATATAAATTTTCATAACTATAACTTCAAAAACAAAGAACTTTCCATTCAATATTCCACCCCCCATTCCCCCCCCCCCCCCTAAATCGTCCCTGTCATATTTATTTTGTAAATAGCATTTTTTATTTTAAATGAACTATCCAAATCCAAATTTTCGTGACTAAAAGTACGCCCCTGAGATAATGGATGTTAAAGCTCTTCATACCCAGTAATTGCTCTGGTAACATTGCCCTTCTTGCAACATTAATGCTTGCACACTGCTGCTTGGCGATTGAATAACTTGGAAAGGTGTGGTACTTCCCCAGGCGGACTCTGCAGTAGAGTCCTACCACTACAAAAACAGTTCCTGTTCAGTCTAAATGACTTTTGCCTTTTTTTTTTGCCATTTTGCCAATCATGTCATCTGAATTTTTCCCTCGGTAATTTTTACATAAAGAAACAGAGCAACTCGTTTAATTTTCACTTTTATTGGGTAAAAACATTAAAAATCGTATGTCTAATATGTACGTTTGAATGACCGTTACGCGAGGCGAACGTTAGCTGACTGAGCAAATAAGCGTGACGTCACACACTCCGTCGACAAAGTAAGTCGCTCATCGCAACTCCTTATCCTTCATGGTAGAGTCGATTAGTTTGGTAGAAGTCTTTAAAATAATAACAGCACATGTTCAGTAAAAAAACACAATCTGCATGCATCATTTTCTGTCACATTTTACGGTGGAAGAAGTAAACATGCATGCCACACATTTTCGAGTACTTTCACACTATTAAAAACAAATTCCTATTCGTGTGAACGCGCCAAACAAAACGCGTAAAACAAACTCAACACTGCCAAAAGGTTGGTGGTCGGTGACCACAAACCTTTTAGCAGAGGCGTACGCCTTGATTTACTTCTTCGAATGGAATATGCCCGATGTAAAAAATGTACGGTATTTTTACAACATTCATTCACAACGCTCGGCGTACCTACAGTAAAATTCAGAGCATTTACTTCCTTACAAAAGAACACATGAATAATGTAAACTGCATAGTTACAGCATGGTAATTAAGGGCCTTTATTTATTCAGTGCCCGAGCTGCAACGAGTCCGAACCGCGAGTAATATCCGAGACTGCTTACGCTCGAGGAACCCTACTCAATGAGCTTTGGTGTGGTGTGGAGTGAAAACTTAACAAAGAAATAAGTTAACATAATAATACTCCTTCGGTGCGGATACGGAATCCTAAAATTAGATAACGTCTTAGCTTTGGTGGAGATAATACTTAGTGGTCTCGTTGGGCACTCTCTGGGTATGATAGTATGGATCGATGGTGTCAATCTAGGTGTCTTCAAGTTGCGCTTGAATATATTTTTCTAGCAAAGCGTGCTTCATCGGTAGGTAGTCAAACGTAGCCTCCATATACTTAATATAATTTTTATGTGTTTATACCTATCTTCGAGCATTATGCTTTGCAGGTGTCAACCCAAGGTACTGCTCTGTATCTTTTGGCAGTGTTGTGAATTTGTTTTAGCGTGCGTTCATACAAACAGGAATGGATATATTTAGTGATTACTATACAAGTATTTGAAGATGTGTGTCACATGAGTGTTTACATCGCCCCCCGCAAAGAGCCTGAAAATGATGTAGACAGGTTATCGCATTGGCATCTCTAATGGTATTTGCTCGGCGGTTGAAAAATGCTCGTGACAATAGAATAAGATGAGTTCAAATTCCACTATTCTGCAATAAGTCAGTACCTACCTACCTACATGCCGATAGCGACGGTGATAATGGAATGGACGGGCCCAGCGCTTGCAAATCGTTCAAATCGTTTAACAAGACAACACAATCAAGCATACCTAGCTAAAAGTATGCATATAACATTTGCCGGAAAACAGAGATAGCCAATCTAATTACTGCATAACAAAAAGAGAACACATGCACATGTATTAGAAGTTTGTATTGTCGTATCGTACGGCTCGCATATCGCAAAGGCAGAGTATGACTGAAGCGAGTGGAGAGCCGGCGCTCAACATAATAGTCTTCAAAATCCGTGCGCTTATTTCCCGTCCATTCATCTTATCATTGTCGCTGCATGCCGAGATTTGTAGCATGCCCGTCTCCAAAACAGACAAATTCTCGCCATAGACAAATGATAGACAATTTCACCATATACTTATTGAATTATTTTTGGCCATGGATTTAAGTCCTTCAGCCGCAACTCAAACATATTTTTTCTTCATCAAGCTTCATTCTCCAGTCAAATGAGTCCTATATTTATAGTCAAAGTCAACAAAGTAAGTCAAGGTCAAGTTAAATCGTGCCCTAGTAAAGTCGTGGCAACTTTACTGTAAGGTTCTTCGGAGTTTTGAAAACAACAGAAAAAACATGTTTTACCACATTATATCACTTGCCTACAAGCACGTAAATCGGCACTTATAAAACGCCTCAATTTTTATACATTTATACTCGAGAAAATAAGTTTAAGAAAATAATACAGTACAGTGACCAATGAGTTTCTATTACTACGTATAGAGCAGACGCCGCTCATCACTAGTATGTTCCGTTCAAGTGAGGCCGTCCGGCCACACTTGACGTAGTTTAGTTTAAACAAAACGCGTAAGCCCTTTGAAAATCACAGCACTTTCGACTTTTTGGTCGCGAGAAAACTACACATTGAAAGCTTTCTAGCGCTACGCGTTTGTGTTGCCTGGTTTAAAGAGTAATTATTGCTTCAGCGCTGCAGCAGACTATAGTTTAAACTCATCAAAATGGAGCATGATCTAACTGCTCTAGTAATAAAACTCACTGGCAGTGACATGTTTTTTTTGCGTTCCCGCCAAAACTACAAGTTCACCTTTTGAATCTGTTGTCAAAACAACATCATAGGTTATTGTTCAACACATCCACAAAGCTCTTCCAATTTTCTTGGATGAATGCCAACGTGGTTGAGAATTAGATTCTTTAGAATTTCAGCGCCATATTTCTTGTTTGTTCATGTGGTGTTGCTTCCTCACAAGTGGTGGCTTCACTAGTTTATTTGGAGCTTGCAAGCAAATGATACCTACGTCCGGGGACAAAGCCGAGATTGCTTAGAATATTTCAACTTTTGGGATTTAGGAAGATTGAATTAAAGTTTTTAGCTGGGTGGGGTCCTAAAGTTGCATCCAGAACCACCTGAAGACGGGCAGCAGCGTCCTTTCGGTTAACGGTGGTGAGCATTCTGCGATCCCCAAGCTGGCTGCCAAGCGTGGGGATTCTGACAACTCTTCCCTATTCCCCCTTTTCTCTCCTCTTTCCTTCATGCAGCAGTGGACGTCTTGTGGCTGATGATGAATTAAAGTTTTTAGTAGGTACTTACTTACCAGATATACCTACCTAATTAGTGAAAATATTTCTAAAACCTAAAACTAATCGATTTTAATACTTGTATGTATAATTGTAAAATTAGACAAACTTACCTTAAGTGAAAGTCTAATTATAATTTTATGAACAGTGATCTGAAATAGAATTGTTAACAGTGTAGTATCCTCTTCGGTATTCGATGGTATCGCGATTCAGAGCTAAAAAAAAAAAAGATATTTATGCTCTGTGGTTATGATGATGGCAACCCTGATTTGACACTTTTTAGAGATAGCAAGCAACTTTGGGTTCAAGCTCCATAAGTACCTAGATAGATTGAACCAAAGTATTGGTTGTTTCACCTGCCTATTACCCGGGATGATAACAATCATGTTATCGGGTTGGGAGGGTAATTCTATTTCAGATCACTGTTCATAAAATTATAATTAGACTTTCACTTAAGGTAAGTTTGTCTAATTTTACAATTTTATTTCACAGGATCTGAAATAGAATTGTTAACAGTGTAGATGTTTAGAGGTATGTAATAGGCAGTTAGGTTTTTGCAATCATAATCAAGATACTTATAACATTAATTTATATTAAGTCTATGACAGGCAATCACAAAACAGACATATGTCTTAATAACGACTAACGACTTAGCTTAATACCTAAGTATTAGAATCAATTACATAGTAGTAATGAAAATCTAAGATCAAGATATAATCCAAATTAAACCTCTTGAATGTTGAAAATGTAATAAACATCTTGTTAGCAGATAATTATGAAAACAATTATTATAATTATATAAAAACCATTTTAAAATTGTAACTAAACTATTCGAATCTTGTTTACAGATATTAATAAAACAATAAATAATAACAATAATTGTTGTACGCTTCTCATTATCATCATCATTATCATGTACACTTCCATCTAACCCACTGGAGTTACTATGCCTGCGGCCCAGAGTCTTGCTCTGTTACTTCAAGGAGCTGGGTTGGCTCGGGTAGGCACTGGCGGGGAAAATGCACACCCCAAGCGGGGCGTCAGTTCAGGACTTATCGCCCCCACATTGAATAAGAACAATAATTGTTATAATAGTTATTATATACACATTTATATAGTTATTATTTGTAACTTTGGCCTTCGTTCAGCAGTGGACGTCTCCGGGATGATGATGATGATGTATCAATTATTAAGTAAGTAATAAATCAGTCTTAACACCATTAGTTTAAATGGTAACTAAGTTAACCTTAAGTTTTAATCAGTTGCAGTTAGATTTAATACTGCTTGGGTATAAGTGCTATCCAAAGTGTTATCACTAATTGGTAGGTATGCCATAAAATCTGGCGAACATCAAAGAATCAGATGTCCATTCTGATGTTTTCCTAATGTTAAACTTATGTTAATGCTTAACTTTTACAGCCAATGACAAGACATGGCATACATAAACTATAATGGTAAAAAAAATAAAAATCCAATCCACCTATTAAATTGACTGTTGGTTGGCTTTCATTATTGGGTTTTTTAAATGTTGGTTGGAGGTATGTTTCATTATTTTGAATGAGAGTTGATGCCTAAATATAGCTTTCAAGTGTTACAGCAGGACATCATTAAGGCTATTGCATAAAGAATGGCAGTTTGGAAGCTAAATTAATAGGTAAGATGTTTTCTAATGCTGACAGAAATTTGTACAAGGTCAGAAATAGCAATGGTAATATTTCCATTGGTTGGTAGCACACAAGTTTTTTGGTGAGCTTTTCTAGCCTTAGACCTATGTTGTCAGGCCAAGTTCTTATGACATTAACAACTCTAGGTGAATTCCAGGTTCCCATATATCTAGGTCTTGCAGGTTTACATATACGAAGGGCCTTTAATCCTATTTTCTCTCTTCTGAGCAAAGATAGTGTGGAGCTTACCGTGTCCAAAGTGCTGTTTTGAGCACCTGCTTCAAATATATCTGTTAAAAGTTATATTATAAGGTATGGATCCCTGAAACATATCTAAACAGCATGTCTTGCAAAATGTCCACTAGATTGTATATGTTGTTATGTACTTTCAGTGATTGATGTTAGCATTATATATCTAATGACTTATGTGGCCAAACATCTGAATGCATCCCGCACATGAGGCTGCAGCCACTGCAGCCAGGGAAGTTGGTTCTATAGCGAGTGTTCTGTTGTGAATGGTGACATTATTAATTTATTATTAGGTTCAAATATTTATGGTTCCTCTTTAATCAATTGTTTAGCAAGGGGAAAACATGGCTGTGAGTTCCACAGAGAGAAATTTAAGATAACCTAGGCCTGGTTATTTCTTACTTTATGTATTTGTTTAGTAATTAATGCAAATGGTGGAAAAGTATAGAAAAATAAAATAAAAACTCTACCACTTTATTGTAATGCATGTATCTTATATGCATAGGGATCTTTTTCCCAAGATAGGTACATATTATTCGCATTTTGCATTAAATCTGCTTGTAAACAAGTCAATAGTTGGTTCTCCAAGTTTTTTATGTATTTATCGTTACATAATTCGTTTCTATTCAAGTTCTATGTTTTCTAGATAAGTAGATTTTTGATTTAATGTATGATGCTGTTTGCTGTTATATCTGTAAAAATCTATAGGCTATTATACTTCTTAGAGAAACATGTTTTCTTAGTGTACATAATGTTATCAGATGACCACTGGAGATCTGGCAAGATGCTTCTAGGAACTTGCATGTTTACACCATAGTTATCATCTGATATTAAAGTACCAAATATTTCTCTTTCCATGAATGTTGTGTGTATTATTCCATAATGGGACTGCAGGGCATGTACGATTTTTGCATGTTTTCTTATCTTGCAACATTTTAGTATTCTAGACTTTTGTTAACTAAGCTCATAATACTTATATGTTTTCCAAATGGTAGCTCTAGGCACAGATCTTATGAACATATTAAAAATTTAATTAAATAAAACAAAACAAAAAATACAATGTGTTGTGGGTACCAAATTACCTACATGTTCACCCAATTTATAATAATCCTAAGCTATGGAATATATTTAACACAGCATTCATGTTTTTCAAACAATTCAGTTTCAAACAATCGGTGTGTACAACCTATACATAAATATACCATGTAAATAAATGGTAGACATGTGCCATAAGCTTCTCAGGTATAATTCAGGTAGCTATATTACTGGTTTCAGTAAGTTTCTAAAAACACTAAGTGCTGTACCTAAGGCAGAGCTGTAAATTCATACAATTGGTTGTTAAATATAAAGCAGAGGTCATATAGATGGGTCCGAGCTATATTAATAAATATGATTCTTTAAAATCAATGGTATGATTGTAGTTTACTAATACAGTGGCTGTTATTATATCTTCCATTTGGGAAAGTTCTAATTTTACTGAGGTTTCAGATTTAGTTGAACCTTATTTTTCCATTAGGCTTTGGTAACAGACTAATTTTGGAAATAAACTGACCCTTTGTGTAGTTGTATGATAATATAGCTCCCAGTTTCAATAAATCATAAATAATTTCTTGAATATTAATGACCAGAAAAAACTGCACCATGGTAATAGTTGTTTGAATTGGTTCACAAATGAGTGGGATTTTATACCCATTCTAGTACTTGAGGGTCATTTGTTAAAGATATCCAACACTGTAAGTAATTGCTAAAATTACCTGCAGTTACCTGTTTAGTCTCTAGCGCCTGGGTAAGCACCTCGCTGGGTACCTTGCTGTATGCGCTGGGCGACATTGCTGATATGATGGCTGTCCACGGCCTCTGGGCTCACCCCAAGCCATCGCTCATGGTGGTTGATGCTGCGGGTTCTGACGAGGTGGACCATTTTTGTTTTACACAGGTCTGGTCTTTACATTTGACCATGAGGTTGGTTTCAGGCAGGCATTTAAAACTGAATTAATTGTTGCATCTGTTTGTTTGTTTTTATTAACTCTGTTAAGTTTCCGCCATACAAGTACTGGTCTGTTTATTTTTCAGTCATTTTGAATGATGCTTTTACTTCGATGGGGAGAGATAAGAACTCCTTTGTTTTAGTGTACTGCCAGATCATTTCATAACTTTGTAACATCATTTTTGTTGTATGGGAACAGTCACATTTAATTAAATCGGATACTCCGACTAATCCACTTCAGTTTTTATAATAAATTTGTAGCTACACTTAGGGATTTGAACATTTTTAAAATCACTGTTTTATTATTATCTTAGACATACCCTCTCCAATTATATCTGTTGCTAGGCCCAATTGCTGCTGTAGATACTCCATGGAATTTGTCCGTGTTTAGAGTTTTCCTGTAGAAAAGTACTTAATACTTGAAGTAAGCTACAGTTTCCAAGTATTTTGTATGTCTTTAATCTTTTCCTTTGATTTTTGCTATAATATTGCAAGCAATTTTTCAATATCTTCAAGAATAACACCTTTGAATTATTTTTGTTCTTAGTAATTCACTGCTCTAGAAGGTCATCATCCCTGTCTTGTGTTGGTGCCTTGACAGTAGGTGTTATGTTGTTTGAAATGCAAATGATTTGCAGTACATCACCTGAGTGCAACTGTGTCTTGTACAGATAAACAATCATAAAGGTACTACGCACCTTGTCTGATTGAGCACACTATCTAATGATATATTAACATCAGTTTTTCATTATAGTACCTCGCCTGAGTGCAACTGCGTTTCGCACAGAAAACAATCATAAAGGTACTACGCACCTTGTCTGATTGAGCACAATATCTAATGATATATTAACATCAGTTTTCCATTATAGTACATCGCCTGAGTGCAACTGTGTCTTGAACAGATAAAACAATCATAAAGTTACTACGCACCTTGTCTGATTGAGCACAATATCTAATGATATATTAACATCAGTTTTTCATTATAGTACATCGCCTGAGTGCAACTGTGTCGCGCACAGAAAACAATCATAAAGGTACTACGCACCTTGTCTGATTGAGCACAATATCATTAGGATGATATTAACATCAAAGGTTACATCTCGTATAACAATTGATCTTCGTATTAAAGTATCACGTACCCATACGGAAAAGGCGGAATAAGGAAGATGTGTAGGTAACTAACATGTCAACTATGTTCTTCTTCCTGTATTATAATAGTTAGCGATTATAATCTTCAATAATTGTTTATTTGTGAAGGCGAATCAATTCAATAGGACAGTCATAATAAGTTCTCAAGGGCTTTGATTTTTAGTGAGTTGTGACGTTGTTTGCATCGTTTTAGACGTTCCTGATATTTGTTTATCTTTTCTTCCATATTTTCACAGTTTTTCACACACATTCTGTTTATTGAGCTAAAAAACCGAAAAATACACGATACCGCGCGAAATCGCGAAAAAGAAGTGTCAAATCAGGGTTGCCATCATCATAACCACAGAGCATAAATATCTTTTTTTTTTTTAGCTCTGAATCGCGATACCATCGAATACCGAAGAGGATACTACACTGTTAACAATTCTATTTCAGATCCTGTGAAATAAAATTAATACACTAGCGTATTAGGGCGTATACACGTAGAAAGCGGGCTTCCAGAGCTGATCTGCCAGCGTATTTGAGAACCGATCCGCGCTGGTGGTCGGCGCAGGCGATCTCTATACTTTGTGCCGAACCACCACCAATAAGTGCCGAACGCCGCCGCCAAGTTCCAACCTGCTCCGATCAGCGCTAAAAGGCCGCATATTTGTTGCTTAATTGGCAAGAGAAAAACGCGTGACACGCGTGTAATTACCGTAAAAAAAAAAACATTTTCTAACAGAAAAAATCTTCGTCTAATGGGCGCGACATTTTCTACGCTACTTTACTATTATACTACATTCGGCCCCTGAGCTTATACCCGCTTGCTTTATGTAGCGGTTATCTGAGCGGACCAGTGCCGATAAGCGCTGGTAGATCGGTGCTGGTAACCTGCGTCCTACGTGTATACGCCCTTAGACACGAGCTAAACAAAGTATTTACTTTGTATATTTTAAGCATCCATCCTCTTCTACTACAACTACAAACTAGAAAGACGGCTTAGCTACATTTTGGATTTTCCTTGTCTTGTAGTACATAATGTATTGACTCTACGTTTCTAATCCGTACAGCCAAGAAATAGAGAAACATATCTGCTTCCTCGTTGCCTAAGATAAATAAGATATAATCTAGAGCTTTTTGAGTAGTGTGCAATCATTACTTTGTTTCGGTTTGAACGGCAATGTTACCAGAGAAATTACTGGGTATGAAGAGATTTCACATCTAATTTCTCAGGGTGACGAGCGCAGGAATGTATTCGCTAGTTCACAATTCTGGCACTTACACCTGTTATAGGCAGGCATGACGCTTACCGCCAGGTGACCGTCTCGCTCGTCTCGTCACTTAACTGAATAAAAAAAAAACGATCGGAAACTTATTCTACTTATTATCTACTAGCTTTGCATAGACCAGAGCTTATATTAATGAAGTCAAGGTTCAAAATAACGAAACCCACACATGATAATATCCAGAATACCAATGATTGCTACTATGTATGTCTTTGCAGAATACACAAACACTTATAAAAACATTCTCGTACGTATTAATAGAACAATACAATTCATCATGGATTTCCACGAGGCAATTCCCCGGACAGCGATTTCTCTCATTATTTATTTTCGCGTGTACACGCACCTTTTGTTTTCTTATTTTGTCATCATGTTTGTCAGAGATCATGTTATTAAATTATCTACTATTATATATTGGTCTTTGATATACCTACTTTTGATAATGTGCAAAGTACATTACAATAAATGGAGTACTTACTCAAAAATACGCGCTATACACAATTACCTACAGTTAGGTAATTAAGTACTTACTACAATAATTCAAAGCCTAACAAATATTAGGTAATAGCAGTGACAATGATAAGATGAATGGACGGGAAATAAACCAGGATTTTGAAGACTAAATGTTGAGCGCCGGCTCTCCACTCGTTTCAGTCATTCTCTGTCTTTGCGTAATGCTTGCCGTACGATACGACAATACAAACTTCTAGTATTTATTATAAATTCAAATCAAATCGAGTAATTTATTATAAATGACATTCATAATTATATTCATACCTACACATGAACATTGAACATATACACGCATACATAATTATACACTAGTTAATTAATTTAAGATACGAGTATAGCATTCGAAAGCAACTCTGTCTGTGTGCGTGTTTGTTAAGTTTTATAATCAAACGGCTCGGCCAATCTTGATAAAGGTTTATCGGGAACTCGTTTCTCAACATAATCACGATAAATAATAAATCATCGATCAAGGAAACAGCAGATCAATGTAAATATCCCGTAAAACATCATATATCTAGCTGTGACAGAGAGAGTGTAGGTATTTAAAAAAATGGCACGCCGCACAAGTTTAGGCACACCTATTTGCCCATAGATTCGATTATTTTATAAACCAGTGTTAATGGTGAAGAAATATAATAATAATATATAATAATATCTTTATTACTTAAAGTTTCACAAATTAAACATTAAAAGTTGGCTAGTCTAATGTTTTATAATAATCAGGTAGACTGCTGCCGAACTAGGTTCAACATATTAGGATGTATTCGGCATACATCTCCCTCCCCTCAGAGGTTGAACTAATAACTGACATAGCCTTTATAAATAATTTACTGGAATACTTAGACATTTTTGTTTTATTTATACGGGAATACTCACGTTTAATTAAATCGGATACTCCGACTATGGTTTCGATCACATCCGGTGATCCGGTGGTGACCTTTTCAAAGAGTGAAAACAGAGCCCGACGCTGCGTTCTGCTTAGGTCACCGGATGTGATCGAAACTATAGTCGGAGTATCCGATTTAATTAAACGTGAGTATTCCTGTATAAATAAAACAAAAATGTGTCAAAACCCCGTCAGTTTTCATAATAGAATACTTAGACCTAATAATCATAGAAAAAAACATAGGCACCATCTGGTCTCTCACACAATATTAAATCATTATTACATTCTGCTCACACGACTTGATTTGTGTGCGAGTTTCTTTGCTCAGCGTACCTACACTAAGTTTTCTCGACGGTCTATAAGGAAAACATTTACGTAGTGGAGAAAATAATTGGAACATCATCACACATGGGCCCTCTGTTATTGGATAACTCGATTGTGCAGCTTATTGTGGCCTATAAGTGATTTCTGGGCTATTTTTGGAATGGCCGAACTGGGAATACTTTCGTTGGTGTTTCGCATTTGTTAGACAGTAGAAATAAATAAGTAAAGGTTGTTCGGATACTTTTTGGCAACGCCTGCATAATAAGTCTACTAATTGTAGTTTTGGCGGGAACATGGAAACATTATGACGTGGTTACCTACATACTTTTTTGTTTTTTTTTGGCAATTTATGATTAAAATGGTGGCGTTTTATTCGTACCTACTGGTGATATTCATAAAATTATAATGTGGTGAAACATATCTTTCCGTGTTGTTTTTACAAAAAGCATTTTTCATTAAAGCTCATATTCATAGTAATGTCGCCACAAATTTACTAGGGCATAACTTGCACTTGACAGTGACTAAGTTTGTGTGACCGTCAGTGATTTTGTAACTTATTTGATATTTGACACTGATAGAATGCACAAAGTGCGATGCCAAAAATGAAGAGAAAACCCCTACTAATATTGTAAATGCCAAAGTTTGTAAGTCGATTTGGATGTTTAGATGTTTTGATATTTGTAAATCAATCCCGCAAAAACGCTGAAAGGATTTGGGTGAAATGTGGTATCGTCATCAGCCATAAAACGTCCCCTGCTGAACGAAGGCATCCCTCAATAGTGTTGTGTCGCCATAATCCCCACGGTTGGCAGGCGGCTTGGGGATCGAAATGTGGTATGTATAAGTTAAGTATTATACACTCTCATCACATTCTTTTTGGCTTTGGAATATTAATGTACAAAATAAAAATATAAAATTCAAGTAAAAGTTAAGTTTAAAGTTTTATAATATAATATAAAGTTAAGTGATATAATTAATTTATATTGTGTAGTTTGTTATATAGTTGTTTGCCCCAAAAAAGCAAATAGATTGTTCATTCGTAATAAATATACAAAACCTCTTTGTGCGATCTATTTTCTTCCAATTCCCATCTTGGAGAAAAGATGTATTTTCTATTTCACAGCCACCTAACTCCGCGTTATCTACCAAAGTAACAAACCTTCAACAGTTTCTATCTATATTATCTCCCAAAAGGCGCCAGGAGCGAATTGGCACGGTATCAACGGAAAACGCTTAGTAACTGTGTAAGTTACGTAAATTACCCAAGTGACTGTTGGTTTTCTTTGGTTATATCTCAGCTGAGTTTAACAACATTGTCGCAATTGGCAAATTGGAGAAATGAGGGATGGTTTTTGATCGCTTCCACTAGACAACGTTTTGTTCAAAATGTATGAAGTCTGAAGCATATTTTGGGTAAAATGGACGATTGTGTGCAACTTGAAGAATGAACATTGATTTGAAATGTGACCGTTTTAGTATTTTTAGTATAATTAAGTAAAAAACAAGAGAAAATAGGTCTGTGTGCCAAAGAATTTGAGTGAGAATGGAATTAAAATAAAGAAGAAATAATTAATAACAATAATAACGTTTATTTGAAGAGAATCTTATGAAACTAACAAGTATACATCTTTATTATTTTTAGAGTGTCGGTACTTGTACATACTACGTGGTGGTGGACCCTGAATCTCACACTAGGTGAGTCCTGTGACATTCAGTGCCTTCCTTGTGCTTATTGTGATTAATGATTCTAAAAAAACTATTTTTAGAATCATTAATGACCAACAAGAACAAAAGAAAGAAAACATAGCATTATAAAATAATTAATTTGATCAAATTTTAATAAACTCTAAGCCATGGTGTTCGTTCATATCAGACGAGTTTCCGGGGATCATGCAGGCAAACTGAACTTATGAGTGGCTCCAGCCGCTCCAGGGTCGTAGCCAGGGAGGGGAGGGCATTGAGGGACAGTGCCCTACCTTAAAATAAGCAAAGAACTGTGAAGCGCTCTACCTGTAACAACTTACTCATACGTTATTGTTACTCACGACGCCTCAAAACGTTTTGATATCACCTCGAGAGCTATTAAAACGAGTTTAACAAGTTAGGAGCATAATAAAAAGGTGTTAAGTAGTGTAATATTGGGCATTCTATCCCACCTCCCTCGTTTCACTCGCTCGGTGAGATTGAATGCCCAATATTACAGAATTTATTTCTTGTTGGCAAAAACAGAACGATTTTTTAATTTTGTGAGCGTTACATGCGTTCATTTAAATCTAACGCTAAATATATTGCAAAAATTACTCACCTTATTTCACTCGCTCGAAGAGACAACACTTCACAAAACCCATCACAAAACTTAATGTTGAAGAAACACAACGCGTTTTTCTTAATTTTGTGAACATGCGTTCGCCTTTAAATAATATTGAAGTCGAAATATGTACTGAAATAATCTAACGCTAAGTAGGTATATTGCAAAATTACTCGCACAAATAAGTTTACATTTTAAAAGCAGCACCTTAGTCGTCATTACAATAATGTATAGTCTTAGCAAAGAATTATCTGCTCGAATAAAATGGGTCAAGGTCGATGCGCTTATCAATAGTTTTGAATTTATGTATCGCAGCTGCAATTATAAAAGATATACGAAGGAGTTTAATTGTTGAGATGTAAGTTCATTTGGGTTAGATTTCATGCATTTAATGCTTATGATTTTTATTTAAATACGAACGATTACTTTTTAACAATTTGTTATCGCCCGATTGGCTCCAGTTTACCTTTAAAACCTTAAATTTCACGTCCTGATCCATATTTTTTGAATGCTCACATATGTTACAAGTCGACCAGATTGGTTCGAGGTAGCCCCTAGAAATTATTTCCTAAACCACGTTTTGGCTCAGGTTCCTCCATAACATAAAGTTGACCGGACATTGACAATGTAAAAATCGTGTTTCTAAACCACGTTTTGGCTCTAGGCCCTCCATATCACAAAGCTTGGCAAGTATCAGTAAAATATTATGACCAGATTGGCTCGAGGTCGCCCTTAGGAATTTAATTTCACGTCCTGTTTCGGATCAGGTCACTATAAGTAGAACACTTACCTTCAAATTTCCTGTATACTCAGCCAACAACTATTACACGTTTTCTAAAAAATGCAAAATAAAACGAGCATACTTTCAGCAAATTTGACTGGTTATGCAAAATTCTGTGTTAGAACAAAATAGGTAGGTCAAGTTCAATCCGCTTATCACTTGGTGTTGAGTTTATTTATCATCGTCGCACTTGCAAGCATGGTTTATTTATTTGTTTAAAAGGTTATGGGTAAATCCATTAAGACCAGATTTAATTAGCAAGATTTAATATCCAAACACGAACCCACGCTTCTTAGCAATGTGATATGACCCGATTGGCTCGAGGATGTCTTTAAAAATCTAAATTTCATGTCCTTTTTCAATGCTCGCAATTTTCAAGTCGACCGGTTTGGCTCGAGGTAACCCCAAGAAATAAAATTCCT
This sequence comes from Erannis defoliaria, assembly GCA_905404285.2. Classification (NCBI taxonomy): domain Eukaryota; kingdom Metazoa; phylum Arthropoda; class Insecta; order Lepidoptera; family Geometridae; genus Erannis; species Erannis defoliaria. The sequence goes on from FR990078.1 coordinate 4,716,115, forward strand.
ACACCATGTCCTGGTTCAGGCCCTCCAAAACACAGAGGAAGACAAGCATTCACAAAGTGATATGACCAGATCGGCTCGAGGTTACTTTTAGAAATTATGTTTCTAAACCACGTTTTGGCTCAAGCCCTCCATATCACATAGAGTTTGACAAGTCTCAGCAAAGTGAATTGACCAGATTGGCTCGAGGTCACCCTTAGGAATTTAATTTTCAAACGTCCAGTTTAGGATCAGGTTCTCCGACAATTTTAACTGTGAGCATTTTTGTTTATGGATGCTTTAGAAATCAAGATTTAAACCATTCTTAGATCCTCCATTTCACATAGCTACGAGTATTAGTATTTTCGTTTCTAAGCTATCAATTTTAAGTCGTCAAAAATGCGCTTACCCATGCAATTAATTTATGTTTTTGAAAGGAAGAAAAATAATTTATCAACGCAGATTATAAATAATTCCTTTCGAACTTTTTTAATTATTTAAATACTTTTAATTTTTGCATTCATGTAAAATTGTATACAAAATATAAATTGTGCGTGCAAATGCAAACGTATAGATACTTTGACTTCAGTTTAACTGACGGTAATTTTTGATTAAAATTATTCGAAGGTTTTTATTTGATTCACATTATTAACAGAAAACACACCGTGGGAAAATAATTATAACACTGCACTGCACTTGCATTCAGGTAATGCGGTTGACCAACTTAATGAAATATGATGCATCGCTTGGACAATACGATGTCAATTAGGTAAGGACTCGATGTACTAAAAATTACCACTTTGGTATATTTACAAAATACAACTAAACATTCATTTATAGTTATTTGCCTGGTTTTATTCCTGGTCTTGTAATTATTTAGGTTCTTTAAGAAAAGAGTGCACTTAGTGCATTTCTGTTTTTTTTAAAATGTTTTTATCTTTTTATTTATATGTATCAACGAATTCAAACGAATATATCAAAGTGAAGTGAAACATCATAAAATAAATAAACATGTTTTTTGTATATATAACCAGTAATGTAAAGATGCATTATCTCGTCGACTATAAGTTCTGTTTACACTTCAAGTACATTTTCGTGACCAGCGCGAATTTTATATGGGTATTATCTATCTCATTCCCTCGCATGCATGATCATATTGTCGTCCCTTTTTTACAACAGCGATCAAAAAAATTGTCTTGTGTTGTAAGTACGGTTCTATATAGACGAGCGTTAAATTCGTGATTAGTGCATAATATGACTCAGTGGGAGAACGGTTGCTTTGCATTCGTGAGGCGGTGGGTTCAAACTCCTGCCTGTACCAATGGAGCTAAGATGAAGGTCTATATTAGCTGCAGAAGGTCCACGCCTGGGGCTTTTCGTTGAAGGAAAACATCACAACGCAAGGCAACCTGCACATGTACGGAGAAGAAATTTAATTGTGTTTGCGAATCAACCGACCCACACTAAACCACACCAATGTACTAACACTACTTACACTTATTTATAGACCGATGTACCTACTAAACCTATGGTCGGAAAAAAGGGGTCTGTAAATCTATGATTGTAGGTACCTGCGGCTGACCGTTTAGCCTGTACGAACTTGCTCACAATAGTTTCTTAATAACGCGCGTCTGTTATAATAATTTATGCGCTCGTGTGTATCGAGTTCGTGAATGCGGTGTTTGCAGTTTGAAAATATGCAATACGTAGGTAAATGGATATTTGAATTTAGCATAATTAACACTTTTGGCATTAATACATTTCTGTCGTATATCGATTATTGAAATTTGTCTAATCAGATATCAATAAATACATAGGATTTCATTATTTAACTGTAAGAGACAAAGTTTATAATTGCATGCTTCGTAAAGGTAGTTAAGTAATTTCTGAGTGTACATTTTATTGCTTACTATGCAATATTTACCAATTTAAATACGCTGTTTTGTTCCTAAATGATCATTAATTGCAAGGAAGTGCAACGACGCGAAGACTCCAGTGATTCCAGTCAAGTACATAAAAAAACACCGAAAATTAAGATGTAAGTGAGTATTTTTTTTTTTTTTGGTCTGGTTTTTTTTAAATGTATTGAGTTGCACTGATAATTTAAATTTAAAGGTATTAAACTGGTTGTTTAATTATTTTTAGGTCTGACTCTGAATTCGAATACACCTCGTCCCAGTGTGCGCCACCACCGCAAAAAAAAGCAAAGAAGGAGCGGTCTACCGCAACAGCGACGAGCACACCAAAGCCATCGAAAAACAGAAAGCAGAAAGTGATCGAGTAAGTACTCACTCATTTTACAAATTAATAGACTGTACTCGTAATTATTTCGTAGTAAACTTACACCTTATAACCTAACCTAACCTGACTTATATCTTTTAGATCGTCTGCTTCTGAATCGGAGGAAGAGCCTCCTCAGGCAGCGCCTGCGCCAGTGGTTGCGAATAAACCAACTAAACCAAGAGCGAAAAAGCAGCAGGCTCCCGAGCAGTCTTCTAGTGGGTAAGTTTCAAACACATAAGTTATCTTGAGTATCTGGTACGAATAGGAATGTTTATTAATTTTAAAACTCGATGGCAATTTTTATTTGAACTAAACAAAAATACTATCTCTTAACACATTAACTATGTAAGAGTTTGAAATCGATAGAAAGATGTTTTGATTTTAATTTTTTTCTGTATTGTTACAGAAAGAAACATAATATCTTTGACGATATTTTACGGGCGGAAGAAAAGGCTGCCCATCAAAAAGAAGAGAAGAAAGTGCTGTGGTCATCATTCACCAGCCGGGTGGCGTCGGGACGACAGCGGCGCGCACGTGCCTTCGGAGAAGGACAATTTTTTATAGACTTAAAGGTGTACAACGCCAACGACGCGCTGACGGTGAACCCGCAAACGCTGTATAAAAAATCGCTAGTTGCAGTAAAATTGCAAGCAGTTGAGGGCTCCCCGCCGTGGGCAAAACTTCAATCTTTTATTGAAGACGCCTATGGAATCTTTAAAGATACCAACCCAGTCGTATACAAAGATTGATTGATTAAGACGATGTTTAGATTAAGTATGGGTACACCATAATTATATTAAATACACAAATGAATTAAATATAATAACTTGTTTGTATTTTGAATTTGAATTTAGCGGTAATGTATTTAAGAGCTGGGCTAGGTTTTTAAATTCGATCGATTGAAATTATTGTGTTTAAATTATAGTGGGATTATAGGCTTCATACCCATACACAAAATATAAAATTAAGTTAGGTATTTTTCTTACACTAAAGTTTTTTACAGTGGAAGCCCATAGTAATTATAAGTACATAAAATCTGGTAAAATTACATAACTTTTGTTGTCTTAGGTATATGTTTTTGTGTAGGATTTTATACAAATATGCCTTATTGTACAGATTGTAGTGCTTCTGTGCACTCAAAGTCATGGGTCGGTCATTTGCGAAGTAACGCTCATAGAAAAAATAATGATAGCTTCATAGAACCGCATAGCGAAGGCATTGATATCGTGTCGTCAGCATTTCGCAACCGCATAATCACTTACAGGTTACTAGCTAGCGAACGCGATCTTGGTTCACTCGATGCTTTTTTCAACTCAATTCGTGATAAAATAAAAACACTTTTAAACACGTGTCTTGATAAACATATAAGCTTTAAAATAAATTTTGTGTATTTTGCTAAATTTATGTTGTTCAAAAATAACAAAGAGGATATAAAATCGTTTTTGACTAAAAATACAATTGTTTCCAAGAATTATAATTTTGATGTGTTTTTTGCAGAGACAATAAGTTCGTTAAAAGAAAAAGTAGAGTCTTTTGAACACCAGGATTCAGGATGGTCATTTTTACATAACGCTCATGTAGAAGTGAATATAAATAAATATGAACCATTGCGTGGTTCTAGTTATATCGTACTGCCAAAGAAAATAAAGAATAAAAAAGCATGCCTAAATATCCAAAATAAAGATGATTGTTGTTTTATGTGGTGTGTGACTGCGGCTTTATATCCCGCAAAGTCTCACCCCGAGCGGGTTTCGTCCTATCCTGACTTTCGTACAGTATTGAACGTAAATGACGTACAGTTTCCGGTAATGTTTTCGGACATACAGAAATTCGAGATTAACAATCCGCAGTTATGCTTCATTGTGTACGGTTTGAAAAATAATAAGACTATAGTAGGTCCTTTGTACAAGTCTGAAACCGAAAACGAGCCTAGGAAAACGATTCATTTATTGTTATTAGAAAATAGTTCTGGAACACAACATTACTGTTTGATCAAAAGCTTGCCTAAACTCGTTAGAAGTCAAATGACTAGTCATCACGGAAATTTATACTTTTGTGAAACATGCTTAGTATTTTTTTCTAAGGTCGAAGAACGAGATAATCATGTTTGCGGCGGTGTAGTAACTGTGTTACCTGAGAAAGGCTCGGTAATACAATTCAAAAACTTCGAACGCAAGCAAAATGTTCCTTTTATAATTTACGCAGATTTTGAATCATTATTAGAATCAAACTGCAGTGACAGCACTCCTAACACGTCCACTTTGCATCGTCACAAACCGGCGGCATTTGCCTATTACATTGTTTGTAGTGTCGATGAAAATTTGAATTGCTATGTATCACACCGCGGTCCCAATTGCGTAGACAAATTTATCAAATGCTTATTTGAGGACATGAGAGAGATTCATAAAAAGTTGAATGATGTCGCTCCAATGATTTTTACTGAAAATGATGCACTTGATTTTCAAAATGCCTCTTGTTGTCATATTTGCGAACATTTTATGTTTTTGGATAAGGTTCGAGATCACTGTCATATCACAGGTCTTTATCGCGGAGCAGCGCACAATATGTGTAATTTACAATTCAAACAGCCATCGTTTGTCCCGATATTTTTCCACAATTTGTCTAGCTATGATTGTCATTTGTTTATAAAAAAATTGGGAGAAGCACCGGGTGCTATTAAAATCCTGCCAAAAACTAAAGAGAACTATATTTCTTTTACAAAAGTTATAGCTATGCCTGACAACAAATTTATTCAACTTCGGTTTGTTGATTCATTAAAATTCTTGGGAGCTAGTTTAGATAAACTAGCAAAGACTTTACATAAAGATAATTTAATAAATTTGCGTGATTTTTTTCAAGACGATAAAAAAATTCAACTGCTTTCACGTAAAGGTGTATATCCCTATGAGTACATGGATAAGTGGGAGCGTTACGAAGAACGATGTCTTCCCTCCAAAGACTGTTTTTACAGTTCTCTAACAAATGAACACATAACTGACGAGGATTATGAGCACGCGCAATTGGTTTGGATAGAGTTCAAAATCAATAATTTGGGAGAGTATACGGACTTGTATTTGAAAACAGACGTTCTTTTACTCACAGATATTTTTGAAAACTTTAGAAAAACATGCAAACATCATTACAATCTTGATCCCGCTTTCTATTTAACTGCCGCGAGTTTATCATTTGATGCAATGCTTTTGATAACAAGAGTACAACTTGAACTCATTGACGATTTGCCGATGCTCAGAATGATTCAAAGCGGCATTCGAGGAGGGATATGTATGTGCTCTCATAGACATGTCAAAGCGAACAATAAATATCTACGACGCCGATTCAGTTAATCAAAGCTGGACCACTTCCCATACGTTTCCGCTATTCGTCCTCTCTGTCGGCGCCGGCTAACGGCCGTGGTCCGGCCAAGCATACCTTAAGTTTTATAAACGTGTGATGTTAGAAGGCTGGACCTTTTCCGTAGCGCTACCAACGTTTCACCCATACTCTACCCATCGAAACCATAGACAAACTGCTCAAGTTCACTAACATGACGTCACTGCGACGCCCCGGTACGGAGCCAGTAGTTAACTCTGGGGCGCCGTGCCCCCGTTGGGTCTAGCCTAGCACTAACTTGTTGTAGATGTACTTACTCGTATGCTAAGGCATGTTTCATATATTTGAATAATATTTAATTTTTTATGCTGCAATGGCTATCTGATAAAATATTAAATTGATGATCGACTGCAGTAACAGTAGTCTATTTGCAACATGGGAAATCTTCGGCTTAAAACTGGTCCATGACATTCTTTCATGGTGCTCAATTTGGTCCTTTTTGAGAGTAAAACTAGGTAACTTTTGTAATTTTCAAGAAACGGGAAGACAACGAGGCTGCTGCCTTCCCCCATAACCTTCTACCTAGATTCACCAATGATCATTTGACAAGCGCTTCACCTTGAAAACGGTTGGGAAAGGCAGGGTAATTATGAATACAGGGGTGTCCTTACATATAAAATTATATTGTCACCGACAATATGGATAGGTGAAATTTTCTATCGGTAAAACAAATGAATATAAAATTAAACCCTTATAACTCTGTTGTTAGTATGTCTGCCTTTAGACCTGTAGGTTATAGGTTCGATTCCCACCCAAGTCAAAAATGTTATGTGACAGTCGAAGGTTCGTTTCTAAACTTCACACTTCTCAGTGCACATTGTATATTATTTAGTTATTCGTCTGTCGTTGTTACCCGTTTCTACCCTTATACCGCCATTACAAAAAATATTCAGCCATTTATTTCAACTAACTGCTGTCAAATTTTGACTTATCAAAACTTATCAATCAACTTTGACAAATACTTCATTATAAAAGCTTTGTATGCCGATCATATGCCGTTATTTAGAAATCGTGGAGAAGATTTGGCGCCAACAAGAAAAATCAAGTCAACAATTTTTGTGGGTATTCTGATTATTAAAATACATACCTATCATTATACTTAAATTGTTTTTTTACTGAAGTCTAGGCATGCAATGTAAATTGGTGAAGCGAATCTTTTCGTGACAGATTTTAAAAAAGGCTGCTTTTAAAATCTACCATTTTTACCATGATGACTTGAATTTAACCGTATCTTGCTTCTGGCTTGCTTCCAAGTATAATGCTTGAATTGCGTGACTTTGACTAAGTACAATATTTAAATTAATCATAATTAATGCAATCAATATTTTGATGATACCTAGCTAGAAAAATACAAAAACACTCGACAGTGGCAAATACACTATGTACAACGCCATACGCCATAATCCTCTAAGGGAAAAACAAAATCACAAAGTGAAACGTTCAACAGCTACGGTCCGCCTCATGTACATAGATTAAATGACAGTTAGTATTATGAACAAATTCCTAGAACTAGTAGTTCGCAGCGAAGTGAACCTCGCGACCCCTAGATCAAACCCTCCAAGTCCCTTGATAAAATAAGCTCATATTCATGTTCAATAACAATATTGTATTTGCACGAATTGTCCCCTTAAACTCAGAGATCTCGCTTCGCTCAACTATCTACTTTACAGTTATTTTCCAAAAAGATTTAGGAGTTTGATGTTAATTATTCATTATTTTCTTACCTTCTAAAATCAGTGTGTGCCTACTACCAGATTTAAATTAAACATTGGTTGTTTTCTTTTATAAAATACTATTTCCCAACACAATTTTTCTTAAATTATTTCACTGGAAAATAATGATTACAGAAAGCGGCACACGGGGCCATGAGTTGGCGTACACGCCAGCCAACCTTGCTGGCGCCCTCAGTGGTCACTCTGCTTCAGTACTTAAAACGTTCGCTTCCTGCCCGTAGTCCGTAGTCCACCCACATAGTTCACCTGGCTGTTCCAGGGGCTTTTTTTATTCCTGTAGTCCACTTCAAGATTACTGGGTGTACCAGGGGATTTCTGCTACAATATACTGTTCAGTGGTCTGCTCTGCTATCGTATTAGCCTGCTCACGTCACCCCGCTAACGGGACGTTCGGCGCCGCCGTTTTCTGGTACAACCTTGCTTTAAATAATAATTTGTTTTGTCATATTATGCACAATGTTAGGCTCGGCCAAGGCACGGCGATCACCTATCAGTCTTATCTATCTACTAACTAAGCGAGAACAACCTATTCACGTGGAATATTGAGTGCGGACCGGTGCAGCCAAGTCTGTGGGTGCAGCTAACTGTCTTATTGTATATCCTCTCAAATTTGCTTCTCTTCTTTGCCTTATAAACGATAACGCCAGAAGCTTTGATCTTTCTCAAAGTAAGTTTTGGGTAGGAATCTGTGACTCTGTTTAATTTTTATGATTACTTCTATTTTCTGCGTGTTGTTTTTTGTGTGATAAAATAAACGAATTTGACAAATATTAATTAATAATATTTTTTTTATTTTAGGGTTCTCTATGCGAAATTGTTCAATGGAACTATTACTAAGCTTGCGTGTCGTGGGTAGACGTCTGTTTGTCCGTTTGACCTACAGAGACATTATAATGTCTTAAAATCATTCAATTATTTAATTTGACTAAGTTAGAGCGACGTTTTTGAGTAAGGCCGTTAAAACCTAATAATGCAAGTATGCTCAAAAATCTAAGTTTCATAAAAATAACCTAGATGTGGGGTTGATCCAGAGCATTTTAGCGGTGCCAACATCTAGCGCTGCTAGGATGCTCTGTCGGTCTGCCTATAGACTTTTCAAAGACAGAGTCTGTATTGTTTAAATTCTTTTTGTGTGTATACTATGGGACTGACATAGTCAAAAATGACTCCATGTCCCTAAATAAAAAAAAGATATAACAAAAAAAAAGTTTCATAATGTACAATACAAAGTGACGTTAGGCAATTATTTTGTGTTAACGTCAAATCGTGAATTATCGTCATAAAATAACCGATAATTAACGTCAAACTTGACATAATGACCATGAAAACTGTATAGCTAAACGACATAAATAATAAAAATCAGCCACGTAGAGCGAGCGAAAACATTCTAAATAAATAAAAACATTATGGTCAACATTGTTTTGAAGGCTTTAGTCGACAGATTTAAACTAATTAAAATATCGCTGTCCCTTTTTTATCAGACATGTTAGCTAAGGACAGCAATACTTTAGTTAGTTTAGTTCTGTTAACTTATAAACCTTCAAAATCAACCACATTGTGTATTAAAAACAAAATACAAATATATATTTACATTGTGTAGAACCCTCGGTGCGCAATGTCAATTTGTGTTTGCCCAATTTACACAAATATTCCGACTTTTATGACATTTTTATTATTGAATAATAACGTCAAAGTCACTTGACTAGAAGTATAGTTACGTCATCAGGGGAGTCTTCAGACTACGCTATAACATAAATGACTAAAACGAATGATTTGTAATATAAGCTTGACAAAAAAGTCTTGAAATCTTTTTTCTTTCCTGGCATTACTGTGGAAAACATGTCAGGCGGAGAATTTCATCCAATCATCTTCCTCATACTACAGGGTTGCTATTATTGAGAACTACTTACAAATGTGAAACCCCAATTAAATACTTTTCTTAGCTTTATACCTTCAGATTTTTACTTTTTATTACTAACCCACATATACTTACGTTAAATAATCCGTAACGTTATATGGCTACGACGGTAAAACAGCAAAAAGTTAAAGAAATTAAAATACTTTGTACTTTATCAGGCATATAATTATTAAAACATAGGTATAGGGAAACGTGTTCATGAATACATTATTATATGAATGCGGCATCCGTCTTGCGATGTAATCGTTAGGTTACATATTTTATAGCGCAGTCTGAAAATTCCTTCGAGGTCGACCATCGGCTGATAAACGTCTCAGTAACGGCTGAGCAACGGATGAACAACGGTCGAACAACGTCTCACCTAGACATAGAAAGAGTTCTACGTCACTCAAAGTACGTGTGATATTTCTATTTGTACAGGATGTCCCTTTATAAATGGATAGTCTGTCAGGTGCACGCAGGAAATCATCTCGGAGGGTTCTGTTGTCACTGTAAAAAAGAAGACCACCATGGCAAGTTCTTTGGTAAGAAACCATAAAAATTTGCCATATGACTAGGAACTTGTGGCTATGGTAAAAATAATTTAATATTTATATTTTACATCGTCCCGCGGCGTGGAGCGAAGGTACCACTTCCGCAGCGGCACGAAAATCTTATACACACCACGGGGCAAGTAAATAAGCCTCAGATCACATGCTTGTCAACATGGGCTTCGCATCTGGAGACATGAGATCTGAGACATTCTTTACTTTTGCTCCCTAGGTGTGTAATCTACCAATAATTCCAGCTAACTAAAGTTTATGAATCTAATAAAAAAATTAAACCGTGTTTCATGACAAGTCGTCGTATCTTTGTTGTTGTTCTGCAGATATTTTATTACAAATAATTAATTATCATTAACATTTAGCTCTTAGTGTGCTGTTGTTATTGCGGTTTTTTTGTTGATCTATTTGTTTGATTCTTTACCATCATTCAATTCTTCCTAATATCTCCTAAAAAAAATAATTAAAGTAAATGGTAATAATTTATTTAAAAAAACAAAGCACTGTTGATTTTTTCATACTTTTCAGAAAATAGTCATCTTTCGGGTATAATCATGTTTTACGGTGTAATTTCATAATAACAATAAATATTCGTATAAATGGCACGGTTGTTTTTATTTTATTGAATTCTGTTTGTTATTTTTAAGAAAAACAAAATATATAATTATTTTCCATTTTTAATAAGTATTTGAGACTAAAGTATTAATTTTTTATTTTCCACGTGTGAAAGGGAAAATTAAAACCCAGAGGCAAATATTAATAGGAGATAGAAAGAAAAATAAATACTAGCACACAGTATCTATGCGACTTATTAATAGCTTAATAAATTAATTATTACGGAAAACCGAAAAAACAACATTACACTAAGAAATGTGCACCTAACGATATTTATTTTCTACTTTTAGCATAGCTAAGGAACATTCGAAAAACTTTTCTCACACATGCACTAGCCAAATTTTCCAAACATTAGTATAGGTATTAGGTACTTTTGCTAGTAATGAGAATATAATACACAGCTAAAAAAATTTATTTCAGTATTAATTATTATTGTCAGTCATTGTGATTTTGACAAGCGTCTATCGGATCAACCTGTATCATGATCAACAGACATTTACGTCATTTAATGTGAAGGCTTTCGTTGACAACTCCAAACATACTCACGTCATTTGTAAAGGTTTTCGTTGACAAATCCAAACATGTATTTATTTTAAATTGGCTACTGCTCTATTTCGTAACTTTGCCAGGAACAGTGAGGGAAGAGTCAACGAAAGAGGGCCGAAAAGAAAAATAGTTTTATTTTTTTCTATTAAAATGTGGCCCATAAATATAGCTGATTAATGAAAAGAAAATTAAAATCTGATTAAAAATAAGCAACTTATAAGCATTTTAATATCATGCTAGACAGAGAGGAGAAACAGCAAATCGTGACGTCACTTCTCTGTATGCCATATAAATTCTATTCTGGCAAGTAAGGCGTGACGTCATTTTTTGTTTTGTGGGAAAGAGACAGAGTTGTCTCTACCAAAACTTTAAATGCTTATATATCAGAACATAAATAACCGATTTAAATTATGTTTTCAATAAACATATTATATTTACTTAAATTTTGAATCAAAGCTATTGGTTTCAACGATTTAAATATCAGTCATCTACCCTATTGGCAAAGCAGTTGGGGCGGAAACCCAGAGAGAGATTGCTCGTATGCAGGTTCAAGTCCTGCCAGCCTTTTCTTACTATCCACGCATTAAAAACATAGAAATACCCCAAAGTAGGTAATACTTCATATGAAATATTCAAGAATAATTCTAGTTGAGAGACTAAACAGAAGGGCTCAGAATACTGCGCGCCGCTAGCACTCGCGCTCGCGCATTTCAACACTTTTAAAGGCTGCATATAGTCAGCGACGGTGATAATGGAATGGACGAGCCCAGCGCTTGCAAATCGATCAAATTTAACAAGACAACACAATCAAGCATACCTAGCTAAAAGTATGCATATTAAATTTGCGGGAAAATAGAGATAGCGAATCTAATGTACATATTGTACATGACTGTATTAGAAGTTTGTATTGTCGTATTGTACGGCTCGCATGTCGCAAAGGCAGAGTATGACTGAAGCGAGTGAAGAGCCGGCGCTCAATATATACTCTTCAAAATCCGTGCGCTTATTTCCCGTCCATTCATCTTATCATTGTCGCTGCATATAGTTATGACAAATCGCAGTCAGTGAAATTACAAAGGGAATAACATTTTACAATGGTTCGAAAGTTACAATTTCCATTCAGTCATGTTTTCATTTATTAAACTGGGCATAACCAATAATCATATTTTTAGTTAGGTGCTGCAAAAACTAGTTTAGATCAAAATGATTATTTTGCTGCACCTTTGTAATACAATTCTCAGCAATATCACCAATTGAGATTTTTGACTAGCTGTACCCGCGGCTTCATTCGCGTGGACCAAATAGTTTTATGCGCATGACCTTATTTTACTTTAAATAACAAAGTAACAGTTTAAGAGGGTTTAAATTCGGCTGATCATTTTGTAACGATATCTTCGTGCATAATAACAATGTTATATCTCGCACCATCTTACACTTACGCCTCTCTAAAGATAGATACTTTCATTATGAGGGAATGCAGTCTTATGTTGTATTTTCTGGATAATCAGTATTCTAGGTCGGGTAGATGGGATATTCGTGTTGGTTCCGTGGCGACAAATGGCCCGCGCACGCAACCAAGAGGTATCACTATTTGCATTTCATCAATGTGACCGCAGAGCCTAATAAACCAACTAGCCTAATTCGGGACCGCTGAACTTCAAGTCGTGAGGTCACGAGTTCAAAACCCGGGCCCATACTAAATGATCCTTTGGCGTTAATGTTAATGTATATTATGTGAATCCACTAACCCGCAACTGGGCCTGCGTAGTGGCTTATTCGCCTTTCGAGTATAGACCTAGGATAAGTCCAGCAATGGACACCAAACTAATATAAGATTTTGAAAACAAATACTTTCTCCAATGAAATATTTGACAACAATTCGGAAAACTCTTGCGCGTCCTGACTCTGCCTTCTTTGGGTCCCTATATTAACCGTGAGATTGTATCTAATTTGGTAATAACGGGCAAAGACTTTTTGACTTATTAGGCAGGCATTTATTTCATAACTTCTTCTGCCTTGTGGTGCAATAGGTAATGCGATCATCATCATAGCCCGTAGACATCCACTGGTGAACGAAGGCCTCCCCCTTAGACCGCCACTCTGTATTACAACCTGCCATTTGCATCCACCGGTTGCCCGCGACTACCGTCATCATCATCATCAGCAGCAGCCCGTAGACATCCACTGGTGAATGAAGGCCTCCTCCTTAGACCGCCACTCTGTATTACAACACCTGCCATTTGCATCCACCGGTTGCCCGCGACTACCATCATCATTAGCCCGTATACATCCACTGGTGAACGAAGGCCTCCCCCTTAGACCGCCACTCTGTATTACAACCTGCCATTTGCATCCACCGGTTGCCTGCGACTACCATCATCATCATCATCATCATCAGCCCGTAGACATCCACTGGTGAACGAAGGCCTCCCCCTTAGACCGCCACTCTGTATGAAAACCTGCCCTTTGCATCCACCGGTTGGTCACGACTTTTACAATGTCGTCGGTCCACCTAGGAGGAGGCCTACCTACTGTGCTGTGTCGTGTTAAGTAGCTTATGACAACACAGAACATTTTTTAGAAAATCGCATGTCAATCCATTCATCTTTCTGACTCGCAAACTCTCAAGATAAACATTAACCAGTATAAGCTGATCCTCGGACCTTAAGGGCTCGGTATGTTCGGGGGTTCAAGTTATATTGGAAAAGTATATTTTTTCATAAATTGCGTCATAACTTCTATATTCCTAGGCCGATTTTGATAAAACATAGCCTATGTGAAGCGCCGGACTTCATAGATCATATTTCAAGAAATTGCATTCAAATTCATGCCGTAGTTTCTGAGTTTATCCCGGACAGACAGATAGACAGACAGACAGACAAATTTTTTAAAAACTGTATTTTTGGTTTCTGTTGCTCTCATACACTCCTAAAAAAAATGATTTTTAAATATGTCTTCAATGTACAGTAATCGCATCGTTACAGTTTTATTATATGTATAGATTATAAAAATTCAAAAATGTTGCAATGCGCGAGCGAAATAGCGGCATTCTGTACCTTAAAATATAATTCTTTTTCCGCAGACAAGCATCAGACAAGGAGAAACATAATTATTATTAATAAGCTAAGATTTCCCAACTCGATTCCTCAGAATTGGCTTAGAATACTCACAATAGTAAAATAATAAAGATTTGAACCATAGAAAGCCTGCGATATAGAATATCCGGGGCCTACAATAAATAACTAACTATAGATGGTTTCTCGTCCTGGAATGTCTTTTGGAGCGGACATCTACAGAAGTGACCATCTTTATATCATGGTCGAAGCAGAATAGCCGTTCAATGCTAGTATTTACTTTATGTTGTGCAATCAAGGGTTTTCCACCTTTCAGTACCTCGTTTTTGCCATCAATTTTACTTTATTTCGTTTGGCAGTTTGCAGAAATTCATAGTTCTTAACGAGACGCACTGGAGAGCCCTGACGTTGGAGACTTTCTACGTTCAGCAGACACGAGCACCACGAGACTCGTCCAGTCTTTCTAAATGATAACAGTCAATTGACTGTTATCATTAACCTAGAATATAAATAAAATAAATCACAGTGAGCCAACTTGCTAGAACAAACATACTGTAATTTAGTATCTATTTGAACTAAGTATTTTCTTGTTTCTTTTAATACCTAAGTAATTTTTATTTTAAAGTATTTTATTTAATATAATTTTTGTTACCTATTTTAAATGGGTATACATAATTACAGTATTATTTTGAAAAAAATTTGATATATTATAATAAATCAATGGGAATTGTCTAAAACTTCTGGACCTCCATTTTCAATGCTAATATAAAAAAATGTGAAATCAACCTTACCCACTTTGATTATATACCTTTCCTTACCCATTTTATTTATTTCCATTTGCTCAACCTTTGTGTCCTCTTTAAAAATATATTTTCCTCTTTCTCATCTGAAAAATTAGCGATTTTATTTTACGCTTTGATATTTTTACATGTCTCTGAGGTTCTGACAGTAGGTACAAGTCAATTATCAGAGAGACGCGTTTTTGAAATTGTTCCAAAAATAAAAGACAGCGTGATGCGCAAATAATAGTTAAGGGTTCTTTATAAAAAATTGCATTGATGAAGTAGTCTAGTAAAAAAAATTACACGTCGTCATTTTTATTTTTAAAAGTAGCCTGTATGCTATGCTCGGAAAGAATCTATTCCGAGTTTCATCCAAATCCATTCAGCTGTTTTAGCGTGTTTGAGGTAACAAACACGCACACGCACAAGCTAATACTATAAAAATCACTGTCCTGGCTGTACGACTGAGTGACTCAGTTACTGACTGACTAGCAGACTTACTGTCTGACTGACAGACAACGTTCAGCCTTAACCGCTGATCATACAGATTTGAAATTTAGAGGGTATATTTGTCTTAATGAGTAGAGGTGTACTAAGAAAATATTTTTTGTAATTCGGGCCCTAAAGGGGTTAAAACCGGTAAAACCTTTTGTGCTTTGTTTTTGAACTTTTAGTCGTGTTTTTTTTATTTGAATAGTTAATTTAAAATAGGAAATTCTGTATTCAATATTTTTTTGGCAGGGGTGAAACGGGGGATGAAACTTTCTAAGGGAATGTCTTTTTTTCTAAGGTATTGTGGTGAAAATTGATTTTTGGAGATATTGTATGTATAAATAAGCCTTGTTCCTATGATAGATAGAAACCTACACAATCCTTGAGTGTCATATTTTATTGTAATACCAAATAAATATATAATTCATATTATGAGCCGACAGCTACTTATGTATGCCTCTTTCCAACTCTAATTTTTCTTACTTTTCAACTAGAGAACCCAAATAACTAGTTGATATTTGTCTATGCAAATAACAAACCGGATATCCGAATAATTGTCTTCATGCATGGAGTACAGCATCGGTCTTGGTTAAGACCTTCTTTCCTCCTGAGGAGGAGAGGATTACATCGTGGAAAAAGTCGTGAAGTAAAACTCCGACCTAGGATAGGAATAATGAAAAAAAGTGTGTTTCCGTTCCCATCGTTGTTAAATTACCATGAATCAGATTGTTTCTATATTCTTATTTTAGATCTATGAGTTATCAAGAAATATTGTCAATCCGATCGTTTCTCAATATTTTTTGATTCCCATAAGCAAGGTATCCTGTGCACAAACTACAAAGCCAAAAAACAAAGGAAAAAGTTGAAAAATGTGCTCTGTGAACGTGGAACATTTACATAGCTCCTTCTTTCCAAGCAGGAAATCAATGTTCCAAGACATAATCTAAGGTTCCCAAATCCCAGAACTCCAATATTTATTATGTCTTTGATTCAATTACTCAAGATTGGCAGAATGCAAAAAGTGTGATGCCAAAAATTAAGAAAAAATTAAGGCATCATAAATAAAAAATGTAGGGTGACGTAAAGGGAGAAGACGGTGAAAAAAATATATTATGGTCTTATGTATACCTACTCTTGGCTTCCTGTGATAAATCACTATGAAGCACATATTATACCCACGAGGCCAGGACCCTCCCAAACACCCTCTTCTTGGTTGATCGACCAGAGTTATGATGGAGGCACAAAGTAGCGCAGCCCAATAAGGTTGCTAAGAGCGTACGAACGAAGAGGGATCGAACGTAGAGCGCCTTGAATGCCCCATCTTTTGGGAAGCTATTGACAATGGAACTCTTGCCAACCATTTGTATGTGACTGTACGACGGTTGGCAAGACCAAATCAAAATAGCATTTAAGTTTAACTATAGGTTTCCCTATTGTGTGTGTGCCTGAGCACTGGGGCTCATTTAAGACTCCTTCTTGCAGCGACGGTGTGTGACGGGTGATATAATTTTTGCACTCTCCCGCCAAAAGTCTTCATGGTATCTATTGACATGATGATTGTAATTTTTTTTTCGTCTTAGTTATTGGCATCGCATATTGTGCATTCTGCCAGGGTCAAGTTTATGAATTTTCAAGTTATTTTTTTCTGGCGAGTTTACTATGAGCTTCTACGGAGTTTTGAAAACAACACGAAAAGACATGTTTCACCACATTATATCACTTGCCCACACTTGTGCATGTAATTCAACACTCAATGAATAAAACACCACCATTTTTAATCATTAATTCGCGATAAAACACAAGTTTAATAAAAAAATAGATTGCAACGACATGATTTCCATGTTCCCTCCCGCCAAAAACAGATTATTGACATTCTATTATGCTGCCACGCGAAGCACATTCTTCACCAAGGAGGTTGGAAGTTCTACGCTTGCGCTATATTCTGCACATGCCAGGTGTCATTCAGTGTCAAGCATTTGACAACGTCATTAGAAATAGAGTCGATCCTGTGCTGCCAGCCTTTCTATTATACTTGTATATATACTTGTTTTTTTATTTCAGGTTACCTAGCAATTCATCATCAACAGCCAAAAGCTGTCCACTGCTGGACGAAAGCCTCCCCTTTAATATGGGGGTTTGCCATAATCCCCACGCTTGGCAGGTGGTTTGGGGATCGCAGAATGCTCACCACCGTTAACCAAGAGGACGACGAGGACCTAGCAATTATTTACACCCTATTACATAGGAAATAGAACTACTACATTAAAAAGTACCTATATTAAAATGTTTATGTAAGTTTGTACTTACCGGCGACCTCCTCAAATGCATGAATGTCCCCAAACTGCAACCAGAACCAACGGAGGACGGGCAGCAGAGCCCACTTGGTGGTGAGCATTCTGCAATCCCCAAGCCACCTGCCAAGCGTGGAGATTATAGCAACCCCTCTAGATGATGTAATTTTTTTCTTTTACTCACCGATATACAGGATTAGTTCTAATCAGTTAGCATCATTTGAAGGGCATATTCTGTACATCAAAACAAACAACTTTTACTATGGTGCCAATATTGAAATCTGCTGATGATGATGATGATGTACAATAAAATTATTCATAACTGTAATAGACTATCTTATTACGCTGTAATGTATAAAGATAGGTGGCACCGACTTCAGTAATAGTTATTTCACGATTTTTATGATACGATTAACAACCAAACATGATTGGCAACATCGATGAAGAAAAATGTATTCGGCTGAAGGACTAGTATCCATGGCCAGACACTATTAAAAACAACAAACGAAAATGGAGCTTCTGAGTGACGTCATGTTGGTGAAGCTGAGCAGTTTGTCTATGGTTTCGATGGGGAGAGTATGGGTGAAACGTTGGTAGCGCAACGGAAAAGGTCCAGCTTTCTAACATCGCACGTTTATAAAACTCAAGGTATGCTTGGCCGGACCACGGCCGTTAGCCGGCCGCCGACAGAGAGGACGAGTAGCGGAAACGTATGGGAAGTGGTCCAGCTTTGATTAACGGAATTGCCCTCCGATTACGATCCATCGAAAATAGATTCTTATGTTGTTTATATTGATTGTAACAATTTGTATGGATACAGTATGTGTCAGTATTTACCGTTATCTGATTTTAAATTTATGGAACAAAATGAAATCGATTCTTTGGACTTTACTGAAGTCCCTGATGATTCCACATACGGTTTCATACTTGAAGTTGATTTGACATATCCGAGAGAACTGCATAACGTACATGACGATTTACCTTTTTGTCCTGAAAAATGTATTCCACCAGGTGGAAAAATAAAAAAGCTTGTGCCGAATTTATATGATAAACATCTTTATGTTATGCATTACGTTCATTTAAAAACTTGTTTGAAACATGGTTTAAAATTAAACAAAATTCACAGAGCAATTAAATTTATACAAAGCCCATATTTGAAAAAATACATCGATTTAAACACGCAATTACGACAAAAAGCAACATCAACGTTTGAGCAAGATTTTTTCAAGTTGCTTAACAATAGTATTTTTGGAAAAACATTGGAAAACAACGAAAAAAGAGTCGATGTTAAATTAGTAAATGAATGGAGAGATAAAAACAATACCACTAAGAAAAAAACTGGCGCTGCAAAATTGATCGCAAGTCCAAATTTTCATAGTGCATCCGTATTCACCGAAAATTTGGTTGCCGTGCAAATGAAACCAAATCGTATTGTATTAGACAAACCAATCTACATTGGCTTTACTGTGCTCGAATTGTCAAAAAGTCACATGTATGACTTTCACTACTCGGTGATTAGACCTGTCTACGATGATCGTGTAAAAATGTGTTACACGGACACAGATAGCTTCATATATCATATTGAAACGAAAGACTTCTACCAAGATATAAAACGGAATTTTATTTCGTATTTTGATACCAGTAATTATCCTATAAATAATGTGGTTAACATCCCTCTTCAAAATAGAAAAGTTCCTGGGCTTTTTAAGGATGAAATGGGGGGGGAAATTATAGCTGAGTTTATAGGCCTCCGTTCAAAACTATACTGCGTTAAGACTGCGGATATTACGATTAAAAAAGCAAAAGGTGTAAGGAAATCCGTAGTAAACAAACTAGATTTATCGGATTATAAACAAACTCTTTATGAGGGAAACGTTTTGAGAAAGACAAATGTGCTTTTCAAATCGATAAAACATGAGATTTTCACACAGAAAGTAAGAAAGATAGCGCTTTCTTCCAGCGATGACAAACGTTTAATTTCTCCAGATAAAATATCTACAAAAGCTTGGGGCAACAGCTCTATTATTTTTGGGCCAGAATAAAATGGCACTAAAATGCCTGTAATCTAAATTTATATTAGAGTTGTCTTGGTTTTATAAAGTTAGTTATATAGTTGTGTTGATGTAAAATAAATGTAACAAAAACAGAAATGTTTAGAATAATTGTATTTTAAAAGTTTACGTAATATGTACTTTGTGTAATAGTGTAAGTTTTATGAATAAAAATAATGTGTGTACCCTAATAACTTTGTATTCATTTGTAAAACTATCCTATAACAACAAAACAGGCTAGAATAATATGTTCACAGTACAGCAGTTTTCAGTGTGGATAGGTACGTCAGGTTGATTCCAAGTAAAAGCAAGTTTTAACTTATTCGCTTGAACATGAGACAACGGTGACAAATGCTTATTAAGCATTTTATAATAATCTGATACACAGAGCATGTCCAAACTTGTTTGCGTTGAAGCGAGCTAGCAATTTATTACAGATAGGTACAGCTGCATTGCATCACGTTTCATAATCCTCGCAGTTTAAAATCATTCATTGTAGAGTATTGATTCGAGAAAGAAGGTGGTGTTGGTTGACTCATCGTCAATTTGATTTAAGATTTTAAAATCACAATTGCTTGTACTAAAGTTTAATAGTCTGTTAAACTATTTACTGCTTCTCTCTGGTATGTATGACTTTTAATGTTGAATTAAATAATAATTAGTATTACGATATTAAATAATTATTAATAGTATTGTTTGATTTCAGAAAATATGGCCCAATTTGACACTGACTCATTTCTACAGTGCGCACAAGATCCTCTTGCTGGATGGGATGAATTTGA
This sequence comes from Erannis defoliaria, assembly GCA_905404285.2. Lineage (NCBI taxonomy): Eukaryota > Metazoa > Arthropoda > Insecta > Lepidoptera > Geometridae > Erannis > Erannis defoliaria. The sequence goes on from FR990078.1 coordinate 4,736,590, forward strand.
AAAGGAACAAAGAGCTGAACAAATTAGAGAAGCAGCCAGAACGAGTACAACACAAATAAAATCTCCAGCAAAAAAAGGAAGAAAAAGGACTAAAATGGAGATGACTTCTTACATTATTAGTAAATCAGCATTTAGAGGACGCAAAATCATAAAACTTCAAGTTTATGATTTTGATTCAATTACTAATGCATACAGTGAAACCGTAAAGTTGCAACATGTTGTAGTAGATCCTTTTCTCGACGAGGTGTTAAACTTAACCGAAACCCTTATAAGTAAAGTGTCTAAAAAACTTCGTGAAGACTAGAATTTGTAATTTTAATATATAAGTTAGATTAATTTTACTAGATTAAAGAGTTATTGATCCGCAATGTATAATCGTAGGTACCATTTCTATAAATAAATATGATAAAATTATTATACAAGAACATACATCTTTTTTTTATATTAATTATTAAGTCAGAATGATTCAAGCTTTTTATGTTTGTGTGGTAAAATAATTAAGTTACAATAATATTTTGCATTAAGTATATAAGTTCCAACTCATTAAAATAACACTTATGTTTTATTGGTAGCCTTAACCGTATGAACATGTTATTTGTAAAGCAGCCTGATTCCTTATGCTTGCCCAATATTTGCATTGCAAATAAAATAAAAAACGCGCACAAACATGGAAAGCTTTTACCAAATACAATTCGGTGTTTAATTTGCGGCCCATCCAACTGTGGCAAAACAAATTTGTTGATAGGTCTACTAATACATAAGAACGGTTTAAAATTTACAAATGTTTATGTTTATTCTAAAACATTGTATCAACCTAAGTACATATTTCTAGAAAATGTGTTGAAATTGGTTCCTAATGTAACGTTTTCAAAATTTAAAGAAAATGAGCATGTCATAGGTTCTGTAGAAGCTAAATCTAATTCTATCATAGTTTTTGACGATGTATCTTGTGAGAACCAGAATAATATACGTGATTATTTTTGCATGGGAAGACATAAAAACATTGATGCTTTCTATTTAAATCAGACATATACTAAAATACCAAAACATCTCATTCGAGACAATGCCAATCTTATAATTCTTTTCAAACAAGACGACGTCAATTTGCGCCATGTATACGACGAGCACGTAAATGGTGATATGACTTGGAAAGAATTTCGCATGTTATGTACAGAAATATGGAGAGTTCCGTACAGCTTTTTAGTTATAAATAAGGATTGTGATAAAAATAAGGGCTGCTATAGAAAAAACTTTGATACATTTGTTGTATTCGAATAGAGTAAGTACTAATAATTAAGCAAATTTCCTGCAATGTTCATTTTTAGTTCTGTCTTCGACGAGTGCAGTCTTTAGAACAAAATGAATGCTGAAAAGCAATTAAAAGAACAAATTATTAAATCAGCTGAGAGCGTTAAGAAAAAAGTAAAGCAAATGCGAAATTTTGAAATAGATAGCAATATCGCTATTGAAAATGTGTTGAAACCAATAACAAGACCTCTACAAAAAATTGCCTCAATAAATGAAGGTTATAAAAAAACGCAATACCAGCGTAAAATAAAACGACAAAAGAGCGAAGACCAGGATAATTCTTTAAATAATTTTGACGAAAGTGTTAATCCTACTAATATTGAAGAAAGTATCGGCGACAAATTGGAATACGTTGAAGCAATTTCTGATGAATCCGATAGTATTGAAAACAATGAAGACAAGGATGAGAGCGGGTTCTCTTTTAAATCATTAGACTCTGATAATCATGCTTGGTCTCTATCTTCTGAAGTTTTCGATGATGTTCCTTATGGTGCTAGGTTAGAACGTGGAAAACTAAAAATTGGAAATATACGACTTACTGTTACTTCCGATAAACTGTATTTAGGTACTTCTATGTACTACAAAACACCAGGAATGCATGAACTATTATTTAAAAAGATTCCCAATTCGACTGTTATAAGGTGGCCGATTTAGATAATTACAAAAATATTTTATTAGAAACAAATGCTCATCGGCGTGACTTTAATCCAAAGAAACCTATTAAGAGTAATAAAGGCAATAAATACTTAACTATTATTAAGCCATTATTCAAATATTCAAAAGAACATACTAGTACTGAAAGTCTCGTGCAAGGTACCGGATTATCGTTAATGAAAAAAGTAAAACCAAACGTAGACTTTGTTTATTGGGATGATCCGAATGAACTAGTTGAGAGATTAAAACTATTAATTGCTTCTCGAGATGCTGGAAACACTGGATTAGATAATGAAATCATTTCCATTATAGAAGAATTAAGTGAAGCTGGCGTTATTCATTAATTATAAAATATGTTGAACAAAAACTCATGTCCCAGTCTTTTCCAAGTTTCCAACTGATTAATACATTATGAATATTGATAAATTCGGTCATCATGTTCACAAGCGGATGCGCTCAATGGAATCATCTAACTTGTTTGACAAAAAAATAGTTCAAGCTTTGAGCGGTGAACATGACCTTAAATTATACAGCCTAAAAATATTGAAAACTCCGCTAACTAACGATGATGCTATAAATAAGCAATATGTTGATAAAATTGTTTCTAATTTGTATACGAAAAGCGAAATAGATAATCAGTTAGAAATTATAAAAAGCCTAATCAACACGTTACAACTTCAGTTACAAGACAAAGTGCTCAAGGAAAACGAACAAGGAAATTCCATTAACAGTTTTGTGCCAAAAAATGAGCAAACAAGGAATAGTAAACGAAATTCACCGACAAGCCAGAAAAAACTTTAAACGTCGTCATGTAATACTTAAAGGAATAGATGATTTGTGGCAGGCTGATTTGATTGATATTAAAATTTTTAAGAAAGACAACAACGGGTATACATTTGTTTTAGTCGTTATTGATACATTTTCTAAATTTGTTTGGACTAGTCCAGTAAAAAATAAGACTAAAAATGAAATCACGACAGCATTCAATACAATTTTGAGTCAAAGACGTAAACCTAAAAATTTACAGACTGATTTAGGAACAGAATTTTATAATGATTTCTTTAAAAGTTTAATGAAGAAAAATAAAATAAATCATTATTCCACATATTCTGTCAAAAAAGCTTCTATTGTAGAACGCTTTATCAGAACATTAAAGAATAAATTATATAAATACTTTCATATAGTTGGAAACTACAAATGGATTGGGAAACCATTGCAAAAAATTACATCTGAGTATAATCGGACAGTGCATCGTATTACAAAGTTTAAGCCATCAGAAGTGAGCTCGTTAAATGAAATGCAAGTTTTAAAAAATATTTTAAAATCTTATTCAGTTCCTAACTCTAAAAAAGCTAAATTCAACGTAGGAGATCAAGTGAGAATTAGCAAATATAAGGGAATCTTTGCAAAAGGATATACTCCTAACTGGTCTACTGAACTTTTCTCAGTTGTGAAAGTAAACGACACAGAGCCTGTAACATATCAAATACAAGATAAACGAAAACAAAACATACTAGGAACGTTTTACGAACAAGAACTCACGAAGACGCAACATCCTGGTGTTTATTTAGTTGAAAAAGTCTTAAGAAGAAATGGAAACAAATTATTTATTAAATGGTTAGGCTTCAATGACAGTGAAAATTCATGGATTGATAAAACAGCTATAGTTTAAATTTATATAAGCATATATATGTCTCTATAAACTATCATTATACTTGTATCAATGGAAGGAGGTGGACTTGTTAATAAACTTATCAATAATTTACCATTCGAGCTACATTTACCAGGTTATAATTATTGTGGACCTGGTACTAGGTTACGCGAACGCCTATTGCGTGGCGACAAAGGAATTAACGGATTAGACGAAGCTTGTAAGCAACACGACATAGCATACGATAATTGCAAAAAATTAGAAGATCGGCACAAAGCAGATATACAGCTCCTAGAAATGGCTAAGAAAAGGATGATAGCAAAAGACGCTAGTAAGGGGGAAAAAGTGGCATCATGGTTAGTTAACAAAGTAATGAAAACAAAAGTAAAAGTAGGTGCCGGTGTAAAAAAATTTAAATCCATTATTGGAAAAATAAGCAAACATCTGAAGAAGTTTAAACCAAAAAATAGTGCATCAGCTATTAAAATGGCTCATTTGGTGGCTAAGAAGTTATTTACAAACAAAAAAATTCGCTTACCTCGTGTCATACCAATTCCTAAAACTGGCGGATTTCTACCTTTGATACCCATATTTGCTGGTTTATCTGCAATAGGCGCATTATCGGGAGGTGCAGCTGGTATAGCAAAAGCAGTAAGTGATTATAAATCATCCCAAAAAGGTCTTCAAGAAGCTGAAAGACATAACAGAACTATGGAAGCTATTGCTTTAGGTAAAGGCATGTACATTAAGCCATACAAAAAAGGAAATGGATTGTATTTAAGAACGTCAAAAAACTAATTAGAAGGCTACCCAGGCATGCACTTACCGATTTAGATATATTAAAATATGCGAGTGACATACCATATTTTAGAGGAGTTTATATGCGAGACAAGTTACCAAAATCAGCCAATCAAATTGAATGCGGTATTGTTAATTTGGATGATAGCAATAACAATGGAACTCACTGGGTAGCATACGTCAAAGATAAACAATATTGCGAGTATTTCGACAGTTTTGGTGATCTTAAACCACCTTTGGAGCTAATTAAATATTTAAAATATGAAGATATTTTATATAACTACACCAAATATCAAAATTTTGATACTGTTAACTGTGGACATCTATGTATAAAATTTTTAAAAACATTTTGGAAGAATCGTTTAAATATGTGAGACTATTATATTTATTTATCAGTAGCAATATGTCTTTCACACTATCTATATCAAGCTCAGCGTCAACATCAGTTACAAGTTATTCGCCTGCCCTTCAACTGGATGGCGAATATGAATGTGGGTTGTTATATTTCTCTACGTTTAATTCCATTCCGAACATTGATAGTAAAAATAATAAATTTTACTATGGCGATGATCAAGTTGTTGAAATACCAGAAGGTTCATATGAACTCGTTGATATCAGTGATTACCTAAAAGAAAATGTTTTAGACTGTAGTTTCAATTTAAGTTCGAATAATAACACCCTAAGAACTTCTATCATATGTTCTAAAGATATACATTTTGAAAAAAGTCCTTTACTTGCCAAAGTATTTGGATTTGGTGAAGAAACCTTGAAAGCAAATATATTAAAGGAATCTCGATTTCCAGTCAGCATTCTACCAACAACTGTGCTAAGGGTCGAATGTGATATTATACGAGGATCATATACGGACGGAAAGCCAAGTCACATTATTCACGAGTTTACTCCTAACGTGCCTCCTGGGTACAGAATTATCGAAATCCCGAAAAATATTATTTATTTTCCTGTAAATCAAAATTCTATCAGTTCTATTTCAATACGGATTGTGGATTCTAGAAATAATCTTATCAATTTGAGAGGCGAAGATATTCAACTCTATTTACATCTGAAGAAAAAATGATAGATTTCAATAAAAGCTCTGTAAATGCCCTAAACCTCATCACTTCTAGGCACGCCATCAAGAAAAAGACATCTAAAATTAAATTAACAAAGGAAAATAAAAAGTTTCTCAAGCTGATTGGATTATTAAAATGAGTGTATTACATGTTAATGAACCACATATCCAAGACAATTCTATTCAAAGTATAGAATACCACTCATATAAGCCTTACGTAACAAGTTTTGGAGAAAATGACGAGATTCGGATTCCAATTAACCAGCAGGATTTGTATATATTACCTTCAGCGAGTACTTTATATTTAGAGGGAAATGTTGATGTTTACAAAAATGAACCCAAGACTAAAGTAAACAGTGTGCATTTTACAAATAATGCAGTACTTTTCTTTTTTCAAGAAATTCGATATGAAATAAATGGTATAGAAATAGATAAAATAAAAAACCCTGGTATTACTACAACCATGAAATCATTTTTATCCATGAATGATAATGAGTCTAAGATGGCCATCAGTTGGGGTTGGAACATTGAAGGTACCACCACAAGATGGGCAGGAAAATTTTCGGTTTCAATACCTCTTAGCAAAATTTTGGGATTTGCAGAAGATTACAACAAAATAATCATGAATTGTAAACATGAACTTATTTTACTTCGGAGCAATACAAGCCTCAACTCGTTAAAATTACAGACCGGAGAAGTTGTTCAGGGTGTAGATATTAAACATATATTGTGGCGAGTTCCTCATATTAAAGTATCTGATCGAGAAAGAATTAACCTGCTGAAATGCCTAGAAAAAGATCGTCCTATTAATATAGCGTTTAGAACTTGGGACCTTTATGAGTATTCAGCACTTCCGCAGACAACAAAGCACACGTGGTCCATTAAAACCTCTTCTCAAACAGAAAAACCCCGCTACGTAATAATAGGCTTACAAACGAATCGTAAGCGTAAATTTGATGCTGATATGTCTCAATTTGATCACTGTCATCTAAGAAACGTCAAATTATTTTTGAACTCATGTTATTTTCCTTATGAAAATATGAATACAGAATTCCAAGACGACAAATATGCATTAATATACGAGCAATACGCTCGATTTCAACAGTCTTATTACGGTCGTCGTCCCGAACCAATGCTAAGTTTTGATGAGTTTAAAAAGAAAGCTCCGTTATTTGTAATTGATTGTTCGCGACAAAACGAATCTTTAAAAACGGGACCTATAGATGTTCGCATCGAACTTGAATCAAGCACAGAATTCCCTGAAAATACTGCAGCATACTGTTTAATACTTAACGACTGTATTGTCGAGTACAAACCTTTAAGTAATATTGTGAAAAAGATAACATGAATTCAAAATTACTGATAGTTGATGTCCAAGGATTCAAAGACATCTCTAATAATTTAATAGTCAGTGAATTTGCCTTCGCAACAGAAGAATATACTCAAGCATTTTTAGTAAAGCCACCATATCAATTTTCAAATTTAATGCCTGTTGAGAAAAAACAAGTACTTTGGATAGAACATAATCGCGGCACACGTTGGAATGAAGGATTTATCGATTATAGAGAATTTAATAGAATAATTTCGCCTTACTTGGAAAATAAGACTATACTCGTAAAAGGGGGAGAAAAAATTAAATGGATTAAAAATCTATGCAACAATTGTTCGGTTATAGATATAAGTGTCAAAAATTGCCCCAACTTCGTTGAATTGTATAAAAGATTTAGTGGTGAAGACGAAACATTATTAAATTGTATGTTTCCTAAAAAAGTGTGTGCGTTAAAAAATGTAATTATAATAAAAAAATGGTATTGTGAAAATATTAAACTTTTTCAAAATTTATAAAGTAGCTTCTTCTAAATATAAAAAAATTGTTTATATAATATACTTTTAAAGTTATTTTAATTAAGAACATAAATGTATTACTTTTCTTAAATAAAAAAATGTTTTAGTACCTAAATATTGTTTTATTTATTGTTTGAGTCGATCAATTTTCTTGTAAGCAGGTAGATAATAGCAATACTCCTCAATACAGGCGTCAAATGTAACTTCGTTGTAATGTCTTAGTAGCACTGCACTCGATAAAACGCAGCGAGTAAGTCGTGTTGTGACTTATTTTCAGTGATTTTTAATAATAATTATGGAGCTTAAGCTGCCTTCTCATCCTCGTTATTCTCTGGAATCAGCACGCTTGCGAAGTTTTGACTCTTGGCCAAAAGGTTTAGCTCAGAAACCAGAAGACATGGCTGATGCAGGATTATTTTACACAGGACAAAGTGATAAAGTTCTTTGTTACTTTTGTAATGGTGGACTGAAGGACTGGAGCTCAGGAGATCAACCTTGGGAAGAGCATGCCCGTTATTTTCAGAAGTGTTCATACGTTTTATTTGTTAAAGGCGAGAATTATGTAAGAAGTGTCAAAAATAGAAACATTATAAAAGGTGAAAATGTTGAATATAATAAGGTTATTGAACAATTTGAGAGTCTTAGTGTAGACACAAATAACTACAAAAACATGACATGTACAATTTGCCTCACTGAAGAATTGTGTATGTGCTTCATACCTTGTGGTCATGCAGTAACCTGTGCAAAGTGTATGCTATCTTTGAAAAATACATGTTCTGTGTGTCGAGAACCAATTTCTAAAGCACTCAGATTATACTTTTAAAACCCTTCAATTGTTGTTTTATTTCGTAAACGCAAGCTTTTTGTTAATTTTAAGCATCATTGGTTTATAATTATTACCTATCAGTCAATAAAAATTACAAATACTTATACAAAAAAAATGTGAGCTAGGGATACCAAACATGAAATTTTGCATCATATTCATTTGCATTCAGGTTAAAACAAAATGTAACGCTCACAAAATTAAAAACTCGTTCTGTTTTTACCAACAAGAAATACATTCTGTAATATTGGGTATTCAATCTCACCGAGCGAGTGAAACGAGGGAGGTGGGATAGAATGCCCAATATTACACTACTGTGTTAATTTGACAACAGTATTATATTTAGCAGCTTCAAGATTTACTACTTTAAGTTCACAAGTTAACAAGTGGGTTAGCGCCTGCGTCGAGTTACAATAAAGTTGCCAAGTGTCGACTCACACGCGATTGCGTGGCAACTTCCATACTTTTCATAGCTCCCGGCGAGACAGGCGCGTGGTGAAAAATGCAGTAAAATACAGACGAAATGGCTGCTCAACCGTGGGATGTTCATAAATTGACTGCGTCAAGTTGGCAATAAAACAAGGGGGGGTTGACACGCCACTGCGTTATTATAATATTGGTGCTGTTAACATAAAGATATTTTAAAACAATTCTGCAAAAAGAAAAGCTAAATTTTAATGCTTTAGGTGATACAATTTAAAAGTTTTTTTTTATTATTTTTTTTATGCATTCAATTGACGACACGTTTGCCTGGTGGTAAGCGTCACGCCTGCCACTAACAGTAGCAGTGCCAGGATTGTGAACTTGCGAACACTGCACTGCGCTCGTCACCCTGATATATTAGATGTTAAATCTCAACCTACCCAGTAATTTCTCTGGTAACATTGCCCTTCAAACCAGAACACAGTAATGCTTGCACACTACTGCTTGGCGGTTGAATAACTGACTAAGGTGTGGTACTTCCCCAGTCGGACTGCAGTGGAGTCCTACCACTACTACTATTATGTACCTAAACGGTCAGTATATTGTCAGCGTTGACCTTGGATACAAGGTCGTGGATAAAAAGAAAGTTTGCTAATTATTCACTGATTGACTTTAGTAATTATGGTGACTACACCGCAAAGTAGTGACCAAAAAATGTCATGTTTAATTTCTCTTATTTGTATAGTCCTGACCGACTCATTGACTGATATATCAACGCACAGCCTAAATCGCTGGCCGTACAGACTTGAAATTTGGAGGGTGTATTTGTCTTGATGCGTAAGGGTGTACTAAGCAAGGATTTTTCGAAATTCAGCCCCTAAAGGGGTAAAATGGGTTAAAACTATTATATGAAAATCCTTTGTTTTTAAATTTTTGGTCGTGAAAATTTGTATTTGGATAATTGATTTCGCTTTCATTTCGATAGTCGCGGGCGATATCGCGATACGAAATATTTATACTCGTATTAGCTTTACCTATTTAAATACTTGAGATTCTATTCGACTTTCACTAGATTGCAGTTTTACCTATACCTAGGTGTCAACTTAACGATAAACTCGCCAAACGACGATACCGCACGCGATCGCGTGGAAAGAGGTTTAAAGAAACGATAGACGGAATGAGATGTAAATTTAGTACAGACGTTCCAAAACCGATTATTTGGTCCGATTTTGTTATATTGAACTATAATTTATGATTTAAACGTTTATTTTATTTATTTTTTGTTCATTCAAGTGACGAGACGAACAAGACGTTCGCCTGGTGGTATGCGTCACGCCTGCCACTAACAGTAGCTGTGCCAGAATTATGAACTTGCGAACACAATCCTGCGCCGCACTGCACTGGGCTCGTCACCCTGAGATATTAGAAGTTAAATCTCATCATACCCAGTAACTTCTCTGGGAACATTGCCCTTCAAACCGTAACACAGTAATGCTTGCACATTACTGCTTGGCAGTTGAATAACTGACAAAGGTGTGGTACTTCCCCAGTCGGGCTCTGCAGTGGAGTCCTACCACTACAAAAAAGGTGAGTAAAAGCGTTTCCCAAGTGGATCTTTCCCGATAGATACAATCGGGGTAACATTAACTCCAAGTGAATCGGTGTTTTCTAGGCAAGCCTGCGTCATCGTAGACTGTATTCAGGCGTGATGACAGACAGACAAACGTAAATCCATCACACTAAGGGCCGATTTTTTGGCCAACTAATAGTTAAAAACGGTAACAAATTGTTAAAATCCCAATAATTCGGTTTTTTGATTCATAGTTAGAATGACCAGTGGTCAAAAATGTAACTAATGGTTAACTAGTTAACTATAGTCAGTTTAACAATTGTCGTTGACCACGGATCAAAAAACCGGCCCTTAATATTATAAATGCAAAAGTTTGTCGGTGTGTTTGTATGTTTGTTACCTCTTCACGCCAAAACGGCTGAACGTATTTGTATGAAACTCGAAATGGAGATAGGTTATTTCCGGAATAATATATGAGCTACTATATCATCACCATCATCACCGTTATTCATCGTCACGCGGGTGAAACCGCGGGGCTCAGCTAGTAATCAAATAAATAAAAATATTAAATACATTTATGGCTATTCTTTAATATTTATGGCTATTTGTGTTTTATTTATGGTGTTTGTATCAACGTTCCTTTAAAAAATGTGGATATTAAAATACACGTTCATTTAAATCCGAAAACTCTACGTTCAGCTTTTTCTCCCCCGACAAGGGTCTAAGACATTTTTCAGCTAAACAAGGTCGTTTACCATTTTGCGATTTTACACACAGTTGCCATAAGATGAATGACAATGCCCGCATTGTGTTGCAGTCCGGATAATTTTTTTGACTGAGCGTAGCGAAAGTCCAGAATTTTGATTGTATTATATTTAAGTTGGATCATCAGTTATGTGTCAGAGACCCTAATAGCCAGTTTCGTTATCTCATACGTTTTTATAATAATCTATTATTAATTTGACAAATTGATCAGAAAAAAGATTAGCTATCTTATGCTTACGCACACAAAAACGTATTTTAAACCTATTTTAGTTAGAAAGTGTTTTGTCTTCTTTATTCAAACTCAATTCGTAATTCAAAAGAAATTGACAAAACACTTTTAAAGTAAAATAGGTTTAATAAACTAGGCGTGTAGATAATTGTAGTGGTAGGACTCTACTGCAGAGTCTGCCTGGGGAAGTACCACACTTTTACCATGTATTCAATCGCCAAGCAGTAGTGTGAAAGCATTACTCTGCTCCGGTTTGAAGGGCAATGTTACCAGAGAAATTACTGGGTATGAAGAGATTTAATATCTGATATCACACGGTGACAAGCGCGGTGCAGTGCGGTGCAGGATTGTATTCGCAAGTTCACAATTCTGGCACCGCTACTGTTAGTGTCTCGTCACTAGACCATATAAAAAATAATAATAAGAGATTAGATTTTCATGCAAGCAAGCAGGCGAATATAATTTTATTGATATAATTTTGTTGATTTGCATGATAAAAAAAATTCACCTGCTTATCTAGGAGCAAAATCGATGCAGGGGCTGCTTTGATTATACAACGTGTAACAAAAGGGTTCAAAAATACTGAAGGGTATGTATGTACTCATCATAATGAAAAACTTTTACTATGGGGCCAAAATTGAAATCGCGAAAAAAAATCTGCAGTTCCATACATTTTGTCCAAGATCAATGAACCTTTTTGTATAGAACAGCTGTTTTTTTTCGTGATTTCAGGGTTGGCCTCATAGTAAAAGTTGTTCATAATGATGAGTACATACATACCCTTCAGTATTGTTGAACCTTTTTGTTACACATTGTGTAAGAGAGAGATAGATCCTCCAAGAAGGGCTGCAAAGATAGGTATCTGAGTTAATCATTCGAAACACTGGTTTGAATCAATTCAAATGAATGGTCAATTCAATTTTGAAGGCCTTAGTTGACAGTTCTAAACTAATTAAAATATTGCTGTCACTTTTTACTAGGCATGTTAGCAAAGACAGTAATACTTTAGTTAGTTAAGTTCTGTCAACAAATCGACTAAAATATTATTGTAAAAGTTACTTGTTCGAACTACTTCATTTCTGTCTTTAATCATGATTCTGCAGATCTAAAATACAGCTTTATATATCTACTAAAACTTTTATTCGAAGCAAATGATTTGAAAGCTCCATTTAACAGCAACTCTTTTTATACTTGTATCTACGGTTCCAACTATTCTTTAAAAATAATAATTCTATAGGAAACTGCTCGGCGTTTTCTTTAGAAGACTCAGTTTAATGTTTCTCAAAGACAAGGCTGTTGTTTAAGAAAATGAATAGTGAAAATGTTCTCTGCATAACGAGATTACACAGGCGGAGCTTAAAATGTTAAATTACATTAATTAAACTTTCGAGACGCTATTTGGATATAACAAGGTGCAGCTTGTTTGGTTTGGGTAAATATTTGTGTTACAAAAAATTACAGATGGCGCCAACAACGGTTTAGTTGATAGTTTGAACGGTTTTAGAATTATGACAGGTAAGGCAGATACTTCTGTAGCTTAATAAAATTGGCTAAGTCCAAGTTCTGTGGTCCCAAGTGGACCACAGAAAAGCGAAAGCCCTACTTCTTAGGTAAAACAGCTGTCAAAACAATGTTGTGAAGCAATTGTATGGAAAACCGCTGTCGCCAGTTTCACAGAAAATTGTATAGAAACTACGACGAAAAAATTACAATCATTGGTCGCGCATTTGAAGTAAAACGCTATAAATGCAATTTTGCAACACATTAAATTTGATCTAATTACGATGCAATGTGGTTTGGTTTCCTACGCGTTTAATTAAAATTGCCTTTTTGAGTATTCTCAGTTTAAAAACATGTATATTGATTGAATTGTTATTAAGCGCATTTGCACTTAATGCCGGCTAGCGCGGCCCGTCACATTTCCGTTGATTCACTTCTCTCTTCAGTTGTTGGGACGGAAACCAGAGATTGCTCGTATGTAGGTTCAAGTCCTGCCATTAGAGGTTATAATATTTCTTACTGTTTAAATTAAAAAAAATGGATATCAAGGTACAGTTTTGTTTCTGTTCGTTTAGAGTTTTGGAAAATATTTTGATTTTTATTCGATATTACTTTTTTGGAGTACTTTAGAAACAAATACAATTTAAATGAAGCACCGGTACATTTAAGGCTGGGTTATTTAGGTTAATGTTATTACTTAATTGTTATTTCATTTATGGCTAATTGTTGGTTTTTTATGTACTTTATTTTACATAATTAATAAATAATAAATTGAAGTGATGTAGATAGTAGATGTTATATTATTGTGTAGCTAAGTAACGGGACATGTACCTAAATCGTTAGCTTACTGATGGTAAGTGTAACGTTTGCTCATTATAGTTAAGTGTTCACCTTGCGTGACATTGCTCTGGCTTGTCACTTTAAGAGTAATGTTAAATTGCATAATTTTTATGGTCAACATTAAAAAAATATGTTACAGAACCTTCGTTGCATAAGTCCGACCCTCACATGGGCGGTTATCTACATCCAATATCCGGATTAGTTTGATTAATTTATTATCCATGGAACATACTACTTTTAACCATTCCAAATTCGTAAAGAAAATAAAAACTTCCAAACAATATTGTAAAACAGAAACAACAAGACGTCTGGCGCAAACAAATAAATACAAGTACTGACTGTAAGTGCCAATGAAAATGGTTTCATGGAAATTCTAATAAAACATCGTGAGCGTAGAAATAACCTTTTATTATAGCGCTGTACAGAGAGTACCACATCTACCACATAAAGTTTTTCTTATACCAGGGTTGAAATGAGGAATAATCATCACTGCAGGCTTGTTTGTATCGTCTGTATCGTTTTCCCACCTTCGTTATCAGCCAGACGACGTCCACTGCGGGAAAAAGGCCTCCCTTAATAGGGAGAGGATGACATAATCCCCACGCTTAGCAGACGGCTTCGCAGAGTGATCACCACCATTAACTGAGAGGACACTGCTGCCCATCCTCCAGTGGTACTGGGCGCAGTTTAAGGACATACCCAGGTTTTGGTTTTTGCACCTAGCTCTACATAATTATTATGTGGCGAAGTCTGAAATGTGTTTTCTATTTGGAAAAACCTTAGAAATGTCAAAAATTTACGAAATAATTATTATCCTTAGTATTCATACACCTACATTTTACTATCTGCAAACATCAATTTTTCATCAATTGTATTGACATGTATAATAAATGTTCTAGCTCTCCAGCGTGATATCTGAATTCAGCCCTGTTTAAAAGGTAAGAATAAAACAGGCTGTTTCAAGTTCGCCAAATTGTTTATTATGAGCAGACAAGGAGTAAATACTTATTCACCGCTCTTGGTACAAACTACCTGAATTTTTAGTACTAGACTTGGTAATGAATTCAAGGAATGCTAAAATAAGCTAATGAAATAAAAAGGTCTATTTTGGTCCGCACCGATAATATTGAAGCCTTTTGCTTACTGGCCCGAGCTTATTTAACTTCCTTTTTATTCGACTGCCTATATCGGGTATGTCATAATCTAGATTTTGCAGTCAATATTTTTTACTTCTTACTTTACGAACTACCTAATTGATACTATATGTGATTGTATTCTTAAAAAAATTGTCGCGGTTTATTAGCAGACTAATATGAAGGATTCTGAAAAAAAATACTGTTTTTCTCTAGGCTATTGCTATTGCGAGACGATCAGTTGCAATTGAAAATGGGATTGAAACGCACTGTCCATTGCATTTGGTTGCTTACGAGAGTTACGTTACGAGGCACATTGAAGCTTGGAGGATCTAGGTCTCTCTTACCTAATCAAAGCATTGAAGCCATTGTCAATTGCTTTCTGCACACGGAAGCAATTAACAACGGCTTCAATTGCGTCTCACCAAGCCTTAAGCAGACTTCAGAATCGTAGACAGTATAGATCGAGAGCAGCGGATTTTCAGCGTTGGTTTCACTACGATGACCATTAAAAATCCTAAAAAATACCATCTACCTCTACATACCAGACGAACAAAAATTCTCTATTGGATGCCTAGCAATATAGCTAGATTTCTAACCTTTTAGTTGTTTAGTTGTGGTAGCGCTCGTGGCGTAGCTTGTCTAGGTGATTCTAAACGATCACCGATGTTAAGCAACGGACGGTCGGGTCAGTCTTCGGATGGGTGACCGTGAGTGGCATTTATTTCTGAGCGCTACTGTGGGTCGGATGACACGTTAAATTGTTGGTCCCGGTTGTTTGTTCTAGTTTCTATAACAACAACCTTCAGCCATGTCAGAGGCCTTCGGGCGGCACATTAACTGACACTAGGGCTGGCCACTCAGCCTATACGAACTTACTTACTTAGTTGTTTACTTATACAATCCTGCAACAATGGTATCTTACATCGCAGTTTTATAGCCATCGTCAAACGGCAGTAGCCACGGTCTGTAAATCACGCAGTTTACGATGGTACCAAACGACGGATCGCGAACGCGTCGATCGCGTCGTTCATCTAGAACGATACTCCTGCGTACGCGGGAACTGTGACGAGGTGAAAAAGGACCAAAGGTGATTATAGAATACAAGAAAATATATAGTAAACTCTTTATTGTATTGGGATATATTCTTAAGTTACGTCAGTAGACAACCAGCCCAATGGGTCGACGTTATCAGACCTTTCGCGGGTCAGACGTGAATGATTGGCCTGAGACAGGGAATAATGGCACAAGGGGGAGGCCTGTACCCAGCAGTGGGTGGGTAGAGGCTGCTGATGAAGTTACTTAGTCTGATATTTGCCTTCAACCACTGCTAGCTGCTGTATACAGTCTCGGTGCGTCCTATGTTGCGTTTGCCGATCTGTGGTTTCCCTAGAATAAGTCCAACTGCTATTATATTATTATCGATCCTACGACAGATATGACTGCCCTGCACTTCTACCTAAATTTAATGTAACTCTTAAAGGGTTATAAATAATTACGTCCTTTTAGCAAAGGTCCATTATCATCATCATCATCGGCCCGGAGACGTGCACTGCTGAACGAAGGCCTTAGACCTCCACACTGTACAACAACCTGCCATTTGCATCCACCGATTGCCCGCGACTTTTACAATGTCGTCGGTCCACCTAGTAGGAGGCCTTCCTACGCTGCGTCTTCTGGTTCGCGGTCGCCACTCAAGAACTTTTCTTCCCCATCGGTTATCAGTTCGTCGAGCGATGTGGCCTGCCCATTGCCACTTCACCTTGCAAACCCTGCGAGCTATGTCGGTGTCTTTGGTTCTTTAGCGAATATCCACGTTCCGGATTTTATCGTGCAAAGTAACTCCGAGCATAGCTCTCTCCATTGCCCGTTGTATGACTCTGAGTTTCTCCAAAAGGCCAGCAGTTGAAGACCACGTTTCAGTTCCATATGTCATCACTGGCAACACACACTGGTTCAAGACCCTCGTCTTCAGACACTGCGGGATTTTGGATGAGAAGATATTACGCAACTTCCCGAACGCTGCCCATCCGAGTTGGATTCTTCGAGCGACTTCTTTGTCGAAGTTGGACCTAACCGAACAATCTGTCCATTGTAGTTGTAGTGGTCAACAACTTCGAGAGTATCGCTCCCAACAACAACCGGTACGGGAACAACATGGACATTGGACATGATCTTTGTCATCTCATTTTCATCATCGGCAGCTTATTTGGCTCATTCACAGAGCATAGAGGCTCTACTAAAATTTTAGTAAAGGTTAAGATTAGGGAAAATTACAATATTAGAAATCTTTCTGTAGCCGCAGTTTGAACCGCTTGAAGTATAAGAACTGATAATTTGGAAACAGTTTGGATGAATATAAGCGATTTAGACGCAGATGTTTGACGCTCGGTACAAATAGTGGAGTTTATAAGGCCGTATACTTTGTAAAGCTTGTAAAATTACCGATTTACTTTACGCAGTGCTAATACAACTTTACCGGGCTATAAAGGAAAAACCTACTGGGAGAACTTGAATATCGAGGCCGAAAATTCACCCCCAAACGATTTGGGCTGACATTTGCAAATAGTATTATTGGTACAACGTGTATTGTACCTAATGTTATGAACTCTACGTATTGCGATAAATTGAGTGCCTATTGGGGAAAAATATAACATTGGCCAGCCTCGGTATTTGCTTTTTAATAAACTTTACTGACTGAGCGTAGTGAAAGACAGAGTGTACTAGAAGAAATCTATGCTTGTGTGTATATTTAATCGACGATGATCGAGTAGCGTTGATACGATCTCTATTCATTTATATTCATTGTTATTGTGTGTAAATGAGTATCATCTGGAATGAATAACAGTCGAAGAGCTAACAGCAAAATTCATGCAAAATATCAAGTTTGTAGGTCCGCCTGGAGTTGACCGGACCGGTGATTGTGTCAGTGACAGTGACAAAAAAGGAGAACTTTGACTTGAGATATTTCGTGATATCAATGAAGTAGGTACAAACTTGTAATTTGGTGGTAGAGGTAGGCTTAGGTTCTTGGTAACCTAATTCAGATTTCTAGCTTAACCCAAAAGAAAAACAGGAGACTTACAAGGGCCGCGAATTGCTTCGAGAAAAAGATGGTACGACCGTGCCTGTGACTCGACTTCGGGGCACTTCCGTGTCCCCAGATCTATCGCTAGCTTTGGTTAAGACCTAATCTACGCTTGCTATTTGAGCAAGCGTGATTCTTAATAAATTTATTTTTCTTTCCTATTATTATAGGTGAAACGAGGATAATGGCGTCGCACTTTGTGCGTTGTTTATTATTTTTTAATTCGCCATGCAGTGGCAAGTCTTGCAGTGTCAATTTGTTTATTCGAGCGGTAATGCTTAAAACTCCAGAAGCTTTAAGTAAAATTACCAGGACTTTACTAAGGTATGATTAGACTTGATCGTGACTTACTTTGTGTGACTTTGACTGTGACTAAGACTTTTCGATTAGAGTTAATAAAAAAATTGAAATGTTTATATACTTGAAATTGTAAAATGACCATAGTGCGACGTCATAATTCACTTTGGAGGGAAATATATATACATGGAACATATAATTAAAAACAATTACTCAAAAAGTGCAACGTAATAATGTTGCTTTCACGCAATAAAATAAAAACAGATAAACGAAACACCGGCATCCATCCCATTTATCCCGGTGTCCCGCAAGTCAACCTTTCTCGGCCGTGTCGAGATGTCGAGCTGTCACCACCTGTCCTCAGCACCCGCCCGGGAAATTAAAACCACTGTGACGTACCCTAATGTGGAGAATTAAGCCGCGGTTACACTAATTTATCGTTCTCAAGTAGTGTGAATCGTTCCGTATTACGGCTAAATTTTGATAAGTTTTCCCACGTTTATTTTAGTCGGCCTATTTCTTTTATCTTCTTTGATAGTTTTTAAGAGATTTTAATTAAAGGTTTCGGACATTTCCAATACGCAGGTAGCCTAGTGGTACAAATTGCCCTTGTACGGACTAGGCCAACATGTCACATGCCATTATTTGATGAAAAGTAGATCCGGTAAGTGGTCATTTGATATTAGTGCTTGCATTGAAAATGGTCACAAAATGTTCGGCCTTCACTACACTCTTAACGAATAAGTACCGTTCCAAAAATACCCGCCGATATTTTAGCCGTTTCAGCGAGCGCACACAGCTATAGCTCCTATGAAGCCATTTGATATTGCAAATAGCCTTTTTCAAATACCTGTGTCCCCATGTCGGTCACGCAAGTACCGGTCAAACAGGGCCGAATCGTAAACGCGTTTATGGGCTTTCCCACTCGCGCCCAGGGCCGGATTGGGCCGTAAAATAAATGTCAATAGCCCCTGAGTGGAAAGAGCTTTCAGATTTTAAGATTTACGCGTACCTACGTAAGAATATAAAGGGCTCAATTAGCTTTCATGTGGAGATGTGGTTTTCGGTGGAAACATGTGCGGATACAATGCAAAGGGTCTTGTACCTAGATGCGTCATTATCCCTTAAAGAGTTGAGGTTTCGTTAATATTCTACGAGGGTAACTCTTTTAGCTTTTCACACAATCAGAAAATAGGTTTATAATATAACTACACGACGGAACCCCGTAATTCAGGTAGCGGATGTGATTTCGTCTTATCACAGCATTCACTATTTATATTCTCGGATTCAATCAAGTCACAGAGAGCTGGTGCGGCAGCAATTTCGGTGGATCAGCAAAAGCGGCGCAAATATGCTAACCTCGGCAGAGGCTCACCCTTTCAATGTGAGATCAGATCCGTGGGGACCTGGAACGCATCTTCTTTTAAAAAATGTATCCGAGCGACTGATTGACGCGACGTGTGATAAAAATGCTGGCGTTTATTTAGCCGTTTAAGCAATGCTATTTAACGTAGCATAGCAATGTCGCCAACACACTAGGTACTCTGCTGGTAGTGGGCTTAAAAATTTGGAATGATTTTAGACTTCCAACGGTTTGGATAATAATCTTCTTGTTTTTGTGTAGTAGGTTAAATAGTTAGGTATAATGTAGTTTTTTTGTGGTTAGTATACGCTTTTGCCTGGTTTAAAAGTCAAGCCAAAATACACGAGTGTACTACTTTCCTTATCGGAATATGTTCTTCAAAAAATCTAGTCTTATAGGAAAAAAAGCTATATCAATAAAACAACAACAATCCTTAAATCCACAAAACAAACAAAAACAAAATCACCAATACCACCAATATTATGTCTTCTAAATAATATTTATTCAGTGCATGTATGTTCGAGTGCGACAAACGTTTTCAACAATTTCCCCAAAGTGCAATGCAGTGTTTTGAATCGTCGACAGGGCCAAAAAACGAGCTGCTTGCTGGCAGTTTTACCTATTTGTTTATTCGACTTAAATCTGTTCTCATCATCCCTGCGGTTATTTATGCTCTTACTGTAGAAAGTAGAAAGACACGGTTTTGTATCTTATAAAATGTCATATTTAAAATTAATATTTTTACTAGTGATTATTGTTTTGACATCAGACAAAAATTACATTGGATCCTGCGCAAATTATTGGCATAATTTTCAATCCTTGCATTACAAATAAGTAATTACACATTGCTATATTTTTGTTTATACAGAGTTAGTCCTAATCAGTTAGCATCCTTTCTGTACATCAAAACAAACAACTTTTACTATGCGGCCAACATTGAAATAGCAAAACAAAAACAGCTGTTCCATACATTTTGCCCAAGGTTGATGAAGTTTTTGTATACTTTTGTATACATTTATATATATTTATTTTATTTTATAATTTTATATACTTTTGTATACTTTTTAGGCCTGGTCAAATACAAATATTTGTCGAATAAATAAACTTTGCCACGATCGTCATCATATTAAGCCATCCTGTTAGGCTGGACAAAGGACTCTCCACGGAGCACTACTCGGTATATTCCGATATTCTTCACTTTACGTATAAAATTAACTTTTTGATAGACTTTAAGCTCGTCACATAGTGAGTAGAGCAAGCTTTCGTATATTAATGATGTCGTCAGTACCCAACATGGACCCAATTTATGAAGACGATTATCGAGACCATTCCATATTATCTATTTCACTTAGCTGATACGCATAACCCCATCGCTACTGGTAACGAAGTGTTACATAAAT
This sequence comes from Erannis defoliaria, assembly GCA_905404285.2. Classification (NCBI taxonomy): domain Eukaryota; kingdom Metazoa; phylum Arthropoda; class Insecta; order Lepidoptera; family Geometridae; genus Erannis; species Erannis defoliaria. The sequence continues at coordinate 4,757,346 of FR990078.1, forward strand.
CCTCCTATATATACCTTTATTATTATAGTATATCAGCTATCTGGTTTCCATTGTTCAAGCTTTGCTTAGTTTGGCACTAGATGGCACTGGTGAAAAATGTCAACCGATATTTATTTATTTAATTTATTTATTATGTGCTTTAGATTTACTACTATAGTTCTGTAATTTAATCTGTGGTTTTGGTGAGATGTTCTTGTGATAATATGGGAATATAATGTTACTATCTTCTTCTTCAACAGCCGGAAGACGTCCACTGCTGGACGAAGGCCTCTCAAGACCCTCAAGGCTCTCAAGGCCTTTAATATGGAGGGGTTGTAATGTTACTATAATTATTTTTAATTTTATAATTATTATTTATTCGAAGATCGGTCTGAGTGGCGTGCCTTGGGAGAGGCCTATGGTCCAACAGTGGACTAAGACAGGCTGATTATGATGTACCCTTGTTCAAATCTAAAGGGTTATGCGAATCGGTGTCACTAAGCCGAAACGAGGTCATTGTACTCATCACCGTGAACAACTTTTGGTATGGGCCAACCCTTAATTAACGAACAACACAGCTGTTACCTTTGATCAATGAAGCAGATTGATAATGGCTGTTACATGCATTTTTTCGAGGGTGATTTACAGTTTTCTATCGAGCGGCTGATTTTTCGCAGGGTTGGCCTCATTTTAATACTTATTTACAACGATGAGTACAATTAATTTCGACCTGATACCGTTACTGGTAATCCTGTAACTGATTTAAAAAAGCGAAAAATGCAAAAATGGCGTAAAAATAGACTTGTAAATCGAAAACTCCCAGTAGAATCTGCAGCGTATCTCCAGTGACCTGCCGCTTCAATATTCATTTGCATTCAACTTTCGAGCTTTGTGACGTAAGACAATAGAAGTGACTGCAGTCTCTACGTGAACAAACTAGCATATCTAACTACTCGTGAACAATATGCAGTACTTACAAAAGCTTTGGATGAAAATTTGGGGGCAAATATACTTTTCAACCGATTCCAAAATACGAGGTTCTCAATTCGATCGTATGTTTTTTTTGTATGTTTGTTACGCGAAAACACCGCCAATTACGAATTGATTTTGATGATTCTATTTTTGTTTGGTAGGCGATACTTCAGAGGTAATATACAAATTAAATCATTATACCATAGACATTTTATCGAAATCGGTTCACTAGTTTGGTTTTTAAATCAAAATTACTGGAATAAATCAAAATAACTGGAAAATATGAAGATGTCATCCAGGTAGTCGAAATTGAAGTCGGTTGTTTTCAATCGACTCCAAAAAAAGGTTCTCAATTCGACTGTATGTTTTTATTGTATGTATGTTACGCGATTACTCCGCCAATTATGAACTGATTTTGATGATATTTTTGTTTGGTAGGTAATACTTCAGAGGTGGTCGCATTTAAATGTTATCGTAATCGGTTCAGTAGTTTGGGTTTTAAATTAAAATTACTAGAAAATATTTAGATGTCATCCAAGTATTCGAAGTTAAGTCGGTTCTTTTTTTTAAAAGCGTATTGCTAACGCGGATTGCGGGTGCGCGGTAAAATGGCGGCAGCAGTATGCGCGTGCGGTGCGGTGACAATTTCTAAAGCGAATAACGATTCAAACCTTTCGGCTTAGGTCGGCTCTGCTCGGCAGTGCAGTGCATCGCTCCGAACGGTTGGTCTTTCCATTCGTGACAACGCATTAAAAACGGCGTAAATACGTATTATTATTAGATGCCAGCAATGTGCGTACATTATTTTCTGCTACTTTTAGCGGGGGACGTGGTAAAAATGCATGGCATGGCGCAAATTTTCAAATATTTTACAAATTCCTGTTCGTATGAACGCACACACTGCCTAAAAGCACAGAAAAGCGAAAGCCTTACTTCTTAGGTAGAACGGCTGTCAAAACAATGTTGTAAAGCAATTGTATGGAAAACCGCTGTCGCCAGTTTCATATTTATTTGTATAGAAACTATACGACGATAAAATGCCAATCATTGGTCGCGCCTTTGTAGTAAATGCTAGAAATGCCATTTTGCAACAGATTAAAATTGATCTGCAATTACGATGCAATAAGGTTTGGTTTCCTACGCGCATTTGCACTTAATGCCGGCTACCACGGCCCGTCACATTTCCGTTCTATTCACTTTTCTCTTCAGTGGTAAAAACTGTACCTATCCAGAAGGAGGAAGGGTAGTTCAGTCCTGTCGGTTAGCGGTGGTGAGCATTCTGCGATCCCCAAGCTGCCTGCCAAGAGTTGGGATAATTGAATCCTAAAATCCTAAATTATAGTCTAGAGCCAAGAGCTAATTTCAACAGTAATTAAATTTCAACTACATATACAAACTAATAAACACACAAACACTTGCATACACACCCCCACACATACACGTACATACACATACTACACTCTAACATACTACATACATACACACATCTATATTATATCATCATCATCATAATCATCATCTTCCTCATCTTCTTCTTCTTCTTTCATCTTTATTATTATTATCTATTTTTGTCTATTTTATTACACTTTCACTTGTATAAGTACTTTCGCACTTATTATAATAATAATAATTATATGTGGGGATTTATTACCTTTCCCCAACCATCAGATCAAACGCGAAGTTCCGACACAACCGCAAATACCATAAGGCAATGTTCACACAATTCCGTAATATTCGGTGCGAGATAATAGAATAGAATATTTGATCGCAATTAGGGCTACGGCACACTTGTTGCGTGGTTTTGATCGTAGTTTGGAAACGTGTTGATGTAGAACTGATTTGAAAGATATAGGTAGATTCACTCTACTGGGCAGAGAGAAAATTTTCGTGGCCAAAAAGTGAACTAGCTAACAAAAATATTATGAAATAATAAAATATTTAAACGTTTTTTTACGCAATGGAGTTACGAAACGAGTGTGACGTTCGCCTGTTGTGAGCACCATAACTAACAACGTGGCCAGCATTTTGGGCACATTACCCGAAATTAGAGATCGCTTAAACTATCTACAGGTTTGCTACCTACAGATAAAGCAATTAATAAAAATAAATTACGTTAAACTTAATTACGTTATTACGTTAGACTATACATTATAATAAGATAAGATAATTATGTTTCTTTTCTGTGTTTGGATTTAATAAAATATTTTTCAATATTTTTTTCAATTAAACATTATTTTATTGACATGTAACATCTTCTGTTATAAATAAAGAACTATGATAGTTTAAAAAGTATCTAATATCGATTATTTAATTTCAGTTTAGTCATAAGTAAGTAGTATAACTACTTAGTTAATATTTATTTTATAACTCTCTTTGTATGTAAGTAAATAAAAAACAATATGTGGATTCAGTGACTACTAGCAAAATGTGGAATGTCCTTCCTGCGCTGCGAAGGTCCTTCTGTAGAGTTACATTACAACATGGAACGTTTTAAAAGGGCAAATACTAATCTCTTTGGGTTGTCAAACCATCGACAACATTGCTGATGTTGCAGGTCCATAGGCGGCAGAGCTACGATCAGGCAAACTGTCTGCTTATTTGCCGCTTTTTAAAAAAACAAACTTTTGCAATACAAAAATGAGTCATTCAATACTAATAGGCATGATGACTACAATTTTTTTATTACCGCATAAAAAAAGCTGATCATCAATAGAGCCTATCAACGAAAACAAAATTTTAAATAATTAAAAATAAATAAGTTCTAAGTATTTTAATTTCAAGCTAGACAGAGAGCGCGCTATACTGAGCTATGACGTCAAGCCTCAGGCGCGGCATACAAATGCTATACTAACACGTGCTTTGCGAGAAAGGGATAGAGCATCCCCTCTCTATCCCCACCTAAAACTTTAAACGCTCATATCTCAGAGATTTATCAGCCAATACAATTTATTTTTTCAGTATGTGTAATGTATTTATTTATATTCATCACTAAGCCTGTTATTTGTCATAAATTAAACATTAGGCCACACGCCTATTACTTGACGTAATTTTACTTTAAGTTAAGGCCGTATATGTACATTTGACTTAGGCAAGTGATTTTTAGTGTCATATCGTGGCAATATCTCTAAACTATTGACTAACATAAGCTATATACAACAAATCGTTGAAAGGCTGTTTATATCTATAACAGGAAAACGCCCCTTACACTGTAAATCACTGTCTCTATCTAGCATAGTGTTAAGATCGTTATCACGCCCTGATTTAAATTCGAACATTACAATCTGCATAATGCTGCTAGCGACCATTATCGGCTGATTGTGGAATTGAATGTACTTGTAATTCACAAAATCGACATTTAATGAGGTTCTACAGGCAAAACTTTTCGCAGATGGCGCCTGGTGTTTTAAGTATCTATGCAGCTGTTGACGGCCTGAAAATAGATTTGTACACGGTTACATATGGCTGTTTACATTTTATGTTGGACAGAGCTTTAATTAGCGAGGCAAAGGATTGCTGTACAAAGCAGTATATGCAGATTCTCCCTGGTAATCCAAGTCTAATAAGAGTAAAACCATTAAATTGTAGAAAAAAACAACAAAATGTATGAAATTGATAGTTGTCTATGATAGCATCGACGATGCGCCACCTAGTGGAAAAATCGCATTGTGGATCCCCATTGAAATACTAGTGTAGGCACAGAATACGGTTTCATAAACTATCTTGCTGAATACTTCCTAAGTATAACACAATAAAAATTAAAATTGTTAGCATAATGTGGTACAAGTTACCTCCACAAAATTACATACAAACCAACATATTTGCACATTATAATAATACAATTATAAAAAAATAAGTGTCTTGATTTAAAATTTACACTCTCGATTAAGTCATCTTTTCAATAAAAGAAAATATTATATGAAATTCGGTTTATCCGTATTGGAGCTACGACGCATAAACCACACGTTAAATCTATAATACTCCTTTATTTGCGTCGTTATTCAATGTTAACTCATAAACGTAGGCTAAAAATTAAACAGAATATTCGTAATGAATGTATTTAGAGATTTGCTAATCGAAAACAACATTTGAAACCACAGAGCGTATTTTCATTTATAAATTATGTTCGGTACGTGGGTGAGAATATTTTTCATACTTTGCGACGCCAGCCAAAAAGCTGGAATTATTGTTATTGTTGTTTACATCAGATGCCATATGGAGCACGTACCCCTACAAATATCGGTGAACTCACCTTGATTTAGCAGCAATGTTTTTTTATTATTGATATTTGCTGTTTCTATCATTTACCTAGCGTAACATATGTGTATATACAGGGATAACGAAAGATACCACCAGATAAAAAAACAAGATTATTGAAGGTTTTTCTTTCAAAAAGTGGAGACAAAGAGACAAATCTTAAAAGCTTTAAAAAGTATAGACAAATACCGGGTGTTAGTTTGAACACCGTTATCCTTCTAGGATATCATTGTACTCATCATTATGATTAACTTTTACTATGGGCCAACCCTGAAACCATGAAAAAAAACAGCTGTTCCATAAATACATTTTGTCCTGATGAACCTTTTTGTATGGAACGCCTTTTTTTTTTCGTGATTTCAGTGTTGGCCCCATAGTAAAACTTGTTCATAATGATGAGTACAATGATGTTCTAGAAGGATAACGGTGTTCATACGAACACCCTGTATATTCACAAATCCTTAAAGTTATAGTAATATTATCAATTTTAAGCAGAGGAAACAAGTAATTATATGAAAATGTTATTATATGAAAAGAAAGTTCTTATGGGCTGACCGAGTGGCTAAGATCAGAGCCGAAGGCCGCAGCTTAAAAATTCCACTGTACCCATTAGTGGAATCAATTGGTAAATTCAAAAGTGTAAAACCCAATTATTCGACAGCGGTGTATCAGAAGGTCCAAATTGCCAAATGTTCTACTGGCAAAACACCGGAACAAAACGACATAATAATATCTAAAACCGATAACAATACGAAAAACAACTTGAAGGAAAGCCAAATCCTAATTTTTCACATTTCTGCTTTTCTCTTAAAATTTTGGAATCAGGCTTTTCCGATGTATATTTTCCTTGTCCGAAATGAGCTATCTTTTACGTCGTTGGAAACTTTTTATTCAGTTACGACAGAAAAAGTTATTTTCGAGACGGACTGTTTTATTAGCTTTATTTGTGGGTATTATTTGGTGAAACTCTGAGGGTTGAGACTGTGTTGAAAGGTATCGAGCAATATTGTAGTTTTGAGTTGTGATATATATTATGAGAAAATCGTACTTACTTTATAAAACATATTAGGCCTATTATTAGGAGAAAATACCGAGCTCAATGTACTTTCTTCAAAATGTTCAAGTGTATAACACCTGTTTATATATTCGTATCTGCACAAAACTTTTATAAAAGTTTAGAAAGTATCAAATAATTTAAATACCTAGCTAAAACACATGAAAGAAGGAAATAAATGTTATGCTCTTAACTTTACCAAAACTTGGGTAGGAATAAGCTGTGCCTCTACTCTAATTCGTCTAGTACTGCTCTTGGGGCTTGTTACTATGTTATGTCTAACTACGTAATTATAATAGTGTATACAGTCTGGACCTGGGTAAGTTCTGAAACTGCATACAGAACCACCGGAGGACGGGCAGCAGCGTCCTCTCGGTAGTGAGCATTCTGCGATCTCCAAGCCGAGGGATTTAAGTGGGTGCAATCCTTCATAACTCGACTGCGCTGCTTAAAGCAGTCTAGTATCTTTAGAAGATTTACCCCTCGTCAACGAAAAAAGTGATACCGACATGGAGATTGTTTCCAATTTGTTCAACCTGTGCTCTGAGGCCTACGTTCGATGGCAATTACAATTCTAGCTACACGCGGCTTGCTCGTTAGGTCACGTATAACCAAAATGCTTTGCACGTGAGAAGCATACCACCCTTTGCTAATAGGATTAACGCCAGTCCACGTTCGGGAAAAGAAATGGAGCCAGCACGCGTCGCTTATGAATAATTTGGGTTTTATACGTGTCAATTTCGCGGATATAATTCGGTGGGTGGGACCATACGATTGGGTACAAACGCGTCGGCTCAGATTTGCTCAGCGTTGTAGGTTAGAGATCTCTACTGATGGAATTTAGAGTCACGATCGACTACCACAATGGAATTATAGAATATATAATATATATAAGCAGCGCCCGGAGGTTTCGCCCGCTTTTCGAGAAATAAAGTAACCTAAGTGCTTATCCAGAGTATAATTAGTCGAGTCTCACCCAGACTGAAAGTAAAAAAAAACATTATTACACATACAAACTTTTGCATTTATAAGCATTAGTGTGATAAAACTGCGTTCGGTTATTGATCCTTATTTTAATCTTTCTAAAATATTGTATTATAATATACGGTATAACAATGTTATATTATTAAGATACCTAAAATTAGGCTACCGGTAAAACTTTGTGAATAATTCTACGCGCTACGATAATACCTATAATAATATTAATTTGATTTGAATATGGACAAAAGTCACCTTCAAAAATGAGTCCGATATAACTGAGCTAAGTGATCTACTTAGCCAGAGAAGGAAGGCTTTTCCATAACACTCAAAAGTAATACCTACCCACCTTAGATAGGTACTCAAAATCACATTAAGGCCAATATTTTATGTAAAAACGATGATATCTTGGTGCCAAAATTTCAGGTTTATATTCCAAGGTTGATAGCTTTTAGTAGAAATCTGAAATTATAAAGCTGACGACAAAGATAGACGTTGTATTAAAAACTTTTTGAGCTTAATATTGTTACTCCAAAGTGCAAAATTTACAAACGTAATCTACCCAACAATTCTAGTTTTGCCTTCAAATATTAGATAAGACGTCATGTCGCCTTTTTACTGTCTCTAATATGACCCAACCAGGCCCATATCGAAGGACGATAGAATAAAGATTGCCCTTTATTTTACTGCTAGCGGCAGCTTTATTGGGATTATCTCGTTATAGAAGTGATAGAAACAGAAAAGATTTCGTAACTCAATACTTTGACGAATTTGCAGGTATTTCGGGACAAAAGACATCATTTCTGCCACCTGCCACTCATATCAGGCTGGTGGGATGAACATGAAAGATGGCAGGAATACAAACGATGTTTTTTCCTCACGGGATTCCGTTTTTTCCTGTTTTTGATGATCTAATGATTATTTTAGTCCTCATCTAGTGTATAAGAAGCATAGTAGCGACGGAAATTAATTTAATAAATGTATGCCAGCGTTATCTATGTATACCGGGTGTTAGTTTGAACTCCGTTATCCTTCTAGGATATCAATGTACTCATCATTAGGAACAACTTTTACTATGGGGCCAACCCTGAAAGCACGAAAAAAAAGCTGTTCCATACATTTTGTCCAAGATCGATGAACCTTTTTGTATGGAACAGCTGTTTTTTTTCATGATTTCAGGGTTGGCCCAATAGTAAAAGTTGTTAATAATGATGAGTACAATGATATCCTAGAAGGATAACGGTGTTCAAACTAACAACCTGTATAAAAGGCAGACTGACTGACAGACAACGCACAGCCCAAACCGCTAGTTGTACAGACTTGAAATTTGGAGGGTGTATTCGTCTCGATATGTAGGGGTGTACTAAGAAAGGATTTTTTGGAATTCGACCCCTAAGGGAGGGAAAGGGGGGAGGGGGGATGTTGCATGGAAAGTTCTTGTTTTTGATGTTAAAGTGATGAAAATGGATATTTGGGTAGTTTATTCAAGGGGAGGTGGTGGGAGGGGGTTTGGGGGGTTGGTGGGGGGGGGAGGTTGGTGGTTGGTGGTGTTGGAGGTGTTGGTAGAGTCGGTAGAGTTGAATTTCTTCCGTACGCGGACGAAGTCGCGGGCGACCTCTAGCTTAACTATGAAAACCATCCGTATGACCTAAAACAACAATTATTGTAGCGTTTTAAGATCTTCCGTTCGAATATTATTTTATTACCGCCCTTATTTATATATTCCCGTTTGGAGATAAAACAATGAATGCTTCAGTCTCTCCCCAAATGTGCTTTATGTGGGTTTTATGGGCTTTTCAATGATATATCTTGAGTGTATATTTTCAGAATTCTAGGCATGTGGATTATGTCATTTAAGAGCTACTTAATAAAATATATTATGTGAGATTTTTGTGCATTATTTATACACCCTTCACACCATAGTTATGCTGTATATGATAAACAAAGTTGAATATAGATACATAATACTTACCTATTTTATAGTTAGTACATTCACCGCTCGGTGCTATTAGAGAACGCACGTACGCTTGCTTGCAAAAAATTTCAGCGACTCTCAAACTTTCGTCAATATGTACATATGTGCTAGCTGTGGATCACAACACTCGGACGGAACGGTTTGCAGTGCCTGTAAGCAGCGGTACGACTACCCTTGCTCAGGAGTCACCGAGGCGGGCTACCGTAAACTCGGTGAGAGAAAGAACTTCTGGAGGTGCCCCAAATGCAAAGCCAACCCGGCTCCGTCTTCAGCTGCAACTTCGCCGCAACCAAACCAGTTGGACATAATACAAGAACAATTAAATAAAGTTATGTTCCAATTGAAGCCGTTAACTCCCTTGCTGGACGATATCAAGATAATAAAGAGTGAGTTAACCAGTATGAAGGAATCCCTGGAGATGGCCTACCAGCTCATTGGCGATCACTCAGAAAAGGTCAAAGTCCTGGAGTCCCGTGTGATCGCGATCGAAAAAACAGCGCAGGAAGTTCCTACTTTAAAGACTGAAATCGTCCGACTAAATCGAGAGCTGCAAGACCGAGACCAATGGGCAAGAGCCAATAACGTAGAGATAAGAGGCATACCCCAGAAGAATAACGAGAATTTGTACGAGATCGCGGACAAAATCGGCCTAATTTGTGATTTTCATATAAAAAAAGCAGAAATCAATTACATTGCGCGCATTCCAACACGAGTGCCAAATACTGAGAAACCCATAGTGATCGCTTTCAATAGCCGTTACTCGAAGGAAGAACTTGTAGCAGCTTCACGTAGGAGCAAGAAACTGAACCTCGCCAATCTTGGCTTTAGTACCTCAGGCAGCTTCTATGTCAATGATCATTTGACGCAACACAACAAGACTCTTTTGGGTAAAGCAAGAGCGTTGGCAAAGGAGAGGAACTTCCAGTATATATGGGTCAAACACTGCAAGATAATGGCCAGAAAATCGGATACTTCACCAATATTTTTTATAAAGTGCGAACACGATCTCACAAAAATTACTTAAATTTCTCATCAAAAATGTCTCTTTATTTGTTTAAATCAATGCTCGTCAGTTTGGGAAACACAACTAAAACCAGAGTCTATTGTTTACCTTATCGCTGCTCGAACGTCGTCGGGATGGTCAACCAGTTTACGCACGTAAGTTTGCACCAACTCATACGATTAGCGCGCCGACACTCAGCCGGTTGCGCTCGTCTAAAGCCCATTATCACTTGCACAGATTTTATGCGCATGCTGATTTGGCTTGCGAAGTATAACGTTATTTTCTATGTAATGATTACTACCCTACTTCTAATGTCTAATATAAAATTGCGTATTTTAAAGTTCATTCATGAACAAATCTATTTAGTGTTACAGCTATCATTACTCACGAATATAAGCAAATTGTTTATACTCGCAAACAATCGTAATATTTGTTGTGTTTTTGCGCTTCAATTTAAGATAAAAGGATTGATACCAGTTTATTGGTTTCCAGACACAGTTAGCATTGCAAAATACTATGGCCTAGTAAGTTATTATCACAATCTGATTCGCTTGCGTTATTTATCATTAGTTGTTATCAATGGCGTCTAATAATTATAATGTTTACTATCAAAATGCTCGGGGGTTACGAACAAAAACGCACGTATTCAAAAGAAATCTACAGCTTAATTCATATGATATTGTCTCACTGACGGAGACATGGCTGCTTAGTGGTATAAATGATTGTGAACTATTTGATGATAGATATGTTATTTGGCGAAGGGACAGAAATTATACAGCCACGCACGAGAAGTATGGCGGGGGGGTACTTTTGGCTATAAAGCGTGGGTACACAGCAGAAGAGCGCCCGGAATGGGGTTCCTCAGCAGAAGATATATGGGTCTCCGTCACACACAAAAACAAAAATAGGGTCACCTCTAAAATACATTTTTGTACTATTTATCTATGCAGTGAAAAACTCGGCCATTCATTCAACTCACAGCTCAGTAATTTTACAGCTAGTTTATCACTAATAGTCAACTCCTGCCCAAATGACAAATTTGTCATCATGGGAGATTTTAATTTAAGTAGTATACAATGGTCGCCTAACAGCCATGGCCTCCCCGTGTACTCTAATGTTAAAGGTGAAACACAAACATACTTCTTTGATACCGTGTCCGAATGTAGCCTGGCGCAATATAACTTATGCTATAATATCAACAACAGGGTTTTAGATTTGGTGCTGTGTAATACTTACCTCGAAGTATCATCTTGTGATGATCCCTTAGTACCCGAAGACTTACACCATAAATCTTTAAACTTAATTCTTAATTTAGAAGATTCTAAGCCATTAAAAGTAAACAAAAGACAAAAATATATTTATGAACTTGGTGACTATGATAATGTTAGATTAATTTTGGGTAAGATAAACTGGAATGACTGTCTATCAAGTATACCTATAGAGGAGGCTGTAAATTGTTTTTATGAATGCTTATATGACGTCATAAATAAACATATTCCTCATAAACTTTTTTCCCCATCTAGTTTTCCATCATGGTATAACGCGTCTCTAAAAAAGGTCCTCAAAGAAAAATTTAAATATTTACAAAAATACAATACTTATGGCAACACTACGGATTATGACACCTTTTCTTTACTTCGAAAAAGAGCTAAATTCTTAGAAGATAATTGCTATAAAACCTATATTAAAAGATGCGAAGATTCAATAATTAAGAACCCCAAACTGTTCTGGTCATTTATTAAATCTACAAAAAATAACTCAAACAGTCTTCCCTCGTCCCTATCATACGAAGGCCAATCGGCGGACACGGGAGAAGAAGTTTCTCGTCTTTTTTCAGCTTATTTCCAATCTACATTTCTCCCACCCACTACCAGCCAAAATGTTCAGAATGGGACTCGATCAAACTCTAACTATTCAATAAGTGAAGTAGAAATATTACCTGAAACACTACATACATTACTTAGATCCCTAGATCTCACAAAAGGAGCAGGTCCAGATCAAATTCCTCCATTATTTATTACTAAATGTGCAGATGTCTTAACGAAACCTCTTACTATCCTATTTAAACGCTCCTTAACGGAAGGTGTCGTCCCGAAAATTTGGAAATCTGCTTTTATTACCCCTATACACAAAAGTGGCCCGAGAAACAACATCAAAAATTATAGACCGATTTCAAAATTATGCATATTTGCCAAAGTTCTTGAAAGATTAGTTTATACTCAAGTTTATAACAGTTTATCAGCCTCATTTATTCCCGAACAGCATGGATTCATCAGGAATCGCTCCACTACATCTAATCTGTTATCTTTCGTCAATTACACAACTGCTGGGATGGATTCTGGGGGTCAGGTAGACTCTATTTTTACAGATTATAGTAAAGCATTCGATCGAATCGATCATGCAATACTACTTCAAAAGCTTTTTTCGGCAGGAATCCATGGCGACTTGTACAGGTGGTTTACCTCGTACATCGAGAACAGGTCTCAGGCTGTTGTTCTTAACGGTTACTCCTCAGCATGGAAATACGTACCTTCTGGAGTTCCCCAAGGTTCTCTGCTTGCTCCTTTGCTGTTTAACTTATTTGTTAACGATATCGGCGCATGTTTTCATCATTCAGAGTTCTTGCTGTACGCAGATGACATGAAAATCTTTAAACAAATACGTAATATTGGTGATTGCCATCTGCTACAGCAGGATCTGAGTAGGTTTGAAGAATACTGTCGCCTCAACAAACTAGACCTAAACATTGCAAAATGCTATGCTATAACTTTTACCCGTAAAACTAAGACTTTTGAATTTAAATATTCACTTAAAAATCAACAACTCAAAATCGTAAATGAGATACGTGATCTAGGCGTTATTCACGATTCTAAGCTTACATACGATAAACATATTGATAACATCGCTAAGAGGGCTAACAAATCCATGGGATTTATCAAGAGATCTTGTTCCCAATTCTCTAGTATTAAAATTATTAAAATACTGTACTGTACATATGTTCGGAGCTTACTCGAGTATGGTTCACAAATCTGGAACCCCCAGTATGACATATATATCAATAGACTGGAATCAATCCAACGAAACTTTGTTAGATATCTCCAGTTCAAGTGCAAGAAATACGACAACGATTATGAGGCGAGGTGTAGAAGACATCACATGTTACCTCTTCACGAGCGACGCAGAATGGGTGATATAGTATTTTTAACAAAAATTGCTCAATGTCAAGTTGACTCTTCACACCTCCTCTCTAACATAAACTTGCACGTCCCTAGAATACTCGCAAGACATCCTAAATGCTTACACATCCCTCAGTGTGTGACTAATTATAGACAGAACTCCTTCTTTCTACGAGCATCTAACTATATAAACAAACTGGAAGACTATCCCGAATTTGACTTATTTAATTCATCCGCGAACTCGATAAAACTTAATATTACCAAAAACTGGTTTGGTGTGTCTCCTTGACTTATACTTAGTATACCTACATATTATTTATTTAATTTCATTTAAGTAATTGCAAACAAGTGTCTAATTAGTCTCAATATGCGGAAACTCTTAAATGGCGCATAGTTTCTATATGTTTAGTAATTATGTTTTTTTTGTCGCTGTTAGTTTCCCGAATAAAATAAAATAAAATAAAAACATTGTACATTTTACAATGACGTTTTTTTGTAATAGTTTTAGTAGTTAGATTATAATGTATTTTGTTATTAAAGGCAATAGGCTAGATGACTGGTTTTTTTTATTGTCCTATTAAAATGTGGCCCATAAATATAGCTGATTAATGAAAAAAATAATTAAATATGATCAAAAATAAGCATTTTAATATCATGCTAGACAGTGAGGCGAAACCGCAAATCGTGACGTCACTTGTCAGGACGCCATATAAATTCTATTCTGACAAGTAAGGCGTGACGTGATTTTTTGTTTTGTGGGAAAGGGACAGAGTTGGCTCTACCAAAAACTTTAAACGCTTATATATCAGAACATTATTAACCGATTTAAATTATTTTTTCAATAAACATACTATATTTACTTAAATTGTTCATCAAAGCTATTGGTTTCAACGATTTAAACATCAGTCATCTAGCCTATTGCTATTAAAAATAACTACTCTGGTTTCGCGTCGCTTCATTTATCAAAAAATTTAAGCCACACATTATATATTCAAGGTTCCACCTTCGACACGATGTAGCATCGTCGTTCAAAATTTAATTAAATCGCATCTTCCCGACGACATAAGACGAAGAAAGTTTGTTGCCAGACATTTGACAAGGGTTGCTGAGGCAATCGCTCACTGGGGCATTCAATCACTTTCACTTTTAAGGACTTTTATGGTTGAGCTTTGAGTTAAGTGATTAAAGTAGTTTTATAACGGAGTTTGAATAACACCAAAGGGTACCTACTTTTATTTGATCAAGATCTAGTACAAGCCGTAGTATTTGTAAAAATATTGAAACAATGATGAGATAAGAGCATTGAGCTAATAATAATAATAATAAATAAACTTTTATTTCTATCTAATATCTATAGAGTCACAATCTAACAAAAAAAATGTCCGAGCCAAAACTCGGCGCACGCTATGCAGTGCGCCGACTTTTTGACTGACTTGAACTACAATAAGACACACGCGCTCAAGCATACTTTGAACACTATACAAGCGACATAAAATCTAAAGTCGAACAATTGTGAACTATATAATGCACGTATAGGTATGTACAACGGCAGTCGGACGTTTTTGACTGTATTCACTTAGAGATTGTGACTCTTTAGATATAGATATTTCAATGGTTAAGAGTAATAAATAGTTGTTGGATGAGTTGAGAGTAGAAACGGTTAAGTTAAGAAAAAATAATACGAAGAATGAGACGCCATGGGATGAGTGAGGAACAAACCTTGTTTATTAAAGCTAAAAATCATGTATATTATTTCTATTCAGGGTTAAAGGCCAAGAGTAATTTGTGGTATATGTTTCTCCGTAGAAAGTTTGCCCTGTTTCCGGAAGTAAGTTGACAAAACAAGCCCCTTAATGCTTCTTTCAGAAAATAATGGTCTATATAGGATGGAAGCCCAATCAAGCCGCCTTTTCTCCACTAATCGGATGAGCCGAACCTTTCTACTTTCCGATCGCTCCACCCAATCAGTTTGGAGAGAGTAAAGTTATGTTTTCGGATAATGGAGGTCTACTAATTAAAAGCTATTCGGAGTTTACTTTTTCTTATAACATACTAACAAAGCGCAGAAAACGTGATACTGAAAAAAACACAAAGTAATTAAGTATTTCTATGAGCGTTTACAGAAAGGTCCTCGACTGGCGTACACGAACCGAAAGGGGCAGCATAGGTAGGCCTCCCACTAGGTGAACCGACGACATTGTGGAAGTCGCGAGCCACCGGTGTGGCGGGCTAAGGGGGAGGATTTTGTTCAGCAGTGGACGTCTCCAGGCTGATGATAATGATGATGAGCGTATAAGTAATCCTAATTTCATAGAAAAACACCTTTTTCTGAAGAATAAGAGAAAAGAGTTTCAATACTTTTTTATAAAAGAAAAAAGAAAGAAAGAAAGAAAGAAAGAAAATTTATTCGAGTCAAAAAAATAGATACACACACAAAAGTTCATACAAAAGAAAGAAATTTAAATAATAAATAAATAGTGAGCACCTATATTATTTTCTTTTTCTTTTTTTTTATCTTTTTTTTTTTTATGGTGAATCTATAACCAAACTAGCTCGGTTAGGCTAGCTACGACTCAGTGAAGGTGTGGCATGGTCGAAAATAGTTAACACACTTAGCCTGGATTAGAAACCAGTGCTCAAATGAGACTGCGAAGCCGTCTGGTGCTATAACCCACTTTTGAGGTGTTATTTGCTTTATTATCGAGTGAATACGGAAAATCGACGTATACCTACACTATACAATAATTATATAGGTAGAAGGTACATATTATCAGAAACTCAAGTCAGAACTCGAAGAATCATAATGTTTGTCGATACGTGTTTATGTTTGATACCCCTTCACGCCAAAACGCCTAAACGAATTTGGATGTAACTCGGAATGGAGATAACTTTATTTTCCAGAATCACATTATATGCTACTTTTAATCATCATTAGGGTGCAGTGCAACACCCCTCTATTAAGGGGGAGGTCTTCGTCCAGCAGTGGACGTTTTATGGCTGACGACGAGGGTGCAGTTAGTAAGAAAATAATTCGTAATCGATTACTTACAAATACTGGTAGGTATCTCTCCGCTTTTTGTTCCTCGAACAGAGCCGAACGTGTCTATTCTTAAATTATAGAATATCTACTGTAACGTGATTCTAGTCGTTCGTGCTAAACTATTCACTCAGCTCAGCGTTCGCCGTGAATATCAAACAGTTCGATCCCTTTGTTATAGCGATGAAGATGGGAAGGTCTGGACAAATTCATTTAGCTGCTGCTTTGTAGATAAATTAGGTTAATCAATTAATATTGTGGTCGATTCTGACGGTTTTAGTTGACAGTTCTAAACTAATAAAAAAATTGCTGTCACTTTTTGACTAGGCATGTTAGCTAAGGACAGCAATACTTTAGTTAGTTTAGTTCTGTCAACTAAAACCGTCAGGATTGACCACAATGTGCTTTTAAAATGTATTTCAATTTAGTGTTATCATAACAATTTTATTCAGGATTCGATAAAAATTGTTCAAGCACTTTTTTTTTTCTTAGTTATTGGCATCGCACGTTGTGCATTCTGCCAGTGTCACGTTGATGAATTTTCAAGTTTTTTACTAAAACCAAGTCAAATATGTCATGAAATCACAGTCAGTCACACGAAGTTAGTCATAGTCGAGTCCAAGTCATGCCCTAGTAAAGTTGTGGCGACTTTACTATGAGCTTCTACGGAGACTTGGAAACAACACGAAAAGACATGCTCCACCACATTATATCACTTGCCCACACTCGTGCACGTAATTCAACACTCAATGAATAAAACACCACCATTTTTAATCATTAATTTGCGAAAAAATACTAGTTTAAGAAAATAATAGAATGCAACGACATGATTTTTCCGTGTTCCCGCCAAAACCCGTTCAAGCACTTGGTAATGACTGATGTCGGCTACCAAATTATACAATGTGTAGCAAAATCAAACACAATAATGGACAATACTGAAGGGTATGTATGTAATCATCATTATGAACAACTTTTACTATGGGGCCAAAAGCAAAAATGCAAAAAAAAAATTGTTCCATACAAAGATTACGAAAGATGCGCCATCGCGTAATAAAACAACGTTTGAAAATGATTACCGTGCCGTCATGGTTACGAGTTGCGCCGGAGTGCGAAAGAAGATAGCACTTTTATGAGTGCAAAAGGGCTATCCCTTTTGCTTTTTAGTAGACCTCTATTATCATTTTTCGAACTCTTTTGACAACCACCCGCAACCTTCAGTCTGTCTGTGAACATGGTGCATGCAACTGCACTAAAATATCGGGAGCTCGTTTCCCAACATAATCATGGTAATTATCCCGTAAATAATCAAAGAAATGTAATGAACAACCGTGACAGTTTAAAACAGTGTTAGACTAATTACAATATTAAAATACAAACTCACTATAGGAATTAACATCGTTAACAGCAGCGACGGTGATAATGGAATGGACGGGCCCAGCGCTTGCAAATCGATCAAAATTAACAAGAAAACAGAATCAAGCATACCTAGCTAAAAGTATGCATATTATTACATTTGCCGAAAAATAAAGATAGTGAATCTAATTACTACCTGACAAAAAGAGAACACATATACATGTATTAGAAGTTCGTACTGTCGTATCGTACGGCTCGCATGTCGCAAAGGCATAGTATGACTGAAGCGAGTGGAGAGCCGGCGCTCAACATATAGTCTTCAAAATCCGTGCGCTTATTTCCCGTCCATTCATCTTATCATTGTCTCTGGTTAACAGCAGAACTTTACATCTACCCATAAACAAGAAACCTAATATTCTCGGGAAAGACGTCGTCTCCAGCAACACGTTAATTAAAATCAGCGCGAATGAACCCGACGCAAGAATATTGCTGATTTTATTGAATAGTGCTTATTTGGCTCTGCCTGCTGGCAGGCAAGGCTTATTGCCTGTCAGGATGAGCCTGTGGCTCGACACTATTGAAACTTGAATCTGGATTTAGTGTGTGGCAATTAGTAGAGAGAGCGCAATTCCTTCCAGAGTTAGATAGCTAAATCCTCCAAGAGTAAGATAGAGAGAGCTAAATCCTCCTTACAAATTAGTACACTATTAGTGACAATGCCAGGAAAATCTCAGACGAAATAGTGTTAATTGAGATTATTTTTATATGTATGTTAGTCTGTAAGGTATTTATAATTTGGGCCCGTGTTTTTTAAGTAATTCCTGTTGCCTAAAATAAACGATTATTATTGAATGTGTAAAAGGAATAAAAGCCAGTGATGATATTTTTTTGATTTTTTTTTTCTTAGACGCTAAGATAATGCTCATGAATTTAATGTCATCCTGTACAAAACCCCTCTAAGACTTACATGGATCATGCAACACATCATAATGAAAAACTTGCACCATGAAACCAACTCTGAAAAAACGAAAAAAATCGGCTGTCGCATACCAAAAATGTATGGCGCAGCTGACTTTTTTCTCGATTTACGCTTTGATTTCGTTGTAAAAGTTGTTCGTTACGATGAGTTGAATAACCCTCGCAGATAATGCCCATGAATTTAATGTCAGCCTGTATTTAAATTAGATTGCGTTTGATTACATACTGCCTGATGGTGTTCAACGATGCGGTCTAGATGCAGCACGCTTGCCTAGCAGGAACCTGTTTAAATTTTTACTCTGGATTTGAAGACAATTGTATTGTACTGTTGTTATACAGTTGTTATACATATATGTTGTTTAGGTACCTAACTTATATTCATTAAATTGCTAAGGAGGACAACTCAAACGTCTACAATTTCTTTAAAACGGTGTACTAGGTAATTTCTTAGCGTGAAAATAATGGTATAAATAGCTAGTTGTAACGATGTGGTCTTGACTGACCGACAGACAGTAGCGCTCGTGGCGTAGGTTGTCTAGGTGATTCTAAACGATCACCGATGTTAAGCAACGGACGGTCCGGTCAGTCTTCGGATGGGTAATCGTGTGTGGCATTTATTTCTGAGCGATACCGTGGATCGGACGACACGTTAAATTGTTGGTCCCGGTTGTTTGTTCTAGTTTCTATAACAACAACCGTCAGCCATGTCAGAGGCCTTCGGGCGGCACATTAACTCTGACACTAAGGCTGGCCACTCAGCCTATACGAACTTACTTACCGACAGGCAGACAGTCGGACAACGAAGTAAACGGGGTATGTGTATAAAGATATTAGGATTTAAACAAACAGCTGTTCCATACAAAAACTTCATTGACCTTGGACAAAATGTATGGACCAGCAGATTTTTTTACACGTTATTTAGGTTAGCCTCATAGTAAAAGTTGTTCATGATGATGAGTACATACATACCCTTCAGTACATTGTTGAACCTTTTTGTTACACTGTATAATTGGACGTGAAAATACGTGTAATCGATTACTTATCACTTTCTGACCAAGTAGGTTAAACTAACCACATACACATCAACAGCCGGAAGACGTCCACTACTGGACGAAGGCCTCTCCCTTAAAGGGAGGTGTTGCCATAATCCCCACGCTTGGCAGGCGGCTTGGGGATCGCAGAATGGTTACCACCGTTAACTGAGAAGACGCTGCAGCCCGTCCTCCGGTGGTTCTGGATGCAGTTTTAAGACATACCCAGGTCCAAAAACTAATCGATTAGTACTAATTAGAAGTGCGAAGGCCATGTACTCTAGCCAATAATCAGGTTCAAATTTAAATTAATTTGATTCTGTATACAGGGCTAGTTCAAATCAGTTAGCATCCTTTTAAGGGCATATTCTGTACATCAAAACAAACAACTTTTACGACGGGGCCAACATAGAAGCCGCAAAAAAAACAGCTATTCCATACATTTTGCCCAAGGTCGATGAACTTTTTGTATGGAACAACTGATATGTTGCCCCATCGTAGGTGCAGCGTCCTCTCGGTTAACGGTGGTGAGCATTCTGCGATCCCCAAGGCGCCTGCCAAGCGTAGGGATTATGGCAACCCCTCCCTATAAAGAGGCCTTCGTCCAGCTGTGGACGTCTCCTGGCTGATAATGATATGTTATTTTTAACAACAGTATAATAATTTTGATCAAGAAAAGCATCATAGCTTAGCCGTAAGGTTGTAGCTGAGCCGTAGCATAACCGTAGCACTAAGAGCTGCGTAGCATACTCGTAGCACAACCGTAGCAACCGCGCTCATACCTTTTCGTAGCATACTGGAACAATTATTCAGTCAAACATTACAATTCTGTAGTGGTAGGACTCTACTGCAGAGTCCGCCTGGGGAAGTACCAAACCTTTGCCAGTTATTCGACCACCAAGCAGTAGTGTGCAAGCATTACTTTGTTCCAGTTTGAAGGGCAATATTACCAGACAAATTACTGGGTATGAAGAGATTGAACATCTAATATCTCAGGGTGCCGAGCGCAGTGCAGTGCGGCGCAGGATTTTGTTCGCGAGTTTACAATTCTGGAACTGCTACTGTTAGTGGCAGACGTGACGCTTATCACCAGGCGAACCTCTTGCTCGTTTCGTCACTTGATTGTATATATATACATAAATGATTCATAAAATATTATCTCCCAAGATTTTATAACTGCGGTTCAGCCATTTTGTCACCAAACGTAAATTTGAAATGGCGACAGACTTTGTAAGCAAATATTAATTTAGATTTTGTGACGTCGAGGTTAATATTGTATCATTAAATATGATAGCAATGATGATAGGATTAACGCGTCCATTAAATTATTTTCAATGAACAGACCGTTTTGACGCATGACATAAATATTGTGGGCTGTTTTAATACATTCATTGTCATTTTAGCAACGCGCAACGTCGGGATTATAATTACCGAAATGAAGTTAAATACAAAATAATGATTCTAATCTTCTTGATTATAAGAGAGAAAGAGGGAGAAAGAGAGGGAAGGGCAGGGACCACGGTAGTACTCCATGACGGGGCGGGACTATTTTTGCCTTTTTTCTTCTTTCTTATTTTTTTTTCTGGCTTTTTCATTTAAGAAAAACCAAAGCTCTATGAAGGACGACAGAAGAGAAACATACTTTACCAGGCTAGCACGCGCCGAGGACTAAATGGTCTTTCCCCGCGCGGAGAAGTGATAAAGCTAGAATATGGATACGTCTGTCTCGTTTTCGCGGGGAAAAAAAAAGTGGATAGACGTTTATCACGGCTCGCATGCTAGGCGGGCGGGTAGAAAAATTGGAGAGGGCGCGGTTCCCTCTGACCGTGGGGGTCAGAGGGAACCGCGCCCTCTCCAATTTTTCCGCGGGATTAATGCCATAGTATAATAGTTCTCCGATAGATGAAGTTTTTATCATCATCATCGTCCAGAAAACGCCCACTGCTGGATGAAGGCCTCCCCCTTAATATGGGGGTTGCTATAATACCTACGCTTAGCAAAGGTGACTTGGGTATCGCAGAATGTTCACCACCGTTAACCGAGAGGAAGCTGATGCTCGTCCTCCGGTGGTTCTGGATGCAGTTTTAGGACATACCATCATTCAGGTCCATCAGCAATATAAAAGTATTAAATTCAATAGTACAATAAATTTAAATCTAGAGTCTATAGAGGTAAGCAAGCAAGCAAGGGTAGAGAACAAGTTCGACAAAGATCTACGAGGTAACTCCGAGAGCTTTCCACTTGTAATAGAGGCTTAGCTTTTCCGCTGAGAACAGTTTCATTCTTTAAAAGGTAATTTGAATTATAAGTATTCATAACACTTTTATTTATGGTTCTGGAAAAAATCGGAAATGAGAATTCCATTTTGGATACGTATTTACTAAACTTGTAATCTAGCTTCAAAAGTACTTTCTACTGAAAAAATAACGAAACAACGACGGAACAGCAGCGCGAGTACCGTTCTGTTTGTCGCTAATTTGACGTGTCGGTATACCTGTTTTTTTAATCGAATTTTACTGATTTATATGTCAAATTTATCGATCGTTAGGAACGGTGCTCGCGCTGCAGGTTGATCAAAAGTAGTTTTGACTGAAATATCAGTTAAAAGTATTGCATAGAGATCGCACACTACTATTTTAAGCCGAACTACTACATACAAATCAGTAGGTTCGTTAGGTTGACAGTGACCATCCTACAAAATAACCGCAATTTTGTAAAAAAAAAAGCAAAAGCACTATTCATATCAAACCAATGATTTTCAGACAAAACTTCTTGTGACCAACGTGTTCAGTGGTGAAATATGATCACAATGGTGAATATAATGAGCTCTTTTTTAGCTCAGTACTACCGTCCCGAGTAACCCAATATGCCATCTGTTTTTTTTATAAACCAGTATTTCTCAGTCAATATAGCTGTTGGCAAAGAGAAGTAATACTTGAGCGTGTGTGCCCGGCAGAGTTCTAGCAGGCTATACTAGTCTCAAGATGGTGCTTAGAGCTAGGGTTTGAGTATATTCTCGGCTTTCACGCAATATCAAACTAGCGAGGAACTGTTCTAATTAACTCTAACAAAAGTAAGTTTGGATTCGTTGTATTTGTTTAAAAGGAATGTAGTAGCAGTTAGCGTGAGTTTTTGCCAAGCTAAGTTTTATCGCTAGAGCTTTTCAGTGTCCAGAACTTTAAAATTGAAATCAAGTGCAAGTTTTGTTTAGTACAAAATTCCAGCAAATGAGCAGACAGTCCGTTTGATAGTAAGCGTCAATTATAGTGGTTTAAGAAATGTTTCACCGCCCAGAGACATATTTGTAAATATTTGTTTATTTTTTATTGTGACTCCGTGAAAAGATGTTGTATTAAGTGCCAAAACTGTAAGGTGTGGGATTTCCAGATTTCCTTTTACGTTTCCCGATTTTCTTTTTCTTTTCCATTTCCAGAGAGCCTTTTGATGGTGCGGTAGTAGAGCTCCAACGTACGAATAAAGTCAAAAAGCTCTTCTGAATTGTTTAAAAAAAAACATTCGGTTAACATTTTCATACATTTACTTAAAAAATATATTTGTATTTTTTTTTATTCATACGAATATCAAGACGAACGAGGCTCACCTGGTGGTAAGCATCGTGCCTGCCCATAAAGGTAGCAGTGTCAGAATTTTGAACTTGCGAACAAAATCGTGCGCCGCACTGCACTGCGATCGTCACCCTGAGATATTCGATATCAAATCTCTTCATGCCCCGTAATTTCTCCTGAACATTGAGCTTCAAACCGAAATACAGTAATGCTTGCACACTACTGCTTGGCAGTTGAATAACGTGCAAAAGTTACTTCTCCAGGCGGACTCTACAATAGATTCCTACCACTACATAATGTTGTTAAAGCATAGTTTGCAACTCAAAACAAATTGATTGAAGAATACTTTGTCACGCGGTAACGAGATGTCTCCAAAACAGACAACGCCAGATATAACGGGATTCCACCAGAAACGCTTCACATTCTAGACATATCCGAATACCGAGTGGCGAATCATGCGGATGCCTGCTTGTTATGCCGGTGACAGCTACGAGTGCTGTTACGTCACTCAACAGTGCTACAGACGCCTGAAGCTTACTAGTCTTATCTGTCATTACCAGAGATTTCGGCTTCCGTTAAGTACCTACTTTACTTCTGTTTAATAACAGATACAGTTTGAAACGTTGGATTTGACGTCTAAAATCTGGTGAAAGGTAAATACCTTTCACCAGATTTTAGACGTACTTCATCATTATCATTTATTTAAGAGCTCGGGTCTTGTTGGTAGAGTAACTTCCATCTTTCTCTATCTTCTACCAGTGCCTTGGGCTCCATGTACGACATGTCTTTGGCCCGATAAAAGATAGAAGCAAAGCAAGGACCCGAAAGACCGAGGAGAAGTTTGTCAAGTAAAGGAGGGACGTAGGTACTTACTTGGCGGTTTTCTGACAGGCAATAAAAATAAAATTAGTTCATAAAAATCCGTTAGATGGCGTTGACGAGACATGATTCTGAATAGTATCACTACCTAGTCTGTGGTTCTGAAGATTTTGAACATATGAATAGAGATCAATAAGTAGAAAAATAAGAAATTAAAGAAACTTAAGAAAAAAGTTATTGTTTGTCTAACAAAGTATATGCCCATGTATTTCCTATGAGTTTGTACTTCCACAGCCCAAATTAGTAAGTGCGGATTAAGAATTAGTAGTGTGTTTGCTTTTTCATTAAACATCAGTCTATTAAAGTCCACTGCTGGAGATGGGCCTACCCAACGCACGACACCTCCGGCATCTTCGGTTTTCCCATTCTACTAACAGCCAACAGTCCTACGTATAGCGTCTCTCTACCGAGTATCGACCGATCTACGCTACATTTTTGTCCTAAGCTTTTCTATATAGAAGAATATTATGGGTAAACCTGCAAATGCCCGGAGATAATAGTCCATAAATCCGTCAACACGCTTTGGGTCATTTTGGTGGAATAACGCAACAACCTTTATTTTTAGACTCTAATACGTCTTGAAATTGTAATCAGGTATATTATGGCGTGACGAGAAGAGCGAGACGTTCGCCTGGTGGTAAGCATCAGATATATAGATAGATAGATAAACTCTTTACTGTACACACCAAAATAAATTATTACAGTCGTGATGACCACAACAGAAAAATGAACTTAGAACTAATGTAATGATTAGCGGCCTTATCGCTAAAAGCGATCTCTTCCAGGCCATAACTTCCTATAACAGTAGCAGTGCCAGAACTGTGAACATGCGAATCGAATGCTGCGCCGCACTGCACTGCGCTCGTTACCCTGAGATATTAGATGTCAAATCTTTTTATGCTTAGTAATTGCCCTAAACCTAAAGTCATGACTTTTACTTTAAGTCTACCCTTAATTATTTCACTCTCTTTGGTCCTATCCTGTACTATTTACACTCATAATATATACTTGCGATCAAACGGCAGCCTTATTGGTGCTGCAGTAAAACAAAAAATATTACAACACAGGCAATAGGTATACAGGCAAATATTACAGGCATTAAGGCGGGTTTGTAGCAATATTGAACTTTTTTTTAAAGTGGAAAATATCCAAAACGTCCGATATTGAACCCGATGTCTTTTGTCTTTTAGAAAACGCGATTTTGAATGTTTGGCTTGATAGAAAAACATGTCAAAGTAGACACTAAATCGGCATTTCGATGAGCTAGAACTAAGAAAATACATTATGAAACCACGTAAAAATTCTACTAATAGATAGAATATAGTATTATTTAGTTTGTTGATTTTTAAGATTACAGTATTTCTTTGTAATATTTTTGAAAACAAAGAAAAACCTACTAAATTTAGCAATTCAAGCACTCGCGCCTTCTCGTTCTCGCTCTTGCCTGCCGTTTAGTTCCTATCGTTTATTCGCCTGGGCGTACCTCTACAAGCGGGCTTTAAAAAAGGCAGCGAAAGGCATGCGCTTTCTCGCATGAGCGCTGTCGACGGACCGATGCACAGTGCACACGGATTCCAATTTGTACAGTTGTGTGCAGTTACTTAGTCTCGCAATGAATTTAATTAAAATCCAACAAGCATTTACTATAAATCTTATAATAAAACTTGTCAATAAAGCTGGTCTTATATGATACTAGTTTCCTTACTCTGTGATAACTTAATGTATAGTATCATCTAAGGACCTTTAAATAAATAAATGGCACAAAGGTCCTATATCTATTAATGAGGAAGTAGGTATTTAACTATGAAGCATAGTCAGCCTGTTATTAATCTACAGCTGAAAAGAGACCTCAAAGGGCGATTGGGTCATATCCACCTCACTGGCCCAGTTGCGGGTTGGTGGATTCACATACGCCATTGATTTCATTCTGGGGACGTATGCAGGTTTCTTCACAATATGTTCAATCACCGAAAACGTAAACTGCAAAGAGCTCCTTGGTACGGAACCGGGATTTGAACCCGCGACCTCACGATTATAAGTAAGTTCGTGTAGGCTGAGTGGCACATTAACTCTGACTCTAGGGCTAGAGTCAGAGTTAATGTGCCGCCCGAAGGCCTCTGACATAATATGGCTTGAGGGTTGTTGCTATAGAAACATAGAACAACAACCGGGACAAACAAGATAACGGGGCATCACAACTCGTAAAGGCTTGCGTATTATGTATCCTGCTATGTACCTACTACGGATCCATAGGTACTAAGTAAGTAGACGACTTCAAGAAACGATTACGCAGACGCGCGCCGGACAAGTCGTCAACTCCAGCCGGCAACTTCTAGAAGTTAGTGAATAAAGTTAACCGGTCCCGGCAATTAAGCAAACGACTTAAGTGATTCGCTGGACAATGGCCTTTGTCACTCAGTGTCTTAGATACGGGAAAGTCAATAAAACTTCTAACTTTGTAGTTTGAGTGGCATTTTTTATGACCACGGTACCAAAACGGTACGGTACGGTACTAGATACACTTGGACAATCTGGAATTTCCAGAATTGATAATGTATCTATTGTATCATAAAGATGTCTAAAATCATCTAACCACAGATTACACAGTACTATATAGGCCAGGGTATGTCCTAAAACTGCATTTAGAACCACAGGAAGACGGGCTGCAGGCCTGCAGCGTCCTCTTGGTTACCGGTGGTGAGCATTCTGCGAACCCCAAGTTGCCTGCCAAGCGTGGGGATTATGGCGACCCCTCCGTACCAAGGGGAGGCCTTTGTCCAACAGTGGACGTCTTCTGGATGATGATGATACTAGGCCTAACTTCATCATCATCATCAGCCCGGAGACGTCTACTGCTGAACGAAGGCCTCCCCCTTAGACCGCCACACTGTACGACAACCTGCCATTTGCATCCACCGGTTGCCCGCGACTATTACAATGTCGTCGGTTCACCTAGTGGGAGGCCTTCCTACGCTGCGTCTTCCGGTTCGTGGTAGCCACTCAAGAACCTTTCTTCCCCATCGGTTGTCAGTTCGTCGAGCGATGTGGCCTGCCCATTGCCACTTTAACATGCAAACCCTGCGAGCTATGTCAACGGTAGTGTTAGGCCTAACTTAACCACTTTTAAAGTACGTAACTTTCTGTAAAAATATGATGATAATATGATGATAATAGGGGTAATAGGTAATATAATATATAAGTAATAGGATAGAGTCTTTGCGGCCTGGCTCTTTATAACCTCTCTGGCAAGAAATCAAAAATTTATTCATATCTAATGTCTAAACGGCATAACTAAGAAAGTGCAGTCATGGCACGTTCCGAATTTTCACGTTTATTCGGCCGAAAGCCTCTGCTTCCTGTCCACGGAATTGTACAGATTCTCCCTCTTTCGTCATGGCTGCAATTTATCAGACTAAAATGAATACGCAGATTTTTTCATTCACAAATTGCGAGATGGTATCACGAAATGAGAAAAGTGATAAATCGAATGGAATAAATTCATATTGTTTGTTATTATGTCGCGATGATTTTCCTTGATGGTCGTTTGCCTGGGACTTATGGAGGTAAATGATTACAGAACGAGCGAGTGTTTTGTGCAAGTATATTTTTATGAAGCCTGAGGCATGTTACGGCTTTGTAGTAAATGAAAACCATAAAGAAATATCTCGACTAAGCTTAAAATTCAAACGGAGCTCAAACTTTTATGCAATTCGCTTTCATAGCCCGTATTTTAAAGTTTTAATAAATGCTATTGGAGTATATAGTTTGGAAACCTAACGATTCAATCTTGTATTCTCATTTTCATGATGTGTATTTTGTGGTTGATTTAGAAGAATATATTTTTGATTTAGTAAATTTAAATGTAAAGTTTGCATTTTATGCTCGAGTTACGACTTTGATAAAAATAATGAAAAGCTGTAAGCTCTACATTACTGTGTTAGATCTCCATTCTACTTCAACATACCCGTACTTGAGTATACAATTAATTAGAATTGAAAACGATGAAAAATGATTTATTTTTTGTTTACTAAAAAGAAGCATGCCCAGGATTCTAATAAAAAAATTAAGAGAACGAGCGAAATAAAAAAAATGAACTAAACATGTACGGTACTTTTTTATAACAAAATTATTACGCTACTGAAATTTAAGTTAATCAGACTTTTACAATAAATAAATAATTTGTGTAAGTACATAGGAGATGTATAGGGACATGTTTGTTTCCAGTTCACAGACGTGTGGAATTATAAATTCTGTTTTGTTTGTTATTATTTAAGAAAAAATATTCGAACTATATTTTTTACTCAAATAGCTAAACCTAATGACAACAAAAAAATAAACCAAAACTAAAAATAAAAACTACAAGCCTGCTGGCGAAAAGAAAAAACTTTTTTGCCAGAATAAATTACTGTTGTTCTTTTTAGGGTGTTCAATATAAAAACAGCAAAACGTACTGTCTATAATGGAATAAATAAAATTCAAATGTCGTTGTGAAATAATCCTCCATTCCTCAGTTTAATTTAATACCAGTATGCAGACAAATTGCATTCTTATCTGGCTCGGCAGACACAAAGACTAGTACACCTAGTATGTAGTGGTTGATTATTTAGCCTGGATTATGGACCTGGGTTTTTTTTTACAACTTACTAGGCGTGCCCACAATCTCACCTGATGGGAAGTGACGATGTGATCGACGCTGGAACACGCTTGCCTAGGAGATACCTATTCACATTTTTCTTAAACGACCCCAGGTTGTACTTGGCCGGGAAGACAGACGCCGGTAAGGCATTCCACACCTCCGCAGTTCTTGCCAAAAAGGTGGTTTGGAAACGTTTAGTCCGGTTAAAAGGAATTTCCACCGTAAGAGGGTGTCTTTTCCTTGAGCGTCTGGTTGTATTGTAGAAGAACGGCGATGGCAAGATGATGTCCTAAAACTGCATACAGAACCACCGGAGGACGGGCAGCAGCATCCTCTTAGTTAACGGTGGTAACACTCTGCGATCCCCAAGCCGCCTGCCAAGAGTGGGGATTATGGCAACCCCTCCCTATTAAGGGGGAGGCCTTTGTCCAGCAGTGGACGTCTTCTGGCTGATGAGTGAGTGAGTGGTTATTTAGCATTCGCATTAATACTTCATGTCGCCTAGCATGAAGACGAAAGACGAATTTTAGCAAGTCGAGCAAAATAAGTTGTCATACACCTGCGCGTACGTTGATCTACGTTCATCAAAGACGTACATCATAATAAAAACATTGGCAGGTCTGAATTGAAACCACTGAAGAGAGATTAGGGCTTTCGCTTTTCTGTGTTTGAAACGAATATTAAATTTTATATACGTTCCTTCAGATAGATGCAATCAATTTAATAACTGTTTTTTAAAGTGCTAAAATTATTTTTTACAGCAATAATTGTTAGAGTACTAAGAATATTAATTTCAGATTTACTTACATAAAAAATAAAAATTGAATTCTCATGATTATATCGGAGTATATATTCACAATCAATTAAGTATAATTATTTTACAATTATTATAAGTAAATATTTTATAACAATTCAAATAAATTAAAATGAAATATTATTGATATCAACAAAATAAACAATAACAACCATCACTATTCACTAGTCTAAAAAAACATGTTCAAGGGGCTTTGGCTTATATCTTGAACCCCAGGTTACCTGGATTGTGAATCTCGCAATCGAAGCAGCTATTTATCTGAAACATAATGCCCTAGGATAAGCCTGATAAAGGTTTAGATTGGGGTGGATTTAGAATCACTAGCAGCGTGATAGGGCGTGATATAACTATTCGGTTTAACAATGTGTTTAACGGTAATAATTGCGCATGTTTAGTCCTAAATGAAGGTGATGATGAGTTAAAGACAGTGGACTGTAAATGGCTGGTTTTATAAAGACTTAATCTTAAATTATTGCGGAGCGACAAGTGCTCGAATAGAACGTTGGCGAGAAGTGGGAGCCGGTTCACGCCGCCTCCCGCGCGCCCGCGCGCACCCCTACGGCGCCTGCGCTGCTGAGATGCTCGAACATTCTCCCCGGGTTGATGCCTGATGGTGTCAAGAAGTAGGAAGCGGGCAGATGTTGTTATAGGCTCTTATCATGGTCCCTCTCATTGTTTTTAATTCTGCCACTCTTGTAGAGCCATCACTGCCAGGCATCACCTTGGTGACACGTCCCAATGGCCACAGAAGTGGTGGCTGTCCTTTGTCCTTAATGAGTACTAGAGCACCAATGGACAATTGCTGTTCAGATGGATGATTCCATTTTGTCTTACTCTGTAGTAAAGAAACATATTCAATATGAAACCGGTTCCAGAAGTGTTGTTTAATTGACTCGATCCTTTGGTAACGCTTCAGTCTGGATATGTCGATGTCCTCAATCTGTGGGTGTGGAACTGACATAAGCGATCGTCCAATTAGGAAGTGAGCAGGAGACAGGGCAGTGAGGTCATGGGAAGAACAAAGGGACATAGGCGTGAGAGGACGTGA
Organism: Erannis defoliaria; assembly: GCA_905404285.2. Lineage (NCBI taxonomy): Eukaryota > Metazoa > Arthropoda > Insecta > Lepidoptera > Geometridae > Erannis > Erannis defoliaria. Next base: position 4,788,079 of record FR990078.1, read on the forward strand.
ATTAAGAACTGATTCGATCTGAGTTAAGCAAGTGGCCATTTCTTCGTATGTGAAGTGTGTTTGTTGGAGTAGCCTTTTTAGGTGGTGTTTGGTTGAACGGACAGCAGCCTCAGCCAATCCGTTGAAATGCGGTGTGTAGGGAGGAATAAATCGAAATTCGATACCTTGTTGAGCGATATCATAGGCAATGTCAGAATCTTGCAAAAAACGTTGTAGCTCGTTACAAGCACCAACGAAGTTAGTAGCGTTGTCAGATAAAATACTTCTCGGCTTACCACGACGTGCCACGAACCTATTCAAGGCTGCCATATAGGCCTCCTTCGTGAGTTCTGTAACAAGCTCGATGTGGACACATTTGACTGCTTGACATAAAAATATGCAGATGTAAGAACGCATAAGCTTACACCCTCTACCCTTTCGGTCTGCTATGAGCACTGGCCCTGCGTAGTCAACATTACAATTTAGATATGGGAACTCAAGTTTCGTTCGAGTTTTTGGGAGTTGACTCATAATTGGTTGAACAGTATGAGAATTGTGCCGGAAACATTTAACGCATTGTTTGGCAATTGTTTTTGAAAGATTTCTGCCACCTAGAGGCCAATAAGTTTGTCTTATATTAGCTAAAAGCAATTGTGGTCCGGCGTGTAGTAGCTTGACATGCTCCATTTGAAATAAACATTTTGTAAAATGGTGTTTACTGCATAATAAAATAGGATGTTTGACATTATAATCATATGGAGAATTGTCAAGTCTGCCACCTACGCGTATGATCCCATCGGTATCAATGAATGGGGTTAGAGACACGAGTTTATTTTTGCGTGGTAATGGCTTCCCCGATTGAAGCAATTTATGTTCTTGATTAAACATTTCTAATTGAGCACCTTTGATTATAGATTGTAATGAATTAGTTAGTTCAGAACATGATAAACTGCCTTGTCTTTTGTTTGTTTTATGTGTTAGGTTGTAAATAAATCTCTGTATATAGGCAAATACTCTCTGAAGGCGATTTATGTTCGAGTATCTGTGCATTAAAGATAAGATTGTTGATTCATTATGTACTTGTGTCTGATGGAATGATTGGGATTGATTAACTGAATCCGACAGAAGCTCATTTACATGTGATGAAACTATCTCTGACAGATCTTGCTTGGCAGTCTCATTAGGCATTGTTGGCCAGTGGCTTTCGTCTTTAGTTAAAAACTCTGGGCCTGACCACCATAAGTAACAATCGCCAATGAGATCTGCCTTCAAACCACGTGAAATGACATCTCCTGGGTTTTGTTTGGACTCAATGTATCCCCAGATATGGCCTGCGGTCGTATCTTGTACTTCGCTAACACGGTTGCGAACAAAAGGTTTCAAAAGATTCGATTTCATACGTAACCAGCCCAAAACAATGGTTGAATCACACCAAAAACGACATCTAGTAATAGGGAGAGTAAGAGAATCTATGACTTTAGTGTACAACCTTGATCCAAGTAATGCAGCAGCTAATTCGAGACGAGGAATAGTTGTGGTTTTTATTTTATTTATTTATTTATTTATTTATTTATTTATTCAATTTACAACTATTATTACAGGATATACCCAATGCAATAGTGCAAGTCAACAATTTAAGAATAAGAACAATAATAATAATTAGAAATTAGTCAATATTTCACAAATCAACATTTTAAGAATAGTAACAATAATAAGAATAATTAGTCAATATTTCACAAGTCAACATTTTAAGAATAGTAACAATAATAAGAATAATTAGTCAATATTTCACAAGTCAACATTGTAAGAATAATAACAATAATTATAATTAGAAATTAGTCAATATTTCACCAGTACACATTTTCAGAATAATAACAATAATAATAATATTTAGAAATTAGTCAATATTTCACAAGTACACATTATTAGAAATTAGTCAGTTAACAATTCAAAGTCAATAAAATAAATTAATTAATTTAATCTTTACAATAACAACTGTCAAATAACATAATTTTTTGAAAATCTGTGACTGAACAGATAAACAAATCAATTTTTTCTGCTACTCGATTCAGTGCCTGCAACATTCGAACTAGTGGTGTCTTAGCAAGCAAGTTGGTCCTAGCGCGAGGCACGGAGAACAAACGCGGCCGCCGGCGGCGTGTCACGTACCCGTCCGGCACGCACAACCTCATCTCCGACAGTATGTCCGGATTCGACAAAACGCCTCTGAATACTCGCATCATATAATATGCGAGCGCCCAATCCCTTCTCACCTCCAGTTTATGGTATCCGACCATACCCAGAACGAACAGAGTCGGATACATTAGAGGATAGAAAGGGTATACGCCGTATAATCGTAAATACATGAACCTGGTGAATTTATTTTGTATTTTCTCCAGCATTAGAGTGTACTTAACCTCGTGTGGAGCCCACACGGCGGAATTACACTCTAACTGGCTACGGACCAGAGCATCATACAAAGCCGATATTGCTTTTAAATTTTTAAATCCAGTAGCCCGACGCAATACAAAACCTAAAGACCTATAAGCTTTTTTGCAGACTTTTACGACATGATCTCTAAACGTCAGATCTTTATTAATATTTACTCCAAGATCTTTGACTGCCCCCACCCGCGTAAGGAGATCGCCATTAATGTTATAGTCGTAGTGGAGCGGAGTTTGTGATCTACTAATGGACATAATCGAACATTTCGTGACATTAAACTGAAGTTTATTTCTGTGACTCCACTCGACAACTCTGTCGACGTCCTCCTGCAATCGCTGGCAATCATCTGTATCATTAATCGCTAAGAGCAACTTTAGGTCGTCTGCGAACAATAAACACCTAGATTCCCTAACAACGTCCGGCAGGTCATTTATCATGATAATAAATTCCAGCGGGCCCATGTTCGATCCTTGGCTGACACCCGTTCTTGTGAAATAAGGTTCAGATTTGCACCCAGCGTATTCCACGTACTGTTTCCTGTCCCTCATATAACTGGCAAAAAAATTTAGTAGTTTATTGGTGCATCCGACAGCCGCCAACTTTGCCAACAGTATATCATTGTCGACCAAGTCGAACGCCTTTCTATAGTCAAAATAGGCGGCATCGACCTGCAGCCCCGCGTCTACGTAGGGGGTGACGTATGTCATCGCATTGAGCATATTACTGGTGGTACTGCGTGCAGGCCTGAACCCGTGCTGGGCGTCCGAGAGCTGCGCGGACACTTGACGCTGTATGCTATTCTGCACAGCCGACTCGAAGACTTTCGCTGGTGTCGATAGGATAGCCACGGGCCTATACCCACTCACTTCAGAGCCAGCGTCACCCTTTGGAATCGGAATCACCCTTGTTACTTTCCAAAATTCTGGAAAATGAGAAGCTTCTAAGCACAAGTTGTAAATGTGATGCAGAGGCTTCTCTAGAACCATGCGACAATCTTTTATGACAAAAGACGGTATACCGTCCGGTCCCGCTGAGCGCTTGGGCTTATGGGAGCAACCCTACTTTTAGAGGCCAATAGTTGTACGAAAATTGCACCGTTGTCGTCTATCGATCGCGCGTAAATTGCAGCCCCGTACGCTCGTTCACTTGCATCTGAGAAGACATGAAGTTCATGCACTGTAGAGTCAGTAACAACCCGTCGAGGAATTTTAATGGAGTTTAAAGAAGGCAAAGAACTAGCAAAAGAGAGCCAAGTATCTCGCAATTGATTCGGGACTTCGTTGTCCCAATCACAGTTAGCGATCCATAATTTTTGCAAAATTATTTTTGCCTCTACTACGCAAGGTCCAACGAGACCAAGAGGATCAAAAATCTGACTGATAACGGACAGTATGTGTCTTTTAGTGACCTTTTTGTTGCAGTTGATATCAATCGAGAATCCTAGAGTGTCAGGCTGACAGTTCCATTGGAGGCCTAGAGTTTTCGTAGAGATATTTTGCCCTTCGGCAAAATTCAAAGTGTCTAATTCTCCCGTTGCTTCAGGGATTTGTTCCAAAATACGTTTGTCATTTGATTTCCACTTACGGAGAAAAAAACTTGCCGATGATAAAATTGAACTAACTTTATTAGCCAACTCTACCACCTCGGGAATCGAATCGCATCCACTTAAGTAATCATCAACGTAAAAATCACTCTGAATTGAGTTTTTGACTCGCTCGTCGGATGTAGCATCTGCAAGAGTGACTAAACATTTAGTGGCAAGATAAGGAGCAGACGCTGTGCCGTATGTAACGGTATTCAATTTGTAAGTTTTAAGAGGCAAGTTAGGGTCATCTCTAAAAATGATTTGCTGCAAGTGACGTTGCGAAGGATTAAGCTTGATGGCTCGGTACATCTTTTCGACATCAGAAGATATGATGTATTTGTGTTGACGAAATCTTAACATTATAGATAACAAGTCATTTTGCACGGTGGGACCGACCATTTGTAAATCATTGAGTGACTTGCCAGTACTGGTAGCCATAGACCCGTCAAAAACGGTTCTAAACTTTGTTGTAGTTCGAGTCTCCTTTATAACTCCATGATGGGGTAAAAAATATTCAACTACGTCTCCTGCATGGTTCTTACTCGTGACTGCATTTTCTGTCATATGTCCTAGACTTTCGTACTCTTGCATAAAATCTACGTACCTGGTTTTAAAATTGTGATCACGTTGAAATCGACGCTCAAGAGACAGAAAACGACGTTTAGCCATGTCGTGAGAGCTGCCTAGAACGGAAGGATTATTTTTGAGAGGCATCGTTACTACAAATTGACCATTTTCATCACGATAGGTATTCTGAAGAAAACTTTCTTCACAAGCACGTTCTTCTTGAGACAATGTATATTTTGAAGGAATAAAGTCCAGCTCCCAAACCTTACTTACCTTTGAGTCTAGTTCATTCAACGCAAAATTGCATCTATGCGACTGGATAGATGAACGTGACTGTGACAAAGGCGTAACAGGGCCAGAAACTAACCATCCAAGTTTAGTGTCACATAACTTCGGCTTATTTTTACCTAAACTGATTGAAGCGTTACCTATAACGTTCCAAAAAACTTCAGCGCCAACCAAGACATCAATTTCTGACGGATCATAGAAAAACGGATCTGCGAGTTGCAAGTTTGATGGAATTGGAATTTTACTAACGTCAATCATTGATGTTGGCAATTTTTTCGTGACTTGAGGTAAGATATAGCAATTTATACTTGCTTTAAAATTGCTAGTTTTTGATACTATAGTGAGATTGCATGATTGCGTACTGATAGAAGTTTGATTGTTAATACCTGTGACTGTAGAGGTTGCATTTATTCTAGACAAACCCATTTTGTCACAAAGTGCGTGTGAGACGAAGTTCGCTGTACTGCCATTATCCAGTAAAATCCTGGCCTCGAATTTTTCACCTTTCTCGTTCACTGCAGTTACCAGAGCTGTGGACAGTAAAATGTGCGACGAAGTAATATTTGGTTGATGAATGTTGCTTGATAAGGAGACATTTTCTGAGGAACAAGTAAGAGTAGGGTTACCGTCAGAAATATCAGTAGGTAGGGCAACATTTGGCATTGGATTGTAGGTTTGTGGCGGTTCTATATGTAATAGGCTGTTATGTTTGCTTGTGCAATATTTGCAATGTGAGAGTTTGCATTTATTCGTGGAGTGACTTGGTCGTAGGCAGTTTAAACAAACGCCAAATTCTTTGGCTTTGGCAATTCGTGAAGGCACCGGCAAGCTACGAAAAGTATCACAAGAATATAGTAGATGCGCTTTTGAACACATTGGACATTGTAATATTGTATTTTCAATAGCGTGATGATTTGGTTGGGTGTTATTTTCTTTGGTTACTATATATGTTTTGTGATTATTCTTTGTTTGCTTATTAATTTTTTCTTGAATAGTTTCCAATAGATCTGATTTATTGTTTAGGTAGGTGCAAAATTGTGACAAGGTAGGAGATTTCTCCAGAGTACTGCGATACTCTTCCCAGTCCCTATTTGTAGTACAATCTAGTTTATTAGTCATCATATAAACAATCATTGTGTCCCAGTGTTCGACAGGCTCATTCAATGTTTTTAGCGCTCTCGTGTTTTTATTAATGACGTCAACCAATCCTCGTAATGAGGAGCATGATTCTTTCGAGATAACTTCGACATTAAATAACGCCTGTAAATGATTGTTTACCAACAGTCTACTGTTGTCGTATCGATCACAAAGCAACTTCCACGCAGTCTGGTAATTAATCGCTTTAAAATCAATATTAGAAATGACTTGCTGGGCATTGCCTTTTAACGAAGCCCGAAGGTAGTGGAATTTGCTAATTTTATCGATATTGTTACTGTTGTGGATTAACGACAGAAATGTGTCTTTATACTCTAGCCAGGACTCAAGACCACCGAAAAAGGTAGGTAGATCTATTTTGGGTAAGCGTACAAAGTTCCTAGATCCACCTGTGTGACTCGTCGAGCTCGCTACAGACTCATCGTCGCGGCATTCAGCGACGGGAGCCAGCAAGCTGCGAGCCTGTGCAGCCAGCGCGTGGAACCGGTCCTCGAATTTGGCTCGCTCCGCGTATGCCTCCTCTGGCGGTTCGGACATTACTTCAATCTCCAGCTGTAATTCGTCAAATGTCTCATATAAAGCATTGTATTTTTCAAAACGTCCTTCTAATTCTATGCGTTGCAAATTAGATAATGATTTACATGTGAGAACTACGCTGAGATAGTTACTGAAATTAGTTAATTTTGCTTTGAGAGCACTGCGCTTTTTGACAAGAGTAACAAAGCTTTCGGCATTTGCCATGATAGACACAAATCAATTATTGTTAGATATTTGCGTCAAAGATTCCAACTGTAGCAATCGAGAAGAGGACAAGCACCAACGTAATTATAGAGAAAAAACTGTTGTGAAAATTATGCACCTTAGTTGAAGTTATTGCAATGCAATTAAGTAGATAAATACAAAGAAATGCAAGACAGATATCTAATAAGCGAGCGTATCGCCAGCTGATCAGAACAATAGGCCTACTCTGAACAGCAGCGATGCACAACCGTTATAACTACGTCATACGGTCATGTACTACGCAATATGGAACCTGATAAGCGATGACTGCAGGTAAGATATAAGACGCGTAGGCACTAATAGGAAGCGTAACATTTAAATAGTCTCGAATAGATAAAACTTGCAATGACTCAGATAGAATGAAATGTAGCAGACAGGAGACAGTAGCGAGACAGGAAATATTGTATAATAAACGGCAATGTCGTTTCAAATAATTAATTTGGAAGGATTGTGATAGGTATTAATTGGAACGAACTCACTGTATTGTCTTGTCCTTGCCCATATAATGTAGTATAGTACTTCGTGGGTCATCCGCTGAACAAATTATCACAATCCTCGTAGTATTTTGAATGACTTGACATAAAACTCCAACGCACGACGCAACAAATATGGCTCGCCGCTTTCCGCTAATCTTCGTTAAAATAGTGTTTATTCTTTCATTAAAGACGGCGAAGGACCATTGTTTAGTCCTAAATGAAGGTGATGATGAGTTAAAGACAGTGGACTGTAAATGGCTGGTTTTATAAAGACTTAATCTTAAATTATTGCGGAGCGACAAGTGCTCGAATAGAACGTTGGCGAGAAGTGGGAGCCGGTTCACGCCGCCTCCCGCGCGCCCGCGCGCACCCCTACGGCGCCTGCGCTGCTGAGATGCTCGAACAGCGCATTTGTTTTGGTGGGCTATGACTGTCTTCCGTTAGGTACGCACTTCATGTTCATAAGTAGAAAACAGTTTTAGGTACGTAATAAAATTGGAAGTTTGCCTTAACTAAGCAAGTATACCTCACTTAATTTCTGGAGCATATAAATTGTACATAAATGTGATAGTAACAGCAATTTATAGTAAAAACACGATCGTTAGTTTTAGTTTTTTTCCTTCAGTATCACAGTTATAGAATCTAAAAAAAAGTCTTTTCATGTTCATATCGTAGAAAAAAACTCAAACACCGGAAATGACGGTTTTTAAAAATGTGCTCAGCGCGATACTTACTTTGAGAGTCAGTATTGTTTGCCAACTTTTGTTGGTTCGCTGCTGCGAGTTTAATACGTGAAAATAAAAATAAAATTCTGTTAAGAACGGTTCCTACTTCCAATATAGTGCACTTTATCGTATAGTGTCTACAGTGGTTTGGCTTCTAGTTCATAATGACATACTAGCAACGCCATGCGGGTCCAACCTCTAGTCTATGCAATCATATCAGTTCCACTGTTACGAAGTTAATTAGCAACTAAGATTGATATCAATAATAATATTATAGCGTATATCATAAGAACCTGGGCTGGGTAAGTCTTAAAACTAAATCCAGAACCACCGGACAGTGCCGTTAACAGCCTTTCATGCGCCCGGTGCGAACGGCTGAGTTGCGGCTTGAGTTTCTATAATTTATTGCGCCCATGAAAAGAAAAATATCCAAAATTTGGTCCTGATCTGGTAATTTTTTCGCCCCTCCAGGACCAGCGATCAGTGCCTGGGCACCACTGGCACCGCCCTATTTTATGCACTGCCACCGGAGGACGGGCAGCAGCGTCCTCGCGGTTAACGGTGGTGAATATTCTTCACTCCCCGAGCCGCCTGCCAATAAATTATTTTGTATTTGTGTGAGATATAATGTGCTAGACGCTCTACAATGTGATGTCTATGTCGTCAACATCGTATGAGCTATCAAAAATAGATTAACATAATAGACAGAGTTATAACAACGACCCGAAGTTCGGTCTACGTTCTGAAATACGTGCTGGCTTCTAAATTTCTTCCAAAATCTTGGTTAATCACTGACCTCTATTAAACAGGTCAGTGTGGTTAATTCACAAAAAAACACGAACACTGGCCATAAATTGAAACTTTTTATGAGTACCAAGTAAATTCACGGAAGTAGCCCATAATCACCGTGCACGACCGCGCAGCATTATCTCAGGCCTCTTTTGAAGCCCTTTGATCGAGGCCTCGGTGTTTCATCGGAATTCCAAATCAGGACACGTACGAAGTACTTCCGGGACGCAATAGTACGAGCCCTTTATGCAATACCAAGGAATTTTGAGGGAAAAAATGGCCAAATCTTTTATTTATCCCATGTTTTTCGATTGCTTGATGCGTAAAAACAAATGACTAGCGCATCGTAGCATTTTTCTTTGATGGAAATCTTGAACTTTGTTTGAGAACCAATGGGGATACACACTGCGAGTTTTTCCCCTAGGTGGCGCATTGTCGATGCAGCCATAGTTAACTGTCAATCATTGTCATACATTTTTATTATGAAAACTGACGTGGTTTTGACACTTTTGACATTTTTGTTTTTTGGGGGATGGAATCTGCCACCGACTTGGAGACCCTGTCTTCATGGGGCCCGCGAGAGTGAACGCGTATCTGAAGGCGACGTGGTGAGCTCCGCGTGCTGGAATATTCCCGTCACCGCTTGAGACGATTCCAGTGATGAAGAGCTCCAGAGAGCGCCAGCGCAGCACTACACTCTACCCGCCCCCACCCCGCGCCCGCAGACAAACCGCTGTCATCGCGCGCGCGACGCGCAGCGGCCCGCAGTGCTAAGCAGGACGCAGCTGCACGCGCGTCGGGCTCTGTTTTCACTCTTTGAAAAAGGTCACCGGATGTAATCGAAACTATAGTCAGAGTATCCGATTTAATTAAACGTGAGTATTCCCGTATAAATAAAACAAAAATGTCACATACATTTGTTGTTTTTTCTACAATTTAATGGTTCTACTCTTATTAGATACCAGAGATAATCTGCATACTTTTATACTGGGTAGTATTAAAATCTTTGCCCTGCTAATTAAAGCTCTATCCAATATCAAATGTAAACAACTATCTAACCTACATATCTATTTTCAGGCCGTCAACAGCTGCATAGATTTTTAAAACAAGGCACAATACCCAGTTTGTTTCCTTAGATTAGATCATCGACAACGCCCTCATCAAGAGGAGATAGATATAAGCAACGATTAAAAAGAAAACTTGATTTGCCACATCCAGACTGCGCTGCTGGTACCAACCATCTGCGAAAAGTTGTGCCTTTACTTCATTACGGCTCGTAGATTATTAGTTGCAAAAGTTTTTATCGCACTTCACACCAATTTTATAGATGCAAAAGTTTGTCGGTATGTGTATGTAGGTGTTAGTTTGAACACCGTTATCCTTCTAGGATATCATTGGACTCATCATTATGAACAACTTTTACTAAGGGCCAACCCTGAAATCAGGAAAAAAAAACAGCTGTTCCATACATTTTGTCCAAGATCGATGAACCTTTTTGTATGGAACAGCTGTTTTTTTTTTCGTGTTTTCGGGGTTGGCCCCATTGTAAAAGTTGTTCATAATGATGAGTACAATGATATCTTAGAAGGATAACGGTGTTCAAACTAACACCCTGTATATTTTTCACACACACATTTTTTACTTTGGAATAACATATAGGCTAGGTACTATATATCATCGTCATCATCACCATCACCGTTTTTATAAACACGCGGGTGAAACAACGGGGCGCAGCTAGTACAAATAAGATGCTGTTGTTTTTGTCGTTTTAAGGTTATTATCATTTATGCACTATACCAACTAATAATATTAAAATTCTACCACTACCACGTCCTTTAATTACAGCTACCTAAGTTCTTATTTTGCAACTAGGTTTGTTTGCAATATGCTTGAGAATAATCTAGAGCACTGATCGCATCAAATCAGGACCTATTGTTTACATTACCCGTCTGATATCGACTAGCTTGCGTTGAATAATGCATGTGCAGAGTGCAGTGTGTACTCCTGACATCGGAAATATTTGTTCTAAGAATTTTCAAATTTTCACGGTTGTATACTCTGCGAGTGTTGTTACTGGTATATGTGTTTGAGATAATATTTATCATTTAAAACGGTTCATGCATTCAGTCGTGGATTCACGCGATCCTTCTTGCCTTACATAGCCTTACATCTACAAAATGTGAAATGAACTTCCTTGCGCGGTTTTTCCGTAGCTATAACATTAGGTTCTTAAAAAGGCTTGTTAGCAAAGTCTTAAAAGGCCGTCTATTAAGGCGTTTTTGAAAAATTTCAATTCATAATTTGTGCGTATTATTGGTAGGCAATAAGAAGCTAGACTGACCGCGCACTGGCTACTATCGCGTTAGCAACTGACAGCTTTCGCGCTTAAACAGTATTAAGGGCGTCACTGACGACGAAGATGCTGTAATATTTCGTGTTAATATAAAATATCGTTCGCCATACAATTTTGAAATATGTTATTGAAGTATGATATTGAAATATGTTCTAAGATAACATTAAATATTATAGCATCTTCATCGTATATCACGTCTTATTAGTTGCTCCGCGTCTACACAGCAGCGTAGAGAGGGAGTCCGAGCTATCAGGTCCGTACCGTGAACCGCTTATAGCGGGACCGAATAGGTTCAGCTGCCGACACTGCGCGGCCGCGAACGATATTGCGAGGCGATAAAATTCAGTCGCGCAGCGTCGGTAGCTGAGCGTAACCGGTCCCGGAATAGGCGTTCATGGTATGGCCCCTGACAGTAACTCTGGTAGTTCACGCGACAAATTATCGCTCTAGCTATAGTAGTTAGCGTGCGGTCAGCCTTAATCTACATTTCTACATTTGCTTAACACATATTATTGATAAATACTTGTAGCTTTACAAACTCTACGGTCAAAGTGCTTATTTTAATTTAGATAGGGTTACAGTTAAACGCTTCACAATCATTGCTCTTTACTGTTAGATTTCTTCACACGATTCTTGCACACAAAGATCTAATCTGATCAACCAGAAACTATTCAAATCAATCAAATAAAAAATAATTTAAAAAACCATTTATTTTTTTAATTTATCATTTTTTTTTTTTTTTTTTTTTTAGTTTATTTATCGAATCTTAAAATCTATCATACAATATTATTTTCTATTGTCTAAAAACCAACTTTAGGTTTGTGTAGACAATAAATCCTCGACAATCGTATAAAAAGCATTTAAACATGTAAACAACTTACAAAATAATAATAAAAACATGATACCTACCTACGAATGCGCGCGAGCACACTAAACAGCTACAGTAGGCAGGGTACACTATAACCGGTTCTTTCTAATCCACCTATGACGGCCTACTCCAGCCATCGCAGTGAGCGCGCGATTCGTTCTCAATACAGCATGCTCCCATTTATGTCCGAATACATTGCTTGGAGTAAAAAACTTTTAGAGTTGATTTTATATTTTTTTTAGTGATTTGGTTTTTTATCTCGGCTGGTAAACTGTTTATTAGTTTTGGTATGATATACTTCGAAGTTCTTTTGCCGTATGAATTTTTAAATCTTGGCACTGAGAGGAGTTTGTTAGAAATGCTTCTGGTTATAACACGGCCACTTTTTGGAATTTGAATTTCAGACCTAAAATACTGTTCCTGTAATAAAGACAATTCTACTTTTTTATGTATTGGAATGATACCACAGTACTTAAAAAGTCCCATAGGATCATTATCGTACTTACGTTTAATTTTTATAGGTACAATTAGTTTAAGTAGCCTATATTGTAAATTATAAATTTGGTCCAAGTATGTTTTGTAGGTGCGACCGTAGCTACTTAGACCATACGCGATAATACTTTCGACCAAAGCTTTGTACATGGTTAGTAACACGTCGAAAGGTATTCTGCTTTTATAATATAAAATTTTGCCATAACAGCACGCAGTTTAGAGCATGTCCTTTCGACATGTTTCGCCCAATTGAACTTGTTATCAATTACTAAGCCTAAGTACGTGACTTCTGTAACCTGTTCAATTTCTCGGCAACTAACCATACATGTACCGCTATTACTATGCAAACAGTCGTGACCATGAGCAACAACCTTTATCCCTTCTTTTGATGGGTTCGGGTTATGACTGGAGTGCACATGAACACATTTTGTCTTATCGGCGTTTAGAACCAATCCTGAGTCGTGGGACCATTTACATATTGCGGTGAAGTCAGCTTGAATGTGCGTTAACGCAACCGATAGGTCTCTATCAGCAGCCACAAGGCAGGTGTCGTCCGCAAATTGGAATACCTTGCAATGCTCTATCACACTGCTCAGATTATTAACGTAGGTCAGGTAGTGCAATGGACCAAGCACTGAGCCTTGAGCGGTTCCCTCCGTAACGTCAACAGAGTCACTGTAGGTAGTTCCGACTCTGACTTTATATGAACGATTTTCTAAATAATCTTTGCACCAATCTAATAAGTTGCCACGCACGCCACAACTGTCTAGTCTCTGGATTAACAGATCGTGCCTGAGCGTATCAAATGCCTTGCTATAGTCTATAAAGACCAAGAGTACATGTTTTTTGTCATTTAGGTAGCTGTTAACGTCATCCGTAAAACGAGACAGCAGTAGCGTGGTACTTTTTTTTTGTTGAAACCCATACTGTTCAGGACATAAAACGTTATTGTTCGTATAAAAGTTTTGAATAATTTTGCATATATATTTTTCTACAATTTTATCTATTATTGGAAGAATGGTAATAGGACGATATTTCGAGTAGTCGTGTGTGCTGCCACCTTTATGTATAGGTCTAACTATACCAGCCTTAAGTTCTTTCGGATATCGTCCTGACACTACACTTGTATTTATCAGCAGGGTAATTACACTCAGTATTCTATCAGACATGCGTATAATATCAACAGCTCTTATCCCATCAGCCCCTGGAGCTTTGCGTGGATTAATAGTTTTTATAATTTTAAAAATATCAGAATTAGTCGCTTTTGGGAAGAAAATTGATTTATTGAGGGGTGGGATATGACTAGTTTCATTAAGCAATTTTGACGTACACGTAGGTATTATTGATTTAACATTCTCTTGAAATCCGCGCGCGAACTTATCTGCTATAACTTTGTTACTACCCTCAGCACTGAAAGCTTTAGTTATTATGTCGTCAACAGAGGTTATAATTTTTCCCGACATATTATTTATTATTTGCCAAAGTCTTCTCGTATCAGTCCTATATTTATTTATTTCTGATTTATAATATTTATTTCTATTTTTGTGTACAATTTTATTCGTTTTATTTCTTATTTTATTGTATTTAACTCTTAACTCTTTGTTACTTGTGTCTTTTAGCCATTCTATAAAAAGTTCATCTCTATAGCGACACATTTTTGTAACCCTTTTATCAACCCAAGTATATAGATTCCGTTTTGACGTACCAATTTTATGTTCATATCGTGATTGCTCGTAACAGTTATTAATATTTTTGCTAATATAACTATAGATATCTTCTGGACAAATCATATCTTCAGTAGGGGTCCAATCAATTTCACTCAAAAGATTTTTTAACTTATTATTATCATATCGCGTGACATAAACAGGAGCAGCCTGTACATGTAAGTTACCAACGAGCGTGAGCGCAGTCACTCTGTGATCGGCCAGTTTAGTGCCGAGCGCGGCAGAGTACGCGTCTTTCATGCGGGATCTAACGAATATGTGATCAATGCAGCTTTTCGTTACAATCGTTTTATTGTTTATTTTAATGGTTTCTATCCGAGTGTAGTCTGAGATACCGCATGAAAGGCCGTGCGCGCTCATTACTTCCATGTATGATTTTTGGATGGCAGCATCTACAGGTTTCGTTGGTTTTAGATTAATATTACAGTCTCCTAGTAAGACAAAGTTACTATTGCTGTATTTACCAAGCATCTTATCAATTTCAGATATAAATAGGTTCTTATTAGTGTCCGGAGGTCTATACAGTGCACACAGAGCCACTTCTAAAGAGTAGTTAGTGCAAGTTATTTTACCAATCAAGCATTCATAGTGTTGTGAAGTTACCTTATGTTCAGTGAACTTATATTTATTTTTAACAAATACAATAACTCCACCCCCTTTTCGGTTTTTTCGAAGCTTTGTGTACATTGTATAACCCGCTATGTTATAAAGAGACTGAACATTAGCGGATATATTTGGTTCTGTGATAACCATAATATCAATTGAAGAATTAGCAAGAGAAATTAGATGTTCAAGCTTCCAGAAATTTTTAAACATAGATCTTATATTGACATGAATAAATGTGAGGTTATTTGGATTTCGAGGTACACAATTATGAAACATGCAGTAATTTACGCAATCGTGAAACTCATTGATATATTTATCTTCCATTAAATCCATAAATTAGAAATTTATTAAGATAACTATACTTATAGACTTTTATATGAAAGAAAACCTACCTATTAGATATTTAATTAATTATTAGACAGCAGTGACTTTAAATCGCTCATTGACCTGATTTTATGAACCTTTGCGTTTTCACTTTTACGCACCAATACTTTTCCTTCTCTGAACCAGATGAATTTGTAGGCGTCTTTTAGGTCTTGCTTAGCTTGCCACAATAGGCTCTTGAGGTATGGCGTAAGCGCTTGGCGTACAAAAATTTTTTCAGTAGCCACTGATCCAGACAGGTCAGGTACTAGGTCACGGGCCACGATAGGCATATCTCGGATGGTAGCTAACAGCGATTGGCGGGTAGACTCACGGTGCACCTTTACTAGGGCAGAGCTAGTCCCGGTTTTTTTGGATGGGATGCGTTTAACGAAGACGAAATCGTCTTTCGGGGCATTGAGTTTCACTAATACCTTTTCGACTAACTTAGGCAGGTCAACATCACTGGATTCTGGAATACCTGAAATTTCAACATGTTCTGCGAGTAGCAGCTGCTCGCTCTCATTGTTCCTTTGCTCTAGGACTTCCATTTTTAATTCTAAATACTTATTCCTGTTTTCTAGATGAACTTGTTTCTTTTCTAAGTCCTTCAGTCTGCCTGTTAAGGCCTCAAGGGATTCGGCAAATTCATCTACCTTCTCACTGCAGAATTGAACTGAAGAGGAAACTGACCGCATTTCTTGCATTACAATGTTGCCAACTTCTTTTTTCAGTTGCTGCAACAATTCTTTTACATCAACATTGTCTGTTACTGGGTTGGATTCCTCGTCTTCCTCCTCATAGGTTGCAAGCGTTACAAAAGACTTTCTGCGCGATGAGTTATGATTACAATCGTTGCACGTCCACTCGAGATTTTCTGCAACTCTGAGAGCGGACAGTTGCTTGGAACTTAAGCCGGTGCATACCGTGGTGGCATGCACCACCTTCTGGCATCTGCTGCATTCCAAGATCGGGTTTTTTTTAGTTAAAACTTTGCTACAGTTGTGGCACTTAACCATAATGAGGGTAGTTATCGGATAACTTTTTTTCATTCACTACAGTGTTTACTCTTTGACTGCTTAGCGAGAACTCAAAATTCATAATCTGCCCGCCCCGTAGACAGAGAAAACAATGGACGCAATCACATTTCCATCTCTTTTACTCCGCAGTGAAACAGCGATATGGAAAAATAGCATGCGTGAAAGAGAAAACTTTATGCATTTTCTCTCTTTGTCGTTGTAACTGGTTGACTCCAAGCTTCTTTAGAAAGTGTGGTGTCAAACATTACCCATGACTGAGAGATTTTTGTGTTTATATCATTTATATTTAAATCTAATTGTTATTCCCGCGTGTTGAAGAGTTTTGGACATCTTTACAATGGTGCAGTGTTGTATTTTGGGTTGTCAGAACAAGGTTTATGTCGAAAATATCGCTATCTCATGACCGGTTACAAAGTACTTGGGTCCATTGGTTTCTCCGTCTACGGCCCGCCCCGAAATGGAACGCATGGCATTTGTTTTGAAATGTATACTAAACGTCAATATTATTTTGGAACTTGAAACATGGCTTGTTGTTACTTACGGCCTTACCTAAA
Source organism: Erannis defoliaria (assembly GCA_905404285.2). Lineage (NCBI taxonomy): Eukaryota > Metazoa > Arthropoda > Insecta > Lepidoptera > Geometridae > Erannis > Erannis defoliaria. The sequence continues at coordinate 4,804,868 of FR990078.1, forward strand.
AATCTTTTCAACCGTTAGTCATTGCTTAAGATGTTGTGCCATCTTCTCTCTGACGTGAAGTTGCACGTGCAAGAAAAGGACAGAGAAGTTTAAGCAGTGACTAAGAGAATCGAGATTATTTTAGGTAAGGGCGTTACTGTTTATGTGGATGATTTATGATTTATTTGATGGGGGGTGCAGCGACAATGATAAAATGAATGGACGGGAAATAAACGCATGGATTTTGAAGACTATATTTTGAGCGCCAGCTCTCCACTCGCATCAGTCATACTCTGTCTTTGCGACATGCAAGCCGTACGACACGATAATACAAACTTCTAATACATGTACATGTACATGTGTTTAAAAGCTTTCGTTAATTATGATTAAGTACATTTATTACATTTATGTGTTAATCGAACCATTACTGTTCCTGATAAGCAAAAAAAAACTGGTTCAGAGATAGTTGTATTTTCAGAAATATTGTGTTTATGGTACAAAACGGGAGTTTTTTTTTACAAAAAAATTATTAACTCTGAAACGGATGTCGAAAATATATTGTACAAAATCTCCGACACCGTTGCTACGTAATAGCATAGATGCATTATAGTATCTATGCTAGAGACATTATGGTCTCTAGTGGTGAAGGAAATAGTGCCCATTTTGTCCAATTGCAAGCTCATAAACAACGTAAGCTCTAAATTGTCCCTAGGAATATTCTAGCAGCCGCATATCCTAACTACGGAACATTTATCGGGTCACAAAGCCACAGCGCATTGTTCCGCCACCATTTCGAGTCTGTTGCCACTTCCCCTTCCGATCGCTCGCGCCGCTCTAAATTGTACATCCCCGGAGATAAAGCCGAATATCGTATTTAACATGCTCATGGAGCCGAGAAAATCATGCCTGTTTATAAGCAAATAAGATACGCGATTTGTCAGTAACAGCCTGTTTACACTTGTGGCATTCGTCGAAGATTCACAAATCACGCAGGTGTAACTAAGAAGTTCGTCTTTTCAATTTGAATTTGAAAGCTGCCTAGCTAGGTTTGGCAAAGGTCTACAGACGTGCAGACGCGACTTTGACCATGACGCCGTCAAAGCTGACGATGCAATGTTTACAAACAATAGACAACAACATAACAGACACGATGACACGACACGACACTACACGATTGCGTAGAAATAATGCATACCTCCTGGCTACAATAATATTTTAATTGCGAGTTAATTTTACCACTGGTACCATCTAGTTTCAATAAAACAAACTACAAACTAGATGGTGCCAGTTAGTTCAGCTGGTTAAGTTACAACTTTGAATCTCGAACAGACAAATACAATTCAAGTACCCGAGACAACAAGAATTCAAATCAGAACAATGCAGCCACCGACTCTTCTCACACTCAGCAAACTCTTAATTTTATTTTAGCTCCGCGAAAACGAAATAAAAGCAAATAAAACTGTGAGTACATTCGTACCTTTTACGATGAAGGATGTTTTTGCCGTTCTCTAGAATACGGCTGAGAAGACGAAAAGATGAAACTCGGATACCGATCGTCAAAGGAAGGCAGGAATGTTTCGGATCTTTTTAGATATTATCTGGATTCCGTCGAGCTCTTTACGATATTTTATGGGCCGGAAATAATGGCCATTCGATAGAATTGCAAGTGTGTAGTGAACCTTTATTCCAAGTCAATTGTAATATACTTAACTTACTCGTAATTATTTTGTCATTTTTATGTAATTGGAACAGAAGTTCCGCCAGAATGACTTTGTTACAATATTGTGGATTTAAGGATCGAGCACATTAGGACGGGCAGCAGCAGCGGGGCGAAGCGCATCGCTAAAATCCGCCTGGATCGCTTTACTAGTAACGCACAACAAGACACGCAGACGCGTCGTGCGTGCGTGAGACGCGTAGTACAATAAAGAGTTAGTCAATCAATCAATCAATCACGTCACTAATGTGCTAGCAAGCATTAAAAAAAAACGCATTATTAATGTATAAAAAAGGGCCATAAAGCCAACACAAACAAAGACATCTCTAACTTTTTTACGCCTAAAACCTATGAGTTTTTAAACTGATAAACACTTTCGCAGCTATAGAAAAAGTTCCGACAAGCTGGAAGATTTACGAGGCAAACTCCGAACTGCGATCCAAGATGCAGATCGTTTGTCCTCAATTACTATGAAGGCGGCTTCAGACTACGCCACAATATATCCTATTAGCTCACCTTGGATCGTGGACCCTTGAACACCTAAACATAGACCTACCCTCGAATGGCGAGTGGGTCTTATTTACGCTGGGCCAGTTAGGTGTAAATGCTTTCAAATACGCCATCGAATTTCTTCTCGGGACGTATGCAGCTTTCCTCACAATGTCTTTCTTTACCAAAAATCTTGTGGTTTGGAAGTATGTGAGTGGTTTGACTCCTAACCATATGCTACGCTATAACTTGGGAGCAGTTGGGAGGCATAAGTAGTAAGGTATAAGCCAACTTGTCTAAACCGCAGTCTGAAGGGTCCTCCAAGGTCTATTCTTAAAGTTCAAGTCATGAAGTTTATTAAAAAGTTGATGTCATAGTTTATTCAGAAGTTGGCTGTAGGGGTTCATTTTGAAGATGAATGGTAGAAAGTTTGAGCTGCGATTCGTCAACTATTCGCCGACAACGCAGAACAAGTTTAGGCGCAACTTGGAGCCGTATTTTAACGAAATTCAATTTTAAGTTTTACAGAATTGTATTTAGGTTTAAAGTTCGAGACCATCTTGAAAATTACCAAGCCCATCACTAGTTAGGCATAACGACAAGCTAGGAGTTTTGGCGGGAACACGGAAAAATCATGTCGTTGCATTCTATTATTTTCTGAAACTTGTGTTTTTTCGCGATTTAATGATAAAAAATGGTGGTGTTTTATTTATTGAGTGTTGAATTACATGCACGAGTGTGGGCAAGTAATTTAATGTGGTAAAACATGACTTTTCGCGTTGTTTTCAAAACTCCGTAGAAGCTCATAGTAAAGCCACCACAATTTTACTAGGGCATGACTTGGACTCGACTGTGACTTATTTCGTGTGACTAACTGTGATTTCATGACATATTTGACTTTATTTTAATATAAAAAAATTCATAAAGTTGTCACAGGCAGAATGCACAACGTGCGATGCCAATAACTAAGAAAAAAAAATACGACAAGCTAAGTCAGAAATACAGACAGCCTCTGGCCACTTAAATCCAGCACCATGCTCTACCGGTGGAGCCAAAGCATTTTTTTTTCCTATCCACCGGTGGATCCGTTGGTATTTTATTTGCCTCTTAAATCGGTTCATTTAACAATGGAGCCCATTATATTAATCCAAAGGGTGGATAATTGACAAGAATTTATACGATTTAGATTTTTTATTAATTAATTTTTGGCTAAGATTATCTTAGTAAATGACGTTAGTTTATAGTTTGATTTTTCAAATGTTTACTTTGAAAGGCTGCAATTGGTTAGAAGTGAGAACTACTGTTGAGTTGGCTTGAATTTGGGGCTCAGTCGCGAGCCTTGGGAGAGTCCTTAGCCCAAGCAGTGGACGATGCTATACTGATTATGATGAAGTCGAGTTTGAGTCAGCTAATCTACAACTTCGGACCTGGGTATGTCCTATAAAACTGCATCCAGTACCGCCGGAGGATGGGCTGAAGCATCCTCTCGTTAACAGTGATGATCATTCTGCGATACCCAAGCCGTCTGCCAAGCGTGGGGATTATGGCAACCCCTCCCTGTTAAAGAGGAGGCCTTCGTCCAGCAGTCGACGTCTTCCGACTGTTGAAGTGATCTACAACGAAACTAGAGTTATTAGATATAAACTAAAGATTTACTAGAACGACTTTAAAAAAAAATCTTTACGTACGAATACCACAGATTGTACATTCAGTGGCATGCTTCCGTTCGATCGGCCGATTACCATTTTTACGGTTGAAAAGTGGTGAACAATATTTTCACACTCATTTAGTTAACAAGCGCTAACGAAGCGTGCTTTAGTTGACGTTGATGTGCTGCAAAGAATTATGCCATAATAATAATAAACGCTGCGTCGGAATGATGATAATATAGAATTTTTCGGACTTATGCCTTTATTAACTACAACAAACTACAACGACTACTTAAATTATACTACTTAGCCTACTATACACAAAAAAGAAATATCAGAGATTGCTATTATTCAGGTTCAAGTCCTGCCTTAGGTAATATTTTTTAAGGTAATATTTTACCTTGAGAGAGCGGAGCTAAAGTATGTACTTTATTACTAAAACACTTATTATTATAGTCGTCGCAAAGATAGTCTAACTGACGCGCTAAGACAACCGGCGCTCATTAGATAGTCTTAAAAATCTAATAAAAAAAATGTTAACGGGAGCGGCCCAATTTCTTCCGTACGCGGACGAAGTCGCGGGCGACCTCTAGTAATTCTCTAATACTCGGTTTAGTTTACAGCTCAAATGCTTACTTACCATTTTTAAAAAGAAAAACTGATGTTGGACATTGGATCAAGTTTTATATTGCTCGAAGGTAAAGTTTGAAAGCACAGGAAGTAATTTATCTCGGATGAAACTTCGAATCGCTTCGAAATGTAAATTCATCGCAAAGTTAATAACTTAGTAGTGGCACGATGTTATAGCATACATTCAAAATTCATCCCAATCACCAGTGAATGGATATGAATTTTGCATAAAAAAATGGATGGTAACTGGGTAAAGTTTTCAGTTTAACGAAACTGTCAAAAGATAAAATATTTCTAGCTGAATTATTAGATAGTAGTTTTTTGTTTTTTTTGTGGCGATCGCGAACCGATAGGCGCAGCGTAGGCGCGGCCTCCCACTAGGTGGAGCGACGACATTGTAAAAATCGCGGGCAACCGGTGAATGCAAATGGCAGATTGTCGTACAGCATGGCGGTCCAAGGGGGAGGCCTTCGGTCAACAGTGGACGTCTCCGGGCTGATGATGATGAATGATTTGACAATATTTATGACATAGGCATCCGTTGGGTCTACATACATTGGAAACGAGAGAGAGTAGCTAAATCCTCCAAGTTTAAAACGAATACAAACGAACGAATATTTATTACCTAGCTTATCTGACACAAATACATAAATCCTCCCTGTACCTATTTAGCTGAATGGCATAAAATATGATAGAGCAAAAGTAATGTTTATTTCATAGTACGTTAATAACATCATTGTGGTGTTACGTAAACTGATAGCAAATTTCTGATCACCGATTAGTTAATACTTCGCTTATATTTGAATACTGTCATTGAATTTTGTTTAGTTCTTAGATGAATATTGTGCCGTCTTGGGGGTGTCTAGCTGCAAGCTTATTGCTTTGCAGTTGAGCACTCTCATGGCGTACATCTCGATGTTTTATTTTTCTGTATACATATTTGGTACTTTTGGTTATAATCCAGTTCAATACTGACTTTACTTTTGACGTTAAATTTGAGTCAGAGCATCAGACAAACATATTCCGGAAAATATAAGGTAAAATATAAGAGGGTTTCTTCTTAGGCAGTCAGAAATAGCTCGATTATTGTGTAGCAATTTGCTACATGATACATGATAAATGAAACAGATAAATAAATATGGACAATGGACATTTTCACTGTCCCGTTTAATCTATCCTAGTTGGAAAGGACAGTGAGTGGGTATTTTGCTATTAATAGCAGCGACAATGATAAAATGAATGGACGGAAAATAGGCGCACGGATTTTGAAGACTATATGTTGAGCGCCGGCTCTCCTCTCGCGTCAGTCATTTTGACATGTCCGTCTGTCTTTGCGACATGCGAGCCATACGATACGACAATACAAACTTCTAATAAATGTACATGTGTTCTCTTTTTGTCATGCAGTAATTAGATTCACTGTCTCTATTTTCCGGCAAATGTAATATGCATACTTTTAGCTAGGTATGCTTGATTGTGGTGTCTTGTTAATATTGATCGATTTGCAAGCGCTGGGCCCGTCCATTCCATTATCACTGTCACTGATTAATAGTACATTATGATACAAGTGTGATATGTTGGTCATTACACTCGAGGCGGTATTATACGTACGAGCCGAAGGTAAGCGTGATAAGGGAGCCGAGACGCGCCTTTCATAAGACGTATTTCATCACACTTGAGAGGAAAAATATAGACTTGTATTGTTATTATTTTTTTGATAATAATCAACCCCACAACAAAAACGGAAAATGGCGCGCAAGCCAGCGATGTGCGCGCAGGTGCCATTTTCTTTAGCCGCATAAAAACTCTTTGTTAGTATTTAAAAAAAAACTGTATTACCCAGTTAAATTTAGAATGCTTCGTATGCATACATACATATAACTTGCAGTGAGGTACAAACTTAACATTAACCGGAATATAATAAAACACAAGTGCTATAATATAGAGAAAAAAGCACGCGTGTTAATATCTTGCATTAAAGAATGTAAGAAAGAATGAACATAATTTACCTCTGTGTTCATTACGAGACGAAACTCATTGTAATAATTATCTTATCAACTAAATTGAAGTACGACTTACTCAGCAGTTTAATCAAATCCCGTTTAGTGCTCATATTTGAAATTAACGCCTTTTTCTTCACAGCAATCAAAAATCACATAGGTATATAATAAAGTATTTAGTCAGTACCGAGCACTTTGTTTTAAATGGTTTTAGTATTTAAGTCTCAAGCTTAGAAATAGCTTTGTTTGCCTAAAATGTTAATAAGCTTTCTTAATTAGCCCTGTTAACGATAAGCTTGCCAACTATTCATGCGTTCCACGTTATGCAGCAGTTAAAGTGGGATTACGTTCGTTTCGCATAAAAACCAGCATATTTCGTTCTGGCTTATTCCTTCATTATTCACTCTAGGGGAAAACCGCAAAGAGTTGCATTGTTGGGTTCAAAAAGTTTTCATATTTAAACTTTTCTTAGTCTAATCTAAGATTTTTGTTAAGTATAATCTTATTTAGACTGTAATTGTTTTTTTTTTCTGAAGATAATAAACCATTTTTACTTGTAGTACTACGTTTAAAAAACCCGTGTTATTATCAGTACGTAGCTAAGTGTAGCATTTACGAATAGCGCAGCGTAAAGGAAATATGATTAATATAATTTCTAAGGATTAATGAAACAAACTCTATTAGAAAATGTTAATATACTAGATGCAAAAAAATATGCTAAAAGGTATCTATTTGAAAAGGTATTTGTTTGACTCAATACTACGCGTATACTTCTAAGATTGTAAAGAGTATCTCATATTCTCCAGCTGTAGCCAACATTGTAAAATTTAAACGGAAGCACAATGTTATTTATACGAGTGCTACCATCTCAACAAGTGCTTTAAAATGGAGAACATTGTATTTTCTAGAGTACTGTCCAATAACTATTTGATACAGTTAACCAAAATAAACCAAAAAATAAACATCAGGTTTTGCGCGGAACCATCGTGGTGGTGCAAAACGGACATGATGATGATGATAAAAGTAGCCTATAAGTTATTCTGGGAAATAAGCTCCATTCCGAATTTCAAATTCATGTCCATTTCGGAGTGAAGGGGTAACAAACACACACACACACATATCCCTCCACTCACACAACCTCCCCATACCGACAAACTTTCGCATTTATAATAAGTATTGGTATGATTGTTTTTTTGCATACTTCGTAAGTTTTTGAGTGTATGTTGATTTGTTAAGACCGTAAGGATATTTTGTATAGATTATGCTGGAGTTTTCCAAAAAACGTATCGGTTTCTTTAGGACAGAATTGCGAACAATGATTTAGTAATAGCATGAATAGCCGAGTCTATTCAAGTCGGGAATGAATCGATTTCTTTAAGATAACCGGCTCTATCGTAGACCGCATCATTGCGTAACACCGTCGGATGGAGGTCTCAAGTTTTAATACATGTTTTATGTGGGTGATTAAAGTTCACAAGAATAATAATTAAAGTCGCCCCTGTTTACCTGGGTGCTTTAATTCCAAGGTGAACAAAGGCCACCAATAATGTTGAAACAAATCACCCAGGTGATATCACCTAGGTGCAATGAGTTTGAGGTGAAATGAAGAGACTTTAATTTCCACTTTGATCTCTTGGGTGAAATCACCCAGGTGAACAAAGTGAAATAAACCTAACGCAAGCCTATTTCCGATCAAATTAACCTAGAAATACAACTTAATATCCTTTACAAAAATTTCTATAAAGGAGATCAATTTTATTATAATACTAAATACGATTTGAAATGTTAATATTGCTGTTAGAATTTGACATGTATATATAATAATTTTTTTTGACATTAATTACTTGTATTAAATTAATTTTACCATAAAATTAATATTTTAAGACTTAATTAATATTATAATACAACATAATAATATATGGCAGCGAGCAATGCGCGGAGGACTTCTAAAATTCTAAAAAACTTTTTCTAAAATGTATTGACACCAGAAATATAATTGTAAAAGAACAATTAAAAGGTAATAATGACCAGTTTAATTTCTCGACGTGCGCCATAAATGAGTTTAATGTTTATTTATTATGTTAATTCGTAATATTTTGTTTTAATTACATTCTAAGAAACCTATTTATGTGGCCTAGTGATTGTGAACTAGCGCGACCCGCGGTTTAGCGCAATGTTTTTACTCATGACAGAGCATGGAGGATATTACTCTGTGTGACAGAGTATAGCATGTCTACGACTTTGCAAAAAATGTACCAAATAATACTTAATAAACCTGTATTAATACTGTAATACTTGGACCTGGGTATGTCCTTAAACTGCAACCAGACCCACCGGAGGACGGGCAGCAGCGTCCTCTTAGTTAACGGTGGTGAGCATTCTGCGATCCCCAAGCCGCCAGCCAAGCGTGGGGATTATGGCAACACTCCTCTATTGGGAGGCCTTCGTCCAGCAGTGGACGTCTTATGGCAGACGACGACTTAACAAAAAAATAAACAACAAACAAATACTCTCTCATTTACAATCACTATTAAACATAATAATAATTATTAATATTCATACGCCTATAACCGCAAGTTTTGGCGGTGGACGCACACTTTTGTAACTACCATCCTGTACACCTAAAACTTATGAATGAAATGAATGATTTGATTTGATTTGTTATTTTAGATTCAAAAAGAAAGTGTCATGCAGTATGAAAACACTAGTTCAAGACAATAACTAAGTAAATATCAATACTCTACGTACTAAGAATCTTTAGCTACCTAACTGCTTGTACGATCTCATGTAGTTACAGTTTAAAATAGTAGTTTAAATCCCAAGCGGCGATGCAGCTTTCGAGTTGGCAGGGAATAGCACAGTCAGCATTAAAATTGCAACTAAATTTAGTAGAGAGATGCTTAGATTTTATTTAAAACAATTAGCCTAGGCAATTTACGAGTTACTAGCTTAATTGGCAAAGCAGTTGGGACGGAAACCCGAGATTGCTCGTATGCAGGTTTAAGTCCTGCCAGAGGTCATAATTTTTCTTACTGTTTAAGCTTTAAAAACATAGAAATATCCAAAAATTTATGTTTAATACGAACTGCTGAAGATCCAGAACACCAAGTTAGGGATTGCACTCCCTAGCTTGGTGTTCTTAGTCTCTTCAAAACTAGAATGTATAGGTATTATAATATATAGGCAAGCGCCCGGAGCAAAATTCTGTTCGGAATTCTGGCTCTGCTAATGTTACCAGCAGGCGTGATACTATTACCACCAGGAATTCGGCTCGCCAGCCTCGTTACTCCGTTGAATAAAAAAAACCACTTATCATCAGGCGGGTTGTGGTCAAATGCTAGCCTATTTTGCCATAAAACAGTGAAACTAAAGTTTTATAATGTATAACTGAGCGCAAAACCTGATGTTTTTTGTATAGCATCGACTAAAACAACATTTAATTATAAAATCAGTTCCATTTTACATTTTAAACATCAGGTTATGCGGTCAGTTATACAACTGAGCGCAAAACCTGATGTTTCTTGTATAGCATCGACTAAAATAACATTTATTTATAATATCAGTTCCATTTTACATTTTAAATATCAGGTTTTGCGGTCAGTTATACAACTGTGCGCAAAACCTCATGTTTATTGTATAGCATCGACTAAAACAACATGTATTTATAAAATCAGTTCCATTTTACATTTTAAATATCAGTTTTTGCGGTCAGTTATACAACTGAGCGCAAAACCTGATGTTTATTGTATAGCATCAACTAAAACAACATTTATTTATAAAATCAGTTCCATTTTACTTTTTAAACATCAGGTTATGCGGTCAGTTATACAACTGAGCGCAAAACCTGATGTTTCTTGTATCGACTAAAATAACATTTATTTATAATATCAGTTCCATTTTACATTTTAAATATCAGGTTTTGCGGTCAGTTATACAACTGTGCGCAAAACCTCATGTTTATTGTATAGCATCGACTAAAACAACATGTATTTATAAAATCAGTTCCATTTTACATTTTAAATATCAGTTTTTGCGGTCAGTTATACAACTGAGCGCAAAACCTGATGTTTATTGTATAGCATCAACTAAAACAACATTTATTTATAAAATTAGTTCCATTTTACTTTTTAAACATCAGGTTATGCGGTCAGTTATACAACTGAGCGCAAAACCTGATGTTTCTTGTATCGACTAAAATAACATTTATTTATAATATCAGTTCCATTTTACATTTTAAATATCAGGTTTTGCGGTCAGTTATACAACTGTGCGCAAAACCTCATGTTTATTGTATAGCATCGACTAAAACAACATGTATTTATAAAATCAGTTCCATTTTACATTTTAAATATCAGTTTTTGCGGTCAGTTATACAACTGAGCGCAAAACCTGATGTTTATTGTATAGCATCGACTAAAACAACATTTATTTATAAAATCAGTTCCATTTTTCATTTTAGCGTAAGTAATTTTAATTCACTCTTAGTTTTGAACGGCGAGATCCTTGGGATTTCGGTTGGTTTTCATATAAATGCCCCAACGAAAAGCACAGCAATGTTTCTTTGTTACACTTCTGTAGGATCATCAGAATAATTTCTCTAGAGTCCTATTTGGTAAGCGTTCTGGAAACATGGACCGTTTTGCGGCATGCATTTTAAAGTAGGGAAATTTCATAACAATACTTTGTGTTCTGGGAAGGAAGTTTGAAAAAAATTACCGAACCGTCTTTGCAAAAAGTTTTCTGCATTAGATCCGTCTGCAGTTCATTTAGTGACATTTTTTTTTTCCTTTATTTTTTTTTCCCAAAATTTATTAGAGAAAAGTTTTGCCATTGATGTTAAATTTGTGAAGAAAGCTACTTCCACAATTTTTGTTTTTTATTTTCAAATAATAGTTATATTAAATTATTAAATAAAACAAAGCTACCAACAAAATTAAGAATTTTCACGAATTTCTGACCAAATAGGCCCCAAAGGATCTGATACTGAACGTTTTGCCACGTTACTCTAGTTTCGCATCACCAGGATAAGCCGAGAGCCTTTAATAAACTGTCAGTATGACCGTTTTCCCTCGGCACCGGAGATACCGATGGAAAGATAATATACAAGCGGTCTTCACTAGCAGTATCTTTAAAAAAATTAAAGGTAACGCCAAAAATACCTTCAACACACCCTGAAGCGTTTTCACGAACAACAAAGTTTTGTTAATATCTCAGTAGAGATGTGATATTAAAAGCATTGAAACGTTGACCAAATTTTATCGATACCACAGATACAGGATATTCTAAAAATGTTGGCCCTTTTGGGAATATTTTTGCCAAATATTTGTGTATTAAAATTTATAAGTTTGTTTAAAGTTCTGGTGTGCATAACAAAGATTTTCTGTCTATACTGTTAGTAATTAGTTAGTAAGGCACAAGATTTTATTATCACTGTACCCGTCATTATACTACGAACGAATAACCCAAAAATCCCTAAAAATATTGCCCATTCTATAGAAAAAAATTACATTTAGCTTCGACAAAATGTACGGAATAGCGGATTTTACTATCGCAATTAATAATATTTTGGAATATGCCTATCTAACAGCCATGTAATTTTTTTTTATTACATATGTCTTTGATTGTAAATTGTATTTTGTTATAGCTTTACACGTCGCGTTGTCTATATTTATATATTTATTTTAGTTTTATTTAAATTTACGTAGTTATTGTCTCTAAGGTAAATTGAGCTCCAAAAGTCCACGGCAAAAAAATATCGATGCTTTTTGTGTACAAAACATCCCATCCATATCAGCTTGTATCGCTCGGAGGAAATTATGAGTTCTTCATTAGCCTTTGTATTTTCTCAGCGAGTATTTACATTGTCCTCTAACAAAGCACATTAATATCAGCGGCATTTGCGTACATAATACAGACAAATAATTAAATTAAAAAGATTATAGGATTGGCGGATAAATTTATTTATGAAATAGCTGTGTTGCTGGTAACATTTTATAAGCGTTATGTGAACTGATAAAATAAAAATCGAATAATCATTCGAATGAATTGAATACAATAACAATTACGTATCCGAGTACTTACCGTTAAATTATTAACGCATAGTTCCATTCACGTTCGCCGAGCTGTAAACATACTCTACCACTAACATAATAATTACTCTTACGAACACAACTATCTGTAGGTATGTGACTACATACATATCTGCTTGTTAGTACAAATTATAAAAGTTCAGATGGAAAACTTTTAATCAACCATATGTACGGATAGGCGTTTGTATTAGTTTATTTCAGTCACTAAAGTTCACAAGATACATTATTCTGAAATGATCTAAAACGAACGCCTGTTTATTATGTAACACGTTTCATCGACTTGTTAGAGTTAGGTCTCTATAGTTTCATTGTCGTGAGTGTAGACGTTTGATAATACTACATCATGCGATTGCTAGGGGTGGGACTGGAGTATAAAATATCGATAAATCTACGAATAAGGTTAACTATGACACTTAGTTGCTTATCGATATCGTTTATCTTTTCAGGATTTATAATTACGATGAAATTAGTGCTAGCCGTAGAAAAAATAAAGGTTTTCGATTTAAATCCCCGTAAACAATGACATTACGTATCGAGCGGCCAAATGTCATCGACTTAATTTTAGCTACAAGGCCTGCGGAGGGAAATTGGGTCTCATTTATTTGTAAAGGTCGTGATGCGAGGAATCTTCAAACTGAGTCCGTTTTGTGACATTTATGTTATTGGAAACGGGTGTTAAGCGAGACGCCAAAGTAGATAGTATAGAAAAAGCTACATTAGAGTATCCAGTACAGAAAGTATGTAGGACGAATTGCGTAGCCGGGAAGGTCAAGATATCGATTTGCAAGTAAGTGTATTAGAAATAGTAATTTAAGTTAATGTACTACAGTTCGTCAGTACTACAGAGTAGGTGTGACAGTGAATATCTAAATAATGAGTCAGAGTGTGAAGTAAGATGGAGTCTGAACTTGAACTAGTGAGTGACATGCTTAAGTTAGTTCGGATTCAGGCTTACTTTCTGACTGCTCTGTGAGACCTGGGAAATATAGCAATGTGTTAGTAATTAGCGAAGACTAGCTACATGTTAGTTGTCACTTACACATATGAGTGTAATAGTTTAGAGGAGCGCACAATAGATTCAACATTCAAAGACGATATTGAAATGCACTACTTGTATCTAATTATTGTTGACTGGCAGCGTAACTTTATTAACAGTTGCGCATTTGCGAAATGAATCGTAGCGTTATATGAGTAGCAATTATGGTCTACAATTTTAGTTTGGTTTTAGTAGTAAGTATTTATTGTTGAATCTATGTTAAGATTTATAGATCGTCCACAGTGCGGCTAAACCTTACTTTCACAATATTCTTAAGACTATACTGTAAGTAGTAGTAGTTTATCTATCTGATAGTAAAGTAGGTATAGGTACGCGGAGAAAAAAATATTTTTCTCTGATGGCAAGGAGTGCATACAATTTGTTTTTTTCATGTAAAATAAGCTTGGAAATTGAATAGACCTTGGTTTTAAGTAATGGGCAAAATTCTGTGATAACGTAATAATAAAGTATCCAAATATTATAATAAATGATATCTCTACCTAAATAAATACACGTTCTTATAATTTTCTCGGAGAAGTCAGGAGATCTTTTAAGAAATCTTATTTGCAATTTTTGATTTCCCAGAATATATCAACGTAGTAGAAAAAATATATTAGTGGTCTTACTTAAATCTATTATAAAAAAGACTAATTGATAAAGATGGTCAGTTAATTCAGAGAATCATAGGCATTTTGTGTTTCCACACCTGTCTTAAACGTTCTATCTTTCTGTATTGAAATGTTTATTGATCTGAATATTAATATCGAACCATAAAACAATCAAGACATCACAAAAGAAAAATATTCTCAAGGAAAAAACTATAATGGATCACAGAGTACCGTTACCCGTTGTTTGTTCTACGAAGAATCTTACAGAAGTAAACATACCGAGCATGGTTTACAGCAAATTGATTGCTATACATCAGTCAAGCGTAGCGCTTAAGGGGCATAATCGTAGGGCAGCGCTGAAATATTACTGTGGCAACAATGAAATAAGAAATATCTTTGAACGTGTGCAATCAATCAAGTTCGGTGTCGTGTTACGAATCAATAGATCAAAATGGGCCCGTAGTGTGTGTACGGATACATCTGAGCGGCAAATTCGACTGCAGTCGCCACCTGACCAATCACAAAGCGCTTGCTAGCATTCACTCGTTTTTGATATGAAACTTAAACGAAACGCAGCCAAAATAAAAGACAATTAGGTATATAAGTAAAATTATAATTATAAAATATACAAGTACTACATTATGGGTAATTTATAATCTAGAGTGATCAGGTATTTCTAAATCTAGGGCAGCATGCATCATCATATCATTAATAAATAAATTAATAGAAAAATGTATTTAAATGATGAGTAAAAAGTGAATAGATCTCAAAAAAATCTCAACATCATTTCAATTATCATTACTTATACAGTAATTATGTGCGTAAAGGCAGATCTAGTCTTAGAGTTACTGTGATGCAGTATATGCAGGATATTGCTACGAGTAAGTGGATGCGTTGCGTAGTTTTTTTAATGAATTAAAGGCTTGCTGACTGCCATCTCGCCTGATGTGCGTAGATGAATTAGACGATGACGCATGCTTGCCAAGAAACAGTTTAATTAATTGAAAGATACGAACAACATTTTGCTAAACAACAGTCGTCCTCACTTGCAGTCATCTTCATCGCGTATGTTTTATTTAACCCAATCCATTAATCATACGTATACGAGATATTTTTGTGCGTAATTAAAAACATCTGCCTGTGGAGTGGTCAGAGTGAACTGCAGGGTATTATAATGTATTCTCTAGTGGCTGTGGTCGTTTTGTCCAGAGTTTTGTGATTAATTGAACTGGCTATAAAGCCTTTTTCATTTTATGTTGGTTGCGTGGTGAAAAATACCATATTAATTATATCAATGGAGTTCCACATGCAAAACTTTTCACAGATGGCGCCAGCTGCGGTCTGGATGTGGCAAAATCAAGTTTTCTTGTTAATTGTTGCTTATATCTATTTGCTCTCTATGAGAGTGTTATCAATAATCTAGTCCAAGGAAAAATACTGGATATAGTGCCTTGTTTTAAAAATCTATGCAGCTGTTGGCAGCCTGCAAATAAGATTTGTAGGTTAGATAGTTGTTGACATTTTATGTTGGACAAATCTTTAATTAACAAGGCAAAGGATTGCTGTACAAACCAGCATATGCAGATTTTTTGCAGAGATGCAGAGATGCATAACCAAATTTTACACAAACGTGTTCAGTCATTTTGAAGTTGAGTGAAAATTAATTAACATCATTACTGTGGCTTGAAGGATTTAGCTCTCTCTCTACTTAATTAAAGTAATTGTAGTGATTATTTATTTACCAGCTTATAAAGATGATCGTTCATAGCAAGCTCGTTATGACGCGATATTCGAATCCCTCACTATTGTGCGAACTCGTAAAGTTATTCCGTAAGTAGGTTCTGCCTATACATATCAAGGCAACTCCTGACCCGCCCTCTGTGGCCCATCGTGACTTATCACATTCAGCCCGCTCGGGCCCATTTTCCTTTTCTTTGTATACGATTTACGATATTCGGAGTAAGGGCCCTTTAATAGAATATTTATAGACGAATAAAATAATGTACTTTCTTTGCATATAGTTCGGTATTTAATGGGTTGTTGAAAAATATGTTTTACGAGTGTTAAAAGTTTTGTCTTGGGTTTATTTTTCCTTAGCGTAATGCATGCATTTCATTATTGTATTATTTATTATTATCTGTCAGCGTAGGACTTTACAATGTTTATAGAAAATAAAATTATAAATGTTATAAATTCGATCATAGATTGGACGGCACTGGCAGAAGATCGAGACAGCTGGAAGAAATTGGGGGAGACCTTTGCCCAGCCGTGGGACATCACAAGTTAAAAAAAACACAATCGCGTAAGGCCTTATAAGGCTAGGTAGGTGAGGGTGTAAGTTTTTTTGGATTTGTATCCATCAACGACGACAACTGCTTTTGCTTTTCTATGGTTTATATGACAAGGGAAAAATAGTGGGAACACATTTCCTTTTCTTTTAATCTCGATTGTCCTCCACGATAACTTCTCTGGAGGTATGTACAATGTACATTATTGTTGCACAACAATAATTAAATGTTTTGAATATTTTTGTATGAAGTGATTCCACACTTATGGTATTTCTATGTTTTTAAAGCTTAAACAGGAAGAAAAATTATGACCTCCGGCAGGACTCGAACCTGCATACGAGCAGTCGCTATGGCGCCACCAACGCTTTAGTTGGTAGCTTATAACAGGTTCGGAAATTTGGCGTCTTAGGCAGAGACTTCTGTAGCTTAATTGGCAAAGCAGTTGGGACGGAAACCCATAGCGACTGCTCGTATGCAGGTTCGAGTCCTGCCGGAGGTCATAATTTTTCTTCCTGTTTAAGCTTTAAAAACATAATAATTAAATGTATCTAATTTTTTTTATAAGTATGTCACTAACTAATAAAAGTTTTTATTCATCAAGATTTCACACAAGATTTTTTAAAAGTCAATAAAAAAACAAACATCTATAATATTTACATATGTACAAAACTTAAAATAAATATTTAAACTATATACTAAAAACTACTTATTTACAATAAAATATATAGATAAACATTAAAAATAAAATTTAAAAACCCTAGTTCCTATAAAACAAAAACGCCGTCTAGATCGCCACCATGCGGTAAGGTTCCCAGGATGCTGGCTGCATTACCCCGTTGAATGGCAATACTTAGCCTCTGGGCAAAGTATGCGCCAGCTCTGAGATCCCCTGAGGCGAGGACCAATCTCTTGGCCAAATCTTTACAAAATTTTTTAGTGTCGGACGAAATAATAATAACTAACTAAATATTTCTATTCTAATTTTTTATTGCATCATATACAGCTTTAGTTCTAATCAGTTAGCTTCCTTTTAAGGGCATATTCGTTAAATCAAAACAAACAACTTTTAAAAAAAAATCTGTTGTTCCATACATTTTGCCCAAGGTTGATGAACTTTTTGTATGGAACAGCTGATAATATAATTTTGCCCAAGGTCGATGAACTTTTTGTATGGAACAGCTGATAATATAATATATTATCAGCTGTTCCATACAAAAAGTTCATCAACCTTGGGCAAAATGTATGGAACAACAGATTTTTTTTTTGCTGTTTCAATGTTGGCCCCATAGTAAAAGTTGTTTGTTTTGATGTACCTATGTACAGTTAGAACTAATCCTATATTGTCTAATAACTGTCAAATAATTCAAGGTAAATATTTTATTTTATCTAATACGTTTGCTGTTGTCTATCTAGCATGGGGTTCATACCTATAATTGAAGCGGCACTTATCATGTGAATGTGTTTATCTAAGTTGATGAATTTGTATTGGTGGTTGCTTTGTTGGTGTAACATTATAAATTTAATTTGTGTAGGTTTTTTCACGATGTTTTCTTTACCCGAGAAGCTGATGAAGTGGTGAAGAGTTCGTCCTTAAACTTCAAAGAGCTCATTGTATTGGCTTGTATTGGCATTGTATTGGCTCAGTATTGGCTCGGGATTTGAACCCATAATTCCTTTACCTCTGGTCGAGGGATCTCCTACTGGACTACCACGGTCTAACTAGACTACCTTTTTTACTAAACTACCACGACTGAATCTAATAAAATACTACTAAAGTCACGCATTTAATAGGGTAGATGACTGATATTTTGAATATTTTTGTATGAAGTGTTTCCACACTTATGGTATTTCAAACAGGTTGGGAAATTTGGCATCTAAGGCAGAGACTTCTGTAGCTTAATTGGCAAAGCAGACGGAAACCCATAGAGACTGCTCGTAAGCAGGTTCGAGTTCTGCCGGAGGTCACAATTTTTCTTCCTGTTTAAGCTTTAAAAACATAGATGACTGATGTTTGATCGTTGAAACCAATAGCTTTGATGAAGAATTTAAGTAAATATAGTATGTTTATTGAAAAAATAATTTAAATCGGTTATTAATGTTCTGATATATAAGCGTTAAAAGTTTTTGTTAGAGACAACTCTGTCCCTTTCCCACAAAACAAATGACGTCACGCCTTACTTGTCAGAATATAATTTATATGGTGTACTGAGAAGTGACGTCACGATTTGTTTTTTATCGTTAATCAACTAAACTAAGCAAACTAACTATATGCAGGGTATTTAATATAATTTAATTCAATGCAATATGGTTAAATAGAGCGCTTCAATATATTAGCTTAGTTACGGAAGGGTTGTAAGGCAAACTTTTGGGTGTTATGGGTAAATAACTGTCGCGGAAATGACGTCCATATCTGTTTTTGTGAAGTGTAAAATTATGGAGTGTGATAGGACATGATTATATTTATGAAAATTGTATTTATACAATGTGTAACAAAAAGGTTCAACAATACTGAAGAGTAGGTATGTATGTACTCATCATTACGAACAACTTTTACTACATGGCTAACACTGCAATTGTGCAAAAAAACAGCAGTTCCATACATTTTGTCCTAGGTCAATGAACTTTTGTATGGAACAGCTGTTTTTTTTTCGCGATTTCATGGTTGGCCCATAGTAAAAGTTGTTCATAATGATGAGTACGCACATACCCTCCAGTATTGTTGAACATTGTTACACATAGTATAGGTATGTTGTTCTATATAAGTAGGATGTGCTGCACTGCGCAGTGCATGTCTGTCCTTTGTATTCTTATTCTCAACTAATGTCTTACCAGTTACGACTCTCTGAATGCTGTAAACAGCTGTTAATAATATACAACTTTTTAGTCATATGAAGGTGCTATTATAGAAATTATTTAATAAATTTGTGTACTATTGGTGTTTCTATATAAATAAATAAACAAGTAACTAGCAGCGCCCCGCGGTTTCACCTATTTTAACTAAAAGGAACCGTACATTTTGACTTAAACCGGGATAAGAAGTAACGTTTTATGCCAAAAGTTATAGGCTGTTAACCCGAGTCCTAAATACATATAAGCCGCACCGATTTGTCCCCTTAAACTCAAGATGCCTTTGCTTCTCTTGGTCAGTTATGCTGCAACTATGTAGACCAAAAATGTTTGGTGTTTTTGTACTCCTATCTATATTACATCATCAACAGCTGGAAGACGTCCATTACTGGACGAATGCCACCCCCTTAATAGAGAGGGGTTGCCATAATCCCCACGCTTGGCAGGCGGCTTGTGGATCGCAGAATGCTTACCACCGTTAACTAAGAGGACGCTGATGCCCACCCACCGGTGGTTCTGAATGCAGTTTTAGGACATACCCAGGTCCTATCTATATTACATAGGATGGGATTATTTAATTAGCATAGACTGCAATAGGACAACGAGAAACAGGTCCCGTTCGTGGTCCCATTAATTTCCATTAATGGGACCACAAAAAATACCCCTTTCTTTTTTATACCACTAGTCTCCTTTCCGTCATTGAACCGTTACGAACATAGCACCTTACCCACAAAATTACACTTACTCCCAAATGTAGGTTTGTTTAATATTAGTTTGATTATGTTTAATACTTTTCTTATAATCTGGAGGATGATAATTTATTATATTGATAATTTGTTCCTACATATAATATGTACAACGGTTTAAAAACACACAGTCAATGACGTAAATACAGGAAAACTCGCCACATTGTGATTTCGTGTATTAATTATGAACGATTTACATTAAAAACATTGAAATTATCTTTTGACGTCAAAAATACTACTTTCATTTAAATTTTCCTGAGTAAAATACCCAAATTAATAGCAGGCGTTGCTAAAGTTCTTATGAATACAAAAATCCTTTTAAAATTTTACTAATTTATATTTTGGATGATGAAAGCGAAGAGAAGCGCCCTCGGCAAGGGCAGGAACGGAGTTCTAGTGAAACAGTGATAATTTCACGGTTTCCAATTAAGCTATATTTTCATTCGCTCTTGCTGACTTAATATTCAATTTTACGGCAAGGTTGGAAAATTCAAGGGTATCTTTATTAGAAACTGTCATTAGGACTTTTTAATATTTTCTTTACAATAGCTATAATATTTAAACATTACGATTAAAAATAAAATTTGTAAAACGAGGCATACAAACATATATATCAGCCAGAAGACGTCCACTGCTGGACGAAGGCCTCCTCTTTATAGAGGGGTTGCCATAATCCTCACGCTTGGCAGGCGGCTTGGGGATCTCAGAATGCTCACCACCGTTAACCAAGAGGACGCTACGCTGCTGCCCGTCCTCCGTGGTTCTGGATTCAGTTTTAGGATAAACCCAGGCCCATAGTACAAAGGTACAAAAAGGGTAATTGTAATACAAACAAAAAGAGAAATAGATTGAGATTCTATTTGATACTTAGGAAGATGTAGGGAAGATGATACACACAATTGATCTATCGTCGAACTATAGCATCGATTGATGGTAGAATGGAATAGTCAACATAAATCGGCAGGTTTCTGCCACATCTATCATTCAAACGATGGTAAAATCGAGCAATCGACGTCGATCAATGACATCGATTGACGATCGATCGATTGGTGTCGCGACATCCACAAAATAATTTGGCATGTCAATAATACGCTTTAAAAAAATAAAACAACCGACTTCAACTTCGAATATCTGGATGACATCTTCATATCTTCTAGTGATTTTGATTTAAAAACCAAATATATACTGAACAGATTTCGATAAAATTTATATGGGACCACCTCTGAAATATTACCTACCAAAAAAAACAGAATCATCAAAATCAGTTCATAATTGGCGGAGTAATCGCGTAACACACATACAAAAACAAACATACAGGCGAATTGAGAACCACCTTTTTTGAAGTCGGTTGAAAATCACTCAATCAATCATCTATCAATATATATAAAAGGCTCTGTCCTGACTTGTGGGGGGGGGAGTTTGAGGGTTGGGAGGTTGGGGGGCAGTTGGTAGAGTCGGTAGAGTTGGGGGAGTTGAGGGGGGGGGGGCGTAAGAAATTGCTCTAGATTATTTAAAGTGGTGAATTTTGGGAGCGACCTCTAGTAAAATACTATAAGCGGAGGATCAAATTTGTTTCGGCATAAATAGATTATTCTAAAATGGCACAACGATTGTATTGTGGTATACACAATAGGCTAGATGGCTGGTTTTTTTTATTGTCCTATTAAAATGTGGCCCATAAATATAGCTGATTAATGAAAAGAAAATGAAAATCTGA
Source organism: Erannis defoliaria (assembly GCA_905404285.2). Classification (NCBI taxonomy): domain Eukaryota; kingdom Metazoa; phylum Arthropoda; class Insecta; order Lepidoptera; family Geometridae; genus Erannis; species Erannis defoliaria. Next base: position 4,826,663 of record FR990078.1, read on the forward strand.
TCAAAAATAAGCAACTTATAAGCATTTTAATATCATGCTAGACAGAGGCGGAGCAGCAAATCGTGACGTCACTTCTCAGTACACCATATAAATTCTATTCTAACAAGTAAGGCGTGACGTAATTTTTTGTTTTGTGGAAAAGGGATAGAGTTGTCTCTAACGAAAACTTTAAACGCTCATATAGCAGAACATTATTAACCGATTTTAATGGTTTTTTCGTTAAACATACTATATTTACTTAAATTCTTCATCAAAGCTATTGGTTTCAACGATATAAACATCGGTCATCTACCCTATTCTTTGTTCGTAGCCGGTCATGGTTATAAAAATAGAAGGATTCGTAATTATGAAAATGGAAAAAAAGAATCTTGTTTTATAACTAGAATAATATGAAACAACGAAAAAAAATTATATTTTCGTAGCTAGCTATTAACTTTTAGCTACGAATGTGGATGAAGGGGTAATAACACTTATATTCAAATAAATGTAAATGTCTGTTTCTGTGTTATTGATTTTTGGATCTAATATCAAAGGAAAGACCGACTCAGCTCCGTTCCGATCCATTACCGATGACTGCGGGTTTCAACGCGTTAAAGTTTATAAGTTATCTAATATTTCACTTCTCAGCCATTGAATAATACAAAGATTACCCTCATGATCGTCAAACCATAGGGAAGAAAGTTAACGATCTAACTTTGAAATATATTTCAGCAGATATGCTGATTTAATTAAAAGCCTGTTTCTCGATTTTATTTATTTTTTCTAGTTTTATTAGACTTAAATAAGCAAAGTTCAAAATACCAACATTTACGTTTGAATACTAAGCTGAAACCCAAGCTACGATTTTATTGACATTCATTATTGTTTTGAAGATAAACAGCTCGATGGTCAATTAAGCGACACGACAGAAAAACGGACGAGACCGAAAAAGATGAAGCATTGAAGAGAAGAAGTAAAAAGCAGAAGTTCAAAACGATTAATAGTAAAATTGATGATGATGATGATGATATCGTACTATATAAAAACTGGAGAGGTTTTGGCGTATTTTTGATGTATATGATCGCAACTATAGCCTATCCCACTTAATCCCGTTTAAATAAAATAAAGATGATATTGTTTTATGGACGTGGGTAGGTATGTCCTAAACCTGCGGAAAAAAACGACCGGCGGACGGGGAGAAGCTCAGTGGTGAGGATTCTGTGATCCCTAAGCCACCTGTCAAGCGTGGGGATTATGGCAACCCTTCTCTATTAAGGGGGAGGCCTTCGTCCAGCAGTGGACGTCTTCTGGCTGTTATTGATGATGACGATATTGTTTTGAATTTTTTTAATATAATTTCTAAAAACAAATGACCACAATTACAATTTTAAATACGTCAGCTTGTAATGCAAAAGCTTCAAAATCTTCAAAGAGATTTAACCATGTTTTCCCTCACCCATGCAGAAAGGTATCACATTCGCTTTGAAAACAGCCATATGTTACGTAAAGGGTATCATAAATACAGTCTGTCTGACCTGTGAAAACAACCGTTTGTGCTGCTCTCTCTGTGATTGCGGACTAGTGAAAATAAACGTATTTTTGTACAACGGCATGGGAAAAGCATTGATTTAGCTTCGGAGATACAGAACCTTGCGAAACAGGTCCTATGGGTTCGACTCTTGGCTGGACAGATGTGTGAATAATAAATATTTAAAGTAGGTATAGTATATGAGAGTCAGTTATATGTGACTTTGTGTGTATTCAATGTGATGAGAGAGAGAGAGAGAGAGAGAGAGAGTATCCAAGAGGGGCGGTGAGAGGGCTTGAAGAGTGTGCTGTTTTATGTATTGACTGTATTTGTTTCTATATTTTTTTCTACATTTTACAGGTTTTTTTTCCTTAATTTTTTTTTCAGTAAATTTATCATACTCTATCCAGGCCCGTCCAACACAATTTTGTTGAGGGCCAGGTTTAATATTTTTGTAATGGTAGCGGGCCAAAACAAATTTCATAGGTAAAATAAAATGCAACAGTATTTTTCATATGTCAAATCATTTATTAAAAAAGAAAGTTTCAGTTTTGCTAATTATTGCACCTAATTATTTCACGTATAATGCTTACACTTTTAAAGACGATTCGATATCGTTGGCCATGTCATCAATCCTTCTTGCTATGGTTTGATGGGATATGTTGATGTTTTAGTAATATTTTTTAAAGTTTTAACCAGGTCGCGGGCCGGATGAAGGACTTACGCGGGCCGCATGGTGGCCCGGGGGCCGTATGTTGGACGGGCCTGTAATACAAATGATTTTATTGTATACATAGTGTAAACTGAGAAATGGGTGGACTAGCGACGCTGCACCTACAACTACAAGTGAAGCAGCAAGAGACTTGTACGCCTGTGTCTCGGTCACGGTCTCGGTTTGGCGAGGCACTATGGCCGCTGCGGCCCCAACTACCACTTCACGCTTAGATTTTTTATGTAAATATTTACAAACACTTATAACAGCTTAATCGTTGTTTTAATTACGATACTCGATACGACTATTTGAATGAATGCACAATGATAGGTTCTTGATCGAGGATTTCAGGGAATAGGTCCTAAAAGTCAACGTTTTTGCGGCGCCTGGGTCGCGCTCTTTGTCAAGATTGTTTTGTGAAAAACATGTATTGTGTAATATTATGATTAAATAATGTTTACTTGTGTATAATCATGTAAATTAAACATTAATGTTCTTATAAACATATTTTATTCTTTGTTTTCGGACTTAAGTACAAAAATACCGCTCCCACTACTTTAAGCTTAGACTGACAATACGTTATGGCAAAAAGACTGTATTCCCTGTATTACTTGGAAGATCTAGTCCCTCTCTCTATATAATCAAAGCTGCCCGCCTAACACTGGAGTAGGTAAGCTTTTCATTGTAATACAGGCCCCTAGCACGCGCCGAGGACTAATTGGTCTTTCCCCGCGCGGGAAAGTGATAAAGGTAGAATATGAATACGTCTGTCTTGTTTTCGCGGGGAAAAAAGAGTGGATAGACTTTTATCACGGCTCGCGTGCTAGGTGGGCAGGACAATGACAACGACATACGATACAAGCAGGTTTTTTAAAAAACTTTAGAGAAAAATTCATTTTAGAAGAACGCGGCGATTTTGTGAAAAAAAAGTGCGTGCATGACGACTTTTTATCGCAATTACGCCGCCCACCGGCTCAAGGGTTCAGAGTAGGGACGATATTGACCCTTTTGATTTGTGTGACATCATGTATTGTAAAACGGGGCTGGCATAATAGAATAGCCACTAAAGCTACTAATTAAATAAGAATATAAAAAGTTGGTACCCTGAATGAACGTATTCTTTAGAGTGGTCGCACATTGATTCGGCACGGCACCCGATAGGCGCCGGACGACTGTAACACACTGCGCACAATTAACTAGTGCGAGCGAGACGGGCGTCTCGAGAAATTTCTTACGGTGTGCGGGATTTAGTACAAAATGTATGCACGGAGCGCCTTCGGGCGAAACCGGACGGTTTTTCTATCGGTTTTTCTCGTCGTATGCGCCCGGCCTTATTCTCTACCTTAATTACTCTGCGAGAGCACTGCCCGTGGAATGCCGGGTGCAACTGCAGGTGACTGTTAGCTGCAAGACCGAAATTTGTTGTTTTTTATTTTATTAAGTACCAAGTAAAATAACCAAAAGGTTGATGCAAGCTTTTATTCTAGCCTGCGTTCTCTTCATTTGAAAAGATTTTATAAACAACCTGTTTTCTTTCTGCTGTCGCTTACAGTTTTCTAGAAAACTTTACGTTATCCGGGAACAAAGTGAATTACAAGTTTCAAAATGAAGTCGCGCCGGGAACTTTTAAAGTGTAAAATATATCATAGGTGCCAAGAAAATATAGCATGTTGGTTTTTTCCAGATTTTATAATTGAATTGATTGATTTTGTTTCTGTCACGGGCAACCGGTTGATGCAAATGGCTGGTTGTCGTACAGTGTGGCAGTTTAAAGGAGAGGCCTTCGTTCAGCAGTGGACGTCTCCGGGCTGAGGATGATGATGAATTGAGCAGATACCTATAAAAAATCCACAGACTAAAGATAAAAAATCAACGATATACAGATGAAAGATTTTACCATTTTATGTCGTCATTATTATCATTAGACCGTTCTAATCACAAGAGATCACTGATTGTAGCATGCGAAGTTTATTAATATAGGTAGAGTTATTTTTTTCGCTACATTCTGTTTTATTTCAGTGGAACTTCATAATTCCCATTTTAAGGCTTTCATGGGACTACTTTAAACTAGGTAATGTGCAGCCTTTGTTCAATGTAGACTCTCGAAACTTGAGCCCGTATTGCAGCTATTGCAATCAGAAGTAACCCATACGTTGTTAAACCTTCTCCCACTGTGAATTGTAGAGATATAGGATATTCCTTACTTTGTTGATATACAAGAAACTACATAATTACTGTAAATAAAAATTTGAGATTTAGGTTTATAACATAAAAAAAATAAAAACTGCCCTACCAAGAAACTAAACAAAATGTAAAAAAAAAGAATTGATGTTCTTTTTCCACACTTCAAAATGGCGCCGAAATGACGCCAAAAAGGTAATTGCGCCATAATGATAAAAAAAGCATTTGTCACTCGGGGTGATATAAGGATTGTAACCCATAGGTATATCAGAATCTGTCCAGGCGTTTAGAAGTGGTTTATTCAATTTTGTTCACCTGGGTGAAATCACTTAGGTGAACAAAAAAGTGATGGTGGAATAAAGAAACTCACATACATACATAAACCTTGAAAACATTACCTACACTCCGATTTTTGGGCAGTCGTGTAAAAAGAACGCCTTTGTAAGATAGTACATATAACTCTGCTAGTATGGTATTATATTATCTGTGTTACAATGTACGGAAGTCGTCTAGATATATTAAAAAATAAACAAAATCTAAGGAGGTTTACTAGTCATTGATTTCCACTATCCATTTCTTGGCTCCATAACAAGAACAGCTTGATAATAACAATTGTTGTATTGACATAGGAATTTTAATACGTCCAATGATGTACAGAGTGACAGGGACCGATATAAGATCAGTGTCACATTTCACAGCAGTTCAAAAGATCAAATGAAAATGTTCTGAATGACTCTGTAGGTCGGGCGGAGGGTCTGCTGCAGGGTTGCCAACTCGATACCATTGCTATGATTTTACGAAAAATGTGCTAGTTAAAAAAACAATACGCTCATGAAAATTTGTGAAAAGGCGTTTGTTTACTTCCCGTTACGTTGCGTTTTTAAGATATCTATAAAGTGGACGTTATTGTTGGTAATGATATTTATTGCTAGAATAGCTGCGTGCCGCGGTTTTACCCGTGATTGTTCGATTAAAAAGTAGCCTACGCTTTATTCCGACGTATAAACTATCTTTATACCAAATGTCATCCAAATGCGTTTAGCATTTTCAGCGTTAAGGAGTAACAAATAAACAAGCACATACAAACATCCACCGACAAACTTTCACATTTATAATATTAGTAGCATATTAGTAGGATTGGGTGCGAAAATAGTGCTAGATCTGGAACATAAAGCGTTGAGTTGGCAACACTGGTCCGTTGTTGCAATTGGCAGTATATTGCGTCCTGCAGACGTTACGGCCGATATTAACCGGACGAGGGGTTAAGTGCCGTGTAAGGGCGCTTGTGTCATGCGGTCTTTATGTGAAGTCGGCCGAAGCAAGGGTCGCGCCAGTTTTCGAAAATTTATGAAAAGTGCCTTGTTTATTTTGTAGCTATGAGGATGTTACTCTGTAATGGACTTTGCGGATTATTATTACCACTTAGGCACTTGTCTCACCAACGACGAGAAAACGATTAACTATCGGCTATTTTCTCGCTCAAGAAACGTACAATAGATATACTTTCCGTGTGAACAAAAGTGATGCATATACAAACAGTTGATCGCTGACTGTTCACACTGTCGGCGAGCACTCGCTTCACTAGTTTGTCGCTGAGCGACAAGAGCTATGAAAGACAACACTCGCTCGGCGATACTCGCCAAGCGATTAGAACTCACGCCGAGAGAGCAACCAGTGGTCATTTCCCTACAGTGCGTATCTGAAAGCGAGTAATCGCCCGCATCACTCGCACACTCGCTTATAGCCGAGCTACACAAATATCGGAACTACGCACTCGCTCCGCGCGTCTCGCTAACTCGTTTCTAGTTCTAGCTCTATTCGTTACTCGTTAATCGTTGCCGGTGAGACAAGTGCCTTATGTGTTGATCTTGGTAAGTGCTGCTTGATTAGTTTTCGTGAAGTCTTTTTCAATTTTTTTTGTGTTGTACGTGCCGTGTTTAAGACAACTAACAGCGCCCCGCAGTTTCCCTGCTATCATACGCCCGGCTGAAACTTTGATGGATGGATTTAGATGAAACTCGGAATGGAAATTATTTCCCGGAATAACAACTTTATATCAGCATCACCGTTTTTCGTCATCACACAGGTGAAACCGCCTTACTTGCCATAATCCACACGCTTTGCAGGTACTTGGGGATCGCAGAATGCTCACCACCGTTAACCAAGAGGACGCTGCTGCCCATCCTCCGGTCATTCTGGATGCAGTTTTAGGACATACCCAATCCCCTAGCACTCGCCAAGGATTAATTGGTCTTTCCCCTCGCAAGGACGTGCTAAAGCTAGAATATGGATAAGTCTGTTTCGTTTTCTCGGGGAAAAAAGAGTGGACCGACTTTTATCATGTGATATGCGGGCAGGTCCACATAAGTGCCAGGTGTGACCTAGGTACTAGAACTGCTGGTTTGGGCGCCATTTTCCGCAAATGTTTGTTGACGTTTTCGCTGTGTGGTTGATTATTATCAATAAAAGTTTATTTTTTTCCTCGCAAGTGTGATGAAAACAGTCGTATGGAACTCTTGTGCTATTAGTCATTACGCTCTCGGCTTCCTTATCGCGCTCGCCTGCGGCTCGCGCGCATAATACCGCCTCAAGTGTAATGACCAACATAGCACACTCGTATCATAATGTACTATTTTTTGCTGTTACTGCTTATCACCTTTTATTTAACTTCTTTCATCGACATAAAATGGCATCATGTGGACAAGGGTCAAAACGCATGAAAATTCTAGTCTGTTCAGATGGAGAAATAACAATTGATACCAATTTTGAGTTTCACCAGCTGGACACACGAGTGTCCAGCCCCTTGATTCCACTTGGTGAATAACCCAAGTGATAAAACTGCACTTAAGTCTTTTTGTTGCTTAGTACTCGAGGCGAAAAAGGGTTGCGGTAATTTCGTGCAGATCCTTGGCGTAAGTCAGTTCGTTAACTAAATGAAGGAGTATACTTAGCTATGGAGTGTAAGTATTAAAGTTGAGACTGCATTATCTTATAAGTAAAAGCACTCGTATTTTTACAATATTCAACCAAGTAATATGTATGCACTATGCAGTTAACCTTTTGAAACGTCTGGTAAGTTTTCCAACAATTTCAAACAAGTCAATTTAAGCTCACAGACACATTGTCATGAATGTTTATGTTTTAGCTATGTAACATTATTATTGGCGAGGATATTCGCCAAAGAACCAAAGTCACTGACATAGTTCTCAGGGTTTGCAAGTTGAAGAGGCAATGGGCAGGCCACAACGCCCGAAGAACTGATAACTGGTGGGGAAAAAAGATGATGTGATGAAGTGATGGGGACCTTTCTTCCCCATCGGTACTTACTGGATTTTATAGCGACAAAAAACTCCGAGCATAGCTTTTCGCCATTGCCCGTTGTGTGATTCTGAGTTTCTTCAAAAGGCCAATAGTTAAACACCACGTTTTAGTTCCATTTGTCATCACTGGCAACATACACTGTTTGATGACCCTAGTCTTCCGGCACTGCGGGATATTGGATGAGAAGATACCACACAATTTTCAGAACGCTGACTATCCACTATTTCTTCGGGCGACCTTTTCGTCCAACTTCGACAAAGTTGGACCTAACTAACTGAACTATCTGTCCAAGGTAGTTGTGTAGTGGTCAAAAACTTCGAGAGTATCGTTCCCATCGAATACCGATGTGGATACAACATGGACATTTGATTTGATTTTCGTCTTGTCCATGTTCATTTTAAGACCCACCTGTTGGGAAACGTCGCTAAGGACCTCCAGCGACAAAAACAAAAATACAAAACATTAGTCTCTAAAAGGTTTTTCTCTAACTTGATTAAACTCCATCACGATTTTAATCTCTTCTCCCAAAATGTTTATCAAGTGTTGCAGTGACAAAAGTGTCCTAATTTATATAAAGTTGTGTCGGCAAACGATATTTCTTCTCGACCCTAATGAGTTTTTGCTGGGTTCGTTTCGTTCACTTTTATTCGAGTAAACAACAGCTAGAGAAGAACTGTAACTAATTACGCGTTATTGGATACAACGCGAATTTATATCGATACATTGTTGAAATGTTGAGACCAATTAGATACGCATTCGATTAACATAAATAATTGCGTCTTTCAAAACTTTGTGGTCTAACTCTATCAGGATCGCTTGGTGGAAATTGGCCCAATCGCCTATGCCCAGCTGTGGGATGTTAGATATTGATGCAGCAGTGGCAGCAATAGGAACGACTCTGTATAAGCTTTGATATCTGACGGTTGAAACGTTATCTCACGTGTGTGGTCTTACGTATGTCCAACGTAACACCTGATGTTAAGCGCAGATGTGGTTTTTGATGGAACAAGCTTATCCTAAAGAAACCAATTCATTCTCTAGCGTTTTGAAGATAGCTCACTCACCAAACGTTTTAAGCTAGTAAACCCGGTCACGCAAAGAAGCCTTTCAATAAAGAGGACCCATTTTTACAAAAGTTGTTAAGACGCAATAAAGGGCCAACCAGACATCTTATGCTTAATAGTATCTCCCGACATCAGCAATAAATTATAATAAGCCCAAACTGCAAAACAGCGTATTTTAGTGAATCAAAACGCCTTGTCGGCAAATAATATAGAGGCAGAGTGGGGCAACGGGGAGCATTGAAATTTCCATTGAAGAGAAAATGAAGGGTGCTTCGTAAAACTGATGACGTGCAAAAAGCTGATAGAGCCATCGGAGCTCATTTAAATGACGGGAATGGGACAAGAATCTCTTAAGCGCCCGCATAATGTTAGGAGCAAACGCAATTTCTTAGCGTAAAAGAATTTAGGGTAATAAAAAGATGATTCTAATGTTCACATTAGAAATGATGATGCTTTGTTTTTTGGGGGTTTTTTCGTTTTAAAGTTGGAATGAGTTTTTTTATTGCATCATTAAGCATTATGCTTTGGGGGATTGTAAGCACCTACTACGAGTATATTATTATAATTTTGGTGTTTATGAGACTTTATTACACTGAACTGCATATTTCAGTGAGGTATGTTTCACCCGTGATTAAGCTGTGGTGTCATACCCAATTTTGAGCAAAAGCATCTCGTAATAGAGATTGTGGGGTCGATCTCGAGCTTGTACCGATGGAATTTATGTACTTACAGATTTGAGAATTAATACTACTGGCTTTTCGGTAAAGGATCATCGTAAGAAAACTTACATGTGTTCGGCGAAGAAATTCAATGGCATATGCGCATCTATATATCAACCTGTATACCTGACCAGCGTGGCGGAGTGTTACCAAGGGTGTTGTATAATAAGAGTATCACCGAACCGCTCTTTGAGAGTAAGCCCTTCAGTAGTACATTAACGGCCTTACTATAAAACGCCGTTTAAACTTAGTCACTGCTGTTCTCGCACGTGACATTTCACGTCAGCGAGAAGTTGTCAGAGCATCTTAAACAGTGACTAAGGTTTGAGCGGCGTTTTTTAGTAAGGCCGTTTAGGTTTAAAGGCTGGTTCAGACAAAAACCTTTTGTTTTGACGTTTTCAAAACCTGAAACTGTGTGATCAGCAAGTCGCTAGCCGATAATATATCAGTTCAGTGGGTTTCAGAATTTTTATCTTTCAATATTTCAGCACCCATAATATGCCATAACTTAATGAAAGAACTCCTTTGATCAAAAATAAACTGAATTAACTTAAAGTAGAGTTCGGTTATTATTGAAATCTAAGCAAAAACTTTTATTTGCGTTAATATCTGAAACATATTCCTCTTATAAATATTTGGCCACAAAAGCGCGGTCATGTTACAAAAGTTGTAATTTTCTTTGCTCTCCATAATAAGGCCGCCCTTACATGGCCCGTCACAAGCAATAAAGGGAGCTCTATTATTTACAGTCGTTTCAGTGAATGAATTCAGTTACAAATATTGACTGGGAAACGTGAGGGGAAGTCGAAACAATTTTTCGCAGGCCGAGACTTCAATGACTTTAGCGTGCAATATCTAGAAGAGGCAGTTGTAAATAAATTAAGGATATCATATGATATCTTGTATGTATCGGGATATCGTGTTGTATCTTGTATTATATCTTGTGATATAATTAATACAAATTTTTTTTTTGATTAATCATATTAATCGATTAGATTAATAGTTTCTATATTATTATATTTTTTTCATCCAGGTGATCTTTTTGGGATATTTTATAGAAAACATGTAATACCTAATATATGTAATGTTAATGTAATAAATATGTTATTATATTATCTACATAGCATAATCAGTCTTTTTAATAGTCCAATGCTAAAATTGCTTTAATTGACCTGGGTATGTCCTAAAACTGCATCCAGACCCACCGGAGGACGGGCAGCAGCGTCCTCTTGGTTAACGGAGGTAACACTTTGCGATCCCCAAGCCACCTGCCAAGCGTGGAGATTATGGAAACCCCTCCCTATTAAGGGGGAGGCTTTCGTCCAGCAGTGGACGTCTTTGGGCTGATGAGTGAACTTGGGCTTACCCTCGAAGGGCTATTGGGTCATATCCACCACGTTGGCTATCTCAGTTGATTCACATACGCTATTGAATTTCTTCTTCAGACGTATCCATGCTGCCTCACAATGTTTTCAAATACAAGGAAAAACCAGAAAAAAAAGAATAAAAAATAAAAAAATTGAGAAAAAAAAATGGTAATGAAAATTCTAGTATGAAAATTCGTTCATAAAATCTCCAATGAACCCATTGGTTTGAAGAACCTGGGTTTGTGCGACTTCACTATTTCAAGCCGAGCAGTCTCCCGATTAGGCTACCACGGCTTCGCTTCTACGCGGCTTATTTTTTACATATTTAGTGCTATTTATTTTACAAACTATTGTTATTTATTGTTATTTTTTCAACAAAATAATTATTTAATGTTTTTTGAAAACATAATTTAAATTGGTTATTTATGTTCTGATATATAAGCGCTTAAAGTTTTTGGTAGAGACAACTATGTCCCTTTCCCACAAACCAAAAAATTTAGTCACGCCTTACTTGTCAGAATAGAATTTATATGGCGTACAGAGAAGTGATGTCACGATTTGCTGTTACGCCTCTCTGTCTAGCATGATATTAAAATGCTTATAAGTTGCTTATTTTAATTATTTTTGATCAGATTTTCATTTTCATCAATCAGCTATTTTTATGTGCCACATTTTAATAGGACAATAAATTATTGTTGTCTGCTATTTCACATCTAGACGTGCTCTCAAGAACTCAAGACCTCGAGTCAGAGCGAAAAAGTTTTTCGCTTACCAAGTGTTTACTCGACTTTACTCGATATCGCAATTTCGACTTTTCGAGAAACATTGTCCTCCTAGCGTTGAGATATTTCATAGCTCGTGTTATTTGCCAAACTTTGACTCCGGCTATAGTCTGTATTGTTATATCGTCACCCTTTACAATACAAGTGCCTTTGTGCTAGTTGTTTAGCGAAACAATGTACTGAAAATTGGCGATACACTCCAGACGACATGAAAACTTTGTAACACGATTTTGAAATCGAATATAGATCTCATCCCAATTCCATAGGGTTGAATTTTGAAAACGCTGGCGTGGTAAATGCCGTACCCGTTTAAGATTCTACGATGTTAGAATATCTATATCTATTGTCAATAACGATGCTTGTAAGTAGCACTAAATGCAGCAACATTAAAGCAGTTGTAAAATTTTAGGAGTCGCTCAAACAAAGACGCCATTTTCTCTATTATTAGGTGTGAGCTTATAATCTGGTGACCTAGTAGACAGGTACACAGTTGGTTACACTAAGTTTGCAGTTTTATGAGGTTATGACAGAACCAAGGCGATGACGCTTTATACTGAAGTAAAGTAGGAGTGGTTGTGGTATGTTCATCCACGTTTATTTTGGGGCAAAATGGAGCGCATAAAACTCATAGTAAAGTAAGTTCGTATAGGCTGAGTGGCCAGCCCTAGTGTCAGAGTTAATGTGCCGCCCGAAGGCCTCTGACCTGGCTGACGGTTGTTGTTATAGAAACTAGAACAAACAACCGGGACCAACAATTTAACGTGTCATCTGATCCACGGTAGCGCTCAGAAATAAATGGCACTCACGATCACCCATCCGAAGACTGACCGGATCGTCCGTTGCTTAACATCAGTGATCATTTAGAATCACCTAGATAAGCTACGCCACAAGCGCTACATATTCATAGTACCTAACTAGGTTATAAAATTTAAACTAAGTAATTCCAAAATTGGAAAATTTGCAAACAGCACAGCCTGTTTTTGTTTCTCGGGACGAATATGGCATAAATCAATTAAGTACATAATTATCTCCGTGGTAACTCAAACATCATCCCAACATGTCACGTACCTTAACGTAAAATAAGTGTTTCCGAAGCTAAAATTAAAATTCTAAGTAGAATCAATATTTGTTGATTTTGTTCACCTGTTATAATTATTGCTTGGAGTGATACAACTTAAAGTTGAACATTTTAAATACTGTTGACTGTTTTGAGTTGCTGCTTCGAACGCTCTCAATAAGTTCATCCGTTTGGCACCTGTAATACCATTGAGAAATACATACACATGTAAATCAATTTGACGTGTATCTTACACGTAAAATTGATTACAACCTTATGTTTGCGTCTGGGGTTAAAGATAGGACACGATATACAGGATGTTCTTAAAATCATTACCAATATCTTAGGGGGACATTCAACTCATCATAATGGACAACTTGTACAATGCAATTATCACTGAAAACGTGAAAAAAAATCTATCCCACACAAATAATCAATATCGCACGACAATATTTATGGAGCAGCTGTTTTTTTCTTGGTTTCCGCTTTGATTTTATAGTAAAAGTTGTTCATTATGATTAGTTCAATGCACCCCTACTCATATTGCTATGCTCATGAATTCAATAACATCCTGTATATTATAAAAGTCTTTTCACAATATATCATGCCATACGTTTTTCTTTTTTACTACATAAAATCCTAAGCAAGGACACTTTCAAGACACGTTGGCACATAACACCGGCGCGGCTTGTTCAATCCAGCAGGGCTAGGATGCGCACCGCGAGAATTTTTTTTCGTGTCTATATGTCGTGCGAAAACGAGACAGGCCTATACAACGTCGTAGCCTTGTCTTGTTTTTAAGAAACGAGAAAATTTTCTCGCGGTGCGCATCCTAGCCCTGCAGGAAAGTTGTTGTGGTGTTTATCGTCGCGGTCAGATGGTCACTGAGACTGCTTTGCGTAGCTTTGTACAAGGCAAGATTTGTAACGTGTAAAATAACCTGTGACGTAGCATTCTCTATAAGAGAGAGTGCAGAGTACTCCTATTGGGAAGACATGATTGTTACCGATATTACCGACCATTTGTAGCTCAGTTGGTAGCATGTCTGCCTTCAGAGCTGTAGGGCGTGGGTTCGATCCCCAACCAGGGCAAACATTTATGTGACGAACATAGATGTTTGTTCTGTGTCTGGGTGTAATATTTATATTAGGTATGCATTTACAAAAAAAAAGTATATATATATAAATATTGTATCAGTTATCTGTTTTCCATAGTACAAGCTTTGCTTAGTTTGGGGCTAGATGGCGCTGTGTGAAATGTCTAAAAAATAAAATAAAATTAGGTTACTACATTTTGTGAGTCGCGGGCTTCGATATCAAAAATATACTATACAAAGCCTCTATGAACTTCAATCCTCAAAAATGAATAAATATATTCAATGCATTCTTTTTTTAAACTATAATTATCATAATGATAATTATGCTTCTTTCGTACCTATGTTTGGATTTAATAAAATGTTTTTTTTAATATATTTTTTTCATAGTTATTATCGTCTTAAAAGAGGTTACAAGAGCCAATGCGAGTAGATACATGCGTACCACAGAACTCTAAGAGCAAAACTACTTGATACCGATAACAAGTTATAATGAAATAGTAAATCGCTTACACAAAAATCACTGGAAATATCTCTTGTTATAATTTCTACAAAGTCAAAGGAATCGTGAGTTTCTATACGACCCCTATCACCGACCTAAAGCCGGGATATGCCACTACCGGCATGGCCGTGGCATATACTAGTAGCTTCGGCGTTCGCCTTAGACGTGGGATTTGTATCCAGCTTTGTTCAGTACTGGATATGTAATTTTCTAAGTACGTTGCTTCGGACGGTAGACTTAGCTTTGTCGGACAAAGATGTAATTACTTAGGGAACTATCTCTTGTGAAAAGTTAAGGCTTGCATTTGTATTAGGAAGCTAGGCTGGGGTATAAGGTGCTTAGGGCCGATATCTAGAATACATCTATATTTATAAAAGAGAAGTGAAAACTTTACGGACAAGAAATCTCAAGAACTACCAAAGTCATGACTCTGAAATTTTACATGTGGTCTGTTATTAACACGTAGATGCTGTTTGTATGGGCAGAAAACTTATTCGATGATAGTGCAATGGAAGGGGAAAAAATTTACATGTTATTCATATTTTTTGAAAATCAACACGTAGAAGCGATTTATAAGACAACCCGAGCAGCCTGTCGCGGCTCGCGCTCGTCGCGCCGGCGCCCGCGGCGTCCGCACGTGCGGCGCCTGCTCGCGGCTTCATGGACGCGCACGCGCACGTCGCAGTACGCTCCCACAGCCCAGGCCATCGCTCTGCTCAACGCCATGCTAGCTCAACAACCAGACGTTGACATATTTATAGTTGAATTAAATGTATTTGTGAATTCTTGTCTTAGTTATTTAAGTTGACATTCATTATTATTTAGACTTTTAATAAAAAAAAAATTTGACTTGAATTTATTACTTTGTACCTTTTCTATGTAATCGATTACTGTTTTTGTATGTACTGCTGGCTTGTCACACGCCTTGGCGTAGCTGTAAGTGTGACAAGCAATTAATAATAAATAAATAAATAAATAAGGGTGCAAAGTAATCTATACGAAATCTCAGAAACTGCCAAAGCTACGACTCGAATAATTTGCACGTCGTTTGTTTTAGTAGCCACATAAGAGAGAAAAATTTTGCAAATTGAAGAGCCAAATTGGTAGGATTATTGTATTAAATTAAAAACTTTAAAATCAACCGACTTCAATGCCGTGCAGCAGATTTTACGTTACATTTCACTCACATTTCGGAAGGTTTACATTGAAATACCAAATGTCTATTTGACCAACTCTGCGATATAATTTTTCAATTAATGAAAACCTTATCGACAAGCAGTGGACGTCTTTTGGTTGATGATGATGTTGATGATTTATAATTGTGACTCCAATCAACAACATAAAGAACAATTTTAACATCTCGATTTAAAGTCCATCTATCTTTAGTTCTTTAGTTGGTCCTTAATAAGGGTTGTGAGGGTTGTCACAGTGACGAGTAGGTACAATGATAGCTGTGCAGCTTAGTAATACCATTACGAGTAACCTTGTATAAACAGAACAACAACAAAAGAACAGGTATGGTGTTATTCCGTATAAAACAAAAAGCCGTCAGTTACATTCTGGTAACATTCAACCAACTTAAGTTTTGTAGGCTGGTCTGCGTAGATAGGTTAGATTAGGTAGGTAGGTTGCGTTATTACATAGTAGAGTGGATTCTGTTAATCGCTTTATAAACTGATGTTACAAAAAAATTACGCAGATATTTTTTTAACACAGCTAGATAATTTTTCGAAGAACATGGATGAAAATAAGCATAAGAACTGATGAACTCCAATTTAATTTTAAAATAACTTTATCAAACCAGTCCATCCCTCTGCGAGCTAACAGACACTCATAAAAAATTACATCAATTGTTATTCGACGTTACGGTTGAAAAAATTGGTGTGATTGCGGGGTTATTTTAATCGAGAGATATGGTTACCAATTATTTGTTACAGGTTGGATAAACGCACGCCTACGCGAGAGTCCAGAGACCAACCTCTCAATCCATCCAGTTGTCAGCCGAATAACATTCATTCATTCATTAATTCATTCATTTTGATATGTGGCTTCATCGATCCGATCCGATTCGATGTTTGTAAACATTCCGCGTGAACAGTGACTAATGTAATCGATTTCAGAAAGCCGCTCGTTTCCCACGTCTGTCTTTGATGTTAGGGAACAAAACGACTACTTTCAGCGACAAAAATAAACTACGCAGATTACGAGAGCACGTAGCAGGAAGGTCTCGAGTAAACGCAAGTCAAACAGGCTAGTAACAAAGAGATGTACTCGCATGCCGAAAGTAGGTTAAGTGAAAAATATTGTTGTTCATAGTTTAATCAGTTATAATTCGCGCAGTACGCAGGCGCAAGCACGTATTTCTATTTAGCGATGTTTACGATCCTCGTCATAAGTTGGCGCGCAAGCTAAATTAAAATTCGGTGCGCTGCTAAATTCGGACTTACCGTTGTTGTTTTACGTTTTCGTAAGCTTTGGAAATTATGTTACAGTTTTCTGCCCAAGATAAGTACCTACCTAACGTGCATAATAATTTAATGTCGACTTGCCCTGGCTTTGCAAGGGTGCAATGTTCATAAACCTTCCGCAAGACATTTTTCTCTAAATGATATAATGAAACCCGCAGAAAAAATGCCGCGTTTGTAGAACTAAAGGCACAACATACACGTAAAACCTATTTTGTAAAGTGACTGTGAACACGTTATTTAAATTTTATTTTATTGTATACTTAATAAGCTTGCGTTAGACTGCCATCTCACCTGATGTGTGTTCCGTGACAATTACTCATTCAAATATAATATTCTAGTACCTAAACGAGCATAATACGTCCTTAATACCTACTGATAAAAGATTGCTTATTTATTCAAACGCCAATAGTTTTGAGACTTATAATAACATAAAATGATGGACTAGTTCATTTTGTAATCCATGCTATGCTATCGAGCGTACAGGTATCATTAGAGATGGCAAGCCAAGGTGTACTCCGCTGCAAAAAAGTTGTATGGTCAGTAATCCTATACCCTCACGTGAGATGTGAGTTTGTTTTAATGTGCGTTCATAAAAACAGATTTATTATTACTAAGGTTTACTTGAAAGTGTGCCATGCGTGCCACAGCAAAACACTAGACTGTCGCAGTTTATCGTTATTGGCAACTCCAATGGTTAAGCTCGAAGTATCAATATTGTAGTGTAGGTATGTCTACGCTATAACAGAGAGGTGGCGTCGCGTCGCGCTTCAATTAAAAACAGGACAGGTCGCACAGGACACTAGAGGGCAATTTGCAGACACCTAACACTTATTTTTCGCTTTGCCCTCTCTAACGGCCATTTCAATTACGGATGAGTGAAACTTGACGTTAGGTATTTTCAGCTATTTTCGGCTTGACCGCTCGGAGAACCTTTAACGAGCCACTGATGCGTTATAATAGCGTTATATAGTCTGAGAGTTTGAGTGATTTATTTTGTACGGTGTTTTGATTTATACCCTTTTGTGTTAAATGGAATAAGTTTGAATCGGTAAGCGTAAAGCACTTTGCGAAGAAATAGTAGAATTTGTAGCTGAGTTGTGAATTTCTGTATCGTTTGTTTACTTGAATTTAATGCAATTTTAGCAAAATTGTATTTTGGTAGTATCTCGTAGATTGAGCAACGATTCTATAAATACTAGAGGTCCCCCGAGACTTCGTCCGCGTGCGGAAGAAATTCGGCCCGCGCTCACTAAATTCACAACTTTAAATCATCCCGAGCAATTTTTTTAGTCCCCCCCCCACAACTCCCCGAACTCTACCGACTCTACCGACTCTATCGACTCTATCGACTCTATCGACTCTACCGACTCTACCGACTCTACCGACTCTACCGACTCGACCGACTCTACCAACTTCCCCCTTTGAATGAACTACCCAAATATCAATTTTCAACACTATAACTTCAAAAACAAAGAACTTTCCATACAACATTCCACCCCCCCTTTTCTTTCTCCTTAAATCGTCCGTGTTATTTTTTTTTATTGAAAACAGCATTTTTTATTTTAAATTAACTATCCAAATCCAAAGTTTCGTGACTAAAAAGTCCAAAAACAAAAGACTTTCATACAAACTTCCCCCCCGTTTTTCCCCCTCTTGGGGGTCGAATTTCGAAAAATCCTTTCTTAGTACACCCCTCCGCATCGAGACGAATACACCCTCCAAATTTCAAGTCTGTACGACCAGCGGTTTGGGCTGTGCGTTGTCCGTCAGTCAGTCAGTCAGTCAGTCAGTCAATCAGTCAGTCAGTCAGTCAGTCAGGACAGAGCCTTTTATTATGTTAGATAAGTTTTGCGAAATTCATACAAAATAACTGAGGATTTTTGTATTTGATTTAATAGCCACATTCATAATAGTTAAATGATAGCCTAAAAGTATTGTTCAATCAATATCTATATACTGCATTTTATTTGCATCTATTTTAACACGTCGTAATCATTTGAAGTATCAGTGTCTGAAGGCAAGGGTCTTCAATCAGTGTGTGTTGCCAGTGAATGACATATGGAACTGAAACGTGGTCTTTAACTGCTGGCCTTTTGGTGAAACTCAGAGTCATACAACGGGCAATGGAGAGAGCTATGCTCGGAGTTACTTTGCGCGATATAATCCGGAACGAGGAAATTCGCTAAAGAACAAAAGTTCCAAACAAACATAGCTCGCAGGGTTTGCAAGTTGAAGTGGCAATGGGCAGGCCACATCGCTTGAAGAACTGACAACCGATGGGGAAGAAAGGTTCTTGAGTGGCGACCGCGAACCGGAAAAAGCAGCGTAGGAAGTCCTCCCACTAGGTGGACCGACGACATAGTAAAAGTCGCGAGCAACCGGTGGATGCATATCGATGATGATGAATCATTTAAAACAGTTATTTTCCTTTCGTCATCAGCCAGAAGACGTCCACTACTGGACGAAAGCCTCCTCCTTAATAGAGAGGGGTTGCCATGATCCCCACGCTTGGCAGGCGGATTGGGAATCGTAGAAGGCTCACAACCGTTAACCGAGAGCACGCTGCTGTCCGTCTTCCGGCGGTTCTGAATGCAGTTTTAGGACATACCCAGGTCCACATTATATTATTATTTTCCTTGAATATTATCTTATTATGCCACCAGCAAGTTCGATACGCTGGATAAAATACTCTTGTTTTTGTGTACTTTGTTAGGTAGTTTAATTACTTAGATTATTGTGTATTTTGTAGTATTTTATTATAACACAATTAACCTTTATTAAACCCAAAGCCTTTCTTTGAAAAGTATTTTACTGGGTATTGTAGGGTTTAATTCATTATCCTCATCACTATAGTACAATAACCATCTTAACTGCAAGGACGTCAGAATTAATAGCCGCTCTTCTCAATTAATTACCTTAGCTGATTCTGCTGAAGGATTAGATATTTATCGCGTGTTTGGAAATAACAAACCGGGCACCTCAAACGTATTGTTTTTAATTTTTTCCTCGTGGCTTGCGTTTGACCACATTCTGCCTGATGTTAAGCAATGATGCCGTCTAAGATGGAGCACGCTTGCCTAGAAGGAACCTGTTTCCTCTGAATTTGAAGACACCCATATTGTACTTTAAGGGTAACACAGACTCTGGCAGAGAATTCCACAACCTCGCTGTGCGAATAAAAACGTGGAATCGAAGCGCTTAATGGCTACGTGGGAAATATCCACCATGAACGGGTGGCGCTTAGGTCGCGTTTGTCTGGCCGTCCGGTAATAAAAAGGGGCAGGTGGAATCAAGTTATGTAACTCCAGGGCACACTCTCCGAAATGTATCCGATAGAAAACTGACAAGTTAGCAACCCTACGATGCTCTAGGCTTTGCAGCCGAGACTTGACCAGAGTGTCGTTGCCTATCAGCCTCCTGGCTCGCCTCTCGATTGACTCCAATGCTTCAAGTTGGTGCTTGGCAGAACCATCCCATAGGTGAGAACAGTACTCCATACACGACCTTACTTGAGCTTTGATCTCTCGGTAGGAAAAAATTACTGAAAACGAAATTCGAAATAAAGGTTTTACTCCGAAGCAAAAGCTTTCTCCTTTTGTACTTTAGTGTGACAATTCTAGCTTTCCCTTGGAGGATTTAGCTCCTCTAGCTTTCCAGATGATTAGTAATACCTTTACGTGTAACGCCTTGCAAGTATATAATATGCTGCTAGAGTTGTAGTACTATTGTTACAAGCTAGTTATTTGCTACGTATAGACAAAAGTACATTAATATAATTAAAAATGGTTTGTAAGTGATTTAACGTACAAAAGTATTAGTAAATGATATATTACAATAGGTAACCATAGTTATATGTTTTATTTAAACCAAGCAAAGCGAATAGGTCTCTAAGTTCAAGGGGACAAGAAAGCGTTTGTTTGTTGTTGTTCAACGATAACTTGAGTATTTTTGTAGTGGTAAGAGTCTACTGCAGAGAGCGCCTGGGGAAGTACCACACCTTTGCCAGTTATTCAACCGCCAAGCAGTAGTGTGCAAGTATTACTGTGTTCCGGTTTGAAAGGCAATGTAACTAGAGAAATTATTGGGTATGAAGATAATTAACGTCTTATATCTCAGGGTGACGAGCGCAGTGCTGTGAAGCGCAGAATTGTGTTCGCGAGTTCACAATTCTAGATTACGAGTCTACTAATACAACACTCGTAAAATTACTATTGTAGTCCAATTAGTTTCGTAGGTGGCTGAAATAACACAAACAAAGTATTTTTAAGAAACCGGTTACGTAGGAGGTTAAAAAAAACCTTTCAGGAAACCAGTTACGTAGGAGGTTAAAAAAATCCTTTCAGGAAACCAGTTTCCAAACTTCAGTTTCCTTAACGGCCGAAGGGTTAGTGGCAGGCGTGACGCTTACCACCCGGCAAACGTCTCGCTCATCCGATCACTTGAAAGTATAAAAAAAAGACGTTGATCCGATATTTTTGAAAGCAAGTAGTTACTGCAAACACAATTATAAAGTTCGAATATGAGCCGAAATTGTCCAGAGGCTCGGAAGTTATGGTGGTCGCGAGTTCTCAGTTTGCTGCGAACCACTAGTTATCTATAGAAAGGAGAAGAGATTTATTTAGTTACACTTTTATTAACGTCTTTTTCCAATAACATCGTAAAAACATTCAAAAATAAGTAATCACTGTTTTTCATCGTTCGAATCATTACGAAAAGCGAGGCGTTTCCATTAATTCGCGCTGCTCCCAAATCATTGAGAATTAGAGATTATTTACGCCTTAATTTTCGCAACGAGCTCATGGGGCTTGTTGTACCCTTGTCTCGACTTGGGCAAGGTTAATCTAAAACCGGAGTTAGGTATAATTTAGGAGATTTCGCACAAATTATGCTGAGTAAACTGGTGCTTAGCTAGGATAATTTGAAAAAGTGTTCTGCCTGAAGATTTTATCTCAAAACATTTTGTTTAATAATACGACGTACTCCGGAATGTTGCTTAAGTCAATCATCGGTTCGGATTTTCATAATTATTTTCTTCTTGTACAATAAATAAAAATATGCTGTCGTGAATTGTATTTTTGAGATTGTGCGTAACTCGGCCGTAAGCTGATCTGTTTACTACGAGTAATAAGCTGAGCTTTGTAGGTGTTTTTATTTATCCAGCGAATCAAATACTTTGTTTAGGATATCTATAAGGGACATAATATTATAAGTAAAATATTATAATACCGCGGACCATAGCTATTTCAAAATATGTCGAGGAATTAACTGATAACCGTTACATAAGATGTGTTTTAAAGTAAAGGTCACAAATTGGCTAATATAATGCAAGACGGCTTAGACTCCGTAGAATAAGCCTTGTCGCACATGGGACACGCGCCACAGCCACAAAACGCCGCCACCGAGCTGCGAACTCCAGTTTTTATAAATTTTATATTATGAACTCGCTGCAAACGGTATAGAAGTGTTTGCCACGCGCTTCTGCGTATCAGAAGCCGTTTCTAGCTTCAGGCGGCAGCGTTTTGGGGCTGTAGCGCGAGTCCAGTGTGCATGCTAAAAAACTAAAATCGTTGCCAGTATCTTTGGAAAAAGCCAATCCAGCAGTGGACTGGCCGCGAAATCGGACGTGGAAAAGGCAATATAACTTATTTTTGTTTTTCTTTTTGTATTGTTCTTTCAAAATTCTACACTGTAGAGATTCTAATAATGTGCTTCAAAATTAATAACACAAAAAATCCATAACAACTTTGATGTTTCAGCCAAATGTTTCCGTTCTGGCTGACACCCTCGAAGGCTCGAACAAATTCGATCAAACCCCGACCGTGAAAGTTTTCGTATAAAACCCACGTTTATTAGTCACAACTAAAACAAGAGCCATCCAACAACGGAAGCGATTCGAGTCGGGAATCCATAATCGAGTACAATAAAGTTAGGATTCCCTACTCTTCAGACCTAAACTACTTAGTTCTAGTTTGCCTGCTTCTAGTCTTCTTCTTGTAGTGGTAGGACTCCACTGAGAGTCCGACTGGGGAAGTACCACACCTTTGCCAGTTATTCAACCACCAAGCAGTAGTGTGCAAGCGTTACTGTGGTCCGGTTTGAAGGGCAATGTTACCAGAGAAATTACTGGGTATGAAGAGATTTAACATATAATATCTCAGGGTGACAAGCGCAGTGCTGGGCGGCACAGGATAGTGTTCGCAAGTTCATAATTCTGGCATTGCTACTTTTTGTGGCAGGCATGACACTTACCACCAGGCGAACATCTAGCTCGTGTCGTCAATTGATTGTATTAAAAAAAATCTCAATGGATCCATTATTCAACCTTTCGCCGCTGACGTCAGTAGCCAGTGTGATTTACTCGTAATTTTATGTCCGAGTCAAAATTTATCTATTCACCTAGATCGATGTTTTATCTCCGCCGTTTAACATAAAGCCCGTGCTAGACTACAACGTTACAAGCGTCTACAGAAAACATAATAGCATTAGGTACAGAAGATGCACTCCCATAGAAAAGACGTCAAAAACAACATTACTATAACTAAAATCATAAGTCATATTCAGATAGTTTGTGTTCTATTTGAATAACGAGTGCACATTCTATTGTACCGCTTGGCTGGTTGACGTCACGGGGCTGCCGGCGCGGCAATGGCCACTGAGGCGCGGGAACGGCCGGCCGAGCTCATGGTCTGGTGTTTTAAGTAATTCCTCAACTTCACAGTGCACCAGGTCTGTCTTTACCGAAGCGACCTCGGTAATTACTTTCCATGTAGACAGTGGTAAATGGAAAAAAAACATGTCAGTAGCTATTTACTGTCTAAACCATCATAATCAGCCTTTATTGCACACTACTTAATATGCATAACTATTATGACCCTAATTCCTCCTAATGGACGCCACTATGTATATTAAAAACCATAAAGAAACTAATATTTCGTCGATACGGT
Organism: Erannis defoliaria; assembly: GCA_905404285.2. Classification (NCBI taxonomy): domain Eukaryota; kingdom Metazoa; phylum Arthropoda; class Insecta; order Lepidoptera; family Geometridae; genus Erannis; species Erannis defoliaria. The sequence goes on from FR990078.1 coordinate 4,850,380, forward strand.
AACAAACTGCGAAGGTTACTTTGGTAAGTTATGTAGTGTAGCATCTAAGTTTGCTCGTCTCTTTGTATGTCCTACTTCTAATGACCCGTATCGTTTGAACCGTAAAAAGTAGCCGGTAAAAATGTTTACTGAATATTTTATAGTTAAAAGCAAATTTAGTGACAAAGAATAGAGATAAATAATTCTGGTTCCCGATGAATTTACTTGTGAAACCGAACACTAAAATAAAGTGTTTTACCCTAGTTCTAGCTTTTCCATATATACCCTAGCTGTAAAACCGTCCGTGAAATCGTAAACTTTTGATTACGCACCGCCGAAAGCTATTATCTACAATTGATCTGATCAAATCTGTCTGTCCTATATTGATCAGTTTACTATCTAGGATCGGAATCGGGACATGCAACCGACTGGCATTGTTCTAGAAACGTTCAAGTACTTTGTAGTTGTCAAGACAAAGCTCACTTGGGCAGCGGATACTATCTCCGAGTTTGTTAGCATTGTACCATACCACAGAATATATAATAGTACTTCGTACAGAAGATTCAGTCCCTTGTAAAACGCTTCTAAATATAGTTGAATCAAAATATGTAAGTATATTGTGATAATTATCAGCCAGAGAACACTCTCTGCTGAACGAAGGCCTCCCCCTTAATAGGGATGGGTTGCGCTTGGCAGGCGGCTTGGGGATCGCAGAATGTTCACCACCGTTAACCGAGAAGACGGTGCAGCCCGTCCCTTTTTTTTCTTCTTAGTTTTTGGCTTCGCACTTTGTGCATTCAGCCAGTGTCAAGTTTTATGCAATTTCAAGTTTACATAGTATCAAGTCAAATATATATGTCATAAAATCACAGTTAGTCACACGAAGTTAGTCACAGTCGAGTCACAGTCATGCCCTAGTAAAGTTGTCGCGACTTTACTATGGGCTTTTACCGAGTTTTTAAAACGAAAAGATATGTTTCACCACACTAAATCACTTGCCCACACTCGTACATGTAATTCAACATACATACATTTAAAGTAGGGCCGTGAAATCGCGAAGATATTTTACAGTTTCATAGAAAAATGTTATACGAAGACGAAGAAATTGTTTTGAGTTGGTGACGTACATGTCTAAGAGACCGGGTGGTGGTGAGAGCGGGGACACTTTACCTACGTTAGTAAAAAGGTCATAAATACTATTGTTCGTACGTTTTTTTTTGGTAGATTTTAACTTTTTTGTTCATATTATTAAAGTTCCTAGTGCTATAAAACAGACCAAGGCTTAATTAGTTTTAATAAAGACGTCAATACGAGTACTTGCGACTCGGATAACGAGGGTTCCGTACCATCACAAGTACAAAGGAAATCCGCTACAGTATCTAACAACCGGCTACCTTTTTGTTTTATTCATACGGGAATACTCACGTTTAATTAAATCGGATACTCCGACTATAGTTTCGATCACATCCGGTGACCTTTTTCAAAGAGTGAAAACAGAGCTCGACGCGCGTGCAGCTGCGTCCTGCTTAGCACAGAGTATCCGTATCCGAGTATCCGATTTAATTAAACGTGAGTATTCCCGTATGAATAAAACAAAAATGTGTCAAAACCACGTCAGTTTTAATAATAAAACCGGCTACCTATTAAGATTTACGAGATATACGTCGTTATAAATCAAAAACAGACGAACTAACATATTTATAGACAAACAGAGTCGGATTGCTTTGTCATACACAGTACAGTTGAACACCCTTTGGGTAAGGAACCCTAAAAAGGAGTTTCAATTTACGTTCGACAAGATGTTACAGTTTTTAAATTTTCGTTTAGATAGGTACTTCGTCTTTTTCTGTAGTTAATATGAAATATGCTAGGGTTACTTATTGATGCCAGTCCTCAAATAAGAGAAACCATGTTTAAGCTTTAGGGAGTACAATTTTTATGGACGCAGCACGTGCTACAAGGACAAACGAAACAGTTAAAAGAAAACGAACAATAAAAGAGTGGCCCGGGCTAATTTTGTCTGTGGCGCCATCTAGTTCAATTTTTGGGAACTAAAGAACGGAAGCCAACTAAACGGAATAATCATCCAGTTTTCACTTGAGAAATGATGATATATCTACAAAATATAAATTTTCAGATTTTTCCCATAACCAGTATTATGTGACCATGCTTCTTTCCAAATTTCGTGATTCTAGGTAAACGGGAAGTACCCTATGAATTTTGATTGACTTGCGAGTCCAAAAAACCTTAGAAAAATGGCTGTAATTTTGAATGCGTTACTTAGAAGCTTAATTTTTTTACAGCTCTAAAGGACCGTGGACTTACGCATTCAATATTAATTTCAACTTGATACCTCCACTCGTTTCAGAGAAAAAAGGGCCTTGACAGACAGACAGACTGACGTACAACGAAGTGATCTAAGGGTTCCTTTTTTCCTTTTGAGGTACGGAACCCTAAAAACTAAGAATAATAAGAGTTTTTAAAGTTTGAAAAATGTAAGTGAAACGCACAATAAATTTTAGAGATCCTAAGTTTGTTAATTAAAGAAGTAATAAGCGTGCTGTAACTTATGTAATATCTATGTTTTGTTATTAGCGGCGAGCTAGACGTTCGCTTGGTGGTTAGCGACACGCCTGCCACTAACAGCAGCAGTGCCATTTTTGAACTTGCGAACACAATCCTGCGCCGCAGAGCACTGCGCTCGTCGCCCTGAGATATTAGATGTTAAATGTCATCATACCCAGTAAATCAATACGTCAATTTCTCTGGTAATTTAACATGAAGTCCTGAAAATAATGTGAAAAATGTTAGCTTATAAACCCCAGTGCGTGAGACCGGGGTCACTAAAGTTTTAAGTCAAATTCAAGTCAGCGATCACGCGAGATAGCAGTCAAACGCAAAACTATTTTCAATAAATAAAACCTGTATACAACAAATTGCAAACAACAACAATAGGCTAGATGACTGGTTTTTTTATTGTCCTATTAAAATGTGGCCCATAAATATAGCTGACTAATGAAAAAAAAATGAAAATCTGATCAAAAATAAGCAACTTATAAGCATTTTGATATCATCCTAGACAAAGGCGAAACAGCAAATCATGACGTCACTTCTCTGTACGCCATATAAATTATATTCTGACAAGTAAGGCGTGACGTCATTTTTTGTTTTGTGGGAAAGGGACAGAGTTGTCTCTAACAAAAACTTTAAACGCTCATATATCAGAACATTATTAACCGATTTAAATTATTTTTTCAATAAAAATACTATATTTACTTAAATTCTTCATCAAAGCTATTGGTGTGTATGTTTATATCGTTGAAACCAATGGCTTTGAGCCATTGGTTTCAACGATATAAACATCAGTCATGTACCCTATTACAATACAATTACGGGTATAATATTTAATATTATATAATATTATGTTGAAAACAATCCCTAAGCTTCTACGTACCTACTAGAAATACGAAGTGTAACAAGGAATGATGATACTGTGCCGAAAGGAACTCATTACACATAGATTATGTTTTTGTAAACTGTAGGACTAACAATAATAAAAAAAACAGTCATTGGACATGAATTGATAAGTTGAGTAAGTAATAAGTACATACTTTTAAAATTATTTCATTTAAACAAACCTCTAAGTTTTTTAAATAAGAAGGTACTTTACCTTCTTCTTTTCAATCAAATTAAACACCTACCAGTTTAATACCCGTTCGGAATTAACTTCAAATTAATTTAAGCGAAATTGGGGCGTACTCAATAATTTATTCATCAATTCCTCACGATGGAGCGAGGCGCGGTCGGCTGACTCGACTCGAATGCGACTCAGTGACATAGTTTCTCTCCACTTAGGTATTATTATACTATAATTAAATGTCGTGTTGAAAATAATTCCTTAATTATTAGGGAATTAATAATTTATAGTACCCATTTACAACATCAAAACTTAAAGTAAACATATTTAAGTAAAAAATTGTTACAAACTTAGGCAAATCATCAGCAGCCTGAATACGTCCACTGCTCAACGAAAGCCTCCCCCTCCCCTCGCCTAGGGGTTGCCGTAATCCCCACGCTTGGCAGGCGGCACGGGGATCGCAGAATTTTGTCACCACCTTTAGCTGAGAAGACCGTTTACTTAGGCAAATAACCCACCCATAACTCATCTTTGCAAGAAGTAACAAGGTTGAGCGGAAGTCTCTAGTTGGGTCTCTTAATCGACGCCCTTTCTCGCCGATCAGACTCTTGGCCTCTTTTTACATTAATTCAAAAATAATATATTGCTATAATAATTAAATATATTTCTCCTCGTATAGTCCACGCCGCTGGTGACAAGAGAGTTGGCTCATTCCTCGCGCAGTGAATTTCCTTGGCAAGTCAACGCGGGAATCCAGCCAGCGTTCTTGGGTAGAGCCCCAAGAACGCTGGCTGGCCACATCGCTCCAATATTTTAATTTTATATTTGGGTAGCTTTAATAACATGTATTAGTAGATTTATTATTTTAGGCAGTTCTTAATAGACTTTTAAAGAGGAGGACGTTTGACTGTATGACACACAGTCGTTGATTATGGCTACGCTTCCAAATTGGCGACGTTGCCAAATCGTCGCCAAGAGAGTTAACCGCCAACCGATTTACGATTTCAATATGAATAGTTTGGATACGTAGCAGGCGACGTCGTCGTGGCGTCTCAGTGAGGTTGGGCCCTTAAACCTTATCTCTCTGGGAGCAAGCGTGTTCTATTCCTTACAATGACTTTCTACAACGCCACGCCTTGTACAATTCTTCTCAGAAGTAGTAGGAGCAGAGTGGAAACAACCCGTTCTAAAAACAATGTATGATGTCAGACATTATTATGTTTTGCACTATGTCTACCAATAAAAAATAATTGTGCTGTCAAGTACCACACAACTAGTGCATGTAACTTTTTGGGCCTTATCTTTCGGTTTGCGAGCGTCTTCAAAGCGGAGCGGGCACGCAACGAATACGTCGCGAACACGCCGCTGCTGCACAACGAAGACATCGCGGAGACGTGGCGATTACGCAACGTTTTCGACGCCTGTTCGCGGCGAGTTCACGACGTACAATACACTCAGTAACAGAATGGATTCCAACGAGGAAACACTTCTGTTGGCTTTTTACTTCGAAGACGCAGAAAACGAAAGCATTCAAGCACGAAAGGGTTCTGTACGAGAATGTACAAAATGCCGTTCGCGGCGAGCTCGTTGCGCAACCGCCACGTATTCGCGGCGCGCCCGCTCCGCTTTGAAGACGCTCGCAAACCGTGATAGTAGTCTTACTTATTTAAAGTTTGAGAATGTTGAATTTCCCTTGTCCTTACGAAATACATAAGTCAATGGGTTTTGAGTAGATATTTCCTTATGATATCTGGTTGTTCATTGGGGAAAATATCCATCCGCTGTCAGGAAATGCGGGGTTCTTTGTCTTGCAAATATCAAAGAAATCACAAGGGAAGGACCCTTTCTGATTTTACGATTATTGAATTGTCAAAGCAGCTAAAGCTTTAACTAACTTGCATTACTTATGGACAGTTATGGACAGTTATTATTTCAGGAAAAATATTGTGTAAATGGGCTGACTCTATTGCATAGTGTAGCTACTTGTTGGTCGGTGCTAAAAGTTGGTAAAATCACCAACTTTTCCAAGTGAAGGCTTTCTGGCGCAGCCGTCCTTCACGGTGTAAGTACTAGTTTTACGTACCTTGATTATACCTATTATACCTTGTACCTAGATTATCTATCAAGAACCGTTTTTTCTACATAAAGAAGGTATGTTTAATGTCAATCTGCGCCCACGCGACTCTGTCTACAAATCATGGATTTTGTGAAATTGTTGAGTGAAAATTGGAAAAAGGCAAAGAAACATGCTTTCGCATTTCGCATAGTTAGATCAGCCATTCGACGAAAGAAAGAATTCACTTTAAAAAGGATAGGAATTTCTTTTGAAGCCTCACCCTTTTTAAAACAAATTGATGACGGGTTACGTGATAGATGGCGCCAGGTCCACAATACAATGATTTGTAAGCCGGGCGCTGGCTAGGCATTCGGAATACCAACCGAATTTAAATGACTGACGGGTCGCTCTAGGGATTTCTGTGATCCATAGAACTTTTAAGCTTAGTTGGAAAAGTCCGCTCCTTTACTTTTTGTACCAGAAACGTGAAATTGGAGGAACCATTGAACAAAAAAATTGGAGAGGAGACGTAGCCCGGGGCTTTACACCTGCAAATTTTAAAAAGTTTAATGAAAACAACAGGAAAAGAATTCATTATCCGTGCTTAACATTTTCTGGAATGTTATTTAGGTTTAATTATTTTACCTTGCTTTAGGAGAATGTTTTTATAAATTAATGACTTACTTATTTACTCGAATGTCGATTGTCTTAAAATTTTGTTCAAAATACAGTCATAATGTAAACACAATTGCATTAACATTTTGATAATGAAATAGCAACAGTAAAACCATGCTATATTTGGATAAACTTGAAACTCGTTAGTAGTACCTAGAAAACACTCTCTTTATGAGCACACTCCAGTTAGAACGCACTTAATTCTATCATCAAGAATATCAATTAAATTGAAATGTAACACAAGCATCTTGCAAAATTACGTTCGAAATGGAAGTGGGGAAACATATGAATATTTATGTAACTCCAGCTTGAAACCGTGTTTATAATTTAATCGTACAGTCCCGATTTGGGATGCGCTATTTGCCAAGCAAAGTTTGCGGCTTGCTAAATCACAAGCTGAGTTTACCAGCTGGCGATCATTACGCGTTTATTTCTCAGAATTTCGGGAACTGCCCTTTGCATGTCGGAAAATTAAAGTAAGTTCACTGTTAGAATCAACAAAGCTAAAATAGCATAGTTTCTATCCAACTAAGACTATGCAGAGCAAGCGATTCAAAATACATTTTGAACGAGAAAGGACAAGTTTAAGAAACAGCTGAAAAAAGTATATATTTATCTGTTTGTTAAAGATCCGATAATTATGTAAATTTGAGGGCAAGTAGTTTTAAAATATTATTTTAGTAACCAAATATTTGGGAATTTGGTTTAGGAAAGATTTGTGTAAGTATTTTTGTGGATATAGGGATCGCAAGGTCACTGTTTGCGGCTAAATAAGTCTGAAGTAAATAGATGAACATCTAATAGCAACTTTGTTTCGAAATACACTTGTTAAAATTTCTAACAAGAGCTTGCTCGAAATGATAACGCAAAGTTTCCTGAAAATCAATAAAAGTTTCGATATAACAAATTATCTTTCCCAAACAAACAGACAGTAAAACAATACTCACATCAAAACAAATCATTGTCACAAAACAAAAACCTGGAGTGCCAATAATAACATCCAAATTGAAGAATAAGATTTCTATTAAATATGCAACAGTATTTACTCGGACGCTTTTAGCAAAATCGGGTTTATTTATGCAAATCCATTCCAGAATTCATTCCCGACCGAGCAGCCGATTGTAACGTCAAATCATTCGTACGGGACAATGGCGAATTATCCGTGTTCATTAATAAACGTCAAGATTTGGCCTAATTTCTAAATCCAAGTATCTCTCGAGGTGAAATGTAACGGAGAATTTTCAAGGGTACGCTAGTCTCCCAAACAGGGTACTCGTTGCCGAGCTTCGAGCCTGTTCGGGACGCGAGCCCGGGTACAATAGCTTCCTTCAGCTCCCGAATGACACCTTCATTATAGACGCTGACGTTTCACAAATACTCAGCGAATTGTTATAGCCGCCCTCGCCCTCGAGTGGTGTGAAAAGTAAGACGTCGAGGTCTAATGGTCTCCCAAGTTTGCTCTCGCCGCAAAAGCTTCAAACTTATCAAGAACAGTATGTAAATATTAGGTTTGCGTTACACAAATTTGAATAACATAACTGTGTTGGAAAAGTTCAAAAGAAGTATATTTTGGTTTTGATTGTGTTCTGTAGTATCATTAACAATATCGTTGTAAACGTTATCTCTAATAAATATTTAGTTATAAATAATGTACTCTATTAAAAATGTCAAGAAATTTTCGATTCGTTTATTCGTTCGTTCTCTACGACAATATTAAACTAATCTATCATACTTTAGTGTGACATATACAAACCACCGCAGTTACTAGAAAACAGTTACTTAGTCATAAGAATATACCACAACTTACTCGTACCTGCAGTTTGTACTCTTTGATCCAGAGCTTAACCCTTCCAGGGCCCTTTTCGAGTACACGTGTCGTGTCAAGGGAGAAATTCCTAATCCCCATTGAGCCAAACAAATGCCTATTACAGCGATACACAACTTATCTTGGCTTAAGAAGAAGTCTGAATGTGAAACAATCACTCAGAAAATGTCTCGAAGACAAAATTCCAAATTGGAATAAACTTTCCCTAATTGTTCTAAAAACACTTACTTGCTATTTGCTTCAATGCCGTCACAGCTGACTTAAGCGTATTCAAGGTGCGTCTTCTCAGGTTTTTTTTCCGCGAAAACGTTTCCATGTCTATGTTCACCGACATTGTATCTTGTGTTTTATCACGAAGCACTAAGAATGTGTTTACTTTGGCTACACAGCAATGCGGGTGGGTGTTCCTTTTGTTTCGGAAGCCCGGGTTATACTGTGGGTAAATGCATATCAGTAGCAGTCAGTCGACGTTCGACATTCGAAGTCTTTATATCGGACAGCGAGAAGTATGGAGCTGAAACGTGTATCGATAATTTAACGTTTAAATGTTATTATTAAAACCCTGTAAACAGGCAATTTATTGCTGAAAATCATTGGTAATCATCATTGGTTGTGTATCAGTTACACATGACACTTTGAAAGGAAAAGTAATACAGATAGAAATAATGTATTACTGTTAAAACAAGTGCCAAAATGTATATCGTATTTTTTGTTAAATCTTGTCAGTCTGTTTAAGTTATTTCGATTTAGCAATGGTAGATAAATGGGGGATATCCGGCAACGGAAAACATTTAGAAACATCGTTCTGGCCAGAATCACTCAATCTTTCACCGAGACCATTACCGCTTTCAGAACCTAATTTTTTAGACCGAACTAATGACAAAATTATTTGGGAACTGTTAATGTTTCCTGTTCCTACGAAAGCCATCGCCTATTTCTAACATTATTTTGATAATGTAAAGTCACTGTGTTTTGTTAGTTTAAGTTTATGGTGTTGAGACATTGGGTTTCTGGGGGTTCTGGGGGGGGGGGGGGGGTTCTGGGGGGGGGGTTGGATTTTCAAAAAAATACCCGAGCTGACTCGAAGCGTAATGAAAATAATTGCTGGCGTTTATTTGGCCTTATGCATAACCAGTGCCATTCAGCGTGGCAATGGCGTCAGCATGCTGGATACGCCACCGAACTGTCTCTAGAGTTTAGAGAGGGTCTGTATAGAATCATTTTGTTTTAGTGTAATAGATAAAATGGTATTTGCCCAATAATAATAACAGTGATAACATTACTTACTATATTATTTTCTATAACCAAGGTATGTATAACCTACCCAGCGACAATGATAAGATTAAAAAAAAAGTAAGTGAATGGACGGGAAATAAACACGGATTTTGAAGACTATATGTTGAGCGCCGGCTCTCACTCGTTTCAGTGATACTCTGCCTTTGCGACATGCGAGCCGTACGATACGACAATACAAACTTCTAATACATGTACACGTGTTCTCTTTTTGTCATGCAGTAATTAGATTCGCTATCTCTATTTTCCGGCAAATGTAATATGCTTACTTTTAGCTAGGTATGCTTGATTGTGTTGTCTTGTTAATTTTGATCGATTTGCAAGCGCTGGGCCCGTCCATTCCATTATCACCGTCGCTGTGTCTACCTACATAATCCACTCCATGATACGTAGAAAGCGATCTTCTATTTTCAATTTCAGTTTCCAACCATTCGACGCTGTGAGACTCTGTGACAAGATGAAAATAGTGTGAGGAATTATCGACCAGACAGGTCAGGTAAAAGCAAAATATCCCAAAGTTGCTCGAGTGGCATGAGTTGGTAAAACAACCTCAAAATACTTGCAGAGCATGCAGAGTTATAGCTGTTTTCTCATTTATTCTTAGTTTTCTTAGAGTTATAGATGTTTTCTCATTTATTCTTAGTTTTCTCATTTATAAAATAGTGTGTGGAATTATCGACCAGACATGTCAGGAAAAAACAAAATATCTCAAAGTTGCTCGAGTGGAGTTGGAAAAACAACCTGAAAATACTTGCAGAGCATGCAGAGTTATAGATGTTTTCTCATTTATATCCTTTTGTGATATAAATTGTCTTGCTCGAGAAACTTTTTACATAATCTATGCTATTTAATGTTCTCTAGAAACAAAAGACAAACAAAAGTTGGCAAAGAAGAAAAGCAGGATTGGATCAAATTATGCTTTTACAGATTTATTGCAGTCTAATGTAAGGCCTCCCACCAGGTGGACCGACGACATTGTAAAAGTCGCGGGCAACCGGTGGATGCAAATAGCAGGTTGTCGTACAGTGTGGCGGTCTAAGGAGGAGGCCTTCGTTCATCAGTGGACGTCTCCGGGCTGATGATGAATATAATAAAAAATCTTAAAAATCTGATGAATGCATCTGTCATTACTTATTTTGATTCTGTACGAGACCTTTAAAAATAACAACCGACTTCAATTTCGATTATATTTTCTCCAGTTATTTTTATAAAAACCAAACTACTGAACTAATTTCGATAAAAAATATATGGGATCACCTTTAAAGTATGACTTTGAAGTAAACATAAAAATAATAATTTAAATCAATTCGCAATTGGCGGAGTAATCGCGTAACATACATACAAAAAAACTTATAATCGAATCATGAACCTCCTTTTATGTTGAAATTAATAATGGTAGGCTTTTATTCACCACAAATATTCACCAAATCGCAGCCAAGACATTTTTAACCGACTTCAAAAAAGGAGGAGGTACTATATTTATTCGACGGAATGTATGTTGTGGGGAGGTGAGGCGGTGTAACACCTTAACACCTAACACCTTATACACTACAATGTATTTTGTGCCGTGGAAGAAATTCTCCCAAAATTCACCACTTTAAGTCTTCCCGAGCATTTTTTTTAACCCCCCCCCCCCTCCCCCAACTCTACCAGCTCTACCGACTCTACTGAGTCTAACAACTTCCCCCGTCCCTCCCAACACCCCAAACCATGTAAACGTATACCATGCTACCATGGAAAGCAATAAAAAGCAACCCAATCCGTACGTTGCGTACGCTCCAATTCTCCAGTGGACGCGTAGCTTCGTAGCTTTATTTTGTTTGCTGTAATAATCACACGAAAAAATATATCAGACAAGCCCGTCTCCTTTCACAGCCCCCCAGGAAGCAGCTTGGGTTCAAACCAAGCTTGTAATTCATCGCATTAACAGCTGATAAATCTCAGTGTACTCAGACTGATCCGCCAGCGTGCTGTAAACACTTCTATTCCTGGATCCGGTAAATCAGAAACACTCTATTCTTGCTCAGGTTCATTAACAAAAGACGTATTAACGGGTGCGGTCGACCTTTGAAACAACGAATGAGGTTTTACGAGTTAACGCGCGGCTTTGCATGTTTTTCCCTATGTTGCTAATATTTGCAAATGAAATGAATGACTTTGTTTGCGACTTCTGATCTCTCTTCCTTTTAGCATTAATTGATAATGCTAATTATTTCAGCATGTCGACTTTTGAAGTGAAATATATAAATTTACAACATAAATAAAATAAAAAAAAATTATCTTACGACGTAATGCCCGTGAATTCTAAATCCAAAAACGCCGAGTTTGTTTGTTTGTTTGTTGTTTGTTTGTTTGGGTTTGTTTGTTTGTTTGTTTGTTTGTATGTTAGATAGATAGATAGATAGAAACACTTTATTGTGCACACCAAAAATAACAATAAAAGAAAGAACCTTAAGAACTAGTGCCACAAGTGGCGGCCTTATCGCTAACAGCGATCTCTTCCAGGCAACCATGGATTTGAAATAAATTAAATCTAAAACAGACGGGAGATGCATAACACTTTTTAATAAATACAATAAAATAATACTATTAAATACAAGATACATAACTGAACAATAATAATATATATACTTACATGACAATAAATACTATAAATAAATATAATATAATATTTAATACACGTAATCCATGAAAACTGATTTGAACCTAGCAGCATCCAACAAACGGTAATATAGGACAATCAGGTGTGATCACCAGTAACGTTCCAGCACAGCCGACAAACGGTAATATAGGACAATCAGGTGTGATCACCAGTAACGTTCCAGCACAGCCGACAAACGGTAATATAGGACAATCAGGTGTGATCACCAGTAACGTTCTAGCACAGCCGACAAACGGTAATATAGGACAATCAGGTGTGATCACCAGTAACGTTCTAGCACAGCCGACAAACGGTAATATAGGACAATCAGGTGTGATCACCAGTAACGTTCTAGCACAGCCGACAAACGGTAATATAGGACAATCAGGTGTGATCACCAGTAACGTTCTAGCACAGCCGACAAACGGTAATATAGGACAATCAGGTGTGATCACCAGTAACGTTCTAGCACAGCCGACAAACGGTAATATAGGACAATCAGGTGTGATCACCAGTAACGTTCCAGCACAGCCGACAAACCCTAGCACTGTGACAGGTACTATGACTATGGTACTATGACGGGTAATGCATGTTGGTTCTGATTAGTGATACAATTATCGATAATTTTCTTTGATTGAAGAATAAAATAGCTGATTCTAAAAGTGGCATAAAACACAGTTTGTTAATCTTTTTAATGCTAGCTCGAGTAAAGTTTCCGAGCTGACTTTAGTAACTTAAAAAATGCATAGGAAAAATTATTGCAGTACATTTTATGACTTTTTTTGGAGAGGAGTTTAGTCAAAGTCGTAGACGAAAAGACAAGTATTATGTACGAAAGCTGCCTGGTTATTTTGAAATCCTACTAATATTATAAATGTGAAACATTGTATGTTTGTTACTCAATCACGTAAAACTGAATGAATTTGGACGAAATTTGAGATAAAGGTAGCTTATATACACCATAGAATAACTTATAATTATATTTTTTATCTCAGGAATCGCGGGTGAAACGCCAGCCACTGTAAGCCTGTGTACTATTATAGGTCCTAGTTAGCCTTATCGCTAAACCTCCTAATCTCCAGACATAGTTAAAGCCGACACACACCATGACGAAGATACTATAATATTTCATGTTAAGATAAAATATCGCTCGCCATACAATTTTGAAATATATAATATTTTCATCATTTGTGTTGTCCATGAAATGTACGAGTAGCGTTATTGAAATAAATATTCTAAGATAACAAGAAAAAAATATAGCATCTTCATCGTATATAACGGCCTTTACAAGTCAAAAGATATACGACGTTTGTACAAACGGAGCATAGTACCTAGTGCGTAAATTAATATGAACTGTGTTGAACCAGGATTGTATCCAGACGTTTGTTGGCAGTATACACCACATTGACAAGCTCAGAAACAATTTAGTACTTATTTAGGTACCTATGTAAACATCATCATCATCATCAGCCCGGAGACGTCCACTGCTGAACGAAGGCCTCCCCCTTAGACCGCCACAACAACCTGCAACCTGCCATTTGCATCCACCGGTTGCCCGCGACTTTTACAATGTCGTCGGTCCACCTAGTGGGAGGCCGCGCCTACGCTGCGTCTTCCGGTTCGCGGTCGCCTATGTAATCATTGTGTTTAAAATATTATATTTGTATGCTATCGGAAAATATGCAGCACTTATTTAGGTATGTCATCATGGGTTCATAACATTCTATTTCTATACCATATTCTACATTACTTTACTAACTAGTAGGTAAAAGGTTACGTGTCACTAAAGTCGCCGACATAGCTCAGCGTATTAATAAGTTGAAAGAGTGTGCTGCAGTGGGCTGGGCGTACCCATCGAAACCGTTAACCACTGGGATGGACGTGTTCTAGAGTTGAGACCACAAATCGGCAAATGTAGCGTAGGACGGCCTGAGACTGAGCGTATGGCAGCAAGTTGTAGTAGGAAGCGTAAAACATAAGATTCGGGTTGAGTGGCATGCCTTGGGAGATGCCTATGCCTGTCTGCGGACTATCTAATACTATAAAAGGCTCTATCCTGACTGACTGACTGACTGACAGACAACGCACAGCCCAAACCGCTGGCCGTACAGACTTGAAATTTGGAGGGTGTATTCGTCTCAATGCGGAGGGGTGTACTAAGAAAGGATTTTTCAAAATTCAACCCCCAAGGGGGGGGGGGGGGGAAGTGGGAGGAAGTTTGTATGAAAGTCCTTTGTTTTTAGAGTTTTAGTCACGAAAATTTGGATTTGGATAGTACATTAAAAATAAAAAATGCTGTATTCAAAATTTATTTTACAGGGACGATTTAAGGGGGGGAAAGGGGGAGGTGGAATGTTCTTTGTTTTGAAGTTATAGTGATGAAAATGTGTATATGGGTAGTTCATTCAAAGGAAGGGAAATTGGGGGGAGTTGGTAGAGTCGGTAGAGTCGGTAGAGTCCGTAGAGTCGGTAGAGTTGGTAGTTTGCTCGGAATGATTTAAAGTGGAGAATTTTGGGAGCGGCCGTATTTCTTCCGCACGTGGACGAAGTCGCGGGAGACCTCTAGTCATATTATATTAGGCTGATTAATATGATGCAGAATGGTATAGTACTAATGCTGGGGTTTCACATGAGTGACGCATTACGTCCAATTATCGGAATAATTAACGTGCAATAAATGATGCATTAAACAATGCGCTACATGGGCGGCCACACTATCATTTGAGTTTGAATATCGCCTAATAATGCCACTAGTCTATTAGGGTGCTAACACACGCCATATCTGCGTACAGTATAAAAATATATACCATTACACGCAGGTGGAGCTCCAGCATAAGCCGACAGTTGCTCCATACATTTTGTCGATGGTGAAGAACGAATTTCTATGGAAATTTTTCATAATTTTAGGATTTGCATAGTAGGTATATAATTTACACCACATTCAGGTTCTTGAGTGGCGACCGCGAACCGGAAGACGCAGCGTAGGAAGGCCTCCCACTAAGTGGACCGACGACATTGTAAAGGTCGCGGGCAACCGGTGCATGCAAGTGGCAGGTTGTCGTGTACGACAACCTGCCCCCCCTTAGGCAAACCCCTTAGACCGCCACACTATAGTGTGCAACCTGCCACTTGCATCCACCGGTTGCCCGCGACCTTTACAATGTCGTCGGTCCACTTAGTGGGAGGCCTTCCTACGCTGCGTCTTCCGGATTCCATTCCACCTCCCCCTTTCCCCCCCTTAAATCGTCCCTGTAGAATAAATTTTGAAAACAGCATTTTTAATTTTTAATGTACTATCCAAATCCAAATTTTCGTGACTAAAACTCTAAAAACAAAGGACTTTCATACAAACTTCCCCCCCCTGTAATGACATTCAGTCAATTCTCCATCGGGTATTCATCAGCGTGTATTAGCTCAGATCAGCACATTCAGGCTTGACATCTCATCAAGCGGTGTTGATGGAATTAGGGACTTACCGCGCGCGACGGGATTTCCTCATACGGCTATATTAGATAGTGGAACTTTGTTCTGGCACAGTATGGTGTTGATAGATAAATGGCATTACGATAACGCAATACGTTAAGTTTGAAATGATTTCAGTTGCATTTGAGATACAAACACAACTCTGAGTAACATAAGAAGTAACTTTATTATATTACGAGAGTTTTTTAATAAGAATTTGCAAATTCTTAAAATAGTCATTATGGTAAAAAGAACAAACAAAGTGACAAATACCCGTTGTAATATGATCACTGTTTTAATAATTAATTAGCTTTTTTTACTTAACTGACACTTAGTTTTTTGTTTGTTACAGTGTTTTACTTCCCTGTAATACACTAAGTTATTTTTTTTTTGTTGAATTATGATCAATAAATATTTTGCTCTACTGATTCTAACTAAAATCTATTATTTACTAAATCTCAAGATTAAGTAATTGTGTAACTTTGTATAGGTAGGCTGAGTTAGTAGTCTTCTCTAGTCCTACTCTATTTTTGGATTACTAAGACTTCAAAGTTTCAACACTATAGCCTTCATTATAATGATATGACCCATGATTAATTGCTGAAGAAAACTCGAAAAATCTCTAACTAAAATAATACAGGCTGTTAGTTTGAACACCGTTATCCTTCTAGGATTTCATTGTACTCATCATTATGAACAACTTTTACTATGGGGCCAACCTCAAAATCGCGAAAAAAATATCTTTTGTTCCAAACATTTTGTCCAAGATCGATGAACCTTTTTGTATGGAACAGCTGTTTGACAGTACAATGATATCCTAGAAGGATGACGGTGTTCAAACTAACACCCCGTATTTCGTTTGCTAAACTATGTTTATCGGAGAGACAAGCTTTGTCAAAACTTTGTAGAAAAATGTATTTACATTGACAATTATAATATAATTAGTGTCTCTAGATATTATATCGATACTTAAGTAGTGACATTTTGTAAGGGCAGCAATAATGGCCGGCGACAACATTGGTGCTTCCATTTCCCCCGGTATCACGGCGGAAATTGGAAAGGCCCGATTTGCCTTCCCAGACGAACTTGTAATAGGTGCTTCGAACTTGGAATGATTAATACGAATTCTTTGTTTCGACAGTATCAAGCGAT
The DNA here is from genome assembly GCA_905404285.2 of Erannis defoliaria. NCBI lineage: Eukaryota > Metazoa > Arthropoda > Insecta > Lepidoptera > Geometridae > Erannis > Erannis defoliaria. The sequence goes on from FR990078.1 coordinate 4,867,100, forward strand.
TAGGGTCTGTTCGAAGTTATCTACAAATTTGTTTATAATTACAGTGTTGTTCTTGAATCTCTCTCCATCTCTCAGACTCCTGCGACCCGTTGACAAGTCAAAACATCTGTTTGCAGGAATAACATTAACCTATGTTCACAATAGTAGATAGATATATTAACTCATTATTGTTCAAACCAAAAAAACTCACAATAAGCACAAGTCTACCAAATGGCGGCTTTACCGCTAATACCGATCTTTTCCAGACAATCTTAGGTTGGAGAAACCTTATGATGGTAAATGCGGTACAAAGACAATGTTTAGGATTATATTTTGCATTTTTGCATTGTTTTGCAATTTTTTTAACGTATACACGTAACGATATACAGTTCCACTGCTGGGCATAAAAAAACTTTGCAGGAAAGTGGTTAGAACGAATTCATATTTCAGATCCGTTTAAGAGTCAAGTTTGTTGAACTTATTTTAGATATCTATATATTATCTTATATTTTTTTCTCTATATCTTTATATTTTGTTGATGGTTCTGTCATACTGAAAAGAATAATTCATTGAGTAAATATGAGTAAATAGTTGTCTCCGAGTATAACGTAGTGTTAAATTTTCTATGTCTCCGAGTAAAGATGTATAATTTCCAACCTTCGTTAATGCAATCCCTATTGGGATTGCCTGCTATTGCAGGCTTCCACTGCGCCAGCAAAGAAACATAGAATAAAATAGAAGCAACTCAAGATAAATTACGAAAAATATAAAAATCGATGACCAAATATGAACAATTGAAGAACGTGTAAAAACAATTGACGAGCGGAGGAAAAAAGGGAAGTATGGAGAAAATTATAAATTTACCTTAAGGAAGGCGATTCATTTTCTAATTGGAAATTTAGGCTACAGATGCTGCTTAAAGATAAGGAGGTGGAACACACAATTGATAAATCGTCTGTTTCTGCTAAAACAACAGTCGCTAATTTTGCGAAAGAAGACAACAAAGCCAAAGCATACCTAGAAATCGTGAAAACCAGTTGCACTGCAATGAAGATGTTAGGAAGCATAAGAAAGCTTTGAAAGGAAAAGTGTATCAAATAAGCTGTATCTACGGATGAAATGTTTACAAAAGGCACAAAAGTCCGAAATAGTCAAATCAGAATAAAAGAAAAGAAGAAAAGAAGATTATCACAGGTACTTTTTATTAATATCATTAAAATAATAATATTATAATTATTAATATTATTCATTATGTGAAATTATTAGATGAAAGTTCACATACAGATTTTTTCCATCGCATGCATCCATGCATTGGATATCAAAAATTTCTTAGTAGATTTTTTTTGAATTTGCTTTTGCTGAGACCTAATTAGTAGTAGTCGTATTCGTATTCGTATTCGTATTCGTATTCGTATTCGTATTCGTAGTCGTATCCGTATCCGTATCCGTATCCGTATCCGTATACGTATCCGTATTAGTATTCATATTCGTATTCGAATTCGTATTCGTATTCGTAGTAGTCGTATTCGTATTCGTATTCGTATTCGTAGTAGTCGTATTCGTATTCGTAGTAGTCGTGTTCGTATTCGTATTCGTATTCGTATGCGTATGCGTATTCGTATTCGTATTCGTATTCGTATTCGTATTCGTATTCGTATTCGTATTCGTATTCGTATTCGTATTCGTATTCGTATTCGTATTCGTATTCGGATTCGGATTCGTATTCGTATTCGTATTCGTATTCGGATTCGTATTCGTATTCGGATTCGGATTCGTATTCGTATTCGTATTCGTATTCGTATTCGTATTCGTATTCGTAATTAGTATTCGTAATATTAGGATTATTATTATTGTTATTTGATAGCGCGAATATTATGAGCATAAAAAACAAATTTCTTGTAAAATTTATACCAATCAAGGACCAAAACGAATTATTTCTTCTGTGCCAAAACAAATAAGCTGACCGCCGTAATTCCCAAAACAATATAAATTGCCTACAAAACGCTCAGCAGACAGTCGTTATAATAAATTAAGAAAGTAATTTACCTAGCCAGTGTAAAAATGATTTAGGGGACATTACGTTACGCTAATTCAGAAGTATTGTACCATAAATTAACACGTTTTTGCGTTGGTTCTGTCATAATCATAAGGGGTAGGTGAATTAAGTTCATGTTTCATGTGTCATGTTTCATGTTTTTTAAAAACATAGATTTAAGAGCTGGATAACAGGTTTTTTATACAATCAAGTGGCGAGACGAGCAAGACGTTCGCCTGGTGGTAAGCGTCACGCCTGCCACAACAGTAGCAATGTAGCAGCTGTCCTGCTGTGGAATGCGCTCCCTTCTTCTATTAGAAATGCTAAATCTCTTCCTATCTTTAATAATCTTGTCTATACTCATTATCTTTCCATATGCTGATTGGTACGTATGTATATATTTATATTGGGTATATATAAATTATGATATGTATTGTATTTATTTATATGTGCGCCACCGACCTAATACTAAATTTATTTGTTCTGTCCATCCAAAGGTTGCCTGGAAGAAATCGCTTAAGGTGATAAGGCCGCCCTTGTACTGCCGATGTCTGTAAAATTATTATTTTTTAAGATCTTTTACTGTTGGTGTACAATAAAGATGTATTGTATTGTATTGTATTGTAATGCCAGAATTGTGAACATGCTAACACAATCCTGCGCCGCACTGCACTGCGCTCGTCACCTTGAGCACAGAATAAATAATAGTACTACGTACAGAAAGTTAAGTCCGCAAAGGAATTGAAATAAATAAGGACTCTATCAAAAAAAAAAAAAAAGCAAATTGGCAATAAAGTAGCAATTCCACTCGCACAGCGCTGGATACCGCTCGCTATATTCACCTAGATATACCGTTCTCTTTCTATTACGTATGCTTAGTTACGTGCGACGAGGCTAGCGTGCGGGCGGCGACTGACTTCTGCCTTACATCGTCCACCCGGACGGAGCGCCGGCCGAACATACCTAAACTGCGGAGTGACACTCCCCCCTTGAGGTATTAGATGTTAAATCTCTTCATACCCAGTAATTTATCTGGTAACGTTAAGGTAGTTTGATTTTAGTAAGAGCTTTTATTGTTATGGCTCTAGCCAGGATGTAATTTTCTGTGTTTTCCTCAATTTCTAACGGGTTTAGGCATCTTGCTTGGTGGGTTGGTTAATGTCATGCTCTAATGTCAGCTCTTACGACGGCGCGGCGTCAAGAAGTGATATTAGGACAATGTGTAAATAAAAATAAAGAGTGAATGAATTCCTTCTGAAAAAGAGTGTAAATGTTTGAAGATGAATTAATACAAATCGAAAGTCAGAGTCAGTCAACATGTTCATGATACATCGAAATCTACACTCGAGCTGGCTACGAATGTGTCGATAGAATAAAAATTGTGTTTATGCGATAGTCGTGTAAAATTAAATATTAAAGCGTAAAGTGACGGTAAAAAGAATCTTAATTTTCATTAAGTGGTTGAACACCACGGAAAAATGTACTTACATTTTTCTATTATTCTATTTGATACTAACCATTAACACGGACTCAAACTCAAGTGCTCAGCGAGTGAGTTACAAATCTCTACTTACGAGAAGGGATCGCAGAGTAAAGATAGGGTTTAGAGAAAACTAGAAAATGATATTAGTTTTACCAACGCGAAGATCCTTCGAAATGTTACTAAGCTCAAAATTGCTTTACTTACTGCGAACTCGTCTATACTCTGTCCAGAGAGAACTAAATCCTCCAAGACTCTGTCCATTATGTTAAACGCTTTTTGACAGCTCATAAAAAGTTGGCGAAATAACTTTGTGAAGCGTCTAACAAGAAAAAAATACGCATTACATAAGCATTACTTGTTTACAAGGTTACCGTAACCTTGTAACACGTTATCCTAGATGAAACGTATTTATTTGTATGAGATATAATTTGCTAGGTGGTTCACAAAGTTATGTCGCCAAATTTTTATGAGCTGTCAAATACAAAATGTATGAGATTGACAGTTGACTAGGCACCCTTAACGATGCAGCGGAAAAAATCGCAGTGGCTCCCCATTGACAAAATTTGCTTTCATCTGTCATATTTTTCAACTAATCTTGACGAAACTTGTTAAGAATTAATCTATCTTAGAGCAGTTCGTAAAGAAACTCTACGAATGTCGGCCTTTTCTATAATATTACCGAAACATTTTCCCTTGAATAGCCTCGCACGGATCACAAGACGTCACTAGGGTCCCCAAACGTGACCAGTAGAGTCGGCAAATAAAGTAAATGATTAAGTAACTTGTCATAGCAAATACTCTCGGGAATTCATAAAATTATTATATAGAAGAAGTTTCGTACTATATTTTTGGAGCTGTAATAAATAAGCTTTTCAAATTTAAATTATGCAAAATGTAATGTTACCAAATGATTTTATTATAATAAAAATCTTACCATTTTTCAAGTAGTCAATTGTGCGCGAACAATGAAACGAAACGAAAATCCAGTTTACCCCTATTATATCGATATGTGTCTGAAGATAATTCAAATGCTCAAGCCCACTAACAGTCAGCACCGCACTTATCTATTAATATACTTTGATAGGTACATAATTATTATTAGCTAGTACATTTATGGTACGTCATGTAAAAAGAACGCTGGCGGTTAAGCTGCGCAGTAGTCGATTTATCGGTCTATTTAGTGGTATGAGGTGGTACCTAGCAAAATAACCAATATACGAAGCTGCGAGCTAAAGGCTAATTCATAATTATTTAAAATAATATAGGCCTAGTACTTTTGAGCGCAAGTGTACACAAGCGCAAACACACCCCCTCTACTTTCTTGCAGCGTTCTTTTTACATGACGCAACCTATACCTACAATATACAATTATTAAGTATCTTTTATTACGCTGTTGCGTGGGTTGGTCGTCTGTCACAGAACTCGCTGGTTTTGACGTGTTTTAAAGTGGAGGCAACGTATCGTATGACGCCCTGAGACTAGATGAAGTGATGATATACGTGGGACAGCTGGCAGTTGTTGAAAGCGGCAAGCCAAAGACCGAGCTGAGTGGCGTGCCTCGGGAAAAATTACAATATAAGCCGTAACAATGGCCAAAATCGGTTACAGCAAAAACCAAGTAATAGGCAAGATGACTGGTTTTTATAATCTCCTATTAAAATGTGGCCCATAAATATAGCTGATTAATGAAAACAAAATGAAAATCTAATCAAAAATAAGCACCTTATAAGCATTTTAATATCATGCAAGACAGAGAGGAGATTATAACGTCACTTCTCTGTACGCCATATAAATTCTATTCTATCAAGTAAGTATTGTGCACAGAGGCGTGACGTCATTTTTTGTTTTGTGGGAAAGGGACAGAGTTTTCTCTACCAAAAACTTTAAACGCTTATATATCAGAACATTAAAAACCGTTTTTTTTTCAATACACATATTATATTTACTTAAATTCTTCATCAAAGCTATTGGTTTAGCCATGGAGCATAAGGAGTTGCGATAAGCTACTTGCAGCCGCAGATCCAATTTTGCGGACGGAGTGTGTGATACTTATTTGCTCAGTTTGAGAACGTCCGCCACGCGTAACGGTCATTCAAAGTTACGTATTAGACGTACGAATTTTAATATTTTTACCCAGTAGCAGTAAAAATGAAATAAAACACTGTTTTAAACTATCACGGTTGTTTACTAAAGTTATATTATTATTAACGGGATATTAATATCGGGAGCTCATTTCACAACATAATCACGGTAAATATCCCGTTAATAATAATATAACTTTAAAATGAAATAAGTTGCTCTGTTTCTTTATGTAAAAATGACCGAGGGAAAAATTCAGATGACATGATTGACATCTAATATCATTCGTAAGTAATTTTATTTCTTTTAATTAGTGATCCGTTCTATAAAATTTAAAAACGCGGCATTAAGCGTGATATTAAGAAATTAAGTGTTGATTCAGCTAAGTGTTAGTTCACTAGTTCGATTCTCAAAAAATGTACCTGAAAACCGCTAGATGGCAGTACAATTTGCCACTCCTCCCGCGAACCTACACCCCACCGCACAGTCACGCGTCCTAAAGCTAAGGAAAAATGCTTTGATCACATCTCTGCTTCTATTACTCTGTGGTTTCAACGATATAAACATCAGTCTACCCTAAGCAAGCTATATAAAGATAAATTCTACAAATTAGGGACTCGATCGTCGTCTTTATTCAATAACCCCAAGCCACGAGGGTCCCCAGCGCGGTCGTTACAATTGGTTTCAGATCAGGAAACAGTCTGGACTTTATGTACTGATTATACAACATCTTTATCTACGTTTTTTTGGTTCGTGTTCGTTCGTTCGTGCTGTAATAGATTGCTGCTACGGATAGTCTAGTCTACTCAAACATCGCTATAATGGCAAACGGAACAAAAAGCAGCGTGGCTCTATAGTGAGTTGGTCAATTATGATGGGGAAAACTAAAATAAATCATATTCGTTTATTTAATTACTATAATTATTGCAAATAGACTCATGTTAATTTTGTTGCTGATGACACACACATTAAATAAATAAAATAAATATTGGGGCGACATTTTTATTACACACAGCGCCATTTAGCCCCATACTAAGCAAAGCTTGTATTATGGAAATCAGATAGCTGATAGAATACTAATGTACAATTTTTTTTCGTAAATACATACTATATACATTACATATATACATTAGAGCACCAAACTACAAGTTTTTTTAAAATATTTATTTGATCGTAAGCTAAACGTTATTATAATAATATTTCTAGTTAGTAGGTAAGTACTTTATTGTAGCATAAGATCTACGTTTTCAAAGTACTTTATTTTAGCGTCATCTACTTAGATTCCTAGGCTGTGGTGTTCTACCATGTTTTCTTGAGATTTATACAAATTAAAATACGCATTTTTATTAAAAAAGTGTTCGTTTTTTAGGCTTATATAATGAGAAGACGTATAAAACATACACGCAAAGTAAGATAATAAGATAAGATAGTGTTTTTATTAAGATTTTTTTATTAATAAAAAGTCAGTCAGTAAATAACCCGCCCCTCACTGTATTCGGTGAAAATGTGCCCATTATGCTGGCCGCATTACCACGTTAAATGGCAATGGACAACCTTTGCACCAGGTTCAAGCCAGCGCGGGAGTCACCACCGCCATATTTAATTCTGCGCCCTATTTCGCGGACTAAAGGTCTGGCATCAGCACCCCAACTTCCCATAGTCTCCACCGCGATAGGCACAAAGCAGTAACTAATTTCTAAAGTACTTTTTTTTTGTATTAAAGCTAAAAACTATTAAAACTGTTTATTTTTTTTATCAATTAATGTTTTTGGATTTTGTTGTATCCCATTCTAAACTTAAATAATGGACTAATTTGATAGCACTTCAGTAATAAAAATACGTTTTAAAAAAAAAAAAAACAACCGACTGCAACTTGGAATACCTGGATGACGTCTTCATATTTTCTAGTAATTTTAATTTAAAAATCAAACTACTGAACTGATTTCAATAAAATGTATATGGGATCACCTTTGAAATATTACCTACGAAACAAAAAAAAAACATTAAAATCAGTAGATAATTAGCGTAACATAAACACACAAAAAAAACATACGGTCGAATTGAGAACCACCTTTTTTGAAGTCGGTTGAAAAGGAACGGCAAGTATAAAATGAAAGGTTTACGATATGGTTTAGATAGTCGTGACTTTTGGCTCTGAAAGTACCGTAGTTGTAACAAGTGGGTAAATGGTACATGTCTCTTAATCTATGAGGGACACGCTTCCGCCTAAGTAAGGACGGAGCGAGTCGACCGGCAATTCATGTCGACTACAGAAACCCTCGGGAATTGAAATTGCTCAATTTGGGTGACATGAAAAATGAGACGTGTGGTTTAATGTACCCGCATCGCTGTGGAGATAGTAAGGCTGGTTCGAAAATGAATTCGAAATAATACGCTTTAAAAAAAAACAACCGACTTCAACTTCGAATACCTGGATTGTTAATTATTCTTAATCTATGCCTGGATGAGATCTTCATATTTTCTAGTAATTATGATTTAAAAACCAAACTACTGAACCGGTTTCGATAAAATGTATATGGGATCACCTCCGACATATTACCTAACAAACAAAAAAGGATCGCCAAAATTAGGAACTGATTTTGATGATCCTTTTTTGTTTGTTAAGTAATCGCGTAACAAATATACAAAAAAAACATACAGTCGAATTGAATTGTCGAATCGAATTGTTGAATTCCTTTTTTGAAGTCGGTTGAAAATCGTCAAAATCAGTTCATAATTATTGGCGGAGTAAACGCGTAACATAAATACAAAAAAAGGAAAATAAATACAGTCGAATTGAGAACCTCCTTTTTTGAAGTCGGTTGAAAAAGGGATGAATCATAAAAACACTCGTAACATTCGTATTTTATAGTTACTAGACTAGAATTCATTCCCTATCAGATCGAACAGCTATACAAAACATAACACACCGTTTTTTTATTTATTTTTCTTCTTTCGAGGCAAGCAAGACTTTCGCCTGGTGGCAAGCGTCACGCCTGCTCATAACAGTAGCAGTGCTAGAATTATGAACTTGCGAATACAATCATGCGCCGCACCGTACTGCGCTCGTCACCCTGAGATATTAGATGTTAAATCTCTTCATACCAATGAGTTAATATCAAAAGAGTCACAATCTCTAACTGAAAATAGTCAAAAAAAAAACAACTGCCGTTGTACATACCTAAAGGTACGTGATTATAGTTCACAATTGTTCGAATTTAGATGTTAAGTCGCTTGTATAGTGTTCAATGTATGCTTGTGTGTTATCGTACTTCAAGTCGTTCAAAAAGTCGGCGCAATGCGTAGCTTTCGTCGAGTTTTGGCGGACATTTTTTTGCACATTTGTGACTACAGATATTATCTCAATGATTCATATCCAGTAATTTGTCTGCTAACATTACCCTTCAAACCGAAACACAGTAATGCTTCCACAACACTGCTCCACAGCTGGTTTAAATTTCAGTTCACTGCTGGGTTTAAGCCTACCATCGAAGGGCGATTGGGCCATATCCACCACGCCGGCCCGTCGCGGGTTGGTGGTTACAGATACGCTATTGAATTTCTTCTCTGGCAAATAGAGTACTTAAATAGGTTATAGGTTATTTTTAGGTAAGTGTGCTCCATCCTAGACTACACCGTAGCTTACCATCAAGCAGAGTGTAGTCAAACGCAAACCTATTCAGAATGAAAAAAAAATGCAGATTACATTTTATTCACTTATACATTTTTGTACCCATACGGTACGGAGATGGTGATAGTGCTTCAACTTTAAGGCCGGGCGCATACGACGAGAAAAACCGTAAGAAAAACCGTCCGGTTTCGCCCAAAGGCGCTCCGTGCATACATTTTGTACTAGGTCCCACCCACACACCACCACCGGCACACCGTAAGAAATTTCTCGAGACGCCCGTCTCGCTCGCACCAGTTTATTCTGCGCAGTGTGTTTTGGTCGGTCCGGCGCCTGTCGGGTGCCGTGACGAATCAATGTGCGACCACTCTTATTAGAGTTGATTCTTTTAATAATCGAATAAAACATTTGTCGGTTTCTGGAACTGTGTTACTGTAATTTTTGTATTTTTCCATACGTTCTACATAACATGGGATATTACAAGTAATAAACAGCGGTATAAAATAAGTAACATCTGTGTAAGTAAGGTCCGGTATGTTACTGTGTACGTAACGTATTGTATATAGATAATTTAATTACATTTTAGGAATTAATGGCTACTAATATAAGTTAATTTTTGACTTTTTTTATGGATACTTAGAATGGCTTTTTTGAATGGCTGCATAATAAATGATACTATGCTATGATAGCTTAGGTTTAAATTGTTTTTTCAACCGACTTAAAAAAATAATAAACATGATGGAATCCTTTTTTATTATGAAAACTGACGTGGTTTTGACACATTTTTGTTTTATTCATACGGGAATACTCGCGTTTAATTAAATCGGATACTCCGACTATAGTTTCGATCACATCCGGTGACCTTTTTCAAAGAGTGAAAACAGAGCCCGACGCGCGTGCAGCTGCGTCCTGCTTAGCACTGCGGGCCGCTGCGCGTCGCGCGCGCGATGACAGCGGTTGCTCTGCGGGTGAGGGGGTGGGGGCGGGTAGAGTGTCGTGCTGCGCCGGCGCTCTCTGGAGCTCTTCATCACTGGCTTCTCGTGCGGTGTCGGGAATATTCCAGCACGCGGAGCTCACCACGTCGCCTTCAGATACGCGTCCACCCTCGCGGGCCCCATGAAGACAGGGCGTCTCTATTGAAGTTAGGGCGCTTGCTAATCTCTATGGCCTCCCTAACTTTACGAGGCACATAAAACTTTTCGCGTGCCAACACTTTTGCCTTGTCAAACCGGATATAGTGCTGCGCGTCTGACCCGAGAGAATGTTCCGCCACCGCGGACCCGTCGCTGTCCAGGTTCTTCATGGAGCGTATGTGTTCTGCGAGTCTAGTGGACACGTTCCTTCTTGTTTCGCCCACGTAACACTGGCCGCAATCGCATGGGATCATGTAGACACCGGGGATACCCAAAGGGTCTTTATCCTTGGGAGAGCGAAGCAGCTGTCGGAGTTTTTCGTAAGGACGGAAGATTGTCTTGATGCTGTACCTCCGGCGTAACAAGTTTCCAATGCTATCCGTCACTCCTTTGATATAAGGTAAATACGCCACGGCTCTCTCTACCGATGTTGGGCGTATACTGTACGTGTTTGCAGCTCGCCAGCTTTGTTTCCAACTATACCCGTTGCTATTAAGCACACCTTTGATGTGATTTAGCTCCTTATCAAGGAATTCCTGATCGCATAATTTTAATGCTCTGTTGATCAGCGTCCGTGGAACTGAAACTAAGTGTGCGGGGTGGTGATGCGAGTCGGCTCGGAGATACCTATCCGTATGCGTTGGCTTGCGGTATACCGTGTGCGATAGCCGGCCAAAAGAATCACGTTTCACCAACACATCAAGAAATGGTAGAGCTCCATCTCGTTCCCGCTCCACTGTCATAGCAATTTTCGGGTGAACATTGTTTAGGTGTACCAGCAGTGGATCCAGCTCATCTCTCCGCACGATGATGGAATCCTATTGCAGCGCCACCTATCGGTATGTGAATCTAAACCATCCAGGCCTACTCGAACGCACACAAAAATCATTCAAATTGGCCCATCCGCTTAGGAGTGGTTCAGTCACAAACTCACGTACAGAAGAATTACTTAATATGAGAAGATTTAGAACGAGCCAACTTCACCAAGTTGTACGTATAAAAAATTAAGTCTTTTCTACAACAAACTACATAGATAGTATTATTATGAAAACTGACGTGGTTTTGACACATTTAATTAGACGTGAGTATTTCCGTATAAATAAAACAAAAATAAATAGATAGTGTAGTCTAAGTAGAATATTTACTTAGTCACTACTTGAAATAAGTTCTATGTGTGTATTTTTGTTTTAGAGTTAATCTAAGCTAAGCTAAGTAAGCTATATTACATAAAGTTCAACCTTTGCTATATCATTAAGCTGTACTTAATATCTGATTTTCAATAATATTTTCAGGATTTTCTAACGAAAATAATGGAAATGTGATGACTGATTACCAACCGTCTTTTATTTTTTTAGTTAGTAAAATGCCGCTTCTGATATCTGATTAATGATTTTTAATCACAAAATAGGGAAGCAAGAAAAAATGTTTTTTTTTTTGGTTTAATAAATGCTGCAATTTTGAGTTTTCGGAACCGCATCGACGTCGGTAATTTCACTACATTATGCAAATTGTGAGCGGAAGTTTGACATGTGCTGCCGCCACGTGAAGTTGTTCCACAATTTAATGCAGTATATTGGACAGTAGGTAATCATAATCAATATAATTTATTGGCAACATCTGTTACAAGTCAAATATAAATATTAATTTAACATGAATCTTAATTATATTGTAGGTATAGTATTTTACCACTCACATGTTGATTCATGTCCGTTGGTATGATAAAATAATAATAACAGGTAGCATTATAATTTATATTATACATGTCAAAATAAATCTTAATCTACGTAATGAAAATAAATGTCAATTTATGTCAGAACAACCCAATAAAGATATCAATGTCAATTAAACAAAATAATTATAATTTTCAATTAACAAATTCAACACAAAGTGTGTTACAACAATAGGCACATATCTACATGTTAACGTATACTGGTTTTTATACAGTAGTACATTTTTTAGTATCAATAAATTCATCATAGCTATAGAACGTCTGCTGGCTAAGCCAGCGTTTGAGGCGTGATTTAAAACTAAGAAGCGTGTGCGCTGAAGTGACATGCCCCGGCAACTTGTTGTACACTGTCGGACCCATCACATGGGTCGACTTGGCCGACCTCTCCAGTGCGTGGGGTACCTCTGCGAGCCTGTCTCCCAAGCGAATCTTGCGCAGAGTTTTGTAAGCGTAAAGTAAAGTAAGGCTCGCGAGCCTGTAGACCTCGGTGTACCACCTCCCGAGTCAGCGACGTGGTGGACCGGCCCTCGCGGTACGCGTACTGCCTATCAGAGAGGGATGTCGATGCGAGAAATTTCATGAGACGTGTGCTCAGCACATTCTCGAACACCAAGGAGGGTATTACGCGAATGTTAAGAACATGAGTGTAACATACTTGTTTCATGGCAAATTTCGATACAAATGCGATAATAATAACTTATAAAAATATGATAACAATAAAACGTTACTTTAACACGATGTAACTTTTAAAATTTTTTTTTAACGGAATCACCTATAGCAGCCGCACGTAAGTCGGGATCTGTCTTCACTCCTTCAAAAAGGCCCAATGGCCGTGACCGAACCTATTGTTGGAGTATCCGGCTTCATTAAACGTGAGACAAATAAAACGGAAATGTGCCAAAACCACGTTTTCGTTTTCTTTACTATGCCAGTATTTGTTTGGAAACTTGATATAACAACGAAAACAAAAAAATCTACACCGCAGTTGTTTTTTTTAAATACATGGTACCTATGTTTTTTAACTTTATAATTTTGGTATCTTATTGGGATAATGTACGCTTTAGAATCGTGAGGTCGTGAATCGTGAGCTCAATTCGGGTCCCGTAATAATGTGAGATTTGGCTACAGATTCTGTCACGTTTAAAAAAAAAGCAACTTTTTCCAGTTAGTTTGATTTAAAAACCATACTACAGAACTGATATAACTTGTATAGTACATATAGATTATATGGGACCGCGTAACAAACATACAAAAAAACATACAGTCGAATAGGCTAGATGACTGGTTTTTTTTTATTGTCCTATTCAAATGTGGTCCATAAATATAGCTGATTAATAAAAAGAAAATTAAAATCTGATCAAAAATAAGCAACTTATAAGCATTTTAATATCACGGTAGACAGAGAGAAGAAACAGCAAATCGTGACGTCACTTCTCAGTACGCCATATAAATTCTATTCTGACAAGTAAGGCGTGACTTCATTTTTTGTTTTGTGGGAAAGGGACAGAGTTGTCTCTAACAAAAACTTTAAACGCTCATATATCAGAACATTATTAACCGATTTAAATAATGTTTTCAATTACAATACTATATTCACTTAAATTCTTCATCAAAGCTATTGGTTTCAACGATTTAAACATCAGTCATCTAGCCTATTGAGAACCTTCTTTTTTGAAGTCAGTTGAAAACACGACTGCGCTGCCAAAACATTTATAGCCAATGTCGCTCGGGATGATGTAAGAATCCTAACAATACCCCATATATCCAAATCTGTTTATGTATATAGAAGTTATGGTGGAATAAAGAAACTCAATACATGCATACATACATACTTACATGAACCCTGAAAACAGTACACTCGTTTTTTTTTGTTAGCCTTGTAAAAACTTTCGTGACTTTAAACAAACGAAACGTTAGTAACTTTTCGAGGGTAGGTCTGTGCCCAACAAGTGGAATATTAAAGGCTGTGGCAGTTATAGTATTAGCTTCTGTTTATTAAATTAAATTGAACTGAGCGCTACAACGTTGAAGGGTGTTGTCCAATATCTTGGAAAGTTTCATTAATCTAACATGTCTTGCGAATTTTCCGGACAAGGAAGTTTTAGTGTTGCCGTTTTATGGAATTGCTCGTTTCAGTGTTATTCGTCATAAAATTAAATGTCAGTCGTATCGCGATGTTTATTCGGCTTCTAAATTCAGTTTCATGCTGTAAACGCCAAATGGCATTTGTTATGTTATATTAATTTTATGTTTCAGAGTAATTAGACATTTTGTTTATAGATTACGAGATCAAACGACCTAGAATGACCCTGTTATAAAAGCAGGCCGTCAAAATACAAAGTAAGCGAGAAATTTTGTGTCAAAATCATTTTAGGTGTTTTCTTTTCTTCTTTCTTAATAATCTAAAGTGGTGGATATTTTCATAACATCTTCGAGAAGTTAAGTCTGAAACCAGTACAGTTTTAACTGTAGCCTAGTGACACTATTAATATTTTTGTCCGTTCCGATTTGATTCATATTTGAACTTTAAAACTGTATTATGTTATAAACCGTAGTCGAAAAATCATACAATACAACTCAAAAATACAAATAATATATCTCTCAGTAAACTCTGAGTCTTTTGTATGCCTTCTAGTAATAAAAATAATAATGTCTTTGCACAATCCGTAAGCATATACCTAACTTAAATCGCAATACATTTAAACGAAACAAGAGTATCCCGATAAAAAACAAAGCCTCGTTCCAGTAAAACAATGTTCAAACAATAAAGACAGACTCACTCTTACTTAAAACTGTCCTCACAGTGCTCGTACAGCTTGAAAGGAAGCGAAATAAGCGTAAAAAGCGATTGCAAAGGGAGTCCGTCGGCTTCTGCTCATCCAAGAACCTCACGCGTTTCTTGCACCGCGTTCTAAATATCGTCGCTTTTTTCACTGTTGAAAAACTAGACTTTACCACTTTCACTTCGCTTAGGGAAAAACTAGCTGCATTTGCGGTTTGAGGCGCTTCGTCTTTTATGGCACACGTGCGCACTACATTTTTAGTCATTTGTTTATTACGGCTCTCTTTAACAGTTCTCACATCTGACGCTTTGAAATCTTTTAGCTCCGTGCTTGAAGATCACAAGCAGTACTAGAACTAGTACTGTTTGAAAAGTTGTAATCTAATCATCTATTTAATAGTTTTTTTTCACTATATTGTTTACTGTAGACACAATATGACACAGAGAACGCACTTACAGTTATGACGCGTATGATTTGCAACTCGACGACGAGACTATGCGACACTTGGCTTTGTTTCAAATATCGACTAAGAAAGCGCTTAAACAACAGATAAGTACCACGTACCTAATGCATTGTAAATCAAATATAAATTAGTAATGTACGAGTATGTTTTCGATTTTATTATCTGTTGTAGGTTTTGAGACGTAACTGAAACTACTGGCATCACGAAATGTCTTCCGGTATTCGTTTGTTTTTGTAAATACTGAGTAGGAGGTATTTAGATTCCATGTGGGAAGATCGATTAACTGTTTCTATATATTTTGTAGTGATAGGACTCTAGTGCAGAGTCCGCCTGGGGAAGTACCACACCTTTGCCAGTTATTCAACCGCCAAGTAGTAGTGTGCAAGCATTGTTGTGTTTCGGTTTGAAGGGCAATGTTACCAGAGAAATTACTGGGATTGTATTCGCAAGTTCACAATTCTAGCACTGCTACTGTTATAGGCAGGCGTGCCGCTTACCACCAGGCGAACGTCTCGCTCGTCTCGTCACTCGACAGAAATAAAATAAAAAAGCTATAATTATTTGTAAGATGTTTTAATACAATGTATACGACGTTGCACACCAACTTACCTGTTTATTTTTGAGCCGCAAGCAATTCTTAGCCAGAATTTTTGTGACAAACATTGTATTGTATGTATGTGTTTACAAAAAAAGTATACATTATACATATTCTAACAGCTATCTGGTTCCCATAATACAAGCTTTGTTTAGTTTGGGGCTAGATGGTGCTGTTTAAAAATGTACACCCAATATTTATTTATATTTATTTATTATTAATTAAAACGAAGAGTCAATAGCATGAAACACAAAATCTTACTCTTGTAAAATACCTACAAATTGATATTGGCTGCGAATATTCTAAAAATCAATCAAATCCCGGCGCAATGAAGAATAATGAAGCTGTAGGCCCAGAAGTAGAAGTAAGCCACTGGGATTGGTGCCGAGCCAAGATGTTATTAAAAGATAATTTCAATCCGAGCCAATAATAAACTAGACTGAACTGCACTGCAATTAGAAGCAGATGAAAATAGTGTTTGATCGGATTCGATAACATCACACGACAAGAACAAGTGTGCGACTATTTAAATCTCAATAATATTATAGTAATTAATTAAACTATTAATAAATTAAACTTTTAATAAAGTCGAGACCGACACGAACTGCTGGACAGTGAAATGCGCTGCCCGAGTGGGTTTTCCCCGATAATTATAATCTTCAACTTGCAAACCTTGCGAGCTATGTCGGTAACTTTGGTTCTTTGGCGAATATCCTCGTTCCGGATTCTATCGCGCAAAGTAACTCCGAGCATAGCTCTCTCCATTGCCCGTTGCGTGACTCTGAGGCCAGCAGTTACAGACCACGTTTCAGTTCCATATGTCATCACTGGCAACACACACTGGTCGTAGACCCTTGTCTTCAGACACTGAGGGATTTTGGACGAGAAGATATTACGCAATTTCCCGAACGCTGCCCATCCGAGTTGGATTCTTCGGGCGACCTCTTTGTCGAAGTTGGACCTACCTAACTGAATAATCTGTCCAAGGTAGTTGTAGTGGTCAAGATCTTCGAGAGTATCGTTCCCAACGACAACCGGTACGGGCACAACATGGACATTGGACATGATCTTTGTCTTGTCCATGTTCATTTTAAGACCCACATGTTGGGAAACATTACTGAGGTCGCTGAGCATAGTATTGAGGTCCACGACAGCCACGGGAAATGCCACGGCGGCAGCGTGGCATTTCGATCTGCCTGATCAAAGATACAAGATAAAAGAGAAATTTGATTACCTAACAACAAGCGTCATATTGTTTGCTCTTTACCGTTTCAGCATCTAGAGATAGAACGTAGACAGATAATATCGTTTTTTTACTATAAAAATTGACCTGGATTAATGACACATTTAGTTTAGTTTTAAAGATAGATGTTAGGGATATTATTAGATTCCAAAGCAGAGAGTAAAATAGTACCAGTTCGTACTACGAGTAGATGGTATTTCATCAACAACATTACTGGTACACCGGTGACTCAGAACTGTGCGATATTTGCGATGAAGTCAGGGGGAGCTTGTTTGCAGACGATTTGCATCCCGGTCCAATTTCGACAGAAGATACGCCGGATATCGATCTGTGCTACAACGTTGAAATTTTACTGGTAGCAAAGTATTGGCTATGAAAATTGTATACTGCTGTGATACGCACAGTTTTTATCAACCGACTTCAAAAAAGTGTTGTGTCGTGTTGTTTTTTTTGTATGTATGTTACGCGATTACTCCGCCAATTATGAACTAATTTTGATGGTTATTTTTTGTTTGGTAGATAATACTTCAGAGCTGATCCCATATATTTTTCATCAAAATCGGTTCAGTAGTTTGGTTTTAAATCAAAATTACTAGAAAATATGGAGATGTCATCCAGGTATTCGAATTTGAAATTGGTGGTTTTTTTTAAAGCTTTTTATATATTTACGCAATGGAGCGACGAGATGACCAAGACTTTAGTCTGGTGTTAAGCATCATGCCAGCCCCTAACAGTAGCAGTTACAGAATTATGAAATAGGGAACATAATCCTGCGACGCACTGCACTGCGCTCGTCACCCTGATATATTAGATAGCTTAAGAAATAGGAAATCTAGAACACTAAACTAGGTATTTATTCTTATTTAAAACCATAAGCAACATTATTTGGAAAGGGCGTAATCAAAATGTAAAAATAATGATCCGCCCAGGAAAATGATGCATGCAACTTTTCCGCAATATCGTTTATGTTTACAGCCCATATGTACAATATGTTTCACAGCCTATTAACGGTAAAATGCATCTTAAGTTATGATACACCTGTAGTGAACTACTTTAACAGTTAAAAACATTGTTTCAATAAAAATCTCATCATTCGTTTGTTAATTATTATTGTTTATTATTTTCCTATGTAATAAGATAAAAGATCTAGAGCAAAGAACGTTTGTCGTTTAGCAGTTCGATGAGTCGAAGATCACTTAGATGCTGTTATTATGTCCAGGAGCTTACTGATTAGATGTCATAGAACTGAGGTAGAGGGAGAGTTCTATTACAATACAATACAAAATGACAGATGGTACACATAAATAAAAAGCTAAGATAAGTTACATACACAAAAATAATATAATAATAATAATATAATAATAATAGTATATCTATATTTTCGTTATGAACTCAGTCCCAACTCAGCGTGATGCTGGTTATAAACAACTAGCGCTGGTTTTGTCGTGAGATAAGGACGGCTATGGGTGATGATTATTTGCATGATAACAGTGCTTTGTCACATTCGCTGCCGTATGCTACCTAATTAACAACAACAACCACAACAGCTGGAAGACGTCCACTGCTTGACAAAGGCCTCCCCATAACAGGCAGAACCCTGCCAAACCCAAGCGAACGAATCCTACCCTAATTAACGATCAAGGCTAAATCATGCTTAAATGATGAAGAAATAGAAACTCAAAAAAACCTCACGTTAAAACTATGAAGTGGCACATTGCAGTTTGATTTGAAAAGCCGGTTAGTAATGAAACAAAGATGATAATAAAATAAAATAAAACGCAAACATTAGCACATTTATTTGGGTTGTTATCATCAATAAACATCCCTGTCTAGCAGTTTAAGCACCGATCAGAACGTTTTCTGTTCCAATAACTGTGAAATTAAATTCCATTCAATAAGCCGAAAAGGAAATGGCGAAGCAATAAACATAAATTATTTTACCTTCAATAATTCAATGCTAACATTCTCAATGATGGTTTTTCTTAGAAATCATCGTCCGATTGAAAAGAGACTACAGACTTGCGAATGAACAATTTAGGATTTCTTTGAAGGGCTTTCTTGCGAAAATTAACCGATGCTCGGCGCTTGCCTTCAGAGGCTCCAAGTTTAAGTAACCTTTGGGAGAAATGTTCAGCCATTAACTCCAAATTATTGCTCGGAGCCGTCTTTTGCACGGAGTTGCGAAAGGTCGAAACGTTTACGGCCTAATTTTGAATTTGCTCGAATAGCTATGGTACTATTACTATCTCTAGAATAGACCTTAGAAGCAATTTCGCAGAAGTAGCGGACAAAAACACCACGTTGAAAACGTGTAGTTTGTTTAAGGTGCAGATACATGGGTATGTTTTTGCCATTATTATGGCGCTTATTTCTGCAATCCCCAAGCCACCTGCCAAGCGTAGGGATTATGGCAACCTTCCCTGTTAAGGGGGAGGCCTTCGTTCAGCAGTGAACGTCTGCTGGCTGTTGTTGTCGTTTCTGCATTATTTTTTTAACTTTTCAAGTTATTATTGACTCAAAATACATACAATCTAACTACCTAATACCTCCTACACAAAAAAATATGTCTCTTTACATGGTCGCGCGTAACCCTGCGTCCAAAATATATGTCATCCAAGTAAACGAAATTGCGTAGTTTGCTTTCCTGATACTTTTCGGTGGTGTTTATTATATATGTTCACCCAATTATCCGTAAATTGTGGACTTACTTAAAAATTTATATAAGTATTCTATCAGCTATCTAGTTTCCATATTACAAGCTTTGCTTAGTTTGGGGCTAGATGGCGCTGTGTGAAAAAAATGTCCTGCGATATTTATTTATATAGTTTTTTTTTTGAATGGGCTCTCGAGGTGGTCCCATAATTGTTTGAATCGGTTGAATTTAAGTACAGATGATTCACTCTATATAAAACATGTTTAAACGTATTCGAAACCACAACAATGTACAATCATGTCATATTCAGTGCAAGCCAATTTGTACCCTATTTGTATAGAACAGTATCGATATTCCACTGTAGTGCTAAGGCGCGCGCGCCGCCAGTAGACACGCAACATCAACGAGTAAAGTGTTAAAGTGGAAAATCGACACTATCTACATTGCGAGCGTGGTAACAAGAGAATTTGTTTAAGAACATTGAAGCTTATTTTAAAATAAGTGATTATTAACGTATTTCTAAAATTATTATTTCATTTTATTAAGCGATTATTTTTGTGAGATACATAATGAAATATGACGTGTAACTTTCATATTATCAATAAACTATTTGTATTTGTATTACAACAAATAAAGTACAAATTTGCTTGCACTGAATATGACGTTGTTGTATACCTATGACTGTATATCTACGTTTTCTATGATAATAAATCTGCTCTGATACGGTTGCGATGGTATCGCTCGTGTAGACGAAGCCTATGTTTATGCTTGCTTTACTGCCTGCGTTGCCGAGTCTGTATTATAGAATGAACTCGTCAAGTTTAGTCATTAAAAGACATTAAAAGCTTTACTTAATTGCCAATATACGACCGATAATTTGTGTGACCGTCATTTTGGAATTCTGAGCCCTTTAATGCTTGAAGTGGTAGCTAATAAAGCTTGTTACTCGAGTTTATAATTTTATTAGATTTTTTTATTTTAAGTTTAGGAAGTCATCATTTGCAAGGGGTCGATCGAATTTCGTCACATAACAAGTAAACCTCATCATTTATCATTTTCAGCCCGTAATCGCCCATTGCTGAGCATAGGCCTTCATCCCAATCCTGTGACAATCTTATCCAGGTTCGACCCGTGATCTTTACAATATCGTAGTAAGTAGTAATAAGTAAAGCTACTCGAAAGAAATATAAAAGGCTTTTTTTAAATATTTTATTTCGGCTGGCTCATCTGATTTTCAGTCGAATATATTAAATATCAAGTTTTGAACTTTATGGGCTGCCAGAACACACCTTATTGGTGCTTGGCGGGTTATCGGGTCACTGTAAATTGCCAGCAAAAGTACATTTGCCACAAAAGTAAATTTGCCACACTTTAGACTTGATCGTGTGGCGTGTGGATAGGTGGTAAGGTAGCTAGCCAAGTACAAGCTAATAGAAAGTCCCATCATACCGTACAATTAAAGCCACTACGAAAACTGACGTGGTATTGACCATTTTTGCAATAGTTTTATCGCTTTTGTCTCTTCTTTCATTCCTTGAAAAACGTCACCGAACGTGATCGAAAGTATAGTCGGAGTATTAGAATCTTAAACGTGATCATGTATAAATAAAACAAAAATAAAAGCTGTAAATTAATCGTATGTTATGGTGTAAAAGTAAACCAAAACGAAATTATTATTATGCAAGTGCCATTTTAGTTGAAGTATTAGTGACTGTAGCGAAGTTCAGTCTTGTACATTAATAAGCATTATGGCTACTCGTTTCACGACGCCTCTAACCTTTTACGAATATTAAAGCTCCATTCATCCATTAGGATACCTATATGAGAATGGGCCACTAAAATTAAAAAGCTTTTTACTATTGAAAATAGATCTGTTTGGACGCCAACTCGTGATGGTATGTGATGTGTGAGTGAGAATCATATAAGCTGATCTAGAAAAAAAAACTCTTCTGGCAAATAGATTATTTCTACAAAAAACTAAAACTCTAAAACTTGTAACTATATACAGAAAACAACAAAGAAAGAGCAAGTTTCATTTTTGAACAACATACGACCATACATTTGGCAATAGTCACATGAAAATGAACATTGAATTTTATAGAATATTTTTTACCATAATAGATCTACAGTCAATTGCTTGCCTGGTGCGACTAGTGTCCGAGCGTGGAATACGAGAACATCAGTCTAGAAAAAATCTATTCACTCTAGCCTTGAAGAGGCCCAGATTATAGTTTTCTAATAGGCAAAAAATGTAAAGCTTCACAGAAATAGAAACAAGCAGTTGATGCACCTGTTAGTAAAATGCCTACGGTAATTAATTAATTGGCGACTTTACTGAAAGCTTCTATGAAGTTTTGAAGGCAACACGAAAAGATACGTTACACGTTATATGTCATTTGCGAATAGTTATGCACATACACAAATATAAGTAGGTACATCAGCGAAATATTATCAAGGTCCAAGAGGCAAATCCTTCCTCCGAGAGTTACATAGTTTGTTCGCATAATGCAATCACACATTGATAAAGTTCTATTATTACTAACGGGATATTTACCGCGATTATGTTGTGAAATGAAAAAAAAAAATGACCGTAAATGACCGTGATAGTTTAAAACAGTGTTTCACACATGAATGTTTGAAAAACACCAATTTTGGAAAAGAATACTGAGCAACGATATAACTAAAATTCCTAAGACAGCATTATCCGCGAGTAGAGATGAGAGAGATGATTTTTAAAGAATGAGATTTTAACGTTTAAAAGGATTTTATTGCTATAACAGGATTCTAGAGATAATTCCGTATATTTTCGTAGAACTACAATTTCTTAATTTTATTATAATACGTAGAGAAACTTGGTTTACACAAAGACCACGCGTATTTATAAACTCCACACTCTCAAGTCGAGCGTAAAATGTGGTTTCAATTTACACTTAAATAGTTCGACAGATGCAGTAACGTAAATTTTAGCTTCTGTAGGGCATCCTAAAGAAAATAATGTTCTACGGAATATTCACCGAACTTGAAATAAGCCTTTCTTTAGTAGGTACATAAGGCTTCGTATGCTGCGCGCCACTTTTGTGTAATAATCACTGAAAATAGTTATGAAAAATCGTAGTCGTTAAATTACTGAAAATATTACAAAGGTTTAAAAATAAATAAAACTTCGGTGCAAGCAAGTTTTCATTTACATAACTGGCCATAACATAATATAATCCCATTTTTAAATACTAAAACTTGTTTCGATCAAAATGTTTTTATTTTGCTGAAACTTTGTAAGTAATGTGATTCTCGGCAATTTTACCGACTGAGATTTTTCATTTTCATATTAAGTGATTTGAATATCTTCAATGTGCTAAATATTATTAAAACGTATGCAGAATGTTGGAATATTTTAGTGATTTATGTTTGTTGGTTATTAAATTGCATAATTATGTGTACATACCGACCGACTGTTTTATTAAACCTAATAGACAAACATACACATACATACACATTACGATGTGCGATAAATTCTACCACAAAAAATACGCCAAGCTAGAAATCATAGAAAAAAAAAGAAAAAGATCTAGAGATCTAGAATTCATTTAATCTTTCCTGAGAGCTTAATAAAGAAATTTGTGCCCCTACTATGAAAACATCCACAAATACGTTATTAAATGTTCCTACCTAATCGATAGAAAAACTATAAGAAATAGAAACAGGTTGTTTACGCCTGACAGAGGCGCTGTTCTATTTATTTTAACTGTTTTTTTCCAATGCCAAAGCCTGGAAAACGTGAGGATTATGGCATCCCCTCCCTATTAAGGGCCTTCCCTATTAAGATGTCTTTATTCAGTGGACGTCTTCTGGCTGTTGATTTATTTTGATTAGTAAATTTTTTATCGAACACTTCCTAAGGTATTTTTCGACAGTCTTATGCTAAGGGCACTGACTGTCATTGTGTGCCTCCCGATTGCGACAACTTACTCGCATCTTGCGTGAATACGGCAAGCCATGCGATTACTTTTACGTTTTTCTCAGAATCGCGGATGGACGTCCACAACCAGTTACCCTGTTCACATCGCCGCATAAAAACATTGGGAAATTGAAAAAATAATAACGACCGTAAAATCGCGCAGCGCGAACGTTGTAAGTCAATATCCCGTTGGGTAGCAGTATCCCTTTCATTTATGATTATGAGGCATGAAATTGAAATCTGTAAATACGTTGTTATGTTACCTCACATCGTAAATGCCGTTGTAATGGAGGATATGATTTTGGACAGACTAGAGTGTATAAGAATAAAAATCTACGTTTTATATACGGTGTTACACTTCTGCGAAGGCTTTCATGCTCGAGAAAAGCTTTTTGTGATACCTTTTAAATATTTACGCAAGCTCTCAAGCGAAGAAAACTCTCGTGAAATGACACGTACGAGTGTGAGACTGTGAGAAAACGTTATACGAACCTAGCGCAAATTTGACGCCAGTCCACGCGGTGCGGACATAGTGGAAGAGGCGGCGGTAGAGCGGGCGCTGGCGGCGGCGGCGGCCGGGGGCCTCCGCGTCGGGCGCGGGAGAGGGCGCGGGCTCGGCCGCGCCGCCCGCACCCCCCACACCCTCCACCGACGACGCCGTGGCGTTCCGCACCCAGCTTTACACGACACGCTCCGCTCACCTAATAAAACCGCACCGTTACCGCGCACACCGGCACCCGCACGCGCACAAGCATCGCTCACACATCACGCGTCTAATTTGAATCACACTTTGATTTTTATTAATTCACTGCTCCATTGTCATTGGGTTAGCACGATGAGTGTCAACTCTCACGACGGGCTCGGTGACGGAGGGCCCTTTAAGTGGATGTTTAGTGCGCTTTAATAATTCAAGGGGCATCCGAGATGCTCCCTAACTATGCGGTCCGTTAAACGTTCAGTTGAGCTTTGAGTTTCGCTTTAATAATGCATGAGAAGTTTCTCAAACTTTAAGAATTTACTGACTAATTCTCTTGGCGAATAAAAAGTAACTAAATACTGATGTAAAGTGTTTGTTAAGTTCTTCGGCCGCGGCAAGCGTTAGACGAGCAAAAGCCGGAAATCTGTGAACAAAGAAACGACATCTAGTTAGTAATGTTAGTCGCCAATTACTGTACAAATTAGTTATTGTTAGAATATAACTGCTCTTTCACGGTTTTGTTTATATTACAGATAGCACACGGCAATAGGAACACTATGAACAAAAATATTATCGAAGCCAATCACTAGCAGTTAGCTTATTTTGGCCTAGTTCATACAAGGAAGTATGGGAATTTTTAGTCACTAGGCCTTATTCATAGCTGTACGTAATGACACATGGTATTTAAAAAAATATGTTTTTAATCCGAGCAGTTTGACCACAAGGATTTTTTTCCTGTAGGACGAATCAGTTAGACTATTTAGTTTGACCACGAGGAAATTAAAGAGGCTGAATTTAGTAAACAATCTAAGTTAAATTAATCCGACGTTACGTTTACTCTATAATTATTTAGAGAATTTAAACAGAAGGCATCTTTCTTGTTACACTATCTTTCCACCAATCATACTCACGTGTCACAATTTTCGTTCGAGTGGCCACATTTTTCGTCCCTTCACATTTACATGAGCCCCGCACAGCCGAATCAATTCTCATGCAAATCAAAAGCAAATAGAACGAAAAGGCTCTTTATTCATGACTTATACCAAATTAAAGTCTCCCAAGGTTAGAATTGTACAGCCTGAATAGGATTTACATAACGTTCTGACTTGCAGAAAGCCTAATAGGGCTCTGAGATACCGCAACTTGTCAAAGGTTTGAATTTGGTGCCGTAAGGCTTAGTGCGCGTTTTCGCGGATTAAAACTTGAATCAGCAAATCAGGAAACCTTATCTCTTATCTCTGTTAACCTTATTAATATATTTTAAGCCATTGGCTAGACTTATTTTAGTTTATTAAGGTTACATACAAATGTAGTTCTTTTTGGTAAATAAACTTTTTCTTTTTTCTTGGATATTAATATCCTCTGCTGGAGATAGTCTTACCGTCAAAAAGGGATTGAGCTAGCTGCTAACCACGATGTTGATGCTAGTAAACTCTCATCATTTTATTATACCTCTAAATTGTTATATATATATATATACACTATTACTTTCTTCTGCATACGTACGCAGGTTTCCTCACAATGTTTTCCTTCACCGAAAACCTAGTGCAAGAAATTTCGTACATACAATACTCATACACTCCAATGACCCGAGATTTGACCCGACGACCTCATGATTTCAAGTCTAGCGGTCTACCACTGCTACAATACCCGCGGCTTGAGCACATTTTAGGCTACCATGGCTCAATAATTATATTATGACTAGCTACGTGCCCCTGCTTTGCACGGGTACCAAACCCCACAGGATCACCCGCTGAGATAATCTAAAGATTGCCTGAAAATTTCTTCAAAATGACTCCAGCCGTTTTGGAGTCTATAGGAAACACAAACAAACAAAATTTTTATAGAATAGATTTTATTTTACTGTTTTTTAGTCATTAAATTTATTTTTTATGGAAGTATACAACCGTACAAAGCAGTGCAAGAGCTGATTGACGTCACCTTAGATCAAATAAACTATAGATACACAGTCTCTATGAAAATCAAACCCCGAACGAAAAAAAGTAGCCCCGCGTCAATGCTATTATAAGTAAAGATATTATAAGTAAGCCTAAGCATAACCAACCTCTCCAGCTAATATAAAAAGCCCACAAGCATATGTTGTTTTATTTTAATAATGAATCTGTAATACCGTTGTAAAAAAATTGTGAGCGTGTACAACATTCGGCATCGTACCACGTCACACGATTGGTGCGTACATACACGCAACTGAGAGCAAAACAAGGCATATTACGCTATTTATGCCTTGTTTTGACGGCATAAATAGCGTAATAATGACGGTGCCGTTTTCGAGCGGCGATCGAGGTTCTACTTTATATTTCATCGCAGGACCCCTCAAAAATTTGCATACATTTGCTCTACAATTGCTTCACTGCCTCCACAGAGTGTTTGTTCAGCCTTTCAGCTACACATTGCACATTTTTTTTTATATAGTCGAACGACAAGCAAGCCGAAGTCTTGGGTGTTAAACTATCCGCTACCTATGGCCACCTGCAACTTAAGTAATGTTGTCAATGCGTAGCCAACATAGATAAGTATTTGCAGACTACTATTTTATAACGCTCAAGTTAAGGTTAGCGAAATTCTTAAAGACAAAAGTTTTAAAACAAGCAAGTAATAAATTTGTTGTTAACATGTTGTTACGATAATATACATATCAACAAACCCAAAAAAGTACAAAGACTGATCTGTCTGTACCGTCAGCAACATAAAGCATTCATATGTATGAGCGATAATATTATTCCCTCCGTTTTCGTTACATTTAGATTCTACAAGCTAGGCGCTATATTGAGGCTACCTCTTTTATTTTGCTTTCAGGAAAAAAAATGTTATAGGAGAGATTTCTCGCTAAAGTGGTTTGAAATCTTATTTGCACTGTTGACTCATTACATAAACTATTAGCCAAAGTGACTTTCTCAAATCATCACACATTCAATACAAACATAAACAAAAAAAAAACAATTGTAATAAATCAAATTGAAGGTTTTTAAAAAAAAAACATGGACTTCTCACTAAAAAGGTTAGAAATCTTATTTGCACTGTTGCTTCATTATACAAACTATCATGACTTTCTCAAATCATCACACATTCGATACAAAAATAAACAAAAAATATATATTTCTATTTTAATATAAAGGGGGTTTATCAGCGATAGTGACACCCTCGATCAATCTGTCGGTTAGTGGGTGGTAATTTAAAAACATTTACACGTACTTCATTTGATTTTGTTACAAATTTTTTTGATCGAATCCAAACCGTGTCTTTGTCAAGCTTTTATGTCAGGCGCAACAAGTATAGGGATAAAAATTTATATTCTGCAAAATTAATTTCCAATCAATTCGACCGTATGCATTTTCCACAGAGATAAATTAAAAGAGAGGTTATTGTAATCTGTTTGTAAATCCACTATCGTGTTGTGTGACATAACAGAATTTTAATTAAATTCGCCACAGTATACTGAAAACACCGAATAAGATTTTATTTTACATAGAAAAAATAATTTATAGTAAACTAATGAGTCGACCAAAACGATGAATAACGCTTTCTCAATATTGTAGTGTTACCCATAACATTGAGTAATATTAAGTTCAGGACTTCGCTGCATTGGCGCTCATTACTACGTATTTCATGATGATTATGAGTGTCATAGGGACAAGGTATAACTGTTACTTGCCTAGGCAAGTAAGTAGTAAAAGTACTAGTACTTTTGTTACGACTGTTACATACTGCAGGGCTGGCGCACTCCGCATTTTCGGTATGAAGCTACAAGTACCTGGAGGGCCCATCTAGACGGGCCGATTCAGTGGAAAGAATTCTGTCAGAAGAGATACGAGTTACGCGCTAGACAGAGAGGCAAGTTTTAGGCTAATATAGCTGCAGCTACTGCTGGTGTTGGTTATATTTGTTACTGCTGGCTGTAGCTAATTAACGCTCACACGTCCTGAATTGCACTTTATTGTATCGTAGCAATTTTTATGAGTGATACTTCTGTACTATAATAGTACATTATGATACAAGTGTGCTATGTTGGTCATTACACTAGAGGCGGTATTATGCGCGCGAGCCGCAGGCGAGCGCGATAAGGAAGCCGAGAGCGTAATGACTAATAGCACAAGAGTTCCATACGACTGTTTTCGTCACACTTGCGAGGAAAAAACAATATTTTTTTGATAATAATCAACCACACAGCGAAAACATCAACAAACATTTGCGGAAAATGGCGCCCAAACCAGCAATGCGTGCGCAGGTTGGCATTTACTTCTTGTTAGCCTGCTACAAGTAGTGTATGAAGTAAGACAAGTTCTTATTTTTTTCTTATGGCGCTTTTACGCTAAAGATATACGAGGTAGCTAGGTGGTGCGAAACGGAAAATCAACTAATAGCTCGCTTTATTTTCCTAAACTTTCTTATTGGTGGTTTTTTTAATTGCACACCGCTAAGCTATCTCATACATCTCGGGCGGAAAAGCACCGTTAAGAAAAAATAAAAAAATTGTTTAACTTCATAAGTTACTCGTAGCAGCAGCTTACTCTACCTACCTAGGTGAAAACACACTTAGCTCATAACTCTGCTAAATATAGTTGATATAGTTATTCGTGGTATCAAGATTTGTTTCGTCTAAAAGATCTTCCTAATGATACGGTATTGCATAGCGATTACGTGACCAGACATACAACCTGTTGTTTTGCATTCCCGCCAAATTTACAGAGGTAGACATACTCATCGTTATGAGCAATTTGTATAATGGGGCCAACCCTAAAATAGCGAAAAACAAAACCAGCTGTTCTATACAAAAAGTTAATTGATCTTGGGAAAAATTTATGGAACAGCTGAATTTTTTTCTCGCTTTCAGGGTTGGCCCCATAGTAAAAGTTGTTCATAACGATGAGTATATCCGGTTCTGTAAATTTGGTGGGAATGCAAAACAACACCGCGTAATGTGTATATTACTTTCTGCAAACAATTACTTTATGCATACAATTACTTTCTCATTCAATTTAACAAGTTAACCTGTGCAAAATAATCGCCTTCAAAGCTTTCACAATAAAAATCTCGGCGTGAAAAACTCACTACAGCTTGTCTCACTTTTATCCGCTGCGACAATAGGCAGCAGAGAGACTCGCCTACAAACATAACCCTCAAACTAAGTTAAAGTAATGTCGTTCTTAATGCTTCGTAATAGAGTTGTAGGGGATGGCTTTAAGGCTGCTAGGTTTATAAATTAGAGCATGCGTCACTGTCGGCCGAGGGTAGGATGCTCAGTAATAACCTGCGAAATGAACGTCTGATGACCACTTGCCTTGAATATGGAAGCGACTCGGGAATTATGGCGTAATTTAAAAGTTGATGGGTTGCGATTAGACAATTTGTGACTTGGAATGGAAAATTAGGCGATGTTTATATGATTTCCATGACTACTGAAGAGAGAAGTGAATAGAACGGAAATAGAACGGAAATGCCGGGCCGCGCTAGCCGGCATTAAGTGTAAATGCTCTTAATGACAATTCTACCAATATACATGTTTTTAACTGAGAATACTCAAAAATACAATTTAAATAGACGCGTAGGTAACCAAACCACATTGCATTGTAATTAAATCAGTTTTAGTCTGTTTCAAAATGGCATTTCGAGTGTTTTATTTCAAATGCGCGACCAATGATTGGCATTTAGTTTCTATACAATCACGTGTGAAACTGGCGACAGCGGTTTTATTTTATTATTTATTTTATTTTATTTTATTTAACTTAGGTACAACAATAATTAGCAAACCAAAATCTTATAAAACTTAAACATACTAATGCAGAATAAATTATAAAAAATAAATATAATATTAAATATTATATATAATATTTTTTATTTTAAAAAAAATGTTTTGACAGCCGTTCTATCTAAGATCTATCTTTCGCTTTTCTGTGGCCATGACTACTTTATCGTGGAGTCATTGTCGTACTTATTATTGCTGTTTACATTACATGGTGAAATTGAATTCATCGGCAATATCTTGAAGATCATTAAACTCATTATAATAACCCTTTACCACAAAGTCAACCATGAAACGCGAAAAATATCGGCTGTCCCATACAAAAAATGCACTTACGTTCAAAATGTATGGAGCAGCTGAGTTTTTTTCGCGATTTCCGCGTTGATTTCGTAGACCGATGACTAGACCCTTAAGATGTTGTTAATGAATTCAATTTCACCCTAGATATGGTATCAGTACGATACAATACGTACAATAATCATAGTACGTAGGTCAGAGTCCGTATGTTATGACTATTCAGATAGCTTTGTTAGATTTTTGGTATATGTACTCGGTACTAGGGTGAAAGCAAAGACAATAAATTCTGTTGACTTCGACCAACCTCATATGAAAATTGGTAGTTTAAAAACACTGCTAGCCACTGCGAGTACGTCAGATTCTCTTTTTATTTCATAACTCAGATTGCGTCATCACAGTGATTGACCAGTCGCAAGCATAGAACGCTACCTCGCCCCCTGCCCGCAACGGCGAGTCCTGTTTGTTGGAGAAATTATGTTCACGAGCCATCAACAGGCTATATGATCTGTGGGTGAAAGTATTCTTATCACACGCTATGCTATGGTTTTCTATAGACATGCTACTTGACAAGCAAGTGTGTAGAATTTGGACCCACATCCTACGGTTTCGAAATTAAAAACATTAACTAAGCAATCTGAGCTACTTAATTACCAAGCATTTTATTACAATAAAAGAAAGGAAATCGATTATTTTATTTAACATTTAACACATAAAAGCTAAAAATTACATTTTCGTATTTTCGCATCAAACCTCTAAGCATTTACTAAAACTGTTTAAAACAATTTCTTTTCTGACGTCAGGGTAAGGAAACGAAGTAATTTTTCTAAAGGAAAAGATAAGACGAAAGAAATAGAGGTTTATAAATCTTCTCAGCAGATAGTGAAATTATGAAAAGTAGTATTTCACGCAAAGATAAGCTTTGTGGGCTTTCAAAAATAACTAAGACTGAATGCTCAAGTATTTTTAAATTTTAAATGTACTTACAATCTAAATAGCTGTAGCTCATTAGAACGCTTTATTGGACCTGGAAAGGAAAAATGTTTTATTATTACATGATTCTACAAAAAGAAATCATTTAATAAGTTTTCATTTAAACGATTATTTCTGATTAAGTTCTCCGTTATACCACAGAATAAAGAATAGTGTTTTGCGTAGACTCAAAGATATATAGCAGCTCTACGCCGTAGAAGCTACTATATTTTCGTAGCAAATCGTAGACCTCAATTTGTAGACACACAATTCGTAAAATTGTATCCGTTTAATGAGCCCACTAAGCCCAACAAGTAAGCAATGATGGATTTATTGATGATGTATTTGTATGTGAAACACTTGCGCCAAATGTTCGCTTCGGCGCCGTCGGTGCCAATCACACCGACGCTCTCTCTTCAGCACTCTCTCTCTCCACCGACGCGACACTTCGATTCTATGAGTAATTGGGCTTATACACGTAGGTTTAAAATACTAAAAAATAAAAAAAATACCTGGATGACATTTTTTTTCCAGTTATTTTGATTTAAAAACCAATCTGAAACCTACTGAACCGATTACGATAAAATGGATGCGGGACCACCTCTGAAGTCATTACCTACCAAACAAAAAAATATATCTAAAGCAATTTATAATTAGCGGTGTAATAGAATATTATATTTATATAAAGGGTTAGTTCTAATCAGTTAGTATCCTTTTAAGGACTTATTCTTTCGAATTGAGAACCTCCTTTTTAGAAAGGTTGATAAATGTGTGTGGTTATATATCTAAGTTCTTCAGGCTTTGTAATATTTTTTTTACAATAAAAGAGATTCCGTTGAATCCCAACTAATAGATGCTTATTATAAAAAGTAATTTTGTGTCGTACTGGCTATCTGGTTGTTGTCGTGTCATGATCGAACGGCTTGGTTTCGTACAAGGGCGAAAAAGTCTTCAATCGCAACTGGTTACGAAGCTCCGGTTTCGTACACAGCCGAAGGGGGACCGATCTTGATGAAATTTGACATAGAAATATCTAAAACACTGGAAAATGACGTACAACAATACACTAATAGGTAACAGCTAGGTTATTACATTTTTTACGAGGTTATCGTATATTGGACACTATATAATTTATGGACTATACTGGACAATATTTCAGTCGAGGTTACACCCGCTATCCTTTGGACAACTCGACAGCCTGATAGCTCAGTTGGTAGCATATCTGCCTTCAGAGATGTAGGGCGTGGGTTCGATCCCCACCCAGGACAAAAATGTTTGTGACGTACATCGATGTTTGTTCTGTGTCTGGGCGTAGTACTCGTATATATTATAAGTATGTATTTACGAGAAAAAAAATGTATATAAGTATTCTATCAGCTATCTGGTTTTCATAATACAAGCTTTGCTTAGTATGAGGCTTAGATGGCGCTGTGTGCAGTAAATGTGCAGATTGTTCAGTTAGGTAGGTCCAACTTCGACAAAGAGGTCCCGAGGAATCCAACTCGGATGGGCAGCGTTCGGGAAATTGCGTAATATCTTCTCGTCCAAAATCCCTCAGTGTCTGAAGACAAGGGTCTACGACCAGTGTGTGTTGCCAGTGATGACATATGGAACTGAAACGTGGTCTTTAACTGCTGGCCTTTTGGAGAAACTCAGAGTCACGCAACGGGCAATGGAGAGAGCTATGCTCGGAGTTACTTTGCGCGATAGAATCCGGAACGAGGATATTCACCAAAGAACCAAAGTTACCGACATAGCTCGCAAGGTTTGCAAGTTGAAGTGGCAATGGGCAGGCCACATCGCTCGAAGGACTGACAACCGATGGGGAAGAAAGGTTCTTGAGTGGCGACCGCGAACCGGAAGACGCAGCGTAGGAAGGGCTCCCACTAGGTGGACCGACGACATTGAAAAAGTTGCAGGCAACCGGTGGATGCAAATGGCAGGTTGTCGTACAGTGTGGCGGTCTAAGGGGGAGGCCTTCGTTCAGCAGTGGACGTCTCCGGGCTGATGATGAACAGTTGCTATGATACTTTGGAAATTTTATGACTCGTGGTCCCAGTTGGCTAATAATTATGAGATTACAATACATTACGTTTTTGTTTCGATTCTATAAATGCAAAGCTAAATTATAATTATCTTTATGTTAATCAATGCTGGACAAATTCCAACAAATAGAGTTTTGAATATAATAATATAAATATGAACGGAATAGGAGTCCCGACACCTGTGGTTTTGATGTCAATTATGATAAAGCCAGATAGGAGCTTACATTATAACATATTCAATTCTATTCCAATATAATATTGCTGCAATAACGTATTTTGAAAGCTGCCAGCTTCTAAGAGACAGAGCTTAATGGTATTATTATTTTGAAATGGTTCAAAGCAATTTGTTTTGACACAATTCGGTAAATTCACACTGAATCTAATATTTTACGTATCAACTGCAAAAAAGATTGATTATATTAAGCCTTTTTACTAATAAAGACGGTCTTTGGCGGGACGCGACGACCTTAAGGCCAACCAAAAAAGCCACCAGTAGAACGTAACAAGTGATCTGACATATTTTCATAGAGAGTATCTGCCAAACGCGTGACGAGAAGTTACGCGTTTTTATGTGGATTTGCTAGATCACGTGCTACGCCACTTAGGTGTGCGCAGCGCCTAGCGCGTACGTAGCTCAGAAACGCAAAAAAAGGAAAAATCGAGGAAAGGCTTTTGTCCACTATTGGGACTCCGCAAGTTAGTCACAACAATTCTTAATGTGCACACTAAAATCTACATAGAATAGAACAAGGATAGAGCCATATCGTATAGTGTAGTATAATAGCGTGAGTAAGGAAGTACTTAAGTATGTATATGAAAACTAACGTAGTTATGACAAATTCTTGTTTTATTTATTCTTCGCGAAGTAGGACTGGGCCGCACGCATGTCGAGCACTGTTTTAATTCCTTGAAAAATGTCACCGGATGTGACCGAAAATATAATCGGATTATGCGATTTATTAAATGTGAATAATCTCGTATAAATAAAAATAAAAAGCCTGTATATTTTGCATACGTGTAGTTGTGATCCTAAACAAGCCCTCTAAAACGAAACATATTTCACTTTTCGTTCAAAATACGCATAAAATCGAGCTGAAACCCACTCCTTGGTACATTACCCAAATATATAAATAGGGGCAACATTGCGAAATCTGTGTCAAGCGGGTTTCGGGGGCCCTCCACTGTTCGCGGCCGCCAATTACCTGCGCGAAAACAACGCGCTGCCGGCCGGGCGCACTCAGCGAGCGCGCGGGGCGTTGAAGTAAATTAGTGTCACACTTTTATTATCACCTTTGATTTAGAGAGAGGCTCCTCCAAAGTTGTCACTTGTTATAATTAAAAAGCTGTGGTAAACTTAGAAGGTATTGCACCCTAAATAACCCGTGGTAGCCTAACGGGACATCGATATAAGTACCTTTAAAACTGAGTAGACCGTGCCTACCACTACATAAGTAGTGGTAGGATTCTATTGCAGAGTACGCCTGAGGAAGTACCAAATTTTTACCAATTATTCAACTGCCAAGCAGTAGTGTGCTAGCATGAATACATTTCGGTTTTAAGGGTTATGTTACCGGAGAAACGAAGCATGAAGAGATTTGACATCTAATATCTCAGGGTGACGAGGGCAATGTAGTGCAGCGCAGGAATTTGTTCGCAAGTTTACAACTCTGGCACTGCTTATTGCTAATTATGGGCAGGCGTGATGCTTACCACTAGGCAAGCGTCTCATTCGTCTCGTCAATCAGTTGCATAAAAAAAACAGACTGAAATAAGATACATTTTAAACCGAAAAAGAATACACTTGAGCACTAAGATAAGCCAACTTCATTAACAAAACAAGTAATTGCCGGCCGCACACAGCCTATATAGGGATCTGGCCAAACGTTTGGTCGATGTGTCAGGTGACAGGAATGCTGGCGTATATTTTTGCCAAAAAACTCAGCATAGCAATCCAACGTGGCAATGCCGCCAGCATCGGTTCTGTAATGTAAATACAAAACAAGTAACTGAACTGAAATGAAATAAAAAGTTAATGAAATAATATTTTAAATAAGTTTAGGTTACACCACTTTTGATTTCCCTTAATGCGGCCCCATCCTCAACGCCTGAGGACCCGTCAAAAACTTTTTTTTTGTTAACCACGATCTAGAAAAAGATTGCGGCGAGGTTAAGCTTCTTTAAAATACACCGTTGAATGTAGGTCAGATTTCATTTATAAATTCAATGAAAAGGATTTGTGATCATCCGATAATGAGTCGCCATAATTAAATGCGTATTAAGTTGAAAGCACGCGCTCATTAGAGCGGGTCACACCGTAGCGAATCGCATTACACAAACTGATATATTTTGTGTGATGTGGGTTGTCTTGAAGAAATTTATTGTTACAGTTCTCCACTAACTATTTTATCAGTGTACAGTATCAGTGTATCAGTGGAGCAGCCGAAGTCGTAGCTGGAAAAATGCCTCTCCAAATATACACCACTTAACCAGCTGGCATTTGCTTACAGTATTTTCAATATTAATTACACAGATAGCCCTTATACAATACAATAGTTGATTGTTAACATCAAAGTTACTCGTCAAATTTCATTAAGTATGCCTCTTAAAATAATAATTATAGGATGCATTCTGTGAGTTAACCTAAGATATTTCGTAACAGTGATCCTACCAGCAGTGTGTATTCACAACTCAATTGGAAAGGTTTCCGTTCGAATCCATATTCTCCGACTCTATCATCCTGAATGTAGATGACTGGGACGGATAATGTGGATGCGAACGGAAACCTTTCCTATTGAGTTGTGAATACCCCTGTACATCGGCAGTTTTGGGCTTTCGAGACTCATAAGTAGATATCACAGAATTTTCTTATGTATAGTCAACAAGCATATCTTTACACAAGAAATTTGCTTGACTCATGACTCAGTTGTGATTAGTAGGCGAAACGTCGACATTGCAAGAGGTCTTGGTAATAAATCTAGGTAAAACCATCGCAGTGCCATATACTCTGCCCCTAAGCAATAGTTAAACATTGCTTTGATCCAGTTTAAAGGATACTTACTGTAGTAGCCAGCAATGAGTAGGCTGTAAAAATTACAGGGCCGAGAAAACTCACCATCGCAAGTTGGTGAGCACCAGATCTTTAAGTAAAAAATAATTCCACGGCATTACGTCCTGGTTTTTTTAACTCAAAGTTCTGGATCCCACTGCAGTGCGGCAGGCGTAATCTCTTACTATCAGACCAGTGCTTCGCTCCTCTACGCTCTCTCCTTTCGCTCCGTTATCATAAAAAAAATCTTCTTCAAAGAAAATAATGAGCCCGGTTAGTTTTATTCAACAGTTTTGGTAACCTAAACCTAATCACTATCAACAGTAAAGTTTATTTTGTGCCTGATGCAAAGCTACAATTCGCAGCTTCATACGAGGAGTCGGCTTCTTTACTACAGTTTCTGCCTTTAGATATTTTTTCTAACTGCTTACTCATGTCAAAGCGCGGCTTACTTTTCGTCACAAAATTTATTCATTAAAAGTGAAAACTTGAATGAACTTTGCCAACACTCTTATCAGACCCTTATCCTCCAAACTCTGAAGAACGGAATAAATATTACAAGATTATACGAATATTTACCCCACTCGAGATTCATTATGATATTTCGGTGGTTTTTACCTCTGAGACGCGGAAACGTTTTCAATTTTCATGGGGTGAGAGGAAAATCTGAGATTGACTTGAGAAACGTGTTCAAGATCTTCGAAATATAATAAATGTAATACAGTGTTAAAATACGCATCGGTGAGTTTGAACTTCGTTAGAAAGTTATATCTCAAATTTAATGCTTTGAAGATACCGGCAAGATTAAAATTAAGGTCATGGTATCTTGTTAACGAGAGACGATGCTTTCAGAACGTAACTATAGCGGAAACTTTAAGAGCTAGCGGTTAGGTCTAACTTACTTTGAGATAGCAAACTTTAGTATTGAAGATTATAGCTTTGGAACCCGGCAGCAGAATTTTAAGACCATCCTATAAAGCAAATGTGACACATTTTAATGGCTAATCAAAACTTGCAACAGCACCCTAGTTTTCAGATTAATCACGTCATGAATTTTACCACTTTATTATAATCCACCTTTTAACATTTAGTTACTTTCGAAATGAAAAGTTACTTACAATTTTATTTTTATTTTTTTTATTGTAATAACAACGGGTATAAGCCTTCATTAACTTCAACAAACTACAAATACTACTTAATACTACCCACCTACTAACCTACTATACACAAAAAACAAAAGGATAGTATAATAAAGTATAGAGACAATCCAAATGTTCAAACCCACTACCAGTCGGCAGCGTACCCAGCGTGCTGGCTTTGACATTTCGGTACAGGTGCATACACCATGTTCATAGACAGACTGAAATCGAAAATAATCATAGAGATGTAATGAATATAGTATTAGTACCGTAAACGCTATAATAGTACTTTATGATACAAGTGTCCTATGTTGGTCATTACACTAGAGGCGGTATTATGTGCGCGAGCCGGAGGCGAGCACGATAAGGAAGCCGAGAGTGTATTGAAACATAGCACAAGAGTTTCATACGACTATTTTCGTCACACTTGCGAGGAATAAACATTTTTTTTTGATAATAATCAACCACACAGCGAAAACGTCAACAAGCATTTGCGGATAATGGCGCCCAAATCAGTAATGCGCGCGCAGGTTGACATTTACTTCAGCGGCATAAGAACTCTTTGTTGGTATTACAATGAAACTGTAAGTATTACCCGGCTATATTAAGAGTGCTTCGTATACGTACGTCTAATTGCAGTCACGTACAAACTTGACTTTACCGGGTTATACCTATTATAGCACCATGTGCCGTAATGTAAAGTAAAAAGCACGCGTGCGTAATACCTTGGATTATGAGCCTAAAACCGATGCAATAAGATCCACTTTACGAGCAAGTATGATGAATAGAAAATAACTGTTTTAAAACTGTAAAGATTGTGCTTTGGACGAAAAAATATTCACCTGCCACGTCGAATTCTCTCTTGAGGTATCCTTAAGAAAGTAGTTCAATTTCTTGACTTTTCTGCCAAGCCTAATCAAGTACCTAAGCCGTTCCAGTGATAATTACAGACATCTTCTCCAATTACTACAACCGTATTGCTCTTTAGTAGATACTGCGCACGTGCGTAGCTATTACCATCTGTGGAGGCTAATTGGCACGTTAGATGGGATCGCTAGCTAACTACAAGTAATGATAGAATCCTACTGTTGAGAAATGTTTGTGAGTCATGTTAAAGTATACTTAGTTTCTTGTGAGCCAAACTGTTAGAGCCAGAAATATTTAGTACTTATCAATAATAATCAGTCTTGGATCTGGGTATTTCCTAAAACTGCATCCAGATCAATCGTAGTACGGGCAGCAACGTCCTTGCGGTTAACGGTGGCGAGCATTCCGCGATCATCAAGCCGCACAAAATTAAATAAAGTGAAATCATTATGTCTTTTCGTGTTATTTTCAAAACTCCGTAAAAGTATTTTTTTTATGCAACGGAGTGACGAGGCAAGCAAGACATTCACCTGGTGGTAAGCATCACTCCTGCCTATAACAGTAGCAGTGCCAGAACTGTGAACTTGCGAGCAAAATCTTGCGCTGCACTGCACTGTCCTCGTCGTCCTGAGATATTAGATGTTAAATCTCTTCATGCCCAGTATTTTGTTTGGAAACTTTGAACCCGAAACAATAGCGCCTAATACTTGCACGCTACTACTGCTTTTGAATAACTAGCAGTTCCCCAAGTGGACTCTGCAATAGAGCCCTACCACTACAAAACTGTGATTTTACGATCTCGAACCGAAAGGCGCAGGTGGACTGACAAGGTGAAAGTGGCGAGCAACCGGCGGCAAACGGGAGGTTGTCGTACAGTGTGGCAGTCTAAAGGGGAGGCCTTCGTTCAGCAATGACGTCTCCAGGCTGATTATGATTATTTCATGACTTCTTTGACTTGATTATATATCAGAAACTTGAAAAAATTGCGTAGGTATTCTTGATACAAACTGCGATAACATAAATTAAGTCGCCATGGAGAAAACCATGGAATTGAGAAAACCATGGAACTATATAAAAAACTATTAACCAGTTAAGCGCAACTAAAAGCGCATAACGATATTTTTGATAGTCTTCGTGTACGAAGGGCTGTAGTGTAGTCGTAATTGGCAGCAAAGGCCAAAATTAGTACTGCTTTGTTATTCCGACTCGCCTGGATGCCACAGCTAATGTGGTTGAGATTGGATCTCGGTATGCAAATTGGATTGGATGAGTTAGCTCCTTCTGTCAAATCTATGGTAAGTTTAGTATTAGTATTAACCATAGAAATATAATCTTAATAACTAGTGCTATGTGTATAATATATAATGGTTTAATTTCTTAAATATGTTGTGTTTAATTGTCAAAATTTCTTTTGTTATTGCGTATGTTATGTTTTTGTCACAAATAAAGTAATTTCTATTCTATTCTCTTCTGTTATATTCCGTCCCGTTCCATTCTGTTCTATTCTGTTCTATTCTGTTCTATTCTGTTCTGTTCTGTTCTGTGCTATTCTGTGCTATTCTGTTCTATTCTGTTCTATTCTGTTCTATTCTGCTCTATTCTGCTCTATTCTGTTCTATTCTGTTCTATTCTGTTCTATTCTGTTCTATTCTGCTCTATTCTGTTCTATTCTGTTCTATTCTGTTCTGTTCTGTTCTGTTCTATTCTGTTCTATTCCGTTCTATTCCGTTCTATTCTGTTCTAATTTTGTCTGTATTCTCAATATATACCATTTACATACGTTTTATTTGTGTAGGTATCAAAATAAAAACACGTGGTGAAATATAACACGCCTTATAAGGTTTGACCGTGGCAAGACTTAGTAGCTTAATTGGGACACCGCTCGACTTTAAATCTGAGGTCGTGGGTTCAAAACCAATGCCCGTACCAATGAATAAATGTAACAGATGTTGCCAATAAATTGATTATTAATTATTGAACTTTTGAATAGTATGAATTTTAATAACACTGGATTTTTGGTGAATCAAAGTATCATGAGGAAACCTGCACGTTCAGAGAAGAAATTCAGTGGCGTATGTAAATCCACGGACCCGTAACAGAGCCAGCTTG
This sequence comes from Erannis defoliaria, assembly GCA_905404285.2. NCBI lineage: Eukaryota > Metazoa > Arthropoda > Insecta > Lepidoptera > Geometridae > Erannis > Erannis defoliaria. Next base: position 4,907,788 of record FR990078.1, read on the forward strand.
GTTCAAAATTGTGTAGAAAATCATGCGGTTCTGAAACTAACTAACTCGATCGAGTAATCAAAAGTACTCATATAAGATTTGCTTAATCATAAGTAATCAAGAGCTTTAAGGGTGTTGGCCAGCCAGCTGAGTACGAAAAAGTCACCAACGCGTTATGGTTTTCTCCACTGAAGAGAGAAGTAAATAGAACGGAAATGTGACGGGCCGCGCTAGCCGGCATTAGGTGCAAATGCGCTTAATGACAATTCTGACAATATACATGTTTTCAGACTGAGAATACTGAAAAAGAAAATTTAAATAGACGCGTAGGAAACCAATTTCTATACAAATAAGTGTAAAACTAGCGACAGCGGTTTTCTATATAATTACTTTAGAACATTGTTTTGACATTTATTCTAACCTAAGAAGTAGGGCTTTCGCTTTTCTGTGGTTTTCTCAGAATGTTTTCCTTCACCGGAAGCTCAACCTAATAACAATAGTTGGAATTTGAACCTACGTCGTGCGATTATAACGCGCTAATTACTACGCTATGATCAGTACAAAATACCTATGGGACAAAGCATCCACGTTTTATGTGTTTCGCTGATCACACATGACACACGACGAATTAAAAGTCGAACCGTAAATCAGAAAGGCCGGTAGTTAACTGCCGTCACTGGTCGTTAAGTCACTGTTAAGTACTGTTATATCCAAACATTAATTTAACGAGATGATGTATGTGTGTTTTAGTATCTAGTTACTATGGAGTAACTTAAATTTCATCCAAAGATAATATAAAACTATAATTGTTTTCAATGTACATATCTTCAACACGTAGTATAAGGAATGATGATGTAGACACGTAGATATATTTTTAAGATTTATGTGTAAAAGCCAATGAGCGATTTTCCAAACATGATTTAAAATACATTGTTTCCTTCACCTCGATAGATAGCGCAGACTATACGTGCCAGTCATAAACAGCATACTGTTTTTGATATGTGGTGTGGCCAGAGAAATTTACTAGGGTGTGGCACATGAAATAAAATAAAAAACTTGACAATGACAGAGACGTCATTTTGCGCAGACGTCTTGTCTGCGCAAAGTCAGAGCTTTACAATGAGCTCTGTATCAGGAAACTATAGAATAAAGCTCGATGACAATGAGCTTTTTTTTTGTATTGCCTGTCAGAAAATCTCCCATCCTCGAGTTTTGGCGGGAACACGAAAAAATCATGTCGTTGCATTCTATTATTTTCTTAAACTTATTTAAAGTTAAAGCGAATTAATGATAAAAAATAGTGGTGTTTTATTAATTGAGTGTTAAATTATGCACGAGTGTGGACAAGTGATATAAAGTGGTGAAACATGTCATATCGTGTTGTTTTCAAAACTCCGTAGAAGCTCATAGTAAAGTCGCCACAACTTTACTAGGGCATGACTTGGACTCGACTTTGACAAATTTCGTGTGACTGACTGTGATTTCATGACATATTTGAATTGATTTTAATTAAAAAAACTTGCTAATTCATAAACTTGACACTGGCAGAATGCACAACGTGCGATGCCAATAACTTTTAAAAGAAAGGCGTTAGTTGACATATTTATAATAAGTCTTATGCATGAAAACTAAATATTTCTAATAAGATAATAATCTATTGATTTATATTTCTATAAGATTGTTTATGTTATGGGTCAGAAAATTTTCGCGCGTTCCTCTTGATTCCCCCATTTCGATCCCCCATCGAAAAGCACCCACCATTCCACCACGATCCCCTGGGGAATCGAAAAAAACCTCGCCTATTCCACCACGATCCCCCAAGGGATTCTCAAATACTCTTAATTCTTTTCAAATCCCCTGTTAAAATGATAACCTTTTTACATATTTTGGTCTCTTTAACATGAGACTAGAGGTGCCCGCGACTTCGTCGCGTACGAAAGAAATTCGGCGGCTCCCAAAATTCACCACGTTTTTTACACCCCAATCCATGTAATGTCACTTTGAGATCTATCTGTGTTTACTTTGTTTAATTTCACCATATTGTGAGTGAATTTTTCATACCAATTTGCTGGTTTGAAAGTGGGCTAGTGTTAACTTTTTTTTTTAAACTTAGTATTGTTATAAATAAGATGCGTTGCCTTAGTTTCTACCCAAAAATATTTATGCTCTTCTGTAAATCACGCATAAACCTTCACATAAAACAAACTTTATTTCACTATCTTCAGCTGACTACAGACAATATGCGTAAACATGATTAACGACCGTATGTTTCAAAAAATACGGGCCATTATTCATTCTGATAGAAAACTATTTTTCTTGAAACTACGAAGGAATTCTACGGTAAGTAAATAGGTTTCTTTCTGTAAAGGATGTTGTATCTGGTATTGTGTATGTATATCTCCCTTCAGGCTACTATTTCGCTTGTAATATTTATTTTAATCGAAATAAACCATCAATATAAGTAATAAGTATCAAAACGAATTGTATAAATAATAATTACGATGGCTGAAATGAGATATTGTTTTATGTTTTATATTTGAAGACCTGAATTCCGGCTATAAAATCCGCTATTTGGGGCTTACAGATCAATTTCTATGTTGTTAAAGTTTAAACAGTAAGAAAAATTAAGACCTCTGGCAGGACTTGCACCTGCATACGAGCAATCAATGGGTTTCCGTCCCAACTGATTTGCCAATTAAGCTACAATCGTCTCTGCCTTACTCGTCATAATTCTCAAACTGTTTTAAACTATCAACTAAAACGTTGATGGCGCCATCTGTAAATTTTTGTAACACACATAATAAATTTACCCAAACCGAAACCGTTACCAAGGTGCCAAGGCCTGGCGAGAGATGTCGCACTGGCTATATCATTGAATATTTTTATATGAAGTGTTGCCACACTTGGCGTTTGTATAATATCAATATATCTGCCAAAATCATAACATTGGTTTTTGCGTAATCAAGTAAAAATTATAGAACATGTTGTGTCATCACTCTTTCCTCTATTGCATGCTTATATCAGATTTTCCTACTAGTTTTTACGCTATTTAATTTTGTGTGAAGTTTTGGTGTGAAAAATAAAGAGTTTATCTATCTATTTTATAATTTCAAGCGCGGTTATAAACGATAATAACATCAATATACATTTTCAATAGAATATTATTCTATTTGTCTTTACTAATCCTATTATCCAATTCGAGAAGTTTCCAACATTATTCGGAGCATAAGGCTCCGTCTCGAAAGTTGTCGACGTGGAAACTTGGTCTCGTTACCGCGGGTTCCGTACCCAACTTTGTTTTGCGGGAATACATTTTAATTATCCGTGATTAAAGTTGATTACGGATATTCTGAGCATCTCTGCGCTTTGGGGAACGAAAGAAGCAATAGACTTTTAGCTGCTTATCACTGTTTTATAATTTAAAAAAGCATTTCAGTCTCTTGCTCTGTTACCGTATTGTGACAAGCAACTGCATTGTTTTGTCGAAATTGAATTTAAACCAGCTATACCTATTATCTCTAGATATCTGAAATGTTCTGAAACAGGTTCGTTCTAAGGTATGTAAGATATGTATGTGTGTGTGTGATATGTTAACATCAGACAGGGTGTGGTCAAACGCAAATCTATTCTAAATAAAAATAATTACGTAAGAATATTATTATAGTAGCTTGCTATATTATAATAAAGAAATGTTAACATTTCGCGCTTCATAGTATTTTTAATGACATAAATTGTTATAACTGAAATATGAACTTGCATATTTCAAGTCGAGACAATTCTTTCAATCAATTTATAACTTCTTGGAGAATTTAGCTCTCTTTCACAAGCTTGATTGTATTATATACTCATAGATCAATGTCATCAGTTCCGTGGTACGATCAATTCCCAACACATAAATAAAACAGCTAAAGATCTAACTTTCGAACAAGTTTAATATCTCACGTGATTCTCTACCAGATTTCGAGAAAAGTAGTTTTTGATCAGGCAATAAACGCCGGCCCCAGTGTGGGGTGAATAATGCATTTATTATGAGAATGGATGCATGTGCTAACGGTATACTAATGTATGGCGAATGGTAAACACGGGTAAGAAACGTTTCAAACAAGGTATTTACAAAAAACCGGCCGATTTATAAAATAAGCCGCTGTGTACTGTATGTTGAGGTAACATGCATAAATTAAATCAACCGAATGGAAAACATCCTTCTTTTTTGGACTCAGTTAAAAAGGAAGGACTTGGGACTCGGGGTGAACAATATACAATACACTATATACTATACAATATAATTATACGGGTACATTGAATTATGCATAGTACACCTGGGTGATCCAAGGGTACATAGAATGACCCATAGTACACCTGGTGTACCACGGGTACAAAAAGGTACCCGTGGAACACCTAGGTGAACCACGGGGAAGAAACGGCAAAATTCCCCATTTATCAAAATGCTATATCAAAAAATTGACAAAACCAACTAAGAACATTTTACCTCCTTTTTTAATTTGAAAAAGGCCGTGTTTCAAAGATAGCAAGGTTTAAATTACATTTGAGAAAATGTAGTTTAGTCGAACATAACTTACTAGGATGGCAAAGTTACGGCCAATAGCATATTTTTTGACATATTTTTCAAGTAATTTATTTATTTCTTTAATTGAGATACGCCGACAGTGAACATATTACACATTCTTAAAGTAGGTACATGACAAAAGGATCTGATACGATCACCTTTTACAGGCGTATACAACATTCGCCATAAACAGTGTTTATACAGAGAATTCATTTAATGAAAACTATAATTTTAGCAGAACAGACAATTTAAAACAATATGTAGGTACTTAATACGTAACTGTAGAATTAAAAAACAACTATTATTCGTCTCTGGTTAGAGACTTTAATTAATTTAACTGAAATATCGATTGTTACCAAAAGGCTGTACCGCTATTAATCGATATTTATCTTTAGACCACGTCACAGGCCGCTCATCCAGATAAAATCAATGGATAAAAGAATAAATCACCGTAGTTAAGCAACGGATGATTCGATCAGTTTTCGAAGGGCGACCGTGAGTGACAATAACATTGAATGTTACTGTGCGTCGGATGGTGGTCGGACGGTTTTTTTTGTGGATTCGATTGACGTGACGAGCGAGACGGTCGTCTGATGGTAAGCGTCACGGCTGCCCATAACAGTAGCAATTCCAGAATTGTGAACTTTCGAATACAATCCTTCACTGTGCTCGTCACCCTGAAATATTAGAGTCAGATTGGAGTCAGCTGTCAGAAGACACGTTAAATTGTTATTTCCGTTTTGTTTAAGCAGTATTAAAAGCCTTCGGGTGGTAAGCGCGATATATAAACTGCCACTTGTAACAACATTACTTTAGTAGATTTGTTTCCAATAATTTATTGCAACCAACGCACCACTAGAAATGACACTGAAACGAAGAGCACCGTAACTAAAGTGAAGAGTATGGCCGTTAATCTTCTTTTATCTGCAAAATCAAGCCAATACGCGTTAACCTTGAAAAGTGAAACGCAAATTAAATTCTTAATTAATTGATCGATGACAAACTCCAGCGATAATTCACTCAACCTGTCAGCTCTTTAATGATAAACGGTTTCATTGTAACTAAAGTTTTAGTTACAAATAGATTTTTACATAGCTTTCAGGGTTTGCAAGTTTAAATGGCAATGATAACCGACGTGAAAGAAAGTTCTTGAGTGGCAACCGTGAACCGGAAGACACAGCGTAGGTGGTCTCCCATTATAGCCGAAGACATTGTGAAAGTCGCGGGGAAACGATGGATGCAAATGGTAGGTTGTCGTATGGTTTAGCGGTCTAAGGGGGATGCTTTTTTTCAGCTGTAAGTTAAGGGCAATGTTGTCACCTTAGCGGGTCGAATCTGTACTAAATTAGCACAAGAGTGAGGCAGATAGAATTGCAAGAGAGAGGTACATACTCAGCAATAGGAAAAGGAAGTATATGGGATATTGAACAAACTTTTTGATTAACATCACCATTCCGTCGAGAAATAAATGATACTTACTTACTTATTTGAAGAAAGAAAGAAGAAAGAAAGAAAACTGTAACAAAAAGGTTCAACAATTGACCTTGGACAATATTAATAATATCCTATATATATCTGATATTCGTTACTATATAATGTTATAACAAAACATAATGCTCTGATGACTGAACTGAACTTTTTATCTCTCTACAGTGGTAATGCAGTCGTTTAATAAAATACTGTCGTAAACCATCCCATATATCTCCACCTTTAATGCATCTTCGTACTTGGCAATAAAGATACTCGTTTGTACAATTGCCTACATCTAGTTAAGTGCATCATCGTATTACGGAAGTGTCACCAATTTTTTACCAGCACATGTCGCATTTAGTGTGCTCGATCGTGTGTTTGAACCTGGTATTTTATGAGATAAGTATTTGAATCTGGAACTTTATAAAACTGGTATTTAAATCAGGAACTCGACATCGCGCGTCGTTTGAAATCGTGATTTGTTGAAACGTATAATTATTATTGGACCTGGGTATGTCCTAAAATGATCCTACAGATGACGTGTTCCGGCTGTTGATGATGATGATGATAATTATTATTTATTGGCACATATTATAGCTACACCCTACGAAGAAGGGTTTCTGTTACACTCTGTATTTATTGAGAGTATTTGACGAGCTTTTAGAGATAACTGCCTCGAAACAATTCCTTTGTACTATTTTCAATGTTGCGCTGGCGACGGATTGTAAATGGAAATTGACACTTTTGTTTTTGTTTTTTTTTAAATGTTCTTTTTTACATTTTTAATTCTTTTGTTTGGGCGGTAAAGTTCAAATGTTGCAAGGTATTGTAATTATGTTTTCATCACACTTGCTCGTAACGTGGATCTTATTACATTGGTTTTAGGGTATACTCCATATACTTTAAGATATTACTCACCCGTGCTTTTTAATTTACAGCACTAGTGCTATAATAGGTATAACCCGGTTGAGTTTGTACCGCACTGCAAGTTATAATGATGTATGTAAGTATACGAAACATTATTAATTTAACCGGGTAGTAATACAGCTTTTTATGTAATAAGTACCTACGTAGTAGTTGTAACCAACAAAGAGTCTTTGAGATTTTTTAACTATGTTTTTTTTCTGGCAAGTCTGACGAAAAACGTCGTATGAAACGCTTGCGCATTGGTAAGCACTTTCGGCTCCCTTATAGCGCTCACCTGAGGCTCGTGGGCGTAATATCGCCGCGAGTGTAATGACTAACATATCCCACTTGTATCATAATTATTCGTTTACTTCACAAATTTATTTTAAGTTATGCTGCGATGAAATATAGGCATCCACGATCACTACTCGAAAACGGCACCGTCAAAACAAGCCTTAAATAGCTAATATGTTATGGTACTAATTATAATATAGAAAGATTTTTAGACCAGTGACTTTTATCACTTCTTGAAAAAGGTCAATTAAAAAGAAAGAAAAAAAGGAAATTAAAGGAAGGAAAGGATGTGGTTGATACTAAAATCAGAGTATTCAAAATAAAACAAAAAATGTGTCAAACCCACGTCATCAGTTATTGTATAGGTACATAAAAACAAAAAACAAAACAATTCACAGTTTATTTATTGTGATTAATTTGTTTAATACGGCACTAACGATTTAAAAATACTGTTAAAAACAAATCCATTATAATTATAAGTAATTATAAATATTTAATACTAATATAAGACAATATACAATTTTAAATGTCAAGTTTAAGTTTATTTTAAACGAATCTGAATAAGTAACTTTACTGAAACATATTCAAATTAAATAACGGCTCATTGGGTCTTCAATCATCCGGGAAATTGTGGAACAAAAGAACAAATCGGTCATGTACCTACGGCGTAAGAGTGACGAATAAAAGGGTCAACCCGCAATAAATTCTAAGGGGGATCGTAGAACTCACCACCGTTAACCTAGAAGACGCTACTACCCATCCTCCGGTGGTTCTGGATGCAGTTTTAGGACTTATCCAGGTCCATGTCCAAGAAATCGTAACAGTAATTTTAAATAATAAAAAGCCTGAAGTACGTCAACGAAAGACGATTGGTGAATCCATAGACGCGATTATAGTCATAGTAATTTATTTGTAAAGCCAATTTACATGTCAAACTTATAGCTAAATAAGATTAAAAATAATTATTATTTTCATAATAAAAATAATATTACAATTAAAAATAATATTACAAAATGACACATAGTAAAATAAAATAAAAAAATTACACGTTATCAATTATTTTTTATAATTATAAAAATCACCATAGCGATAGAATTATCCGCCGTATTACTAGTAAATTATAAAATCTCCGTTTTCAGACTTTTCGCCAATTAGATTTTTAAATAATTTAATGATACGATTGAATACGAATACGAATGAACGTTTAATGATGTTATTATGTACACAGCAAACACATTGTCTCTCCTAACGCTATAATAACATCCATGACTATTCCGACTCGTCTCAGGAGCAATTTGCGTTTATAATGAACACAGAATAAATAAACAGTTTCACGTTCTCAGTAAATGACAATTTACTCACATAACTGAATTTCGAAGTTCCTATTCAAGAGACAATTTCCTGACTATTGTTACGGTTTATTCCACTTTGTTCACCTGGGTGAAATCGCCTAGGTGTACAAAGTGGAAATTATAGTCTCTTTATTTTACGTGTATTTTACGTTTGATTTTTTAATATACTTTTTTAATTACCATTACCCAGAAGACGGTCACTGTTGGACGAAGGCCTCCCCCTTAATAAGGAGGGGTTGCCATAGTTCCCGCACTTCGTAGGCGGCTTGGAGATCGCAGAATGCTCACCACCGTTAACCGAGAAGACGCTGCTGCCCGCCTATTTTCACCTAACTGAAATCGTCGGTTCTTAAATGCGTAGATTGGGCATCTTGTAGTCCCCCGTACATCTTAGATCACATTACCACTTGCGTTCAGATGAGCTGTGTTCAAACACTATCCCATTCTATAGTTAAAAAAATAACTTTTTCCAGACTTAAATCAGTTGTTGGTGCTGAAAAAAGTACAAACTGGTGTATTTCTACAAACACGCTATCAAATGAATAATAGGCTGATGACTGGTTTTTTTTTTATTGTCCTATTAAAACGTGGCCCATAAATATAGCCAATTAATGAAAAGAAAATGAAAATCTGATCAAAAATAAGCAACTTATAAGCATTTTAATATCATGCTAGACAGAGAGGCGTAACAGCTAATCGTGACGTCACTTCTCTGTACGCCATATAAATTATATTCTGACAGGTAAGGCGTGACGTAATTTTTTGTTTTGTAGGAAAGGGACAGAGTTGTCTCTACCAAAAACTTTAAACGCTTATATATCAGAACATAAATAACCAATTTAAATTATGTTTTCAATAAACATACTATATTTACTTAAATTCTTCATCGAAGCTATTGGTTTCAACGATTTCAACATCAGTCATCTACCCTATTGCTTAAAATGCTTGGTAAATGTTAAATGTATTTATGGTAAGTTTTTTTAAACCTGGATCACCAAGCCTCCTGCCAACACTGACTTGAGTGAGTGATCTTGGCTAAAACACAAAAGAGTTTTTTTCTATTTGTAATATAATATTATTGATTATTTAGGTTGATTAATAAACAGGAAAGTTAAACTACTTCTTCTGCCGTTACTGGTTACGAGCTTCCGGTTTCGTATGCGGCCGAAGGGACAACGTCATCTAGCCCCATACTAAGCATAGCTTGTATTATGGAAACCAGATAGCTGATATAATACTTATACACTATATTTTTTCGTAAATACATAGGTACTTATAACACACACCTATTACACCCAGACACAGAACAAATATCTATGTTCGTCACATAAATTTTTGTCCTGGGTGGGGATCGAACAGCCTTACAGCTCTGAAGGCAGACATGCTACCAACTGAGCTATAAGACTGTCAATCAATGTGGCTGATTGCCCAATTAAAACCGCGCGTGGCGGTCCAATTTAAATCCTCTACAAATAAGAAAAACTTCCGGAACGCATAATTTCATAAGTACCTCTGATATTGCGTTACATTGTGCTTTGTTATATTGCGTTGCGTTGCTTTTTTGTTAGTGTGAAATAGAGTAATTATAGAAATACTTTAATTGTTAGATTTGGCTGAGAAAGTAGGTACCTACATGCAAGTTCTTGTATAAAACGATTCTCCTGCGAGTTTTGTCTTGTCAAGATAAATGTGTTTAATTTGTATGGCGCGAAGCTCTTGAATGCTTAAACGCGATGTTTCCAAGCAGATTGCTGTCTTGCTCGCCAATTTACTTCGACAAATAATCAAGTTTTCTACTTTCTTGGGTTCTGCTTAATTTTTTCCAGGCTTCTTAACTTTTAATCTTGGTTCTTCTAGGTTGAAAATCTTATAACCTACCAAGTAGTGTAATAAGTTTAGTTTAGTCTAGCAATTGAAATCTAAAACGAAATCAACATTATACCGCCGGAGGTCATAATTTTTCTTCCTGTTTAAGCTTTAAAAACATATCAACATTATATTACAATAGTTGCTCCACGCGGGTGAGCTATAGAGCTATAGAGGGCAAGTTGATATATGAAGGATGGGAAAAGTCTACATTGACGAAAGAATTAGACTAATAGCAGCGCGAAATACTAAACTTGGAATGGAATGAGTGAATTCACTCAAATTTCGAAGTGCGGTAATTATCGGTCAAGCAAGTCAAGAGAGTGGACTTAGGACTTCTGTTGTTATGCACTTTTATGAATCTCTAGGGGGCCGCCGCCCCTCCCTGAACCTCACTGGTAACGCTCATAATATTGGGTGAGTTTATAGTGGGTGAATATAGTGAAAAAACTAAATTGCAACTAACCCAGCAGTATGGAACATATTTCGGAGCGGGCTGGGCGAACTTCTTGTTACGTGATTACTCCGCCAACAATTAACTGATTTTGATGATTCTTTATTGTTTGGTAGGTACTACTTCAGAGGTGGTCTCATACAAATTTTATCGAAATCGGTTCAGTAGTTTGGTTTTTAAATCAACATTACTAAAAAATATGAAGTTGTCATCCAGGTATTCGAAGTTGAAGTCGGTTGTATATATTTTTTTTAAAACCTTATTATAGATCAATCGATTTTCGAGAACATGCCAATGATTCCCTTGTTCGTTCCGAAGAGAAATTAACTGCGAATAGAATCATCTTGGATACTATCTATTGCCAAAATTATATGAAAGCACATTTTATACATCTTTATTTATTAATATTCGTTCTATACTATGTTAATATTAAATCAAATATTTGCTTAACCAAACAATTTTCTCGTATAAATATTGCTCCTCGATGTAAAGAAAACCTTTTTTAATGATACTAAAACATACAAAGTGCACAAACGACGCGAGTTTCGTTTGAAATCGTACAGAAATCGATATGTAATTACGGTAGCACACGACAGACATTATTTCTGCCCAGCTGTGTGGAAAGTACACGTGGTCGCGGTAATGAGGCTCACAGTACACGTAGTATAACAAGCATAGAAACCTGTGCTTGTAAATGATAAATATAATTAAAAAAAAGATGTATAATAGTACAAAATCAGATTAAACTCAAGTCAACTTTTTCGATTTGAACTTATGATATTATATATATAAGGAGGGAGATATGTCATATCGCGCCCTAAAATGGCCCCGTGAAGACGGCCCTAAGGGCTATTTCGCCTGTCTGCGCTCACTAAGCGAGACGCGCGCTATCCCTTGCTCTCATAAAAGTGCTATCTTCTTTCGCACTCCAGCGCAACTCGTAAACATGACGGCGCGGGGGATATTTTTAAACGATATTTTATTACGCGAGGGCGCATACTTCTTATCTTTGATCTGAACACATACCTACCTAACTAAAAAGTTACACCTACTACCTACAACTACTATGTTTCTATCATTTAACTGACACTGACTTTGCGATCCCCAAGCCGCCTGCCAAGCGTGGGGATTATGATGGCACGGTTCAGCAATGGACGACTTCTGGCTGATGATGATCTACGTCTCGAATCATCATCAACCAGACGATGTCCACTGCTGAACTAGTCCTCCCTCTTAATAGGGAGGGATTGCCACAATCCCCACGCTTCGAAGGCGGCTTGGGGATCACAGAATGCTCACCACCGTTAACAGAGAGGACGCTGCTGCCCGTCCTCCGGGGATTCTGGTTGCAGTTTTAGGACATACCCAGGTCCTCAATACCTACACCCAAACAAAGTCAAATTAGTTTCCTAAACATTACCTATACAGATCTACATCTTTTAAAACTGTGCAGAATAATCTAGTATTAGTACTTATTTAAGACATGCATACTAAAATACAAAAGATTGGTAAAATCACTAATTGCAATTGCAACAATAAACCGAAAGTTATTATTTTCAACCAGCGGAGCGGAATCCTATACGATTGTGTAAAATTGAGACCGACTGCATTTCAATGCTTTTGTCGCTTGCCAATAGCAGTGAAATAGAGAAGTTCTATTTTACAGTGACATTAGTAGGCACGAATACTACCAATAAATACTTTAACTATATGCGAAACTTTGTATAGGTAAAGCAATCAATTAAGAGATACCTATTACTTTTAGACAATGCAGAACTGCAAGCTTTAAGGCTACTTTCACAAAGACAACGCAATATGGTGTGAATATAAGTTCCAAAAACATTGAGCAAGTATTAGGTAATCAGTATAAAAAAATATTGCTTCTGGACGCAACTTAGTTTAGTTTAGTTACATTACAAAATAATAAACTCTTACAGCACTTTGAATTAGAATTGTTACAGGATTTCTATCTTATAGAATCAATTTATTCCATTCTTACGACTTAAAAGGCTGAATATTAAATCTGACATGGCTAAAACTAGAATAATATTCCAAATAATATTCGAACTCATTACTAAAACACAACAATCCCTGCAACATGCGACGGGTTAAGATTTCGTTTTCCTGTTTTCCGCGGATACGGCGTTGGCCCTTTAATACAGGTTGCTCACAGTGATTAGTACAACGATCTACTTTCAGCTTAGTATTAGTTTTACGAATAATAATAATCCTGTATAATAATGATGATATTGAGAATATAAAAACATTTGTGAGAGCCCATAACAAATTATCTATTAAGGGAACACAATATTTATAGGAGTCTATGCACCTTTTTTTGTCACCTTAGATTGCACCAATTGTATGCTAGTATGAGGTAAAGCATGATTTTCACGCCATGCGTCACAAAAGGTACGTATCAAAGTATTCATTGTAGCGCCATTCCGCGTCGTTGATTGTCAAAGCTGGTGTGACAATCAGGAAATGTTCGCTCGATGAGACTTCATGGGAAAATATTCGTTTGTAAAAACTTATGAGCGAATTGTGAATTATGTCGTTGGGAAATTAATTGTTATGATGTATTTTACGGTTGACTGGCTAGTTAAACAGACATAAGTCGCCTGATATTAAGTAAGCCATCCAACAAGGGCCGAATAGCTTGTTTCGTGGAAGGAGTTTAATTGACCTAGCGAGCGAAGCGAGCAATGTCTATGCAACAAATGGAAAAAATTGCATTCAACTTGTCTAGATATATATATTATGTATTGATGTGGGTACTCCCGTAAAAGTTGTATTTTTCAAAGAAACTTGATGGATCTTGGGGTACAGGGTCTACAATTTTAAAGAACTTTTTGTCGTCAGCGATTATTGAACAAAGGATACCGGCCGATTGGCTCCGTGATATGGAAGTTTGTGCTTGTTTAGTCTACAATTCACAGAATTTATAGATATTACTTTGCTTTTTTTTTTGCGTTTTTTCTTTACTTAAGTTTTTTATTTAGTTGTAGCTTTGCGAAAAATCACACAAGCTCGTTGCACTACTTTACAGTTTCAATACTGTGTTATTGGCACCGCATTTCAAGTAAACGTTCCAACAAACTGCATCGATTCGTGATTCCATTCCATAAATTGCTTTGCAATCGTCAGAATCGACCTCTGCGGACGCCGCATGGAAATATAAAGCTCGACTGTGGTACTAAGTATAAAATGTCGACAGTACTGCAAGTCTAGTCTTATTTACATTGTTGCATAAAGTTTTATTATTATTATTAATACTTATATACTTCAACAGCATGTTGGGTACGTTTCGGCCGGTTGCCGTACGCAGGTCCCTTATGATTAATTTGACAAGGATTTATGATCCGTTGTTTTAATAAAATTAACAACATAAAATTATGTATAACATTCAACGTAAATCTAATAGTTCATATTATTAACTGTAAATAAAATTTTAAAACTATCCAAAAACGATTAATAATAAAAAAAACTGGTGTCCTAGAACGCTAGTACATTCCCGCGTTCAGTTGCCAAAATAATTATCTGCGCGAGGAATGAGCCAGCCCTCTTGTCTTTAGGATACTAGAGAAAATAGAAGTGAAAACAGTCCTTGCGACCGCCTTCTTGCAAAGATGGGATCTACTATGAATCACGCTTCCTTGAAACTGACTTACTCGCAACTTAAAGAACCAGATCCAGTATTGATCCAGATGTAATATAACGCAGTAAAGATATTAATATTATAGTTACACGACGCGTGCAGTTTAAAGGCAACATATTGTACTAGTTTGTAGTTAACATCTCCTTGCTGAGGAAAAGGGTTAACTGATGAGTTGGGAAAAAGGTTCAACTGATGAGTACTGTTAGTTAGACTGAAGACTGGTCTATTATTTCATATGTGAGAATTTCTTTGATCTGAGTCTATTATCTAAGAGACAAGCTTGTCTGCCGTCTTTCCTGAGTCTATAATATGTGCTAAGCTTGTAAAAAATATATTGGGCGGTAACTATCAATCATTCATTCAAGCATATCCTCTGTGATAGGTACTTATTTCATAGTACAAGGGTCGAGAATTATTAAGAAAAATATAAGATGGTCTCACTTCTGTAAGTAGAAAGTTTTATCTCGAGTTTTATCTTTTTATTCTGGAACTTAAACCACAGCCACCGTTATACAGTGCAACTCGACTACGGAGAGACAGCATCGATAATCTTGTTGACTCGCGTAAATTGGACTAAAGCCTGAATGACTTATTGTCTACCGGCTTTGGGGTTCCATTTTATTCAATGTTTACAATCCACTGGTAATCCCTAAGGCATGTTGGTCTACAACGGATATTCGGACATTTCTCTCTGTTCATTGCTCAATAACTGCCGAATAAATTTAGAATTGTAAATGTATTGTCTATCTAAACCGAAACATAAATAGAGTATTTATGTTTTATTTATACGGGAATACTCACGTTTAATTAAATCGGCAGGACTCGACCTCACGCGAGTCTCGCTCTGTTTTAACTCTTTGGAAAAGGTCACCGTATGTGATCGAAACTATAGTCAGAGTATCCGATTTAATTAAACGTGAGTATTCCCATATAAATAAAACAAAAATGTGTCAAAACCACGTCAGCTTTTATAATAAAAAGGATACAGTACTTTGTCTCATAACATTGTCAATAAGAATCGAGTTCTCGGATTTCAGAGGGGTGGCATGCATCATGTTCACGGGCAAATTGCACCATGACTATGCATAGCATAAAGCATAATCAGCCTATTTAATAGTCCACTGTTGAACTTAGACCCACTCACAGAGGGCGATCGGGCCATATCCACCGCGCTGACCCAATTGCGGGTTGGTGGATTTACATACGCCATTAAATTTCTGCTCCAGACGTATGCAGGGCTCACGATATTTTCCTTCACCGAAAAGTCAATGGTATGAAAATCCGTACACACACTTTAAGGAATGCACATTAATGTTTATCTCCTTTTCATTAAAGCCCTGTACCATGTCGTATCAGCGAGGGAATTGCAGAATAAAAAGAACAAATTGTTTTTTTTATTCCAAAAAACAAGTACAAGATCTAAATGTAAAGAAAAACCAATAAAAAAAACGAAAAGAGGCTGCGGCACAAGGGAAAGGTCGAGAGCCACATTACAATTCCAAAGAGCTCACTGGTACGGGCTCGGGGTTAAACTTGCGAACTCACGATTTCAAGTCAAATTGTCTCCCGATTAGGTTACTACTACTATCCCATCACGACCATGACCCTGTAAATGATCACAGAATTGTAATTGTAATTGGACCGCACATCTCTAGAGTGCTGGCTGTGTTTTACTCATTGTGTGTGAGCCACTCGTACTTGCCAGATTATTTTATGAAAACCTTGGTAGTGCCTGTAGTGAAGAATAAAACTGGTGATCTCACTGATAAAAGTAACTACAGGCCCATCTCACTCGCACGATAACGTCTAAAGTTTTTGACGGTTTGCTTAACGCACAGTTAAATAAATACATATCACTGCACGACAATCAGTTCGGGTTTCGGCCTTGGCTGTCCACTGAAAGTACCATAGAACACTGTCAAATACTACACCGAACGTAAGACTCCCATATACTCATGCTTCCTCGATTTATCAAAAGCGTTCGACATGGTGTCGTACGACTTTCTTTGGAGCAAGCTGAGGGGTACTGATTTGCCACGTGACCTTATCAGCATATTTCAATACTGGTATGCACTCCAGTCTAACAGTGTACGATGGCTGGGGGCAATGTCGGACCCGTATCGACTTGAGTGTGGTGTCCGGCAGGGTGGATTGTCTTCTCCAACCCTGTTTAATTTATACGTTAAACGTGATCGTTGCTCTCAGCAGTCAGCATGTCGGTTGCCATATTGACAGTATATGTGTCAACAACTTGAGCTACGCAGACGACATTGTGCTGCTGAGCGCGTCAATTTGCGGGTTGAGGAAGTTGATGCGGACCTGTGAGGAGTATGCAAGTGGTCATGGGTTAAAATATAATGTCACAAAGAGTCAGTTTATGGTCTTTGAAACCGAAAGTGCGAAATGCCCCCAAAATCTGCCTCTTGTTGCAATGAATAGTGTTTCCCTTGAACGGGTAAAACAATTTAAGTACCTGGGGCATGTAGTGACAACTGATCTCAAAGACCACGCAGATATCGAACAGGAGCGGAGGGCCCTGCCAGTACGAGCGAACATGATAGCCTGCAGGTTGGCACGATGCTCAAACGAGGTTAAGGTCACGCTTTTTAAAGCCTACTGTACATCACTTTTCACGTGCAGCCTGTGAGCTGACTACACGGAGAAAAGCTACAGTGCCCTCCGCGTCCAATACAACAACGCGTTCAGGGCGGTGCTAGGGCTGCCCCGGTTCTGCAGCGCTTCGGGCATGTTCGCGGAAGCGCGAACAGATTGTTTCTACGCGACCATGCGCAAGCGAGGTATGTCCTTGGTGCGCAGAGTGCGGGCCAGCTCCAATGCCGTCCTGGCGATGATTGCGGACAGACTCGATTGTGTTTTCCTTCGGCATTGCTGTAAAAGACATGTTGCAGTACCGATGCCGAAGCGAAAGTACTAATTACCTACTTTTGAAACGACTGTGACTATTGTTAATTATATATTGATATGACTGACTTTATTTATATAAATGAATTTGATACTTGTTGTTATTATTATTCTATTTTTTTTTTAATTTGTCATTTCATTTGCAATTTATTAGTTAGTTACTAACTAACGAATTTATTGAACATCATTATTATTATTAATTTAATTTAATTTTAATTGTCCAGTACATTTTAATTGTATTTCTGGGCTTATTTTTATTGTATTTTGCTGCTTTTATGGGTCTTGTTACCTGCAATAAATGAATTTCAATTTAATTTAATGAACAACCGTGATAACCGAGTAACAGTAAAATACTGTTACATCCGTCCGGATGTAACAGTATTTTAAATTATGATGATATGACTGACTTTATTTATATAAATGAATTTGATACTTGTTGTTGTTATTATTCTATTTTAATTTTTTTATTTTAATTTGTCATTTCATTTGCAATTTATTAGTTAGTTACTAACTAACGAATTTATTGAACATCATTATTATTATTAATTTAATTTAATTTTAATTGTCCAGTACATTTTAATTGTATTTCTGGGCTTATTTTTATTGTATTTTGCTGCTTTTATGGGTCTTGTTACCTGCAATAAATGAATTTCAATTTAATTTAATGAACAACCGTGATAATTTAAAATACTGTTACATCCGGACGGATGTGATCGAAACTATAGTCAGAATTTCCGACTTAATTAAACCTAAATAATTATATCCTACTTCCTATCCTACTAATATTATAAATGTGCAAGTTTGTCAGCGTGTGTATGTTTGTTACTCCTTCACGCTGAAATTGCTGAACGGATTTGGATGAAATATGGTACAGAGGTAGCTTATACCTTGGAATAAAACATAGGCTTCTTATTCCAAGAATGTGAAAGAGAAAAGAACGTGAAACAGCGAGGCGCAGCTTGTATCGTATAAATAAAACGAAAATGTGTCAATACCACGTCAGTTTTCAAAGATATTGATGTTTTAAAAAAGTTTTGGCATAGGTAAGTTACGTAGGTAGGTACTATTATTAAATTACTTAAAGTCTTTTGCTTTGTTCACTAAGAAGAAAAATATCAGAATCCTAGCCGCATGTTTCCTCTGAACAAAAACAAAGAGCAAACTCCGACCACGCCGGAGATATCGGCCGAAGTTATATTCTTTGCTAAGCTATATCTTATCATGAAACAGATTGTTGTTGAAAGGAGTTTTGAGTTTGTTCTATTCAGATTTGGTACAAGAGAAAAACTGTTATAGAGAAATCATTTGAAGAATTAGGACAGTAAGCTTTATTGCAGAAATAAATAAAATCTAAAATAATGAGATTTATTATTTTAGATACTGGCTATGTCCCGTGGTTTCTCTCCCTGTCTTACGAGATACGAGAATCGTTTATTTTCCGGGATAAATAGTATTGTTGGAAGTAAGTTAATTAGAGATGCTTAATCAAAAAAATTTCGCTTATCCAGGATTAAGTATATGTCAATCTACTATTATTTAGATTATATTCTCCATTCTTAACATTTTAATTCATTGAGCCGGTACAGCGTAAAGAAGTAACAAACACACAAGCTTTTTCAATTATAATAATAAAATTGTGATAAAAGAGGTATGAGGTAGGTATACACATTTTTGTAATTTATTGAAGAGCCAAGATTCTGACTTCGTATTGGCGTATTCGTATTTTAAGCAAAGTTTCAAGACGAGTATCACTTATTTGTCGCGAAACGAGACTTGAGTTCTAGCTATTTTCGGACCGAGTAAAATGCCTAGATAATTTAGACGTTACTCTTTTTCACACGATTTTCACTCATGTTGAAATATTAATGGATCCCAGAATACTTTCTTGAAAGCCATTATTGTTCCAATTTTTATTTGATATGCTTGCATTTGATTTCCATCTGATCTGATGTTAAGCGAAGATGCAGTCTATGATGAAGCAAGCTAATAAAAAAATGCACACGAAAAACCAATCCCACCACCTAGAACAGTGTTTTTCAATCTGTGGGTCGCGACTCCTAGAGGGGTCGCAATGCCTTGATCGGGGGGTCGCGGGCAAGAAGCCGTAGGTACTCGTACATACTTTCAGAACTCGCGGCTTGTTGCAGAGTGTAAGGTCCTAATAATGAATATATGTATTAAAATATGTAAAATCTTTAACGCATTAATCTTCTAATTTAATTATTTCTTTGTAAATTGTACTTAAGGAGGTCGCCAGAATTTTTCAACGTGTAAAGGGGTTGCAAAATCAAAAAGATTTATAAACACTGACCTAGAATATACCTTTTAATCGGAAAACACCCACCCAAAGACGTATTTACCATCACATGACCACAACTAATTAACGGCAGTGGTCAAGCGCTACTTTTATCCTTCAATTTCTTTTAAGACCACCTATTGAAGCTTACTAAGTATAAACAAGGACCTGAACAAAATGTTCTTCTCTTAATTTTACATTGCAAACATTCTTTATAAAAATTATCTCCGTACTTAGGCGTAAAAGCAACACATGAAGCTCAAGCAACACGATTAAACGGGCGAGGTGTCACATTGGCACATTCTTAGGCACCTCAACAATGCGGAATGAAAAGCGGCACCTGTGTCTGCGTTTACTGCTGAACACGCCGCAACTGAACAGAACTTCACCCGAATGGATGGACAGGGATGAATTTAAGAGAAGGTAAGTTGTGAAAAATATTTGAATTGAAACATATTTTGTAAAATTGGTTTTCGTCGATGACTTTGATTATGAATAGGCTAGATGACTGTTTTTTTATTGTCCTATTAAAATGTGGCCCATAAATATAGCTGATTAATGAAACTAAAATGTAAATCTGATCAAAAATAAGCAACTTATAGGCATTTTAATATCACGCTAGACAAAGAGGCGAAACAGCAAATCGTGACGTCATTTCTCTGTACGCCATATAAATTCTATTCTGACAAGTAAGGCGTGACGTAATTTTTTGTTTTGTGGGAAAGGGACAGAGTTGTCTGTAACAAACACTTTAAACGCTCATATATAATAACATTATTAACCAATTTAAATTATTTCTTCAATAAACATATTATATTTACTTAAATTCTTCATCA
The DNA here is from genome assembly GCA_905404285.2 of Erannis defoliaria. Taxonomy (NCBI): domain Eukaryota; kingdom Metazoa; phylum Arthropoda; class Insecta; order Lepidoptera; family Geometridae; genus Erannis; species Erannis defoliaria. The sequence goes on from FR990078.1 coordinate 4,928,385, forward strand.
AAGCTATTGGTTTCAACGATATAAACATCAGTCATCTACCCTATTGCTGGTTAAAAAAAATGCTGGTAAATGTAAGGTCTAATAGTGATAGCCGATGCATCTTTGTCCAGGCAAATGCTTTGACAAGTCACGAGGATTATTTGAGAAACATAACTTTAAAAGTTTCAAACCGCTGTCATAGTTGTGTTGTACGAGGAGGTCAAGGAACTGGCAGAAGATAGAGAAAGATGGAATCGACCATAATGATGATGACGACAAACCACTGGCGTTTCGGTCAAGAAAAACCTCGTGAGGAAACCTGCGTAAGTCGGGAATATCAATGGCGTATGTGAATGGGAATACAGCGGGTTGGTGCATTCAACATACATTTCGCAATGGTGCAGTGAATGATATTTTACTATGGAACATAGCTGGTAGCTGGTAGACAGGTCAACATAGAGTTAATACTAAGTACCTACCATTCATCACCACGCTGGCATGCATGCATGAAAATGTTAAAAAAATCTGCCCAGGGTAGGCCTAAGTCCAGCAGTGGACAATAAAAAAAAAGGCTGATTATTATTATATACATTCAAAAGCACTGCACTAATTGACCTGGGGGTGCCACGGGTCCGAATCCAAGTGCCCGTGGCGCCCCCAGTGGTGTCCTCCAGGGGGCTTTGGCTTTTCATCGCTGTAAAAGTGGTTTATATTGATGAGTGTACCTCCTATTATCATTGTTACCTATACGCTCGACCCTGTATATACCGCATCGTGACCTTAACTCTAAAACACGATTATTAAGAGGGCCTCTTAGGAGGGTTTCAGCTTTCAAATACCTCGGTTACTGGGTGAACGACGGTCAGGATGATGATGATGTGGAGAGGGAGCGGAGAGCTTTAGCAGTTAGAGCCAATATGATAGCTCATAGATTTCGTAGCTGTTCGGTGTCAGTTAAAATCACCCTCTTCCAGGCCTTCTGTACCTCGCTTTATACATGTAATTTATGGACTAACTATCGTAAAAAGTCTTTAAGTGCTTTGAGAGTGCTGTTCAACAAAGCATTCAGGGCGCTGTTGTGGTTGCCGCGCAGGTGCAGTGCCTCAGGTATGTTTGCCGCCGCGCGCGTGGACAGTTTCCCAGCGATAATACGCGCGCGCTGTGCCGCCTCGTGGCGTCGCCTGCGCGACACTCGCAATGGCCTTTTAGCCGTCGTGGCGGGCTTACTTGATAGCCGACTCGTACAGCACTGGATGGATATACACTCAGTTGTAGCTACTTATTTTTTTTTTTTATGAATGACTATGCTGTTGGCCTCAGATGGCCTCTACAGCGTCACCGGACTTTAGGCAAGCGCAAACGGCGCTCGGCCTAGGTTTAGGTTAAAGGCGACTAGCTCAAGGGCACCTCAGACGGTACGAACCTCGGCTTGGCCGTCGCCGGGAGTGGGGTCAGACTTGCCCTGGCACCCCAGAAGGGGTATGCCCTGGGGCCCTAGTAGATTGATCTGGTTGACTACTTGGAGAGGATCTAACAGAACTTCTGACAGATCTGGGGAGGCCTCGACCTCGCCGGCGAGGTCGGTGCGTGTTTGTGTGCCTTTGGTAACCGGCGCCTATACCAAAGACGGAATACTTCTTGTTGCTAGGAGTGGTCGGATCAGGCGAGCCCAGCGCCGCCGAGGTGATGACGGCTATGGGGTCGTCCGGGTCGCCCAAGACGTGTCTGGGGCGTCTACGGAAGGGGGGTGGGTCTGTCGTGTCTGTCGTATAGTTCGAGGCTTGGACTATGAGTGGATTGGGATGGTGGGGGGTCGCATCGAAATAGCGGCGCGAAGCGTACTTAATGTACTGACGGATGGAGGGGAGTTCGATATCGCAGTGCAGGTCGGAGTTTCGCATGAACCAGCTAGCACCGACTGCTCTGCGGATGAATCTATTTTGTATGACTTGGAGTTTCTCTAGATCTATGCTGGAGGCATGAGCGAACGCCACGGAGGCGTTGTAGCTACTTATACTTACAATTGAGTGTGTATCAATCTCTTGCTGGAAAAAATATTATCTATAATTTTACTTACTACTACTAAAATAATATCTTAGGTTTAAAACAGTACTACTAACACTGTACTTATGGATAATTTGTCTGAAATAAAGTTTATTTTTATTTTTTATTAAAACAGATCGTTCTAAAGCCAATCTGACTACAAATGATCTACTTCCACTTTCACGAAAAACGAAATATACGTATCTTTTGATATACTCGTAGCTGTGATTTATAAAAAAGTTACTTATTGATGTAAAAGATACTCGCCTATATCTTTTTCGTTATTCATTATCACCTTACCCCAAAACTTCTAATTCTAATCCCGGCTCTGTTCGCCGAATGAACCAGGAGCATTAGCACAATGGGCGCGGCGGTTCACTCAGTCGCGTCGGTCAGCGATTTATTGCCACAGGTGAAGCGCGTCAGGTCACGGCTTCATTTAGCTGGTTACTTCATTAGTTAGATAGCGGCCAAAGAAAAAGTCAAAGATAGATGGCGTGCTTTCTGCGTACTTGTATAGAAACTATGTAGGTATAAACGAGCTATGGTTTCGTCTGTCTCTTATCACTGTTATGTGTTCACGCCAAAGAATAAGGATAAGAATATAATTGTTCTTTTCGTTTTTCTAATTTTATCACGACTTGTTAGGAGAAACTTTTAAGCTTAAATGTCTTTCTTCTCCAATTATAATCAATTATGCTGCAAACGTTAAATGATAACATTATATATGTGCAACACCATTATCTATTACTCATAGTGCTACAATCACCTTTTTTTGGGGATTGGTTACATACAAAATTACTAAATATCTTTTAGTCAAGATCAGTTAAACGTTATGTCATGAAATTGTATGAAATATATCAAAGTAAAGGGCCCAATAGACATATAAGGGCATGCTATTTTAGAGTATTATCGGAGTGAAGTGATTTTTTGTGACCCAAACCTTTCATAAAAGATATTATAGAATTTTCAGTATTCTTTAGAAATTAATATGGTATATATAGTAGTAGGATTTATACAGTTTATTTTCTACAAAAAGACTCATTAATATTACGCTTTGCTCTCCCAGTTCTGTTTAAGAGTAGACTAGACTGGCAATCTGGCTATAGCTCAGGGCAGCTATCTCAGTTGTGATAACAGTCGCCTTTGTGTAGCTCGGGGGTTCGTATCTATTATGATCATGCACCAGCACACAGCGCAATAATACCTACTCGTTATAGTCATTTGAACAAGTTATTGCATTGTGCCTGTAATTAGATAATAACTTTATTAAAGGAATGATTCATTAAAAATGCTTTGTGATGACTGTTTAAAAACAAAGTCTTCAAATTGAAAAAATAAGCGTGTGTCTAATTAGTCTGCTGTCTGCTAGGCTATGGTACTATGCTATCCTAATTATGTATATTTTGCTGTTGATGATAATTTGTAGCTACCTCGCAAAGTTTTTATTTTTTGGTAGGTATCTTGATCCCAAGTCTGAGTGCTTCACTACATCGTAACTTGGAGGTCAATGGCGAATTATACAATAAAAAACCTACTGATTGGTGGAAAAGACGTGATAGCCTTTAATAGTTCGACACTCAGAATCAGAAACTTTACCGTGTACATACACGTACAAAGTTATAGCTCCCTACTCATCATCAGCCCGGAGACGTCCACTGCCTCCAAGGCCTCCCCCTTAGACCGCCACACTGTACGATAACCTGCCATTTGCATCCACCGGTTGCCCGCGACTTTTACAATGTCGTCGGTCCACCTAGTGGGAGGCCTTCCTACGCTGCGTCTTCCGGTTCGCGGTCGCCACTCAAGAACCTTTCTTCCCCATCGGTTGTCAGTTCTTCGAGCGATGTGGCCTGCCCATTGCCACTTCAACAAACCTTGCGAGCTATGTCGGTAACTTTGGTTCTTTGGCGAATATCCTCGTTCCGGATTCAATCGCGCAAAGTAACTTCGAGCATAGCATAGCTCCCTACTAAGCTTTTGTATCTAAGAGGTCATGGAACACACTCAAAATACGGCCCTAGACAGATTTTCAATTTCGTACTAATTCAAATATCTGTCCGACCGAGCAAGGAACACCGAACTTTGGCTCTGCGCTACCACTTAGTCATCGTGGCCATTTAACTCTCTGCAACAGTAGCGGTTGTCGCATTTGCTTGATGTATGAAGTATGATAATTAACTCCAAAACGTTGATCTTTTCTTTGGTATCAGAAACAAACGGGACAAATACCTTTTATCAAAATATATATACGTAATATAATAAAAATATCTCGGTAAATCGTTTATCATTTAAATTTGCCAACGCGGAAGCGGATACTGCTATTCCGACGTCAGTTCCGAAGTGGCGCGAATAAATCGACTCTGGAATGATCTACGGCTACTGTAAAATTTGCAGGTTTTCAAAATATTCTCTGTTATGAGTACATTTATAGTAACCTAGCTGTTGTCCGCGGCTTCGCTCGCGTGAGATGAATAACCGGTACTATATTACAATTTGGTCTTTAACTATACCGTGTCTTTAAACTTATTTAATTGGGTTACCCCTGAGCCGCATGTAGCTAATGAGGAGCCATATTGCGTTTTTTTCCCGCTAGGTGGCACATCGTCGATGCGGCCATAGTCATTAACTGTCAATATCATCCTTATAGTTGTTTTTTTCTACAGTTTAATGTTTTTACTCATTTTAGACTCGGATCATCAGGGAGAATCTGCATATACTGGTTTTTACAGCAATCCTCTGCCTTGCTAATTGAAGCTCTGTCCAACATAAAATGGAAACAACTATCTAACCTAAAAAACTATTTTCAGGCCGTCCACAGCTGCATAGATTCTAACAACGAGGCACAGGGCTCAATTTTTTCCTTGGACTAGATTATCGATAACGCCCTCATCAAGAGCAGATAGATATAAGCAACGATTAACAAGAAAACTTGATTTCGTTTCATCCGGACCGCCGCTGGCGGCATCATCGAAAAGTTTTGCCTGTGGAACCTCATTGGGAGACCGTGCGACTTCGACTCGAAATCGTGAAGTGGCTAAAACATAGGCTACTTTGACTCCAGAAATCGCGGATAAAACCGCAGTTCGCAGCTAGTTCGCAGCTAGCAACGTAATATGTTTTTAAGTTAGTACTAACTAAGAATTTACTGTCATTGACACTGAAACTCAAAAATAACAACCGACTTCAATTTCGATTACCTAGATTATATCTTAATTTCTTTTATTTTGGTTTAAAAACCAAACTACTGAACCGATTTCGATAAAATGTATAGATATGAGACCACCTCCGTAGTGTGACCTATCAAACAAAAAAATATCATCAAAATCAATTCATAATTGCCGGATTTATTACCAAACAAACAAAAAAACAAAGACAAAAAAAAACAACACAGTCGAATTGACAACCTCGTCTTTTGAAGTCAGTCGACGACGTCATGTTTATTACGTATACATGCCGTAATATTTTCCCATAAAACACGTCACGAGAAAATGTTGAACTCTCTTTCTCTCTCTTTTTTTTTGTTTTTCAACCGACTTCAAAAAAGGAGGTTCTCAATTCAAATTCAATTTGAAGTCGGTTGTATTATTTTAATAATACGCTTTAAAAAAAAATACAGCCGACTTCAACTTCGAATACCTGGATGACATCTTCATTATTTTCTAGTAATATTGATTTAAAAACCAAACTACTGAACCGATTTCGATAAAATTTATATCGGACCACCCCTAAAGTATTAACTACCAAACAAAAAAAGAATCACCAAATCCAGTTCATGATTGGCAGAGCAGTCACGTCACATACATATATATAAAAAAAATAAAAATGTACACTCAAATTGAGAACCCTCTTTTTTGAAGTCGGTTGAAAAGCGTATTATGTTTTATTTTTTTTGTGTCTCATCAAACGTAATATAATAGAAACTCTCTAACTACATTCAGGAACCCACCTCTTACCATAGTACCTGCTGGTGATACCTGAGAGGGACCGCAGAGGCACAAACATGGAGTCCCGAAGCAAATATTTACGTGGGAAATGAACCCTCTGCCTCCAGTCACTCACCGTATGTCAACACGTTTAATGCAACTCGTATTAGTTCTATCAGTTACCATTGAAGTGAATTTTCTAGGTAAATATAACGTTACTTTAAGGGTAAACTTGACTTGGGTAAACATATAATTTCAAACGTTTGTAAGTTTAGCCTAATTTATGGACTAAGTTTGCCCAATTATTTTATTTATAATTTTTAATGATGAGTTGTAAGATGGTGTCGATTCTGTTGCACCCCTCACTAAACTCGACACCATAATGCTTAGAGCGTTTAGTAGGGTGTTTTGGTCTAGTATTTAATATGTAAGTAATCTAAAGTTTGACCTCTACGACACTTTTAGAAATCATCATTTTGATCAGATTTTCATTTTCTTTACATTAATAAGCTATATTTATGAGGCACATTTTAATAGGACAATAAAAACCCAGTCATATAGTCTATTATAAACTTACACAAGCTTAAACACAGTAGTTATGTTAGTTTATAGGCTTAGTAGTAGCCAGTAGTAGTAGTAGTTGTTTTAGCGAGTTTAGGTTGTTGTTTTTGCAGAAATAACTAGGATCTAGGTACCAGTATTTCCAGATTTCACATGTTATGCATATCACGGCAAGGCTCAGTTATAAATATCACTGGATGGATATACAAATGTGTTACAAAAACTTTCAACAATAGGTACTGAAGGGTAAGTATACATGTACTCATCACTATGAACAACTTTTAGTATGGTGCCAATCTAGAAACCGCGAGAAAAAAACTTTTCCTTACAAAAAGTTAATTTCACATGTGAAATGTTTTTTAAATGTAAATTGTATACAATATCGTCCATAACTACTTAGCTACAACTCTGTGTTTATATACTAATACTAGCTGCGATCCACTGTTTTGACTGCGTGATGATGATGATAAAAAGTTGCCAGTATGTTATTTTAGGAAATAAGCTATCTACTTTCCAAGTTTCATCAAAATCCGTTTAGCCGTTTTGTGAATAGGAACCAAACATAGAGACAATCTTTCGCATTTATAATAATACCGTCTTATGCATTAAACACTAAAACGTATTTTAATCAATTTAGTTAAAATGTGTTTTGTCTTCTTTTTCCAAACTCTATTCGTATTCGAAAGAAAATGACAAAACAATTTTTAACTAAATTAGTTTTATAAGAGGTTTTAGTGCGGTTAGTGTGTGTGTAAATTGTAAACTGTATTTATCAAATTCAAAACCTTTTACAAGAAAACCAGAAAAAGCGCGTTTACCACATTGCTTGAACCTGCAATATGTTTCCTCTGGCACGCCTGACATCGTATCTCTCTGGTCCACATTAATATTCACTTGCTGTCTCACCACATATTCCAACAATGACACACACACACACGTAATCTCTACTTAATCGGTTTTTGTGTTTCACGCTCCACTTGGATACTTCCAATGTCTTTTATTGTCTCAATAAAGTTTCCATGTCGTTTGAGTCTCTTAGTCGTGGCAATTGTCTTTTATGCAGGCCGCCTTTACGGGTTTAATTAAACGTTAGGTATACAGGACTCAGGTATAAGGCTGGGACGGAATAAGGACTAGGTACCTGGAGCAGAATAATATATGTCGACAAAAAATTACATAACTTTTTAAACCTTCACCACAGCTAGGATTGAAGAAAAAAGTGTTTGCAAAATATTTTGGTTACAAAATGTGCAATGTGCAATCTATCACAAATAGTCACAAACGTCCGGTCAGTCTTTATTGTGATGTTAGGCCAGTTAGCATATAGGAATTTATTTAATTACTAGTATATATGTATATGACCCGTGAACTTCGTAACATCTAGTTTTTTTCCTAAACCGCCTAAAAGAAAAAAAGAAAATAATAACAAATCGGACGAGCTATTTTTGAGTTTTTGTGTGACTAACTGAAAAGACAACATGGCATTGATTTTTACACAAATAGATTTAATTCACATCAGGATAAATTAAAAACTTAAATGTCTGACAATAAACCAATAATATGTCAAAACTTCATTTAAACTTGAATAAAACTTAGCCTAATATCACGACAAAAATACCCTAGCGGAGCGCATCCTTTGCAAACGTAATAAAACGTACACACAATGCTAGCCGCGTTGCCGCGCTGTATAGTGAAAATTATTTATGAGGTAATTTGTCTTTTTTCATAATAATCACATGCACAAATCATTTAAAAAGTTACCTAGTAATAAAAAAAAATATACTACCATTTCTTGAATCGGTCCACTCCTAAATCCCGCCCAAGTCCTAGGCCAAGTGACCGGTCAAGCACAACAGAGATGAAAGCGTCCGCATGAAAGCTATCTAATCGAGACGAGTAATCGCTCTGTAAATGAGTGGTTTCCCTATCGCTGCAGCACTATTACGAACCGAGTCTCGTTGTTGAGTTTAAGTGTGTAATTCAGTGTAAACTTTCCTTTGTGTAAAGTTATAATTGCTCGGCTTATACACCACTATTTACTATGAATGTCTAAAACTATAAGGGGTAATTGTACTCATCATATGAACAACTTTTCGTATGGGGTCAACCATGCAATCGCGAAACAAAAATCAGCTGTTCCATACATTTTGTCCAAGGTCAATTAACTTTTTGTATGAAACAGCTGATATTTTTTTCGCAATTTCAAGGTTGGTCCGATAGGAAAAGTTGTTCATAATGATGAGTACATAGACCCTTTAGAGTTTTAGACATTCATAAAAAAATAGTTATGTATAAGGTATCTATCAAAGTTTATAATTAGCAATAAGTATAAAATGTAAACGTTTGTCACGAAATTTATTTACGCTTCTACATCTACGCTATATTATTATTAAAAAAAAAAAAACTGATTTGGAGTTTCAGAACTAATAATCTGAAAACCTTGCAAGAATAGAAAGCTACACTGTCCTTGAGTGCTATATAGCCTGTATTTTATTATAGTGCCAAATATAATAATATTATGAACCACAGCAACGTGGCCAGCCATACAGCTAGTAATAAGACCGCCCAAAGAAAATTTATACTCTATTCCACATTTTGTTAAAGTCCTTTCAGTTGTTACGAAAAATGGATGGACAAAAAACCGTGTAAAAATATATTAATCCACCGGTAAGTTTACTATTACGTACGCTTAAGGTTTGCAAGTTGAAGTGGCAATGGGCAGGCCACATAGCTTGAAGAACTGTCAACCGATGGGGAAGAAAGGTTCTTGAGTGGCGACCGCAAACCGGGTGACGCAGCGTAAGAAGGCCTCCCACTATGTGGACCGATGACATTGTAAAAGTCGCGGGCAACCGGTGGATGCAAATGGCAGGTTGTCGTAAAGTGTGGTGGGCTAAGGGGGAGGCCTTCGTTCAGCAGTGGACGTCTCCGGGCTGATGATGATGACGTTTACTATTACGTGAGTTGTTTACTATTACGTGAGTTGATGAGTTGAACTTTGCCTGAGTTTATAATAATTAAAGATACTGAATTGAGGCTACGCGTATTGGTATTACTGCGAAGAAGGAGCAGGTCATTGTGAACAACGTAATAAGGATCCAACCCAAAAAAAAATAACTTGCCCTCGACGAAATGTATGAGACCGCCAATTTTTTTCGCGATATGAATAAAATTGTTCACAGTCCTCCTTTCAGCATAATAATACTGTTACTCTTGAAATTCAAGTTCATATTTTAGCTAACAAAGAGACGATTTCATTTTCGAAGTTAGTCCTAAAATGTTAGAAATGCTTTTGACGCTTTGAGGAAGCTTTCAATCAAAGCAAGTTTTGACACATTCATCGACACCTCCAGAAAATGAACATCCATTTCGTCAACGTAAAGCTTTTAACAAGTGACACAAAATTGACACAAATGAGTCTTCTACGTAAAATATCTTCAAAAGAGACATCGATCATTCTTGTGATCTTGACCTGTTATGGGAATGACCTTGTAGTAAATTTACAGTCGAGTGAAAGTGCATTGTACTTGTCACCTTCAGACATCGTTTTAAGTCCATTACTTACAAATGTATCGAGTCATTTCACTTGAGTGCTTCTATGAAATGTGTCACTAATATAATTTATCACATTACTTATTAATATTAAAAGTTCAATCAATTGCCTAGCCTTTCAAAATATTTAAATACGTTTCACAAGAAAAAAAGAGAGCTAACTCTTCCAAGTTTCGCAATACTGTTTAAGTTTTAAACTTATTTTTGGACCTAGTGACCGGCAAGTATATAAATAAATAGACTTATAGATCGAACTGCATGAGTTAATTGATTTTTCTTGTCTTTAATCAATCGATTAATCGACCACGATCCAATTTGTTATGTTGCCAATTAACGTGGTAAGTGTTAAACATCACTTGCACTTGGCTTTATTAATGAACCGATTAACAATTGATATATTAATCACAAGTGTTGTGATAGTGGTAGGATAACGTAATCGATTTAGAACAGTTTTGTGAGTATCCTTTTTTTTATGCAACGGAGTAACGAGGCAAGCAAGGCGTTCGCCTAGTGGTAAGCATCACCCCTGCCCATAACTTGCGAGAAAAATAATTCGCCACACTGCACTGCGCTCGTCACCGTGAGATATTAGATGTGAAATCTCTTCATACTCAGTAATTTATCTGGTAACATTGCCCTTCAAACCGGAACACAGTAATGCTTGCATACTACTGCTTGGCGCTTGAATAACTGGCAAAGGTGTGGTACTTCCCCAGGCGGACTCTCCAGTAGAGTCCTACCACTACAAAATTATATTTGTTATTGTTACCTACTAAACAGTGGATAATGCAACACAAATATTATACGTACTTAAAAGTATGTACTCTGTCGATAACTAATTTGACAAGTACCTTAAAGTGTAATTTGCAAAAATATTGATTCGTTTTATCTGTACTTACAAATCGGATGAATTAATTATAGATGTACACTAATCGGTTGTCCACAAAAGGAATGCATAATTAAACGATAAAAAAAGGTAATAACATTTGTTGATAACTGCTTGGCAACTATCGATAGCTAGAGCTATTATACCTCAACACTATTAAACAGTACATCAAAGGCAGACCTGTGCCTGACAGACTAAATGTTTGGACCGCAAGGTGACCGGGACGGGTGTGCCCTCAACTTGTCTAATTGGCTAGTGAAAGCTAGCGTAATTTGGAGATTTGTGACTGTTGAGCAAGTGTTCTTACTAATTCATCTTTGAAAAATTAGTTTGTTCTAATTTTACTTGTACTTGTGGTTGTACGGAACCTTTGTTGTGCTAGTCGCAAGTACTAAGTAAGACTCGCACTTGACGGGTTTATTATATTTGTAATTTTTTCGTTTATAAACATCTAATGTACAAAAAAAAGTTGGCTTATGGTTGGTTGGTTGGAAATATGTGGGTGATTAAAGTCCACAAGAATAATAAAAAAAGTAGCCCCTGTTCATCTGGGTGCTTTAATTCCAAGGTGAACAAAGGCCACCAATAATGTCGAAACAAAACACCCAGGTGATATCACCTAGGTGCAATGAGTCCGAGGTGAAATGAAGAGACTTTAACTTCCACTTTGTTCACCTGGGTGATTTCACCCAAACCTAGACTTACCCTTATTGACATTATTGACCTCATTATTCATTTGTTAAAGGACTGCTTAAAGAAAGAGACCACAGAATAGAGAAGAGGAAAGGAAAATAATATAGCTATTTTTTTTTATTTATACGGGAATACTCACGTTTTGAAAAAGGTCACCGGATGTGATCGAACTATAGTTACTACAGACTATAGTCGGAGTATCCGATATTAACGTGAGTTTCAAAACCACGTCAGTTTTCATAATATAATGTAGCTCATTATATGTTGAAGATAAAAATGTCGTGATTTCTCTGTTATTTTACTTATATCAGTTATCTATCTCAGTCAATCTTTAGCTTTACGATTTAAGAGGGGGGGAAAGGGGGGTTGCATGTTGCATGGAATGTTTTTGAAAGTTATAGTGATGAAAATCGATATTTGGGTAGTTGATTCAAGGGGGGGGGGGGCTAAAAAATTGCTCGGGATGATTTCTTCCGATGAATGAATGAGTGTAAAGGGTAAAGGGTAGTGTAAATGAATGAGATGAATTTCCCCGTACGCGGACGAATAATAGACCTTTATAATAGTTATACATATAAATATATATACTTGAACAATACCTTTCTACCTCGAAAACCTAAACTGCCGCAAGTCTGGGCCCGTAATAATTTCAATCCGGACCTGTGAATGCTTTATATGGGTCAAATCTTGGCAATTTATAGCAGGTCATAATCATCTAATCATTTATTAACCTTGAATTGTTCTGGTAGACTAAGGTATCGAAATTTTAGATTCGTATTCGTCTCATAATTATTTCTGAATTATGAAGAAGCTGTTTCGTACTAATTAAAACAAATATATTATATTTATTAAAGCATCCCCGTGGGCACGGAACAAACAATGACAGAGGGAACTTAGTGGTGGCTCTAATTACCAATCTGTCTCGTCGCTTCCGCGACTGTCATTGTGCATTTATACAGGGTTACTGGTAACCCTTACGTATCCCCTGAGGGAGCAGATTGAGGGGCTAGCATGCATCAAATTTAAGCCCCCAATGTATGAGCGAAAGTTAATGGTTTTGAGACATTTAAAAATAAACTAAGTATTATTGTTATATGGGGTTTTATTGAAAAAAAAAAACAAAAACAGTTTTTTGTCACTTATCGTAAAAAAGTACAAAAAAATATAAATAAATTAGTCACGGTTGTCACATTCTAAATATTTTTGAACTTTTGAATACTTGTTGTAGAAATGTAGAATTGCAAGGGACGCGCACGTTTGTATATCGCGCTCAGTGCAAGCTTTCGCCGCGTACAGCCGCGTACAGAAGTAATATAACCCTAAATAATACACCACAAGCAAACTGACTGCCTTATAGGTACCTCAGTTTGAGGCATCTCTGTCTTGAGGGCTGTAGGGCGTGGTTCCTACCCAGGTTCCGTGCTGTATGTATTGAGAAAAAGGTACAAATAAATATTCTATCAGCTGTCTGGAGAGAGAGAGAGAGCTAGATCCTGCAAGGCTGTCTGGTTCCCATAGTACAAGCTTTGCTTAGTTTGGGACTAGATGGCGTTGTGTGAAATGTCCATTACTCAAAAAAAGGTACAGTTCAGTTGCCACCTTAATCTCTTCATAAAAAAACGCTTTACCGAAGACATTATACCCTTTAGTTCGGAAACCACTAAGCATTGCTTACTGCTGCATAATGTTGTATACATTTTACTAAATAGAAGGAGAACTGTTTCACTAAGTATAGCTAGCTACATATGTGTAATACAGAGTATACAGTGAACGCTAGCGGCGGTAATCTCGACCGCAGCGCTTGATTGATGTCACTGCAGGACGCAGGAAAATTAACTGTCTAACCGAATATCTGACTTCCCCACTTGTACAGTATAAACGCTGTACTGTACCTATATTTTTAAAGGTTTGTACCCTAAAACACTTAGACCTGGTCCTTGGTATGCCCTAAAACGGAATCTAGACCCACCAGAGGACGGGCAGCAGTGTCCTCTCGGTTAACGATTGTTCTGCGATCCCAAGCCGCCTGCTAAGTGTTGGAATTATGGCAACCCCTCCCTATTGGCTTTCGTCTAGCAAAAGACGCCTTCTAGCTAATGATGACCCTAAAAACAATATTAAGCAGCTTGCGGCCTGATTTTGACAGAAGTAAAATGGACGGTCCGGGACAGAGAATAATGGTGTAACACTTTTTTCATCACACTTGCTCGTAAAGTGGATCTTATTACATCGGTTTTAGGCTCATAATCCAAGCTATTACGCACGCGTGCTTTTTACTTTTCATTACGGCACTAGTGCTATAATAGGTATAACCCGGTAAAGTCAAGTTTGTACGTGACTGCAATTAGACATATGTATACAAAGCACTCTTAATATAGCCGGGTAATAATTACAGTTTTTTGTAATACCAACAAAGAGTTCTTATGCCACTGAAGTAAATGTCAACCTGCGCGCGCATTGCTGGTTTGGGCGCCATTTTCCGCAAATGTTTGTTGACGTTTTCGCTGTGTGGTTGATTATTATCAAAAAAAGTTTGTTTTTTCCTCGCAAGTGTGATGAAAACAGTCGTATGAAACTCTTGTGCTATGTTAGTCATTACACTCTCGGCTTCCTTATCGCGCTCGCCTGCGGCTCGCGCGCTTAATACCGCCTCTAGTGTAATGACCAACATAGGACACTTGTATCATAATGTACTAAAACTTACACGGTTATATATTACAGTTCTATGATTATTTACGGCATAATTACCGTGATTGTGTTGTGAAAGGAGCTCACTATATTTTCATTTACCTAGCGCAGTTTCATGCTCCCTGGTCACGGGCAGATCACGAGGCAAAGTGTGGAAAGGTTTATGTTCAGAAGCTCGTTTCACAACTTCATCACAGCAAATCGTCACCTGCAGAGCAGTGCTGGTGTAAACAACCAGCGCCGGTATAAAGCGCTGCGCTGGTTGTTTATACCCAGCATTACGTTGAGCTGAGATCGGTTTCTTGACTAAATTATAGGTACTTAGCTACTCTTTGTCTAATATCTATTTTGTGTACAATGCACTTATGTGGCAGTTCACTACTCAGAATCAGAAATATCACCATAAATATCAACAAAGTTATTGCTCGCTATTAAGTTTTTTGTATCTAATAAGCCACGGAACACATTCAAAATACGGGCCCAGACAGATTTTCAAGTTTATGATAATTCAAATCCTGGACCTGGGTATGTCCTAAAATGCAACCAGGACCACCGGAGGACGGGTAGCAGTGTCCTCTCCGTTAACGGTGGTGAACATTATGCGATCCCCAAACCGCCTACCAAGCGTGGGGATTATAGCTACACCTCCCTATTAAGGGAGCTTCGTCGAGCAGTGGACGTTTTTTCGCTGATGGGTGGGTGAGCACTTATGTGTAATAACTGCACTTTTATTTTTGAATTGTGTTAATTTAACTCTTTTATCTACTCTTTTTTATGTATACAATCATAGAACTGCATAATGGCTTAACCATGCGTAATTTAAATCTGCTCTCTGCCCCAGACGTAGTAATTGGGAATAGATTAGAGGTCGAGAATCTTCGGTGCGCCAGTCAGACTTGTCCTTGGCGGTTGACAGGCTAATTATTTGACCACAGCTCAGCTGGTGCT
Organism: Erannis defoliaria; assembly: GCA_905404285.2. Classification (NCBI taxonomy): domain Eukaryota; kingdom Metazoa; phylum Arthropoda; class Insecta; order Lepidoptera; family Geometridae; genus Erannis; species Erannis defoliaria. The sequence goes on from FR990078.1 coordinate 4,943,661, forward strand.
TAATAACGTTGATAGCATAGTAATCACAGCCTGAGATGGTCCTGAATCCCACTTGAGGCTCTTGATAGGCCTTGATAACATTACCAATTGACATAAAATTTACTGGTAAGTAACGTTTATTTTCGTAAAGATTCCTGCCTTAACGGTATGGTTTGGTAACGATACTTATTAACATAACATAAATATAACCTCAAATTTATCGTTAACAAATAACGCAATTGTTTAAGTTAAACACATAATGTTAGCAATTTAACGTTATTTTTAACGATATGTCATGCGAAGTTGCCGTTTTACGCTGCGGCGCGGCAACGGCGCGCGCGCGACCACTCGCCCATGCCGAGGCGCACGCTTTCAGCGTCTGTCAATCGTTGCGATTGTATGAGCGAGTGGGATGGTAACAAAACTTACTCATAACGGTAAAAGTATCAGTAACACCGATGTTAACGTTACGTTTATTTAACGATAAAATGTTCCGGAAACAACGTTATATTTGATAACGATACCTTTTATTTAACGTTATCTGCACCAAGCCGCTGGTAACGATACCATTTTCACCGGTATTTCAAGCCCGAAGCAAGCAAGCACAAGCTCTCAAGCTCTCGATACCGTTAAGTGATAAGCGCTAATTTTCAAACGACGGTTTTTCTAACTAGCAGCTAGCTGAATACATTACCACCTTATTCATAAATAGTTTCTAACAATTATTCCTTTATCAGCAGCCCAGACCAATTGTTACATGCTGTAACAGCTAAAATCTCTGAGGATTTGTCATGATTACCCAGTCTCGCTTCGTCGCGAACGCTATAGCCTAGTAAAAACTTCAAAAATGGCTGATACCAAAGCATGAAATTTTTAATAGCGTTTGTGAGCACACGTTTCACGACGTAACCATCATTACTCTTTAACAGCCATTATGAAGTTTTATGCGCATACATAAAATGCGTGACAAAGCAACTCTTTGATATCAGCTATGAACTTTACAAAGTATAAAGCAATTTTATGAGCTGACAGTCTAACAAAATTATAATACTTTTCTATATCTGCGTGTTTCACGATTTATTACGCTCACACTCCATGTTCAACACCATAATAATACTATTCCAAAAGTTTGTGTCAGGGTTTTATTATAATCTGTCACAGATAAACGAGTTTGGGTCAGATTTTAAATTGTTTTAATACGTCTGCCTGCTACTATGTGTAATAAAAATACTGATGATATTAATGCATAAAGATCGAAAAAAATATCTTTAACTTTTTTTTGTAAGTGCTATGATTAACCAAAACAAAGTACATAATAATTATACAACGTGTAACAAAAAGGTTCAACAATACTGAAGGGTTTGTATATACTCATCATTATGAATAACTTTTACTATGGGGCCAACCCCGAAATCGCGATAAAAAATTACCTGTTCCATATATTTTGTCCAAGATCAATGAACTTTTTGTATGGAACAGCTGATTTTTTTCTTGCGATTTCAGGTTTTTCATTGGAACCTTTTTGTTACACATTGTATACAATTATAGATGTATATACAATCCAAATACCCTATATACCTTATACTCGTATCTAATCCAAATGCTCAAGCACTATACCACTCGGTACTTCACCAATGTAAATAACTTTATCCGAACATTAAAAAGTATACGTAGATATTATTATTTATATAACTGAAATAAATAAGAAATAACTCTCTGTAGGGAAAAAAATGCCCAGAGTATACAGGCAGCATTACTATAGTGCACGACAATGTTCAAGAAATTAAACATGATAATAAAATGCTAAGGTTTTAGTTAGCGTTGCAGTCACTACAGTAACACATAGCTGCTGTCTTAATTTCAAATTGAAAAACTACAGGCCGTATTTAGATACGAAATATGAAGGAAAAAATTATTAACGTACCTCCTGGTTCAATGACCTCGGTTATTATTCGGCTGCAAACTAGACAAAGCACTGACCCGTTTGTCAGGATCGATACAACTGATGGACGGGAAGAATCGGTATAAAAATCGAGATGTTCCCCCGACGCTTTATTTGTTGACTTTGGACTGGAACTCTAAATAAACGGTATTTGTGTTCACGTTGGTAGAACTATGGTGCAGTTATTGTGGGCTTCTGAAAACAACGCCGTGGGTTATTTTATGGTTTCCTGATAATAATGTTACAATAAATGACATGTCTGTGTTAAATTTATTCAAGCCCATATATATTTGGATTGGATAAATTGAACATTATGTTTAATTGAATATCTATTGAAAATTATTAATAGGCTATTATACTTCGTCGAAACTATACGACGTTTGTTACACGTGTCTTGTTATGTATAAAAGTATAGGTTTATGGTTACTTAAAATGGGTTTTTTATTATTTTTAATCGGCAATGTATTTGGCACTGAGAAAAACCTCAATAAGTGATATAAACAGTGATATAGGTAAACACAAACGTGTATAAAATCAAGGCTAGTTATGAGTCCAATCTCTGAAAAGATACTATCATATCATTCAACTGCCATGCCATGTCAGAGGCCTTTGGGAGGCACATTAACTCTGACACTAGGGCTGGCCACTCAGCCTATACGAACTTACTTATTCAACTTACACATTGCTGGCGATAAGGAAAAGTAGGAAAATGCAACCAAGTACAAAAACACCTACAAAAACGTGATTACGAGTTAATCCAAATAAATGCCCCAAACAATATTAAATGGAGATAAAAAGCCAAGAAAAGCGTCATAACAGCCCTTACAACATTTTCTCCAAGATGAACTACATAAGGACGCCATTTATGAAGATCTTAAATTCCGGTCCGATAGAGACCTTGTCCAAAATCCATTAGGCTTAGCCACAGCTCCTTATTCCTCCGATAAAAAGCCTTTTCTACCCGACCGATAAATCCAAAACTTCACCCATGAAAAATTGGTCATTTCAAAAAGCTTAATCGCTCGGAAAATATTAAAAACGATCGCTAGGGATGGCCAATAAATTAACCGCAGATATCAGCATCATTCACTGAAGGGGGACAAAGAACATCTCTAATACGGAATAATCCGGATTTATCGGAGTCCGTTGTGAGAACCAATCGGTGGAGTTAAAAGATTTATAAAGTCCCAAAGATTAATGCTTAACTACCATTGTCTCAGGCTTGGACCCACAAGTTTCGTTCTTTCTGTAAATGCTGGATTAATTATTTATTTGTTATGAAGGATTTCGGACACCCGAAAAGCAATGTCGATGAGTATTAAGATAGAAATTTTCTTTGGGGTTGTGACTTTGCAGTGCAGTCAAATATATGCTCCATATTTGACGGCATTGCAAATAAATAAACATAAACAATAAAAAGTAATTCTATCTATCTATAAGGTAAGTACACCTAGTCCAGGGAAATGTATAACAAGCGAGCTTGCCGGGACACCCCGTTAGATGGTAAGCGACCTTAGATCATTTAAACAGATCAAAAATTTATTAATAAAAATGAAATTAATATATGATCAAATATTTATTGAAACTTAAATCTTATCTTAGTATATTTTCTGTATAAAATTGCTTGCCTGTGATATTCGAAGTTATTTATGGCCAATAGATATTTCTGATTTCTGATTTCAACGTTGGCGACAGATTTTAACTTTTTGTCGAACAAACGCTGTCATCAAGCGCGACGCAGTGCGAAGCAGTGCGCGGGTGCACATGCGTTGGGCTTTGTTTTCACTCATTGAAAAAGGTCACCGGATGTAATCCAAATATCCTACTTAATTACTGATACCAGGAACTTGATACCACATAAATAAAACAAAAAAGGGCCAAAACAGCGTCAGTTTTCGTATAAAATGATAGAGAGCTCACTCTTCCAAGTATAAATTTGAGGGTTGTAGCTTGCCAGTTCAGCACATAAAAATACCCTTCCATCATGTTATGGTTACCTCACGATGTTTTCTTTTACTCAAACTTATTTTTAAGGTTTGATCCCACACCCTACAGATAGCGATCCAAACGCGCTTACCACTGAATTATCATCGCCGCCAACTAGTATTTAACGTACTTGTTTTGAGTTTAATTCCAGCAAAGTCGTAAAAATAAACCAATCATACAGTTTGATATCCAAAATAATTTGTGTTTTTTATACAAAATGCAAAATCCAATCAAATCATCACAAAATGAAGACATTTCATTGCCAATATCTTTTATGGCGTTTCTAAGGTAAAACGGTACGTAAACCTCCATTCTTTCCGAAGTGAAAGCTATATCTTTTATTTGGACGTAAACGGCTGTTGTTCTACTTGTTCGATAAACCATTAACCTGTTGCGATTTATTAATTTTCTTTTGTTTGTTGACTTGTTTATGTTATGACTATTATCTTGGGAGAGTTCTTTGTTCATACACGTAAAATGTTACCATATACTTTGATTGAGTTCGGTAAGAAAACTAAACAACACATTTCGTATTCCTTTGTTGATTTTTGTATTCCGGGTGCACACATCTACGTGGTGCCCCTAGTAATTGTAGTGTACAAAAGCGATAAACCTAGGTCTAAATATAATTTTTTAAACTAAAGGCGTTAAAGGTGAAAGTAACTTATTTAGTCCCTCGAACTATTAGCGCCCTCGCTACGCTCGGACGCCAAACCCCGTCTCGGGTCTAAATAAGTTACTTTCACCCCTAGGATAACTATGTACTATTATATAATTACAAGAGGACCCCGTGACTCCGTCCGCCTACGGAAAAAAATCGACTCGCTTCCAAATACTCCTATCTGCCAAAGCGCTGGGTTAGTTACTAATTATTTCCCTCCCCATGTTCACCACTTTAAATCATCCCAAAATGATCTTTGGCATGCAAGTCTTCTTAGTAGAGTATTGGAAATATTAGCAAAGTAATGATACCTTAAACATCAATAATAATAAAAAAACATTCCCAACGTTCAAATGAATATTCGAGTCCAACTCCGTTAAATCTTACTTATATTTTGTAGTTGCGTACGTAGAGACGCCTCTTAATGTAGTCACAAATTCACTAATTGCGCCCTTACGAAAATAAGGCCAAACCTGTTCTAAAGGCTTAAAAATCCAACCTCTCTTTACATAAGTCCCAACTTTGCAAAGTCATTGCTTGTTTTACGGTAAGGGAATTCAGACTTAATTAAAACTTGTCGAAACACTGTGAAAGGTGGATTTTCGAATGATACGCGTGTACTTGGCAAATGGTAGAGTCAAACTTTTGTAATGATCAACAGACTAGATTTTTTTATGTCATATATTTAAAAAAATACAATGTGTAACAAAAAGGTTAATAAATTTTGTCCAAGGCCAATGTTTTTTTAACGATTTTAATGTTTGCCCATTATTACACATTGTATATTATAATTTAGATATTATGAAATATATAGAGACAGACATATTAATTGTTTATATATTATATCAGTTCAGGGGTTATTACCATAGGTTCTTTTGTTGACAATTTGTTTATTTTCTACAATAAAATCTAGCAACGTACCGGCGACATTACTTGAATGGCAATGCTTATGTGTTTAGCCGATGTGATTAAATATTGCCAATGCGCCAAGCTTGACGCGTGGTAGCCTAATCGGGAAACCGCATGACTTGTAACTGGCCAGATGACTGTTTTTTTTTAACTGTCCTATTTAAATGTGGCCCATAAATACAGCTGATTAATGAAAACAAAATGAAAATCTGATGAAAAATAAGCAACTTATAAGTATTTCAATATCATGCTAGACAGAGAGGAGATTATAACGTCACTTCTCTGTACGCCATATTGTTTTGTTTTGACGGAAAGGGACAGAGTTTTCTCAACCAAAAACTTTGAACGTTATTTTTTTTTTCAATATACATAATACATATATTAATTTAAATTCTTTATCAAAGCGGTTTCAACGAAGTAAACATCAGTCATCTACCATAATCGCGGGTTAAAACACAGGCCCGTACCAATGAGCTCTTTGAAGTTCATGTACGGATACTCATACCACTATCTTATCGGTGAAGGAGAGCATCTTGAGGAAACCTGCAAACATCCGGAGAAGAAATTCAATGGCGTATATGACTCGTGTGACAATGAGTCTGCCCCCGAAATCACCACTCGCAACTGGACAAGCGCAATGAATATGGCTTAACCGCCCATCTAGAGAAGACCTTAGTCCTTTAGTGTTCATAATACGCTTTTAAAAAAAGTACAACCGACTTGAACTTCGAATACCTGGTTGACATCTTCATATTTTCTAGTCATTTTGATTTAAAAACCACCAAACTACTGAACCAATTTTTATAAAATATATTTCTGACGTATTACCTACCAAACAAAAAAAGAATCATCAAAATCAGTACATTAAAAAAAAAAAAAATTTCAGACAAATTATCCATAAGTACAGTGTTAGTAGTAGTGTTAAACATATGATATTATTTTAGTAGTAGTTGTAGTAGTAAGTAAAATCATAGATAATATTTTCTCCAGCTAGAGATTGATACACACTCAATTGCAAGTATAAGTAGCTACAACTGAGTGTATATCCATCCAGTGCTGTACGAGCCGGCTGTCGAATTGAGAACCTCCTTTTTTAAAGTCGGTTGAAAAGAATGATTAAGCCAAGCTTCATATGAGTACGCGACTATAGGCACACTTAGTCAGCCAACTGGAGTTCAATTACAGAAAACTCAAGCTTGAAAGGTTTTAATACTTAAACATTTATAGGAAACTCTATATCAATACTGTTATTTGTTCAATCCAAACTGTACGACTGACCAATATGTGCACAACCCTTCAACCGATTTTAGTTTTATTTGAACTGAAAATTTGTTTGCATAAGCTACACTATTATCGGCATTAGAATCAGATATTAGTTTTTGATATATTTATTTTTAGCTCTTCTACATTTCTGCTATAATACTTAATGTTGCTTTCGAGTAATAAAATTCATCACCTCAATAAACATAGCTAAAAAAGCAATTTGTTAGTTTATGTGAGTGTACCACGAAGTAGTTTTGTAGTGGTAGGATAGGACTCTACTGCAGAATCCGCCTCGAGAAGTACCACACCTTTGCCAGTTATTCAACGCCAAGCAGTAGTGTGCAAGCATTGCTGTGTTTTGGTTTGAAAGGCAATGTTACCAGAGAAATTACTGAGTATGAAGAGATTCAACACCTAATATCTAAGGGTGACGGTGAAGGGTGATTATATAATTCAAAAGCAGCTTACAGTTTTCGTTAAATTTGAAGTTGCATGTGGCTTCTATAAATTTCGCGCTGGCTACTAGTATGATTTCCCACAGGATTTAGTAATAGACTTTTATGAAAGTAATATTTTGTTTTTCTTTTTGTTTTAGCTGAATGTTTACTGATTTCAGAAAAATAATATAGTAAAATGTTTCAAGTTCACTTTCAAGAACTTAAGAACATAATATCTAGCGTCATTTTTAACTTATATACTGACGTCGTAGGAGGCCGGCCATTGGGGGAAGATATGATTCCGGGTGGGTTGGCTGGCATACCAATTTTATTTTTTAAATTCAATCACGTGACGAGACGAGCAAGACGTTCGCCTGGTAGTAAGCGTCACGCCTGCCACTAACAGTAGCAGTGCGAGAATTATGAACTTACGAACACAATCCTGCGCCGCACTGCACTGCGCTCATCACTCTGTTCCTACGCTGCGTCTTTCGGTTCGCGGTCGCCACTCAAGAACCTCGAAAAAGTCGCGGGCAACGGATGGATGCAAATGGCAGGTTGTCATACAGTGCGGTGGTCTAAGGGGGAGGCCTTCGTTCATGGAAGTCTCCGGGCTGATGATGATGATGATGAATATTTATTTATTTAATCCCCACGTTTAGCATGCGGCTTGGAGATCGCATAATGCTCACCACCGCTTACCAAGAGGACGCTGCTGCCCGTCCTCCAATGGAAAGAAAATAGATATATCATATAGGTATATACATATATGGAGAAGATGTTTATTAGCGTATGTGAACTCGCCAACTTGCACTGGGCCAGCGCAGCGTGGTGGATATCACCCAATCGCTCAAAGGGCGATGCAGGCCTATGGCCAGCAAACAACTCATGCAGTATGTAAGTAATTCCTTTCCTGCTTATCCCACTGGAAATTCAGCAGCTTAAATAAGCGACATCATTTTATATGATACTCTAAAAATCTGAACTAAGTGAATTGATTTTTCTTTTTTTGTGTGAACCGCGGGCTTAACACAAATTATATCATCATCATCATCAGCCCGGAGACGTCCACTGCTGAACGCAGGCCTCCCCCTTAGACCGCCACACTGTACAACAACCTGCCATTTGCATCCACCGGTTGCCCGCGACTTTTACTATGTCGTCGGTCCACCTAGTGGGAGGTCTTCCTACGCTGCGTCTTCCGGTTCGCGGTCGCCACTCAAGAACCTTTCTTCCCCATCAGTTGTCAGTTCTTCGAGCGATGTGGCCTGCCCATTGCCACTTTAACTTGCAAACCTTGCGAGCTATGTCGGTACTTTGGTTCTTTGGCGAATATCCTCGTTCCGGATTCTATAGCGCAAAGTAACTCCTAGCATAGCTCTCTCCATTGCCCGTTGCGTGACTCTGAGTTTCTCCAAATGGCCAGCAGTTAAAGACCACGTTTCAGTTCCATATGTCATCACTGGCAACACACACTGGTCGTAGACCCTTGTCTTCAGACACCGAGGGATTTTGGACGAGAAGATATTACGCAATTTCCCTAACGCTGCCCATCCGAGTTGGATTCTTCTATTACAAATTATATAAATATTACATATTAATCCGCAGGTACAGTACGAGTATTATCTATTCTTTCTGGTACACCCGTATACTTGTTGCGTAACAGTTTACCGCAAGCATAAATAGAATTACGCTGACGTATAAAAATGTTTTCCCCAATACTTTCGAATCGAGTTCGAAATACGTGTTCTCACCATCGATTTCACTTAGAGTGCCATCATTTGCCATCTACTGAATCTTCGCGGGTGAAGAACGTGTCTGGAATACCTGGAGAGTTTTCCAGGCTAACTTTTCCCAAATATAATTATTTTCTTCTACCTATACCGGGTGTTAGTTTGAACACCATTATCCTTCTACGATATCATTGTACTCACCATTAAGAACAACTTTTAATATGGGGCCAACCCTGAAATCACGAAAAAAAAACAGCTGTTCCATACATTTTGTCCAAGATTGATGAACCTTTTGTATTGAACAGCAGTTTTTTTTTCGTGATTTCAGGGTTGGCCCCATAGTAAAAGTTGTTCATAATGATGAGTACAATGATATCCTAGAAGGATAACGGTGTTCAAACTAACACCCTGTATATCTGTTCCATTAGTTTGTCAAAAAACCAGCCCATGAGAGGCTTTGAAATTAGTCTAATAGTTATGTTACACCCAAAATTTGTAATTAAACTAAGTAAATCATTTTAGCTGTTTTAAGATAGTTTTAGTAATAGATTATAGTGTGCAATTGAGTATGATGTTCAACGAATTAAGTCATGAAATGGTGAATGGTCATTTCCTCTGGTGCAACGGTCGTAATTGTATAAAAATAAAATTAAACATGGCATCAATCTACTCTGTTATGGAAGTGAGAATTACGTTAGTTATATCTACGAGTACTTTTTCTTTTTTCTATTAAAAAATTGTTTAGTTTATGGGAGCAGCGTTGAGGTTTTCTGTTCTATGCAAAAATGCATATAAAATCGTGACTAAAGCTCATCAATCCCAAAGGTCACACTCTGAGTAAAAGCAATGGTAAACAAGAACTTATAAATTCGCATTTTAGTACCATTTTATCGCTCTCTTTGTGGACGGACCGACGCTAAGTAAAGTTTTATGGCGGATACTTTTTCGGTGTACTGTTGTTCGTATCAAAAAGTTGCCCTAATTTTATTACACCACTGAAAATATTGTAAAAGTTGATGCGTCTTGAAAGTGCGCGGAATGGCAGTTTGAATGTCTCTTGAATCCGGAATCAGGATGAAAAGTTACAGCGCTTTTTAACTTTGGTGTGAAAAGTTTGAATTACTAGGTTATTTCCGTCGATTGGTGTTGTCTTTGAGTCTAAAAAAACATTTATTCCATGTGATTTAAACATTTTAAATATTACTTATATATAAAATATAATAACTGTATTGTTATCTTTTAAAAAAAATGGTAAATAAAGATTTAGTAAGATAAAAAGATTCAGTAAATATTATAAATCAATCAAGCAATTAATCAAGCAATTCTGGCACTGCTACTGTTAGTGGCAGGCGGGACGCTTACCACCAGGCGAACGTCTTGCTCGTCTCGTCACTTGATTGCATTAAAAAAAATACTATAAACCACACATTGGAATTGGAATTATTGGCTAAAGTATCTCATCTGACAATAGTCTTACTGTATCAGACAGAGACAGATATACTTTTAATATGGAAATTTCGTTCGAATCTTTCGACTCGATAGCTATTCTGATAGATCACAATCGGCCGACGAGACTTATAATAAATCGATAAAGAATTAGTGTACATCATTCGAATATGTGCAATGTTTGTATGGTCCCTATTAAGATGTAATCATGTTCCGCGATAACATAGGCAATTCATTTCGGCCGCGTCAGGCGATAACGAGCCCTAATGAAAAATTCGGCGACACCGCCTTGCATCGATATTTCATGCCGAGACGGACTGGAACGATGTAGAGTTGGCAATGAAGGCAGATAAAAAAAATACTAACGCAATAAGTTTAATAGTGCTTATAGTTTTCAGCGAACCATTATTGGGTATTGAAGTTGGAGTATTTGTTAAGATTAATTTATACCTAATCGTAGTATTTATCGGCGTCTTTGTGCTTGGAAGATTTAGCACCTCTCTCTATCTCGTCGTAAAAGGTGCATACTTACTATTCACAAAATATACTTTTGGAACAGTATTCTAATATGCATTGTATTATTGCTAGTATTCTAACCAACTTTAAAAGAAAGGAAAGGCTATCAATTCGATTTGTTTTTTTTTTAAACAGCCTTGCTATTTTCAAGTTTAAAGTATTATACAATTAAGTATAGCCATGGCAGTAGTTCAGACTTTCTTCTGCGATGACTTCCTTCTGCTTGCCCTTCTGCGATGCCAAAATACCGAACCCTATTCTTTGTCTAAACTTGTATCAATATGCTAGCGTAAACTTGTCCAATAATGCCTAATGCAATGATATTATATTAGGGCCTTTACCTATGAAATTGCCGTTTTGTATGGAATAAGTGAAAGTACTTATTTTTTTAAACTTTTTTATTTCTGTTATTCAAAGTAATCACCCATGCAATCGACGCATCTTTGCCAACGAATTGGCAGTTTATTGATGCCCTTCTTGTAAAAATTAGCTGGACGGGGAGGCAACGAACTCTTCAAAGGCATTTTGTACTGCCTCTCGGGAATTGAATTTTTTACCGACTAAAAAGTTGTCTACATTTTGGAAAAATTAATAGTCGGTAGGTGCAAGGTCTGGTGAGTATGGCGGATGAGGGAGAGCTTCCAAACCCAGCTCTTGCAGCTTGGAGACTGTCTGTAGCGGCAGCGCGAGGCAGGTCTCGACGCGTACGTTGCGCTGGCGATCGTTAAGTTCGTGAGGCACCCATTTATCAAGTTTTTTTTCCTTGCCTATTTGTCGCAAATGGATCAAAATTATTTTGATGCTAACATCAAAAACTGCTGCTAGCTCGGCTGTAGATTGAGTTTCGTCAGCTTCCACAATCGCCTTTAATTCATCATTGTTGACCAAAGTCTCCGGACGACCACGAGCTTCATTTTTCAAGTCAAAATTTCCAGAACGGAACCGGGAAAACCAATAACGGGTTGTGCTTTCGTTTGTACAGTTCTCTCCGTAAACGTTTTTGATGTTACGTGCCGTTTATGTCGCGTTGGTGTCACGACGGAACTCATATTCCATAATTACACGAATTTTTAAAGTATCCATTATGACGAAAAATGTTCAAATGTAATGAAAATACAACGCTAATCAATAAACAAAAGAGTGAGTTTGTAAAAATAGTGTCATGTTTTTAAGACAAAATTAATTTAATATCAGAATACAAAGCCATTCCAAACTTTTTTTCTATTTGAAATGACCAGTACTGAAGAACGGCAATTTCATAGGTAAAGACCTATTATATAAAAGGAGAGACATATGTCATATCGCGCCCTAAAATGGCGCCGTAAAACGGCCCCAGGGACTGTCTCGCCTAACTGCGCTCACTAAGCAAGACTCGTGCTATCCCCTTTGCTCTCATAAAAGTGCTATCTTATTTCGAACTGCCGCGCAACTCGTAAACATGACGGCACGCAAGTCATTTTCAAACGTTGTTTTATTATGCGATAGCGCATCTTTCGTAGTATTCGGCCTAATGCCTATCTTTAATATTTGTATTGGTACTACTATAGTGAAATCAGTACTGACAACCAGGCGTACACTTTTTTTTTGATATCGATCTAAAAACGAAACATTTTGCATATTCATGTCTAAAATTTTCAAGTCTATATAAGACGGACGATTTTTCCTTCATGTCTGACATTAATGGCGTCTAATTCTTTACGCACGACGTAATTTCAAAAGGGAGACATTTATCATTTTTAACCCGTCGTGCAATTAACCTAATTTAGAAAGAAAATATATTATTAAAAGGGCGCTGCAATAAAAACTGAAACGTTATCGCGACGCAATCGTGCCTCCGTTTTGTAATTAGGTAAGCCAGGGACAGCTAGAAGGGAAAACCTTAAAATATTGCGAGCAAATCTCGGCGGGGCTATTCCTAAACCTGTGATATTATTTCTGTCACCTATAGTATCTATGGTATCTCCTTTCTGCAATTTATCGAAAAACATTTAGTTATGTATTATTTCTCGATAAAACCTAGAAATAAAAAAAAGTTTTCCTGACAATTCATGACTTCGCTAACTACTGGTTGAACCAAGTTCAAAAAGTGCTCCAAAATACTTCGAGATGACGTTACTATTACTGTTTTTTTTAATCTGCACGCAATTGATTTCACGCGTTCATAAATATAAACGTTAAATTTTTCATAGTTATATATTTTGAATAAATCCTCACGGACTGGAAAAGTGTGACGTGGATAGTTTTAACAAGGTTTTAGAATAACCACAGAAAACCGAATCTCTATTACTAGCTTTCTAGATTGACTAATCAGGCCCTGGCCTGGAAGAGACAGAAGTTTCACTCCGCAAAATCATTGAACTAATTAGTGACTCTCGCTACGACACAATAAAGTGCAATTCAGAACGTGCGAGTGCTAACTACTTACAGCTATATTAACTTAGAAGTTGCAGACAGAGTTGTAGACAGAGAGGTCTAGCGCGTAAGTCGTATCCCTTCTGCCAACATTATTTCCACTGTATCGGCCCGTCTAGACGGGCCCGCAACGTACTTGTAGCTTGATACCTAAAGTGTGGAGTGCGCCAGGCCTCAGAACGGGGCGGGACACAAATGTTTCGAGGTCAAGATGTCAATGGGTAACATAGTCTTAGTGTCAAAATGTACAAAAGTCGTAATGTATAGGTATTAATGACTGTGTTAACAGGTATAAAAAACAACACACTATTATGTATGATAGAAACCCAATTCTCGAACTTTGAAAAAGTATTAATCGAAAATCTGTAAAAAAAAAACTGAGAAATACTTTGTTGCTTTAGGTCCTATTCTATAAGCCAAGAAAACTTTGACAGCCTTATAGCTCAGACAGCCTTAAATTTGACAGCCTTATAGCTCAGTTGGTAGCATGTCTGCCTTCAGAGCTGTTGGGCGTGGTTTTGATCCCCACCCAGGGCAAACATTTATGTGACGAACATAGATGTTTGCTCTGTGTCTGGGTGTAGTATGTATTATAAGTACGTATTTACGAAAAATATATATATATAAGTATTCTATCAGCTATCTGGTTTCCATAATACAAGCTTTGCTTAGTATGGGGCTAGATGGCGCTGTGTGTAAAATATCCCTCATTATGTCCCCCAATAAAAAATAAGAAAAGGAAAGTGAGCGAATATGTTTTTCGATGAAAATAGTAGTATATTCTATGCATACGAGCTACTTCAACATTTTATTTGCGACCGCCTACTTTCGTCTTGTAAAGGTACTCCTACGGCTGTTCTCTTCTAAGGTAACCTGTGGGTGTAACAAACAAGCTATAAATACCTCTTTTCTGGGTTGTGTATTGAAAACTTATTGAAAAATTTAGCATTATAAAACTTTTCTTGTACCTACAACTTTCCCAGTATAAACATCATTAAATTGCATAGAGAGAGATAGCTAAATCCTCCAAGATTGCATACCTCTATTAGTATTATAGTGTATTTATAAGTTTGATATTTTTAAGGATGTGTCATCCCTTTTTTTGCACCTATTCACATATTTTTTACCCTTCATCGAAGGTTTGTCTGTACCAGATGGCTTTTAGCAATAAGAGCGCCTTTTGGGCCTATATGTTGTGTTTTTATTTTGTAATATCCTCGCTGTGGTGTCAATGAAGAGTGATTGTGCCTATTGTAAACAAAAAATACTTTAATCCTTTATCATCATCATCATTAGCCAGAAGACGCCCACTGCTAAACGAAGGATTCCCTCTTAGACCTTCATACACTGTACGGAAACCTACCATTTGCATCCACGGGTCCGATCCTTGAGCAATTCTTTAAAAGCAAAGCAAAAAATCAAAGGAAAAAGCAAAACATATACCGCACCAGAAAGACACTTAATAACCGTGTCATCATCCCATATCACACACACAAAGCGTTTCACGGGATTTCATAGGAAAGCACCCTTGGTCTTATTAGACTAACCTTGTCACATTTCGTCAGTGGTCACTCTTATTCATTTTTTGTCCTGAAATTCCATAGGCGGCGAAAATAACGGTTCCATTTAAGATTGATAACGACACACCCGAAAGGCGGGTCTGGGCGGAATGGCGTGGGCGGTATTTGCATACTGTGAATGTTAACAAATGAAATGGAATTAGGATAGTCATGTTATCGTGTATAGCGGACTGTTCAACATAATGGTTTTATACAAACAAATTGTATAATGCATATAGAAAATTAACGAAGGTGTTTGTTATTTCTTGCTTTTGTGCGTAACTTTGATTTAACTATTTAGTTTTTAAATAGTCTTAAAACGATCGCTGCATTAGTAGTAGTAGACTTTGTACTTAATGAAAATTTTACTTTTAAGAACTTTTCTAGTGAAAAATTTACTCGACCGGTTGGAATACGATTGTCTTAATAATTTAAGGAATAGTAAGATGTTCGTATGACAAACGTAGATAGAAATTCCATTAAAATGAATAAAATAAAGTCGCGAGTAGCTTTATCAGGAATTGAACATTTATAGGACCACGTATGCTAGCTTTGGCTAAGCCTTGTACGACCCGGTTTCACGTTTGTGCATACGTGCCTATATTTCCTAATGCTGTAGTTATGTAATGTACTTATATGATGTTTTATTATGGAAGCGTGTGAGGCAAGATAAGGCTGTGCGCCGTGTTGTATTCATTTCTTGAGATAGGTCACCAGCCGTGAAGTTATGTTTCACGTAAAATATAGCTTAAGATGTGTTTATATTTCGAGTTTATCGAGTCGTAATAAAAGAACCTCAACATTATTTTATCAACACAATTCAAAATATCAATTGTTTATCTCAGTTAAAACGCTGAATTCGAAACAGCCCTTTAATTGCTACCAACATAAACACGATAAAATAATTTATCATTTCCACGACTAATTTTCTTGCTCACTTCACTTCAGCTACAGGCCAATTATAATAAATATTTCTGGTTAATTGCTGTCTGAAATTGGAATGAATAAAACAATTAAAGAAAACAATAGGAAATGCATTGTTAACTCTATGTAAATGTTAGCCCCGAGTATTTGAATAGCGTGTTCGTAAAAGCGAAAGAACTACATGAAGTGTTGATATAGTACAGGTGCTACCACATGCTACGAATAGCTATCGTTTAGCGTAGATGTCGCTACGAAACCACTCGTAGCTTCCGGTTCACGAGCTACAATTTATAACATGTTCCCAACAACACTATTTAGCTCAATGAGCGTTTGTAGAAATGTCTGATTTAATGGAACACGAACTGATTAGATTTGAGTTTTATATTTTAAAAACAAACTATGAAAATGTCTAGCCACTTTATTTATTTATACCAGCATTTATAATTTATTTTAATACTATTTATTTCGTTAATGTTAAATTTATATTCCTGCATCGCATCGCTTATAATTCATTACATAGGTCAAAATTAAAATAAATAATAAGTACTTACCGAAGCACCAGTCATGAACTTAAACTAAACGAGAAGTCCGCCACGGCCGAGACCGCTGCTAAAAGTGCCCATCAAACCAGCGGCATTTCCCCGCTGGATAATTTATTTACTAGCAAATAATTATTGTTTATCGGCAATTATAAATTATTTATTTATTATAAACATTATAATGTACCTATTGCTACAATCAATTAAATTTTGATGGTATAAAGTTTTTTTCCTTTTGTTGGGAAAAGTATTGGTTGTTTTATTTACGAGACATTTACCGTGATTATGTTGTGTAACGAGCTCCTGGTTTACGGCCCAGTTGCATGCCTGTTCACAAGCAGACTAAAAAATACAGGTAGTAGTCAATATTGTTTAAAATCTAAGACACTCAAAACATAATTTAGAATTGTAAATATGATAAAATAACCGTGAAAGTTTAAAATAGTGTTTTAGCACTAGTGTTTACAAATAATATCTGTCCCTATAACATTAATAATATTTATCATCAAATCCACAATTTATCTAACTAAACTGCTGAAATAACGCTGTAAGCTGCAAAGCAGTAACGAGCTGGAAGTTTTAACGATCGCTATCAAGACTGCAGAACTGAGTGCAGAAAAGATCAAATTTCTCTTCGTCATTGCTCAGAACGTGTTAGGAGAAAAATGACCTTTATTATTTCTAAGATTTATTATTCTTTAACACTGCTCTGTTTTTCGGACTTTCTTTAGTTATAAGCAGGCATAAGGCCTTTTCACAACTACAATTGGATCTAGATATTTTAGGGGACTCATTAACAAAATTCAAGATTAAACTGAACTGTTAACGACTAGATGAGCTATCTCTACTCTACTCTTTCTGTCTAGGTAGATGTGATCAGATGTAGATGTAATCAGTGTTGCAATAGTTGGTTAATTTAATTGTCTAGTTATATTGTTCTTTTTTTATATTATCTTATTGTAAAAAGAAATGCATGCGTTGCTTCCTTCAAAAGTTAGCATATTTAGCTTAATTAGATTACATGATTATGGTGTTACAATGAATGTAGTTATCTGTGTGAAGCCTAAATAAATAAATAAATAAACAACTGGTTAAATAGATTTTGATATTTGAAGTGGGCTGGTCATATCTATCGCAGAACCGGTAAACACTGGGGTAGGCGAGTTCTAGAGTGGCCATACTTTGAATCGGCAAACGTAACGTAGGACGTTGACTAGATGGTCTATAGTGTCTAGTAGTAGTAGCTATGTCTAGCAGTGGACTATGATAGGCTATGATGATGGTCATCATCATCATCATCAAAGTCAGTCTATCATAGTCCGCTGCTTGACACAGGTCTTTCCCATGGCCCTTCACCCCAATCTTCGATTTTCCGCTTCCAAATTGCTTTTAATGTTTCTATAGTGTTAATAAAAGCGCTACGCTAAAACCCGTGCTCCTTTTCAAAGTTGTATGATTTTTCAACCGACTTCAAAAAGGAGGTTACCTGAAACCATGTGCCAAGCTGCATAAACTCTGTATAAGTACACAAATTTGTTTTTATATTATGTTAATTAAAATGATATTTAGTAAAGCTATGCTTTTTCTTATTTGGATTTCAGTATATCGCTTTGGTTAATTGAAACTAATACGAAACTATAATACAACAAAATATTACATCGTTTTTAAGTTCTCATAGATGAAAAATGCATGCACACACTGAGTTATTATCACTATAAAATCTATACGATAAAAGCTGAAACAGCGGATTAGGAAAATCAATATCAGATACTTTCATATTTGCTCTCTGATTACCAATTTGGGAGTATGTGGTAATAAATTTTAGGAGTAACATGAGTGCCTAAGTGAAGTTAGGAATGACTTACTCGTTTAGACTGTAATCCAAATAAAATTTTGGGTTATGAGTGTATTAAAAGTTTTATCTCTCGATATAGGCTAAGAGACTTTTAGCATTCTCCGTTATTGTGATTGTTTTTATTCATATATTTTACTAAATTAAAACCTTTAGAATTTAGTAGTTAATTACAGCAACTCTAAGACCGTTTGTCCATCGACGCCGTCACCGAGACAAAGAGAATGAGATGACGTCTCCGAAGCGATACTTAGATTACTATAGCCACGTGTCCACCGCACGTCCGTCACGGCCATCACGGCGCTCGGGCGCCGCTTAAGGCTCTAGTTGACAGCTCTAAGCTTACTCAAGCTGCGCGTCCACTGTGTCGGTATCGGAGCGGACGGAGCGGACGGGTTTGTTGCTTTGTGTTGATCTCTATGAGACTGCGTGCACTGGATTGGCAAATCCGTGCCAGATACCGGTATTTCTGCCGATGACGTCATCCACAGCCAACTCGCCATTCGGAAGATACCGGTTGTTTTACCGATGACATCATCCAAAGCGAACGGGTCATTCAGATGTCGTTAAAGCAGATGCAAAATCCGAATGCGCCTTATCGGCATTTTATAAATGCCGATGCTCCGTACGCTCAGCATGCGACAATTCCGACGCAGTGGACGCTCAGCTTAAAAGGTTGCCATCCTTATCTAATAAATTAAAATGAAAAAAACAGCTTTTTATTTTATAAATTTAGATCTATTGGCTAAATGCACGCTTACCCTAAAACGCAATAACTTGGAGGAATCAGCGGGCTGGATATTTTATATTAAAACGCAAAAACTATGTTTCCGCCCGGGATCGAACCGGGGGCCTTCTGCGTGTTAGGCAGATGTGATAACCGCTACACCACGGAAACTTATATGCTGTGTGGCAAAAAAGACTAGCAGTAACAGCTTTATGATAAATTGGCTTACAATATTTATTTATGACCATTCATGAATATATTATCACAAAACGATAATAATCGGCGCGATAACGTATTTAGCCACAGATAATATAATACTATACTGGTATTTAGTAAATATAGATTAACTTCTTTTCAGTAATCTAGCACAAAATGTACATAAGATAGAGTGTAAGATTAAATAAAGGTACTTATCACATTTTATTGCCCAAGTAATTTTATGCTCTACTAAAACCATCATCACCAGCACCGTCACTTAGGTTTTTTTTTCTTAGTTATAAGCATCGCACGATGTGCATTCTGCCAGTGTCAAGTATATTAATTTTCAAGTTTTTTTATTAAAATCAAGCAAATATGTCATGAAATCACAGTCAGTCATAGTCGAGTCCAAGTCATACCCTAGTAAAGTTGTGGTTACTTTACTATGAGCTTCTACGGAGTTTTGAAAACCACACGGAAAGACATGTTTCACCACATTATATCACTTGCCCACACTCGTGCATGTAATTCAACACTCAATGAATAAAACACCGACATTTTTAATCATTAAAGGCCTTACCTAAAATAATCTCGATTCTCTTAGTCACTGCTTATACTTCTCTGTCCTTTTCTAGCACGTGCAACTTCAGGTCAGAGAGAAGATGGCAGAGCATTTTAAGCAGTGACTAACGGTTGAAAAGTTTTTTAAGTAAGGCCGTAAGTCATTCGCGAAAAAACACAAGTTTAAGAAAATAATAGAATGCAACGACATGATTTTTCCGTGTTCCCGCCAAAACTGCGTCACTTAGGTTAAGGTGGTCAATTATCTAGCCTGCAAACCACTGACACTGAAAAGAAAACTACACTTTTTGCCTTCTTTTCTCTACCGAGGATTTTGGCTCCGAGTCAACCTATAATATGCCATTTTCATGAATTTAAAGTTCCAATATTTGTTTATAATTGAATTTAGCGTAAATCTTCTACTTCTTCAACACGGAACATTTACCAAACTACATCGCAACAAAATGCGATCAACAAAATTAAGTTTCTTTTATATTATGCCTTAGGTACTGAGTAGAGTAGACCGTTATTTTTTACGTTTATGGTAATGACAGAAAATTTTCATGGTCTAGTAAACGAGGATTGGAGCTAACTGGTCAATAAATTACATTTAAACCTCAGTTAATGTTCCAGCTAATTGTAAAAAAAAACTTGGTTATAGAAATACAGGGATATTAGTAACTTAGTAACTGGCGCATTAAGGGTGACTTTAGTGTCAAGGCAAACATCTTTTGTTCTACGACTTTTGCCAAAAAGTAATACATGTTTCTTATTTTTTTATTGCCGACGTACCTCTGTAGGCCGCTGGGCCGGCCATGTTAGCCGAATGTCGGAGGATCGTTGGGCCAAAATCACAACACAGTGGTTTCCACAGAAAGGAAAACGACCTCCCGGACGACCCAAACGGAGATGGAGGGACGAACTTGACTCTTACTTATAGATTGGGCCCAAGTTGCGCAAAACAGAGAGGAATGGAAGGAAGAAAGGGAGGCCTTTGCCCTGCGGTGGGACTGTATAGGCTAATATAATAATAATGTATTATTCAGTTTACTATTAATTAATGAACTTATAGTAATATTATTACTATTACGATTACTGTGCTACGGTGCGGCACGGTGCTTGGATTGTGACAGCCTCTAGTTTACGTAGAATTAAAATGATTTAGAGCTATAGATTTTTAAGTTTTTTATTTATGTATAGAAGAAAAAAACACAAAGAATTAGCAAAAGTCGTAGAACAAAAGCTGTTAGTCTTGATGTACCAAAGACGTATTTGAGAGATTGTGCGCAATCCGTATATAATTTATACGCTGGCACAAGTAGGTGACTTTTATAGATAAGAATACTTTTTTTAGATGGCCGACGACATTGTAAAAGTCGCGGGCAACTGGTGGATGCAAATGGCAGGTTGTCGTACAGTGTGGCGGTCTAAGGGGGAGGCCTGCGTTCAGCTGTGGACGTCTCCGGGATGATGATGATACTTTTTTGAGTATTTTATGGAGTCATGAATGGAATGGTTATCAACTATGAAAAGACTACAGGCCTTAACAAGATTCCTTGTACATAATATGGAAGCGAATTGTTTTATTTTATTTTCAACCGACTTCATAAAAGGAGGTTCTCAGTTCAACTGTATGTATTTAATTTCAATTTTTTTTTGGATGTGTGTTACACGATTTCTCCGCCAATTATGAACTAATTTCGATGTTTTTTATTTGTTTGGTATAGGTAAACCTTCAGAGGGGCTCCCATATACATTTTATCAAAATCGGTTTAGTAGTTTGGTTTTTATATCAAAATTACTAGAAAATACGAAGATGTCATCCAGGTATTCGAAGTTGAAGTCGGTTGTATTTTTTTTTAAAGGCGAATTATATTTTCTTATTTCTATGAAGGTTTGCGTTTGACTACCGATTCGCCTGATGTTAAGCGAAGATGCGGTCTACGATAGAACACGGTACAACACTTCTTACTTTCGTTTTATTTCAATTAAGTTGATCTATTATGTAGTACAGTTTTAACACAGCCGCAAGCGTAAGAAAACCTTAACCCAAAAAATGTCTAACCTTTTCTGATTTATAGACTTCCTGTTTCATCCCGAAAAATGTCCTCGTATTTCTTCTCTAGACGTTTTATTTCAGAGCAAGGATTTCAAATAATTTATCCATGACGTATTTCTCTTTATATTTGTGTGATAGTACACACGGTATATACTTGAATGAAAAACTGTGGCAGATAGAAAACTTTAAAAAGCAATCCCTCTGCTCTGAAATCCTTCTGCTCTGCATTTAAGTCAAGCTATATGCCACGCAGTTTTGCCCGTGATTAAAAAAGAGGACACGTTTCCTATGAAATTTTATAGAATTACAACGATCTCTTTGCCAAATTTCATCAATATTGATCAAGCCGCTTCAACATATTAACAAACAAATAGACAAAGTAATTTTTTCAATATTTTTACATAAATAATTTGATCATAATACCGAAACCTAGACAACTAATAACACATGCTATAAAATAAAGGGCCATTCACAACCTACATTTCGTTAAGGGTTCCACAGAAATGCTTAGTAATTATAAATCGATTTTTTAAATTTAAATCTTTAGAATTAACTGCCTAATCAATCAATCAATAATCATCAATAATCAATCAATCGAAATTACTATAAAAGCATAGTAGTACCTAGAAAATATTTTTGATCAAAAATGTACAGAATATGCCCTTAAAATGATGCTCAAATTAATTTATTTTCTTAACAATTTAGAAATTCACAACATTATTGTGGCCCCACACTAGGCACAAAGCCCGTATTGTGGAGACCGGGAATCCGAGAAAACAAGTTAATAGAAATAAATCCTGTCCATGCTAACTATTTATTTAACATCAAATTATTTATTTAACTGATTAAAACTAACCCTGTGTATATATATAAATAAACTTGATATAAGTATACATGTATACAACGTGTAACAAAAAGGTTCAACAATACTGAAGGGTATGTATGTACTCATCATTAATAACAACTTTTACTATGGAGCTAACCCTGATAAGTTCATCAGCTCGTCTTATCTGATATGCAAAACTATTAGACTAACGGAATGTTCTTTCTTCTTTTTCGCCACTGCTTGTCTAATGTTGTGATGAACGAAGCCAATTTAGATGTAGTTCCTGATGTTATTTATTCATCTACGTTAATTTAATCTGTGTCTTTCTAGACGTAGATTTATTTCTGAAGGATCGAGTCAACCGTTGTCACGGTTTGCGGGGACATAGGTATAGTTTCAAGGACGTATTCGATATTTTTTAGTATTATTTATATTCTCGACGAGTAGGGACGGACCTTTCCTCGTCGTTTGGCATGAGGTCATCGATAACAGAAATGTCGTCGAGATGAAAACTTCTGCGCATTCAGTTGATTTCCTAAGATCTTTTGTTATTAAGTATCTAAAACAAGTGCCTCGTATAATGTTTTAATATTTTTTAATAATTGGTGATTAAAATGCATGAACTACCACTTTTCTAACTATTACAAATAATACGTAGGTATATGAAGTTTTAAGCCAAATCTACAAATTATGCCATTTAATACATATAACATTGTATATAGAAACTACGTATTAAATTATAAACAGTGTATCTAAATAAGAACTTTAAAATTTTATGTCGAGAAAGGTAGGAACGAAACCGACGGTATACATGGAAGATTGGCATGGAATAGAAAAAGGAATAGATTGACGCCGTGCAGTACGCATAACGCGCTGAGTTATGTAAATTTTGCATGCATAGATCATCAATTTTAATCACACTTATTAGTTTATAATGCTTATTGAAAAAAAACTGCGGCGAAACGAGGTTAAAATTAGCCTCGTGAATAGAGCAACAGGTGGGATTCAAAGGAAAACTTACGAGAAAATGGAGCGATGTTGGGTCTTTTTATATTATCTCATTAAACGTGCTTATTAAGGTTTAATAAACCGTACCTGTTATTAAGTAGGTAATTAATTAGTTAGTCTAGACAAAATAATGATATAATTTTTGATTATTCTAATGATGTTAATATATTTTTTATGTCAATGGGAATAAGTACAGATTGACCAATTGCAAAGTACGGTACGAATATGGACATAATAGAAATATTTTTTTTTTAGCACAAGCGTCTCATGTTTTATGGCAACGTCGAGGTGCGCCTACAAGTGGTTTGGAACAAGAAACTCAATCTGGCTAACCGTAGTTTCAAAGTTTTAACTCTTTAACTTTCTCAAAGTTCTGTAACAAGCGTACAAGTTTGAAACTATAGTATAAACAGAAGAGTTGTTTTTTCGACGTCGCATGTTCACGAAGTCGCCTAGATTTTCCGACCCTGATAATATAGCTCCAGAGCACTACAAATATCGCTTCTCCAAAGCTACTTTTTAATCATGATTTCTAATACACACTCCAGAATAACCTACATAAAGAATCATAACGTTCTAATAGTAAGTTAGAAGTAAGTAAAGTTCGTAATACAGAATCATTTTACAGCAGTATATTTCGCTCTCTAAAATGTATTTGATGACCGCCACTTCAAATAATACTATTCGAATTCAAACTAAGCGAAACCCTTCAAAGACAACAGTTGTAAATTTAAATGTAGACAGCTTTATTGGCACCCTCGTAAATAACATTAGTGGAGCCACGCCGCGGTCCGCTCAGCAATTTGTTTTCAGATGGACAACGCTCGATAAAGTTTCTAAGGGCAACCTTATTTTAACTACTAAAACTAAAGTTGAACATGCATATTGTTTTAGAGAGTTTAGTGAAAACTTTGGTGAGTTCGTACCTACATTGTTTAAGTTCTCAGACAAACTAAATAAAACGGCATAACTTTATAGTTATTGAAGTATAATACTGCTCGTGCTCTGCATTTTCATCAACGCAGTGATGGTTATGATTAAATTAAATGTGTAAATACTGTCCTTTTCCAGAAAGAAAAATATCATTGTACCTTTTAATCAAGATCAACCTGCTCGTTGAATTCTGAAAGGACAGCTTGGCAAAAACGTATTGAAACGGAAACTTTTTTTCTCTCTTGACAATACTATGGAAAACACGTCAGTTCCATCATAATTATCTTCCTCAGACATACGTACTACAGGGTTGTTTTATGTAGAACTATTTCGATAGTGGCGCCCCTATTAATTTCCTACTCTATTTTGAGTTTTGGCAGGAACGTACAAACAGAAAAATATGAAGGATTTTTCAAACTTCGAATACTGTTAACGCATAACGGAACGTAGCGCAGTGCTACCAATCAAAAATATAAAAAAAAGTATTGTACATGTCATTCATTGTAAAAAGCAAGATTAAAAAGCATAATAACTTTAATGTCTAGTTTTCTATTACGATTTTCCTTGGTGGAGACTTTAGATAATAATATCAAGTCCTGTAGTTTATGCGAGAACCAAAATTCACAACAAGCGCCTTAACAAGTTGGTCCTTCGAGCCGGATAACCTACAAGCCACGCGGCGGTGACCAACGGGATACATAGAAAACGACATACATCATATGCAATCAACGCAATATTACAATCATCATAGCTAAAACCGTCAATTTCGACGACATCCAATGGAAAATACAGCAAATACATCGTTCGACGAGGCAGTATGAGTGACGCCATCGACGTAACATTCAAATACCACACAAAACAGGAGCTGCGCACGGTCTTTAGTGGTCATCACAGCCGCACAGCATCCCACACACAAGGCACGATTCCTGAATTCCCGGAATCCGAACTTCGTCAGTGAAATCGTGAGTTCGTTCCATATTCAAGTGTCATTGAAATACAATCCAATCCATAGAAATTCAAGCGACTTTGCTTTGTTTGCACGCTTTAGCATTCAAGCACGCTACTTTCATACAAACCTTTCCATTGCAATTACTTGTTTTTGCATCAAAATAGCTTTTTCAACAAATTGCATTTAATCAGCTAAAATGTCAACTAATTTCAAAGAATTAAAGAAAAAACGCTCATCATACAAGGCCAAGCTAACTCAATTTAAAAAGTTTTTGCATTCAATCAGCTCATGCGCTATATTAAGCAATATTCAAATTGCTGAGCTTAACCTCCGACTAAGTAAAATAGAGGAGATGTACAATGAGTATGATTGTGTTCAGCTTGATATAGAAAAACTAACCGATGTTCCAGACGGTGTCGAGTCAGCTGAGTACGAGGAACGTGAAGAGTTTGAGGTGCAGTACTTCTCAACCATCGCTACCGCGCGAGAGCTGTTGAGTAGGATGTCCTCTGCGGGTCCAGATGGGAACAATCTCTCCGAAACAGGTTCTATGAGGCATGCAGCAGGTGGGCCAAGCTTAAAGTTACCTATTATTCATCTCCCTTCTTTTTCTGGGCGATATCAGGATTGGCTAGAGTTCCACGATACATTTATCTCCCTGATACATGAAAATCCAAGCATACCTAAAATAAACAAGTTCCATTACTTGCGTTCAGCTTTAAGAGATAGTGCAAAACTAGTCATAAGTTCATTAGAGTTCTCTGCCAGCAACTATGATGTTGCATGGCAGCTTTTGTGTGAGCGGTTTCAAAATGACAAATTGCTTATTCACAGCCACATACAATCATTGTTCGACATTGAACACATACCAAAAGAGTCATCAGTTGCATTAAGAAACTTACAAGACACGATAAACAAAAATCTTAGGGCCTTAAATTCCTTAAAAATAAATACAGAGAACTGGGATGTACTAATAATACACATGGTCACCAGTAAATTAGATTCATCCACTAGCCGAGAGTGGAAAGAACATGTTAATCTTCTCAAAGATTTGCCTACATTGAAAACGCTGAATACATTCTTAAAAAATCACTCTGAATTGCTAGAAACAGTTGAGCACACAAGTATTAAGCGTAGGGCCAGTGAACCAATAAGTAGCCGGCCAAACCGATCATTCATTACCAATACAGATACACAACGGAAACAAATCAAATGTCCTTACTGTATGCAGGATCACCCCATCTATCAATGCCTAAAGTTTAAGTCACTTTCACCTCAGGCAAAAATACAGAAGGTACAACAATTAAAGCTTTGTGAAAATTGTCTGAGATTCGGACATAATGCAACTCAATGTAAGTTAGGACCATGTAAAATATGCTCTGCTTTTCACAACACACTTTTATGTGAATCCAACAGTAAGAAGGAAACAGAGCGTACAGTTCTAACACTAAATGAGACTTCCGAAGAAGACATTACTTTACAAACTGAAGGTACACTTGAGAACAACACTGTTTTGTCTTCAACTACAAAAATCATAACCAAATGTGTTCTCCTTTCCACGGCTTTGATAGACATTGTTGATCACAAGGGTATAAAACATACAGTACGCGCTCTTCTTGACAACGGTTCGACAACAAACTTTGTGACCGAATCATTAAGCAAACAACTTCAATTGCCTGTCCAATCAACCACGATGACCGTTGAAGGGTTAGGTCGGAAACCAGTACATATTAATAAACGCTCTATTGTCAAACTGTCATCTCGCTCACAATCATTTACCAAGGCAATAGATTGTTTTGTTGTACCATTAATTACACAATCATTACCTACCGTACAAGTTGACACGTCAACCTTTGACATACCACCCGGAATAACGTTGGCTGATCCCGGTTACCACATGCCTAGTGAAATACAGATGCTCCTAAATGCGGAGGTGTTTTGGGACGTATTGGGTATTGGACGGATTTCGCTGGGTAAACGTGGACCAACACTGAGTGAAACAAAGCTAGGTTGGTTAGTGTCAGGTATTGTACCTACAAAATACAATATTAAAAATTCAACACATAATAATACAGTCCACTGTCACTTTTCGAATGATATTCAAGTTCAACATCAGTTGGATAAGTTTTTTGAACTAGAATCAGTCTCAACCCCTCATAAGTTAACTAATGAAGAAAATGAGTGCGAACAATATTTTTCTCAAACAACAACAAGACGTTTGTTGTAAAAATACCTCTGAAACAATCGCCTGATGTTTTAGGAGACTCATATCAGCAGGCATTAACCAGATTTTATTCACTAGAGAGACGTTTCATGAGAGATTTACCATACAAAGAAAAATATTGTGAATTCATGCAAGATTATTTAGACTTAGGTCACATGTCATGTAATGACAAAAATAATGATAAGTACTCATATGTACTACCACACCATGGTATTCTGAAAGAATCAAATTTGACATCTAAACTCAGAACTGTATTTGATGGGTCAGCTGTCACAAGCTCAGGCCTGTCATTGAACTCCATACAACGGGTAGGACCGGTTATACAGGATGATCTTCTTAGTATTCTTATACGGTTCCGACAACACAAATACGTTGTGAGTTCAGATGTCAAAATGATGTACCGTTGTATACTAGTATCAGATGAACAACGGTGCCTACAACAAATTTTATGGAGATTCGACACATCTCAGACAATTCAATTATTCAAACTAAATACAGTCACATACGGCACTGCCTCAGCCCCTTATTTGGCAACACGCTGTTTAGTACAGCTAGGGCTAGAGTGCGCAGATCAATCTGTTCGTGAAGCGATTTTACATGACTTCTTTGTCGATGACTTTATAAGCGGACACAACAATGAATCAGAATTGTTAAATATTTGTCAAGGTGTTATTGAGCAATTAAAAAAGGCTCAGTTTAATCTAAGAAAGTGGCGTTCCAATAGCCCTCATATTTTAAACCAAATTCAAGATGATCATTCTGATGAATTGTTAAAAATAGTCAATGATGATAACGCAAAGACGTTAGGATTGAGATGGTCATGCATATCCGACACATTATTTTACTCAATAAACATTCACACAAATACTGAAAACTTAAATAAAAAATCAATTCTGTCCACAATAGGGCAAGTATTTGATCCGCTTGGCCTGATTTGTCCTTGTTTACTTCAAGGCAAGGCTATATTTCAACGACTTTGGGCTACAAACTTATCATGGGAACAAAAATTGCCGCCTGAAATTGAGCATGAATGGATGTTATTCTTAAAAGGCATTCCATTGCTGAACAACATCACTATACCACGTCATGTGATATGTGATGATTCCATTCGTGTTGACATACACGCCTTCAGCGATGCTTCGCTATTAGCTTATAGTGCTTGTATCTATCTGAGATCAATATCAAGTGATGGTCGTATAAATGTCCACTTGGTAACAGCTAAGAGCAAGGTGGCGCCACTGAAGGGTATGACAGTCCCACGTCTTGAACTCTGTAGAGCTTTATTAGCAGTCAGGCTGGCAACCAAGGTAAAAACCTCATTAAGACTAAATATTGATGGTTGGCATTTCTGGTGTGACTCAACTGTTGTGCTAGGGTGGATAAGAACGCCAAAATCTAGTCTTAAGGCTTTCGTCCTTCATCGAATAAACGAAATTACTGAAGCTACCGATGCTTCGTCATGGGCTTATGTTTCCACTACTCATAATCCTGCGGATATTGGTACACGAATATGCAACGCAAGTCAGTTAAAGAACTCAAGATTATGGTGGACAGGTCCTGACTTTCTTTTACTTCCTAAATCAGATTGGCCTAAACAGCCAAATTACAATAATACAGACTTACCAGAGCTCAAGGCTCAATGCAACATTGTTGCACAACCAAATGAATTTCTAAATAAATTCTCAGATTACAACAAATTGCAACGTGTAGTAGCTTACATGCTCCGCTTTGTACACAACTGTCGTTCACCGACTATCAAATTCACAGATCACCTTAAGGTGTCAGAGTTAACAAATGCCACATTTGCATTGTGCAAATATGTTCAATTAAACAAATTCAATAAAGAGTACAGAAGTCTTATTATTAAAGGTAATTTACCACATAAATCGAACTTGCTTAATCTGAACCCATTCATGTCAAGAGAAATGCTAATGCGAGTAGGTGGTAGATTGTGCAACTCAAATTATGACTATGATACTAAACACCCAATTTTACTACACTCCTCACACCACTTTACCTTGTTACTGTTCAGATACTATCATAAAATTCTAATGCATGCAGGACCGCAACTACTACTATCTCTTATGCGACACAAATATTGGACAATAGGAGGTAGAAACCTTGCTAGGAAGGTTACACACGAATGCCTTATATGTTGCAAGTTTTCTGGGAGATCTATTCAACCTATAATGAGCAGTCTTCCCAAAGAACGTGTGCATGCTGAATTTTGCTTTAGTAATGTCTCTATAGACTACTGCGGGCCAATCATGATATCCGACAGAAAGGGTAGAGGATGCAGGCTAATTAAATCATATTTGGCAATATTTTCATGCCAGGCTGTACGTGCATGCCACATCGAACTGGTTTCTGAGATGAGTACTCAGGCTTTTATTGCCGCTTTAAATCGATTCATCGCTCGCAGAGGTACGCCTCTAACTATTTACTCCGACAACGGTACTCAGTTTGTAGGAGCATATAATGAGTTGTCAAAATTTCTAAAGTCAAAATGCAAAGATATAAGTGCTTATGCATCAGAAAGGTCAATTTCATTCAGATTTTCTCCCGTGTACTCCCCACACTTCAACGGCTTAGCAGAAGGTTCTGTTAAATCCTTTAAACATCATTTAAAGAGAGTCTTATCTCTCACTCACTTGACATATGAAGAAATGAACACTGTTTTAATCCAAATCGAAGGGATCTTTAACTCGAGGCCTTTAACTCCCTTATCATCTGATCCAAACGATTTAGTTCCTCTTACTCCAGCACATTTTCTCCTGGGACGAACTCTGATGATGCTGCCAAGTTCACCGGGTAACCTGGATGAGAACCCACAGAGGATTGGGATGCTGTCGCGCTACAAAAGAGTACAAGTACTCGTCAATCACTTCTGGAACAGATACTATCAAGAATATATCTCAGAACTGCAGAAACGTGTCAAATGGCAGCGAAGGGATGAAAGACAACTACACCTCGGAGACATGGTAGTCATAAAGGATGATCGTCTTCCTCCTAACCGATGGATGCTTGGACGAGTTATACATCTGTTTCCTGGTGCAGACAATTGCACACGTATAGCAGAGGTCAAGACCGCTTCCGGAATCCTTCGAAGAGCTTATAATCGACTCTGCCCTCTGCCTACTGAAGATTCCGTGGAACACATTGTTCCACCCGGGGGAGCCTGTTAACGCATAACGGAACGTAGCGCAGTGCTACCAATCAAAAATAAAAAAAAGTATTGTACATGTCATTCATTGTAAAAAGCAAGATTAAAAAGCATAATAACTTTAATGTCTAGTTTTCTATTACGATTTTCCTTGGTGGAGACTTTAGATAATAATATCAAGTCCTGTAGTTTATGCGAGAACCAAAATTCACAACAAGCGCCTTAACAAATACCCAATAGTTATCACACTGATATTACAATTGCGAAAGCTTGTCTGTGTGTATGTTTGTTACACCTTCACGCTGAAACGGCTGAACGGATTTGGATGAAATTCAGTATAGAGTGTTAAATACCTTGGAATTAAACCTAGGCTATTTTTTATTCCAGGATTCGCGGGTGTAACCGCGGGGCGCATAGTATGTTTTTTTATATTTATAATCGTACTTGGTCCTGACATTAGTTTCGGTAATTCAGCGAGCGTTTCACCAAAATATTTTTATTATTTTTACTAAAAGTCGAAACTTCTGATCGAATTTTCTTTTAAGAAAGAAAACTAGGTATCTTTTCCAAGTATTAAGTATAGAAGTTAGCTCGTAAAATAAGAACAGCAACGTTGTTTTGATGTCTTCTCAAAATAGGTTTTGCCTAAAACGACCTTTGAGTCTTCACGTATAAGTACTATAATCGCAATTCTCGCAAGTACCTACGAGTAATTTTGGTACCTCGTACTTGTATCTAGATGGGTATAATTCTGAACCTAAAGAAACTTTTACGGTCGATATAAGATAATAAGTAGGGAGGGCTTAAGTGGTCTTTGTTGCGAGATCTAGATTGCTTCTTGGGTTCAATTTATATTTTTCGAGTTTTAAAGAACAGGACCTGTGTTTAAATCGTCTGCCATCAAATTCTTTATGCATACGATTACAAAAAAAATAACTTAGGTGAATCTATAACGACCATCATGTGTGGGATACTGGTAATTTATCGAATCAACAAGTCATTGTTACCCGGTATAGACAAACCAATAAAAAACTTGGTTTGAAAAATCACTTAAAATAATAATAACTAGGCTAAATACTTAGATGTTTGTATAATTTTGTTCTTTTTCTTTATTTATGTTTTGTCTATTGTCTATTATCACTAATAATGTTTCACAGCGATTATTTTAATAAAAAACAAAAATAAAGAAAGGTAGAGGTATTTTCTATGTGTCATCTTTAATAATAAGAGGTTAAGAGTGGTCGCACATTGATTCGGCACGGCACCCGACAGGCGCCGGACGACCGTAACACGCTGCGCACAATTAACTGGTGCGAGCGAGATGGACGTCTCGAGACATTTCTTGCCGTGTGCCCGACACCCGACCTAGTACAAAATGTACGTAGCGCCTTCGGGCGAAACCGGACGGTTTTTCTCGTCGTATGCGCCCGGCCTAAGGCGTTTAGGTAATAAGGAGTAACTTTCGCATTTAAATAAATTATTATTGTGAAAATACCAAAGACTTAACTTCTCAAAGGCCTTCTGACTGATTAATACTTAAGGAATTATCCCTTCATTCACATTCGTAAGTAAAAATTAATAACTAGCTATAGCTAAGCTAGCATAACTAATAATTTTCTTCGTTGTTTCATATATTTTTTTTCATTTTCATAATTTTTCATAACCAGCTACGAATTTTTTTTTGTATCGTCACTGTATTTAGAGAAATGCAGATAGAGAAAAAGTCTTAACGAAATACCTTATCGCTAGTAGCAAGTAGAAACGAAATATTTATCCAATATAGTAATAGTTTTCATTCATATAATAAACACCAAAAATGTGTTAGAGTGCCTAATGAAATTTATATTCATTAAATAACAATGCAGTTTGTCAAAAAACTTTGATACTTGTTAATAACTTTGACATTCATAATACTGAGTCAAGAGTCTTGACACTACACTCAAATCGTTACTCCTCGTTAATCCAAAATGCCTAAAACTTAAAAAGTATTTTATTCACAAAGTCAAAACGAAATTTAAAATTCTCAAATCCAGGCGTCTTTAGAACGTGCTCTATCTCCGTCATCAGCAGTCGAGATATCGTACCTACTTGAGACAAATACCCCATTTGACTTTTAAATGTTATTATTCTTAAATTCTGAGTAGTAAAATCACTCGTTAAAATGGTTTAAAGGGTGAATGATCGCCATAAATGCATTGATGTGTGATATCGGGGTTATTGGAAAGACATTAATACAAAAGTGTGCGTGTATTATCTAGAGTTACTGCTCTAGATCAATGTTTGAGATTCGTAGATGTTCTAGTTTATAAAAGTAAAAAATATATATATATATATAAAATAATAATAGATAAATGTGGGTAGTCTGCTGCAATTTTTTTTTACATTTCATTACTGCTGACTCAATGTATTTTGCACTAAAAATGGGAGAAGACTCTGGTTTCCGAAATACAGTGTAACACTAGTTCGGGAACCAGTGGCTTCATAAGTATTTAAGTATCTACCACTTTGTGTCAATAAATAAATTGATTGAAATTGATTGATAATATATATTTTTTTTACATTTGAGCGCTACCGTGGGACGGATGACACGGTATATTGTTAGACCCGGTTGTTTGTTCTATCTTTATATAAATAAAATTTAAAGTCCTGACTGATTTATAATATTTCTATAACAGCAACGGTCAAGCTGTGGTGTCAGAGTTAATGTGCCGCCTTTGACAAATAATATGTCTAGTTAGAGTCTCGTAATGTTTATGAATGAAAAATCACAGACCAACATTATTATACTAGTGTGCGTGACAGCCATGTCTTACTCTCGCGTTGCACCATTGTCGTTGTTATAGTGTGCGTGCATAAGAGGCTAACAGTTAACCGCTATTTTTTTCGACGCGTTTAGGATCCATCAGTCTATCTAGACATATAATATATCAAAGTGTGCCGCCTAAAACGTCTCATGACTCGAAGGTATTGTAATATTGTTACAGGAGTTTAGAACAAACACATCACCGGACACAAATTTCACGTGTCATCCGACCCACCAACTTGCGCTCAGATATAAATGCTACTCAAAGCTGCCCATTCGAAAACTGACCGGATCACACGTTGCTTAAGGGACAAAATGCCGCGTGCCGCTATCTCGCTTGCGCATTTCCACGTTTTTCTTGTACTAAAAAATGTTTATGCATTTTATTTTGCTGATCCTAGTCAACAATTTCACCGACAGCGATTTTTCATTTTCATATTCAGTGATTTTATATTTACTAAAACGTGATATGCACGAGTGAGATAGCGGCGCGTAGCATTCTGTCCCTTTCGGTGATCTTTCAGAACCACCTTGCCAAGCTACGCCACGAGCGCTACGAAGAAAGACTACAAGCTACGACGAGCGGCTAAGCGCTTTAATCGTACAAATCTGTTCAACTCTCAACGCGCCTTACTTTGTTTTCAATACACTTAAGCCCTTATTAACCATGGCTTCATTAAATTAAGTGGCAAGCAGATTATTCTATCGTATATGCGAGTAGGTACGTATACCAGCTCTCAGCTCAAACAGGGCAATTACTGTAATGAAATTATGAACCTAGTATCAAAGGGCTGATTAATTTGATTCCTTTTCAAAGACTTTGTTTATTTTAGTTATGTTTTAAAGGTAATTTTGTACCTGATTGCGAAGGCTGGTAAGGCTATTAGTGTGAGCACTAGATGGGATAGTAAAAATTTAAAATCATAGCGTAACATTACCTACGACGTGAGTCGAGTGACGGAACACGAGAGTTTCTAGAAGCTATAATAGAAAACCCTGGGTATGTCCTAAAACTGCATGCAGATTATTCAGAACCACCGGAGGACGGGAAGTAGTGTTCTCTTGGTTAATGGTGGTAACATTTTGCGATCCTCAAGCCAAGTGCCAACCGTGGGGATTATGGCAGGACCTCCCAATGATTGCCACGGGGAGGCCATCGTCTAGCAGTGGACGTCTTCTGGCTGTTGGTGTGTAATAGAAAACCCAAAGTATGGACTAACTGGCATGTCTTGGAAAATACATCCTTCCAGGAAATTTAATTCCACACAATTTTATTAATGTATATTAAAAATAAATAAATGAGATAATTCGATAATTACACTTCCCCCATTTTCCCCCATAACTCGAACCGAAAAACTAGAATTGAGCTATAAACAACTTTAGTCGTCTTAATTTTTCCCGAAACGTTGAAAATACCCGAGATATTGCAGTTTCCCCTTAAAATCAAGATGGTGGCTAATGCAAGGCTCGACTTTGGTCGCGATTTTGAATTAACACTCCCAGTGACTGAAGGTAAAATAACATTTTGGCTTATTATTCTGTATTTTTTTTTTTTTGCTTTTTCGAGGTAAGGCCCTTTTTTTCGACAACCTGACTGGGCTAAATAGAAAGGTTTAATTTTAAAAATCTTTTGAAAAAAAAACAGTTGTTCCATACAAAACGTTCATTGACCATGGACAAAATAATATGGAACAGCTGATTTTTTCAGCTGGTTCATATGATGAGTACATTATATAACCTTCAGTATTGTTGAACACATTGTATAATCTACCGATCTGCTTGTGATCCTGACGTGAGTGTGTTATAACCAAATTGATCTAAGTATGTTTACAAAGCTTGTTTTGTTTTCGATATTAAGTCTGAGTTAATCAAGTAATCTCTCAAAGTAGATTCTGTATTAGCTCAGTTTGATTACTTTGGAAAGTCACTGTTAGTCTCAAGTTACAAGTCTAGTTTACAAAGTCTTCGGGTGTCTTAACTAAGTAAAATACACTATACTATCACAACAACTGAGTATGTTAAGTTTATTTTCAACCAAAGACTATAAATCCTATTGACTGCTCGTCCGACTTCCCCTCACACGAAAATTAGCTAACCACTGCTAGCCACTGCGAGTACGTCAGAAACTCATTGTATTTCATATCTCAGATTGCGTCATCCCAGTGATTGGCCAATCGCAAGCATAGAACTTTACCTCGCCCCCTGCCCGCAACGGTGAGTCGTGTTTGTAGGAGAAATTAAGTTTACGATCCATCAACAGGCTATATGATCTGTGGTTTCAACCGATTTCAAAAAAGGAGGTTCACAATTCGACTGTATGTTTTTTTTTATTAAATGTTACGCGATTACTCCGCCTATTATGAATTGATTTTGATGATTCTTATGAATTTAGTAGGTGATATCAGAGGTGGCCCCGTATACATTTTATCGAAATCGGCTTAGTAGTTAGGTTTTTAAATCAAAATGACTGGAATAAATCAAAATAACTGCAAATATGAAGATCTAGGTAGTAAAAAAATTTAAGTCGGTTTTTTTTCACAAAGTTTTATACTTAATCTATTTTATCTATTAAGAAGACTCGATGTGACGTCTATAGAACACTATAATTATGTAGATCAATTGCGATCCGCCTGGGGAAGTACCACACCTTTGTCAGTTATTCAACCGCTAAGCAGTAGTGTGCATTGTGTTGTGTGTTTCATTTTGAAGGACAATGTTACTGACGAAATTACTGGGCATGGATAGTTTTGGCATCTAATATCTCAAAGTGACGGGCGCAAAAGTGCAGCGCGGCGTAGGATTTTGTTCGCAAGTTCACAATTCTGGCACTGCTACTGTTAAGAGCAGGCGTGATGCTTACCACCAGGCGAACATCTTGATTAGACAATGAAGACGTTCATCGATCGATCGTCATGCCATTGCAAAAATATATACAATAGGCATGTAATTGGGTAATTGGGATGTCCTTCGTTCCGTAGGATTCCTTTGACCTTTATCCCCGGGACTTGGCTTTACCTAGAATCCGCTGAACAAATCAGCTTGGAAAAGAAACTAACTCTTTAAGGTCAACCATACTCCCCACATTTGTTAGGCGAATCGCAGAATTCTCACCACTTTCAAAAATATCTTCTAATAATTATAATCGCCACGTTACAGTTTTATTATATTTATAGATAGATTTAATGTAGCAATGGGGCTCAATCAATACTACAATCGTTGACGTAGTTAGTTGTTAAATCTGTCTGGGAACTTTGGATCTGTGGTGGAACTCTGACATTGTTCCGAAACTCACGAGTAGGTATAGGTGCTATCTATGCTTCATACTCTGGCAGCTCACGCCCATGAAGTGAGGACGCCGCTGCCCGTCCTGTGCGCTGATAATATTATACAACGCCTGTCCTTACATTTTTTGAAAGTTTTGGTTACTGCTTTCGCAGTGGTCATGGACAGGCAATATCATACCATTTCAAGAGCATCTTGTTTGACTCATTCTGCACTATAATTTAATATTATATTATGACGATGTATTGATAAAATGTTTCTTTTTCTTTTCTGAATATTGTCTGCTTCTGTAAAGCAAAATAGCAATCATTTTCCTCCTTTAGACCACAAAATATCCCACTTACTCGTTTAATTAACGCCATATGTAGGCCCTTAACTTAAGTGACTCGACTGATTTAATTAAGCCCTGTTAAAGCAATACCAACTTAATGGCATTGCTTCTCCTTAGGAGATACTTAAGTTATATACATTGGAAACTGTTACGGTTAATACAGTTTATTTTAGCATGTTCGAGTGTTTAGCAGCGAATGTGTTGAAGCTCTACTAGTCGATGTCACCGAGGCACCGAACGATGAAATAGTTCTTTGATGGGTGACCGCACATTTATGCGCTAATAAAGTACTATGACGGATTATTATAACAACAAATAGGTTTAAACTATGGGGGTCTACTCATAAAAAATGTCATGAAATTGTTTTTTTTTTAAATGAATAGAAGTCGTATCACACCACAAACATCATCAGCCAGAAGACGTCCACTGCTGTACGAAGGCCTCCCTTAGTAGAGGAGGTTGTCCACGCTTGGCAGGCGGCTTGATGATCGCAGAATGCTCACCACCGTTAAGACGCTGACAATAGCTGATCCTCCGCGCGTCTGTGGTCTCTGTCTAATAACATAGGTAAAAAAGAGAAGCTGGCGCGCTTGCGCCACGTTTCGTACAGTAATTTTGTTGGAAATTATTAATTGCAATAAAGTTATTGCGTATGAAACAAAACTAGTTCGATAGTAAGATAGATTAAAGTATTACTTTTACTCCTACCTTTACTACTTTTGGTTGTGTCTTCATACAAATATGCAATGAAAAATGTACTTAGAAATTCATTTTTAGGGGTTATGTTACGATGTTTTTCTATCGAGAAAATTATTCGCAAACGTGTTTTTTGAAACAATAGCCAACTAGGAAATATGATCTAGATTAACATAAAATTTTTGCAGTGCTGTCGAATTTGTACATTTGGCTAAACATTAACCCGAATGAAGCCAATTTGGGTATACTCATCCTCTTAATAGAGAGGACACTGCTGCCCGTCCTCCTGTGGTTCTCGATGCAGTTTTAGGACATACCCAGGCTAAACGCGACAGAGACCTCAATAAGAAGGAGTAAAGTGTACTACTTAGTAGGTATATTTAATTCAACTAGGTGAATTAGGTCTATGGCAGGTGCTTAAACGCTTTTTCTTGCTCTAGAACTCTCGAACTCTAGTACCAAAGAAAGTTACTGAATCACAATTAAAATTGGTAAAAAAATGTGAAGAACTATGAATATATTGACTATACTTAATTATGACATAAAATGATTAATTTTTAATTAATTTCTCTTAACTTTTAATTATAATTATTATAGTAGCATAGCAACGTACAGAGATTATAATGTTATTGTACTCGAAATTGATACAATACTGTAAAATAAAAAATTATCAAGATTTATGTTATAATATTACTTACTTATTTGACCTGTAACAGATTTTGCCAATAAATTGATTATGTTATAATTATTATAAAGTAAGAAAATTTGCTTCACGCGAATATTTTTATTTTGTAAAGCAATATAATATGTTGATGATGGCACAGAACTCCCAGCGCGCGATTTTAACTCTGACTTGGCTGGATTTTTGTTTCTTCATTTGTTTAGCTCTAGAGATAAGTTCTGTTAAGTAACTTTTCAAGCGTAGCTACCATTATAGGCGCTATACCGATAAACATAAGCCTGTTATTCACGCGCTATTTCTTTGATCCTCTCCCTAATACCCGTGTGACCTTTGCTTCGATAGTCATTCGCGGATTATCACGCCTTAGCACATTACGCCAATTTAACTCAGAACTTGTTAAAGTAAAGCAAAGGAATCAGATGTCTAATTATGAAACATCACAAGTGATACAAATGGGGTTTAAAATATGTGAAAACAACACGGCTGACTATGCGTCGTACTTTGTAAACTTACAATTTTGCTTTGTAGGTTTTTTATATTATTTATTTAAAATGAGATTAGGCTAGACATGCCTGCCGCATGTTGGATGATCTTTGGACTTAGATTACCACCCAGTGGAAGCCGGATCGCAAACGCCTTCGCGGCAGACCCAAAAAGCGACGCCAGGGTGAGTTAGACAGACATCAGAATGACTGCTCGTTGTATCTCTGGACAGGGACAAACATTGGGATAGTTAAGGCTCATAATAATAATAATATCTAAGTATTTTTCATAATCACAGTAAGGCTCGGAACTAGCTCTTAATCAAAGCAGTAAGGTAATGAGACGAGCAAGTCGAAGATGAATCACTGATTGTAAATGACAACGCCAACGTCTTTGTTTAGTGAAACAAAACAAGAGACAATCAATCACATAAAACAAGAGCTTTACTGGATTTGGCGTTCATTGCTGTGAGACATTCGATGGTGAATTTAAATAAGCTCTGTAATTTCTGTAGTCTACATTGTCTTTTAACTGAAACACCGCAATGTACACACACTACTGTTTTGGCTGCATAAAATCTAAAACTGCAGTGAGATCCATCTTATATTTTTTTATATATATATACGATTAGCGGTAACCCCCCCCCCCCCCCCCCCCCCCCACCTCGCTACCTTTCGATACCTTTATATACCGAGCGCAATGGAAGGTAGGGGCTCCTTGAGCTAGTCGCCTTTAACATAAACCTAGGCCGAGCGCCGTTTGCGCTTGCCTAAAGTCCGGTGACGCTGTAGAGGCCATCTGAGGCCAAAAGCATCAGTCATTCATAAAAAAAAAAAAAAAAAAAAAAGGTAGGGGCTTTTTTACACCCCTGCGCTCGGAGAGAACGGAAGCAAGCAACGTCGTCGTCGTGACGTCGGTTGCAAGGTCATGTAAACCATTTATTTTCTATTACTGATTTCTTCAATTGTGTCAATATGTGCTAATCTAGTGTGCAATCGTTATTTATTTGTGAATTTGTGTAAAAGAAGGTATTTTATTGTTTGTGTTCGAAATTCAGTTCTATTAAAGATGATTCTTTGTTAAACTTATTTTTTTATAATCGTTTCCACTTCTGATTCCTAAAAATACTTAATTTTTGTGCAAGTGTTTGCTCGGCTGTGGAGCGAGATAGCGGACTGCAGTAGTACTCGACACGGGTGTTCCTAGTGTACCATGCTAGTAATAAGTGAAATATTTAAGACCTGTTCTTTTAATTTTTGTTAAGCGTGTGTAATAAATAAATTGTAATATCTAGATGATCCCATGCTGAGAAGACCTACCGCCAAAGGAGCCCTGTATATCAATACCCATACTTAAGACGTAATAGATAGAAATAGCCATAGGTGAACAAAAAAACTAAATATACAAAATTTGCTACAAGATAATATTATTAGCTCTACATTATTTACGGGATACTTACCGTGATTATGTTGAGAAACGAGCCATTAAATATCCCGTAAATAATCATAGAAATATAATGACCAAAACCGTGATAAATTAAAACAACATTATTAGCGTCTAGTTCTACTTAGTTTAGCGTTTCTTAGCGTCGCGTCGCCGTGGCAAAAAACGGCAAGATTATCTTTAGTCCTTAGTAAGTTCACCGTCCAGAACAGGCGTAAGGTGCATTAAATTTATTCCAAAAGCAAATAGCAAAATGTGATTTTTATTTAATTTTTTTGATGGAGAAAGTAGTCTTTCATGAAGATCTTAAGAATTAGAATATGAAGACAACTCAAAAATATCAAATATTGTCTAGCTAACAAAGCTCGTTGAATTCCGCAAAAGTAATTAAAACAGACATCGGGTCCTGTGGGTCGGGCTCATTGTGTTACTGCAGGGTATTGCTGCACTTAGTTAATTAATATACGGGCGTATTATAATATATATATAATATTATTATAAGCTTGGAGCAAGACTGTGGTTGAACTA
The DNA here is from genome assembly GCA_905404285.2 of Erannis defoliaria. Lineage (NCBI taxonomy): Eukaryota > Metazoa > Arthropoda > Insecta > Lepidoptera > Geometridae > Erannis > Erannis defoliaria. Next base: position 4,984,715 of record FR990078.1, read on the forward strand.
TGTTTGATGAACGAAGAAGTTGTTAAGATAAGATTTAACGTAGATGGAAATAAAACTACAATTACGAAAATGTATGTGTTAGTAAAATGTGATTTTTCTAGCTAAACTCTCTAACGATGAGTTTTGGCGGGAACGCGAAAAAATCATGTCGTTGCATTGTATTATTTTCCAAAACTTGTGTTTTCAAGTGTTAATGCATAAAAAGGTGGCGTTTTATTCTTTAAGTGCTGATTTACGCCCAAGAGTGTGGGCAAGTGATATAATGTAGTGAAACATGTCTTTTCGTGTTGTTTCCAAAACTCCGAAGAAGCTTGTAGTCATTTTGCCACGACTTTACTAGGGCATAACTGGACTTGACTGTGACTTACTAAGTGTCACTTTGACTGTGACTAACTTGACTTGAAATTCAGCTACACTGGCAAATGCACAGAGAGCGACGCCATAATCCCCTTAGGAGGAAAATAGAAAAAAAAACTGATAGTCCTGGAAACAGTTATCATTATATCTTGACTTAGGTCGTGAATTTTTGGCCAATTATGCTCATTCTAAATTCTCGCTTAGAATTGAGTATCAAATATTTCTGCAAATATTATTATCTTTATTTACTAAAAATTGCCGACGACAAAAATCTATAATAATTGAAGAACCGTATACAAGTTATTAAGTCACGCAAAAACGGCTGAATGCATATGGATCAAATTTGGTAGAGTTACCTTGTACTTTGGAATAATACATAGGCTACTTGTTGTCCCAGAAAATGCGAGTGAAACTACGGGGCACTGCTAAAATATTTCTACGTTTGATCGCCAACTTGCTTGATGGAAAACGACATCACGGCCAATGATGAAGCCCTAAACCGATACGTTATAAATATGTGTGTGATTTTAATGTAAAAGTATATAATTCATTTGGCATTATTTTTGTAATATAGCTGTAAGAAAAACTATCTAAGTACACAACGTAAGAATGAACTATCTCAGGGCTGAACTGAGGTGAAGCATCATTAACAAACAAGTTAATACATTAAAAGCTTCCCCGACTTTTCGCTTAAAATGCTCAAAAGCATGTATTACCCTAACACCTCCACTAATCCATCCTTACCCTTTAATTATATTCCTCGCGAACAAAATAATGGTAATTGTTTATCATGTAAACATGAACAGCGAAGTGGAATATTGTGTTATATTATGTTCTGGCTGCAGCTATGTTATATTATGCCTCGGGTATGTTATGTTATATTATACAGACTCCGCAAAATGGTAGCAAGTACTAAACCGAATGGAGGTTATGGTGTTCACACACACATCAACCAGAAAACGTCCACTGCTGGACGAAGGCCTCCCCCTCAGTAGGAAGGTGTTGTCATAATCCCCAGGCGGCTTGGGGATCGCAGAGTGTTACCACAGTTATCCGAGAGGACGCTGCTTCCCGTCCTCCGGTGGGTCTGGGTGCAGTTTTCGGACATACCCAGGTTCAATGGTGTTCATTTTCACTATATTTTAGGGACCAGTGCCCTTATCATGGACGTTCGTGATTCTGATTGCGAGCGTGCGCGAGCAGGAGGGCGCATGGCGCGAGTGGTTTGGTACGAGCAGGATGGCATGCTATCGCAATCGGAATCGCGAACGTCCATGATAAGGGTGCTGCTCTGAAATCGCGTACGAGCAGTTCCATAGGAAAATCTCATTCACTCTCGAGAAAATGAATGGCACAGCTGATATTCTTTTGCGATTTCTGTTTGCCCAATAGGATAAGCTGTGAAGTATGATGAGCATTATACTATAATGGCATTCTTTCGGCTTAGATCTACCGTTCTGCGTAATCTTGCATTATATTATAGGCAGTAAAGTGTAGAGTGTGGACGCGTGTTGTATTATTATTAAACAAGTACTTATTATCATGCGTACTAAAGTTTACGCTCCACGCTGGGGTTTAATGCGTTTTTATATTATAAAAACCTGTTTTAAATGTTAATTTTAATGAACCTTTCTCCATTTTTAATGAGGCTTGTGTATTATGGCTTTGCGAAAAAGATGATAATTTTTGATTGATAGGTATTTGTTATGCAAGGCTGCAATGTTGTTGGCTCGTTTCTGCATGAGAAAGACTTTTAGGCTTTCGTCCAGCAGTGGGCGTCTTTAGGCTGATAAGAGAGTTTTTAAGTAAGGTACTTAAGCTAGTTTAATTTCTTTGTTGTAAAATCGAATTATCTGATCCTAAATATCGTTCTACACGTACATCATATAATATTTGTTTAGTTAAGGAAGGCCTGGACCTGGGTATGTCCTAAAACTGCAACCAGATCCACTGGAGGACGGGCAGCAGCGTCCTTTTGGTTAACGGTGGTGAGCATTCTGCGATCCCCAAGCCACCTGCCAAGCGTGGGGATTATGGCAACACCCCTCTATTGGGAGGCCTTCGTCCAGCAGTGGACGTCTTATGGCTGACGAAGAAGGAAGGCACTGGGTCCCACGACACAGGACTCCTCCTAGTGTGGGATCCAGGGTTCAAATACAGAAATTGTCTCAAATTGGATTTTCTGCTCAAATAAAGTTATTTTTTAAATGTCCACAGTAAATACGAATTGTATTAAGTTAAGAGCTTCATCTTATCTTAATTGGGCTAAAACATTAACACGAAAACTAGAGAGTAGTAGGTACTTTCATTTGTCTATACATGAAAACAAACAAAAAACAAAAAACTTTTCCAAAAAAAAATTCAACTGACTATGGGAACAAATTAATATGGGACTACCTCGGGAGTATACGTTGTCAATAAAAAAAATATTTCAAAATCGGTCCACAAATTGACGGAGAAATCGGTGAAAATACATTAAAATATATATAAATATACATACTGTCGAACATAGAACCTCCTCCTTTTTTGAAGTCGGTTAATAAACAAATTAATTATCTCAAGACCTAAAAACAATTTTTTTCAAGAATGCCTGAAGGTAGAGTCCTATAAAATATTATCTTTAAAATTTATGAAGGTTCCCCATTTTCATGTAGAAATACAAAATGTCATAACGTAGAATACAAAGAGCTGAGCTATAATCGTACATTAACATATTCAAGTGCTTTCAATACTTTGCTGTAAGAAACACGGAGTCAGGTACAGAATATGGTGGTTTTATTATACGGTTACCGCATTGTTATGGCCCAGTATAAGAATCCATTTGAATTTATAAGTAATATTACTCTTTGTTACGATATTTTTTACAAAAATCTTTGTTTTGTTTTTTCTTTACATTATTAAATGTGTTAAGATCAACTGGACTAGGCCTACCCTCGTTCTTCGAAGGTATGCCTAAGTCACAAATTCGAGAGTGATTACTATATACTAATTATTGTGAACAAGTTTACGATAAGGCCAACCCTAAATTCAGGTTATATTATCTTTTAACCGGCTTCAAAAAATAAGGAGGTTCTCAATTCGGTTATATATTTTTTTAAATTGTTTTACCTTAGAACTTCGTCATATATAAACAAAATTTGCAAAAGTTGATAATTTCTTGCATAAAAGGTCCCATAGAATTTTCCGCTCCGTACTTGGAGGATCTAGCTCTCTCTCTCGTATATAATCAAAGGCTCCGTATCAGAAGGAAGTCGTTTGTTTTAATATATTTGTTTAAGGGAAAAATTATTAAAAGACAACAGTGGGAAGAGTTCTCCGTTCCTCAGAACTTGTGTACAAAAATCGATTTCAATATTTTATCCCATTCAACACAAATGTTACTTAAGGTGGGTTTTTTTTTTGGTATTTATACCACATCAATAAATTTATATAATCTACCCTAACATATAGTTAATTGTTAACACATATCTGAAGACTATGATTATTTTAACCCACTGTTTTACAAAGCATAAAACTCAATTTAACTTAAATAATTTTCATTCAGGCTTTAAATACTTTAGACAGAAGACAAAGCCTGAATAATGTGACTTCATGTGGAAAATATATACCTAACGCGTAACTCATCGCAGACTTCAAACTAATTTCGTTTAACCATGTCTTGTTTTAACGAAAGCTTAATTAAGTTTATGTTATAGTCTTGGAGGATCTAGCTCTCGGCTGGGTATATAATCAAAGGTTATAGTAAAATATTTGACAGGGCTGTTGGGCTGACGTTGGATGATTTAAAGCAGCCAATTAATTTTATGTTATTTTGAATACAGTGACAAAATCTTTTATATATATTTGTATACGTGTGTGACTGTGTGTGTATGACATTGAATTTCTCCTAAACGGTTGGGCTGATTCTAATGAATTTTTGTGTGCGTTCAACTGGGTTGTTTAGATTTTTTGGGTGGTTTAGATTCATATTGGACCCGGTAGGAGGTGCTACAATCGGGTTCCGGTATATTTTATCAGGGCAGGACGATGTCTGACAGGTACACTAGTATAATAATTAAAGTTAAGAGTACAAATTGCTCTTTAAACTTCAAATTAAGAAAGTAATTATTGCTAAATGTCTCTATATTTGACCTCAGGACCAATTACAGAGTAATTTAATAATACAGTATTATCAAGTTAATGGCATAGGATACGGTTTCTAGAAAAATGCAGGAAAACGCGGACGTAACCACGAGACACAGTTAGTTTGTGATAGCTTACAACTTACATCAATATCGGTGTTTTAGTTGCTTATTAAGAAATTCCTAAACAAGTATACTTGTTTTAAATGACGATGAAAGTAACTCAGGCTAGAAATGTTTGGAATTTTCAATTAAGTCCTAGATAAAGATTTAGATTAAATAAGAAGGAAAAAAAGAAGAAAAAAAAACAGAAGACAGAGAAATCATCATTAAGAAGATATTTGGAGAAGAGATCATTTATTTGCATACAACATGGTTGGTTTTATACAGTTTGTGCATAAAAGATGTCCAATATAAAAGTGTCTTACAGAGCTAGCGCATGTTGAGCCGACGAGGCGTACAAATATCAGATAGATGTCTCCTATGTCTATCTTAAGCTTATACCTTATACCTGGTCAAATATCGTTAACAATTTAGTCCAACAATGTATCAATATTAAAACGACTGTTAACAAGAAGGTTTGGCTTGCATACAGCTTCTGAAATGCAAGTGATTAATCAGAAACTTTGCCGTCGGAGGCCGATAATTGCTGATTATCGGTTAATTTACGAGTTGATTATCGGGTCTGGTGGTGGTTTGTTTACAGTGGCAGAGCTGCTGGAACGAGGTCTTCTGAAAATGTTCGATATTGAATATTATTACTAGTACTATATTATTATACGAGATGATATTAAAAAATATTTCTCGTTAATAAATACACAACTGAATGGATATGGGTAAAGTGAGGTGAAAAGTTGTGTGTTTCACTCGGCAGCAAAGCTACTCTGCGTCTCGTATATTTGCAACCCTCGCTACGCTCAGGTTTCAATAGAGGCGCTCGCGCCAAAAAACCACTTTGCCCTTTGCATAACAAATTACTATTGCACTAACTAGTTCATCGTCATCATCATCATCCCGGAGACGTCCACTGCTGAACGAAAGCCTCCTCCTTAGACCGCCACACTGTACGACAACCTGCCACTTGCATCCACCGGTTGCCCGCAACCTTTACAATGTCGTTGGACCACCTAGTGGCTAGGCCTTCCTACGCTGCGTCTTCCGGTTCGCGGTTCACGAACTAATTGCTTACAAAATTTCATAAAGTTTCGATCAACGTTTCGCAAGTTATCATTGGACAAATAAACATACATACAAACGCCGACTTATCGCCTTAGACTGATAGACCGAAGCGAAGTGAAGCTTCGCTTCGGTCAAAAAGATCACCGAAGTCTAATAATGGATGACGACAATGAATGATATTTAGGACAGAGCGTTACCGTGGGTCGGATGACATATTAAATTTGCGGTCCCACTTACCTATAACAGTAACTTTCAAGCCACGTCAGACGATATTCGGACTGGCGCTCAGCTTATACTTATTTACTTTATATACATCCTATGTCCACTGTATGTAACTTGCTCTATCCAAATGGAGCATTAATTTGCATTAACGCGCACGGGAACAGAGCACTTTCCCGATTTGCATATCATACTCATTTCAACAGTAATTTGAATAATTGTTTAATCCCATTCGCGGATGCGTTCGGATATTTTGATTTATTGCATGGGAGCTTTCGATAAGGTAATTTGGTCAGTTCTTTTTCAGCTGAAACTTTTTGTGTAAACTTCATTGAGTATTTTTAAAATCGTGAGAACTTCAATTGGCGTTATAAAGAATAATTCATTGTTTATTGGTCACATAGATTAGAAAAACTGACTAAGTGGAAGCCAGTATTGTGGAAGTTGTTCAGATCTCTGCACGAACTAGAAAAACAAATTTTCATGAAACATAACTAAGAACAATCTTGATCAACACTTTCTTTATTTTAGATCATCATTGCCATTTTTCATCACCGCGGGTAAAATCGCGGGGCGCATATAGTAATAAACAACGTGGTACAAAAACTTTTTGTCCAAGGTCAATTAACTTTTTGCATGGAACAGCACAGCTGTTTTTATTTTGAAAGTTTTTTTTGGACCTACATGAATGGTCCTATAGTGAAAGCTATTCGTAATGATGAGTAAAATGACCCCTTAAAATATTCGCAAAGTATAGTCATAGTTTTAAGTAAAGTAAGTATTACGATATTCCTAAAACAACTTTCAAACAAAATGTTTGTGTCCCAACATTAATGAATAGGTGTTGATCCTCACCTTTAAAATTCCCGCTGCCCACAAAGACCGCAAACATTAAAATGAGTGACTCTGACCATTATGCGAATGGCCTAACTAGGGGCTTCAACTATACGGGAAATTAACACGGAGTGCCTCAAGGGACAATGCGTGGTGCGGTTACATTGCAGCTTTAATTAGTGTCTTGTTTTACCGCGGCAAGTATCGCAGGCAATGTAAATAGGGTAATAGGTTAGAGTCGTTGGTAACATAAGATTTATTATAATAGTTAGGGGGTTGTTTGCTTATAATGTACATACTAGCTGCTCCCCGCAGTTTCGACCGCCTGAAGATGAAAAACGGTGATGGTAATCATGATAAAAAGTCCGGAATTAAGTTCATTTCAAAAATAAATTAACTCCGAGTTTCATCCTAATTTGCTCAGCCGTTTAGGACTGAAAAGATAACAAACATACACAACATACACACATACACATTCCGACAAATTTTAGTATTTACAATATTAGTGTGTTTTTTATATTCGGTCAAGTGACGAGACGAGCAAGACGTTCGCCTGGTGGTAAGCGTCACGCTTGCCACTAACAGTAGCAGTGCGAGAATTGTGAACATGCAAACACAATCCTGCGCCGCACTGTACTGCGGTCGTCACCCTGAGATATTAGAAGTTAAATCTCTTCATACCCAGTAATTTCTCTGGCTTAGCTGTGGCCCGATATTTTCTCTGCGTGGTGATGAAAATGGGGATACTTAATGACGATAATTATAATTTTGTAGCTTATCGCGGTTTATGAAGTAATACCATCTATCCTAATTTTTGTATATTATTTATTTTTATGCCAATAGATTTAAAGTCCGTTTTCGTACAGCCTGCCAAACGACTATCTCAAAATTCCCAAAATTTTAATAGTGAATCGGGTCTGTTCCCACTAAATCTTTGGTCGGTTTAAGAAACAATACTAACTATCTTAATTTTTGTATTTTCTTTATTTTTTTAATGCCAAATAGGTTTAAAGTCCGTTTTGGTACAGCCTGCCAAACGACTATCTCAAAATTCCCAAAATTGTAATAGTAAATCGGGTCTGTTCCTACTAGTTCTATTGGTTTTTCCATTGACTTGCTGTTATTAATAATGTTCCTAAAAAAATTTTTTAAACTATCACGGTTGTTCACTATAGATAGGGCTTGGAATTCCTTGGGTTCGAATTCGAGTTCCAGTGGTAATGTAGTAAAAGACTAAGAAAGAGGGTAGTTCGTTATGAATGCCCATGGTATTTTGAACTGTTTAACAACCACCCGCAATCTTCAGTCTGCCCGTGAACATGGTGCATGCAACTGCGCCGAAATATCGGCAGCTCATTTCACAATATAATCATGGTAAATATCCCGTAAATAATAGAACTATAGTGTACCTATAAAGTTTTTATATAAACACATCCAACAAATTTCTATTAGCAGTAAAACTTTTTTTTCTCTAGTGTAAAGTTACCTTTTTTTACTTTAACATAGATAGATAGTATTGATTCTATATATTTTTTCAGAGTTTTAGTTATATTCATACATACTCATACTAGCCGGTCGGATAGGTTAGGTGAGAAGACTAACGCGGGAGGGAAGCGAATCGCTTTTAGTAACTACATAAAGTTAACACGATACGAATTAATAAAGGAATAATTCACGTCAGCCACCAATATTTATTCATTTATTTTTCAAAACGAGAATCAGCAAAACAATCAAAATATGACATGAAAAATGCACAAACACAAAATAACAATAGACACATTTAAAAGAAGCGTTTGCCAAGAAAAGTTTGTAAAGCCTTGGGTTGTAAAACAAAACATTTGTGGAACAAGATGTTTGTGACATGAAAAGTAAAGGAAACATTCGTTGTCAGCCATAAAACGTCCACTGCTGGACGAAAGTCCCCCTTTATAGAGGGGTGTTGCCATAACCCCCACGCTTGGCAGGTGGCTTGGGGATCGCAGAATGCTCACCACCGTTAACCAAGAGGATGCTGCCCGTGCTCCGGTGGCTCTGGTTGCAGTTTAAGGACATACCTAGGTCCCACATTGGTTCCAAAATAATACCTTGTCAAAAGTGTTTTAGTGTAAATATTCGTGAACCATCAAAACACATATGACGTCACGACATAACTTTGCACTCATGTAAACCCAGAGCTCATCGCTGGTTTCGTATAAAATGTATTTACTAACCCATATAATTATAGGTACTCACTACATATGAGCCTCTTATGGAACACGTCTCTGCCACAGAACAGATAATAGTACTCACGGCGTCTCTAGTACTAAACTGATGTATGGATTAGTTTTAAGAAGTGTTAGTACGTGAAAACTGCCAACAGAGCAGTGATCACGTACAGAAGTGATATAATACATACGGTGCATAACGGTGAGACCAAGGTTTTATAGCCACTGTTTGATTTTTATGAATCGGCTAGAGATACCCTGCGACTCCGTCCGCGTACGGAAGTTCGCTCCCAATATCGTCCATACCGCTGGGTTATTTACTTATTCTTCCCTTTAGGTTAAACCTGGTAAAAATACTATTGTTTTTGTGTAAAAGTCAACCCAAAATACCAATTTTCATCACTCTAACTTCAAAAACAAACAACTAGATCTAACTTCAAAAACAAACAACTTTCTATGGGAATCATTGAGTCACCTAATTGTGCGGAATGTGATATTATAGAGGATGTATATCACATGTTGATGGAATGTGTCCGGAACGAGGCTCAGAGATGAGACTTGTTCAGTAACAATAATGTTTATAATGTAGGTCTTTGTAACAGTATTTTGGCTTCTCCAGTTTCTGAGGAAGCCAAAATGCTGTTAAAATTGTATAAGCGTATTATGTAAGGAAGTTAAAATTATGTATCTTTTGTCCTACGGGGGTGGCATAGTCACTGTGTGACAAAACCACTTTTAAATAAATAAAGAATTAAAAAAAAAAAAACAAAAAAAAAAAACACTTTCTATAGAAAGTTTCACCCACCCTTTCATTGAATACACTATATTTTATTTAAGGAATTAGCAAAAAGGTTAGTCGACATCACAGGAGACCGAAGAGCTGGCAGCTACCTTGGACAAAGAATTAGTCTAGCGATTCAAAGGGGAAACGCTGCCAGTATCTTCGGAACCTTGCCTAAAGAGACTCCTTTTAATGATATATTTTAATTATTATATTATATTTTTTCAGGTTTTTAGGTTTAGGTTCATTATTCTAATATAGTAGGTATTTTAGGCTAATGTTAACACATAAGGAATATTCTTTTATTTTAAATGTGAATTATCCAAATACCAATTACAAAAACAAAGGACTTTTATACGAAACATTTTAACGTTTTCACACGTTAGGGGCTTATTGTCGAAAAAATGTTTCGTTGTACACATCCAGACAAATACACCCTCCAAATTTCAAGTCTCTACGACGAGTGGTTTAGGCTGTGCGTTGCCTGTCAGTCAGCCAGTTACGACTTTGATTCATATTGTATTACAAATCGATTAAAAAAAACTGCTTCATAGTTTAATAACAAATAAAAAAAACACTTTCTTGAGTGGTAGCTAAGAAGAAAAAACAAACTAATTAAATAAAAGAGTGGGAACACTTCACAAAAAATATTCAATTAACTAATTAATGTCACCTTTCATAGAAAAATACCACAAAATAAAATTATATGCATACTTACTTCGATTTCATCATCATCAGCCCGGAGACGTCCACTGCTGAACGAAGGCCTCCCCCTTAGACCGCCACACTGTACGACAACCTACTTACTTCGGTTTGCGTTGGGGTAAATAAATAGATCGTACAATAAAATAGCTACAGCAAAAACTTTTTTTTTAATAAAAAAAATACATACATTTAAACAATTATGACTATGAATTATACCTACCATAGATATATTTTCGCGTAAAACATAGTAAAAATAAGCAGTTTAGCGGTTCATATTACTAAAAATACGCAGGTAAAGTCTGTGACAAACCCCTGGCAATCAATTTTCACAACGTTTACTTAGAAAACATGTCACACATTTCTTACCCAAATAATTCACACCCAAGAACGTGCAAAACAATCCACACTCTAACCCTCGTAATCCTGTTTCTAGGTTTCCAGACCATTCTGACATTATATACCTACCTAGAACCTAGAATACAGCTGAAGATATGACTGTGAACAACGAAGCGGGAATTTATGACTTTGACCTTTTCGAAAACTGTGGCGTGAGATAAGAATGGTGTGGGGATAGAATAGCAATGTGTAGTCTGACAGTATTCTGAATATGGTTTTTACAAGTTTCTTTTCTAGTTTTTTTTAATACATTCTAGTGACGAGACGAGCAAGACTTTCACCTGATGGTAAGCGCCACGCCTGCCACTAACAGTAGCAGTAGCAAGAATTGTGAACTTGCGAACACAATCCTGCGCCGTACTGTACTGCGCTCGTCACCCTGAGATATTAGATGTTAAATCACACCATAGCCAGTAATTTATCTGGTAACATTGCCTTTCAAACCAAAACACAATAATGCTTGCACACTAATGCTTGGCGATTGAATAGCTGGCAAAGGGGGCCCCAGGTGGACTCGGCACTAGAGTCCTAACACTACAAAGAAACTAACCTACTGTCATCCGACCCATGGTAGGGCTCACCCGTCCAAAGACTATACTAACCAGACTGTCCGTTACTCAACATCAGTGATCTTTTAGATTAGAAGTATCTAGCCAACAACGCCACGACTACTTACAATGTATGTATAAAGTACAAACTACACTATACATTCATAAAATAAAAAAAACACAAGCAGTATCACTTGAAATGCCACTCAACAACAAAAACTAATTTAAACTAAAACGGAGTTTACATTGCATCGCTTTTAAAGCATTTTCGAATTGAAAGCATTAAAATGCGTAGCCCGTAGCCCATGTAGAGTCGTTTGGTGAATGATAAACATTTCGGTACAAGGCTCTTGAACTTCAGGTGTCACCTTTGCCTATCATTAAATAGCAATCTACAGCTACCAAAGGATGATGCTGCAAAATTTGTGGATTTCCTTTGGCTATGTAGGTACTTATACGAGTATATAATAATGTTCTAATCTGTAAAGCCAATAAACAAAGATTGTAATTCTGGAACAGGGGAATGCGCTTCTTGCATGAGTGTGTCTTTCTCGATAGATATAATCTGGTTACATTCCATTCGCTATTGAATTCGTTTTTTTAGACAAAGATTACGAAAGATGCGCTATCGCGTAATAAAACAACGTTAGAAAATGATTCCCGTGCTGTCATGTTAACGAGTTGCGCCCGAGTGCGAAAAGATAGCACTTTTATGAGAGCAAAAGAGATAGAACGCGTCTTGCTTCTTGATCTCAGACAAGCGAGACAGTCCCTGGGTCGTTTTCACGGGGCCATTTGAGGGCGCGATATGACATATCTCCCTCCTTATATATTATGTCGCAGCCGAATTGTAGAATTCGCTGTATTACATAATGGCTGGCCATTATACAAAACCGAGCCGTTTGGTAATACGGCGGATCGTCGTTTAGCCGGATTGTCATTGCGATACCTTCTACAATACGGCGGCCTATGTTTAGCCAAATTGTAATAAAGTTGCCTACAATGCAAAATGCTTACCTTAACAAAATAATATAGTATTCAGTAAAAAATACACTTTAATGTTTAAGAAGGGCACTTGGCAATTCTGTAGCAGGCCAACAAAATAGTTGAACCAAATAAAAAAGTGACATTTAGTTTATCAAAGCGCCAAAGCGCCGCGAGTGTCCAAAATTTGAACTAAATATTGCTATAGCGGCGGATCATGACCCGCTCAATTACATTATGGCTAGCCGAGTTGTAGAAAGCGAAGCACGCATATATTGCGGCGAACTTACTTTCAGCTGTAATACAATCTGGCTAAACGTTAATACGCCGCTTCATAAAACGGCCCTGATTTTTTTAATGGCTAGCGGTTATGTAATACGGCGTATTCTGCAATTTGGCTGCGACATATTTAATATCATTCATTATCAAGAGCACTCTTACTCTAGGAATTGTTTCCCTTGAATTTGTAGTTTTCCCATTTTATAGATTTTAGAGAACAAAGATTTCGACAGAGAGTTTGGTCATATGGTAATGAACCCTCACCACCATGTATGATTATTACCATGTATAATTTTATTACCATTACCATGTATAATTATTACCATGGTAATGAGCCCTCATTACCGAGCGATTTATACCAGGTATAAACAATTTCGACTGCTTCTAGATAGAGGGGCCGTACCAGAACTCTTAAAACCATGATTGCTGGGTTCAGCCACTGACGCTGTGCGACTGTTAATTTTTTCGCCCCACAATAGGGTTCGTGATCGCGCAGCGTCTGCAGCTTGACCTAAAAAATGTATTTAACATGTCGTAGTACGGCCCAGTAAGTTATAAATAAGCGCGCTTACAACCTGACTTTGCAAGTCTACCATTGACTCGAAAATATGGCTTCCCTTATTAAATAATATTTTTTGGGCCTTATATAAACGTCAAACCCGACTAGGATTCAAATAACATGCTGTATTATTCAAAATTAAGCACATCTATTATTAATTTAATATAAGTACATAAGAATATTGCATTTAAGTTTAAATGTTAATTTTGTCGCCACACATTTTTTTAAGAGTTTAGTTTATTTGAGGTAAGTTTTGCATTAATAGATCATGCAACGTTTTTCCTACTTATAACCAGATCTGTTACGTAATAATATATTACTAAAAAAATATTAAACGAAAAAGGGAATTTATTCGTACAGTGAATACCATCTTACAAACAGCAAACTGAGAATAATTTGCAACGAGACTTTACATGGTGGGCTTTGATCCTAACTTAGCCGGCTTGCCCCACGATCTTTTGCTTATAGCTCTTTATAGGGCGTAATGGGATGGGGGAATCCGAAGATTATCTATAAATATCCCATTCTATGCGTAATTGAAGGTAAATGCTTGGAAATAGACGGACCTTTCTATATAATTTGTATGTTCTATGAATGACCTTTCTGTATCCTTATATAGACCGAGTAATATAGTCATATACGACATATTTTTTTCTTAGAGCGGTCGATTCTGCGCATTGGTTTTACAAATAATATCATTATTGTGAAAACTGACTTGGTGTTTGACACATTTTTGTTTCATACCCGTTTTAATGAAACCGCAACCGCACCGGGCAACCGGTGGATGCAAATGGCAGGTTGTCGTACAGTGTGGCGGTCTAAGGGGGAGGCCTTCGTTCAGCAGTGGACGTCTCCGGGCTGATGATGATGATGATGATGATAAATGAAACAAAAATGTGTCAAAAATCAGGTACCTACTAGTAATCGATGTCATCACGAGCGCGACGCGCAGCGGTTAGCTCTATTTTCACTCCTCGGAAAAGGTCACCGGATGTGACCGAAAATATAGTCAGAGTATCCGACTCAATTAGCGTGAATAGTCCCGTATACATAAAGCAAAAATATCTATGTTATAATGTTTTTGACCAAATGCAGTGCCATGAGTGCCATGAATTCGCGTGTATACAGAATTAAATTAAAACTAGACAAAGAAAAACCATATAAAAGTGCCTTTATTAACTGAATAATAATGAATACCTACACAAAAACTAACTAGAACACTTAGCCAGCTACTAATAAAGAACAGGTCTCTACATAGAGAGAGTCAGAGACAGAGTGAGAATATAGATAATCAGACTTAGGTTTGTCATAAATTGTCATAAATTGATTTGTCATTTTTATATGCGGAATTGGCCTAGCCCTAAGACAAACCTCTGCGAGGTTTAGTAGGTGCTAGTTACCGAAACCTTCAATGTAATGTAACTGAGAAAAAAAATAAAAAAAATAAACGTGTAAATGGTGTATAGTTATCCAAATTTTTATAAGTTTACTTAAATTATTATCACTGTATGTTTCCCAAATAAAATAAAATAAAGTAATTAAATTAAACTGCATCCAGTACCGTCACAGGACGGGTAGCAGCGTCCTCTCGGTTAACGGTGGTGAGCATTCTGCGATCCCCAAGCCGCGTGCCAAGCGTGGAGATTAGGCCAACCCGATTATGTCGAGGGAGAAGCCTTCGTCCAACAGTGGAACATCTTCTGGCTAATGATGATGATGGGAGTTTGGAAATATACGTATAAAATGTAAGACTAATTTGACACATCAGACTGAATCTAAGGTTCAGTAGTACCAAAATAAATTACCAGTAAAATAATAAACAATAGGTGGCGGCGCGGTGGCAGCGTAGGTCGCATGGATGTACTTAGGTATTAAGAAACAGAATTGGCCACAGTTAAAAGCCAACATGCCCTTTTACTTTGTGGCATTTTAGCTATCTACAGGTTCCGCTTTGAGGTTAAAAGCAATTATAAAAGTATCTTCTTCTAGCTAAAGATGAGCGAGTGCCTATATTGAAATGTTCCACTAAGAAACCTTTTTTTTTGTTTTATTACGCAGACAAACTGGAGAAAAATCGAGGGTTGTAAGGATAACGTGTATGCGATACCTACTGCGTACACCTATAGTCTTAAAGTCTCAACTGACTAATAAATAATCATCATCATCATCAGCCCGGAGACGTCCACTACTGAACGCAGGCCACCCCTTAGACCGCCACACTGACCCCCACCGAACTTTTCACCTCGGGAATGATATAATGATAGCCTGATTTTGTGGATTTGAAGGAAAGATAAAAGAGTGTAGCTCTAAGAAAAAGTCTTCACGAGACTTGCTGTCTACTATTATTGTCTTGATGATTGTACTACGATCTTGGAGGATTTAGCAACCTGTCTCTTACAATGCAATATAATAGTTTATTCATAACACCAAAGTTACACGTCAAATTTCATTAAGAATGTCACAAAAATAATCACTTAATAAAATGAAATACTTATAAAAATACGTTAATAACAGCTTATTTTAAAATAAGTTTCAATGTCATAAAAGATAAAACAAATTCTCTTGTAACCACGCTCTCAGCTTAGTGTTTCTCAACTGATTTGCGATTCGGTCAATAAATACAGCCCTAGCCTGGGTCTACTTGCTCTAGTGTTACAAGTTCAGCGAACTTTGATCTTGTCCACTTGGCTGCTACGTTGTGTATAATATATTTCAGATATGACTCTGTATATTTAAGAAAACTAAAAATGTAGATTGAAACTTAACTAACTTTATACGGAGACCAGCGTCGGAATTAATATAAAAACAATAAATTACAAATGTAAAAAAATTACAAGAATTTAATTTGTTTCATTCGCACCTGACTGATTTATACGCCATAGAATTTATTCTTCGGACCCATGCAAATTTCCTCACGATGTTATTTTTCACCGAAAAGCCAGAGTATATGGTAACCCGTACATGCGCTCCAAAGAGATTTTGGTACGGGCCCGGGTTTGGCCCTGCGACTTCACGGTTTCAAGTCGAGCGGTGTCGCCCATGGCTTAGTTAGGTGGCCAAATAAACGTAAAGCCGCGGTATGTGTTTAGGCCAAACCCTAATATCGTATCTATCCGTATAGCCCACAAGGGCGAAGCCTAGCCAGCTAGTCAAAAATAAAAATAAAATTGAGTTCGTAAGAAAACTCTACCAAAATGAAATCCATTTAGTGAATCAGAATTACAAAGGGAGAAGTTTCTTAGTAATTTTCCAATACGTTCGCAGGGGAGAAGTTAAACAAATTATTGAGTACCTACCTAAATACTCTGTTTCACGAAATGAGGTAACAAAAAGTTACGTAGATACTTATACTTACATTGATTGGGTCTACGTATTTGGATCTGCCTAATATAAAGACATATTTCAAGGCAATTTTTTTTTTATTACCATAACCTTGACATGTAAGGAGTTTCATATTTATCACGTCTGTATTTGAGCTGCTAACGCTAACCATGCTATGTGGGTATACTATACCCTCATCTGTCAGATTCCTTACATTAATTTAGCTGACTTAGGCAGTCATATTCTGTTTAAGGATCTTAATTATGCGTCGAGACTATTTATATAATAGTTACAGTTTTTTAACGTATAATAGCGCAACGAAGGGAGTCGCTTGTCTCGTCGTCAACCATAAAACGTCCACTGCTGGACGACGGCCTCCCTCTTAATAGAGGGATGTTGCCGTAATCCCCACGCTTGGAATTGCTTGGGGCTCGCAGAATGATCACCACCGTTAACCAAAAGGACGCTGCTAACCGTCCTCCGGTGGGTCTGGTTGCAGTTTAAGGACATACCCGGGTCCAGAAGGGTTATTCTTGTCATTCAGAAATTTGAAGTTTAAAATCCTTTATGCTAACTCAAGACCAATAGTCCCAACTCAGCACACGAAATCATAATGCTACGCATAAGCATTGCCATTCAACGTGGCAATGCAGCTAGCATGCTGAGTACGGTGCCTGATTAAACGTTTGAATTGTCTATAGTTAGTTAGACTTCATCGGCCTTTCGAAAATAGTTTTTTTTGTTTTTAAATTTATGTAGAATGGGTCAATATAGTTTACATAATTATCTTGTCATAGAAACTGTTCTCTTTATCTAGACGTACCTACCCCGTGTAAAACAGAGCGTCATATTTTTTTATAAAAGAATACTCTACAATTGTTAAGGCATTAGATTACAAAACATGTTAAATTGTCTGTTTTGCATAATAATAAATAAAGTAAAGCGAGTCATTGTTATGAAATTATGCGTTTGAAAATAATTGGATTTGTATCTGATTTGGTTTCTGTTTACGTTGTAATACTACAATCATAATAACCGTTTAATACCTAGTGTGAGTGTATTGTATCGAACTTAGGAGTCCTGATACTTATTTGATAGCGTTGTCTAAATCACGTTATAGGTCTTGAAAAAGGATCGAAATAAAAATATCTTATTTCTTCCACACGTTTAAGATTCCTAATAACCAATACATATGAGTTCAGCAAATGTTGTATTTGTTTTTTTTTTTATTCTTATCAAATTATCCAAACACAACAAATGTTACGTAGAAAAGAAAGTTTAAAGTAAAAAGTATAAGGATCGAAAATTACAAGATTGCAAAATAGTCCTATATTTAAAGGAAACATCAGCTTACCGATGACGCAGGACGACGCGTCACTCGCAATATTCTTATCACTCCAATCTGGAATCCATCACGCGTCAGCCGTGGCACAGAGTTATAAAGTACACAGTTAGTAAAATAAACAGAATAAACATGATGACACCGTTCACTGATGATCAGTTAAACTGTAGGTGCGATGTGGGTGAGAGGTTCACGGGAAGTTAGGGATGTCGCGCGCGCGGGCGACTCGGGCGGCTGTCGACACGACACTGGCAGGGATGCTGTTGGTTGCTACGATACGCCGCCCGTCGCCACCCCGGGTAGATCGCCGCACCCTCGAGAGTGGCAGCCCTGGCAGCAACCTAGTTTTACGTATAGCCGCCTACTGTCTACGTAATGGGCTCTCAGCAATTTCCTGATAAAATGGGTTCTGATATGCTATTTGTTTTAGTTACGCCGTGCTGTGTGGAAATACGCTAGATAATCGAGTATTGTTCTCGTTCTCATTAGTCTAGTTTAAAGTATATCGTTGTGTTTATAGCCTCTCGCAAATTTTCTTATAGAACATAATTAGAAAACGTTATTTAGTTTTCTCTTTCACTAAAATGCGTAAGCCAATTCAGATAGGCTCAGAGTCTGGGCTTTACGTAGGGTTTTATTTATTTGTTATAGGCATCACACTTTGTGCATTCTGCCAGTGTAAACTTATGAATTTTCATGTTTTTAATGTAATCGTCAAATCAAATATGTCATGAAATCACAGTCAGTCATACGAAATTAGTCATAGTCGAGTCCAAGTCATGCCTTAGTAGAGTCGTGGCACTTTACTACAAGCTTTTTCGGAGTTTTGGAAACAACACGAACACGTTTCATTCATTTTATCACTTGCCCACACTCAAGCGCGTATGAAAAAAACGCCGCCGTTTTTATGCATTTAACACTCAAAAAAACACAAGTTTTGAACAACACAAAAAATACAATGCAGCGACATGATTTATTCGAGTTCCCGCCAAAACACGCTACGTAGGGGTTTCAGACTACCCAAAAATCTTTAAAATGTATATCGATATCATTACAATACAGACTAACTTACACGCTATACCCCGAAACTATCGTGTTTATGCTGAACACTAGATTTTTTTTCATACACCTATATATATACCTGACTTGCAAATGGCAGGTTGTCGTATAGTATGGCGGTCTAAGGGGAGGCCTTCGTTCAGCAGTAGACGTCTCCGGGCTGATGATGATGATGCACCTGACTTTGGGTAAATCTTTCACATCTTTGTAGATACTTTCACACAGCCCAAAATGGCCTATATTTTTCGTTCTTTAATATAAGTACAATACATTTGTTAGGTATTTCTGTAAGAGCTGCTTTCAAAATGACTTACTCAATTACTAAAAATATCTATAAAAGCGACAAGGAAAACTGTTATGTATTCCATTTTATTCGGAGGCTGTTTAGAGATACATAATATAAAATAGATCTGTAGGTCGTAAGTTCGATCCCCACCCAGGGCAATCGTTTATGTGACGAACATAGATGTTTGTTCTGTGTCTGGGTGTAGTATGTATTATAAGTATGTATTTACAAAAAAAACTATACAAGTATTATATCAGCTATCTGGTTTCCTTATTACAAGTTTTGCTTAGTTTGGGGCTAGATGGCGCTGTGTGAAAAATGACAACCGATATTTATTTAATAGGCTACCTTTTCAATCATCAGCGTCCAAAGTACCTACAGTAACCAATTCAAACTGTCAATCCATCAAGTTAATCTTTGCGTGTTTTTATCTGTGGTCACGTCCGAAGACGCCGGCTGTCGGGTCTGCCATCCATCTTCTTCAACTCTAGAGCATTATTTACCGCGTTGCTGGTGAGTAAGGTAGTATTTCCCTGAACGGTACTATCGCTAGCTTTAATTTTATTCAATGATAAGCGAAATATGTTTTGCGTCTGGTCCCTTTTTCAATGTGCACTGGGGTTTCATCAGAGAGACCCGTCGAGAGGCCTGTCGTGCGGAAAAAGTCCGCGCTGCAAGTAAGTACCCAGTAAGTTTATTTTTAACTACCTGCAGTCTTGATCTCATAAATAACAAAATAATACATGTTATATATAAATGTCACAACGGAATAGTGGGATTCGCCGTATTACAAAATGGCTAGCTATTTCACAAAGCTGTGCCGTTTTGTAATATGGCGGATCAATAACGTTTGGCCGGATTATCTTTGCGAATACTTTCTAAAATACGGCGACCCACGTTTCACATCACACATCAACAGCCGGAAGACGTCCACTGCTGGACTAAGGCTTCTCTTTTAAAGGGAGGTGTTGCCATAATCCCCACGCTTGGCAGGCGGCTTGGGGATCGCAGAATGGTTACCACCGTTAACTGAGAGGACGCTGCTGCCCGTCCTCCGGCGGTTCTGGATGCAGTTTTAGGACATACCCAGGTCTACCCACGTTTAGCCGCATTGTAATCAAGTTGCTTAAAATGTAAAATTGTTACCTTATTATCAAAATAATATAGCGTAAAATTCAACAAAAAAAAAAAAAAACCAAGCAAAAAAAAAGGTCAATAAAAAGTTAAAATTAGGTTATGAAAGCTCCAAAGCGAAGCGAATGTAAAAAAATTGTACTAAAGACCGCCAAAGTAGTAGTTCACGACCCGCTCCGTTACATTATGGCTGCTAGCACGCGAAACACTAATTCAATGTTGCAGACTATCTTTCAGCCGTAATACAATTCGGCTAAACGTTAACACGCCGCTTTATAAAACAGCTCCGTTTTATGAAATGGCTAGCCGTTATGTAATATGGCGTATTCTGCGTGTGGCTACCAGATACACGTTCATATACCTGGTAAGTAAGTGTAACTTTTTAGATCACATCGTGAGTAATAATTACAAACAACAATCACAATACAACATAATAAGGCAATTTCTTGTAGTAAATATCCAAATATAACCTTTCCCACATAGTGTAATATAAAAATTAATGCTCAGGTATGTGTTTTTTTTACTGCAATGCACAATAAGATGCTTGTGCTTCCATATTCGTTCATTAGAAACACGGACTAAGGTCGTTCGCCCTGAAACGTGTTTACGTGTGAAAAACCAAAAATAAAGCAATTAATTTACATTTAAAATGATAAATGGATTTCTTCTAAAATTCTAGTGGGATTTATTATCATTCATCACACGTCTCCAAGTTTGCAAAATGCTTGTCAACGCGCTTTGAAGGTTATTCAAAGTCTTACGTGGGTTATATATTACACCGAAGTTATTAGCTAAGTCAGGTTTAGGTCGTAAAGATGTTTGTTCTTCTCAAACCTCTGTGGGGCTTATTATTTAAATCGCAGTCATAAAAAATTCCAGACATTACCTTGATTGTTTTAGTTAGCTAAGAAAGGTTATTTCACATCAATGGCTCCAGTTTTATATTTAAGAGTACACAACTGATTAGATTAATTTTTTAAAGTGCAGTGTAAAGAGTAGTGTTGAAGATTACTAGTTATTAGGCATTTAGACCTGGGTATGTCTTTAAACTACAACCAGACCCACCGGAGGATGGGTAGCAGCGTCCTCTTGGTTAACAGTGGTGAGCATTCTGCGATCCCCAAGCCGCCTGCCAAGCGTGGGGATTATGGCAACACCCCTCCATTGGCAGGCCTTCGTCCAGCAGTGGACGTCTTATGGCTAACGACGAGGCTTTTATGTACTTATATCGCTTGATGGGGTTATAATAGAAACCAAGATATGTCAGAGGCCTTCAAGCAGGAATATACCTAAGCTTTGACATTAGGCCCAGCTACTCAGTTCATTCACTTTACTGATATTATCTTAACTTCCTCTATACTAATCTTCTCGCAACTTCCCAAGATTTCTCAAAAATTTGCAAGACTGCATCGTCTCCGGAACACTTTCTCTCTCGCTACCGCAATCGATGGTGATCAATCAAAATCTCATTTGGTCGCGTCGTTCGGAATCCCACGTTATCCATCTTGTATTCAACATTAGAGGCAGTCGGGTCTGTCAGACCACCACTACACCACGTGCGCTAATAAAATTAGTTATGCCATCGATCATGTTTAAATTGCTTATGAAATGTTTAACTTTTGCTTGGGAAACCTTCCTTTAAAAAAAAAAGTTTTCATGTTACTGTTCAAAGATGGGACAACAATATTTTTAATTATCAGTAGTGTGAGTTTTGCCTGGAAATTTATTTATTTCATGGGCCTGTGAGACCCCATTTTGATGCATGTATGCTATTGGAGTACTTGAATATATAATTTTCTAGAAATGACTTGAAATATCGAGGGTGAAGTACCCTATAGCCGAAACTGTACTAAAAAAGAAGTTTTAAAAATCGTACCATTATATAATAAGGTTAAAATAGGAGAAAATGTTTGTACGAAAGCTCTTTGTTTTTAAATTTTTTGACTTGAAAATTTGCATTTGGATAATTATCGAAATTTGCAATTGCAAATTGCATTAATTGGATAATTGAATTAAAACCCCTATTATTATCAAAATAATAGGGGTTTTTAATATTGTTGACAAGGGATGAATTTTGTATGGAAAGTTAGGTTTTTGAAGATATAGTCAGCGACATTTATAAGATGAATGGACGGGAAATAAGCGCACGGATTTTGAAGACTATATGTTGAGCGCCAGCTCTCCTTTTGCGTCAGTCATACTGTCTTTGCGACATGCGAGCCGTACGTTACGACAATACAAACTTCTAATACATGTACATGTGTTCTCTTTTTTATGCAGTAATTATATTCGCTATCTCTATTTTCCGGCAAATGTAATATGCATACTTTTAGCTAGGTATGCTTGATTGTGTTGTCTTGTTAATTTTGATCGATTTGCAAGCGCTGGGCCAGTCCATTCCTTTATCACCATCGCTGGTTATAGTGATAAAAATTGGTATTTGAATAGTCTATTTAAAACAAAAACAATATTTGTTTGCCAGGGTAGAGCATTGGATGAAAATGGGGAGGAAAAAATAAGTAAATAACTCAGCGGTATGGTAGATATTTGGGAGCGAAGCGAGTTTTTTCCGTAATCGGACGGACGGGGTGACCTCTTGACTTTATTATAATGAGCGTATCTGCCTTAATAAGGCATCGTTTTTTAAAGAAATATCTTAATATACTATATTTTGATTAATATCTTTCAACATCTTGTCCCTAACTAAAATAGTGCGCAGTCTTTATGCTTCGGACTTCAATCGCGACTGCAGTAATTTCGAGATTACACTCAACTTCGTTCCCTTCAGAGTTAAATTGCATTCCGTGAGCAAACGGAAGCAATGCCGCTTGATGTCTTAATTTCCATCTTTTGTCCTTCCTCTGAACGAGAGCTAAATAATAGCCAAGATGATAAAAGCAGTCTTGGCTCAAAGTGCTGATCGTTTGGGAGACGTTTTCATGTATTTAAATATATTATATAGATTTAGTTTGTAGCCGAGCGAAGAGAAGGTCTCCAAGTCTACTGGCGTTTGTATGTATGTGTGTATTTTGTAGTGGTAGGACTGTACTGCTTTAAAGAGTGCATCCGCCGGGATGGTCAACATCTTGACCAAATAATATTCCATAAATAAAATCCGCATCTTTGTGATTTAATAATCTGTAATTAAGGCCGGGTATTCCACGTTTCAAGCACATTTTTTAATGAGATCAATAATTAGTCTAAAGCTGTATCATGTAGGGTCAGATTTAGCGGAGCAAAAATATGGCGGTTACGCAGATTCGTGCGTGTCAAACTTCGATTTTTGAAGTTTTTCTCAGATTACTTGAAAAGTATAGAAATTAATAACTTTTGAACCACAGCATGCTGTCCAAAATACTATTAACTTATAATACATTTTTTTTGTGACTATGTGCTGTAATTAGGACATAAAACTGAAAATGGTTTAAAAATAGACACTGTTTCGGTATTTTTTTCTATTGAGGAAAGTATAATCAATCGTGTTTTCATCCACAAAAGTTACTAAGACGGATGTTCTTCTGTAACATTTTGTATTTTTGGGCTTTAAATATAGTAATTTGACTGAATACATTTGATTTTGCGAGGGGCAAATTTGGTAAATACAAGCCTTAAAACCATTTTAAATAAATAAATTGTTTTTTTTTTTATTTTCCTAAGTTTGAAATCCACGCTGAGGCACCCTTTATTATAACTGGCCTGTTGACTTCTCCAAGGAAGCAAATAACTGGTAGAACACTTGTTAATACATACATTTAAAACCCAGATACAGCAGGATTAAATAGGAATTTAATTTAAAAATCAATTTTAATAGAAAAGTTATGCTGGTAGTTGTCTGTGCATCTAGTTGTTCTTGTTGCATACAGCTTACTTGCAACGTTGACTGGTAACCTGCTTACACATGGATTAGAGCTCACCTACATACCCATAATCACGAACTAAGAAACAGTATGACGTGGATGGATATTCCCCATGTCCGCACGAAGTGCTTTGGTTCCACGATTTTATTCACACAGCGAAAGTGAAGAATTCTCAGCCGAATCTGAATTTTTCAAAAAGTACAACAGTTATTGGTAAATATTTTTATATTATACAAAGTGTTTCCACAATTTGGATTCGCTTCAACTTGTTTCCTTTCAACTGGAAGAAATTGTGACCTGACTTCCACCATCTTTCCGCCGATGTAACATCAGCACAAATCAGGTGTAAACTGTAGATGGTCTGTAACTAGGTCACCTCCGGGTATTTTAAGGCGGTGCAACATGATATGCAGGTCATTGGGTAACACACTCGTATAATTTTGTAAGTTGTTGTATTTATGTGAATTTCCTACATTTACTTCTAAATGTCTATATTAGGACATGTCTCTACCATATAATTACCCAATATCCATTCTTACTAAGTTTTTTTCTTTTTTGAAAATAGAAATTAAAATGCCTAAAATTGGTTCAGTACTTTGATTTTAAAATCAAAATTACTAGAAAATATGATTATGTCATCCAGGTATTCGAAGATATAGTCGGTTGTATTTTTTTTAAAGCGCATTATTAAAAAAAAACTACTAACTTCAATTTCGACTACCTGGATGACATTCTTCATATTTTCCAGTAATTTTGATTTAAAAACCAAACTACTGAACCGATTTCGATAAAATTTATGAACATGAAAAATGAAAAAAATTGTATTACATTGGAATACACGTTTAAAACAACAATTGTGGAGGCCTTCTTTTGAGTATAGCAATACTTGTGACAGAAGACCTCACTCTTCCATAACCATTACAAATATTAGTGTATTTATCGAACATAAATGTAAGTATCATTAGGTATGAATTTATGTGACAATCAGCTTAAAAATGCAAAATTTATGAAACAGTAAATACTTACTGAGTATCATAAATTTTAAAATTAAAAATTTAAGTAAGTAATTAAAATTATGAAAGTGAGAAAGAGGTAAATCCTCCAAGATGAAAGTAGATTACAATAAGCCGTTTTCTCTGATGGAGAATGCGCAGTTATGTGAGTTTGTGTGTATGTGTTTGCATAAGTGTGTGAGATGTGAATACGTGTATGTGTGTGTGTATATATATATATATATATATATGCAGTGTCAGTGTGTGTGTGCGTGTGTGTGTGTGTGTGTGTGTGTGTGTGTGTGTGTGTGTGTGTGTGGTGTGGGTGTTTGTGTGCGCTTGTGTAATGAACGTTATTTGAATGTTATTAATACTCTGCTTAGTAATCAATAACACTGGACAGGTTACCTGTCACTGGACAGCTGGACAAATTCAAAGTTACCAAGGTGAAGTTTATTGTAGTGGATTAAGTAAATTTTCTATTTCATCATAAGAAAGTGGTTTTATCCAACCTGTTACGTTTTTTTTACAATCAAATAATGTTCTGTGGTATATTGGAACAGATT
The DNA here is from genome assembly GCA_905404285.2 of Erannis defoliaria. Classification (NCBI taxonomy): domain Eukaryota; kingdom Metazoa; phylum Arthropoda; class Insecta; order Lepidoptera; family Geometridae; genus Erannis; species Erannis defoliaria. Next base: position 5,010,438 of record FR990078.1, read on the forward strand.
CATATGGGAACACCTTTGAAGTATCAACTAGCAAACAATAAAATAATCATCAAATTCAATTTTTAATTGGCAGAGTCATTGCGTAACATACATATAAAAAAACATACAGTCGAATTGAGAACCTCTTTTTTTGAAGTCGATTGAATATAGTTTATTTTAACATAACTTTCCAATAAAAAATACCACATCTACTAACAAAGTATCCTAAACCCTTCTATACACTACGTCAATGTAGTTGTATAACACAAGCAAGGACATGCAGCAGAGTTACCTAGTAATTGAATTTCTTGGCCACGAGGTGACGGTGGCGGCCACCGAGTATTTACTTTCAGAGATAAATTGCCTCGTACCGATCTAATTAGACGGTAGAGGACGCCAGCGTCGCCTGCAACTTTGCTTAACTTAATGGAGATGACGGCGGAGTCAAAATACGTTCAGAAACAGAAGCTGCATGTTTTGGATTGTAGCTGCGTTCGAGCTGCTCAGACTTTTGTATGTATTGTTTACTTAATTGAAAATTATCTGTACCTATCAACTTTTCTTTGAATTATTTTCATGAGACAGAAAGAGTTTTGAACATCACTAGTGTTAGTAATTGAGTAAAGTATAACGATTTTATGTAGGCGTGCTTACTAGATCACATCACATCAACAGACGGAAGACGTCCACATCATCATCATCAGGTCCTTCCACCACCTCTATTGTGGCGTGGTGAGTGTTGGCCTCGGGGATTGTTCCCCTTTGCCAAGGCCGGGCGCCAGAAGCTGCCACCCCTGGGGAAATTGAATCGTCGCTAGTGGCGTTTCTGTTTGCCTCTCAGCGACATTTAAAATGGTTCTTTTTTTTTTTTAGTTAGATTGGCTGCTTTCGCCCTCCTCGTCCACTTCGTCTCTCAGGACGATCTCGCGGGGAAGCGCGCGCCTCGACCTGACATCCGGTAGGCGCGCGAGACGTCCACTGCTGGCTGGGCGAAGGCCTCTCCTTTGAAAGGCGGTGTTGCCATAATCCCCACGCTTATCAGGCGGCTTGGGTGCTTACTAGATAATATCATGGAAAAAAGTTTGTCGTAAAAGCTGTCACAACACGACGAAGATGCTATAATATTTCGTGTTAAGATATAACATCGCTCGCCACACAATTTTGAAATATATTTATTATCTTATCATTAGTGCTGCCAATTAAATGTATGAGTACCAATATTGAAATATGTTCTAATTATAATAATATCATTTATTCATCAAGTATCATAGACTCATATACAAAGGTAGGTTTTTGGTAGTGGTAGGACTCTACTGCAGAGTCCGCCTGGGGAAGTACCACACCTTTGCCAGTTATTCAATCGCCAAGCAGTAGTGTGCAAGCATTACTGTGTTCCGGTTTGAAGGGCAATGTTACCAGAGAAATTACTGGGTATGAAGAGATTTAACATCTAATATCTCAGGGCGACGAGCGCAGTGCAGTACGGCGCAGGGTTGTGTTCGCAAGTTCACAATTCTGACACTGCTACTGTTAGTGGCAGGCGTGACGCTTACAACCAGGCAAACGTCTTGCTCGTCTCGTCAATTGATTGAATAATTAAAAAAAATACATGTTCTAAGATAACATGAAATATTATAGCATCTTCAACGTATGTGATGGCAAACGTAACAAGTCTGTTTGGAATAAATGTAGATAGTTTTTTTTTTGTAGCAATCACAATTATGGTAACTAGTAAGTGTTCGCTTTTGACTTAATGTAAGTTCAAATATTCTTGTTTTTCAACCTTTGCGATCCTGATATATACTTGGTAACTTACTAAACAGACTTCAAGCAATAAAACTTTTCCTATTTAGAAATCTATGATAACGATAGTACGTAAAACTTAAAGTGCGAACCTCTATTTGTTCTGCACTAGTTGGTTATACTTTATTTGTTTTTAAGACAATTTCTAGAGCAAAGGGCAACTTGGTCTGGTAGATACATTTTCTCTTTTTAAATACAGTTATAACTGTTAACTGGATGAAGCACATACAGGAATATTGTGAAAGGTATACTATGCTGTAAATAACTCTTTATGAAGCAGATGCATCGATCTAAAGTGGGTCCTTGCCTACGATACACAGAGCCGCCACTTTACACTATCCCGAGCAAACACTTTTCTTTGTCCTGTGAAATCTAGTTTACAATAGTTGTACACAACACTTTAGGTGTGAACTGTGTAGCAATACTGAAGCAAGCTTTTTGGTACCTTAAGAGTAGACAAGTTGGTCACTTCTCCATAGAAACGCGGTAGTATTACTACTCCACTATGTAATTTTGTAGGTCCAAATCTAAGTATTATATCGATTAATCTCTTCATTATCTAGGATTGTAATTTATTACGAAAGTAAAAAGTTAATAAACATGAAAGTTATGAGCCAGGAAACATCTTGTATTTTAGCTCAAATTTAACGCCTCATTGGACGTAAATAAATAACATAAGGAATACGAAAGCTCTAAAATAATTTATCAAGCGGCATAGTCCATACACATTTCAAATAACTTAAGTTGGAATAAATTAACTCAGAGTTTATTCAACCACATTACTGCAGCCAAAGGCCGACAAAAAAGAATTTTCGCGCTCTTTTATCTTTCTTTCTCCCTTTCCCACAGTTTGTTTGATGAAGAGAGCATGCTTTTTAGCCGCGCTCACCGATAAGTTCGAGCCGTCAACTTGTCGATCCTTAATTGAAATTCCTGGTACCTAGTGGGACACTGAGGATCTGTAACCATCTAGGATCTGTAGTAAAAAATGTAGTAAATCTGTAACCACCTAGGGTTTCGTGGGTGGGACACGGTTAATGAGGTACTGCAGTACAATTTTTGACTATCGTAATAGAATATTAAAAGTTCTCTTTAGTGTTGTTCCGAATGTTTTTTTTTCTTAGTTATTGGTATCGCACTTTGTGCATTCTGCCAGTGTCAAGTTTAAGAATTTTCATGGTTTTTTATTAAAATCAAGTCTAATATGTCATGAAATCAAAGTCAGTCACACGAAATTAGTCATAGTCGAGTCCAAGTCATGCCCTAGTAAAGTTGTGGCGACTTTACTATGAGCTTCTACGGAGTTTTGAAAACAACACGAAAAGACATGTTCCACCACATTTTATCACTTGCTCACACTCGTGCATGTAATTCAACAATCAATGAATAAAACACCACGATTTCAATCATTAATTCGCGAAAAAACACAAGTTTAAGAAAACAATAGATTGCAACGACATGATTTTTCCGTGTTCCCGCCAAAACTTTCCGTTCCGAATGTTGGATATCACTAACGCGTCGACCATCAATACCAATACCGCTCATTAGCTACACCACCATGGCTACTACCGCCCCGTCGCCGACAGGGGACCAAGTAGTGATATAGTACATAGAGGACAGATTTTACGCTTGGAAAATTGAGTTGACAGTTTCACAGGGAGGTAACAAGATGCCATATTATATTACACATTACATCACATCAACCGCCGGAAGACGTCCACTGCTGGACGAAGGCCTCCCCCTAATAGGGAGGGGTTGCCATAATCCCCACGATTAGCGGGCGGCTTGGGGATCGCAGTGTGTTACCACCGTTAACCAAAAGGACGCTGCTGCCCATCCTCCGGCGGTTCTGGATGCAGTTTTAGGACATACCCAGGTCCAGGTCACGGACATAATATTTAAAATATAAGCATTTTAAAATCGCCCCCCTGGGTACAATATAAAACTGTAATTTTTCGTCTCACAAAAAAAGTTAATTATAGGCAAGTTTGTTTTTCAAGAATCATCAACCTTTTTACTTATTTACCACTACGCGGAGCTCAGAACATAATCACAGACAGTTTACCCCTAATCCGCAAACCCACGCTTTTGGCCCCTTCCCAAAGTTTGCCTCATCTGCATCGTAATAGTCTTAAGAAGTTGTGGCCAATTTGCCTTCCATGCATGGACTGCCCGATAAGTGCCCGCTGAGAGTTGATTAATCAGCCAAGGTAGCTCGGGTCAAGTGATCGATTGAGGTCAGCCTCATAAAATTATGACAACACTGGATATTAGTGATATAATACTAATACAGTCTGTCATACGGTCAGGTCTTGTATGTGGTCAAATTAATGTGAAATTGTATTGACTCAACTTGACGTTCGTAAGTGTACACTGATGTACCCATATTTGAAAATAAATGAATTGAATTGAATTGTCTTGGAGATTTTCATGGGAAAGGTGCTACGCCGTAGCGTGTAGCACCATACTACGTCGTAGCTTACTGTTATATTGTGGTCAATTCTGTCGGTTTTAGTTGACAGATCTAAACTAATTAAAATATTGCTGTCACTTTTTTAATAGGCAAGTTAGCTAAGGACAGCAATACTTTAGTTAGTTTAGAACTGTCAACTAAAACCGCCAGAATTGACCACATTATTGCACTAATAAATCATGTTAAACGAAGATGCAGCCTGTGATGTAGCCCGATTACCTAGAAGAAAGCAATTCACTCGAACTTGAAGACACCCAGATTGAAACTAAGCTCCCACTCGAGCAGCATTCCACTATTTAGCAGTGTACAAAGATAGTTAAATTCGCAAAGGTTGTCGATGACGGGTACATAATATATGCGTCGGCTGGGAAGTTTCGAAGACCCCATAGGTAATTGGTACGGGTTAGCCTTAATCTCAATTAGCATAAAAATATTTTATAGATGCATAGATTTCGTGATTTTACCAAAATGTTTATTGCAACCTACTTTACTTACTTTTTACAGCGCTTCAACCTTTTCTGTCTTCTCGACAGTCTTCTTCCATTTCACTTTGTCTCTGGCTTCTCTTCGCTAAGTTGTTTTCAGCTCTTTTCTCCTGAGATCTACTAAGTATATAGATACAGTCTTTCCATCGCTTCCTGGGCCTTTCTCTGTTTTTTGTTTCACTTGGATTATGATGTTTGTATTGCAACCATTCCATTCATAAACATAATAATTATCGTCAAAAGTTGTCATAGTGTACTATTAAAAATAATTTATTTTCAAGAGTCTCGCCTCGACTCCTCCTAGGAGTCGAGGCGGGAGGAGTCAAGGTGGCGGCGGAGGCGTGACAGACGAGTCAAGGCGAAAATGCCCACGCCGCGCAGGCCGCCTTGACCTCGCCACGGCACCGCTTCGACCACGCCTCGACTCTGGCAGTGTGCGCTGACCCATTCGATTGTATATAATAGCTAGACTTTTCGTTCTGTGTGCGATGCGCCTTACTGTATCTTTATTGGTTTTTAGTTATAAAGTGTGTTGTGTGGTAAATAAATATTATGTTTATTTCGATATCTATATAGATTAAAGGCATTTGATATTTTGGCCTAGTTCATACAAGGAAGTATTTGGAAATTTGTACTACTAGGCCACCTGCGTATGGGAAATATCCTAAGCCTTTAGTACCTTAACTCTTGACTTAATATTAACACACTGCGGCCTCACATATGGGTCTTGACATTGTTCGGCATAATTTCGATTCATGTGAGAGCAAATATAAAAGACTTCGAAACTCTACTTAAATGAATCTCAACCTTATTCCTTCTCGTTTAAGAATCATTATCGAATTGTTTAGTAATGATAGATTGGTAACCATAGCAACAAGTGGTTCTCTCACCCCCGTTTTTCGAAGCTAAGCTTGAGATATTGCCTGTACCATTTAATACGAAAGATTACTCTTGGGTTACTCGATAGTCTTTTCTATACTGTTTTGATGATTATGTTGTGTGATTACAAAATCTACCGGTGTGAAGTTGGCAGCCAAACTTAGCTGCCTATAATACGACCAAATTAAGATTACTTTTTTTTTAAAGTTAGCAGCCAACGTGATTACGACCTGAAATCGCCTGAAAACTTCAATAAATATATTGCAGGGGGCTTCAGAAATATGTAAACTACCATAATGATCTTTAAAAAGTATAAAATCCTAGTGAAAAATTTATAACTAAAGAAGTTTGGGTTTTAAAAATTGGTTTAATAACACCAATCTGAAATCGAATCGAGCTATAACTGGTATGCAGCATGAAAGCCTGTATATATAGCTACAATATGAGCCCAAACATATTCAGGCTAAATCATATCATAATACGAAAATCAGCAGCTGAAATCACCTAAGAAGCAAACAAATATATAAAAATATCTGAAATTTGGGTTTTGAAAATCGCTCGATAACACCAATTTGAAATCGAATCGAGCTATACGGTATGCAGCATAAAATGTTGTGTATCTAGCTACTATATGAACCCTAACAGATTCTGGCTAAATCATATGGAAAATCAGCAGCTGAAATCACCAAAGAAGCAAACAAATGTTTAAACATATCCGAAATTTGGGTTTTGAAAATCGTTCGATAACAGCAATCTGAAATCAAATCGAGCTATACCTGGTATGCAGCATGAAAGTCTGTGTATCTAGCTACAATATAAACCCTAACAAATGCTGGTTAAATCATATCTTTATACGAGAATCAGCAGCTGAAATCACCTAAGTAGCAAAAAAAAATATTTATTCAGAAATTTGGGTCTGGAAAATCGTAGAATAACACCAATCTGAAATCGAATAGAGCTATTCCTGGTAAGCAGCATGAAAGCCTGTATATCTAGCTAGAGGTTTTTTTCCTGATCGTATTTCCAGAAAGATCAAGCCCTAGCAAATCCTTAACAATGTCATGTGTTTATTTGAAATTGAATGTATCAGCAATTGTCGATCGGACAGATTTTACAGTCTACAATGTGACCCTCCTATGGGCCGTTAATAAAATCCCGTACTATCTGCAGAACCATTTCTTTTTCACTCGCCCTGTCCGAAACTTGAGCGATGCGGTCCGCACTGCGGGCACCAACGTAGGTATAGACAGGTCTACAGTATCGACGTTAAATATGCTTGGAAGAGTTGTTTTTACTAGGGATACTTTTGACCTGGTTTTGGTCTAATAGATTTTAGTGTACGGATTTTCACTGGCTTTTCGATGAAAGAAAACATATTAAGGAAACCTACATAGTGCATATGTCCGGCAAAGAAATTTAATGGCGTATGTAAACTTACCAACACGCAACTAGGCCAGTATGGTGGGTATGACTCAATCGCAATTTTTGTAGTGGTAGGACTCCACTGCAGACTCCGACTGGAGAAGTACCACACCTTTGTCAGTTATTCAACGCCAAGCAGTAGTGTGCAAGCATTACTGTGTTCCGGTTTGAAGGGCAATGTTACAAGAAAAATTACTGGGTATGATGAGATTTACATCTAGTATCTCAGGGTGACGAGAGCAGTGCAGTGCGGGGCAGGATTGTATTCGCAAGTTCATAATTCTAGCACTACTACTGTTAGTGGCAGGCGTGACGCTTACCACCAGGTGAAAGTCTTGTTCGTCTCGTCACTTGAATGTATAAACAATAAAAATAAATAAAAATCGCCCTTCAAGTGTGTACACCCACACATTAGTCCAGCAGTGGAATATTAGAATGGCTATTATGAAATTTATAGTGGATAATACGCACTGTCTTAGCAATGGCTGCAAATGTTGCAATTCTTATTGTTGTGCTCATAAGATCTCTGTCATTCTTACAACATTTATAATGAGACACACCGGGACCAAAATAATATTTAAAAAAAAAAAAAAAACTACAGTGACCGATAGTAAAAGTTTACAAGTATAGTTTAAAAAAGTTTTGAGTTTTTAAGTAAACGCATATACGAGTATACTGGGTGTGGCGTAAAGAGTAGTCATCCCATTACTTATGGGTATGGGTATGGGGGGTCTTCATGAATGGTCAGAAAATACAAATTTGTATGAGTATAAGTGTTTACGGCTTTCGAGATTTTGGCCATATATTTTTTTTCAAACAATAGTTACATCATTGATCAGATTTTCAATAGCATGATCTTAAATAAAGATAATTAATTTACTTAGATTGAGACTTTGTGTAGCGGTTTTGGATAGATCCGCTATCAAATGTAAGCTTTAGTTTTTATACCGTTAACTACTCTTTACGCCTCACCCTGTAAAGACCGTTCATTTGGCTTTCCTATTATAACTTATTCACTCCATAGGGCTATAAGCTTGGCGTACTCATATGAAAGGCAGTCATCGTAATCATAAGTTTAAACAAATTTAAATGGACCAAAGCTGTAATCACAAAAACAGCTGTTTGAAAATGTTTAGTTTTAAGGGTGACATTGTATTTAAACCCTGTATTATATTACTAAAAGATTACCATAATGCTGAGAGAAAAAGTTTAATAACCTAGACAAAATGTATGGATCAGCTTAGAGCTCGTGTATCATCATAAAAACTAATTACTTACACTTAATCAACATTAAAAGCCTTCATTCATTTTTAACTAAATTAATTAACTCACCACCAAAACCGCTCATCGTAATTAAATGGAGTTATTCCCAAATGTTCTAGTCATCGACTTTTTATACTCGATCGTCAATTAAATTGCTTTCAGGCGCTATTTTCAGAAGCACAGCTGAATTTTTATTCAATCAGCTTTTAAAATATTGAGCGGTGAAACTAATTTAACTCAACAAATTCGAGGCAGCTATTTTAAAATGTAGGTTGTGGTAGATTTTAAAATGGTATAACGGAGAATGCACTGCTAAGCTTTTTGAGCTTATATCTTCATCTGTTCTTTTTTACCACCATACTAGCCGCCATCGATCGCTGTAGTTTTAGCTGTTTCTCAAAGATCACCGATGTTAAGTAACAGGCGATCTGGGGTTCACTCACTCACTCATCTCTTCAGCCAGAAGACGTCCACTGCTGGACGAAGGCCTCCCCCTTAATAGGGAGGGGTTGCCATAATCCCCACGCTTGGCAGGCGGCTTGGGGATCGCAGAGTGTTACCACCGTTAACTAAGAGGACGCTGCTGACCGTCCTCCGGTGGTTCTGGATGCAGTTTTAGGACATACCCAGGTCCAGGATCTGGGGTTCTTTTTTATTAATCATACGCAAAGAGGAGTGGAGCTAACCTTCGAATGTTTGAAATAAAGTACAATATCGTTCGGAAGCCAGCTCCGTTCGCACGCGCAACTCTTGCGAACGAATCAATATATTATAAGGCCCCTGGTCAGTCATAGGATATGACTTTGACTGAGCGTGTATGACACGTTAAATTGTTGGTCCCGGTTGTTTGTTGTATATTTCTGTAACAACAACCGTTAAGCCATATTAGAGGGCTTCAAGCTAATACTAGCTGAGGCTGGCCACTCACTCTATATAAACTTGTTTTTTACTGCATAATATGTGTGCACAGGCGGTGATGACCACTTATAATTACAATCTCATTTGGGTCTTAAATGAATAAGTAATTTCTTTAACTTCGTTTTTTTTAGCCATTGTTGATGGATAGATTGGTTGTGTATATGTAGCTCATCTTCTAATACTATAAGAATCACTGTCCAGACTGACTGACTGACAGTCGGCAGACTTGAAATTTGGAGGGAGTACCTATTTGTCTTGATGCGAAGGGGGGTACTAAAAAATGATTCTTCGAAATTGGAACCTAAAGTGGGTAAAAATGAGTGAAATCTTGGGTGGATATCTCAGCGATATGGAAGATATTTGGGAGCGGGCGAATTGCTTCCGTATGCGGACGAAGTCGCGGGTAAACTCTAGTTTAATACGGGAATCATACACACGCGTACGAATCGCCATGGGAGACAATGAAAAATACCAGCTAGACAGCTTAGATATGGGACAGGGCAGACACGGGGGTTATTAATGTATTTCGTGTGGTGCCCTAAAACATCGTGGTTGATTGATAGTTCGAGTTGCCCAGCTGTGAAAATACTACTTACATGTAGGTGCTGTGGTGTGCTGAAAGCGTTTACTTATTTGCACCTAAAAATCAGGGGTTAGTATAAGAATGGCTAGATCGCAAAATGACTACATTTCATTTAGGCCACATCTCAAAATATCCGAGTCGCAATTTGACTTAATCTCATCTACTCCACTCAGTATTTGAAGTTGACTATTTTTCGATGTTTTAAAGCATAAACAGTAAGAAAATATATAACCTCTGGCAGGATTTGACCCCGCATACGAGTAATCTCTGGGATTCCATCCCAACTCTTTTGCCAATTAAGCTACTTTACAGAAGTCTTTGCCGCTTAATTGGTAAAGCAGTTGGGACGGAAACCCAGAAATTGCTCGTATGCAGGTTCAGGTCCTGATAGAGGCCATAATTTTTCTTACTGGTTATGCTTTAAAACATAGAAATACCCAAAGTGAGGAAACACGTCCTATATAAATTTTCGTAAATTTTTCATTGCGAAGTTGTATAAGTACCGTTGCCAAATATGGTACACATAATACAGTCATTATGTTTCCATTTATAATATTACTAGAGGTTACCCGCGACTTCGTCCGCGTACGGAAGAAATTCGGCCCGCTCCCAAAATTCACCACTTTAAATCATCCCAAGCAATTTTTTTAGCCTTCTCAACTCTACCGACTCTACAGACTCTACCGATTCTTGGTATTGCTGCAACGATTTATGTTATATTCGTCCTGAGTTTTCGGCCCACGCTCATGGGCAGAGTTATCTTTTACCATCAAAATTCTCAATTATTTATTATCATTAATATTGAAGTAAAGACAGACATTACAGTGCCCCCCAAACTTGGGCCAGACGGTATTTTGAAGCCCTACGACTGAATAACTGACTAAATTATTTTTTGTCGTCATATGCCTTTATTAACTACACCAAAATAAGTACTTATCTATAATTTTAATACTTAAACTACTTAACCTACTGGGTCCACAAATACAGAATTCCACAAATACAGAATACTTAATAGTACCAAGAGCGATGAAAATCTAGAGAGAGTTGAGAGACCTATTTCACTAAAACAATTGTATTATGTTTTATACAAATGTGGTTCTAGTAACAGTGCAAATGTATTATATATTTTATAAGCTAATTATTATTATAATAATTATATGAAAATGGAAAAATAGTTAGTTAATAGTTTTAAGTTGCCAGTTGCCGCAACGGGAGATCAAAGTTACACAGTTACAGTAAACACTCGAAACAACCAACCAACCTACAACCTACTACCTACGCGCATCGCGGGTTGAAACAACCTACGCGTTGTCTTTTCAGTTCAACGGCTTGCTCTTCTCCCGCGCCCGCCAGCAAACTTTGAATATCTATCCTAAGAATGCAAATTGAATATTGACTCAGATGGTTCCATTAATTAGTTGGCTCTAATAAATTATTCATGGTCGCCCCCGATGCTAACGAGCCATCGAATTCTCGAGGGAAACACTGTTTTTAGAAGAATTTGGTAATTTACAAACTAATTAGTTCTAGCTTTTATTCTGAATACATCCCTTTTGTTCCACGTCTAGTTAATTGTAGGGCTGAAAGCAATAATTTTAATGTTCTGTTTTATTTTAATTATCACTTTGATAAAATGAGCATTCTTAATCCTAAGATAGAACCAATTAACAATAACTAGTTAATATAGGTACTCCCATTTTAATGATGACGGATGACGGATTTACGGATAATCTTTGGGTCAAGATGACCCAGTGGAACCCAGATCGCAAACGATTACGCAGCAAACCCAAAATCCGATGGCGGGACGACCTAGACAAACACCAGAACGACTGGCCCGTCGTAGCTCTGGACAGAGACAAATAGAAAGAGTGTAGGGAGGCCTTTGCCCAACATTGGGGCAACTCAGGCTCATAATAAATCCTATTTTAATACACATTATCTAAATAATCTTACTATATTAGATTAAATCATTTGTAATTATGTAAGCTTTGATTTTTGGACCTGGGTATGCCCTTAAACTGCAACCAGACCTACCGGAGGACGGGCAGTAGCGTCATCTTGGTTAACGGTGGTGAGCATTTTGCGATCCCCAAGCCGCCTGCCAAGCGTGGGGATTATGGCAACACCCCTCTATTGGGAGGCCTTCGTCCAGCAGTGGACGTCGTATGGCTGACGACGAAGCTTTGATTTTAGGATCTATCTTCGATAAAATTAAATGATGATTAATATCTTCAACAGGTAAGTATATTATAGGCTGAAGTATATTATAAATTAAGTATTTTTAAAGTTTTAGAACTGCTTAAGGAATGAAAAACCACTAATTTTGTGGTGGAATACCTAGTTGGGTATTTTTTTTGTCTCCACAAATAAACACGCTAGTGACCGCCCGTCGCCATGACGAGAATTTTACACAAAAATTCTTCAAAGTTTAGCGCAAGGAAGTAAAGTTAAAAATATATTCTGCACTTTTTATTCTATTTTCTTAACAACAAATTAGAATAAAATGTTCTTCAAAGAGAGAATTACTCAATAAAGTCCGGGCGTAATGTGGGTAAAAGCAAACATTTTCAGTAGTCCCAAAGCAAACTCACACCTTTATAAAGATAACATTTAGTGAAAAGGATAATTAAAACATAACAATCTTTTGTTATGCTAACAAAGCATACTGAAGATTGCAAAAATTTATAGTTTTCCACATTAACATATTGATAGAAATTAAAAATCGTTTTATCTTTCTTTGAACTAGAAAATTGTAAGGTCTATTTGATTGAATCAGTTTTAAATAATTTTCGGGCTCAGCTATCTTAAAATAAAAATATTAATATTCTACCGTTTACAATTTTTGTGATTGTGAGGAAAAACTGTGTGAAACATGATAATAATGTTCATAATGAAGGTAGTGAATGTTGAGATGACGAATAATAAAGTAACGAAATAAAAGGAAACATGGCCTTATCCCACAAAGTCGGGTACTTTAGTATACGATTAGATAATTATGTTTTATGTGTTCCTTACAAAGTTACAGATAAATTACTGGGTATGAAGATATTTAACAGAGCACAGTGCAGTGCGGCGCAGGATTGTGTTCGCAAGTACACTATTCTGGCACTGCTACTGTTAGTGGCAGGCGTGACGTTTACCATCAGGTGAAATACTTGTTCGTTTCGTCACTAGAATGTATAAAAAAATACAACTTGAAAGGCGATTAGATCATAATATTCCACTGAGTTGGTTGGAGTTGGCTGGTTGAGTTGGAGTTGTTGAGTTGGTTGGTTGAAGTTGGTTGTATTAGTTGATTCACATACGCCAATTATACTCCAGACGTATAAATAATTAAGCAGGTTTGTATGCGACTTATTCTTTTACCGGTATGAGTTTTGAAATCCGTTGGTAAATTCTCGAATATCTCATTGGTCGGGTCCGGATAACACATCAAATCTTTCCTCGCGTCTTCTCCCAACTATGCGTATTTTTACAGCTTTAGCGTTGGTTGTGTTTTGGTGGTCACGTAAATCGTTCCAACATTAATCTTCATCTTCTTCGTCAATGTCTGCCAACGTAGTTGTGGTGTTGAATAAGGCTCGGAAGATGGTTTTGATAGTTTTTCTTGCACTCTGCCGTAGAAGGGTCAATTTGAACTGCATCAGGACGATTAGGTACGTCGACATAAAAGAAATATTCTGAAAGAGGACAAGATGAGATTAAAAACGGAGTCAAGCCCATTACATCAAAGTACCTACTACTTGCTTTACTTAACTAGTTTATACTAGTATCTAAGTGTTTATTATTTGTGCTTATTACAAGTCCAAGAGAAAATTTTCGTGTGAAGTCTTAGCTTTCTGATAAGTCGGTGGCAGATCCAAAATTACCTAAAATAGCTTTAAATATATACAATCCTGAGGGTAACTAATTATTTTTTTGATTGGCATGTTAGGTCTTTCACAACATCTAACCAGATATTAAGTGATGTTGTGGTCGAACATAAAAAATACACTTAGTCTGGAAGGGGAACCTGATCTCAAGTGAAGGTATCGTGTGCGGGAACATATCGTTAGGTGATTTGCGGCAGATTTTAATCTTGAGGGTAGTAGTTAGCTAGGTGAGTACTACCCTACTCATCATCATCATCAGCCCGGCGACGTCCACTGCTGTACGAAGTCCTCCCCCTTAGGCAGCCACAGTGTACGACAACCTGCCATTTGCATCCACCGGTTGCCCGCGACTTTTTCAATGTCATCGTTCCACCTAGTGGGAGGCCTAACTACGCTGCGCCTTCCGGTTCGCATTCGCCACTCAAGAACCTTTCTTCCTCATCGGTTATCAATTCTTCGAGTGATGTGGACTGCCCATTGCTGTTGCCCAATGTTGGTAACTTTGGTTCTTTGGCGAATACCCTCGTTCCGGATTTTATTACGCAAAATAACTCCGAGAATAGCTCTCTCCATTGCCCGTTGTGTGACTCTGAGTTTCTCCAAAAGGCCAGCAGTTAAATACCACGTTCCAGTTTCATATGTCATCAGAGACGAGAGAGTCACACAACACTCTGAGACTCTCCAAAACTATCCTACTAAAGTAACCTAATACCATGCTAATGCAATGGTTTCGTCACTATGTTTTCCTGTACCAGTAGTTCAACCTTCACATCATAAGCCAGAAGACTTCCACATCTGCACGAAGGTCTCTCCCTTAATAAGGATGGTGAGGGAGGTTGCCAGCGTGGGTAATAGCTTGGCAGGCTACTTGGTGGGGATCGCAGATTGCTCAGTACCATTAACCAAAAGTTCGCTGCTGCCCGTCCTCCGGTGATCCTGGATGCAGTTTAAGGACATCCAGGTCCATTACTGCTGTACTTATCACCAATTTAATAGAGTTGGAAGAAAGACGAGGAGGACTTAATATACTTATTATTATGTACATATGGTAGGTTTTTCACAGATTAATTGAGACTTACAGCAGTAAAGAGTTCCCGGTCAATATTAGTAAACCCATCCAGATTCATGATAGGTGGGTTCTTAGATATGGCGACGAGAAACATCTCCACTTCGCGCTGGGTACTTCGGTCTATGGCGCCAAGGTTTACGTTGAGAAGACGAACTTGGAACTCAAGCCCGACCTGGAAAGGAAACATTGATTTTCAAAAGTTATACGGGCTTTAGAGGCTGGACCATGAATTATAGGATAATTTTGATATCGATGGCACGGTCTTTATGAATATTATGTTACGGGTGGGCGTGATGCTTACCACCAGGCGAACGTCCCGCTCGTCTCGTCATACCATTGCAAAAAAGTATTCATAATCGTACTAAGTTGATATGAATTTTAGGTCTGATATACTAATCACTATAAGCTGTGGGATTTCTCAACACACTTTTAAACTAAAAACAAGTTAATCGTCTTAAGTGAAGTAGTATTGTTTTCATATAAGCAAAGCTTGTACCACCGAAACTCTGAAACCAGATAACTGATAGAAAACTATAAAACTTTTTCTAAATGCATACAACACCCAGACACAGAAGAAACATCAAACAAACATCTTACTTTTCGCTTTCCTATTTATCTTAGCATTCGTTCTGATATCTGATGTTTAAAAAATGATGATGATGATGATGTTGATGTTGTGTGTGATGATGTGTGGTGATGATGTTTAATGTTTATCTGGTGTTTGTTGTTTTTATCTGGTGTTTGAGTTTTTATTTTTATATTTTTAATATTTTTTACCTTTCTTGAAGCATGGTAAGCCTCGTTACAAATAATAAAGAGTAGCGTCATGAAGTAGCCCACTATTACGAACAAGCCCAGTTCCTTGTAGCTTAGGCCTCGTTCGAGAACTTCAGATAGCACGCCGTATAGAGAAATAGTGGTTGTGAAGAAAATCACCATGCAGTAGATCCCGTACATGTTGGAATAAGCTCGTCCTAGAAAAGGAAAACCATTGTAATAATACACTTTTCCAAAAAAAGAACTACCGACTTCAATTTCGAATAACATCTTCATACTTTCCAGTTATTTTGATTTAAAACCCGAACAACTAAACCGAATTGGATAAAATTTATATGGGACCACCTATGAAGTATCACCTACCAAACAAAAAAATAATAATCATTAAAATCAATTCATAATTGGCGGAGTAGTCGCGTAACATACATCCAAAAAAAAACATACAGTCGAATTAAGAAACTCCTTTTTTCGGTCGGTTGAAAATAACAATAGGCTAGATGACTGGTTTTTTTATTGTCCTATTAAAATGTGGCCCATAAATATAGCTGATTAATTAAAAGAAAATTAAAATCTGATCAAAAATAAGCAACTTATAAACATTTTAATATCGTGCTAGACAGAGAGACGAAACATCAAATCGTGACTCACTTCTCTGTACGCCATATAAATTCTATTCTGACCAGTAAGGCGTGACGTCATTTGTTGTTTTGTGGGAAAGGGACAGAGTTGGCTCTACTAAAAACTTTAAACGCTTATAGATCAGAAAATTATTAACCGATATAAATTATATTTTCAATAAACATAAAATACATACTATATTTACTAACATACTATATTTACTTAATTCTTCATCAAAGCTATTGGTTTCAACGATTTAAACATCAGTCATCTATCTACATTGAACACGGAAAAGTAAAACAGAAATAAAAAATTGTCATCACCAGCCATCATATCATCATCAGCCAGAGGACGTCCACTGCTGTACGAAGGCCTTACGGCTGGGGCTGCTATCATCCACACGCTTTGCAGGTGGCTTGGGATAGCCGAATGCTCACCAACGTTAACCGCGCGAGAGGTCGCTGCTGCCAGTCCTCCGGTGGTTCTAGGTATAGTTTCAGGACTCAAGCCCAATTAGTTTTTTTAATGTTATGGTCAGTTTTATTTATTTAGCCAACCAAGACGTTTGGGGTCTAACATAAATCGCTGCCTAAGTAATCAAACGTTGTTTAACTTCTGCGCATTACAAAACCGAAGAGAATTTAACTTTAAAGGGCGTATTTAGTACTCTCATTCTACCCTGGCGTATTAAACAGCCTCAATGGCGAGTGATAAATTTTACAATAAAAATGTATTTATGTTATGTTAAACTTTAAGACTTTCTTTTGCAAACTAAAATTAATTAATTAATTAATTGTAAATTTATATTAATAAGCAGAATGTGAAAAGTTTGGGTCGTAATGATTGTTAATGCCTTTTAATATATATTCAAAAGTTAATTAATTAATAAGCTCTAAAATTCAACCTATTGCAAAAGCTTTTATACTTAGATATACAAATAATATAAAATCTCTTATCAGCTAAGATTTATTTATTTTTGTACATTTAAGTGACGAGACGAGCAAGACGTTCACCTGGTGATAAGCGTCATACCTGCCACTAACAGTAACATCTAACTAAAATCGGAAAATCTTATATCCTTCTTTACATTGGAGTAACCACAGCCGTTATTGCTTGCGCTGTGTATGAGATTTTTAATACCACCGCATTTTCCTCCTAGCTTACCATAGCAGAAGCAAATGTGTATCAGTAGAAAAACTTACCTAAATATTGTGTTAAACAAGATAATAAGACTGGGTATATAATCAATGTAATAAGAGTAGTTTCGCGTAGTATACAACCTCCTTGAGTTTATCAACTTCACATAATATAAATAATACAGATATACCCCCGATAACCATGTGCTGCCTATGTACAGTATACCCCCGATACGCATGCTCTTTATTTGTACTTGAATAATTATGTATTCATTCATGTATTCAAGTATACAAAATTTAGAAATAAACAACTTAAATTCAAAATTTCATTCCCCGTTTCACCCTCTTAAGGCTTGAAATTAAAATAACAACGATAAAAGTTGCGTTAATTTCCAACCTTAAGCCTAAATAATATAAATATTGTGATTTTTACTTTGAAAATGAAGGATTTTCTATACACAGCTGCATCCCTTTTTTCAACCCTTCGGGAGTGGAATTTTCTAAAACGCAGAGTCACTTATAAACAAATTTTATACCGTCATTCTAAACACAAAACTTGAAGATCCTAACTTCGATATTGACGGACTTTCATATAAACTATCATCCCCTATTTTACCCTCTTAGGGGTGAAATTTCCGAAAATCCTTTCTTAGTGGATACTTACACTTCACAAAGAACACACCCTCCAAATTTCATGTCTCTAGGACCAGCGGCTTAGGCTGTGCGTTGATAGCTCAGTCAGGACTTTGAATTTTATATATACAGATAAGTACGGCTTAGGCACACTGAGACTAAGCTAAAACTGATTCGGTTTAATACATTTTACGCGTATTTCATGATGTTATAAAATCCAAATAATACTATTACTTATAAAACTGTGCGTAAATATCGTTCTAAATATCGATATCTTTTATTTATATTTATTTTGATGTTATCACACACATGGGTCTAATTTATACGAGAACAACGGGTTGTTCGATGGTCTTTATCGTGTGAAAAAAACACAGTTTTTTCAATGAAGGCATACATCGTGACGATACTTGCATAGTTATAGCCGAGGAAAAAAATACTACATGTGAATCCGCTTAAAGGCAATATGCCAGCTTGGTGGAATTGTTTTATTTGTATATAGACTTATCGTGGCACCACACATCGCCTATGTTCGCCGATTAAAAAGGGACGGACATTTGCAGCCTACATATATGTGTCCCTATTTATTCGGCAAACATAGGTGGTGTGGTGCCAGCATTACGTTTGACAGCTGACGCGCTTGAATTTTAAGCGAAGATACGATCTACGACTCAATCTCCCTTCGAGGGAAGATATGTGAAGATAGATAAATTATTATAAAATATCATTATAATTCATAGTATTAAGTAAAGGTTGTATCAAGTTAATACGCTGAACAGAGTAGAAAGCTAAAACATGAGAAACCTAATGCTTTTCAGAGGACTGAATAAGAAGCCAATGACGAGGATGAGGCAGAGGAGACGACATGAGGGCAAACCAAGTCACCATAGTAAGTAAGTTCGTATAGACTGAGTGGCCAACACATTAACTCTTACACTAGGTAAGAGTTAATGTGCCGCCTGAGGGCCTCTGACATGGCAGACAGTTGTTGTTATAGAAACTAGAATAAACAAACTCACCATGCAGGACGCTCACAAACGTGCAAAGTGGAGGAAGTACAGTAAGGAAAGCAGACCCCGGCCCGAGCCGGGATAATCGCTAAGCAGAAAGAAAGAATACAGATGGGGATGATATTAAAGATGTGCAGTATGTTTGGGCGTAAGTAGTCTACTGTCACTTGTGCACTACACGAGTTACTGTTTGATACAAAATGGCGGCGTATGGTACAAATTGCCTGTGTTTATTGTTAACAGATGGTGTGAATGGATGCTTTGTTTTAAGGCTCAGGGCTTAGGTATTTGTGATGTTTCGTAATGGATTTTACGCCGTTTTAGCGTTTTTGTTCATGGAAATGAATGGAAGATACGTGATTGGGATCAGGGTTTGTTTATGTTTTATATTTTATACAATAATGAAGAGTAGCAACGTGTTCGCAGTGTTTTGAAGCTCATATGGCAGTGATTATTACGAGACTATTATAAAAAGTCATATTAAGATTATTTACGGGTAAAGTAAAGGTAAGGTATCAACTTTTTACACGACATACCAATAAAAGGAGTGTAATGTTTTCAGGGTTCGTGTATCTATGTATGTCAGTTTTTTTGTTCCACCGTAACTTCTAAATGCCTGAAAAGGTTTAAATGTGTGGGGTATCGACATGTATGTGGTATTGTTAGAATCTTTACATAATCCTAAATGACAAATACGATAAAAATACGTCGAAAAAATACGGCGCCAATAACAATAGGGTAGATGACTGATGTTTATATCGTTGAAACCAATAGCTTTGATGAAGAATTCAAATAAATATAGTATGTTTATTGAAAAAATATTTTAAATCGGTTAATAATGTTGTTATGTTCTGCGTTTAAAGTTTTTGTTAGAGACAACTCTGTCCCTTTCCCACAAAACAAAAAATGACGTCACGGCTTACTTGTCAAAATAGAATTTATATGGCGTACTGAGAAGTGACGTCACGATTTGCTGTTTCGCCTCTCTGTCTAGCATGATATTAAAATGCTTATAAGTTGCTTATTTATTATCAGATTTTCATTTTGTTTTCATTAATCAGCTATATTTATAGGCCACATTTTAAAAGGACAATAAAAAAACCAGTCATCTAGCCTATTGTGAAAATAAAAATCTTTCATTTTAGTTCGTTTTTTGGCAGGAAAGTCTTCTTTTTTATTATTGTACTTGTAATATCTTACTGCTGTAGACGTATTCTCGAAGTCTTAATGGGCCGATTTCCACCACGCTGGTTTAGTGTAGACTTGATGGGTTTAGATACGCGATTGCATTTTCCATTATTTTCTTCTACAAACATAATTAAGCGAAACCTGCATTATGTCCGTAGCACTCGCCTGCATTATGTCGTGGAACCTGCATATTGTCAACTTGTTGTTTCGTTTGTATCTAATAAAGTGTAGATGCTTTCTAAAATGCATTTTCTAGCGATACAGTGTGTATTGACTTCATTACAGTAATATCTTAGGGTTTCATAAAACTCATCGTACCTAATAAACAACTTTGACTACTAAATCAACGCGGAAAACGCAAAACGTTTGTCGTGCATACTTGTACTTTGTGTATGGGACAGCTGAATTCTTTTCGCGTTACTGGTTAGTTGTTAGGGTATACTGGTTGCCCATTAGAATGAGAATAGAATAGAATAGAATAATATTTATTATCATAAAGTTAATAATATAATATCATGAATGTTTCTATAATGGACTCGTCACCAAAACATAAAAAGGAATAACAATTTATTAACAAGCTATTTTGTGGGTATTATAATATTTTAACTCCTTCAGAAAATGACAACAGTATGAGTTTAATGACTCCCTACGATATTGCCAAAGAATTTAATATAGCCCCGTAGAAGATAATATAGAAGTTGTTTTCCCTATCTATTGAGTGTCAGAATGCCTAGGCGGGATGTGAATGCGAACATTAACTGATATGCTAGGTATTTATCAATTTTTAAAGTTTTTTTTTACCTAATTGCTGCATCATGTGGGAGAGATCGACCCATAGATGACGGTACTGGGCCAGTTTTAGAGCTGGGTGTTCAGCTTCAAGCGCTTTGTGCAGATTTGTGGCGAGGCCTTTCGAGGCAGTGCCGAATGCGTTACAGTTTATGTACCTGAAAAATACGTACATTGAGTTTTGATAAACAGTTATCTCTCTTAGGTCGAAACCTCACAGCTTAATTATAGTATAGCCGACCATGAAATATTCCTAAGATGATCAACGAGGCGACAAAAACTATTTAGGTCTTTTGTACACCGACGCCGGCGCTCGGGTGACGGACGTGCGGTGGACACACGGCAATAGTAATCTATATATCGCTACTTCGGCGACGTCATCTTGTTCTCGTAGATCTCGGTACCGGCGTCGGTGGACAAACGTCCTTAGATTATAGACCCAGTCTAGTCGTCAAGCAAATCATTGTCCATGGTATTTGCGGCCTAAGTACTTCAAATAAATTAAAATCAGTAGGAAAGGCTGCATGCAGAATGTTTTTATTCAACTAAATAAAAGAAACCAACAAGTCGCTGTTGATAAACTTCAAGATTGCCAACAGTTTTTTGTTTAACAGTTGGCAGCCAGAATTTCAGTTTCAGACCCCGAACAGCAATGCATTTCATTTAAATTAAGTAAGTTTGTATGGGCTGAGTGGCGACCCTAGTGTCAGAGTTAATGTGCCGCCCGAAGGTTTCTGACATGGCTTGATGGTCGTTGTTATAGAAATGTAGAACAACCAACCGGGAACTAACACATTTAACGTGTCATCCGACCTACGGTAGCGCTCAGATGTAAATGCATAGATTTCACGCATAGCTCTAAAATAATGATAAGACTGAAAATATTTTCGTATCCGAAACAGATCTATTTCTGAGTATTACTACACAATATAAAATAGCTGTTCTTTGTTAATTTTACGACTATTTTTCAAAAAGCTTTTCTATTGTTAGTTTCACTTAAAAATTCACAATCATAAATTTTTGTTCGTCCACGCCCTTGGAAATAAAAAGCTGCCCAAAAACAATTCGAATTTCAGTTTTCCGAATTTCAGTTTTCCAAAAAACCCGCTGTATATTTTATACAACATGCACATCCGCTAAGCGCAACGAATAACTTTCGGTTGTTGATTTACCCTCAAACGTAAACCGGTCTTTGTATATCCGGCTTTGTAAATCCGAATTTACAATTCAGGAGCAATATACATACCAAAGGGAACAAAATCCTTCGAATATAGCTAAAGTGGAGGAAGAATTGTAGAGTTCAACGCTGACGGAATATGTTAGGATTTCTGTTTTTCTTTAAGCAATGGGACTTTTTTGTAGGAACATTTATAAGGTGATAGATGCCTCTTAAATTGTATTGTGTTGTTGTTGTAATTGTATTGTGTTGTTGTTGTTGTTTGTTGTTGTGTTTTTGTGTCTCTTGTTTTGTATTGTTGTGTTTGTATTGTGTTTGTTGTTGTGCTATTTTGCGTAATGAGGTGATTTTATTTATAACACATTTGAAATATCCGATTCAATTAATCGTGATCATCATCCAGAAGACGTCTACTGCTGGTCGGAGGCCTCCCCCTTTAATATGGGGGTTATATTATATTTAATATTCCTCTATAATAGGCTAGATGACTGTTTTTTTTATTGTCCTATTAAAATGTGGCCCATAAAAAATATGAAAATCTGATCATAAATAAGCTACTTATAAGCATTTTAATATCATGCTAGAGAGAGAGGCGAAACAGCAAATCATGACGTCACTTCTCTGTACGCCATATAAATTATATTCTGTCAAGTAAGGCGTGACGTCATTTTTGGTTTTGTGGGAATGGGATAGAGTTGTCTCTACCAAAAACTTTAAACGCTTCTATATCAGAATATAAATAACTGATTAAAAATATTTTTTCAAAAAACTTAGTATATTTACTTAAATTCTTCATCGAAGCTATTGCTTTCAACGATATAAACATCAGTCATCTACCCTATTGTCACAGCCAGGCACATCAACAGCCGGAAGACGTCCACTGCTGGTCGAAGGCCTCTCCCTTAAAGGGAGGAGTTGCCATAATCCCCACGCTTGGCAGGCGGCTTGGGGATCGTAGAATGGTTACCACCGTTAACTGAGAGGACTCTGCTGCCCGTCCTCCTGTGGTTCTGGATGCAGTTTTAGGACATACCCAGGTCCCAGCCAGGCGTTAATTCCTAATCATGAGGGTAGCGTCTTGTTGGTTTCTACTACTGGTTGGTTTTTACCATCAAAAGTTAGTGACCGTTTTTTTTATTAATAATACAATAATAGTAATAATAATAATATATTACGAAAACTGACGTGGTTTTGGCACATTTTGTTTTATTTATACGGGATTCATCATCATCATCATCATCAGCCCGGAGACGTCCACTGCTGAACGAAGGCCCTTAGACCGCCACACAGTACGACAACCTGCCATTTGCATCCACCGGTATTCGGGATTACTCACGTGTAATTAAATTGGATACTCCGACTATAGTTTCGATCACATACGGTGACCTCTGTTTTCACAAAGAGTGAAAACAGAGCCCAACGCGCGTGCGGCTGCGTCCTACTTTGCAGGACGTAGCGCAAAACAATAATAGTTTTTACCACAGAGAGCAGAATCCGTCCAGCATAGCTATAATATGATAGTAAGCAAATGAGTGCCAAAGCTCGAAGTCGTCCTGAAGGTAATGCTGCGACAGTATCACGGCGAAGCTGAGCGTCCAGGAGAATACACAGAGTCCCCACGTTAGGGAGTACAGGTTGGGGAAGATTATTGGAGTGCCCGTAATCTTTAGGTATTTTAGCTGGAAATATAAATAGAATGCGGAGTAAGAATGAGAAGTATTAGTACAAAACCAAGTTCTCATTCGTCAGCAACTTTATTACAGCTGGTTATTTTTAATAGACTTTTGTTTACGTTTTCGCTACCTTGTCTGGATATAAATGTGACTAGAGGTCGCTCGCGACAGCGTTCGCGTACGGAAAAAAAATCCGCTCCAAAATACTCGTACTTTCCATACCGCTGGGATAAAAAAAAAAAAAACCTCCCCATATGCACCACTTTAGAACAAAAGTAGCAAAATTTTTTTTTTCATTCTATCCAAATACCAAATCACATCACTATAACTTCAAAAACAATAGAACTTGCCATACAAAATGTCATTTCCCATTTCACACTCTTAAATCAATCCTGTCAAAAATATTAAAAACGACATTTTTTATTTCAAATAAACTATCCAAATATACATTTTCATGACTTTTAAAGTTCAAAAACAAAGAAGTTTCATGCAAAACTTTTTACCCATTTTTATCCTCTTAGGGGTTGAATTTCGTAAAACCTGTTCTTAGTACAGCCTACGTATCAAGACAAATACACCCTGCAAGTTGCAAATTTCAAGTGTGTACGACCAGCTCAGTTAGCCAGTTCAGGCTGTGCGTTGTCTGTCAGACAGTCAGTCGCTAAGTCAGGACAGGACAGTGATTCTAGTATTAGATGTTGCAAAGCTTGCCAAAAAATATGGTCACGCATGATGGCTTTTTTGATAGTGAGGCCAAAAAGTGTAATAAATTAACTCCATAAATGTATGCAGTGCGTGGAAAATTAAATTCAAATCAGTAGGGATTAGGTATGTAGTTCATCATCAGCCCAGAGACGTCCACTGCTGAACGAAGGCCTCCCCCTTAGACCGCCACACTGTACGACAACCTGCCATTTGCATCCACCGGTTGCCCGCGACTTTTACAATGTCGTCGGTCCACCTAGTGGAAGGCCTTCCTACGCTGCGTCTTCAAGTTCGCGGTCGCCACGCAAGAACCTTTCTTCCTCATTGGTTATCAGTCGGTATGTAGTTATCCAGTCTTAAATACTAGGTATAGGGTAGTACTACTAGTACTAGTAGTAGTACTAGTATTTATTCTGTAGTATAGGACAGTTTTGGGACCTGGATATGTCCTAAAACTTTCCAGAAACACTGGATGATGGGCAGCAACGTCCACTTGGTTTATAGTGCTGATCATTCAAGGATCGACAAGCCGCCTGCCAAGCGTGGGGATTATGGCAACTCCTTCCTTCAGCAGCCCCTTGTTCAGCAGTGGACGTCTTGTGGCTGATGATGATGGTAGGATGGTTGAAATTGCATTGATATTATTTTAATGATATTATATGCAAATATATTATTTATATATGCAAATATATTATTTATAAATCAAATCATCATCATTTATAAAAAAAAAACCCGTTTAAATAAAACAAAAATATATTATTTATCTATGTTTCTGTCGTTGCTAAAACTAATAGTTACCTGGTAATGAGTCCACATGTTCTTAAAAATAGCCACCTGAGGCCCATGACGCCAGGACGCGATCGGAAGAAGGAAATGAGGAATAAGAATGCTCAGGAAGATGATGTTGTAGATCACTTCATCGAAGCGCTTGTTTGAACTATTCTGGAAGTTTTCGTAACGTTCTTTTGCGACTGAAAAATGTCAGAAAGTATTTTATTTTACCCGTCATTTTGTGATATTGTCTTTTTTATTATTCAAACACGTAAGAGGCTGAGCTATGCATGATTATGCATACAATTTTAGGCGTAGGATCACAAGAAGTTTTGCCTACTCATCGAACTTTGTTAAGAACATAGCACATAATATAAAAATACTATAACTGTTAATTGCTATGAATTAAGCATTGAGTTAAGTGCATTTACTAAGCTGTGTAGCCTAATCATAGAGACATGAGATGAGACATGAAATCATATGGTCGCGGGTGCAAATTCAAGGCCCGTACCAAAAAATATTTTGAGTTTATGTACAGATTTTTTTACCACTGGCTTTTCGATGATGAAAACCTGTGTACTTCCGTAGAAGAAATTCAATGGTCTATGTGAATCCACTAACCCGTAACTGGGCCAACTTGGTGGATATGGCGAATGGCCTATCGAGACAAGGCCTATGTCTAGCAGTGGACCGTTAAACGCTCATTATTCTACTACGTATACAAAATTTTAGTTGGGTAGGAACTTTGTTTTAAACTATCACGGTTGTTTACTAAAGTACTATTATTATTAACGGGATATTTACCGTGATTATGTTGTGAAATGAGCTCCCGATATTTCGGCGCAGTTGCATGCACCATGTTTCAGTAACACCTTAGTGAACTTACCTTTTACTACAATGATGCTTTCTAGACCCCATACCATATAAGCCCAAAGAGTAGCTTTCGATATCCAATTGAATGTAGTACGTTTTGTTGTATGGGCATCTAAAGAGTGAGAATTTAAAAAGGTGAGTAAACTTAAACTGTAGATTAGTGAAGAAAACAAACGCAAAGACAAAAAAAATGGTCCAAAGTATTATCAAAACACATAACAGATATTTCAGTGGAAAAATAAACTCATTAAGTATTTAATGAACTACCTACTTACAAGAAGGTCAACAATATTTATTATATGAAAAGAAATCACCCAAATGAACCATACTAAACCGAAATTTTGTAACGTTGTTTCCAAAGTTATCGAATTTTCCTCTTGATACTTTCCTTTCGTTAATTTTAGGATTTATTTGAGAATAAACTTGGAAAAGTAAATAAATTGCTGGATTTTTCCTTCCATTCACGAACATTTACGCAAAAACAAAACTTTATGAAATTGTAAGTGGATATTTTGGAGAGCCATAATAATAAAGCTCGTTGGTAATTTGTTATGCGATATTGTTATTTGACCCCGTCGCTCTTATGTCAATTTAAATTAGTGTGACAAGAGACAGAAATAGTATAGTGGATTCTGGAATAGCGATCCCACTGAGCGAACTTACTTGTAGGTACCCTCATGATTGGCATAACTCCCATGATTTGAAAGAGGACTAACAAACTCTTCGTAGTCATGTAAAAGCTGTCATGTGCATCCAACAGCGCTCCATCTTTTTCTGTAATCTGTGGGCCGTAAACTTCTTCCGCTTTGTAATCTAAAAAAAATACTTATTCAACCAGAGAAATTGTATACAACTTAGCAGCCTTACCTAAAATAATCTCGAATCTCTTAGTCACTGCTTAAACTTCTCTGTCCTTTTCTAGCACGTGCAACTTCACGTCAGAGAGAAGATGGCAGAGCATCTTAAGCAGTGACTTAAGGTTGAAAAGTTTTTTTAAGTAAGGCCGTAGATGTATAAGTAAAGTCAGTGTCAAAGTCAAAGTCTTGTCTTTATTTTATTTTTTTATTGGTTTCGCACGTTGTGCATTCTGCCAGTGTCAATTTTATGAATTTTCAAGTTTTTATATTAAAATCAAGTTAAATATGTCATAAATCACAGTTAGTCACACGAAATTAGTCAAAGTTTAGTCCAAGTCAATTCCTAGTAAAGCTGTGGCGACTTTACTAGGAGCTTCTACGGAGTTTTGAAAACAACACGAAAAGACACGTTTCACCACATATCACCTGCCCACACTCGTGCATGTAATTCAACACTCACAGAATAAAACACCACCATTTTTAATCATTAATTCGCGAATAAGTTTAAGACAAGTTTAAGAAAATAATTGCCTGTAATGACGAGACTTGTTCAAATAGAAATAGTTATCAGGTTAGGGTTTCTACATCAAAGCTAGAGAGCCACTTCTGTGGTTAGTTACTTCTGTGTCATATTGTCCGCAATAAGAATCCGCTTGGAGAAAATACAAAATGATATCAAAATAACGCGAGTAACATATCAACAGTACGTAGGTAGTAAATAGCTAATGACGATATTAATTTCTGACAAGAGTTTTCAAACAAACATTTTCCTCAACAAACTCATAAGTATTTCCGATAAACAACTTCATAAATAATATCAGTCGACATTTTACAGCTTAGTCGTAAAAAATATAGCCGTTTCCCGCTGTCTTCTCAATAATATTTTACAAGCAATTGCTTGCTGTTGCTACTTTATTTTCCCTTGAAGGTCTTGCGATAATAAACTGCAATTTGCTCTAGGTTTTTTAAAAGTATTTCACTCTCACTAATCAGACAGAAGATGACCACTGCTGAATGAAGGATTCCCGCTTAATATGGAGGGGTTGCCATAATCCCCACGTTATAGTACTTAGAACTGAACTTTTTTTAAATATTTTTGAGCAAGCACAAGGCGTGCAACAACAACTTTTTAGAACAAATATTGTTTGATAGATTTTTAAGATTTGATAAATAAAAAAATAAAATAAAAAAATAAACCCGGTCGGTTTTTTAAAACTTTTAATATTTAGGCATCAAATGATTAATTGATACAATAAATTATGTATTGGACAAAGAATACATCATGTATTGTATAAAAAAGTGCATGCATTCGTCATAGTTATTAAAAAATGGATATGACTTAAAATAAGATGATATAAAATAAATTAAAATCAAGAAATAGATCAGATCTTTGGTTAATCTGTCTATCTATCATTGAGGTTATAAACATAATAGCAGGTATAAGAACTTTATAGCAATGACGTGAGCGATCATGACTTAAGTTATTATTAAAAAAAATGGCAAGTCTCTAAGAATCATTCAAAATTTTGTCCCTAAAAAGAAAGCACACACAAATCACAATACTTTAGCTCTAGCGGGCCAGTCTCTTGATAAAATATTATCACAACAATACTGGTCACACAAATGAAACGAATACCTTTTATTTCTTTATCATTCATCTGTCCAAACATGTCCCTGCGGCGGCTCTCCTCATTTTGATTAGGATTATATCTCCTACTTTCCTTAGCCTTCTCCATGATACGGAGTGAGTTACTATTGGTTATTGTCTCGAGGTCCGTATGGAATGAGCTCAGTAAAAGCTCTGGTCGTTTCTAGAATAAGGGATGATCAATCATAAGACGTCTTGGCTTATTCGGTTATGCGGCTATGAATGTTTGCTAATGGAAAACTATGGAGACGACTTCATATCCCATTTCTCAAATTTGTATGTTGGATGCATTTCCCTTTTTAAACATAGACAAGCGATAAATATAGTTCAGATGAGAATCATTACCGTCGATATTTAGGTTTTGAATATTTATATGAATTGTTTCTACACTTTGGTATTTCTATGTTACAGTATGAAAAATTAAAAAGTCTGGCAAGACTTGAAGTTTGCATTCGTTTATTTAACATTGATTTGACATCAATATTTTTAGTTTCCTAATACTCTATCTAGATCATTAAAAAAACATCATTATAATTATAAGTAGGTATTTGGTTTTTACGTAGGGTTCTCTACAGGTTTCTACTACTCTAGGGTTCTCTTATACATCTTTGATGTGTAAAATGTTGTGACAGTAGATTCTTCCCCAAATCCATATCCATATTAGTGTATGTGTATTCATTCCAACTAAAAATCGGTACATACAGGCTGTTAGTTTGAACACCGTTATTCTTCTAGGATATCATTGTGCTCATCATTATGAACAACTTTTTCTATGGGGCCAACACCGAAATCACGAAAAAAAAAACAGCTGTTCCATACAAAAAGGTTCATCGATCTTGGACAAAATGTATGTAACAGCTGTTTTTTTTCGTGATTTCAGGGTCGGCCCCATAGTAAAAGTTGTTCATAATGATGAGTACAATGATATCCTAGAAGGATAACGGTGTT
Organism: Erannis defoliaria; assembly: GCA_905404285.2. NCBI lineage: Eukaryota > Metazoa > Arthropoda > Insecta > Lepidoptera > Geometridae > Erannis > Erannis defoliaria. The sequence continues at coordinate 5,039,984 of FR990078.1, forward strand.
CAAACTAACACCCGGTATCTATCTTCTATCTTCTATATATATAAAAATCAATTGCTGTTAGTTTGTCTCGCTAAAACTCGAGAACGGCTGGGCCGATATAGCTGATTTTGGTTTTGAAATGTTTGTCGTAGTCCAGGGAAGGTTTAAACGGTGCGCAAACGGCTGGACCGATTTGGATGAAATTTTGTGTTCCTGGATCGGGTTATAGTAGCGAGGCCGAACGCCGAGCTCTACGCGTACGAAGTAGCGGGAATCAGCTAGTAAGATATAAATTTCGGTATATCGGTAGAATAGGCCCGGTTCAGTAGAAATACCGAAAATAGGTAGGTTTGAGACCACTGGTACCTCTGTAATTTTAGATAAATTCTTATAAAACAGTAAATGATGCAATGATCTCGTCCTATAAGAATTTTATTGTTAAAAGATCAAGTGTGCAAATCAAACCAAAAGAGTACAAAATTAAGGAAAATCCCTCAAACACTTACCGTAAAAATCCACTCCATGGTTTCCAAATCCCTATACATTATACAAGAACAAGGTACAAACTACGCCCGGGCGTTGCTCAACAGCCATTAATTCATATTTCACACTAATGGCGACTTTCCAAAACACTTAACGGGCCCTAAGTGAGATGTGGCGCGACCTTTCCATCCCGTTAATATTCCACGGCGTGGTAACCACTGCTAGTTTATTATTCAGTTTTAACGCTTAGCAATGTTTTTGAAAGGTGTGGAAGGCAAAAGGTGTAACTGTTGAAATGTAGGTTTGTAAGTCACAAGGGTTAGTATGCTCCTAAGTATTTCAAAGTGTACCTACTTAGTATGAACGTTAATTTGAGTATTTTTTTAATACAATTTCTAACAAAAAGGTTCATCAATACTGAAGGGTACTCATCATTATGAACAACTTTTACTATGGGACTAACATAGAAATCGCAAACAAAACAGCTGTTCCATACATACATTTAATTGATCTTGGGCAAAATGTAAGGAACAGCTGTTTTTTTTTCGTGACGTCAATGTTGGCTCCTTAGTAAAAGTTGTTCATAATGATGAGTATATACATATATACCCTTCAATATTGTTACACCTTCAGGTTAGGTTTAAAGATTATATATTCTCATAATATCATATCATATATTGTCATATATATATCATTATATCATATATTTGGACGAAGGCCTCTCCCTTAAAGGGAGGTGTTGCCATAATCCCTACGCTTGGCAGGCGGCTTGGGGATCGCAGAATGGTTACCACCGTTAACTGAGAGGACTCTGCTGCCCGTCCTCCGGTGGTTCTGGGTGCAGTTTTAGGACATACCCAGGTCAGACATTTTATTTATTTACTTTATATTACATTTATAGGACCGTGAACTCCTTATCATTTCAAATGGTCAAGATTTTCATATGCTTCTTACCACTGTGCCTAAGGATTTAGAATATGTGCAAGCTTTGAAGCTCTAGCTTTTTCTTATTAACTACAGATTTCTACTGATAGCCTGCCTGGTATGCTTTTGCCTTTAAGCTTATGTATATGGGACTACGCCCTTTGAGGTTATACTCTTAGGCCTTATTCCACCACGCTGACTTGATGCTGGTTGGTGGTTTCACTGACGAAAACTGAACCTGACGATTCAGATGCGCTTTTTCTTCTTATTGGACTGTTACAGTTTTTTAACGGACTTTTACGGACCTGGGTATGTCCTTAAACTTAAACCACACCCACCGGAGGACGGGCAGCGGCGTCCTTTTGGTTAACGGTGGTGACCATTCTGCGATCCCCAAGCCGCCTGCCAAGCGTGGGGATTATGGCAACACCCCTCTATAAAGGGGCCTTCGTCCAGTGGACGTTTTATGGCTGATGACGACAGTTTTTTTAAATAAGTATATATCAGGAGTGTGGTAGGTAGGTCTTTGCTGGCCTTGAATGGATAAGTCCGTATTATACCGCAGTGATAAAATCTAACGTGCTTGCGTCAATTTCCTCTCAATTAATCGTTATGTTACGGTATACTTAATTACTATATTACGGGTTTGTTTGGAGATAATTATCGCGGGAATAACATTGTCGTTAAACAAATTTCGCATAATGATGAATTGTACACACCCGCTTAAGGGTCAAAATACTGCGCGCCGCTTTCTCGCTCACGCATCACAACATTTCTGAAGATATAAAATCACGGAATATAAAATGAAAAATCGCGGTGAAATTAATGAGAACAAGATTACAATGGTTTGGAAAAAAATTACTATTCAAGCCAGTTGTCATCCATTAAACTGGCCACCTAGTGTTATTTTTAGCTGAAATTTTGAAATGTTATTGTCAGCCATTTCGCTGCGATTTTTCAATTTTCATATTCCACTGAACCACTATTATAAATGTATAAAAAAGATGAAATGCGCGAGCGAGATAGCCGCGCGCGGTGTTCTGATCCTTAATTATGCCAAATGTGTTGGTTGGTTTTATACCTGTGTACTATTAATATTAGTAGTTCATAGATAGTTTTAGAGCTTTAGAGCGCGTAAGTAAACGCACAGAGAACATATAATTTTTATGAAGTTCGCGAAAAATTCAGCAGCTTAACGTGACTCAGTTTCCTGTAGGTACCAAGCACGCGCATAAATCAATTAATTCCAGCCATTTCATGCGGGAAATTTTTCAAATTCGGTAAAAGCCAGCGAACTTTTAAATGTGGTTTATGGATTAACCAGGAGTTTAATGAGGTTCCACAGGCAAAACTTTTCGCAGATGGCGTCAGCAGCGGTCCGGATGTGGCAAAATCAAGCTTTCTTGTAATCGTTGATTATATCGTGTCTATCTACTCTTTATGAGAGTGTTGTCGATAATCTAGTCCAAAGAAAAATACTGGGTACTGTGCCTCATTTTAAGAATCTATGCTGTTGAAGGCCTGAAAATAGATTCGTAGGTAAGATAGTTGTTTACATTTTATGTAGGACAGAGCTTTAATTAGCAAGGCTGTACAAAACAGCATAATGCAGATTCTCCCTGGTAATTCCAGTCTAATTAGAGTAAATTAGATTAAATTGTAGAAAAAACAAAACAAATTCGTCTATGGTTTTTGTACTGATGCATGGAAATTAACCGAGCTGAATCCTCCGAGTGTATGCATTAATATTTGAAGTCACAAGCTCGTTAGCAGTTCAGCAACACGTTAATGCATTTCAAAACTAATAAAAGCACAGATTTATAGGAGAACTATGAGCTCTACAAGGTTTCGCTTACGCTTAAATTAAAGCTAAATAACTTTTCTATAACTTTTTTTTCTATGACTTTCCTCGTAGAATGAATATTATAGCCGATAAATAGCGAATAGCGACTAAACCTCAATAAAATTTCATATTACAGTTTTGTTTTATTATTTACGGGATATTTACCGTGATTATATTGTTTAACGAGCTCCCGATATTTTGGCGCAACTGCATGTGATAATAAATAACCGCGCTCTCGCTCGGGTTATATTAGACCTATCGAGCTGTGGGTAGAATGGACCCATTCTAGCAAATGTTGTCTACTTTATAAGTGAACCAGATGACTTTCTGTGGTATATAAATATGACATATTAGAAGTTTTATGCCAAGATCTGAAAAAAGTCCGAAAATTTCGATGTATTTTGACCACCACACAGTTAGCACAGGTGTTTTGAAACTGCAAATTCAGTTTTACACTATTCGTATCATACTTAATAACATCCCAAAAAATCAGTACAGTGCAATAGGCTAGATGACTGATGTTGATATCGTTGAAACCTATAGCTTTGATGAAGAATTTAAGTAAATATAGAATGTTTATTGAAATAATTATTGAAATCGGTTAATAATGTTCTGATATATGAGCGTTTAAAGTTTTTGTTAGAGAGAACTCTGTCCCTTTCCCACAAAACAAAAAATTACGTCACGCCTTACTTGTCAGAATAGAATTAATATGGCGTACTGAGAAGTGACGTCACGATTTGTTGTTTCTTCTCTCTGTCTAGCATGATATTAAAATGCTTATAAGTTGCTTATTTTTGATCAGATTTTAGTTTTCTTTTCATTAATGAGCTATATTTATGGGCCACAATTTAATAGGGCAATAAAAAAAACCAGTCATCTAGCCTATTATAAGCGACGCGATGTTTCAGATGACTGTCTACTGGGTGTTGTATGTATTTTACAAAAAAAAAAGGTTTTAAGTAGTCTATGAGTTATCTGGTTCCCATAGTAAAAGTTTTGCTTAGTTTGGGCTAGATGGCGCTGTGTAAAAATAACCAACCAATATTTAAGAAATTTACGGACTGAATATGATACATAAAGCTATACTTAATCGATTGATTGGAAGTTTAATAATACTCAAATTAACACAATATCAATATAAGCAGACTAAACAAATGCTTAGTCAAACGATGAAAATCCAAGATCGCATACCGAAGATACCAACAGGAGTAACCCCAACAAACTTTAGAACAATCTGGCACAAACAGAACTTATCCATTACTATATCGGCTTAATCGATCTTCTATTCTAAAACCTGCAAATTCATGTTCAACCTTATCTCTAGCAGATTTCGATTGCTATTCAATTGAAGCTGTTATTGCTTGTAGATTGTTCAGGTATAAGTGATGTCTGTTTACTTTGTTTGATTGTAGTCTAGGCTTATTGTTGTTAGTTATAACCGTAGATTATGATGGTATCATGGTTAATATTCTACGTGATATTGGTAATAGGTAATATCATTTTATGGCAAACGTATGGTAAGAGTGTGGTATGATGTTAATATCGAATATAATATTGGGTTACTTGCTATCGATTACTGTGGTAACGACACTATGACATGCGGTTGTGGACGTTTAAAAACCCGGTACCTATACTTTAAAAAAACAATATGTAACAAAAAGTTTCAACAATACGGATGGGTATGTATGTACGTATCATGGTGAACAACTTTTACTATGGGGCCAACCTCTTGGAGGATCTAGCTCTCTCTGGCCAACCTTGAAAACAAGAAAATAAAACTGCTGTTCCATACATTTTGTCCACGGTCAATGATTTTTTTGTATGGAACACCTGATTTACTTTTCGCGATTTCAAGGTTGGCCCCATAGTAAAAGTTGTTCATAATTGTGAGTACATACATACTAAAGTTCTATTATTATTAACGGGATATTTACCGTGATTATGTTGTGAACTTTAGTAAACGACCGTGATAGTTTAAAACAGTGTTTTACATACATACTCTTCAATATTGTTGAACCTTTTTGACATACACATTGAATATTTTTTTGATTATTAGCTAATCACGTAAGAACCCCAGTTATAATAGACTGAGAGTGTCTGAGAGGGCGATGTTAAAGCTCCACGTCAAATTTATTACTTATCAGACACTAAAAAGTATTGTTTATATCATGATACTTTCCATCCTCAAGGAATAAATACTTACAATAAAATTAATCAGTTTTCAAAGAAAAAGTTAAACCTACATTTATTTTTTACATGTACCTTTATTAGATCAGTAAGATCTGTTATAGTTTGATAACCGATGGGGAAGAAAGGTTCTTAAGTGGCGACCACGTACCGGAAGACACAGCGTTGGAAGGCCTAAGAGACCGACGACATTGTGGAAGTCGCGGGCAACCGGTGGATGCAAATGGCAGGCTGTTGTATAGTGGGGCGGTCTAAGGGGCAGGCCTTCGTTCAGCAGTTCACGTCTCCGGGCTGATGATAATGATGAGATCAGTAAGTATCTAATTAAATTACTAACGCACTATTTATTATATAAAACGGATATCGCATAATTATTTAACTACAGCCAATGGGCCCACTACAGTAGGTACCTAATACAAATTCATGATTTCTTGCCTAATTTGAAATATGTAGGTACCGAATCGGGATGGGTAGCTACTATAAACAGTATAAAAAGGAAACCCTGCAAACAAAGTTATTCATGGAGCGGAGGCCATATAACATTTTCTCGGGTCGCTGCCGGTCGCCATGTGACGCCAAGGCATTTCTTCCACACAGATATACACAAGCTACGCAATTGAGGTGCGAACTATAAGTCACATACTGATATGCTACTCTATCAATTCGGTTTCCGCACATGATGCTACCTAAATTCAACTTTATTAGTTCATTACTTCTTGAGCCGTGAAGCACGATCATCATCATCACCAGACACTACCTGAACATAAGTATCTTCTAACGCGGCCTGCGTTAACTTACTAACAGTTCTAGTTAACTTAACCCGATCTTAGGCTTAATATCTCTAAACCTGCCTTACGTATGTCATCACTTCCTCCAGTGTCAGGTCATGCTTTATTAGGTACATTGTTTTAAATTATCACGGTTGTTCATTACAGTTCTATTATTATTAACGGTATTATTAGAAGCTACACCACAGAATAAATAATAGTACTACGTACAGAAAGTTCACTCCGCAAAGGAATTGAAATAAATAAGGACTCTATCTACTAGGCAATAAAGTAGCAATTCAACTCGCACAGCGCTGGATACCGCTCGCTATATTCACCTAGATATACCGCTCTCTTTCTATCACGTATGCTTAGTTACGTTTGACGTGGCTAGCGTGCGGGCGGCCACGGACTTTGCCTTGGATTGTCCTCCCGGGCGGAGCGTCGGCCGAACATACCTAAACTGCAGAGTGACACCCCCCTAGCTACACTATAGAGCTATATATGTATATAATAATAATATGTAGGTACTACAAAGCTGACCCAGCGAACTTCGCACCGCGCCATATTTTTTTTATGAGTTTTTTCCGGTGTTTTAGGGTTATTCTGCTATTCAGGGCAGAGACAAATCAAACAAATCAAAGATCTTAAAAATCGGTCCAGCCGTTCTTGAGGTATAAATGCTGTAAGTAACTCGATTTTTTAATATATATATATATATAAGAGCATTTTATGCAAAGCATTCGACATGCTAGCGTGTAAGTGAGGCCAAGCCGGTTTTCGACGCGTGGCGTCGTGTCCGGAACGTGGCGATATTGTACAAGCGAGTCACTTGTCAATAGTTGCCTGGGAGAAAGGCCGTTCTGCTACAATGATGCTGGAAATCTTTTCTGTACGAGCAGCTATCTTTTCAACCGAGTAAATATGCCTTTTCAATGGAACAGCTGTTTCTTTCCTATAGGCAGGTAGAATAATAGATATTAATGAAAACCACAACCACAATGCAAGCAAAGCTATTCATTGTTTAGTTCCATAATTTTCTTGACATATTCTACAATACCTTTAGGCGAAGAAGGTGCTCATTCCGTTCTAAATTTTCTACAAAATTACTTGTACCTACACAAAAAAAAAACAATAAATTGATACCTACTTTTTGTTTTTTTGGCGGTTGCTATCCGGAGTTTATTTTCGAAAAACTGGAAAATGTCTTTTTTCTTTTCACAAATAAAGTTTTTTTTATATATGTGCCACAGTATTTACGAAGTACATGGCTTCTTTTTTTATCACAAGCCATAAAGGTTGTATCTGCTCGCAACACAGGCAATAAAGGCAAGCTGACGACAGGCAGTAACATGACGACAATAGGTGCGTTTAATTAAAGGCAAGTTTATAACAGGGACACACTGATGAAAAGAAATGAAATTATGAAATGAGTTACTTATCCTTTGAACTTTAAATGTACTGACAAAATCACAACCATTAACATGATTTATTTTATCTATTTAAGGATTCTATCACACTATCATACTTACAGATACCGGGTGCAAGGAAAACGGTGCCGGAAACAAAATTGAAAAAAGTACGATTTTTATACGTATTCATACAAAAATTGCTGGCGATACAATATTGTTGGATAACAGCAATTAGATTACTAAAGATTCTAATATCAGACAGTCCCTAATCTCTTCGCTATTAATAGCTAAATTAATAAGCCGCATTAATTTCTCATTAAAATTACCCGAATCTCGCTTCTGTTTAATTGCATGAAGCGTCATCTGCCGGCAAATTAGAGCTCCCCCGGTACAAACGATTTCTCGGCAGAGCTCGCCCGGGAAATGTTTAGTTGTTTGTAAACTGACAATTGCCTGACTGCCTTGCTAGTGGATCCTAATTTTGACTACCTGCTGAAATTAAACCTGCTACAGGAAGCTGCGGTCCCCAAGCCGCCAGCCAAGCGTGGGGATTATGGCAACCCCTCCCTATTACGAGGGAGGCCTTCGTCCAGCAGTGGACGTATTCTGATGATGATGATGAAAGGCAGCTTCTATGTTGGTAAATAACGTCGTAAAAGCTATTAAAAACCGACTTCTAAGCTAAATACGCATTTTCGTTTACTTCGACATATATATTTTTTAAATATTATGATTAAAATACTAAACTACTGAACCGATTTTGATGACATGTCTATGTGACCAATCTAAAAGTAGAAGAATATTTTTCCAAATCGGTTCATAAATGACAGAGTTCCGAGATAACAAAAAAAATTACATCCGAATTGAGAACCTCCTCCTTTTTTGAAGTCGGACAAAAATTACATTCGTTCAGCCAACGAATGCAACAAGCTGTCCGCTTCCCTCTTTCCTGGTAGATATAATTAGATTATTATTACTTGATAATTTTATTAAATTTAGATCTTATTAAGGTCAGAGTTAATATTTTATGTACCTATATTATTTTCTAACTCTGCGTGCTTCATCTTCGACCGTAACGTCGCTTACTAACAGGCTAGTGGTGGTCAAACGCATACTCTGTCGAGGTCGTATCTTGCTGCAGATAGGTACTGTTGCGAATAAATTATTCCTACTAGATTATGCCAGCAGCTCACAGATGTCAAATTCAAGGTTAGATTGGAAAAAAACATGAATTTAGAATCGGAATTTTGATTATTAATGAAAATGGTGTGAAAATGGTTTTTTCATATGCTGGCAGCATATGAAAAAAAGGGAGAATTTGACCTCGATGATTTTGTTTCCTGTTGGACAAATCAGACTATCTAGTTTGACCACGTCCCAAGAAAATCCCGAAATAGAATTGTAGTCTAGGATTGTATAGGTATGTCAAGAGCCTGTGGTTACTCCTGTTTAATCAACAACATGTGCCGAAACAAAATGAGAAATCAGTAGTACTTATCGTGACTTATTCTACGGCTGAGTTTTACATTAAGAGTGCGACTAATGCTAGAAAAATATCAGATTTCACCCGCGCGTCTTGCATTAGTTTAGAGTCGAAAATCGCATGATACAATTGATGATGATGATGGCTTTGAGCACTTTAGGTAGAATTTTATTTAATTATTCAAAATATAGGCATGAAATAAAAAAAATAAACGACTACTGTGCTAAAACATTAGTTTGGCTATGTAATTCGTAAAAAAGAATGTGGTGCTGTCCCTGATAATTTAGAGCATTTGAATTAAAACAGTTTTTTTTTGTTGGTAATTTGTATATTTTTTTTATAAATAAACCAGATTATTTTCCAAAATTCTATTCGGTTACTCGGCTTCTTTAGGTTTTTCCCCTACCTATAGTATTATTTTTTTAATCTGAATATTTACGTTCTTTATCATTAAACTATGTGTTTAAAAATACACCTTTTACTTACTTTTAGCATTAGTCGCCCCCTTAAGTTGGCAAATCTTGGGGAAAATTAAGTTAAATTCATAAGTGCGTTACTAACAATAACCAACAAGTAGCAGGAACCCGCAGGTTAGCCATTTGTGACATTTTGCAAAACGGATATTTTGCTAAGGTCACATTTAGCTAATAAAAAAAAGACATTTTGTGAAAAGGACATTTTACGAACAGGACATTTTGCAGAATGAACATTTTGAGAAGCGGATATTTTACGTAAAGAACGTTTTCCTACCAAGATAAATTTTGTGAAATCCCTTTCATTCTGCGACGAAGCCCTATGTGTGTGGTAGCTAGTAGCACTATATACTCATGTGTGGTTTCTTCACAAGTGTCTGGTGCATTCACCTGTGTGGTTACTATGTCACAACTTCGTTACTTCATAAAAAGGTTCAATACAATCCGATGAATAATTTATGAGCTATATGTATGGGGAAATTCAGAAGGCTCGGTCTAAACGAACCGTGAATTTCGTGAATAAGGACCAAAATATTTTTTGCAGATACCGCGAGATTTGAGCTTTGAAATATAGAATACTAACTGCGCCCCGGGGTTTCACCCGCTTGCATGATGATGATGATGACTAAAAGTAGCCCGATCTGTTATCCCGGGATATAAGCTATCTCCGCTCTTAGTTTCATCCAAATCTGTACAGCTGTTTTGGCGTAAAAAGGTAACAACACACACACCGACAAACTTTCGCATTTATAATACCGGGTGTTAGTTTGAACACCGTTATTCTTCTAGGATGTCATTGTACTCATCATTATGAACAACTTTTACAATGGGGCCAACCCTGAAATCACGTCAATCAAGCTCGTGGCGTAACTTGTCTAGGTGATTCTAAACGATCACCGATGTTAAGCAACGGACGGTCCGGTCAGTCTTCGGATGGGTGACCGTGAGTGGCATTTATTTCTGAGCGCTACCGTGAGTCGGATGACACGTTAAATTGTTGGTCCCGGTTGTTTGTTATAGTTTCTATAACAACAACCGTCAGCCATGTGAGAGGCCTTCGGGCGACACATTAACTCTGACACTAGGGCTGGCCACTCAGCCTATACGAACTTACTTTTTTTTATTTATAAAATACCATACAATAATTATACCTAGCTTAGAGGTACCTAATATAGTCTAGCACGCACGAACGCACAATGGAGTACCCTGAGCTTCTTAGCGAATTTATAAGTTAACTCAGCAATAATAGAAAAACTTTCATAACTTTGCAGACAATCCAATAAATATTGATTCATTGTATTCTAGAAAAAACTTGCAAGTAGGGCTTTATATACTCTCTTTACGCTTGTCAGAAACAAAAAACAGTTCAACTAATAATGGATTTTCGTTGTAAATAGCAACGCAACTTAAAAAAACGGGCTTACGAATTAAACTTCAAGCAATGACAGTTATAATAGTATGTCAATATATAGGTCCAATAATAATATAAAACATTGCTGAGCTGCAAATATAATATGTACAAAGCTATAAAGCTTACGTTGTTACGGAAAGCGAAACGTTTTCCGAGTTTCGGAGCTGCGCTAAGCTGGATCCGTAACAAAGGGTAGTCTAGGCTATTGAGCTTACCTGAAACGTTTATATTGAGAGTGGTTGAATATTTAAGATGCAGGAAGCAGTATTGGATAAATTATTGCGTACCACGTTACTCTGTATTTAATTTACTCGTAACTTATTTTAACTTTTCATCCCATTTGGTCGTAACGTGCTCTTGGCAATGAAAAAGTTAATGTGACTCAGATTAGTAAAGAAAAGATTGGAAACACAGCAATGGAAGAAAATAAACTATCAACCCCAAATAAAAGGTGTTGAATTAATCCCCATGCTTGGTAGGCGGCTTGGGGATCGTAGAAAGCTCACCACCGTTAACTGAGACGATGCTGTTGCCCGTCCTCAGGTGGTACTGGATGCAGTTTTAGGACATACCGGGTCAAACACGGTCATAACCGCGATAAAAAACCCTGAACAAAAAGTTTGCCAGTGTAACACAAAAAAATATAAAATTATACCTATGTAAATCTACTATAACTTTTATCTACAACACTCAGTAAATACTAAAAATACTGGATGCTCGAGCTTAGCTTTAGAGTATTTTGGCAGAGAAGAAAATTCCCTGATAGTTTCATATCTCGTTACAGTCTTGTGGGATGTTGTTAGCTACAGAATTCGAGTAGTTGGGTCCAGACGTCCTCAAGAGACGTCGCTATCACACAGTCGCTCTCGATTTTTCCCCCTGTTTATTGATAAACCTTTTTCTGAACTATTTTAGTGATTTTCTTTTGAAAGTTTTAACGGTTTGTTCCTGGCAGCACTAGTAAAAGCTAGTAATACTCGGGAGTTTTTTGGCGGGAACGCGAGAAAATCATGTCGCTGCATTGTATTATTTTCTAAAACTTGTGTTTTTTCGAGTGTTAATGCATAAAAATGGAAATGGCGTTTTATTCATTAAGTGCCGACTGACGTGCATGAGTGTGGGGAATTGATATAATGTAGTGAAACGTGTCTTTTCGTGTTGTTTCCAAAACTCCGAAGTAGCTTGTAGTAAAGTTGCCACGACTTTACTAGGGCATGATTTGACTTGACTGTGACTTACTGTATGTGACTTGGACTGTGACTACGACTCATTTAACTGCAGAAAGAAGAATCGATGAAGAAATATGTATTCGGCTGAAGGACTAGTATCCATGGTCAGGAATAACTAAATACTACTACTACTACAATATTACATCACAAACAACATTATAAATGCGAATGCCTCGGTATGGGTGTATGTATGTTTGTTACCTCTTCATGCCAAAACAGCTCAACGGATTTGGATGAAACTCGGCTGTTCCATAAATTTGCCCAAGGTCGATGAACTTTTTGTATGGAACAGCTGTTTTTTTTTGCGATTTCAATGTTGGCCCCATATTAATAGTTTGATGTACAGAATATGCCCTTTAAAGGATGCTAACTGATTAGAACTAACCCTTTATAATATAATTATGTTATTTCGGGAAATAAATTATCTCCATTTAAGTTTCATCCAAATCCGTTGAACTGTTTTGGCGTGAAGAGGTAACCCTGTACAGGCTAGTTTTATCATCATCATCATCATTACCGTTTTTTATCTACAAGTTATATTTTATGTTATTATTTTTGTATATAAGTATTCTATCAGCTATCTGGTTTCCATAATACAAGCTTTGCTTAGTATGGGGCTAGATGGCGCTGTGTGTAATAAATGCCCCCCAATACATATATATATATATATAGTCTCATTAGTGGTCTAGTAAGAGGAAGATATGTCATATCGCGCCCTAAGATGGCCCTGAGAAAACGGCCCCAGGGACTGTCTTACCTATCTGCGCTTACTAAGCGAGACGCGCGCTACCCCTTTAGCTCTCATAAAAGTGCTTTCTTCTTTTGCACTCCGGCGCAACTCTTAAACATACGGCACGCGAGTCATTTTCGGACGTTGTTTTATTACGCGATAGCGCATCTTTCGTACTCTTTGTCTAGTAATAAAACTTCCATCATATATGTAACGTACACCTTGTACGTATTTTTATCATGTTATCCCACAATCCCTTGTTCAAATAGCGAAAATTTCAGTCTCACAATAAGAATCAGGCTTTCATTTTTGTATTTTTAAACACCGGCCTACCTACTCACCAATCAATTTCTACCTCACTGCTCCAGCCGTCGATTAATGAAAGTCCATTGTGTTCATTTTGCCAAATTTACAGCACAATGAAGCAATTTACTGTTTCTGTTCAGGTTTAAACGTAATCGATCAGCGCTTTCAGCTTTTCAAGTTGGTTGGACTGAATGTATTACTAAAAAAAAGTGATAGGTTCGGCTGAAAACTGAATTGCGAAGTTTTTTTTTCGCACATAAATGTACAAAGAAAGATAATAAATGTTTTTTTTTCCTTATGCTAATAGAGGCGAAAAAGCCTTACACATCCCTTCGTCCACATTCGTAACTAAAAATTCATAACTAGCTACGAAAACAGAATTTTCTTCTTTGCTTAACTAGTTATTAAATAGCCAATATTGCGCCATATGACTGTCCTATAATTTTCCATGCAGTCCGACTACATGTATTAGTAATTCGTAAGATTTTTTTTTTTAATTATTTTAAATTTATTTGTATGGTATTGTTCTTTTAATTTAATTGTATGTAATATGGATTATGATGGTTTGAAATAAATGATTAATAATATAATAATAAACAGGTTTTTTTTTAATTGTTCATAATTTTTCATAACCAGCTACAAGGTATATAACCTATAAGTAGGTATGTCTACTTGACCTAATCTAATTGACCTGTAACTAACTGTTACCAATAAAATGATTATGATTATGATTACTTGCTGCACAAGCAGTGGGACAGAGTACATAAAATGTACTCCGTCGTAACTTACTTACGTCGTCTACAATAACTTGCTCCTTTTCTTGCTGCAGCATTCCCTTATTCCTGATACATTTGAAAGTAAATAAAGAAAGTAAGTATTATTTTTGTCCGGAGCGGCTAAATAACTAGATTGGGCCCCGGAGCAAGGACTATTATTTATTCTGTGCATGGAGTCAGGCTCGGCGACACTTAGATGCCGAACGCCATGCATCTTGAAGCGCAGCTGCGACTCCAACAGATTGAATGGCGCTGAATAGTAGACGCTGAGTGTTACGTATCCCATATCGCAGACATATACATGACGGAGGAGGAGGAGGGGGTCCTTTCGCCATCATCATCAGCATTCTTCGTTGATCCTCTTAGCAGTGGGCGTCGTCGGTGGGTAGTGTCGGATGAAGAAAACAAGCTCGTACAATCAATCAAATTATAATCTTCACAGGCACAGTACAGTAATCAGGTAGGCACAAATAAGTTGTAGGTAGGTACGTATCACAGAACGCGCGATGGTTCAGTCCACCGCACGCGCCGCTCGCCAATGGGAAAGTGAAGTCACCGACCGACGGCGCGCACGTCACCGACTCCATCGAGTGCCACCAGGTGGCGCTGGCGTCCCGGATACGACTCGATTGCGACACGGTCATCCTGCTTGCACACGTCCTCGTGTGATGGTTACCCTGCGAACAAATAGTCTACGACAGAAATTTGTTCCACTCGGTCACTCCTGACCAAACTCTAGATTCATTTACCAGATGAATAACGAACGAACTCTACGAACGAAAACGAACTCTACATTTTTATTTCTTAATCAATAATGTTAAATTAGAATAACCGAAAATACAAACATCAGTAGCCTGGGCCGTGTACCACAGTCGTTCGAATCAACTTTTCAGACTCTACAAGAGAACAGATACCGCCAAGCTTACAGAATCCTTCGAGTAAAAGCTCTAACGCCAGGTACCCGACAGAGCCACGCATCACAGTCGTTCGAACCAAATTGCTCAGTACAACTGTACACAGTTTTCACAAAACTTAAACTCTATAAACTCTCGCATAAACTCTACAAACTCTCTAAACTCTCGAGTAAGACATCTAGAGCCCCGGCTATCCAGCCGACTAGCAATCGCATTGCTCTCACACATCCAGCGAATGGATCAGATCCCTCAAAGATCTCCCGTGTGTCACCCCCTCGTGACCACACGTAATGGTCTTTACAGACCCCGACCTCGACCAGAGCCAAACGCACACCGCGCTCCCACGGACTACTTGAGTTGCCTCAAGAGATACCGATTTCTACCGGGTTACGACTACGAATTAGCTACTGGCACGGTCGAACACAACTCACTATAGCACCTAGAGTCCCCTTACTCAAGTTTCAATCAGAAATCAAATTTGAACTTCATCGTTAACATCATCTACATCGATTTCGACTGATACGTGACCTGCTGGCATTTTCTGAAGTCAAGACTCGAACCCAAAAATCTCTCATGTCAGTCTACCTTCACTACCGTTCGTCTATCAACGCTACGTTCATCCGCATCATCTTTAGCTCGTCGTAGGTAAACCGTTAATAAAAAAATCAAAGCCTAGACTTGTAATTGCTTGTTACCTACTTCAGTCACGATACGAGTAGCAGTTAAATCTGATTGAAACGTGGTATCATTATTATGAATCATCGAATTTACACAAGTAAAGAACTTTAGTTAACGAAAGCTCCGTTGCCTTTATGTTTACAGAAAAACCCTGGTTTAAAATCTCGCGACCTCATAACTTTGCAAATAGTTGTCGAGCAAAACATGCAACAAAATTTCGAGAGAGTGATCGTTAATCACTACACAATAAAATCTGTTCTGTACTGAACACTCGTGTTTGACCAATTACCAGTCATAGCAACAACATTACTAGCACGTTTACCACTAAATTTCGAAGCGAAACTTTCTTTTACCAACGAGCATTCAGTGCCAGAATCATAAGCAAAGCATATCAGTTCACCTTTGTGATATAACACGCCCGATGGTGGTTGTACGACGCCGACATCAACGCGCCGCTCGCTGCGCGTGCCGCCGACGTCAGCCGCCCGCTGCTGCCGCCGCCGCTGCCGCCGCCACCGCCGCCGCTTCCATCGCTGCCGCCTCTGCCGCCGCCGCTTCTGCCGCCGCCGCCGTTGCCGCTTCTGCCACTGCCGCCGTCTCCGCCGCCGTCGCTCGTGCACCGGATGGCTATGTGACCCGCCCACACACCACATTGCATTGTGTGCCGCATTTAAAGCACGCCAAGGGCTTCGCTGTCGGCTGCTGCGCTGCTTGACTTGATGATGTAGGTGGTGCAGGTCTGCCACTAGAGTCTATGTGATTGCTTCTGCACTCAATTCGCTTTGTCCGATGGTGATCTAGCGCTTCAAGTGTGAAAATGCGTTTATTTTCTGCTGCAGTTTTTCTCCCTCGATATAACGTTTGTAGTGAACGCCATTCTTTGAAGTCGCGGGTCAAACTGTGAAATGTGTGCGAGTACTGATGCTTCGGCAATTTCCTCCTTGTTCACAACTTTCCAATGTTTAATCAGTGAACTAATCAAACGACTCGCGAACGTGGGTAGTGTTTCGTTTTCACTCGGTTTTTGCCGTTCATTTTAATGAGGGTACCTGCCAATGTCTCGGTCGAAATAAACCGTGCCGTGAAAATTATCATAGACTCGTGCCATGTCATAACTTCGTATGCCATTTGTGATAGCCACGTCGATGCTTTACCTTTTAGCGCCTTGCTGACCGCCAGAACAAGACGACTGCCGCTTGGTGGATTTTTGGCGAAACATGAATCTGCCGTCGCGCACAATGATCTTGCGTCGGTATCTCTTTTTCAGGATCGCATGCAGGTAGTTCTTCACGGTAGGCTGGTTTTGGTGATTGCAGCTTTGCAGCGCCTCGATCAATGCTCGCATGTTCTTATTTTGTTGTTCAAACATGGCTCACCAGATGTCTGTCTCCTTGTTCTGATCCAACACTGATCCCACTTCTGATGACGGGCGGAGGAAGGAGGGGGTCCTTTCGCCATCATCATCAGCATTCTTCGTTGATCCTCTTAGCAGTGGGCGTCGTCGGTGGGTAGTGTCGGATGAAGAAAACAAGCTCGTACAATCAATCAAATTATAATCTTCACAGGCACAGTACAGTAATCAGGTAGGCACAAATAAGTTGTAGGTAGGTACGTATCACAGAACGCGCGATGGTTCAGTCCACCGCACGCGCCGCTCGCCAATGGGAAAGTGAAGTCACCGACCGACGACGGCGCGCACGTCACCGACTCCATCGAGTGCCACCAGGTGGCGCTGGCGTCCCGGATACGACTCGATTGCGACATACATATCCCGTATCGCAGACGCAATAAACCCATTACCGAACTATTATTGGACGTAGTTATGCAAAAACGTTCCAACCCACAAGCTACTTAAAATTTTGTTTAAATTGTCCAACGCCAACGTACCGTTATTGACAAACAAAAAAGTTCTACGCTTCAAGTTTTATTTCATGTTGTTTGTTTTCTAACATTAATAATTATTATGATTCGTAGTAGGTACAACTTAATATTTTACAATAATGATACAATCAGTCTTGGGACTATGTAGCAAATCCAATGTTAGGTTGTTTTATTGCGAAAAATGTTCCAAGGGTATTTCTTCTCTCTCGAACGTTTCAACTTATTAACAAAATGTGATCTGTAAACGATCCATAACACGAAATGTTTGTAATTTTTTTTTCAAATCACGATTGCAAAAATCACTGTTTTATTATTTGGAGTAATGAGTTTTGAAATGGGGTTTACACAAATTGGCATATCATTTGAAAAACGTTCCAAAAGTGTTTAGTTTCTAATAATCTACCATTGTAATTAAAGTATTTTAAAAAATCATTCATGTATTCGTTTATACTAGGTACAGAAAACAGTGTACCATTGAAACATAAAATTACGTTTTATTATTATATTGTATTTGTTATATAAACAATAAAATGAAGTGATGTTATAATTAATTTGTGTTTATCTCAAATTGTAGTCACTGTGGATTGGACCGTTTCAGCTTAACTACGTCCAATCAAAACAGAATTTTATTCTTCTAAATGTTATTAAAAAAAAAACTGTTACGTTACAACGACATCTAGAGTAAATTTTTATTAGTACTTACCAGCAGGGCTAACATGCGCACCGCGAGAAAATTTTGTCGTGTCTTTATGTCGAGCGAAAACGAGACAAACTTATACAGATTCGTAGCCTTGTCCTGTTTTGTAGAATCGAGAAAATGTTCTCGCGGTGCGCATGTTAGGCGCTCTGGAAAGAGTCAGCTTGCCTTTCTACATTTAATATTTATAACGTCATTCATGTACATTATCATAGATGGCGTTATTACAAATAAAAATTAAACGAAATGTTACAGTTACTGGAGTTAGAGAGAATAACAATAGTACATTGAAATCGATGAGTGAAAATAGTAAACAGCGAGCGTAATAAAATTAAATGCACTTCACAAACTCACTAAAAACGTAGACCTTTGTGCCTTAGAAAGGGTCTATAAAACCATGAACCAACGGCGCTTGGAAGTATGTTGAAATAACTTTAGTTCTGCTACTCGCCGCTAGATGGCAAATGCTCACAACAGTTTACTTTTTCGAGTAAAATTTTCTTATCATTTAGTTAAAGGTTACCTTTGAATGATTTAGAAAGACATTTATTATTTTTTGGGAAGACTTCCCAAAAAATAATAAAATTCATTCAGAGCTTACAAACATTGATGTTTTCCACCACCTACCTACCCTAAGCATAACAAATTAAAATATGTTTAGACAGGGTTAGGTACTGGTAATTCGGCGTATTCTCGGCGGGATCAGATGCATCAAATTTAAGCACCTCAATGTATGGGTGAAAGTCAATAGTTTAATATTAATGGGTCGGCGGTGGCGGAACATTCTCTTGGCTCTGACGCGCGGCACTATATCCGGTTTGACAAGCCAAAAGTGCTAGCACGCGACAAATTCTAAGTATGTGCCTCGGAAAGTTAGGGAGGCCATAGAGATAAGCAAGCGTCCAAACTTCAATAGAGACGGAGGCTGGAACCAGCCACTGACTTGGAGACCCTGTCTTCATGGTGCTCGAGAGAGTGGATGCGCTTCAGAAGGCGACGTGGTGAGCTTCGCGTGCTGAAATATTCCCGACACCGCACGGGACGATTCCAGTGATGAAGAGCTCTAGAGTACGTCGATGCAGCACTACACTCTACCTACTCCCACCCCTTCACTCGCAGAGCAACAGTATAAATAAAACAAAATAATATAGCTATCTACAAAATGCTTACAAAATAAAGTCTAGTTGTTACAGCATTCTTGAAACCGCCACAATTAATATTATAATGTACTGTGCAGTTTTTCATCACAAAGCCGTTTGAATATAAGGTGACCAGCGCTTGACTCAGGACATGAGGTGACTCAACTCGGGATTAAGTTTTGCGAAGTGGCGACTTATCCGGAATATTCCTCGGGGACTTATCTCACACAAACACAGAACATGTTACGATGTCCCGAATCATAGTGTAACGGCGAGTTCACACAGCAGCGGTTCGTTTTACAGATTAAATTTATCGTATAGGTACGTATTTTTTGGTGATGGTGTTTGTAGTTGTATGAGCAAGTTAACACACACGACTATATTTCGGAACCAGTAAACACACACTTTTACTGTATCCTGAATGGCATACAGTCCCGTGAATGCGGTGTGAATATAACCTCCCGTAACAACAGACCCGTTAAAAACGATCCTGTGGATCTTCTGTGTGAACGCGCCGTAAACTGTCGTTCACTTCTGTTGCAAACAATCAATCGAATCAGTGAATCGAATGCATAAACCGTGAGGCGTTTTAAAAACGGCGTCTATAGGTAAATGGTTTTTCGAGTTGGCAATGATGAAGTTGGCAATGCAAACGTCATTAATGTTGCAGGTGTAGGTATGTTAGGCGGCGCTTACTACAAAGGTAACCGTCTGTTTTCTCGCCACTGTTAACGCAAATAATGCTTAAAAAACTTGTAACCGGAATCTTTTTCCTACTTAAATATAACTAGGCAACAATTATGAACCGCTAACGCATACCCAAAATTGCGACACTATTCGAGTCGCCGATTTCAATCACCTCGTGTACGAACAACTTAACAGTATCCAACCTCCTGATTTTTCCACAAATACATAGAGAGGTGGAAACTCCACCATACAGTGCAGAGACCGCCTCTCCACCAATGCGATGACGACGGATACTAATGACATGCAAAATTACCTCCGGCGGGGAAACGCAAAGTGGACAGCAAAATTGCGTGCCTTATGTAGGCTGTGGTTAATGCAATTGCATATAACTGCTAGTAGGTACTGTATGTCCATAATTACGGTAGGTAAATTATGTACTTATCTACTTTCTTGTAACTGTAAACAGGAGTAGTAAAATTGAGGTGATGAGGCGAAGAAAATTGTACCTTGCTTATTAAAATAAAAGAAAACAATTAGGTAAATTTGAAAAATGCAAATCTGAGTGTACTTCGATCCAGAATGAGGAATTCGATTTCAAATATTCTCTATTAGTGACTGCCAATTGAACAAGTCAATATCATATTGGCTAATAAAGGTGTACCAGTAGGATTGGACCTGGGCATGTCATAAAACTAATTTTGATATCATAGTCAAAGACTATATTTGCCCAGGGCTGAGCAGAGCTGCCGGGGATTGGGGGCAATCCCCGGCAGCTCCTCTATTCCTCGCCTAGGTCAGGTAACGGAGTAGCAGGGGTACGAAAAATCTCCGGGTGATGCCCCGCTACTATCCCCAACTAGGGTTACCATCTGTGCAAGGGAGGGGATGCCTGTCCAGGACAAACAAAATGCCTGGTTTTTCAGAAAAATGCCTGTCTATTGTAAAAAAAACTAAGTATTATTACGTTTTTAAAGTTTTCTTATGTTACTAGTAGAGCTTTAAGCTACTATTGTTAGGCGACTCCTATCTTTACTTTTTTTTCTGTGCAGCACGTGGCATGTTTTCATAGTCAATTTCATCCGGGCATGCGGGCTTGCGTGATACCGCAGAAACTTGGAGGATTTAGCTCTCTCTCTCTCTCCGCAGGAATAAAAAAATGCTTGTCTTAGCTTAGTGCCGGCCGCACGCCTGTCTAAATCTAAGAAGTAGGGCTTTCGTTTTTCTGTGAAACCGTAAAATTCCTGTCATGTGCAGCAAATGCCTGTCAGATGGTAACCCTGTCCCCAACAGACTTTGGCTTACAATGACTATAGTGTGATGAACACAGCGTAATAAAAAAAAAATATATATATATTATATATCTTTTAAGTGACCATGCAGCAGCTGCTTTTGTCTGCATCTTCGTCCGCGTAGTTTTACATTTTGATGATCTGTTTACTCAAGAATAGTACCTAATGGCTTAATTTCTGGTTAGGTACTAATATTTACTACCTACTGGTAGTCATTTACGGCCTTACCTAAAATAATCTCGATTCACTTAGTCACTGCTTAAACTTCTCTATCCTTTTCTAGCACGTGCAACTTCACGTCAGAGAGAAGATGGCAGAGCATCTTATGCGGTTGACTAACGGTTGAAAAGTTTTTTTAAGTAAGGCCGTTGGTCTTATTCTATCGTGAATTGATTGGTGACTTGGTAACGTACCTAAATGTTGTCATAACTCGTTTCCCGCCCCTGTATCATTAACATCAATTATAAAGACCAATATTACTAGAGTTTGTTTTTCATAACAGAAAATTGCATGTTCAGTTACCTACTAAGTAGATAAACTGCAAGATCCGGTAAGTTAGAAAATTCCAAACGCTTATGATTAACAAATCTAATTAAATCAAAGGTGAGGCGTGGCAATCCAATTACTGCTGTATACACACGGACTCTTTCACACATGATTTTGCTGAAATCATTAGTATTAATAATAATTCGTAGAATATAATATTTTAAAATATATAATAATGACCTATATTTATAATAAATATAAAATTAAATATATTGAACCCCTGACGCAAACAACAGTTTTTTGTATTTTTTTATAAAGTACAAGAGATAGACAATAGACAATAGACAATAGTTTATTATACTAATAGAGATAGCTAAATCGTTCAAGTATTAGAGCCATTATTATGCCACTGTGTGTAAATGTGTGGGTATGAGTGTGTCGAGAAAAATCGAAACGGGTAGATACTTATGTTGGCAACACTATGAAAAACTACAGTTTATGTACATAAGGACTATGGCTTTAAGGCTTTAGCCTGCCCGAAGCGTGATAGCGCGACTGAGAGATGATTAAAAAAAAAAGAGGTTTTAAGAAAAAAGTAGAGAAGCGCGGGAAATTGTTTGGTTCGTGGTTTTTTTGTTCTGGAGAAACTCCTGTGTCCTAGAAAAATAAGATAATAAAAGTGTAAAAGGTTTTAAACAGGACTTTTAGTTAACACTTAGATAAATATATTTACTCTTTATTGTTGAATCCAAATTTATACACAAAAATAAACAACGTAAAAAGTGGCAGCCTTATTTGCTAAAATCAATCTTCGGTAGGGCGATTAAAATTGGATTTTTGATGTAAAAGTACGGCGTCACTGCGCTGTATCTTGGCTATACCAAATCTTGGCTTATCTTGGTCTTTGATTATTTTATTTTTTATTAGTTCTCTACAACTGTTTTTTTTTCTGTAAAACTCGAATATTCAAATACTTACTTGACTCTGGCAGAATGCACAAAGTGCTATCTCAAAAGAAAACAAGAAGAAAAATAATAAAGGGTGGCATGAAAGTAAAAATTTGAAAATTGAAAGTTTTTCGTTCTATATACCACCACACATACATTTTAATCCTCTATATATATATAATTTATTATCTAAAATTGATGCGTGGTAGGTTTTTAGAAAGAAAATCCTTCAGGTACTTTTCCCTATAGATATTTATATATATACTTAGTACCTACAAAGTATAAAAACGTAGATTTTCCCGCATGAAAAACTGCACGTGTGTGAGCGTTAGCGAGCGATGTTACCACACCCAATTTAGCTTCAAGGTAGCTTTTGTTTGAGTAAATAGCCACCGGTAAATATCAGAGCCATGCGTTGATTCATTCTATTTCGCACGCACGCGCTGTTTTAAAACCTACCTATATTTGAACGTGGCTAAATATTTTATGCGAATAACTCAACACTTATGATAAGTCTTACCATAAATTACTTAGTAAACCGTATAGTCAAGATCGCCGAAGTCTAGTCTAGTCTACCTATATAGCTAGCCATATAGGTATCTAGACTAGCAAGCAGCAGCTTTGCCCCGCGATTCCTAGAATAATAAAGAAAGCTTATGTTATATTCCAAGGTATGGTACCTCAAAAAATACATGAATAATTGGACTATATTTTTGCTACAGTTACCTACCTATAATTAGTTCAATATTATTGCACCAATTAGCTTCTTGACGTACATTTTCTTCCCTCACCATTACCGTTCACTAGTCACCATCGCCTCAAGCAAATTGCCTGTAATTCACACAAATCACATGACATGTATCGGTTGGAATGTCATTTTGTAAATTACGCTACATTTATAATCGGTGCGGTATAATTGGAAGGGTCACGCAAGGGTATTACATTAGGAATGTCGTCTCGGGTTGTTAGATCATTAGGGACGAAAAGGATGAAATTTGATGCATCGTGGGAGATAAAAAAACATATACGAGTACGTATGCTCATTCGTAGCTCTACTGAGATTCCCTATTTCAGAGATACTGTTTTGCCCAAAACCATCCTTATGCAACAGACAAATAATGACTATTACTAACTATAATGTCACTAAACGCATGTCTCCAATCATGTTTTCATGAAATAAATATATTATTATTATACACGTATTTATTTCAATTCTTAGTTATTTAAGTTTTTTACAATAAATATAAGAATACAAAAATACAAATTATAAAAAACTTAAAAACTAGGGTGCCGCCAGCAGCGGGGCAGGGCTCAAGCTGCCGGTGGTTGGGGCTGCAGAGTGAGGAACCTCCTGACAATGCGTGCCGTGTCAAGTACCACTGACTTTTGTATCTGACCCTTGACCCTTATTATTATTATTATTATTATTATTATTTATATCTCAAAACTGCACCCAGAACCACCGAAAGACGGGCAGCAGCGTCCATTCAGTTAACGGTTTAAGGGGGAGGCCTTCGTCCAGCAGTGGACGTCTTCTGACCGATGATGATGCTATGATTATGTATAACCTTACGTGTGTATATTATGTTGTGACCTTTGATAAATTATATGTCTAGATAGACTGATGGATCCTAAACGCGTCGAAAAAAATTGCGGTTAACTGTTAGCCTCTTATGCACGCACACTAGTATAATAATGTGTCTGTGACACCTACTCTAAGTTATGCGACAGCGGCCGCGGGAGTGACTGGCGCCGAGACTGATAAGCAATCCAGCTCAATAACGATTTGCCACCAAAACATGCGTTCTTTAAAAACTAAAACTAGTAGACTGGAAGTGCAATTATTAAATAGTATGAAATGTGACGTTTTGTGTATAACTGAGCACTGGCTCAAAACGCATGAGCTCAAATGTATAAGCATTAATAACTTTATTTTGGCATCTAATTACTGTCGACCTACAATAAGCCACGGCGGGTCTTGTATTTATATTAGTAATAAAATTAAATTTAAACATTTAGAATGTTACGCTCAGCTCTCAATTGAACAAATATGCGAAATATCTGCTATTGAGATAATAGATAAGAAACTCATTGTCATTTGTTTATACCGATCGAATTTGACAAGCACTTCGCAATTTTTTCCTGTGGTGGAATGCCTGTTCGATATGTTAACCCGTGACAATAAGGAGTATGTCGTGCTTGGAGATGTAAATATTGACACTCTCGGCCCAATTAAATCAGACACGAAAAGATTGAATGACCTTTTATCAACGCATAATCTTTGTAATATTGTCGATTTTCCCACCAGAGTAGATGCTCAGTGCAGCACTAGTCTCGATCATGTATACGTCGGACGCGAGTCGGCGGGAGCTGCGCGTGCGCGGCCTCTCACCACCCTGCTCTCAGACCATATAGCGGTCCGCGCTGTGGTCCCATGCGCCGCGGGCCCGGGGCACGCGCCCCCTCACTATGCCAGGTCCTACAGTCGCGCCAACAAGTGTAACTTTGTTTCAGCGTTGGCAGGTGTAGACTGGCAGGAAGTTGCATGGAAACACTCGGCATCATCAAATAAGTTAGCACAGGCTATATTGAGTATTGTGCAATATAATAATGATATCTGTTTTCCAATGTCACGGAAAAGCTATAATACTAGGAAAATTGTCTGGGCAACGAAAGAAGTTGTATATCTGAATGAATTATTAATTGACATGAATAAATTGAAATCTAAATTTCCCGCTAATGACGACCTAGAATTAAGAATTAATGAATTTCAATCAAAATTTGACGAATTATTGAATAATGAGAGAAGCAATTACTATAATAATATTATAAGCCTTTCTGACAACGTTGTTAAATCAATGTGGGATGTAGTTAACACCGAAACTGGAAAGACTAGGAAATATACTGACTATACTGAAATACTGACACGGCCCGATGGCTCTAAATTCACATCCAAGTCGGATGCCGTAAACGCTGTGAACGCGCATTTTGTGAGCGCAGCCACGACGTGCGGCGCGCCCGCGGCCGACGTCGCTGCCGCGACGCGCTCTCTTCGCGCAGCGCGCCCTCCTGTTGATCGCTCACTCAGGATAAAACCGTTCTCAGCCCTCGAAGTTTTCCGGATTATTTCTTTTGGAATTGCACGCAAGAAATCGAAAGACGCGTATGACATTTCAGCCTCGCTACTTTATACTGCGGCAGAGCCATTATCGCCTATTCTCTCATGCCTTTATAATAAGTGTTGTAAAGAAGGTATATATCCTTCCATTTTAAAATATGTGAAAGTTTCTCCTCTCTACAAAGGCAAAGGGAAGCAGGAGGAAATTAATAGCTATAGACCTGTGTCAATAATACCAGGATTAGCAAAAATTTTTGAGCACGGTTTAAGTTCCCGGTTGACGCAGTATCTGGCAGAGTGTGACGCGTTAAGTGACAGGCAATACGCATACCGAAGCGGTAGGTCTACAACTTCGATGACTAGAGAAGTGGTACGACAAATACTCGAGGCTCGCGAAGACCTACAGCAGGTCGCCGTGATCTTCTGTGACCTCTCCAAAGCCTTCGATGTGGCAGACCACGGCGTCCT
This sequence comes from Erannis defoliaria, assembly GCA_905404285.2. Classification (NCBI taxonomy): domain Eukaryota; kingdom Metazoa; phylum Arthropoda; class Insecta; order Lepidoptera; family Geometridae; genus Erannis; species Erannis defoliaria. The sequence continues at coordinate 5,066,294 of FR990078.1, forward strand.
GGCAGCGAAGATGGGATACTACGGTATTGAAGGGGCCGCATTGAAACTGTTCACGGAGTTCATGACGGGCCGCTGTCAGGTCGTGGTAGGGGACGGAGGGAAGGCTAGGTCACAGCCGCTTGTGACGTGTATTGGCGTCGCGCAGGGATCCTCGCTCTCCAACATCATGTTCTCCCTCCTCCTCAACGACCTGCCGGAGAATATTCGGGACGGACGTGTGTTGATGTACGCTGACGACGTCGCTGCCGTTGTCACTGCGCCAACCATAGACCAACTCGAACAGAAGCTAAATAGAGTGGCAAATGACCTTAACAGCTGGTTTAGAGTTAATGGGTTAATGTTGAACACCAGCAAGACCCACTTCGTCCATTTCAACCTAGCGGGCCGAACCTATAGACCGATGAAGGTAAAGATAGGCAGCGTTGAAATGGACCAAGTCAAATCAACCGTTTTCTTAGGTTTTCAGCTGGATGGTGCTTTGAACTGGGACGATCACATTGATAGGCTGTGTGGGAAAATAGGCGGCGCCTGTTTTGCACTGTGGCGCGTGTCCGCAATCTTACCGTACCCCATGGTCCGGCAGTGCTATTTTGCGTCTGTGCACTCTCTTCTCCAGTACGGCATCGAGCTCTGGGGACGCGCTGCAGACTGGGAGCGCGTTTTCAGAATGCAGAAAAGAGCCGTACGAGCGATAGTACGAGTGTCACAGGATACATCCGCGTTACCGTATTTCCGTTCCATGGGGATACTCACCGTACCGAGTCTCTTCTGGTTCCAAGCGGCAATGTACGCCAAGGATCACCTTGAGGAGTATTCGCACCTTGGGGACACGCGCGGGTGCCAAGAGAGGCGTCACGGGCGCAGGTTGTGCGCTATACCCCACCGACTAACTAAGACGTCCAAATCAATACATGTAGCCGCGCCGACAGTATACAATCGACTGCCGACAGATGTGCTTGATGCGCCCTCTAGGGGTACGTTTAAACGAAAATTAAAGAACTGGCTTATCGAACAGGCTTTCTATAAATTTGACGACATGACTAAACTAAAAGAGACTTAAAACTATGTAATTTTTATTTTTATTTTTATGATTGCTGTTTGACATTAATTACTTAATACTTATAATTTTTATTTTTATACAATTTTTGTTTGACATTTTAATATAATTTTAATTTTAATGTACTTTGTTTGTACCTATCACCAACTACCACTGTTACAGTTGGTTAGATTTTTTATTGAATGTTTTTAATATTTACTGTAAAGTGTAAACCATTGACATGTACCTATATTTTGGTACAAATAAAAAACTATAAACTATAAACTATAAACTATAATGATGGCCTGTCATTTTTCGTTCATAAACAGTACGAGACTCTATATAGACATATTATTTATCAAAGGTTGTGACCTCTATACATTTTTGTTGTTGAAGAAATTAAGAAAATATCCTTTATTAATTACAACAAACTACAAAAACTACTTATCCTACTACACAACAAAAAAAAAAGGAAAATCTTCGTTTTGTTGTTAACTTTTTTGTAACACCTTTAATTAATTCTCAATACATTGTATTGCACCTAATTATCATTCTAATAAGTGCATCTCCAATCTACCAGAATCAATTACTCCAACAATAGAAAACGGGGCATAATTATTATTAAAACGAGTTCTAATCACGGTAAAGTTCTCAGAAATCAGACTCACTTTCGATTCTTGGCGTCACCCTGTCTCACGCTGTAAGGAAAAGTGAAATTGAATCCGTTGATGAATTAGATATTCAATAAAATGGCGGTAAACAACAAAATCAACAAAGCAATGTGTTCAAAAGGGTGTTATTTTATTAATTGTCTTTTTGTGGATCTTTGTTAACACCTGTTCTTTTTTGTGGATATAGAGCCTTGTTTGATTTTTACAAGTCATTGCTTTGATATTTTGTTTGACCAATGAGACTGAGACAGTTTTGGTAGTGGTTGGACTCTACTGCAGAGTCTGCCTGGGGATCTACCACACGTTTGCCAGTTATTCAACCGCCAAGCAGTAGTGTGCAAGCATTATTGTGTTCCGGTTTGAAGGGCAATGTTACGAGATAAGTTACTGGGTATGAAGAGATTTACCATGGGTGACGAGCGCAGTGCAGTGCGGAGCAGGATTGTATTCGCAAGTTCACAATTCACATTCACTGTTAGTGGCAGGTGTGACGCTTACCACCAGGTGAAAGTCTTGCTCGTCTCATCACTTGACCGTACAAAAAAAAAGAGCCGATAGTCTCTTAGGTATAGAGTCCTAGTTCAGCCGGGAGAAGACGTGTCTCACATCTATGAGGTTGTAGGTTTGATCTCGGGCGTCAATGGTATTTCAGAATGTACTTACGAATTTCCTCTGCCTATTGGACAGCCAGGACCTTGAAAAAGCGTCATAGTTTCATGGTCGATATTCGGAAAACACGAACTAGACGGTTGATTCCACTATTATTGTAATAATTGCTAAATAATAGAATGCGCATTCCGAGTGGGTCTTCCCCGATAGATACAATCTGAGTATCTTCAAGTCGCGAGTGAATTATTCGTATAGGCAAGCGTGCTCTATCGTACTGCACCTTCACTTAAAAATCCAAAAAATGTACTAAAACCCATATCAGTGATATTAGTGAAGGATAATGTTCTAAGTTTTCAAGCTCTTGGACTGGAACGGATTCGGCATCAACATTAATGGCGAATACATCACTCACCTTCGCTTTGCCGATGATATAGTCATCATGGCAGAGTCGCTGAAGGACCTCAATACTATGCTCAGCGACCTCAGTAATGTTTCCCAACAGGTGTGTCTTAAAATGAACATGGACAAGACAAAGATCATGTCCAATGTCCATGTTGTGCCCGTACCGGTTGTCGTTGGGAACGATACTCTTGAAGTTGTTGACCACTACAACCTTGGACAGATTGTTCAGTTAGGTAGGTCCAACTTTGGCAAAGAGGTCGCCCGAAGAATCCAACTCGGATGGGCAGCGTTCGGAAAATTGCGTAATATCTTCTCGGCCAAAATCCCGCTGTGTCTGAAGAAAAGGGTATACGACCAGTGTGTATTGCCAGTGATGACATATGGAACTGAAACGTGGTTCTTAACTGCTGGCCTTTTGGAGAAACTTAGAGTCACGCAACGGGCAATGGAGAGAACTATGCTCGGAGTTACTTTTCGCGATATAATCCGGAACGAGGATATTCGCCAAAGAACCAAAGTTACCGACATAGCTCGCAAGGTTTGCAAGTTGAAGTGGCAATGGGCAGGCCACCTCGCTCGAAGAACTGACAACCGATGGGGAAGAAAGGTTCTTGAGTGGCGACCGCGAACCGGAAGACGCAGCGTAAGAAGGCCTCCCACTAGGTGGACCGACGACATTGTAAAAGTCGTGGTCAACCGGCGGATGCAAATGGCAGGTTGTCGTACAGTGTGGCGGTCTAAGGGGGAGGCCTTCGTTCAGCAGTGGACGTCTCCGGGCTGATGATGATGATGAAATGGCGAACGAGAATCCACCATCGGCACCTGGCTTGCGTGGCATAGCGAGGGCCACATCATACAAGAAAGTGGGATATTAAGTGTTGACGATATTGTACAAAAATTATACTAATTTTTGTACAATATTACTTTCGAATAATTACATAATATTTTTTTCATCACACTTGCTCGTAAAGTAGATCTTATTACATCGCTTTTAGGCTCATAATCCAAGCTATTACACACGCGTGCTTTTTACTTTACATTACGGCACTTGTACTATAATAGGTATAACCCGGTAAAGTCAAGTTTGTACGTGACTGCAATTAGACGTACGTATACGAAGCACTTTTAATATAGCCGGGTAATACTTACAGTTTTTTTGTAATACCAACAAAGAGTTCTTATGCCGCTGAAGTAAATGTCAACCTGCGCGCGCATTACTGATTTGGGCGCCATTTTCCGCAAATGTTTGTTGACGTTTTCGCTGTGTGTTGATTATAATCAAAAAAAAATGTTTTTTCGTCGCAAGTGTGACGAAAACAGTCGTATGGAACTCTTGTGCTATTAGTCATTACGCTCTCGGCTTCCTTATCGCGCTCGCCTGCGGCTCGCGCGCATAATACCGCCTCTAGTGTAATGACCAACATAGCACACTCGTATCATAATGTACTAATGACGTCAACTTTACGCGTAAACACAAACATTTAGAGTGACCTTAAAATCTACCTTCACATAGCCTTTGTTAGCAATAACATAGGAACCACCAAGGTATTGATTAATTTCAGTAGCGCCTATTTATAATTAGTTCTTGGAAAAGCATGACAAACGACATAAAATCGATGTAAAACCCCGTGCTTGGAAATTTCACCCCTTTGATCTTTGAAACATAAACGCTTTGAAAATTATTAAATCGTTGACTATTTCCCAAGCTTATTGATTTTATGATATACAATTAATCAATTTGACTCCTTAATTTAATAATAAATGTTAATTATATTGATATTTTAAATTTGTATACCTATGACATTTACTTATTTGATTAAACTTTGACTTTGTTTTATCATTTGTTCTATAATGATGGACAATTTGTAATAATCAATGTAATGTATGTTTGTGTTCAATTAATATTAAAAATAATAATGTGACGATTTTGCACACCTAATTATATGGGTGTTAATGGCATGACTTCTTAATTATATTTGCTAAGATCTTTTGTACCCATTAACAGGCAAATAAATGATTTGATTTATCGGATGAAAATCGATTCCCAAGGTTTTATTACAAAGTTACGTACTCAGGTTGTTAGTTACATTATAAGCATTGATTATTATCTGTATACGGCTTGTGTTGTAATCTGAAACCAAATTTGAAGCTAATGTGCTTTCTAAAATGGTGTTTTATACTCTACCCGACTAGCTGCGCCCAGCGGTTTTACCCGCGTATTTATATATTTTTTTTACTATTACGATAAAAACTCTGTGTTAATCCAGAGTATAAACTATCTCCATTTCAAAATATCACTCAAAACTGTCAATAAGTTTGTTAGTTCAGCATGAAGAACTAACAAACATTCAGACTTACACCATTTTGCATAAATTGTTACCCTTTATCAAAGATAATATTATAACTAATACACTACTATATATAATATGAAACTTTCGCTGTATAATAACAGGGTTCACCCAGTCACGCGAGCTCTGCTGACCCTAGGTCAGGCGATAGCATTATGACAAATAGGTCAGTACTTGGTGATGTTTATCGTCTACCTGACCTCGACCTTTTGCTACCGGGTTAGAAGTCTTGTGATTTAGACAGCAGTGTTTAATAGATCTATCTAATGTAGGTATAAAATTAACTGAACTGGCGGATTTTAGCTGCGAAAATTAGTATTTAGATAGTTCATTTAAATTTAAATGGTTTTTTGACAGGGATGACTTAGAAGGTGAAATGGGGGATGTCATTTTGTATGGAAAGTTCATTGTTTCTTCTTCAGAAGTTATAGTGATGAAAATTAGTAATTAGATAGTTAATTTAAAATAAATTATGGCATTTCCAATATTTTTTGACTGAGACGACAGGGTGGTTGAGGGGGTATGGGGGTGTTGTAAAGTTGTTAAAATTTTATTGGTATTTGGATTGACTTTTTAAAACATAAGCAATGTTATGTTATGTTTTGCTAGGGATAATCTAAAGTAGTGAATATGAGGAGGAAAAAAAGAGTAATTAACCCAGCGGTTTCATTAATCAAAAAATACTTCACACTTCCAGTGTTTGGAAGTGGGCGAATTTATTCCGTACGCGGACAGAGTCGCGGAAGACCTCTAGTATAAATATAATATAAGTACAAGAATTGCTCGTTTAATGTTATTATTATTATACAAAATTATTAAAAAAACAACGTTGTATAAGCAGGTAGGATCGCAGAAAGAGCGGCTTTTGTTTTGTATTTACACCTAACTGTAGTCAATTCTCTATCGAACGATCGCACCTTGGAAGAGTCACGATGAAGTGGCAACTGCCTGATTGATTTGAACGTCGACGTGACTCGCAGTTTGTACTTGCATGGTTTTTACGCCATTGTGCTATACAGCCTTGTTAGCCTTGTAAGGCCTCTGTCTTGTTAACGCCTCAGCTCGACCAGTGGGATTTGGTAGTTGAAGGTTTGTAGAATATTCGCTGTAATAATTGTCACAAAAACCTTTATTCCATGCAAAAGTATTATAGTAGTATTCGTGTAGTTATTTATCATTTGATATACTTCTGGTTACTTTCTACAAGATTTTTGAGTTTTGTAACAAAGCAATGCCAAAGTACAGCGCTCTAGATTGAAATGATCTATAAGTTGCAGGCCACACCGAAATGGCGTCGAGCTCGGACATGGCACGGGTTCCATTCAATTTTCATTCTGAAAACTGAATGGAACTGAGGACACATCGAAAGACGTTGATCGGGTGCAGACGCGCTTTAGTTTACAATTACCAGTTATCGTCAAACTAGCGAACAAAGTAACAAATTTAATATGAATATGAATATAAATAAATAAATAAATATATATATATATATAACCGTGTGCAGAATACTATATATGTATATATAGTATTCTCCACTTGAAGCTCGGTTAATAATGCGCCTGGCTGGCTTCAAGTGCGATATTCTATAGTCAGCGTTTATTTTAGATTCAATATTATTTCGGGCAGCTCCTGCGCATTGGTAAGTGCTTTGGTATTTGATTTGATATTTAGCACTTTGTCACATTAAAAGCTAAACTGAAAACAGATGAGATTTTTTAAGAATAATTTATAAGAAATTAAGTATTACTTATTTTATGATCCTGCACCTTGTGGGTTCCCCGCGTGATGATGAAAAATGGTGATGATGATTGTGATAAAACTAGCTTTTATTATAAGTTATTCGTTGCATTATGTAATTGTTAATCGAGCCATTAAGGTGCCTGTTATGAAATAAAAATCAAACACTATTACAGCAATAGCTATATTTTCAGGCATCAGGCATTTTTGGTACAAAACGGGAAAAATAAAAATAACATTTTAAATTACTCGAAAATCATAAATTTTCTACCCAATGTTTAAATATATACAAAATTAAAACTGTTAAAATATTAAATATGTCATTAAATGATATTACAGAGTCAAATAGAAATAAAGCTGAACTCCGCAGAGTTAGTTGTCAAAAATAGAGTGTCCAAGATCGTGCCCGGCCCCCCGACCATAATTTCTCCTAAATAATATATAATTTACATATAATGATAAAACTTTTTTGATCAATAAAGTTACTAAGTTATTAGTATTATTATATGCCTCTCAAAAAATAGTCTTAGTTCTGCTTAAGCATGCCCTGAAATGATACGGTCTACAACTCTATCACCCTTCACACATTCAAATAAGTAATTTGTTTCATTGCAACTCTCTTCTCCGTAAGTATTACATTCTGTTTACTCGCAACTATGTAGGTTAAGTTAGACATTATATATGATGTAGGAAAGCTAGCAACAAAAGGTTAGCATGTTATCGATAACTTGTTATCGATTTTTGTAGTGGTAGGACTCTACTGCAGAGTCCGCCTGGGGAAGTACCATACCTTTGCCAGGTATTCAACCGCCAAGCAGTAGTGTGTAAGCAGTACGTGTAAGCACTGTGTTCCTGTTTGATGGCCAATGTTACCAGAGAAATTACTGGGTATGAAGAGATTTAACATCTAATATCTCAGGGTGACGAGTGCAGTGCGGCCCAGGATTGTGTTCACAAGTTCACAATTCTAGAACTGCTATTGTTAGTGGCAGGCGTGACGCTTATCACCAGGTGAACGTCTTGCTCGTCTCGTCACTTGACTGTATTAAAAAAACCTTTATAGAGATTCCTAAAACTGTTCTAAAGACAGAAAATCTAGCCTCAAAACTAAGGCCACTATGTTAATAACCGATAATAACCCACAGTCATCATTAAATCCGTGCCAATGACTTCACAAAACAGGTGCATAATGCCAGAAGACTCATCAACAGTTAAACTGTACATTTTAGTATCAACATAAAACAGAAATAATTTGTAAAGTGCCAAAATCGTGCGCGCGAATCTTACCATTGACATGTGTCTCCAAGGGCGGACCCTAGGATTTATTTCTGGGAAGAGCACATGGGCCATAGGCTAACTGGGGGACCGTAGTGTTATTAGGATGTTGTCTTTGGTATCGATTATTTTTAATCATATAACAAGAATAACTATAAAAATACTTTTAACAAAGATTAAATAATGAGAAATGAATGTTTATTATTCACAAAGATACTAATATTACAGTTCTTTGTTATATTTAAACCATTTAGGGGCACGTGCCTCTGTGCCCCACACACACAGGGGTGGATTAGATCCCGATCCACCCCTGTGTCTCCCCACACTTTCTCGTTGCTTAGCTTCCCAATGGCAGGGATAATATAAGTACTCGTTTTTTTTATGCAATCTAGTAAAGAGGCGAGCGAGGTGCTCGGCCGGTGGTAAGCGTCACACCTGCCTGTAATATTAGCAGGCCAGAATTGTGAACTTGCGAACAAAATCCTGCGCCGGACTGCACTGCGCTCGTCATGCTGAGATATTAGATGTCAAACCTCTTCACGCACAGTAATTTCTCTAGTAACATTGCCTTTTAAACCGAAACACATTAATATAAAACTTCATAAGACTTAGCACATAATAAATAGTACTACGTACAGAAAGTTCACTCCGCAGACGAATTGAAATAAATAAGGACTTTATCAACTAGGTAATAAAGTAGCAATTCAACTCGCACAGCGCTGGATACCGCTCACTATATTCACCTAGATATACCGCTCTCTTTCTATCACGTATGCTTAGTTACGTGCGACGAGGCTAGCGTTCGGGCGGCCACTTCTGCCTTGCATTGTCTTCCCGGACGGAGCGCCGGCCGAACATACCTAAACTGCGGAGTGACACCCCCCTGGACAGTAATACTTCCCCAGGCGGACTCTGCAACACCAGTCTGAGTCCTACCAGGTTATATATAGGAGTTTATGGGGTCTGGCCGGACCCCCTACCAAACGACGAAATTAAAAAAATTGGTATATTCTATAAAACGGTTGGAACGAAGTGTCATTAGCTGTTCGACAATTTTAGATATCGTCTGTCTTTGTGCTACCACCTTGCATTGTTTACGTCAGTGGTCAATATGGTATAGTCGAAGTAGAATTAAAATGGTTGACCAATAATTTATAACAATAATTATGTACTTAATTTCTGTATAAATTCGATAAGATAAATAATTATTTTCATTTTGCACTGCTATTGGAACCAATAACACGCATCACAAATTATTTATACGTACGAGGGGCGTTGAATAAAAATTGAGAATGAGTATGTTGCCAGTAACTTTTATTAAATGTTATTTTATTTTTCGACATAGTCGCCTTTTAGCGTAATACATTTGGAATATTTTTTTTCTAAGCTTTAAACTCCTATCTTAAAAACTCTTCATCTTGAGCACCTAAAACTCCTGTACTGCAGCGACTACTGCTTCATCATTTTCGAACCTCTGTCCTCTCAGATACTGTCCCTAGCGATTTTTATCCTCTCGGAAATAGATAATAATCGCTAGGGGCAAGGTCGGGTGAATATGGAGGATGCTCAAGTATTTCGAAGCCAGCATCACGAATTGTAGCCATAGCATCGGTGGACTTGTGAGCCGGGGCAATATCTTGAAGGAACAAAACAATTTTTGCTAGTTTTCCTCGCCGTTTCTCGCGTATATCAAATTCAATTCAAATTCAAAATTATTTATTTCAGACAACAAGGGTCCAGGTTGTTAGTAAAAGAAACTTAGTATCTAATATATTAGTAAAAATTTAGTTATAGTGTTATCTAGTTCTTAAAATCTACTAATACACCATATATTTGCGAGGCATTCCTTGCGGGATCATTGTCCGCACGAAATGCCGGCGCAATGGTGCATAAAAGTCCTCCGCTATGGCTTTCAGGATTCTGTTGTTACTTCCTCGCACTCTCGCCATCAATGACGCCACTTTTTTTCTAACAATGGCAAAAAAACGGTATGCGACTGTGCGAACATAGTGGAGGCACTACAAAAGCGAGGAAGTCTCAACATCATCCTGAAGACATTGTTGTATTGGACGCGCAGGGCGTCCATCGATTTTTGGGAACAGCAGAACCACAAACTACCCGTGTACCTGGCAGTACGCCTTAAACAACGTAATTTTCACCTGATCCGTACATCGGGCGAATCTACGGGCCAGCATATTCCCGCGAACCGCCAACGCCCTACGCTCCCGTTCAACATCGGCATCATCTTTAAGGTCATCAGTAAGTATGTGCCCGAGGTATTTGAACCGGAATACGCGGTTTAAGCTCACGCCATTTAGGATAATTGAAGGTATTACATCTGGACCTTTACCGATGGCCCTAAAGACCATGCTTTTTTTTACATTATATGGAAGTCCATGTGATGCGGCATAGGTCTCACAAACTCGTAACATCTCTCCGATAGCTCTTGCAGTCGGCCCCAGCAGCACCATATCATCCGCGTAGCTGATGTTGTTTACACAAACCCCCCCCCCACGCGGCACCTGACACGCATGCTGCTGAGCTCGACCACAAGATCATTAACATACAGGTTAAAGAGCTTTGGAGACGACAAACCCCCCTGTCTCACACCACACTCCAACCTGTATGCTTCAGAGAGACTATTTGACCACTTAACATAGTTTATTTGGTTCGTGTACCAATACTGGAATATTCTGAGCATTTCCCCCGGCAATCCCCCTGTCTGCCATCTTACTCCAAAGCACATCATAGGAAACGAGGTCGAAGGCTTTGGAGAGATCCAGAAAACAGGCGAATACCGGCGTCTTGCGAACAGTATAGTATTGGACAGTATGCTTGAGACATAGGATTGCGCTTTCAGTAGATAGCCCAGGCTGAAAACCGAACTGCGCGTCATGAATTTCTAAGTATTTATCCAAACATGACTCAAGCACACTATCCAACACCTTAGCAACCGCAGTTGCCAGAGATATCGGTCGATAGTTATTCTTATCAGCGATGTCTCCTGTCCTGTTCTTCACTATGGGCACCACCGTAGTCTTCATTAAATTGGCAGGTAAATATGAATGACTAATGCACATATTGAAGAACATAGACAGGACCCTCGGCAGATGAAAACCCGCGTATTTCAAATGCTCGATGCTGAGCCCGTCGTGCCCGGGAGATTTGCCTCTACTCATACCTGTAATTACAGCTTTAATCTGAGCAGCAGTTAACCGTAAGAGAGGTTCCTCACCCTGCACCCCGGGCTCATAATCGAACATCACAGAAGAAGGGCCCAGTGGCGACCGAACTTTAAAATGTTTCATGAAGAGGTTGGCTATTTCCTCCGAGTCACCCTTACCCCCTACATTCGCCGGGAGGCTAGGTTTAATGTCAAGCTTCCTAGTAGATTTCCAAAATTTTCCGAAATTCTTATCGGCCCTTTGCTTCGCAATAGCGTCCATTTCAATTTTTTCTTGGTTGTTTTGGCACCACTTCAGTCGGCCTTTGAATATTTTGCGTGACTCACACATTCGCTCATATATATGCCCGGATATAGGTCTGTCATGAAGGACCCACGTTTGATAATTTAGCCTGGCCTCCCGATGAGCTTCACTAACATGAACATTCCAGCCGCGCAAAGCTTTCACACTATTGACCTTGATACATTTTTTAGTCTGTACTGCCCCATCACTTAAAATGTTAACTACTTTGATATACAGTTTATCTATAATGGCCCTATGTTCAGCCAGGCTACAAGACCCGTAGCTGCAACATGCAAACTCAGTAGGAAAGTCGATATCTCTCAAGCTCTTATTACACAAGTCGTGGTACCTACTTATCTGAGATTCGTCTCTTTCACCCCATATTACTGCGCTGCGCGGTACATCCTGGGCTAAGATTTTAGGTCTTATTATTTCTAGGTCACACTCTATGTAAATAGGTAGATGATCTGACGTAAACACGTCTTGTATAATCCCTGCGCTCACAACAGTTTGGCAAGCTGAACGCGATACTATAATGTGATCTAGCCAACTCCTACTGCCATGATATATATCTGTATATGTGAAACTATTTGAATCTAAGGCCAGAATTTTCACATCTGCACACAACATCAGTCTATCAATATCGTTACGCAATTTTTTTATGTTCTGCATACAAAAAGCAAGTTACAGTAGCTCCATGGTCGACATATTCTATCATGACCACCCCTTTACTATCCCAGAAAAAAGAGCCCATGAATGCGGAATGACTCGACTTAAATTTCCTAGGAGTTGGAGCTGATGGTCTTTTCCAAGTCATAGATAGTAATTTTGTTTCAGGGTCGCAATGTTATGAATTGAGATACAAAAAATACAAAAAACGATCAGGATCTTGTTGTAATATTTCCAATGAAGCTCGAGAAATGTTCAGCCTGGTTTGTTTTTGTGCATCGGTAAGCATTCTGGGGACCCAGCGTGCGGATACTTTTTGCATCCCCAAGCGTTCGTGTAAAATGCTATGCACACTAACAGTCGAAATTTTTGTTTCATTGGCTATAAAACGTACAGTGAAACGACGATCTGCTAAAACAATGTTTTCGACTATTTTTACCATTTCTTCGGTCACTACCGTTATGGGCCAGCCTGGGCGAGGGTCATCTTTGGTGGATGTTCTTCCACGTTTAAATTCGGCACACTAACGAGCAACTGTAGAATAAGGTGGTGCATTTGCTCCTAAAGTATCCTGCAAGTCTTGATTAGTTTGTTCCGTAGTGAAATTTTTCATGCACAGATACTTAATAACCGCACACAATTATTATTTTTCCATTTTCGACAACACGCTACGACAGACTGAAAACAAAATAATTCCAATTTTTTTAAAACAAAAGATATTCCAATGTTTTCCTTTTTAAAAATCTTATTAATATTCCAGCTTTACCAGCCAGTATTTACTTTTTTCTGTTCCACAGAGTTTCTACCTCATTCTCACTTTATAATGAACGCCCTACGTATACTTGGACAATAATACATACTTAGCACAGTTCACGTCTTGAAGAGAACAATCACTCATTCAGTTTTCAGTACTTACTGTAACTTCTGGTGCAGTGCTATGCGATATAATACGGCCGCAATCATATACAATGTCATACACTATAGACCGTAGGACTAAAATAAACTCGAACGTCTAAAGAGCGTGGGTGTGGTATGCCGGTAGTGCCGGCGAAAGCGTAATAACTTACTATTAATCTATGCCGTAAAGCCGCCTCTCAGTCAAATTACGCAACATTCATGTGAAACATCTGAACATACAAAGACACTCTGTATAAGACCGGTTTCGGAAGCACTATTTTCGCGGCTACAATTGTGACGGTCCATTAAGATTATAGACGTGTGAGTGAATTTAACACGCCTGTGTTAGTTTAACGGCGATAACAAAAGACGAAGGACGTGCATTTCCGACGTTCGATGTTTAAATCAACTTTTTAAATGAAAAAAGTTGACCGGAGCTGCTAATTTGAACTTGGAACTAGTGATGTGTAGTGATGCGTTATATCGAATAGGATACTGAAGTGTTGTGATAACATACCTCTCAACGATTTGATAACAGAGAATCCGTAAGTTTTTAAACGCTTGAACTGTTTACTGATATGATAACTTTGTATTGATTACGACGTGATCTTGAGATATTTGAGCAAAAGCGATCGTTTGGATCAGTGTTGTTATTGTAATCGATATTGTTAACTTGGCTCTTTAATAATTATTAGACATGAGTGAGGAAGGAACACGCTACGCCCAGTAGTTAATGCGCCAGTTAAATAATTTTAATTTAGCGTTTATAAAGAGAACTCGAGCGAATTGTTGAAATTTTGAGTGTCTTAGCTGGATGATTGACAGTTTGAAATTTTTGAGGTAAGACAGATCTGTCCATTTCTTAATCGCTAGACTAGATATTCGATATTGTTTTATTAAATATTTTATTACAACGGCACACCCGAGACCGTTAGCGGCATTAATGAACTCTTTGGTGTTTATGTACGGATATTCATAAAACTATCTTTTTGGTGAGAGAAAATTATAGCGAGGAAACGGAGGAACTTACATATACGTCCGGAAAAGAAGTTCAATGGTGAATCTTAATGTAAAATTTAGCCATGATGGACTAGTGAGGGAGAAGTGCGGTGAGTGAATTCAATTCCGGGCCCGCGTACGGACTCAATAAGTCATACATACCTACCAAGAGCCTTTTGATAAAGAAAGTCATCGCAAAGAAGCTCACATTCTTGTTCTATGTGAGTGCGATGAGTCCTGCACTGACAAGCTGCTTGGGGTGTATTGTCACACTTGGAGTGTATTGTCCCGCTTGGGATGTATTGACTAGATTGGGGTGCATTGTCCCATCTGGGGTGTATTGTCCCGCTTAGGGTGTATTGTCCCGCTTAGGGTGTATTGTCCAACTTGAGGCGTATAAATGCGCCTCAAGTTGGGCAATATTTGTATAGTAGTAGTTTTTGTTTTTGTATTTTTTCGGGGATATTATTTTTACCAAACCCGTCAAATCAGATGCATGCGTTTTTAATTTTAACTTAGTTTACAGCTCTTTAATTTGGCTAAGTTTTTACTTAAGAAGCTAAATACGGTTTTTGTTATGTACACATATTTCGAATTGCGATCCAGGTCATAACTCTTTATGATGTTATCATATTTATTCATGATTATAATTTGTATTGTGTGCTTATAAAATAAAATAAATAAATAATATAAAGTATTGTCCCGTTTGGGGTGTATTGTCCCGCTTAGGATGTATTGTACCGCTTGGGGTATATTAAGTCCCAGAGCTGGCCCAATAGTAAACGTTGTTTACAATTGTGCTTATTGTCTAGTAATACTTATACGCCAAACCCTCTTTATGTAAATCCGCGAATTGGGACCAGGTCAGGTGTTGGGATATCGGCCAATCACGCTCCGATAGCAAGTAGGCCATAACCATGGAGGCCTTAACACACCAATAATGGGTTGAAATACAATCACTTTGTAACCGATTTTCAAAAAAAGGAGGATATTTGTTCGACTTTAGGTATGTTTTTTATTTGTGTTCATTGACGGGGAACGTCAACAGGAGATTTACTGACCGGCAAAAATAATAATAAAGAAGCTCATTGTAGATGGCTCTGACTTTACGCAGACCAGACGTGTTCTGTCATTGTCAAGTTTTTTATTTTATTTCTTAAGCCTGTCAGGTACCTGTCAAAAATAGTATGCTGTTTTGTTGAAGTTGAAGGGAACAATTTTTTTTTTATTATGTTTGGAAAGTCAGAAAGTTCACTCATTGTGAACCGATTATGAAAACAATTTTTTGTTTGAAATGGTATACTGTCGAGGTGGTCCCATAATATTTTGAAGTCGGATGTTTTTTTTAAAGTTACTTGTTAGTTATTAGCTAGTCTAGTCTAGTCTAGTACTGTATAAAACTGGAATCATACCCTGACCTTTATGATTTGAAGGATGATCGTTTCTTTTAGAAAACCAGTACTACCACAACGTTTTAATACGAATTAGTATAAAAACGTTGTATATGTGTCGCTGCTGAATTGCAGAATAAGCCGTATTACAAAACGGTTAGCCAGTTTTTAAAAAGCATCGTATTAACGTTTAGCCAAATTGTATTGCGGCTGTTAGTAAGGCCGCCGCATTGTACTCGTATCGTACTTCGCGTTCTACAACACGGCTAGCCATAATATAATTGAGCGGGTCCTGATCCGCTGCTTTGGCAATCTTTAGTTCAAATTTTGGACACTCGCCGCGCTTTGGAGCTTTGATAACTTATATGACACTTTTTTAGCTGTTAGTGGCTGCTAGTGATTTGCCAAGTGCCCTTTTTAAACATTAAGTTATTTTTTTTTACTAAATACCACTTTTGTTAATATGGTAAGCATTTTGCATTTTAGGCAACTTTATGACAAATTGGCTGAGCATAGGCCGCCATATTGTAGAACGTATCGCAATGACAATCCGGCTAAACGTTGATCAGTCGTATTAAAAACAGTTCAGTTTTGTAAAATGCCTAGCCATTATGTAATACACCGAATTCTACAATTCGGCTGCGACATATTATGTTCTACGTACCGTTCTGGCCTAATAATCAATAAGATACCTACTTATAAATAGACAGTCACGTACTGAACTCCAAAGATAAGATTAGCTGTCGTGTCATTTTATTTTTAGGCAAATTGACTAAAATTGGCTTAGTAACTTATGTTTTAAAAACAGCGTCTCTATCATAGACTATTACCTATTTGTATTTAAGGTGTCTATAAACATCTGCCCAGCAGGGCTAGCATGCGACTCTGCAATATATCTCGATGTCGACACGAGATATTTGTCGTTATCGATTCATTTTCTCGTATACTCTAACACGCAGTGTTGCCGTTTTGTATACAGGTTGGCAAAGCATCGATATTATCACTAATGATGGAGGTGTCCAGGTGGTAGATTGTTTACTATCAGATCACCATCCAGCTTATTTGCTACTGCTATTTAAAATAACATATTATTTGTAAAAAACATATTACAAATGATTTGTATAATGCACTTAAGCAGAGCATTTTTTAAATTCATTTTAATTTATCAATCCCGTGCGAGACGTAGTAAGCGTCACGCCAGCCCATAATAGTAGCAAATACAATCCTGCGCTGCATTGTACTACGCTTGTCACCCTGAGATATTAATTCATTCATGATGGCATTCTGCGTTCCCCAAGCCGCCGTCAAGCCGCCGACCAAGAGTGGAGATTATGGCAACTCCCCAATTAAAGGGGATGCCATTGTCCAGCAGTGACATCTTCTGGCCGATGACAATAATCTTGTATTTTTTTTATATATACTTAGCCAGAATTTCAGAATAAAGTTCAAGCACCCCTAAAGTAAAACGTAGAACGAGTGTAAAGAGGATAATTAAATGATTTATCACTTGGCAGTGACCCCTAGTGTATCAATATTAATGCTCCACGGTTTTACCCGCTATTTTACTCACCATTATTTTAAGATAAAAGTGGCCTACAAGTGTGTAATAAAGACCCTCACCACATTTTTCAGAAAAACCCAAAGTCTCAGCTACGGCGCGGTCATATACCGGTAGTTTTGGTACCATCTAGATTTATTTCATTTTATTTGTTGCTTAGCTCCACGGACTCTCGGGTACATGCCGAATGTAAAAAAATAAATTTTGTTAACTATATTTTACACTTGATAACTTAAAAGTAAGTACCTAACATCTAATTTTCTATTCTAATGACTAAACTAGCAAATATTTGTATGAAGTGTTTCCACTCACTCACTCATCAGCCAAAAGAAGTCCACTGCTGGACGAAGGCATCCCCTTTAATATGGAGGCGTTGCCATAATCCCCACGCTTGGCAGGTGGCTTGGGGATCGCAGAATGCTCACCACCGTTAACCAAGAAGACGCTGCTGCCCGTCCTGCGGTAGTCTGGATGCGGTTTTAGACATACCCAGGTCCCACAAGGAAGTGTTTCCACATTTGGGTATTTAATTCATAGATAGTATGAAACATTAAGACGTTTGGCAGTAGCGACGGTGATAATGGAATGGACGGGCTCAGCGCTTGCAAATCGATCAAAATTAACAAGACAACACAATCAAGCATACCTAGCTAAAATTATGCATATTACATTTGCCGGAAAATTTAATACTGCATGATAAAAAGAGAACACATGTGCATATATTAGAAGTTTGTATTGTCGTATCGTATGGCTCGCATGTAGCAAAGGTAGAGTATGACTGAAGCGAGTGGAGAGCCGGCGCTTAACATGTAGTCTTCAAAATCCGTGCGCTTATTTCCCCGTCCATTTATCTTATCATTGTCACTGTTTGGCAGTACCTAATTGAACCTGCACACGAGCAATCTATCGGGTTTCCGTCCGGATTGCTTTGCCAAATTAAGGTACAGATGTCTCTACCATACCCGTCAGAATTCTCAAACTGTAAGTATATTCAGAGAGTTTCTATTCTATCTATAATGTTAACCAACTAAACTACTATACTATGCCACACAGTAGTCAAATAAGGATAGTTGTGTATGATGATAATGAAGTATCCAATCAGTCTTCACAATTGAAACCTAGAGTCGCCAATTTGTTTAAATAAACGTCAACTACATAAGCTAATCATTGGAAGAATCCAGTACATTTTTACGACCACTTGCTAATTGGATGCATACACAATATAAGTGGCTGAATAACGGAATAATAATTGTAGTAGACAATCTAGGTACATTGATGCCTTTAAGGCTAGCCGTGACCAGATTTTTATATTGAGAAATAATTCGAGGCATTTGCAAAGAGTAGTTAGTATCAGTTACCTACTAATTATACATTATTCTTGGTCATTTGATTAATCGATTAGCGGTAAACGTCACTTTGCAATGATTGACTGAGCGAGCAAAGCGAGCGAAGTCTTTGGAACAACGGGCAAAAGTTTCTTTCACCTATCCGCGTGTTAGGACTGGATTTATTTGCGTACAGGGGCCGTACCATGAACGCTTATTCCGGTACCGAATAGACTCAGCTGACGACGTTTCACGACTGTGGATTTTATCACCCCGCAATAAAGTTCGTGATCGCGCAGTGTCGGCAGCTAAACCTATTCGGTGCCGCAATACTAAGCGTTCATCGTACGGCGCCAGGACGTATTTTTCAACGAATCTTGACAAAACTTGGAATATAGGTATTTTTTTTTTAAATTTGAATTTTTGCCTTTGACTATTAGGGTTTTTTTTTAAAAAAAAATTTGATTCGTTTTTTCGTAGGTTTATTCCAAACTACAAAAAACAAACATCTATAATATTTACATGTGTACAAAACTTAAAATAAATATTTAAACTATATACTAAAAACTAAAAAAAAAAAATACCCTATTATAATTAGGGATTGATTTATTACGATTTATTATTTTGATTTTATAATTTAGGGATTACCCTTCCAATCATTTGATTGGAAGGGAAAAAAATAGAGAAATAGAGAAAGTTAGCTACGGCACCATTTATCGGCCGATCGGCTCCCAAGACATAACAAAATTATGCTCGAGGTCTAAGAAAGTTTAGTAAGAGAGGTTCTACTGTTCGCAGAACTATCTGTATAACTTATTATTGTATATATTATTTGGCATACGGTCAGTGAATAATATATTTATTAATTTAATATCTTTTTGTTTTATTTATACGGGAATACTCACGTTTAATTAAATCGGATACTCCGACTATAGTTTCGATCACATCCGGTGACCTTTTTCAAAGAGTGAAAACAGAGCCCGACGCGCGTGCAGCTGCGTCCTGCTTAGCACTGCGGGCCGCTGCGCGTCGCGCGCGCGATGACAGCGGTTGCTCTGCGGGCGAGGGGGTGGGGGCGGGTAGAGTGTCGTGCTGCGCCGGCGCTCTCTGGAGCTCTTCATCACTGGAATCTTCTCGTGCGGTGTCGGGAACATTCCAGCACGCGGAGCTCACCACGTCGCCTTCAGATACGCGTCCACCCTCGCGGGCCCCATGAAGACAGGGTCTCCAAGTCGGTGGCAGATTCCATCCCCCGTCTCTATTGAAGTTAGGGCGCTTGCTAATCTCTATGGCCTCCCTAACTTTACGAGGCACATAAAACTTTTCGCGTGCCAACACTTTTGCCTTGTCAAACCGGATATAGTGCTGCGCGTCTGACCCGAGAGAATGTTCCGCCACCGCGGACCCGTCGCTGTCCAGGTTCTTCATGGAGCGTATGTGTTCTGCGAGTCTAGTGGACACGTTCCTTCTTGTTTCGCCCACGTAACACTGGCCGCAATCGCATGGGATCATGTAGACACCGGGGACACCCAAAGGGTCTTTATCCTTGGGAGAGCGAAGCAGCTGTCGGAGTTTTTCGTAAGGACGGAAGATTGTCTTGATGCTGTACCTCCGGCGTAACAAGTTTCCAATGCTATCCATCACTCCTTTGATATAAGGTAAATACGCCACGGCTCTCTCTACCGATGTTGGGCGTATACTGTACGTGTTTGCAGCTCGCCAGCTTTGTTTCCAGCTATACCCGTTGCTATTAAGCACACCTTTGATGTGATTTAGCTCCTTATCAAGTAATTCCTGATCGCATAATTTTAATGCTCTGTTGATAAGCGTCCGTGGAACTGAAGCTAAGTGTGCGGGGTGGTGATGTGAGTCGGCTCGGAGATACCTATCCGTATGCGTTGGCTTGCGGTATACCGTGTGTGATAGCCGGCCAAAAGAATCACGTTTCACCAACACATCAAGAAATGGTAGAGCTCCATCTCGTTCCCGCTCCACTGTCATAGCAATTTTCGGGTGAACATTGTTTAGGTGTACCAGCAGTGGATCCAGCTCATCTCTCCGCACGATAGCAAACACGTCGTCTACGTAGCGCCACCAGTGTCTCGGTTTGTAAGGACTGTTTACTAGCGCTAACTCCTCGAACCACTCTATAAATATATTTGCAGCCACTGGAGCAATAGGAGAGCCCATCGCCACGCCGTCAATCTGCAGGTAGAAAACCCCTTTCCATACGAAATTCCCACTTTGACAGTGTACATTGTATCAGCCTCATATACTCGACAGGTATGGGAATACATAGTAACAAATCAGATATTATTTCTACAGTGTCCTCTATCGGTATATTTGTAAACAATGATACGACGTCGAAACTCACCATTTCCTCATCTTCCCTCAGGTTTACCTCCTCTAACAGCTGTATAAAATGTGCCGAGTCCTTCACATAACTTGCTGTTTTGCCCGTGAAAGGAAGCAACATGTCAGACAGAAAACAGAAAAATGTGTCAAAACCACGTCAGTTTTCATAATATAATTTAATATCTCATATCAATTCAATATCTCATTTTGACGAGCGCGTCGTAGTGTGTGGCGCAGGATTTTGTTCGCATGTTCACAATCCTCGCACTGCTAATGCAGAATAATAATGCTGCTAATGGGCAGGCGTGATGCTTACCACCAGGTGAATAATTCGCTCGTCTCTTCACTCCATTGCTTAGAAAAAGAAAAGAAGTCTACATTCATATCTGTCAAAAATAATAATGTTGGGTCACGTTAGGTAGTATTTATAGTCTGAAATACAACACCACAGCGTTATAAAATTTAATATTCTGATTTCTGACAACACAATACTTCAATCAACGAAATACAAGGGTACGTCCACTACTGAACGAAGGCTTCCCGCTTAGACCGCCACACTGTACGCCAACCTGCCATTTGCATCCACCGGTTGCCCGCGACTTTTAGTAGGCCTAGTGGGAGGCCTTCCTATGCTGCGTCTTCAGGTTCGCGGTCGCCACTCAAGAACCTTTCTTCCCTATCGGTTATCAGTTCTCCTAGCGATTTGGCCTGCCCATTGCTATTTCAACTTGCAAACCCTGCGAGCTATGTCGGTGACTTTGGTTCTTTGGGGAATATCCTCGTTCCGGAGTTTATCGCGCAAAGTTTCTCCAAGCATAGCTCTCTCCATTGCCCGTTGCGTGACTCTTGAGTCTCTCCAAAAGGCCAACAGTTAAAGACCAGGTTTCAGTTCCATATGTCATCACTGCAACACATACTGGTTAAAGACCCTTGTCTTCAGACACTGCTTCGATTTACCTATAGTCCGTATGACGTAGCTGAAAGGACTGCAATACCGCACAGGTCTCGATTGGTGCATATAACGGCCGTTTATACTCCTCCGTCTTCTGTATAATCTGGCGGAGCGGAAGATATAAGCGAAGTTAACGCTAAATTTCATTCAAACCCATTCAACCGTTTTTGCATGATGGAATAACAAAAATTTAAACATACACACCTTAACATTTATTACACTAGTAAAGTAATATGGTAACATAAGTCGAATACATTTCAAATTGAGTATTTTTTTCAGCAATCGGTAAAAATAAAAACAGTCATAAAAGTGAATAGTTATTTTACTTTGTAAATAGATAAATTGTATTATCTGTATGGCCTTCAGATAGATTACAGTTATCACTTATTCGTATTTACTACGAGTAGTTCAGTGCAAACAGCGCATGCTTTGCTTATCACAGGTGTAAAAAATCATAAGTTTTATCTTCGTACAGTCTATTTACTCTCACCTCTATCTATTTTTATTCTTATTCAATGTGGGGGCGATAAGTCCTGCACTGACGTCCCGCTTGGGGTGTATTGTGCATTTCCCCCGCCAGCTTCTACCCGAGCCAACCCAGCTCCTTGAAGTAACGGAGCGAGGCTCTGGGCCTCTGGCATAGTAACTCCAGTGGGTTAGATGGAAGTGTACATGATAATGAGAAGCGTACAAGCCGTTGCGGAGATAAAGCTGCCTCATGCAATCCGGCAGCAATTCTTGTTGGTTCTGTGACTTTGCACTGCCACAGCACATGCTCTACGGTTTCATTGTCCTGCATGCAACCACGGCATAACGGACTATCCGTGGCTCCCAGTTTGTATAAGTGGCTGTTCAAGTTCAAGTTCAAACCTCTATCTATTCTTTGATTATTTACATACAACAGTATGTCATGTTATAAGGACGAAATAATGTTATATATATTTTTTATTCTGTAGGTACTGTTTGGGACACTATTAATTCCTCTTTTAGCATCTTTAGGTCAAAAGCAATGTATAAATACTAGTAGGCTTCCGCATCATATTTATTTATGTAAATACTAGCTGCGCCCCGCGGGTTTTCCCGCGTGATGATGTAAACGGAGGTTGTGCTAAAACTAAGCCTACAATTATGTATTTCGGAAAATATTTTATAGTGGTAGAACTCTACTGCAGAGTCTGCCTGGGGAAATACCACACCTTTGCCAGTTATTCAATCGCCAAGCAGTAGTGTGCAAGCATTACTGTGTTTCGGTTTAAAGGGCAATGTTACCAGATAAATTACTGGGTATGAAGAGATTTAACATCTAATATCTCAGAGTGACGAGCGCAGTGCAGTGCAGCGCAGGATTGTGTTCGCAAGTTCACAATTCTAGCACTACTACTACGGTTAGTGGCAGGCGTAAAGCTTACCACCAGGCGAACGTCTTGCTAGTCACTAGAAAGTATAAAAAAAATATGCTTTTTTCATTCCGAGTTTCATCCAAATCCGCTAAGCCGTTTTAGTGTAAAGAGGTAACTAACATAAACACACACACATACCGACAAACTATCGCATTTATTATAATAATATTATTGTGATAGTTGAGTTCAAATTAAGAGCAATTTCTAGGAATTATCATGTAAGCATCAGGTAAAATTTCGAATGTCAATACTTACATACCTACTTATATAACATGCAGCTACAGTAGGCATGCCGCATTTCCAGGACAACTTCAATTAATACGACTGTTGAATACTGTACTAAACTGTTGTACTGTGTATCTCTAGTGTATTTCCGCTGTACTATCGTATCGAGTACTAAAATAGGGATAATAATCCATAGTTTCAATTAACGTAATAGTAAGTAAGTTCGTATAGACTGAGTAGCCCTGTAATGTGCCGCCCGGAGGCCTCTGACATGGCTGACGGGTGTTGTTATAGAAACTAGAACAAACAACCGGGACCAAAAATTCAACGTGTCATCCGACCCACGGTAGCGCTCAGAAATAAATGCTACTCACGGTCACCCCATCCGAAGACTGACCGGATTGTCCGTTGCTTAACATCGGTGATCGTTTAGAATCACCTAAACAAGCTACGCCACGAGCGCTACTGTTATCTGTAATAAAAAGTTATTAAGCCTAAACCAAAAATATATGAAATCGAAAAGAAATTGTTTGTTTAATCTGAAAACAAATAATTGTTTACATCTGTAACAAATTATTCATTTTGGCTGAAACAATATTAATTATAATTAATAATATATAAGATAACAATATTATGATAAATCAAAAAAGAGTATTTTAATCAAACTGAAAACAGGTAACCATCAAAATACATAAGAAATAATAATAACAAGACACAAAAATTAATTAAAAGAAAAAATTGAAACATATCACCCTATATATTTAATCTAAGATAATAAATAACCTTACATTTTAAGCAGTAAACAAAATCATGGAAATGTCTCGAAATTACCGTGGCTATTTCACGAACATTAATGTGAGGTATTCGTAATACCCATACTGTCTATAGATACGTTCTTCGCACGTGTGTTGCTATGTGCCTTAATATTTATTAAAGTAGGTATGTAAGAAGCGTAGGTATCTATATTCCTATTTAAAAGATCAAGGCCTGCCGGTCAAAGCTCGCGCCAGTGGACGCTGCCCACACAGTCACAGATAGGGTTACCATTTACTTTTACACGTGCGTACGTACAATGTACATTCTTGTACTATTCCTATTTATACCTCATACGATTATAAATTATGCATGTGCCTTCACCGAAAACATTTTACACTGATATGTCACAAAATGAATAAAACACTCAACTGGACCAGCCACCACACACACATGTACCACACACACGGAGTAATAGAAGGTGTGTTTTTGGCAATAAATATATTCTTATTCTTATTCTTAAATGATCCAATCGCTATTCGAGTGTAAGCCTACGTCCAAAAGTAAACTATTAAAAAGATGATTACGCCAAGTTTTATTTATTTTATTTATCGAATCTTAAAATCTATCATACAATATTTTTTCTATTGTCTAAAAACCTACTTTAGGTTTGTTGTAGTTGTTTCAAGCGAGTGCCGCAATACCTATAAAGATATGTTGTACTAATATAAAATATATTCAATTGAATTCTATACAAGTGAAATACATATTTAACATGATTTTTTGTCCACATACAACTTTGATCTTGTTAGTTGTAATTTTGTTTAGAGACTCGATTTTATTTTCTTGATTTAGCAGTTCTAAAAGATGGTTATCGACAGGTAGATCAACATCTCAAGCATTGCCACACCTATATACACGAAACTCGCCAATATAATATGTTATTAATAATATATTCAATTCCGATAGCATAGATTGACATATTTTCAAAGCTTCTTTACTAATTCAATGGGCCGAAATATCGTTCTTAAGTATTACGTACATATACAAGAAGTTATATTCTCATTTCTCGTACGGAAGACTTCTATTTGTACTAGATTTCTCGCACGTTTGGCAACCCTGCGTGAAACAGTATCAATTCGCGCATCCTGAGAAATCTGTGAAGTATTTGCTTTATAGTCGGGTAGTTAGTGTTGATTGTTGTTTGTACTGTAAGTATTAGAATAAAAGAGCAAATAACTGACTGATTGCAGATGATTGGGTCTAAGTTTAATTTTAACTAACTACGAGAAAGGAGCTTTCTCATGTCTCTCTTTATTTTGTTATCCCTAATTTTAATGGAAGTAGGTATGCTAGCGCTTGACTATACAGGGTTAGTTCAAATCAGTTAGCATCCTTTAAGGGCTTATTCTGTAGATCAAAACAATCAACTTTTACTATAGGGCCAACAATCGCAAAAAAACAGCTGTTCCATACATTTTGCCCAGAGTCGATGAACTCTTTGTATGGAACAGCTGATATTTTTTTCGCAAGTTCAATGTTTGCCACGTTGTAAAAGTAGTTTGTTAAGATGTACAGAATATGCCCTTAAAAGGATGCTAACTGATTAGAACTAACCCTGTATAATCATGTTTTCTGTTTTTATTTCACATTTTAATGTTTTTATGGCATCAAATCTAATGAAATAAATTTTAGTTAGAGTCAAAGTCACATAACTTTAGTCACAGTCAAGTTCAAGTAATACCCTAGGAAAGTAGAGACGAGTTAACTAAAAGATTTTAAGGAATAAAATAATACTTATACGTTTCATCAAGACAATGTTTCATCACATCATAATTATAATTATTAATTACTCGCACACACTTATAAGCACTTAGTGTAGTACCTACACATAAACACACACATTAAAAAATAACACTATGTAGCGACAGGATTTTTTCGCTTTGCGTAAATAAACTCCAGCTCCTTCATTTTCGAATTAAAAATTGGACTATTATTACGCCTTTTCTTTCTATCTATAACACTATATAGAAAAGAATATACCTACCTGGGCTATTTATATACATTGGACGTGAAAAAAGTGACTTTTAATAAGAATACTCAAATGGAATTTACTAAAATATGATTGCGAAAAAGGAGTGTTTTGACTTTATATCTAACAGGAATTAACAAAAGTTTGAAGCGGGAATTAAAAATAATTTTAATTTGTTGGATTTTTTCAAAACATGCCCCTGTATATGTATATTCTAAACTAGCTAACGTGCCCCGGCTTCACACGGGGGTAAATACCCAATTTTAATAAACTTTCAAAAAGGAGGTTATTATATCGACACGTACCTAGGCATTAAGGTCGGTTGCTTATTAAGTATAATGATCCCATCATACCAGTATGCACCCTCTGTTAAGGGATGGAATTTTGCAAGTCTTCTCTTATGTAGCGCCTATACAACATAAAAACAAACCACATGCAAAATCCGAGTCGTAGCTTGGGCAGTTTCTGAAATATCGTATTTATAACTTTTCACACCCATAAATCGCTTCTACGTGTTAATATTGAAAAAAAAATAAGAATCTACGTTCTAACATACCTACAGACACAGACGTACATAGTAGAAATCATTGCCTACAGACCACATGCAAAATGTCCGTGGCTTTGGTAGTTTTTGAGATTTCTTGTCTGAAAGGTTTGCGATTCTCTTTAATGCTAGGCTTCACCTGCGTGACGCTTTACGTCCAGTTATCGAAATAATTGATGCACTAAACAATGCGCTACATGGGTGGCCACACTATCATTTGACTTTGAATATCGGCTAACGTCTAACGACGGTAATAATGCCACTAGCCTTTTAGCGTGCTAATACCCGGCCATATCTGCGTACTGTATAAAATACCGCGCTAAATAATGGCATTACACGCAGGTGAAGCCCTAGCATTATAAATATATATACCTAATGTGTCGGTTAGTATGATAATTTATATTAGTGGCCAAATTAGCCATTTTTTATTTTAAGATAAGTATTTGTAAGTAGGTACCAAATTTATGACCAACGGTAACTAATTAAACGTTAAAATAATTTTCACTTTTGAAAATATCGTCAATCGGCATAATTGTTTTTTTTAAACATTTATAGCTGAGTGTCTCTCAGGATGATGTAAGAATTCTAACGATACCCCATACCACATAATAAATAATAGTACTACGTACCCATACATCCAAATCTGTTCAGGCATTTAGATGTTATGGTGGAATAAAGAAACCACTCCTTTTTTGGGCAGTCGTGTAATAAGTTCGCAGGTCTGTAGATTACAACTAAAATGCGATACTAGCGCACTCTTTATGCTGTTTTATATTACGCGAAAAACATTTGGTCAACTGTAAAATATAGAAGTTCAGCTGCTCGCCACAAGATGACGCAAATAAAACCCGCTAGATAACTATTTCGCTACTCACTAACAGATGGCGCGGTAATTATTTTAGCAATAACCGCCACTAGGTGTCGCTAGCTGCGACTAAAAGCTCAATACCAAAGCTCTACTTTTTATTTTTCTTCACTGAAATTCAGAAGAGCGCTCCTGAAACAGGAACGTTCTATCTAGCTTTGCCTACCTAATGGGGAAAAGGCATGAATGAATTATTATTATGCAGAATTATACATAGATAATTAATTCTTTTAAAGATGAGAGCAGTCGGTAAATAGATACAAATCGACCTTATGAAAACTATTCATAATAATTATGATCTCATTATAGAGAAGTTTTATTTTTCAAGTTTTTTTAAAACTTATATAGACAAATTAGAAAAGAGAGCCTAGTAGAACGACCTCCACCGCATGACACCAGATTATCTTATACCTACTGTACCTCTCATTTTGTGTCTTCCGGCAGTAAAATTCTTTAAAAGTTTTTTGGCTGTTGAAGGTACTGGCTCGTCTATTAAAAAAAACTTTTACTCGCCTATATTTCGAGACGGTCACTTAGCCCATAATAATTATTCATCTCTACCTACGTGACTTCAGCCATGAAGTACTAAAGACATCGTTTATACTGGCCCAATGATTAATCTCTTGAAACCATAACACGTGGAGAGCTTCCGCTAGTTCCGTGACTCAATAGAGTTTTTAGCCCAGAATCCCCTCGCTCGGGTTTCCATTAATACTTTTCAGAATCGTGACGGCACTATCTTGATTATGAACGATTTGAAATCCCCATCGTAACTCGTGACGATATTCGTTGAATGAAAGTGACGTCACCCACAGTATAAACAGTATGGGCGCTATGATACTCCACGGCATACTCTTATTGTAGGAACTGGATTGGTTGTCTGCTGCAATCTCAAAATCCTTCTTGTTTCTAACTTAAGAATTATAACGGTAAACATTATTAGCGTTACATAAAAAAATTGTACATTGTTGGTCTTACCTTACTTTCAATTTTGTATTGTTCTTCACTGTCGGGTGAGCGAGACATCTTTTCGAATTTCTAGTTACAGTCGTGTTACGTTTGGGGAAAAAAAGACAAGTACTAAACTTTAGGCAGTTATTTGACTATCAAACTTTTTGCTATGACTATAATTTATGTATGTAGTTTATAGCATAATTAGTTCCCATTTTATGACTATTCATTCCTATCATCTGTAAAACTATTATCATACTATTTCAATCGATTTACCACAGGGCAAAATGAGAACTTCTTATTATGACTAGAAATAATAACTTTTATATCGAAACCAGAGGAAGGGAGGGATTTTATAAAGGAATCACTCATATCGATGATCAAGACTTTACAGTGCCTTCATTTTTGAAAAAAAAAACTTTGCACACACACAGTATTTGAAGCAATATCATTCGAAGGTCAGCCATATTAATATTATGGGGCCACGAACTAAAGAATCGAGCCAAGTAAAATTATATCTGGCCATTGTAGTTGTTATCAAGCGTATCAGTTTCCATACTGCATTTATACAGTCGACGCGTTTGACGTCCGCGTGACGTCGTCAACGTTACGACGCGTGACGCTACGTCCCGTGAAGGCCATGGCTGATTATACTATGACATGATTACCTTATGTTGCATAACGCCGTCCGTTGTCTGGTATTGTGGATTTTATTGCTCATTCATAACTAAATAATGACTTTTAATAACTAGGGATTGTGGTAACACCTTATCTGCACTGGCTGGAAATGTAGTTGCAACTGGATCTTGTTTATTATGAATATAGATGACTTGCATACCACAGCGGTGGCATCGGCCTTATATAGAGGTCTAGAGTTCGATTCCCGGATAGGCAGGTGTTTGAATGATTTTGAACGCAATTTTCATTGGCGTGAATGCTAGCTGTAGTAATGTTATTCGTGAGTTTTTTGTCTGTGTTTCATGCGGTATTATCGAAACAGAAAATGCTAGTGAATGTATTTATTTATTTAGTGGCAAGCGCAGATGTAATTTCTTAGAATCAATTAGAGCTATTATGGCGTTCAGTCACCTAACACTAAATAGCTCTCGAGGCTTAAACCACTATTTTCTTACGTAAATTTCAATACAGAGTTCAAACCACCATTTCAATATTTTCGATACGGAAGTATGTATTTTTTAGAAGTACCTACTCTATTATAGTTTGTACTTTTTATCTATGAAATGAAATGAAATTTATTAGACATCAACAAACGTTACATAATCAGTTATGTTAAACAGTATAGTTTGTTCCATAAGAGACAGTGCATGAGGAGAAACATTGTTATCCAAGCTAGGAATAAACCGGTGTTATGGCGTAACAATACCCTCCGCCAGATAATGCAGTGGTCAAGTTCTTAGAGATGCAAGCGAGTAGTTAACCTAATAAATAGATTATTTTATTATGAGTTTGACCTTCAATACTGTCTCAAAATAGTGTGTGTATTTATTAATATTTAAAAGAAACACACTCCATAATTACAAACGAATATATGAATAAATTTAATAAAATGTTTGTGTTTATTGATTTCTAATATCCGCAATCTGTGGGTCAAGGTTACACACCAGAAGTCAATGTCCTGTTAAACTTATAAGGATAAAGTTGCGTAAATTAATGACACAATATAATACGTGCTGTTTTCCTTAAAAAAATATGTTTTTTTCAATGGGCATAAGTCTTTCTTCTTTCTTTTTTATTGGCATCGCAAGTTGTGGATTCTGCCAGTGTCAAGTTGATGAAAATTCAGAATGCAACAACATGATTTTTCCGTGTTTCCGCCAAAACTCCGCATAAGTCTTTATTAACTACAACAAACTACAAAGACTATTTACACTACTAAGCATACACAAAAAAAAGAAAGGATTGTATTCAGCCAGACCGAATGAAAGACTAGGGACAATCCTAATGCTCAAAACCCTACCAGTCGGCAGCGTACACGCAGCATGCTGACGGCATTGCCACGTTGAATGGCAATGCTTATGCGTTGGGCCAAATGAAATAAAAGAAATTAAAAATACATTGTAGTCGATTTTGAAAGTTGTGGTTGACAGTTCTAAACTAATTAAAATATTGCTGTCACTTATTTCCTATACATGTTAGCTAAGGACAGCAATACTTTAGTTAGTTTAGTTCTGTCAACCAAAACCTTCAAAATCGACCACAATATCATCCTAAAGGAACCCTTTGATTTTCCGGGTTAAAAGCCTTTATGTCTATATCCGACCTGGTTATTTTTGTCCACGACAAAATCACGCAATTATTTGTTACGTTGCACCGTTAAAGAAGTACAAACAAAAAAAATACACATTTTCTCTCAACAAAGTAAAAGTATGCTTGTTCTAAACAAAGTATAAACCTGTGTATAGCTTTAAAAACATAGAAATACCATAAGTGTAGAATCGCTTCATACAAAAATATTCAAAAAAATATAGCCAGTACGACTTCTCTCGTCAGGCCTTGGAACCTGTAACGGTTTCGGCTTGGGTAAATATTA
The DNA here is from genome assembly GCA_905404285.2 of Erannis defoliaria. Taxonomy (NCBI): domain Eukaryota; kingdom Metazoa; phylum Arthropoda; class Insecta; order Lepidoptera; family Geometridae; genus Erannis; species Erannis defoliaria. The sequence goes on from FR990078.1 coordinate 5,097,306, forward strand.
GTGTTACAAAAAAATACAGATGGCGCCACCAACGCTTTAGTTGGTAGCTTACAACAGGTTGAGAAATTTGGCATCTAAGGCAGAGACTTCTGTGGCTTAATTGGCAAAGCAGTTGGGACAGAAACCCATAGAGACTGCTCGTATGCAGGTTCGAGTCCTGCCGGAGGTCATAATATTTTTCTTCCTGTTTAAGCTTTAAAAACATACTTAAAGTATAAACCTTTTCAATGATCTGTTCAAGGAAAAGTCAAAAGCCCCAAAAAGACAGAAAAGGTCGCGCGAAAAGTTTCAAGCGGAAATTCCGATGTTGGTCAAATGTTTGAGAAATAAGTCATCAAACGACCTTCACATCTGGGAGAGATTGTTCTTACGAAACTGCCTGATGTGACGTACATTAGAAGAGTTAGATAGTGATCGCCTTTCTAACTTCTCGGTATCTATAAGTCATAAGACTTGCAAAGTGGGTTAGTGCATTTCGTAATTTTTTAAGTTCAGTTTTCTAGCGTACACCTAACATTTATTGTGAAGGTCACAATTTTATCGTCCTGAGAGGGTTAGAAATATAATATAGGATAAGGACAATTCACTATCAAGTGAATTGTTTTATTTTGAAATTCTCACCCATAGCAAAACCATAGCTTGTCTCTCGTAAATCCATAAACGAGTGGTGGCGTACACTTAAAAACCCATCACGCCTTAGGTATGAATACCAACAGGCAAAAACAAATATTTTCTTGATCATACGTAGGTCCTACATCTAGAGCCAAGATGGGAGACCATCAAATACCCGTTAGTCACACTGATTGTGTTGTATAGTAATATAGAGCTATAATATTATTATTTGCACATAAAGCTTCGGTAAAACAACAATATTTTACTCGTAATTTTTCCCACGGTATTAACATGAATAATGAGTTTTAATGACCTACTTAGCGAAAAAGTTCCTTTATAAGTTTCCTTTCCTCTTTTACCGATACAAGATTTTGTCCTACATAATGAGTTACTCAATGAAAATGAAAATGAAAAAAAAAAAAAATTTTTTTATTGAATAGTTACTTATCTAACAAACAACAATATATCTGATGGTTGCCTTACTAGGCAAAGCATGTATCAAGGCAACCTGTTTTCCTGATTACAGTAAACACATTAAACCTCAGTAGCAAGACAGTATATTTGATTTAAATCAATAAATTATTTATCTATAAATTCTAGACTGTTATGTTTACATATGTACTATTGTTTACTTTGTAATTGTATATATGGTTATAAAACTATTTCAGCTTATATTTTAAAATCTATTAAAAGTAAACCAATGAATCTAGATTTGCGTGATATTTAAATCTATTATATCTTTCTCAAAATATCTTCAGTTTCGTCATATGATAGCGATTTTAGCCATTTAACTATAATTTGTTTAGCCTCATTTACATTGTTCTAGTACATTTTCTAAGTATATTAAAATGTATACTGGTTGGGTTGGAGAAGTTTCTAAATAAGATCTTTGACTTATTTATGCCTATGGGAGATGAGACACAAGCATGCTTTACAGAACTTAAAGGTTACCATTTATTAATATTTTTAGGCATAATCCTTTATTAACTACAGCAAACTACAAATACTACTTAGCCTACTACACAAAAAAAAACAAAAGGATTGTATCCAGACCGATGAAAGTCTAGAGACAATCCAAATGCTCAAACCCACTACCAGTCGGCAGCGTACCCAGCATGCTGGTGGCATTGCCACCATAATATATCAATACCATTTATTAAATTGGTATTGGTATTGGAAGTTTGCAGGCGGCGATGACCACTACTATGCGGCGATGACCACTTACCATCAGGTGGCCCGTCGCTTGCTTGCCACTAATTTATTTAAAAAAGAAGTACATTTTCATGTACATAATTCAAAGATTGAGTGAAGGAAGAAGGTGAACTTTTAGGTGAGGACCTTGACCTCATTTTTTTATATTTTTTAAAATTCTTATTCCTTAGATGATAAATGAACTTTACAAGATACCAGACCTATTATAATAAATCATTATTTTTGTTTAATTCCTTTCAATATTGCATCAACATAATTATATGCATACGTTAACACAATAGCTGGTTTTCCTAATGAGTTGAAATCGAATCTTTCCATATAGATGGAAAATAAAAACGGATGCACTAAGAACGAGTTAGTCATCAATTTAGTCTTAACCACTTTTTCCACAACACTTTACGGATGAGGTGAGTTACGGAATATTTTACCCATGCTAAGTTATTTCACCTTTCCTGTCACAAGCATAGACTAACATAATATACCACAAGTCCGGACTCCGGATCTATGACGCCTTGGACTAAAGTACAATTCAATACAGTACGAGCCTGCTTAGTCATTCACCAGAAGATAAAGAGCGTAATTTAAAAATTCACACCTTCGCCAGATAATCGACATCATACAAATTTAAGCAGTAGGTTTAGCGTTTATATATTAGTGCGTATGATTTGCAGATCATGTTTTAGTAAAATTACTAAGTGTGAACATAGGATCCTTTTCATAATAAGTAGGTAGATATTTCCTGAGAATAATCAATCTGAGCCTCTCCAAGGCAACAGTTAGGGTACCTACTTAGATCCACTCTCGGCCACCAGGTGGTGGTAAAGTGACGCCGAAGTTACCAAAAGTAGATCTATTTATAAATAATATAAATAAATATTGGGGGACATTTATGTATGTTTTTTAAACTTGTAGCATCCCGCTATCTCTCATGAACCGCATAGATTAATAGTAGCCTATGTGTTATCCATCTCTATTATTCACACAAATCGATTGAACCGCATCAATCATCATACAAATCATCAATCAATCGCATCAATCGTCAATCATAGATTTTTTCATATGGATAAATATTGCGATATTAACTTTAATTAGATACATCGCGATACCTGCAAACTGCATGGTACAGTCCCAAATTTAATACAATGAGTTCTATTACCACGTAGTAATAGGAGTTTAGTATTAGAACTCACTGATTTAATAAAACGATACTCACTCCTCCAACACTAAATTTGAACATCAAACTCCTCCAACACTAAATTTGAACATCAAACTCCTCCAACACTAAATTTGAACATCAAACTCCTCCAACACTAAATTTGAACATCATTATCATCATTCATGTAACTGGCAATGTGCCGTTTTAATTAATTAAATAAATAATAAATTTAATTCAGCCCACTGCACTGTCACTGCCTCCTCCCCTTTTCGCGCCAATTCCAATCCAATCTTCCTTCTTCAGCGCCAATCTTAAAACAGAATGGGAAGACTTGTATCAATTTAACCTCCCACACGTAGATATACCTATAACTATAACGATATCATATTCAATGCAAGATAATAAGTACTTTACTTGGATAAGGCAGTGTTTCGTTTTCCACTGTAGTGCTTCGCTTGTTGACGTCACAAGGCTCCCGACGGCTGCGCGCTCGCCTCAGAACTACAGTGCAATATCGATACTATTCTCTACAAATAGAGTACAAATTAGATTGCACTGAATATATGACAAGATTGTAGCTAAAGATATTATTGTGGTTCAATTATGTTTAAAGATGCGTTTTTTAGGGGAGTGGATCTCTTATGTACTAGCCAGTAAAGTTGAATGTTCTGACTCAGTTCTTATATTTGCTATAGTATGAAAATTGGCATTCCAATATTGAAATTGAAATAGTTTTAAAGATTCGATCCTTTGAGGTCGACTAGTTGAGGAAATGACACTTGCGTAAAGTTATACCACAATTTTACAGTGAAGATAGAGATACTAATTTTTAATAGAACTGCTGCTATTCTTTTGCTCAAATGTGTTGGTTTTATGTTTTAACTCATTGTGTAAATACAAGTAGATTCTGCCTGAACGCTAAACAGTTTTCTTGTCTTATGGTGCGGTAAGTGTATTCATCATCATCAGCCCGGAGACGTCCACCGCCACACTGTACGACAACCTGCCATTTGCATCCACCGGTTGCTCGCGACTTTTACAATGTCGTCGGTCCACCTAGTGGGAGGCCTTCCTACGCTGCGTCTTCCGGTTCGCGGTCGCCACTCAAGAACCTTTCTTCCCCATCGGTTGTCAGTTCTTCGAGCGATGTGGCCTGCCCATTGCCACTTCAACTTGCAAACCTTGCGAGCTATGTCGGTAACTTTGGTTCTTTGGCGAATATCCTCGTTCCGGATTCTATCGCGCAAAGTAACTCCAGGCATAGCTCTCTCCATTGCCCGTTGCGTGACTCTAAGTTTCTCCAAAAGGCCAGCAGTTAAAGACCACGTTTCAGTTCCATATGTCATCACTGGCAACACACACTGGTCGTATACCCTTGTCTTCAGGCACTGCGGGATTTTGGACGAGAAGATATTACGCAATTTCCCGAACGCTGCCCATCCGAGTTGAATTCTTATTGTCGAAGTTGGACCTACCTAACTGAACAATCAGTCCAAGGCAGTATTTTTTTTTGTTTTTTTTTTATAGGCATAAGCCTTTATTAACCATAAGGTAGTTGTAGTGGTCAACAACTTCGAGAGTATCGTTCCCAACGACAACCGGTACGGGCACAACATGGACATTGGACATGATCTTTGTCTTGTCTTTGAAGTGTATTATGTAAATTAAAAATTAATCATAGAACAATGTCTTTGTTTTTAATTCTACAAAAAATCTTACGTGTAATCGTACAGGAAAAAGAAACAAGAATTACGCACTCCATACAAACTTAATCAGCTTCGACACTAAACTGTGGCTTATTTTCATTCAGAAAATTCATGGCTGATTACCTCGTAATGCATGACCGTGTATTACGCTACGTATATTTAGTAGGTTTTCCCGACACATTCATTCGCTAAATAATCTAACTTCCGATTACATGGTCTTAGTCAACCTTGATGTACCTGTGAGATTTTTTGCTAAATTTGTCATAGGCGTGCGTGAGTGTCTGGGGGTAGGCTAGTCAGATTGATTTATATAATTCTTAAGTAATACAGTACAATAAATAAAGTCGCAACAATCTTTGAAGTTTTTCATTATGAAAAATGGCGCGAACTTGCAAATGGCGCCACGTATGCGTGGTGAAAATTAGAACTACATCTTTCGTCCTAATTTCTCTTTAGTATTAAAGTGAGACAAACGTATTGATCAAAAGCGCTTCCATGGAGTCATTCAATCATTCAGCTTATTTATTCTCGTAATGTGAAACTCACTGAAGAGAGAAGTAAATACAGTAAATAGAACGGAAATGGTACGCTTCACGCTAGCCGGTTACAAGCCTAGATAGGCATAAACGAATCACCGACTCGAATTCCGTTTGACAGTCGCTCAAGTAATCTAGAAGGCGCATCAACTCTGCCGATTTCTTGTACAAAATGCCGCGTTGCGCTATCATTACATGCCGTCTGTCTAGTAGAAATTGTAGTAAAAAAAATGAGGAATTTCGTACCAAATTGTTTGTAGTTTTGTGAGTTATTGATTTTTTTATTTATTTATTTGATTATCCTGAAAAACAAATAATAGTGATTACCAAAATTTTATCGATATCGATATTGTTTACTTACTAGACGGTTTTCCGTATTCCACTATTATACTTTGTATGTAGGTTGTCCTTGGTTTCTTATAACAACATTTTTTAAATATATATCTCTCTTTCTTCTTATCGCGCGCGCGACGCGCAGCGGCCCGCAGTGCTAAGCAGGACGCAGCTGCACGCACGTCGGGCTCTGTTTTCACTCTTTGTAAAAGGTCACCGGATGTGATCGAAACTATAGTCGGCGTATCCGATTTAATTAAACGTGAGTATTTCCGTATAAATAAAACAAAAATATATCTCTTTATATAATTTCAGTTCATACAAAATTCGTTCGCATAATTATTCATGCAAATGTTTACTATTAATATTATTTGGATTAAACATTCATTTTACATTAATTCATTTCAAATAATTTCTGGGCTTACTAACGAACAACATATTATTTTTCAATCGACTTCAAAAAAGGAAGTTCTCAATTCGACAGTATGTTTTTTTTTGTATGTATGTTACGCGATCACTCCGCCAGTTATGAACTGATTTTGATGATTCTTTTTTTGTTTGGTAAGTAATACTTCAGAGGTGGTCCCATACAGCGACAATGATAAGATGAATAGAGGGAAATAAACGCACGGATTTTGAAGACGATATGTTAAGCGCCGATTCTCTACTCGCTTCAGTCATACTCTGCCTTTGCGACATGCAAGCCGTACGATACGACAATACAAACTTCTTATACATGTACATGTGTTCTCTTTTTGTCATGCAGTAATTAGATTCGCTATCTCTATTTTCCGGCAAATGTAATATGCATACTTTTAGCTAGGTATGCTTGATTGTGTTGTCTTGTTAATTTTGATCGATTTGTAAGCGCTGTGCCCGTCCTTTCCATTATCACCGTCGCTGGTCCCATATACATTTTTATCGAAATCGTTTCGAATTCGGAAATTGTTTGGTTTTTAAATCAAAATTACTAGAACATATGAAGATATCATCCAGGTATTCAAAGTTGAAGTCGGTTGTATTAAAAAAAGGAATATATTATATTTATTACTTTGTACCAAACTCGGCTAATATTTTCAATGATATCATTGAACACAATTCGTTGACCAACTGCTTTATGAATCGCTATCGACTACGCATCTGTAGTATATTCACTTTACAGATTCTGTAGTCCATTGATCCATATTACATACTGAAATATAAACGAATACGCTACTCAATTGAAATGAATCATTGATTCATTCAACCAATAAACTATGGCAAGTACCATAAGACTTTACGTAACGCGTGTTGGGAGAGTAATACTTTTCCTTTTCTATTTGATTTGATGAATATCTTTAAACGTAATACGTTGTATATGTTGTATCCGGAACGAGGATATTCACCAAAGAACCAAACTTAACGACATAGCTCGCAAGGTTTGCAAGTTGAACTGGCAATGGACAGGCCCGATGTGACATCGCTCGAAGAACTGACAACCGATGGGGAAGAAAGGTATCTGAGTGGCGACCGCGAACCGGAAGACGCAGCATAGGAAGGCCTCCCACTAGGTGAACCGACGACATTGTAAAAGTCGCGGGCAACCGGTGGATGCAAATGGCAGGTTGTCGTACAGTGTGGCGGTCTAAGGTGGAGGCCTTCGTTCAGCAGTGGACGTCTCCGGGCTGATGACGATGATGTATACGTTGTATCATGACTTGAACTACTGGATAATTATAACCTAAATTGGAATAAAGATAATTGGCTGCCTTGTAGCTGATTATTTGGTAGCCGGTGCAATCAATTAATTGATACAAGTAAATCTTGAAAAGCTGAAAAATATATTAGAAATCTGTATTAAACGTATATAGATAAAAAAAATACAACGTATAGTCGTATACCTATGCATGCATCTGTAGATAGCCATTCACTGAACAAATGTGTGAAAGCGTATGCACAATACATTGTTTTGAACCGATTAATCTTTGCGCAGCAGAATCCTCTCGTTTTCAATACAAATATGAAAATGAGATCGGGTGACTCACCTTGCAATGTCATAATTATTTGTTTATCTACCGGCTGCCAGCGAATGTGAAGGTCGCTTTCACCATCACTGAATCATGTGTGCTCTTAGATTTGGGATATGCAATGTTATGAAATACGAGTACTGAGAGCTAACAGGCGTGCGTGTTAGAAAAACTTCAAAAGTAACTTCATGTTTTCGTGTGCTTGTAACGTATCTACAGTGCCGGACTGAGACCAGATTTAGGTTGGAGCGACATCAAATTTTGGCGCCTCCTACACTGTCACCATAAAAAAACCAAATACTGCACTTCTCCCTGTATACGTATAAGAACAGGTGTTATGGTATGTTGGCATGTGACATTTTGGCCTAGTGAATTTATATAGAATTTTTTAGGCTCGGCGGGAGATAACACTTATAAATCGATAGAGCATAACAATGCTCTGACTAATTGTTCAAGCTCTAATCCTTTCACCGTTTCCGTTTTAGAGATATTGGCAAATGAAAATGCATTTATGTGTTAAAGATATTTTTTCTCGCGGCGCAAATAAATACCTGTACAAATCGGTAAAGCAAAACAATGTAAGTAACAAATGGTTAAGCACTAACCCCGTTACGATATCCGTTTCCAAGATATTGGCGTATGAAAATGCTCTTATTTGTTCAAGATCATATTTTTTCCTCGCGTCCGAAAATAAAACCTATACAATTCGTAAAACATAACAATTCAGGGCATAAATATTCTAGTACTAGCCCCGTTACCGTTTCCAAGATATTGGCGAATGAAAATGCTCTTATTTCTTCAAGGCCGTACTTTTAGGTGCTACAGTAGCTGTAGCTGAACTTTTATGAATTGATAAAGCATAACAATGCGATGACTAAATGTTCAAGCTCTAACCCTGCTAGTGTTTCCGTTGCCGAGATATTGGAAATGAAAATGCACTTATATGTTCAATAAAATAAAACTTGCACAAATCGCTAGAGCATAACATGCACGGAATAAATGTTAGAGCACTAGTCCCATTACCGTTTCCGTTTACGTGATATCGACGAATGAAAATGCTCGTATTTGTTCATTGTCATATGTTTACTCGTGGTGGAAAATGAATCTTTTACAAATAGATAGAGCATGACATTGCGGAGACTCAATACTGCAGCACCAACCCTGTGACTGTAACCTTTTCAGAAATATTGCCGAATAAAAATACGCATAATTGTTCAATATCGTTATTTTACTCGCGGCGGAAACGAGAAACGAAACGGCGAGAAAGAAATATATCCTTATACGACAAATTTTTCACAAATTGGCAACGTATGAAACCTGGAATTTTGATGATTTAAAGCAAACAAATTACAAAAGCCAAAATCGAGGGCACCACTAACGGGGGTAGATGATGTCGTCTTGAAAGTATTTTTGAAAAGGAATAAAAAGTTTGCGGACTTTCCAGAGGAATCACTCGGATCTTGTGACTAAGGTCTTGGCGATTCAGTTTTGATGATGTCTCACCATTAAAAGCTTGTGGTTCGCATGTGTAGTTAACTAAGTTAAATATTAAGCAATCGATACCTTTTTTGTTTGTTATAAGTGTTCTTAAGGCACGTGGGTTACCTAGCTGTGTTTTTTATTGTTTTCTTTTAAATAAATGTGAGTTTTTTTATTGGGAATACAATGTATGCGTTTGGCTGCTAGCACGCTTAGCCTGACGGTTCGTGATGTTGGAGCTAAAGTTATTATAAATAAATAAATATTGGTGGACATTTCACACAGCGCCATCTACCCCCATACTATATAAGCAAAGCTTGTATTATGAAAACCGGATAGCTGATAGAATACTTATATATTATTACATACTACAACCAGACACAGAACAAACATCTATGTTCATCACATAATTTTTTGTCCTGGGTGGGGATCGAACCCACGCCCTACAACTCTTAAAGCAGACATACTACCAACTGAGCTAAAAGGCAGCAAGTTATCCTAGAATATCTAATGAATGAACTGTCTAAAATTCATGACTTTATATGTTGCAAGTTATTCTAATCGATCTATTTTTAAGGGACAAACCCCTTCTCAGATTCAGCGTGAGATTTCACATTTTGATTTTAAAGGTTGCTACTGACGTCTTTAACACTTTGTCATGTATTTAAAAAAAAGGAAATGATTAATTTTGTGGTTTCGTTTGGAAGAATCAAGCTACCGAAAACAATTTACGTATAGATAACTTCATAAACTGCTATCGTAATTTTCTGTCATAATATTTAGTTTAGGTTTGTACGTGTACTTGAAAGTTGAAGCTTACAACAGTTAGTAATGTTTTGAAACTTGTTCATAGCGCTTCTTTTTAGGGTTCCGTATATTAAAAATAAAAAGAACCCTCATAGGATCACTTCTTTTTCTCTCTGTCTATGTCTGTTTTTTTAAAGCCTTTAACTACAACAAACTACAAATACTACTTATACTACTTAGGCTACTACACAAAAAACAAAATTATTGTATCCAGACCGATGAAAGTCTAGAGACAATCCATATGCTCAAACCCACTACCAGTCGGCAGGTTGCTGGTGGCATTTGAATGGCAATGCTTATGCGTTGGGCCCAATAAACGCCAGCATTTTGACCATGCCAGCTTTCTGTCTGTTTCATTATCTTCAGTAATATGAGAATGTGTGAACGAGAGAACTGCAAACGAGAGGAGTCCCCTTAAGGGGCAGAATGCTGCGGGCCGCTATCTTACTTGCGCATTTAATAATTTTTGTAGATTATATAACATTGCTGACAAAAATATTACAAAGGTTCAGCAAAAAAAAAACTAATCTAAACAAGTTTTATTACCTAAAATTTGAATTACGATATAGGATATAACCAAAACTTTTAAGAATCAAAACTTGCTTGAGTCTTTCTTTTTTACCCTTTTAATATTCTCATTAATTTCACTTACTGCGATTTTTTATTGCTATGTTCAGTGATTGTATATAATTTTTTTTTATTATACTGAAACACTAACATACATTTCTATCACGCCGAAAGTTCCTGCCTGTCAGTTTCTGGATATATTTAACTGGTAATTATTATTCCCATGGAATGTTACAGATCACATTTACTCGATTATCGAATGTGATCTTTCACATTTACTTAGAAATTGTGGGTGTCGGTAGAAGAGCTTGGAGGATTTAGCTCCTCTCTCTCTAGAAAGGTAAATAAATAAAAGGAAAAATTAAGTGATGTACTTAACAAATAAATTATTTAATTAATAGAAAGAGAGCAGTGGTACAAATAAATTATTTAATTAATTAAATAATTTATTTGTACCACTGCTCTCTTTCTATTACGACAACCGGACATGTGTGTTTTGAGATCCACGCCAATAAAATTTCTCGAACGAGCAAGACGTTCGTCTGATGGTAAGTGTCACGCCTGCCACTAACAGTAGCAGTGCCAGAATGTAACGCTCGTGGCGTAGCTTGTCTAGGTGGTTCTAAACGATCACCAATGTTAAGCAACGGATAGTCCGGTCAGTCTTCGGATGGGCGACCGTGAGTGGCATTTATTTCTGAGCGCTACCGTGGGTCGGATGACACGTTAAATTGTTAGTCCCGGTTGTTTGTTCTAGTTTCTATAACAACAACCGTCAGCCATTTCAGAGGCCTTCGGGCGGCACATTAACTCTGACACTAGGGCTGGCCACTCAGCCTAAACGAACTTACTTACTTACTTAGTGCCAGAATTGTGAACTTGCGAACACAATCCTGCGCCGCACTGCACTGCGCTCGTCACCCTGAGATATTAGATGTTAAATGTCTTCATACCCAGTAATTTCTCTTGTAACATTACCCTTCAAATCTGAATGCTTTAATGCTTGCACACTACTGCTTGGCGGTTGAATAACTGGCATAGTAAAATTGAACACGTAGGTATAAATAAATCTTGAAACTTGGGAATACCATGGTACAGTATCGCACGATGAGTATCACATGTTAATAGGCTGTAATCACTGAGTCACAGTCATCTGCTCCTGCGCATTTGACGAATTCAGACTTGAATGGTAGGGTAATAAACTGCCAACATGAAATTTCAGGACGCTTACCAATCATTTTTCATGGAATTCTATTGCTATTGCTTTACATTTTTACTGTAACAATAGTGTAGTCATCGTATAAAACATAGCAGATGTTTGCTGGAACTATCCTGTACACATCTTTACCACGCTGGCCAGTTGCGAGTTTGTGGATTTACATAATTGAAATTCTTCTCCGGACGCATGCAGGTCACGATGTTTTCCTTTGCTGAAAAGCTATTGTATGAAAACTCGTATATAAACTCCAAAGAACTAATTGGTTCGGGCTCGGGATTTGAACCCACAACCTCATATGTCCGACACCTGCGGTCTGTCTATTAGGCAACCACGGTATCACGGTTCTATTGTGTACCGCACATCACATGCTGTACTTACATTAAAGTTTTAAATACTTTATTACAACTAAATTCAGGCAGGTCACTTGCCGGTGCCAACAGAAAACCAGCGCTGGTTGTTTACAACCAGCATCACGCTGAGTTGGGACCGGGTTCATGACAAAAATTATAGATACCCCTTATGTAGATATTACATTATTTTGTGTATCCTTATATAATTATATATTATATAACATATCTTGTAAATCTGACTTTGACTTTGACTAGGTCAATGTTGTATGTTTTTTTTTGTTTGTTTTTATGTATAAATATCTGTGTAATTTCTGTTTTTTTGTGTGTATCTGTGTTTTTGTTATGAATAAACTTTTTTGTATTGTATTGTATTATAATGAACTCCGGTTCTAAGCTACAGAAACAGAATGCATAATGTTTTTAACGCTATAGGCGTCCCGGATCAACTTACAAACGTCAATTAACTGAAACAAGCGCTACTAAAAGCCGTGAAGTGGCGCCATGGCTCTGACAAAAAGTGCCTCGTGATTCAGAAGAGTTTTTATGCGTTAAAAATAAGAATAACCTAAACATTACTCAAACACTGGTGTTCATTTTTGGCTTGATGAATGCCTTAAAAATCTGCATGGACTTAAACAATGCATGCTAGCTAAATATTATCACGTTCTATGGACGAACATCCTTCGGAAATCGGTGCACTTATGTCATATCCTAAAAGAAAAACGGGGCACATGGATTATTTTCTAAGAAGTGACGGATTTTTAGTATCACCTATTTCCGATTATGTCAGTTAACGTGTCAATTTACGCATTGCTTTATTTAGCGTTTGGCCTCATTCGTACGGTTTTTTTTACGTCGCTTTAAAACCTGGCGTTGGCGCTTTTTTAACGCTCTCCAGAAGTGTATTGAATTCGTACGAACCCTTTAAAAGGATCTCGCTGCAGTAGGACGTAAAATGATTTTCTCAAAATTACTTGCAATGTTAGTATGTGGTACAAAGAGGGCGAAAAAGCATTCTGAGTGCATCCTATGAGTGACAAGAGATATATTAGTAGACAATTCATAATACTGTACGAATATTTAGTCCTGTAATTTTTTTAGACGTTTTTGAATGTCTTTTTTTAATTAGTCAGAACTCGAATCAGCTATTCAGGATATACAACACACCCACGACGACTTTGACATTGTGACAACAATCGACACGACTGTCCGCTTCGCGAGCACGCAGGATACTGAACGCAGAGTGAGCGCTTTTTTAGCGCTCGTGTGAACGGTGCCGAGTATGGAGTGCCGTACGTTTCATTACATCTAACACTCAACGCTCAACGCTCAAAATAAGACACTGCGCGATAAAAAAAAACGCGACGGTAAAAAAGCGCTGCCATTTGAACAAATGCCCGGGAGTCCGTTATTTGATCCATTTCAACGTTTTTTTTAACGCACGTTTAAAAAGCGTCCTTGCGAACGAGGCCAAATTTCGGTGACGGTCTCGTGACTCCTCTGATGACCCCTGGGGGAGACATCAGGATTTTTCAGTCCTGGTGTGTCCACTAGGCCGGGAAGATATAAGAACTTACTTTTAAAATAATATTTTGAGTACTCCTGTGCCCCCAAGCATGTTGCATGCTGTCAAGCATGTTGTACATTGAATGAAACCATAAAAATGATTCAAATGGCAAGAAAATTTTATCTACTTACTACCTAGTACCTAAGTATTCACTTTTGTCTCGTCATCTTCAGCATTTCAGCCATAAGACATCCACTGGCCTCAATGGGGAAGGCCTATTTCTACCAGGTCTCCGAAAGAACCGGTTGGAAGCCGCCTGCATACAACGTTTTCCTGCGGTCTCATTTAGATCGTCTGTCCACCTTGTGGGTGCTGTCACTTTTGTCTATGAGATTGCTATTTACCTAAAACTTGCTGTAATGGAACGGGGGGTACCAAAGTATTATTTTAAAAGTATGTTCTTTCCCTGGCCAGGGGAAGACAACAGGACTGAAAAAACCGGATGATCAGGGGAGACACGAGACCGTCACCCAAATTTATATTACTCATTAATGAAGTAACTATTTCTGTTATTAAGTTTTTTACCTTCTAACTAAATATCCCATTCAAAAATGACCAGAAAAAGAATGTTGAACGAGTGTGACGTAAATCGAAATTGTAGTTAAGTACTATTAAGTGCTATTTTAAGTAGTTAATACTACAAAAATGCGAAAATAATTAAATGGATTCTGCTTTAGAGAGCTTTTTAGCTGAAAGGAGAGTCTTGCAGCTAAAAAGCTAAAGTTAAACACACGTAATGTTATTATGAGGATAAGGTTGGCGTCGATTTTATTGCACCAGTCACTAAAGTAGACAAAGACAAAGTAGAAGAACTAAAATTATTTGCGTCCCATTTCATTCCATTAAGGGAGAAAAAGATAGCCTGTCAAATTACGTTCATTTTAATCAGTGGTACAAAAATCGACACCATTTCAAAGAATAATAAAGTTCTTACGTATAGCTTATAGGATGTTTTGATTGACATTCCTACATAACAGATTGAGTTCCTACTTTCGGTCGGACCACCATGAAACTGCATTTTTACTGTTAGCAAATAGCGAGAGTGGATTGCGGATTTGGCTGCAGACATCCGAAGGGACAGGTGTGCTTGCGTCATATCCGATGCTCTGACGGCATGAGACCATGTTTGGGCCCTTTCGGACATCGGAAACGCTATTGTGTATACATAATTATAGGTACTAACTACTTCTTCATGTTTGAGCATAGTATTATGTTATGTTAAAGTTTGAAACTCAGATTATCTATTTCCTAAACTTATTTTATCCGAATGTCTTTAATTCTCGAGTTAATTGGTTTCTCCTAGACCAGCGTAGCCCATCATTGTCTCACTTTTTTTGATATCAGGCGTGATAGCGGTCAAACGTAAGCCCATTAATCGATAGAAAAAAAAACAAGAAGAAATGTTTAATATATAATTATTTCATTCAAATAACTAAATATTATCGATCCCCAAGCCGCCTACCAAGCGTGGATATTATGGCAACCCTTCCCTAATAAAGAAGGAGGAGGCCTTCGTTTAGCAGAGGATGTCTCTTGGCTGATAGTGATGAACTAAATATTATACAATTTATGTGCATTTCGCGTGTGTGTCTACTTAGCTCTTAAAAAATACGTAAAGGATTCAGTTTTTACTATGATTTAGAAAAAAATATCTGAAGGGTTTCATTATCATCATCGGAGAGTATATGTGAATGTACAATAGATCTATGCAAAGCCAGGCGGGTTGCTAGTCGAATAATGTTTTATTGCCAAAATCTACTTGATAACTTGCTATAAACTATTGAACCCTACATTTTCAAAATCAAATCAAAATTAGTTTATTTTTTAGGACATTGTCTTAAATTTAGATCTTAATTGTAATTATGTGCCAAATCCAATGAATGAATTCTACCTAAATCAGGTGTACAAATATTTTATTTTATTGGTATTCTAATACTAAAGTTCTATTATTATTAACGGGATATTTACCGTGATTATGTTGTGAAATGAAATTAATATCCCGTTAATTATAATAGAACTTTAGTAAACAACCGTGATAGTTTAAATCAGTATTCTAATACTAGTCAAAAATTAAACAATTATTTTATCATTTAAGAAATCGTTAATGTTATAGTAACATTGCGAACATTGCGTTTGTTTGTGGCGACCGCGAACCGGAAGACGCAGCGTAGGAAGGCCTCCCACTAGGTGGACCGACGACATTGTAAAAGTCGCGGGCAACCGGTGGATGCAAATGGCAGGTTGTCGTACAGTGTGGCGGTCTAAGGGGGAGGCTTTCGTTCAGCAGTGGACGTCTCCGGGCTGATGATGATGATGATGATGATGATATTAACATTTGTCCAAAAAAAAAATAAACAATTTTATACTTACCATATGATGAGTATTTTTTTGCTAAATTGCAAAAAAATGCAAATGGCACATTTAATTACACATTATCATTTTGTCAATAACAATAACAAACAATCAATTTTAGTGGAAGCAGTTGGATGGCTGACAAAATAATGCATGAATCACTAAATTTTTGGCAACATGGCAACGGTGCCGTGGCGCCGGAAAATGTAAGTAAACATACTTGCCTGTAACATTTTCTTTACATCGATTTACTTCATTGAAAGCTTGTATTATTCTCTACAACCGTTATTAAAGTACTACTTTTATTACTGACTCACTGATAAGTATTTGTCCTCTGGGTGGTGGGATGCTTAAATACAAAAATAAAAAAATACAAAATGCTTTATTGTCTATTAAAAAAAAATATATACCGTTAATAATAATAATATAACTTTAGTAAACAACCGTGATAGTTTAAAACAGTGTTAAATACATATTTGTTTATGATATTTACAAGATGGTGACAAGAAACAATTAATTAAAATTGAAACACCAAGCTATGTGGGGGTGTGTATGTGTGGTGACAGTGGCTTAGATAATATATAAAGCTTTCTAGTAGCTTTTATGATCATTATACAAAGCTTATATTAATAATGTTAGCCCTACTAAAGCTAACTTTAAGTCCAAAATAGAGGCTAGCATTTTGAACACGCGTAGAATACTTTGGTAAACTTTGCTCCTTTATTTATGTTACTAAGTAGACTTTAGTATATACGAGTATTTAATTATGTTTGGTAAACAGACTTCGTCTGAATTAAACAAATGACTCATACATACTTACACACTTTTTTACGTTTATTTACGTTACGAATATTACATAATTTATTCCAGACTTCTCATAATTTGAATCGGATGTTTGATATGATTTACTATAGTTTAATGGCAAATATAATGAGTGAGTCAGGTGTGTTTGTGTCCACTGATATAGATATGTTGACATTTGCATAGTATTAGTTTATCGATAATTAATTATAATTTATGAATATTCATGTGACTATGTGTGTATGTGTGTGTATGTAATCGTTCTTATAAACAATGATCTTTTTGGTTTAGCTCAAGCATAGGCAAGTTCATAAAACAACCAAGTTTCATCGAAGTTTTCCTATTTCAAGTTTCATGAGCTGTACCTAATATATTATAGTACAGAAAACAAGTGTAAAAATGATCTAGAGAAGTGCACCATTTTCATGCTCGCAAATAAACTAATAGACGAGAAGATATCGGTCTTTCAAGTTCATTGCTCGCTTTCGATGTGCGACCTCGCCCAAGGTTCGCCCGTTCAGCGATACGACAACTTCATTCATGATTCCTGCCAGTGTACGCACATGGGTATAGCTGTTTTATATTTGTGTGAAGTTATTCCGATAAAAAAAAAATCGCGATTGGACTTGATTTGGATTATTAAACGAAACCTCTTGGATTTAATGCATTGCATTTATCATTGTCAAATAACTTACAATAGTTAGCTAAAAGTTAATAAATTAACTAGAACATACACAAGTAAATAAATATTTATAAATACCTAAGATAAAATTAAGAACTTATATACAAAACAAACCCTAAAATATAATATGCTGAGTTTCTGGCCAAAATATACGCCAGCGTTCCGGTCACCTGACACATCGACCAAACGTTTGGCCAGATCCCTATGATATAAATGTAAATAAATCATGAGTCTTTTTATGAAGTTCAATGTTTATGTCTACCTGTCAATTTTGTCACCTATAAAATAAAAGTTCAACACCGGTTAATTAAGTCTCATACAAGATCCGTATCTTCAATCAATCATTAATCAAACATAGCTTGTGTGGGTAACAAGTGTAAGTATACACCCACATTTAAGAACTTTATCACAATCAAATGTATATAACATTTCTTCAAATGAGAAAGAAAAATTTAAAGCACTGTTATGACATGGTACAGAAGCGACTTATTAATATTACTAACAACTACAGTACTACTACAGTACAATACTTTGCCAAAATAAGTTATCGGGGCAATGTTTTGGGAATATGAAGAGAGTGAAGGAAAATTTCCTGAGACAGAGTGGTAAGATGTTGGTTGCTAAGTCCGTGGTGTACGCATGTTTGTGACAGGACGCACAACAATAGCCGGAATAGGAAGCGGTGTCGGCGAATGGCAGACATTGCGGTTAGAGATGCCCGATACAAATAATTCACTCGTTAAAAATCGATTTAGTTATGTTCATTAATAAATCGGCAACCAAAATTATTATCTAATTATTTAGTTACAATTGGCTTATCAATCGAAACACGAGTAGAGCAAATAAAAGGCGTAAGCCAGTAGTTGTAAAAGTCTACAAAACTAAAAACAACTATCGTGTATATGTCCAGGAAAATTGCAGAATACAGCGTATTATATACTAGCTAGCCATTTTACAAAACAGGGCTGTTTTGAAATAAGGCGGATCAACTACAAAGAAAACTGAAAACAAAAAAAAAACAATATAAAAAATTTTTAATACACACTACTCACTTACTTCTTCACTTTAATTGATTAACTAAATCTATTTGTCATTACCTGGTTAACTTATAAATGTTACTCACTATATTCCAGTATCTCGCACTCACCGAAAGAAAAGTATTTTAATCCGTCTTTGAGACGAATGCGATGAAAAAATTCGTAAACATCGATTCCAAGAGACAGAACTTTTTCGATTTCATCATAAATTTGTGCCACAATAAACAACACTACGCTAAATATAATTTCATAGAGACTTAAAGCTTTATGAAATGTTATAAATAATGATAAGTGATTCTAAACAAATTTGCTTCATTTTATATAGATGATATTTAAGCAGTTGGTTAATTGAAATAAATTCTCAGGCTCTCCTATTCAGATGCAAACAAGTAACTAGAAGAATCAATCTTAAATCAAGACAAATTAAATTACGAGTACTAAATAAAAAACATTGATTAGGTTGTCTATTGTCTATTGTTAGGTTCTATCACAGGATAATATTTGTAAATTTTAAACAAATTTAAAATAAAATAATAACCGTAATTCGAATGATTTTAATCGATAGTGCACCGCTCTAATATCATAAAAATACTCTACGGATCCTACGACCACTAATGTCCAGACAAGATCCGTAAGTAGGTTCTTGGCACTGTAAACGTTTTTGTTGATTGATTTTAGTTAATTAAATGCGGACAATGACAAGAAACGGTGCGCCTAGAACATTGCGCTCTGTTGCTGAGGCGTCGGAAATCCTGGTTCACAGTCGTTCACATTTGGATCCTGTATTACTACTTTGATACACTATACTATACTACAACTGTACAGTTGAAGGTAGAAGCTTAATTTAGTAATTGAAACTGATCCCATACCACTTTTATGAACAAACGGTGGAATTCCACTTTCATTGTGCGAACCGCTAAACAGTGAAATATGCTTCCCGAGTAGGTCCCGATGGGTACAATCTGGAGTTCTTTAAGTCGTTAGTGAATCCGCTTTGTGGGCAAGCGTGCTCCAACGTAAATCGCATCTCGTGATGGTGGGCAAAAGCAAACCATTTAAGCAAAATAAAAAATAAAAAACACACAATTTAAAAAATACTTTCATGTAGGTATTTGTGCACCTCCCTTTAAGGGAGAGGCCTTCGTCCAGCAGTAGACGTCCTCAAGCTGTTGATGTGAGGTATTTGTGATTGTTTTTTTTTAATATTATAGTTATAAACTATAAATCAAATAGTATAAAAACCTAAATTTTGAGTGCTGCTGACAGCGAGACGGCTACACGCAGCAATTGCTAAGGCCTCTAATTTTTATTTTTAATTACACTTCACGGTTACTTTTTAAGTGTCAATCACAATCGATTATTATGGTGTCTACTTGTATCGATCATTGAACTGGTTTTATGATGGACCGGGACGATGAACACCGGGACTATCAAAATGTTAGTTTAATACTCTAAACTTTACTGGTAAATGCATACCAAGAATTAAAATCAATGATTTCCGACTAGAATTTAAAAATACAATTATATATTAGAAGAATGTATTTCTATCGTTTTGTCGGATTCCCGGTCTCCACAATACGCGCTCTGTACCTAGTGTCCCACAGCAATGTTGTGAATTAAAAACTGTATAAGAGAAATAAATGAATTTCTTATTTTTTTATTTTATATTTTTTTCTACAAAAAGTAGGGACAAATTATTTATTTGTTACTATTACGCTACGGCGCTAGCACCAGTATCTTGGGATTTGGCCTTACCGTATTGAGAAAATATAAATAGGTAGGTACAGTACATAATTAAAAAAAAGCATACATTGACAAATTATTACAATAAGAATTTTTATTCTCCCTTTAAAGTGGGCGTCAGTGAGGACTTTACAGGAGGAGATTACACCTAAATTCACAGCAAAACTTGGTCGCGTCAAATGTTACAAGCCTCCTGTGAGGAGTCAAATTCTCTCTCATGTCTAGAGATGAAATTACTATATGAATATATAAATACAATACGATATTTATAAAAAAAAATTGGTGTTAAAAAAATACTTAAAAGAAACACCGCATTTGTTTGAAGTTAGTTTTAATAGCGGCTGTTTAAATATGTATTTTTGATGGTTTGCAGTATCAATTATTGTCATGACCTTCTTTTGTGCCTCATGGTCGTGTCTGCAATATGACAGGTTGTAATTTCGATATCAATGACCAGCTTACGAAAACCCCAGCAAACCATTATTATAAACAAACAGTGATAGCTTTTATACGCTGGACATAGAGCTTATTTCATGAAACTTCCAAAGTGATTCAAATATAGACGATCAAAGCTCTTAGGATTCTAGTGATGTGCTAAAAAATATCAAGGTCACGAAAACCATTGCTTGCAGCCCCCAGGCCCAACCATCGAACCTAAATACTAAATTATCGGCAAATGCAGACTAATCGTTAGTTTAAGATGCAAAAACTTATTCAAAATACCAAATTGACTGCGTTTTTAAATGTGCTATTGTAAGTTTTTTATAACTTTGTTTCCTAACATCTTTTTCATTCTTTTATTTGCAGGTTTGATCAGCGCCACGCCCACACCTCAGACATCTTAAGGTAAGTGTATTTTAATTTTAACAATATTCTGTGTTTAAGGGCTCTATATTCCAAACTTGCCCCTCGCAAACTCAATGTTATTAAGTCAAATTACTATATGTAATGTATTTTACAGTCAAACAGCCATCTTAGTAACTTTTACGGTTGAAAACACTATTAATTATACTTTCCTCGATGGATAAAAATACCGAAACAGTGCCAATTTTTTTTGTTATTTGTCCTAATTACAGGACATAGTCACATAAAACATAATGTTTTAAAAGAGAATAGTATTTTGAACGTTTTACGGTTGAAAAGTTATTAATTTCGATACTTTTAGAGTAATCTAAGAAAAACTTTAAAAATTGAAGCTTGACATGCACGAATCTGCGTAACCGCCATATTTTTGCTTCGCTTAATGTGACCCTACCTGATACAGCATAGACTTATCATCGATCTCATTAAAAAATGTGCTTGAAACGTGGAATATCCTGCTCCTAAGATTGATTATTACTATAGGCTTAATAGACAAAAAAAAATTACAGTAAATTCATTGATGTAATTATGTACCTACTAAGTATATAATATTCGAAATGCAATAAAAATGTTATGTCCTATTTAGTTGTGGTAGAAGAATGATATGCAGCTGTTGACTGTCTGAAAATAGATTTATACTACTACTTAGCAAAAAACAAAAGGCTTGTATCCAGACCGATAAAATTCTAGAGACAATCCAAATGCTCAAAATCACTACCAGTAAAACTAAGAAACTATAATTTAAAAAAAAAATAAGTTAAATTCTTCCAAAATATCTCCAAGTAGGTATAATATAGAAATAATAAAATTGATACAAAAAAAATTACAAAATATTTTTTCTGTCTTGCTAGTTACTGGACAATGTGTGACGTTATTAAACAAAAAATAACACAAAAAATAGGATTTGTTTTAAAAAAAAGGGTCGTCTTTAGTATGTAGTATGTAGTACTATAATATCCCATTGAGTAATTCAGAATAGGGTAGATGACTGATGTTTATATCGTTGAAACCAATAGCTTTGATGAAGAATTTAAGTAAATATAGTAGGTTTGTTGAAAAAATAACTTAAATCGGTTAATAATGATCTGATATATGAGCGTTTAAAGTTTTTGTTAGAGACAACTCTGTCCCTTTCCCACAAAACAAAAAATGACGTCACGCCTTACTTGTCAAAATAGAATTTATATGGCGTACAGAGAAGTGACGTCACGATTTGCTGTATCGCATCTCTGTCTAGCATGATTTTAAAATACTTATAAGTTGCTTATTTTTGATCAGATTTTCGTTTTCTTTTCATTAATCAGCTATATTTATGGGCCACATTTTAATAGGACAATAAAAAAAACCAGTCAAATAGCCTATTACCACATGCACTATTGTGCATTTTGGCGTGTAAAGCAGAGGTAGCATGGTACAAAAGACTTCAACGCGATCCGCGTGCAAACTTCTTTTGCAAATGTCGAAAAATAAAAATAAAACCTCATTCATAACACATTTTCTTTTCCCCATAAAGGTGTCTAGATTATGACAGCATTGTATTTGTCAATTGTATGTCAATAACACGCGATTTCCGTGCGTTCTCAACGCTTTTCGTGAAAAATTTGGATATTAGTTTTTTGAATATTTTTCGTGTCTATCTATCTATATTTTTGAGGAAATTGTTTATTGTGAGGTGATGGTAAAGTATCATGTGTGATTTATTTGTGGGGGTGTGGTTATTAGATAGGTGTTCAGAAAAAGGGCTCCACGTGTTTCCATCATGTTGAACGAATGGTTTCATCGAAGGATAAAAGACATATTTATCGTAGAAGAAGGAAATATTCAGGTAAAATCTATGAATTATGAAACAATCACTTATTTTTAGTATTAGAACTTAAATATGTATAATATATATAATATAAATATAAAACTGTAGTCGTGTATCTGATAGTGTGTTCTGTCAATCTCACAAATTATTGGATGTATTGTATACCATCATCGACCACGCCTTCGGTGACTATTGTCAAACACTTAGCCTATCAATTACAAATAAAGCCGTCAAATCCGAGGACGCGGACAACGAGGGTTCCGTACCACTCACTACAAGTACTGGATAATCCGCGATAGTATGTATATGTATAGCAAATATTCTGTGCACATTTCAACCGGCTATCTATTACGATTCACGAGATTCACGAGGTCAGTGAAGACCGGAAATACAGATGGACAGACAGACAGACACGGTAGGCGGCTTAATAACATGGTACAATTGGATTATCTTTGGGTACGGAACCCTAAAAGAATTTCTACTTTCGTTCAATACGCAAACTGCAAAATTAAAAAAAAACATTTTGGTGAAAACATATTACGCTGGGTGTTTTAGGCAATTTTAGGGCATGACTTGACCATGATTTTAGTTTATACTTTAAGACCTGATACTATCAAAAACTTGTTATATGCATATACTTGAAACTGGCAGAATTTAAAATTGTCAAAATTAAAATTGGCAGGTTTAAACTTTTATGTGATTACTTTTCTCCGTAGGTTTTAAGGTGCAAAGAATATGACCTAAGAAAAGGTTTAAACTAGTTTGTAAAACTCCTTTCTACAATTTTCATGACGTACATTTGAATTTTGAAATGTAGCTCTCCAACTTATTTGTAATGTTGGTCAAATGCAAGAACTAAAATAATTCAATAGGCAGCTGTCAGTTTTCTTCAAAACCTACGCTCGTGGCTCCCTCGCTCATCTGTAGGGATAAGTTAGTTGTACAATTGTGAGATAAGCTTTGAATTGCGATCAAAACGGCCTTAAAATCGACGAACGAAACGTTTGCGCATTTTAACGGTGGAGAACGCCATCTAGTAATTTTTTGGGAACTAAAGAAACAAACAAAATAACCATTTCAGTTTTGGCTTGAGAAATGACGATATATCTATAAATTATCAATTTCCAGATTTTTCCCATAATAACTGTTATGTGACCTTGCTTCTTGCTAAATTTCATGAGTCTAGGTCAACGGGAAGTACCTTATGAATTTTGATTTAGTTCACTCTAAAAACTCACAAAAATGACCGTAATTTTTTATTGCGTTGACTTAGAAGCTTCACTTTCTAGCAGATCCAAGGGACCATAGACTGACGTATTTAATACTAATTTCAACTTGTTACCTCCACGCATTCCAGAGAAAAAGGGTCTTGACAGACAAACAGACAGACGGACAACCGACTGATCCTATAAGGATTCCATTTTTCCTTTTGAGGTACGGAACCCTAAAAAAGGGCTAGCTTACCACCAGGCGGCCGTGTCTCTCGCCTCAGTGCATTAAAAAAAACCCGTGCCATCTAAAAAACTTTACAAGTAAAGCTTTAATTTAAAAGTATGTGCGTCATTGCACTGTTCCACTTTTCGAATCCACACAACTAGAAATTAAACTAAATGATGCTATCAATGTAATGGTTAAATCACCCATTGATTTAACCATTGCAATGGGGTTTGTTTATCTCAATGAAATAGCTCCATTTAACCAGCCAGTAAGTACTTACTTATTTATTTTTTGTATATAATTCGTATAATTCGCGCTTGTTCCAAATTCAAAAAGTTCAAATGTATATGTCATTTTTCGAGTCGCAATGGTAACAATAAATAATGTCATCTAAATTGTTTTTACTACTAAAACGATACAAATGTTATGTTTCTTAGTTATTCACGCTGTAGCGGCTCAATAGAGTTTAGTAGGCTCACTAGAGTTTGAGTGAATATGGAATGGAGAGACCTTATAACCTGGATTACGTTAACCATAGGCTACTTTAATCCCGGGAAAATATAGATACGGTGTATGTAAGGTAGCGGGGTGCAGGGCTACTGTGTAAATTCACACGGCGCAGCTAATAGCTATAAACGTACCAATATTATAATTGCGAAAGTTGTGTGTGTGTACGAGTGTATGCGTGTGCGTGTATGTTTGTTTGTTCTTCACGCTGTAATAGCTTACCGGATTGCAGTAATATACTCTGACTTACATTATACATACTACTTTTATCAGTATTGTCAGTATCGTACTGTGACATCCTTAAAACGATTCATTTTAGGTTCAGCCAGCTGCAATGCTACGCATTCGCGAACCGTATTGCGGCGCGATAAAATTTACGGTCGCACGGCGTTGGCGGCTGAACCTTACAATCATGGTATTATGATATCATGGTTCGGGCCCTGGCACACTGTGCAAAGCTTAGGTACGAGTTTGTACGTACGGTTTTTGAGTATTTATGGCTGCCTGCAATCTTTCTAAGAGAGTGAAACTTCTGTATGTAATAAAAAATGAATGAAAAATATTTTATTAAATCCAAACATAGGAAAGAAACATAATTATCTTATCTTATTATAATGTATAATCTAACGTTAAAGGACAACCAATTTAATCTTAAAATTATTGACTGCGAACTAGGCAAGGCCTGTATCTCGGAGATCTACTCGGGACGATAGTACATGAAAATTCAACCTCGGGTTACATAGCTATATATCCCATAAAAAGTTTAATCACATTAAAATAACACTTAAATTATTTTATTACGTTACAAGAAAGAATTATAATTGATTCAAATGGTCTATCAAATTAATTAGCAATCCAGCCCCTTTAGCACGCGCCGAGGACTAATTGGTATTTCTCTGGGCGAGAACGTGATAAAGCTAGAATATGGATACGTCTGTCTCGTTTTCCCGAGGAAAAAAGAGTGGATAGATTTTTATCACGGCTCGCGTGCTAGGCGGGCTGGGGTGATGTCACAAAAATGGCTTCAACTCAGCATAGTGAAACAACAGTGAAACATTTCTAACTAAAAACTAAGCTATTTAATCGTTATTAATATTTAAATTTAAAAGGACTGGTATATGTTGATTGAAAAAAGTTGTAGAATAGATATGTAAAATTATCCTCATGTGGAGAAAGTATATATATATAAAAAAAATATAATGTATTATTTTAAAATGTCTTTACTATTATTTTTGGAAAATACGTTTCCCGTAAGATAACGAGTGAATCTACAAGGCTACTACTCAGCTAGCTATAATAGTAGCAGGATGCTGATCACGTAGATGGTCTTCAATAGGATGTACAAGATTCACGTATCGCAGTTTTCCTTCTTTCATTAAACTCCAAAGAACCGTTGAACTGGAGAATAATTATGATATCAATTAGCCACTAATTAAAACGTTAACAACATATTTGTCCTGCGCCGCGGTAGTTAGCTCATTTTCTCGTATTTTTGTACCGTTAACGTAATGATACCACACAAGCGCCCTTGGGTCGGCTTCACAGCCTTCTCTCTAAGATGTATAGATATAGGTAGTATAGATAGAGACTATCTGATGGTTTGGATGATATTTTATGCAGTTTTTTAAGGGGACTATTAATGAGACTTAGATGTTTTTCTGATGACAATTGCGTTTCACAGGTAAGACTTCGCAGATGGCGCCAGCGGAGGTCCGGATGTGGCAAAATCAATTTTTCTTGTTAATCGTTCCTTTTATAGCTATCTGCTCTTGATGAGGGCGTTCTCGATAATCTAGTCCAAAGAAAAATGATATTATATGATGTTCAAACTTTTTACAGTGGACGGATAGCGGTTCAAGATTTGTCATTTTTGCATATTAGGTTTTTGTGCGATATATTATGTGGAACTGAATTTTTGCGTACGAATTTAAGGCACTTGTATGATCGATCTTGTCTCAATCAATAAAGTCAAATAGGCAATAAAATATTTGTAATAAAATGAAGTATAGGAATCTCAGATAAATTTAGATTTTTTCGAGACGCTATTGTCGAAGTTATCGTTGCGTTATCTTACGTTTAGCATAATAGATTTTATACTTTCCGACCAATATCAGCCTTGCAACGACGATAACGACAACCCTGTCAAAACTTTCAAATATAAAGTCGCTTCTGTTCTTTTAGTACGTACTCTTTAATCACTGTAAAAAGAGGATCACTTCCCCCTCTGGTTTTTACCATTATAATGATCTTCGATTTTAATTGTTCTTTTAATTACAACATAATTTGACGACGGCAGAATAATGTTTTAATTGTAGCTCTCTACATGCTTACTTTCATGTTAATTGCTCAAGTTTATAATTACTTATTAATTATATTAATAATCTGTGATTTATATAAACTTGTCACTTGTCACGTTTAAGCATTAAGGATTTAACTTAGTTATAATAGGACTGACATGCTAATGTCAAGAATTAAGCAAAGGCTAAAGTGCTTTTTTTTACTTCTATTTAAGAGCAAATCAAAATTGCACAGGGCATTGCGTGTGTACAATAAGGAGGGTAAATTGGAATGGCTTTCGCACAGTTCTAAATTTGAAATTTAAAAAGGATGGCAAAAAGTTTCGAGGGTCTAACTGACCGTGCCTGCCCACCCAGTCGGCGAGGTAATACCGGCCAGCTACGTTCCTCCATTACGACCGTTGGCGAATACCGCCAATTCCTGCATCATGCCTGGCTCCTAGTCCACAAGACTTATAATCATGATACCGTAAACATAAATTTCAACTTTACATTTTAAATTATACAGTTTAAAATCCTTTGGAGGATTTGAACAAATTTTCCGACAGAGATAATGATTAAATTGTTTCGGCATGTCAAACCAAACGAAATTATGCTGTTATATCTTGTTTAATAGCGGTACGTTTGTGTTTCTGTCTCGAATGCCAGTGGACCCTCAAGTGAGATTTTCCCTTAATGAAGGATTATTTCATAAATATTTCTGTACAGTCCGAGACCTTGGTCTATGAGAACATTAATTACTTTTAATTGTGTTAAGAGCTTTTACGAGCATATCATCACATTCTTGTTAGGGTGGATATGTGTTACAGCTAAGGTTTACATTCTTGCGTGCTAAGAATTAAAATATGCAATCCTAACTACCTAATATTTTACAAGCGAAAGTAAATATCTCTTACTCTTTGTGTCCGTTTGTTATCTATTCATGACTAAAATTTAGAACGAGTTTTAATGAAATTTGTATAATGATGGTGTGCATCGCCAGGACGAGTAAAAACGCGATACGCAGTTAGTTAATTAAAAAGAGGTGCAACTTGTAAGAGAATGTACAAACAGTTCACCAGAAAAACAATTAAAAAAATACTGGAAAAGTTGGGCGGAGGCCTTTGCCCAGCAGTGGGATCCAACAGGCTAAATACAATACAATACAATAACTCCAGAACTTTACTACTGGCTCAATTTATTTAATTCTTGATTCCATATAAAATTACGCTATACCTGAATTATAAATTTGCGCTCTAAACAACGCGAGCACTCTTGGGGGATTTCTTTGTACATTAAGTTTCATTTTGACATACATTTGCTTCGACTGATGGATGCTTGAAAATTTGTATTAGAAAGATTTTGTTGCAAAGTCCGTCTGGGGAAATGCCACACAATTCAAGCACCAAGTAGTAGTGAGCAACAGAATCGAAAGGCAATGTTTCCAGTGAAATTACTGGGTTTTATATCTTAGGGCGAAGAGCACAGTGCATTACTAAACGCAGTGTCTCGCAGTGAAGATAAATATGATGAGTGATATTGAATTATTCTGCACAAGCACGACGCTGAATATCAGACGTGTAACTTGCTTGACTGGTCATGCAGTACAGACGACATTCATTTACACGATAAATTGTTCTCGCAGTATCTTTTTGATTTCTGCTAGAGGATAGTTGGTTGAGGTTCGGCGACGCACTATGTATAAACTAATTTCGTATAGTCTTAAAGAAGAGTTTATGTAAAATTTGACGTTCAAAGACTTCTGACATTGTTTGCCTGAGAACTAATGACTAGGATCGACATTGATCAGCGGCAGCGCTTATTTATAAATCCTATTCACGGTTCTATTACAGAAACTAACCGTTTGTTAGTTACTTAGCTTTGCTGGGAAGAGTAGCGTGTAAACATATTTTTAGTAAAAAACGTAACATCTATTATTTCAAGATCATTTTTAGGGTTCTTTATCTGAAGGGTATCCCCATTGATGAGCCTACGCCCGTGTCTAGATCATCTGTTTCTCAGATCTAAGGTCCAAGTCGGCTGACTGCCTGTCCATCCGTCCGTGCGTTCTTCTGACCTATTATGACCTATATCTTCCGAACCGTAGTAGGTAGCATGAAGCAATTTTCATAGAACATGTGTAGCTATGATGGACAACAAAAATAAGGGGGTTCCTATAAAAACAACGCATGTTTTTTCTTATCTTAAAAATCATAATATACGGAATCTTCAAAATTAGTAAGGTTATAAAGCACACTAACTCGAAGAACTGACAACCGATGGGAAAGAAAGGTTCTTGAGTGGCGACCGCGAACTGGAAGATGCAGCGTAGGAAGGCCTCCCACTAGGTGGACCGACGACATTGTAAAAGTCGCGGGCAACCAATGGATGCAAATGGCAGGTTGTCGTACACTGTGGCGGTCTAAGGGGGAGGACTTCGTTCAGCAGTGGACGTCTCCGGGCTGATGATGATGATAAAGCACACTCTGAGGTAAAATCACAAAAAAGGCCCAAAGTAAGTCACACTTGCGCTTTATGATTATATTTTAGCTCTCAAAGCAATATACGGCATTCGTGGTACGGAGGTACCTCGGTACGCGAGTCCAACTCACACTTGGCCGCTATAATTTTACCACTTTTAATTAGTAATCGATGTTAAGTAACAAATTTATGTAAATAGCCCAGTTAGTAATTAACTCAGGTTTGTGTGTCCGCATTTCCATCGCAACAATGTTGTGGACCTGTTTGGCTCTCACATATCCAAATTTACCGGTGAACTATGTGTCAATGAGAACACGTTATTTGTATGATTTAACTGCTTAAGCTACGTAATGATAAAATAGTCATTTGATAGCTCTTTAGTAGTGGTAGGTCTCTATTTGTAGTGGTAGGTCTCTATCAGTAGTAGTATGGCCTCTATTGCAGAGTCCGCCTGGGGAAGTACCACACCTTTGCCAGTTATCCAACCGCGAAGCCAGTAGTGTGCAAGCATTAATGTTGTTGTTGTGAAGCAGTTTGAAGGGCAGTGACACCAGAGATATTACTGGGCATGAAGAGATTTCACATCTCTTCAGGGTGACGGGCAGTGCGGCGCAGGATTGTATTCAGAAGTTCTGGCACTGCTAGCTGTTATGAGCAGGCGTGACGCTTACCACCAGCCGAACGTAACGCTCGTCTCATCAATCCATAAAAAACTAGTCGTCGTCAGCCATAAAACGTCCATTGCTGGACGAAGGCCTCCCTCTTAATAGAGGGGTGTTGTCAAAATCCCCACGCTTGGCAGGCGGCTTGGGGATCGCAGAATGGTCACCACCGTTAACCAAGAGGATGCTGCTGCCCGTCCTCCGGTGGGTCTGGTTGCAGTTTAAGGACATGCCCAGGTCCCAGGGCCAGGTTACTAAAAAACTAGTAGTAAGTAATAAGTATGTCCACAAATCACACAAATTTTAATATAATTATTAAATTTCAAATAATGTTTACGGTTGAATAATGTGCGTAAGTTTTCGGTTTATGTGTACGTATGTTAGTTACTCCTTCACGCTGAAACGGCTGATATGATTTGGATGAAATTCGATATAGAGGTAGTTACTTTGGAATAACACGTAGGCTCGTTTGTATTTCGGAAGTCGCGGGTGAAACTGCGGGGCGAAGCTATAGTTGTTTATATCTTTCCCGGTAAATAATCCGATAGATTCTAATCTCGATGACTTCAAGATCAAGCGAGTGAATTGATTTCTTGCAGGTAAGCGACAAACCAAACCAAAATATTTGGATCATATTTGGATTCGAGTACACATTCCTTAATAAATATGAATGATAAGGAACTCAATACTCCCATAACACATTATTTTTTAATGCGTTTTACGGCCAAACGTTGACACTACCATAATTGAAGCGTTACCATAGAATTATGCCGCATCACATACAAGCTCAGTTTATAGTAATTTAGCGGCGCAAATGTCGTGGGCATACAGTTGCATGATCATTCTGACTTTGCTTTTCTTAGCAGCTGTGCAATGGCGGGAAACACCAACCTATGTCGTGCAAACAATGACTAACTTTTCACTGAACTTCTTAAAATACGCGTACATCTAAACTGAGTAGCAACCTTCTAATTTGGCGTCAGACATGGACTTAATCGTTAAACTACAAAACATCTCTTCTTACATTGCGATGGTGTTCAATCCATGACGAATAAAATAAG
This sequence comes from Erannis defoliaria, assembly GCA_905404285.2. Lineage (NCBI taxonomy): Eukaryota > Metazoa > Arthropoda > Insecta > Lepidoptera > Geometridae > Erannis > Erannis defoliaria. Next base: position 5,128,563 of record FR990078.1, read on the forward strand.
CAAACTACACAGTCTGATAGAGCTAGTCGCGAATGGTGTACTATACTTCAGCCGTAGAGTCGGACAAGTATAGTAACCAGTTATGGAAATAATGGTTCATTGATATTGCAGATGTTGGTAGATTCGGATGACTCACGCGACCTCGTATGGATTACTTGATTTTTTGGACAATATAATCGGAATGATTACGTGACATCGACGTAGTTTTAATTCCATGAAATTGGAGCTTGTTTGCGTTGAGGTATATTCCCAAATATACCAATTTAATCATTTTTAAGTTATGCGAAAAACTTGCTTTTTATGCATTGACTGTTATATTTTCATACGTATCACTTTTGGTAAACTTTTTTTTTATCTAATAAAAACTAGGTAGTAATGTGGCTACTGGCTAGTAATCGATTACGATACAAATACTACGAGTACAGTAACACGTCTTGAATGAATGTTGCATAAATCACTTGGCAACTCGACGTCCGTTCCATTAACTTCGATGCCTCCATCCGCGTTGCTATTTCGTAATCAAGGCAATTTCACCTTTCGCGCAATGTTTAACATATTTTATACGATTTTGGATAAGGTATTTTACGCTAATTAGGTAGCTGGACAAATTTCACCATGATTTCGGAAATCAAGTGTTTGTCTCACCGATTGCGAAGTGTACTATGACGCTTGATAAGTCAATGCCATTGCCAAATGTTGACCAGTGGATGGTATTTCATAAGGTTTCAAAAGACGTTCTTTAATTTTTGATTGCTATAGCTGGTAGTATTCTGCTTTGAGGCAGGTAGAGCGTGAATTCTATTCCCGTCCAAGACAAACATATCCAACCAGGACAACCATTTATGTGACGATTATATAATTATGTTTGTTCTGTGTCTGGGTGTTTCATGTATCATAAGTGTGCACTGGACTGCGGCCAATGGAGAGAGCTATGCTTGGAGTATGTTGAGCGATAAAATCCGGAACGAGGATATTCGCCAAAGAACCAAGGTCACCGACATAGCTCGCAGGCTTTGCAAGTTGAAGTGGCAATGGGCAGGCCACACCGCTCAAAGAACTAACAACCGATGGGGAAGAAAGGTTCTTGAGTGGCGACCACGAACCGGAACACGCAGCGTAGGAAGGCCTCCCACTAGGTGGACCAACGACATTGTAAAAGTCGCGGGCAACCGGTGGATGCAAATGGCACGTTGTCGTACAGTGTGGCGGTCTAAGATGGCCTTCATTCAGCAGTGGACGTCTCCTGGCTGATGATGATGATGAAGTATGCACGTATAAAAAAACGGTACATAGGTCTATTCTATCAGTTGCCCAGTTTTCATATAGTACAACTTATTTTGAGGCTAGATGGAGCTGTGTGAAATGTCCACCAATATTTGTTTATCGTTATTTTATTCACCGATAGGCTAAAGAAGCAATTTTAGAATTTTGACCACATCTGATGTTAAGAGGGAATCTGGTCATCGATTTTCCATACAAATGTGTTCCCCTATAAATATAAATACGATAATAAAACCCTCCAAAAATCACTATGTAGATTTTTAAAGGGTTATATTTTTTTGCAATTAGTTGCTGAAGAAAAGGAAATGATAGAGAAATTCCTACAGTAGACCTAGATTATATATAAAAAAAATTGCTTTAGAGGCATTATCCAGGGAAGAAATAGGGGAATAAGATTGTATGGAGAATCGCAGACTAGATTCCCTCTTAAGTGAAAACTTGAACGAAAAAATGTACGTTTTTAAATTACGAGCTGTAATTTGTCAAGTTAGCGCTATAATAATCTACACACTATAAACATAACTGAAAAATACTAGAAGCACAATTATATAGAAGGTAAAGCCACGATAAGTAAGCTGACAGAGAAAATGTCGTAGCTTTCTAAAACCAGGAGCTTTGTAGTTAATGTGAAACACAAAACAACACGTTATAAAGAACCAGTTCGAAACCAATCTAATGCAAATAATCGTCCTTGAAATCGTTCTACAGCTTTAACCGTGACATGTCATAACAAGCCTCCGAGACGTCTCAATTTTAGTATTTTTTCATATACTTACATTTAATAGGAAAAGGGGCGTATTGTTGTGTCACATTTATCATTCTAAGCGCGATTTCACGGCTTTTCTTGCTCGAACCTAATTGTATTGCGTACGAACTGAACCAATTGTGTTGCATTCGTTTATAGAGCCGACATCACAATAGTGAAATTTTCAAAGTCGCATGCTTTTTGTGTAGACCTCCAGAACGGTCCAAAGGCTACTACCGTTAACATAAAAACAAAAATGATGCCTTTAAAATGGGACGAGCGGACAAAGCAGTTTTATTGCGTCATATATAACATAGTGAAAGTTAACTGAAGCTTTGTTCTTGTCTGTTAATTTTGTTTTAACGGTATACAATATTAAGTGGTAGATGGACAAAGGCTTCGTCCTTGTGCTGGAGTATACAGGAGTCGAATGTTTTATAACGAGGCAGTAAGCTATTTGCGAAATTTTTGTTGTTTTATGAGTTTTGTTTTGTGTTGTGTTGTGATGCGTAACTGTTACGCCTTTGAGCGTTACGACTTTTCGCTTTTGTTTGCAAAAATTGTAATTCGTCTTTGGCAAAAAGGTCTCGTCCCATTTTAAAGCAGCTTAATTTTTTCATGTTTCAACTGCAGAAATCTTATCAAACGTATAATTTGTCAACAGTTCAGCGTCTTACACGCATTTTACTTATTTTTTTAATAGTTATGTGAATAAGTGTAGATGAAAGAAAACATCGTAGAAACTTGCATTCAAAAGCGTAGAAGACATTAAATGACGTACAAACCCATCAACCCCCACGAGTTCTGCGTGGCAGAATATGACACAATTGCCTCTATAGGATAAGAACTCTACCTTTGAACTAACAAAACATTAATTCAAAATACGTCTCTAAAAGTCGATTTCCTTTATAATAACTTAACAGATTCACCAAAAAAAATCCCCAAAGCAAAAGTTGGAATTTCGAATTATACAAAAATGTTACTATTTGTTACGTTAGCTTAAACAAAGCGGGAAATAAGGTGGAAATCACACTACCAAAAAAGTTGATAGTGACATTGGTGCTAATTATTGAGCTGTTAGGTACGACCTATATTTTGCGTTCATTTGAAAATAGCTGTAGTTTCACGTCTAACGTAGAAGAGATAAGATCGTTATAGTGAGCACTCGGTTTTAAACCCCCGAGCTTTAGTAAAAGTTCTAAAAGTGTGTTTGAACGTCTCAGAAACTTTAATTTCGAAGTAGGTGAGTACATAGTTACTTAATTTTTAGTAAAACTTGGATTAAAAAAAATTGCTCGGGATGATTTAAGGTGAATTTGGTAGCGAGCCGAATATCTTCCGTACGCGGACGAAGGCGCGGGGGACCTCTAGTTAAGTTATAATATTTTTGTTACCAACTTAATGAAATTAGACGTGTAACTTGGGTGTTATCATAAACTATTGTATTGTTTTGATTTCTAAAACATGCCCGTATTAAAAATAACCCTTTACCTACAAAAATAACTCTCCGATCCTTAACTAAAATCAGTCAATCAATTTTGGAAACATATCAATTAATAAAACCCTATACCATTAGGTACGTTGTCGTCATTATGAACGTGACCTACATCTAGTTGTTCCGCTTTTACTTGCGTCAGACGAGCAAGGATCTTCTCATTTCTCGCTAACCCAATGATGCAGCATCACTAATGCTCAAACAATCTGTCGGACTTAGGTTTTACCTAAATATGGTATTTAAGGCTACACGTTACAACTAGCATGTAGGCGGTTAGTCAAGGTTCTATAGAAACTTACGTATTTATAGAAATTCCACATAATTATATATTATCATTATTTACCTACGTGTGTTTGTAAATTAACTCCTGAACGGATGGACTGATATTAACACATTTTTTTGTTTGTGTTTGAGTTTATGGATGGTTTAGGTTTACATTTGGACCCGGTAGGTGCCTCTGGAATCGGGTTCCAGCTTTTTTTTTTAAATTTCAGGGCAAGTGCGACGTCTGCCAGATCCGCTAGTAAATTATTAATTATAATGCAATGCGGATGATTAAAATTAAATTTACTTTTGTAAATTATACGTGTATATATTACATATGTACATATAACATTTGATGAAGACGTTGTAACTAAAGACAAAAGTTTCACTGCAAATGGAAAATGTTAAAGTAAATCTGGCATTATTTTTATTTTTTTGACTTTTATATGTTATACTAGAGGTCGCCCAGCGACTTCGTCCGCGTACGGAGAAATTTGGCCCGCTCCCAAAATTCACCACGTTTTTTACCCCAACCCTCAAACCCCTTCTAAACCCCCAAGTGTCCACGCGGCAGCCACAAGAAAGTTTTCGCGTTGGCTAAATGCAGCCTAACTCTGAGTTTAGTGCTGGGAATTAGCCTTAAGTAACTTATTAAGCTCAGTACCTACTTATACCTATGTTTTTAGATCTTATGCGTCATTAAATAGCAAATCGTGAACCGTATGTGTAAAATTTGCACCATTCTAAAAATACCTTCCATGGGTAAAATCCATATAAGTCAATGTCAATATTTCTCGGCAGAGATTATGTGTTGAGTCGAAGACACCAACATCAACAATCGCTATTTGTGACGTCTTATGACGAATAAAGCATACATTAGGGCGGTGTCTTGACGCTTACCTTGTGTATACAATGCGTAACAGTCATTAGATAACCGGATTGCTTCAACTAGGACGGTATCGTCGATTATTGTTTATATACTCAAGCCTATATACATTATAATACATTTATGCGAATAAAATACCTCCACTAAACTATTTAATAGCTTTTCTAGTACAGTTTTCTGATTGAGTAGAGTAACCGTATAGCTGGCTTTTCACTATGGGATATAATTATATATTATATCATGCGATTGGTCTTCAGAGAGGTAATATTATTATATGACCTAATAGCACTTGGTGGAATACGCATTTCGTCCGACTCGCAGTTGGTCACACATTTCGTCAAGTAGGTACACAGATAGCCCAAGTAGATACATGCGAGAAAATAAAATACTTAATTTATTACCATATTTATATATTTTTTTATTTTTTTATTTATTACTTTTTTGTGTTTGAGGTACATCTCAGTTAGAAACGGTTGCATTTAAAAGTACAGTGAGCTATAATATTAATATCTTATAGTAAAAAGCCAGCGTAATTGTTTCCTAGAAATATTTTAGATATAGAATAAAGCGAGATATATCGGCAAAAAAATAATTACTTTGATGGTGCCAGACTGACGTTAAAATATTACGCTATGCTTTACAACGCCTTATAACGCTAAAATATTCATCAACAGCCAGATAACGTCCCCTGTTGGACGAAGGCATCCCTCTTAATAAGGAGGGGTTTGCCATAATCTCCATGCTTGGCAGGCGGCATGGGGATCGCAGAATGTTCACCACCGTTAACCAAGAAGACGCTGCTGCCTGTCCTCCATAGGTTCTGGATGCAGTTTTAGGACCCAACCAAGTCCCACAATATTACATAATATTATTATTATATTATTAGTTTTAGTAGATCTTTATATGGCAACACTCTTACGAATACAATGGTGAGTAAGTACTTACTTTGTTACTTTTCTGATTTGTTTCCATAAATATTTATGTATTTTAAAGGTAAACTTCTGATTGACTTAAAAAATTCTTACATCTGAACATGTTATGAAAATGTTAATATCATGACTTTGTTTAAGTTATCAAGAAAAAGCTCTAATTTACATTTATAATTTTTTCCTGCATATTATGTTGGATATTAACATAACGAGTATAATTATTATAAGGCTAGTTGTAGAATCACAAAACATCTTAAGAATGCTGATTTTGTTTTTCCTGGCAGACGGCATGTCGACCTCTTATCAGTTGCCTACCTACCGCACACAAACACTATGTATGTGTGCGTATCATTCATTATTCGGTGTATGTGGGCGCATAAGGTTTATAGAGATAAAGGACAACAGACACATAACTTTTAAATAGAAAGACAAATCTAAAAGTTTAACACCATCATACACTTCCATCTAATCCAATGGAGCTACTATGCCAGCAACCCAGAGCCTCGCTCCGTTGCTTCTGAGAGCTGGGTTGGCTTGGGTCACAGATTATTAGTAGACACTGGCGAAGGAAACACACAATACACCCCAGTCGGGACCTTATTGTAAGCCTAATCGCCCCCACATTGAATTAGAATAAGTTCTAAACCATTAACAAGTTTTTGCTGTAGAATGCTACGAATAAGTATTTAAAATATAGTACTAAATTAAAACAATAACTAAAGGTACTAATTAAAAAAAAGCTATTTGTTTCGGCCAGATCCGTGCCGTTTTGGTAAGATATCTAGAAAATATACGGTATTGTAGCTAATACTTACTAATTTGTGCTAGATTGGGACAGTATGCTACCGAACTTAGCATTTTGATATGTCATCGATGTAGCTCTCAGAGTTTGCAAGTTGAAGTGGCAATGAGAAGGCCACATTGCTCGTAAAACTGATAACCGACGGGCACAGCCACGAACAGCGAACGAACAGCGTATATAGGCGCAGCAAAGGTATGCCTCTAGGTGGATGGACGACATTATCATAGTCCCGAGCAACCGCTGCTTGCAAATGGTAGATTGTCGTACAGTTTGACGATCAAAGGCCTTTGAAGTGGATGGCTCCAGGCTTATGATGAGATACTGTTCATTAAAATGTATTGCATACGAAAAACTTGTAAGATCTAGCATCGAACGTTCAAAATTGACAACACTGGCTAGATTTAGGATGTAGCGAAATGTAACAATATATGCTAATTAGCTATCTTGCCACAGATGTCTATCTGTTCTTTCCTTATTCGCGCTGAGTTTGTTATCGAGCTATCGGCAGGAAACTCCCTGCTGATACAGCGTCCAGGTGGCTCAGTGACCTGCACCACCTGACATCTTTCAGGGAACCGGGACTTGACGTCATTATGTCTTCCGGCATTTCATTCACATACCAGCTTCCTAACAGATTAGTGCTTGCTATTTGTGATAATAAAAAGGTAGGCAAAGAAAATTGGTATTATTGTGCTGTTTTATCCTAGTTAATGGGTTAACCTGTGTTGCCCCAGTGCTGGGCAAAGGTCTCCCCCAATTTCTTCCAGCTGTCTCGATCTTGCGCCAATACCGTCCATTCTTTTTTAAACTTCCCGAGTTCGTCGCGCCATCATCGTGTCGGAGGGTGATCTCGGGGTCGACTGTTCAGGGGCACCCAATCCGTAGAGATCTTTGCCCACCTGTCCGGGTGCATTCGGCTAACGTGGCCCGCCCACTCCCATGGGAATGGGAAATATATTCATGATATACATTTATAAACACGAATGCAAATTTTTAAAGTACTTTTGGAAAATTATACGTCATAGTATCGTCATTATCATAATCAGCAAAGGCATCCACCGTCCACCAGCACCGGTATTGGACATTACTCAAGGCACGCCACTCAGTACGACTATTTGCTTTTCACTTTCAAGCACTCTTAGTATCGTCAAAACATCGAGTCTCAGGGCATCCTACTCTACGTTTTCTGATTCATGGACGTAATAATTTATATTTTCGTTTCATTAATAGTAGTTCGCTAATACCAGGAATTTTAAGCTTATATTAAAGATATTCCAAGTGTATTACGCTAAAAGGCGACTATATCGAAAAATAAAATAACTTTTAATAAAAGTTACCAGCAACATACTCATTCTCACTTTTTATTTAACGCCCTACGTATAAAACAAGTTTTGTTTTACGTAAACTTATCCCACCTACGTACCTTTACCTTTGAAAATTCCTGTTTTGAATACTCCGTAATAAAGTTATTTTAAAAAAAATAGTAGCTGCTAATTTTGCAAAATAATTTACGTAAAATGGTTTCGTACCTTTTCAAAAAAAGTGCTTATTCCTCATAAGACATGTGCTATAAATAGCATTGCTAGTGATGTGTGGTCTATGTATTTTTTGTATACCTACCTTATCTTTACTAACTCTGCAAGTTATAGCTAAACAGCTTATACATATGACATCTAAACAACCTCACTAATTCATAGTCATAATCGTGAGTAAGAGTCCTTTGGAGTTCTTTTTTATATCATTAAAATCGGAAACTCTCAAATCCCGTAGATTCCCACGGTGAGGTGAATCACTTTTAATAAGATTAAAAAGTTTTAAATACCTACATAGACTAATGTTCGAGCTTTTAACAAGTCCGCACCTGCAAAGTGTTAACCAAGACGTATTACGAGTAAGTAACAAATGACTACTAAGTACTGCATAATTTATAAGTAGGTAGGTAAGTACTTACAATATTAGATCAATAAAGTAATGCCGCTACCTAAATATTAATAAGCTTTTTGGTATTAAAAAGAACGTCAATTACTAGAATGGTCATTGGAAGCGGTAATAGTATTAGTAATATACAATTTTAATTCATTGTATTCAAAAATAATTTCATTGAGTTCTGTAACATCAGTTGTCATATCCAAATTTAAATAATCCAATGGAAAGAGTTCAGTTTTTCTCTCAGCAGTTTCATTACGGTCCAGACTTTGAAATTGATAGTGCAATCGAATTTCCTGTTCTAAGGAGTAAAATTTCATTTTCAAACTTAAACAAGAATGTATGTAACTTTGTATGTCTCTCTTCTGACTGTATGGCTGAACCAATTTAAAAAAAAATTGATGTAGCCTGAATGTGAATATTTTGTCTGTACTCGTAGAACAGATAAAATATTCTCAGCGGAAAATGAAGAAAAAACGGAAAATGCAGAACGAGAAAACTGGAAAATTTAAAGTGAGATGTAATTATGGAACGCCGCTTGTATATACTGTACCTATAGGTATAAAAAAATAAAATAAATTAAGTTGTTGATGGTACTGTTCCATTCAGGTCGATTTTCATAACCTGAAAACCCCTAAAATTAATTTAAAGTTATATTTGAAAATACATACCTACTATAATTTTATTTTATTTTGTGATACATCTTAGCCATAATAGTTTTGACAGTAGGTAATTGAATTTCCTATTTGTTATAATATTTTAATTAATTATGAAGCATTTTTACTGTAATTGAATCTTTCACGGATTTGCACAAAATTTTGATACGATTTGTGTACTAGTAAGAAATCAAAGAAAAACACAGTATTATGATGGCATTATTATCTCATCAGTAAATTTAAATATTTTTGTGTCATAATTGACATAATGTATTACATTATATTAAGAAGATTTCATTTCTGAAAAGCGGCCATAAAGGTAAGCATACTTACCTTATCTTTAAAGATCAAATATTAGCAAAACTTTTTGGGTGTTTCCCAATGTTGAAAAATATCGTCATATTCTCAAAAAACAGTAACTGTTTACTTAATCCAGACTGTATCTGAGTCAACTGAATTCTTCAGTGACTAACTGTAAGAGGTTACGTGGAGAGTATTAAATGAGTCAGTAGTGACAAGAGCTGGAGAAACTGTGCATGATGCCAAACTAAATATGCGGCTCTGGCCATCTCCTACGATCTTGATTGAATAGCTTTTGGATGAGTCGAGTTAGTAAAAGTGTAATACATTCGCTGATTGAACCAATAGTTTGTAATAGGTCCTGCACACTTATCGAAGTATTTTAATAATAGTAGTAAGTATTTTAAATGTTTTCGTATTTTCTGAATTCCAATAAATGCAAACAAGGAAGCATTGAAAAATGCTTTCAAATAACTTTCTTGCCAGGTACTCGCATAGGTACCTACTAGCAAGGCCTTGGGCGCTTACCCGCGGGATGATGAAAAACAGTGATGATGATGATGATAAATAGCTTATATATTATAGCTTATTTATGTTATCCGGAAAAAACTATCTCCATTCCAAGTTTCATCCAAACCAGTTCAGCCTTATTGGCGAGTAAAAGCAACAAATATACACATACTAACAAACTTTCGTTGGCATTTATATCTAATATTAGTGTTATCTGTGATTGGATGAATTTAGTCTAGTAAAAAATGTCGCTATCCCCAAAATAACAATTATATCATTTTAGATCGAACGATTAAAATGCAGAAAAAGAGTACAATGATGCGGGAAAACCCACCGCGACCGAACTCTAACCGCTATTTTATGAATGAGCGGCAGTTTTTATTAATGAAATACGTAACAGCTATAGAGTAGATCCTGCTTCGAATAGCGTACGTATTTGAAATTAAACTAATTTCAAGAGTATAAACGACCTTAATAATTATCGAAATTGTTAAATTGTTACTATTTATGGTATTTTGAACTATATTTTTATAATGTGTTTTAAGTTATTGATACTATCAGGTAAAAAATTTAAACTTTCACGACAAATCTCTACATAATAAGGGTAATTAATTACACAAACGCAAAGCTCTCGCGATAATGACAGCACACTTTAAAATCGAAAAGCAATAAAAGCCAACCCTTATTTACCACCGGCAACGGACCCTCGTACATAAAAGTACTTGCATTTGGGTGGGACGCAGGCCCGCCTTCCGCGTGCGGCGCTTACGATTGGCTCGGTTCGGAATACCCCTCAGTGGATTCGTCACCGCTCGCCCCTCTGCCTACATATTATGAGCCTTTATCTTACGCGCGGTCACACAATTTCATTTAGTCTCAGTCCAGACCTGACGCGTGACACATCGCGCCAGTTTTGGGGGATGTCATTTGCGATCGTCGTTTGATATGGATCTCGATAGTATACCTACGTGTGCGATGTACAGGAGCTTTGGCACCGTTATAGTCAGAATCAGGATGGACCAGCAAGGCAGTCGCGGTCAGGGCAGGCCAACCGGTCATCCTTCTCCCGTGCATATACAGTCCGGATGTGAACGATGCAATAGGACTAGAATTATTAGCAAACACAATAGTGAGTGTGATAGTGTTGTGGAAAAATGTCGACCGTACAGTTCGAGCACTGCGAGAAGTAGTAAGCAACTTTTATTTACTTAGTTTTTAAATATTTACTATAACATTATTTGATTTCTTATTACATAAAACTAACATAATTATATATTTATATAGTTTTTAATAATTATAACCAGTATTTCTCAAATTAATCAGTAAAACATGATTTTTCAAAATACTGAAATTAAAATATAATTAATGTCTTTATTATGTTTTTTATTATTAATCTATAAATAATTTATATATATTTTTTACACCATTCAGCAAAATCGTAAAATTCCTTGTTTTGCTTTAGGTAATAAGTATTTATATTTTTATTTAAAATGAGTTATAATTCATCATAAACAACTTTATTAAATAGCCTACATAACCCAATTTAAATATAAAAGTTCCTAGCACTCAAATCATGAATCAAAATTATCTTTAACGCAACTCAAATGGGATCATATTATATCCCTGTTAATATTCCAGGTGATTATTTCTTATCATAATAATTAACTGTAATAAACAAGGAGTGTCACCTATGCCTATTTATAACCTAAATATCCGGCCGGCAAATCCGCCACGCGGCATAATGCGACGTCTGGTGAGCCTGTCCACGAGCTTACGATTTAATTATAAGTGAACTGTCTCTATGCGTTGTTACTGTGTTTTTTTTTAACAAACGGACGTTTAACTTATGAAAAAATTACTAAGGAATACCCATTATACCTAGACCGATAAAAATCTAGAAACAATATACTGTAGTTCATCGGATTAGGTCTAATAGTCAATATACAATCCTTTTGTTTTGTGTAGTAGGTTGAGTAGTAGTTTTTATGTAATTAGACTGCAGGTATTTTGTTTTTTTTTAATGACCCTTGCATGGCATTAAAATTACGACGCGAATTTAAGTAACTATCTATGGCTTGGATTCAAAATGCCTGATGAATTATGAATTATGCGGTATGAACCATGACAGAACTCCTTTTCAGTCCATCTAACATCATTGAATACTTTTATATTACAGTTTTTTTTATTTTAGATACAGTAGAGTTGCGGTAGATACACTAACATTTCATTTGTTTAAATTTTGGCGTTTTTCATAACTTATAAATTAACCTAAGGATCATCCTTGTGGAAAAGCGACCTTCACCCAGCGTTCGCGTAAGACAATCTGCGAGAATCGGTAAATGCTGATGACGAGTTAAATAAAGTAAGAAAATAATTAAAGTAAACAGATAGAGTAAACAATATATCCACGTATCACTAATTACAAGTACCTACCTAGCTAGATATAGTTACGGGAATAACATTCCGACCGGATGTGAAGCAGGATAAGTAAATCTAACGTAGATGCTATTATCTATTCTGTGTAAGATAATTATTTGGTTCAGTCAGATAAATATAAATAGATAAATGATTGATCGGTATCATTGATTATTAATAATTATTATAAGAATGAGTTAGTTTGAAAATCGTTTTTTTCAATGTCAATTTCAAAAAACTATTTCAGAAAACTTTTTTTTTCTTATCCAATTAAGAAACGAGATGTGCATATCGCTCGTCTAATATTAGCCCGTAATAGTTCAGTGCCACCCAGAATTTTGTACATCAAAAAATTAAAACTATTATAGCGGCAATGCACTGCGCTAGTCAAACTAATTAAAATTATATAAGTTCTCTTTATGTCTTACTAGCCGCGCCCCTAAGTTTTATCCACTATCATAAGGGTCAATATTATACTGAATAAAAAGAGGCGTATGTATTTTATCTAGGGTATTAACAAGGGTACTACTTCGTGGGTGTTTCTCGATAAGTATAAGGTGTCTCTAAGTTGCGAGGGAATCGCTTTCTTCCGAGGAAGCGCTCCACCTTAGTTTAAAGTCAGACGTGAAGGCGGTCAAACACAAATCCATAACCTAATAATAATAAAACTATTTCCATTCTGATTTTCACTCAAATTCACAGCGTGAAGAATAAAAAAACATACATAAAGAGTGTGAAAGTTGGTAATTTCACATTTACCTATAATAATATTTGTTAAATAATTTAACGTAACGTACGTTTTTAACGTAGGGTAGGACGTCCTGAGACTCGATGGAGTGACGATATACGTAGGACAGCTGGCAGTGGTTGGAAGCGGATAGCTGAAGATCGGGCTGAGTGGCGTGCCTTGGGAGAGGCCTATGTCCAGCAGTGGACTATGACAGGCTGATTATGATGATGATGATGATGAAATAATTTCATTAAAAACTTTATGGTGAACTCCTTTAGGGGTGGGTCCCAAGTGTCAAGAATATAATAAAAACCCCTTGTGTTGAACACAACTAATATCAAACAAATTATGTTATGTCGTCTCTAACATAATAGTGTTAGAATTAATATCAACATATTGCATTTGAAATACTACTAGCGCCATCCCTGCTGCACTTGTGAAGTAATAATGGTTTAAGGGGGCGACTAATGCCAAAAGTAAGTAAAAAGTGATTTTTTAAACACATAGTTTAATGATAAAGAACGTAAATAATCAGATTAAAAAAATACTATAGATAGGGGAACAACCTAAAGAAGCCGAGTAACTGAATATAATTTTAGAAAATAATCTGGTTTATTAAAAAAAAAAAATACAAATTACCAACAAATAAAAACTGTTTTAATTCAAATGCTCTAAATTATCAGCGACAGCACCATGTTATTTTTTACGAATAACATAGCCAAACTAATGTTTTAGCACAGTAGCCGTTATTTTTTTTTATTTCATGCCTAAATTTTGAATAATTAAATAAAATCCCACCTAAATTGCTCAAAGCCATCATCATCATCAATTGTATCATGCGATTTTCGACTCTAAACTAATGCAAGACGCGCGGGTGAAATCTGTTATTTTTCTGGCATTAGTCGCACTCTTAACCTATCTTCCTATATTTTATGAAATAATAATTAGTCCATGCAAAGCTGTTACGCGTGTTTCAATGGGTTAAGGGTCGTTCCCATATTTCCTAATTTTCGTGTAATTTTTGTGCGAAGTGTAAAAAAATTCGACGGGGGGCTACCTGGTAAGTGTGCCGAGGCTAAAAGGCCGTGAAAACTACGACAATTGGTCGTTCGCGACAAGCAACCTCATGCAACTCGAGGGAATTAACATTGAAAATGTCCAACGTCTATCACAGAAGCGGTAAACAAGAAAAACAAAGCCAAGCTCGTGATGACCATCGACTCCTCGTTACACGCGCATATTAAGGGTACCTACTACAGTGACCGGTGTGTGGTTTAGATTGAAACAGTTGTTCGATGACAAGTTTGCTTCGAACGTTGATTTCAATAGGCCTTAAATCAATACGCGTTTTATAAAAGGGTATAATCAGACGCCATTAGGCTAAGTAGTATTTATGTAGGCTTAACATAACATAATAATTATGTTCATTTTTAAATTGTATTTAGAAACTATTTGATTTAATAATAGAATGGTTATTGATAATTTTCACGGAAATACCTATAAAATATACTCCACATTATTTTGACCTAAAGTGTATCCCACAATGAAATGAAAATTAAGATCCGTTTATGGGGAAAGTCTATCTGGAATAAAAAAAAAAATTAAAAAAAAAGTCTATCTGTAAAAAAATATCACAGCACGTTATAATTTTTCGTGCTCCGTTTTCGCTTTAAAACACAATTTTTCCGTCGACATCAAAGATCAAACAGAAAAAAAACTCGAATCATTTAGCTCTATTACCAACAGAATGAACTGTAGCTAAATAACGTTGGTTTAACTTTTTGCATCACTCACTTATCTATAAGAAAGCTATGTCATAATAATTATAGCAAGGTAAAGGAGCGAGCTCGATTTCATGAACTATGTCCGCATCATTAGGGCTGCGATCCACTCGCTCATTAGCAACATTTTCACATAAAACGATGTTCGTTTAGTCGATGTAAGGCAGCCGCTTCAATTATATACAGTTATTTCAGTGAGACTCATAATTGCAGTGTTTAGCTGTCACTCATTTAGTGAGAGATGTCGATCCTAGCTTAGACACGTCTAATTAGACCCTTTTATAACGCACACAAACAAAAAATTAAACATGCACACGAATAATGTTTGAAATTACACCCAAGCCGCCGCCTTTAGGACCTAACGACATATTTCCATTTAACACCGGCCCATAAAAAACAGTTACTAAAAATTCATAATGCCAGTTGTTACCTTATTTAAATTAATTCAAGAAAAATTCGCGCTTGTTTCGTTAATTTCGAAGCAGATGGGGTCGAGCGACGATTGTCGCAAAGCTATTACCATTTAGAGCGATTTTCAGTTAATGAAAAGTGGTATCGTCGCGTTACCTGTGATACGTGCCGCCTCGCGCGTCTCCGTGCGATAATCGCCCTTATTATGCGCAGTCAAATTTTACGAGCGCATCGGTTGTTAGCCGCTACTAACAAAATGATCAACCGACTCAAATTAAACCTCTATTATGATGGCTTAACATGACTTCTATGCGACGTCACGACAACGACATGATTAGCTTTACCGTTAATGAGTTAGCGCGACAACCCTGCGCGGCGCGGCGGCATCGTTCTCTCTCGCGGCGCGACTCCTGTCTCCAAAATAAACTACACCGAGATTCATAAAAGATAAGCCGCCAATAATTTGACGGGCGTTTTGTAACGAGTCGCGAAGACCGCGATCCAATTTTTTTTAACGCATTTATAACAACAATAATCGAAATTTACATAATGATTGCGCGGGCGCCTGCGCTGGCGACGTCCGGTGCGCGAACGGCGAACCGCACTTTTCTCGGTTTTCGAGTTGAAATTCTAGTTAGTGGGCGCGCGATTTCTTTTTAAAAAGGTTAACAAGATGTTCTCGTTTTGGTTGTTTTTCGTGCCGCGAGGACCTCTTTTGTGAACGAGCGAGCTGTTAAAAAATAAACGAACTCTTTGTTTCTCGGGTAGTCGGTCCGACCTCCGACGCGGTCCCTACTTTTTTATGCCCCCTTATAACCTGTGTACTACCTACGTGTAGGTATCTATGGTTTTTATGGTCGCCCGGTCAGTTCTTCAATGGGCTAAGGAATTCGATCGAGTCTCATTGTTCATCTTAAATATCTCCACGTACCGTGGTCGGAGGTATAAGGAGGGTATCATTTACTCGCCGCCCTTCGGAAAAAAATTACCACTTGCTTTAATTGCGTAAATCCTATTTCAAATCGTAATTACGCTGAAGCCCCCTACAAATTTTATAAATAATTGGCGTGCTGCCATGTACTAACAGATAAGAAAACGTTTTGTAATTTTTGTATCCATCATTAATGATTCCTTTTAAGGCTGGTGTATTGTTATCACCACTGTGTTTTACTCTTGTAACATTACAAAAACTTAAATGCAGCATTTTTAATCTGTTACATGATATCTCAAAGAAAATATTTGTCTCACAGTGACTCTACAGCTTTTATGAGTTGACCCGTTGTTTTTTTTTCTTGAACTTTTGACGGCGGTCGCGCGGTTGCTTTGGCCGGACCACTAATAAAATGTTATGATCGTGTGTTTAACGCGCTCTCTGTGTGTCGGACCTTCCTTTTGACATGATCGTTATACCCCGGCTCTACCTTTGCGGTCGCCTTTTGTAATCCCATTGTAACAACATTATTATTGTGTCAATTAGAGGGCAATATAGTCTACAACTAAATCGTGGCTAGTTAGAGAGGCGCGTTGGTGCCTTTTATGGTAACAATTTGTTTACTGCTTCTCGGGCTATGATGTGTTTTTGTCTCTTTTCTTTTTACTTCGCTTTGCACTGGCGGTCATTTTTAGAAGACACATACATACCTACCCGAGGGATTTCGAGATTTTTAGGCAGCGCGATAGAAAGAGTCGACGCGTGAAACGCAACTAATAAGACTCTCCCTTTCATTCTAAAATAAGGGGGCGTATAATCGGTATCTGTTCACAGGCTCTAGTTAAATAATAAGCGGTGAGGCGCCCTATAACTATAATCTTCTTTTATTTGGACGCCGCAGCGCCCCTGGCGAGCCGCCACAAAACTCACTAACGAGATGAAAAAAATACACGGACACGTTTGCGCTATCGTGTCCGTATTGATGAATTTGACTTTGGAGATCTTTAGGGATTTTGACCGTTCCCATAAGATAATATCGTTCTTGGGCAGTTTTGATTTGGAATGGGAAAACTGTATGATGGGTTGTCATTTTATTCTGATTTAAAAGCTTTACCGAATTTTAACAAGTAGTGGATTATTGTTAGCGCAAGAAGAATTACTCATGCTACATCAGTTAGCAGAGTTTTTATAATAAATATTGCTCATAGACGAAGTAAATAAAAATGTATGCCATGTGGTAAAATCGTGGTGCCTGATATTCAAAACATTGAACGCAGTGCCAAGAATTTGAGAAATGCCATTGTAAATTTTTCAGCTTTACCTCGAGAAATGTTAAAGATATAGAGTAATTTAACGTAAGAGATTTAACGTTAGTCAGAGACAACACTAGTGAGTCATATATTGAGTCAAAACACTGAAAGTAATTGTATGACATTTACAGAACTGTGAGTAACACATAGCTATGAAGTTATGTCAATTTCGCTATTGTATTTTGTCCGTAATCTAGTTACAATAAAATAGGATCAACGCTAGGTATGTAATTATCATTGAATAAATATACTTAATATAATGTTGTATGCATTGAGCTTATATCTAAAGATTCACAATCACTAAGTGAAAAAACGTCCGAGTTCCGTTGTACATACCTATACGTCCATTATATAGTTCACAATTATTCAAATTTAGACGTTATGTCGCTTTAGTGTTCAATGTATGCTTGAGCGCTTACCGTAGTTCAAGTCGTTCAAAAAGTCCGAGTTTTGGCGCGGACATTTTTTTTGCTTGTTTGTGACTCTATAGATATTAGCTCATTGGTTGTATGAGATAAAAACTGACGACAGGTAGCGAAATGATTGTGGTGAACCGAGAAAGGTAGCTTTATTTAATCTTTAGTCAAACAATTGCTGTCTTACCGTAATTAGTAATGACGCATCATTCCTATAAGCCTATCACAGCTTTAAGCCTTCCGTTCCTTCTATTCCATTATTTGAAACCGTATTTCTTAAAACTAAAATGAGCGTAGACGCAATTTTATCGATAATTTACTTACGCAAATATGTCAAAAGGTTTTGCGCGTAAGAATATAAATGAAAAAAACTTGAAACAAACCAATGACGTGAGGCAAATCCCGACATGTGTTTTGATGTTATAATAACTGTGATTGATTGTGTGTGATTGTTTGTCAACTTTTTAGCGACACTAGATAACGTTATAATGACGTGTATGGCTCCACGGTCCGGTCAAACTGTGTAGACTGTAGACTGATAAAGCCGTAGCAGGCCGTAACAGGGCGTATGCAATGGTATCATCGCAAATACGAAAGACGTCATTGTTGATGTTTTGATATGACTTAAAATCCGTTTTTACCGGCAAAATTTTCATATTTTTTTATACTAATTATTAAGATTTTTAAACGGACAACTCTGCGACGTCCCGCAACATTTTCCATCCTTAAATTTCATGCAAATCAATTCGTTTGAATGTTATAAATAAGTAGGCAGGTGCACCAGCGGGTGTCTGAAGGCATCATATAAAAAATGTGTCAATCACTCATCAAATTATAACCTTATAAGTGCTTTAACGTATTCAGCCTTATCGAGTCGTCCCTTAGTTCCAACTAATGTCATTGCATTGACTGACGTGAAGCCTGCTGTTACAGATCGTTACAAAATTATTTATGGCGTAGGAATAAAGTAGTTACAATATTTTGCCTTATTATTTAATCATAACTTAAGAGCCAACCAACAATATTTAGGAACACTAAAACGACCTACAGACCACTTGACGTAACCTATAGTGATGCGCACAATATAAGCTTATCGATAGATCGGTAACGTCACGGTTACGAGTAGAAACTCATTAAGTCGTCATTATGTCGGCCAAATTACCGTCATACTTTTAAATGTGTCGAATTAGTGATTCACACAAGTTCAGTGGACAATTAGCAAAGGCTGTCCACCTCTGGGCCGAGTTGTTTTTATTCATCGGATGTTCATTGATTACCATAATCGATAGCAACGCGCGTGCCGCATACGGAACGTGGCTTCAACTTGAATGAGATGCATCGATATATTCTTCTGTTCCGGTTCGGCTTGAGATACTGACGTTATAAATACTGATCGAGTAGTCTTCAATGGGTTATCGATAAACGCCAATTATAATACTATATCATTACCTCACTATTCAATCCACTCACTACTATTTATTCCGTCTAGATTAAGTGCAAAGTAGGATGTATTGAGTTTACTCCAATTAGAGATGGAAAGGTTTGATTAATTCATTTATTAATTGACAACAAAAGAAAACACCTCTCATCCTGATTTTTCTGCTGCATAAGACAAGTCGTCAATTTCTTCACTGCAAACTCTATAATTATTACGTTCAAAATCGTTTGTTTCTTCTTTATTCATCTTGTCTTGCTGAGGTCTCTTCTTGTTCGGCATTCACCCCTGGTGCAAAGCATCGTCGTCAGCCATAAAACGTCCACTGCTGGACGAAGGCCTCCCCCTTGCTCTCCTTTGCTTTTTTGGTGCAAAGCATATCTTGTCCTAATACAAGACAACATTTGTTTGTGGGATTAGTTTGCAGCAACTATCTAACGAGTCTGATTGTTCGTCCAGGATACGTCAACGTCTGCGCGGCTGTCTGCTTGCTCCTCCTCGTCGGTGGTCTCTCACCGCAGTCGTCAGCGGCGCCGCACCTCAGCCGCACCATGGACCGACAACGACGGGCAATCGACGACACGATCAAGCGTCTGTGGGACAACCCGTGTGATTATACAGATTCTAACGTGAGTATAGAGTTTAACTAGATTTTAATTACGCCTAGCACCACTGCACACGTACTGCATCACTAGTATTTGATGATGATTGCTATTATAAAATTTTTCTTTTCTTTTGTAGATGTAGTATTATAATACAAGCTTTGCTTAGTGTGGAGTTAGATGGCGTTGTGTGAAATATCCATCATTTTTTAATTTTCGTAATGAAATATAGTTTTTTTCATCGATCAATGTCTGTTTTTGCCATAGATAATTTGAAAGTATATGTAGCATTCTACGATCCACAAGCCGCTTGCCAAGCGTGGGGATTTTGGCCATGCCACCCTGTTAAGCGAGAGGCCTTCGTCTTCTAGCTGATGATGTGTAATTAAAAGTAGAATCTGATGTTCCACGCTATATTAATTTTATCTGTTCCTACTCAAGTATAACCTCTACCTAGTTTTAATAATTAACATGTATGATTTTTAATTCCAGTCAAAATCACCGGTGTCACCCAACACCAAAGAACTCGCGTCTAATCTGGTCAAGCAAGCAAAAAGTGCTCTCACACGAGCGGCGAAGTACAAGGATGTATTCGTAAGTAAACTTTACAATTTGTTCGCGAAGGTCTTTCTTCGTGTTCATTGATCGTTTTACGCCGGGTCCGAACTATACGCACTTAAAGTATTCGCAAAGATATTTTGTATGCCCACCGCGTCCCGCTAAAAGAACGGACGAGGTTTGCGGTCGACCAATACCAATAAAATTTCATACTATCGTCATTGCATACCATCGCAGATATTATTGATTTATGAATGAGAGTCTGCGATATGCTTCCGTCTCGCAGGGGAAGCTATCGATGACGTATGCTAGAACAGCGCGCCCCGATGAATAATAGCTACTATAGCAACGACTAGACCTGAATTTATAATCATCTCTGTGTGGTCAAACTCCAAATAAGTAACTGCAAATTTATATTCCAATACCACTATGAGAAAGACCAGTGTAACACAAACCAGTAGAGTAATTTTTAAATCATAAATTAAGATCAGATTGCAATAGCCCTGTCGGCGTGTTCAGAGCGAATGATTATTGAGAGGACCAGAAGTAAATTTGTAAATTCACTTTTTCGATCTAAATTTCATGCGAAATGTGACCCATTAAATATTCAGTGCGTGCACTTTTTCGGTGTGGTTTTCTCACCGCAGCGATACGCGAAGCTTGCCTGCATCGTCGGTGAGATCGGATCGGCAGGCGCCGCCGGTTTCGCGTTCCTACGTCCGCTCGGTCGCTTCCTCCCTTTTTACGCAGAATAATAATGCGTGCAGTTACTGAGCTTGGTTGCTTTTTGAGAGTAGTATCGCACTACGCAGCAAAAGCTAACCATTGCTCCATTGTGCATTTAGCAAGTCAAATAAGCTATGTGATAATACAAGCACTCGAGAGTCCGCTGTGCAGCTATTCAAGGGAACGTTGTGTGTGTATATCTGTTTGCGGTAAATGCATGCTTGTCCCGTTCAAATATCACGTAATGCGTGCGTTAATGTGCAAGTCAAAATCCAACGGCTTTCGCGTGTACTGGCAGTACACTCTCCTTTTAATTTATTTTGCGCTACCTTTATGTGACGCAACGTCTCATATTTATACAATATACACGTATCGGCAGGCATCATGCGAGGCCTAATTGATATTGTGTATAATTTTTCAAAAGCACATTTGCAGCGCATTTAGTTGATTTTAAAGCAAGATAAAAATTACACAAAAATGCAACAAGATTTTTGAGTTTAACTTTTTGCACCGTAATAATAATTAAGAACATCGCGTAAATAACGATCCTTATGGAAGTTATTCATGATGTGAGAATCCGTATAGACGGCACAACTTACATTTCAAGTATTCGTAAAACATGCACGAATGATAAGAACCAAACGTTTAGCATGTTAACACAACTATTCACGCGACGGTTCTATCATTCCAATCCTAGGAATATAATAATTTCCGAATCGGAAGTAAGTCGGGCCGGGCAGCGAGAACTAATGCGATGTCGATGTCGCGTCTCGAATCATTTATGGACGTCTTTTCACAACTGGAGTCGATGACGCCTCCGCATGTCAATTCGTGAAGGATACATATCGGGGATAGTGTCGGAGTGATCAATTGATCAGGTAGCGGGCAGGCGATGGTGCGGGAACAATAGCTGGCAGTAGTGATACGCCGGTGTGGTATTGACTTCGATGAGGTACGGTGGCATTGTAATAGGCTCGACAGTCGTAACGACGGCGACGTCCGCTGCCTCCTCGTAAAACGACATTATCGACGCACAGTAGCCGGAACGAGGTACAGGACGGTGCGCGTACGCCGAGAATACTGATTGCGCATTAGTATTGCGCGACACACCTGCTCGACGTTTTTTTTCTGTCTCTCCCCTTAATGTCGGTCATTCGGTACTAATGTATCATATTTATTGCGATACACCTATTCGCGAAACGGTGGCGATGAACCGCCATTGTTACCCATTACAAGGCCGTTTATTTTGTTTGATCTTCGTCACCTCGCCGTATACCTCTTTGTTCCTACGTTTTTGAGCATGATCTTGATAGTATTAGTCATACGAGTTGCATCGAGATAAAATTCTAAGTTAAATATAAATGATAGTATACCCCAAATAAATCAGACGGCCACATCTGTCGTCGTGCTCGTTCCGTATAAATAATAACTGGCCGCGGTGTACTAAGAACGCAATAACAAATTCAACGAACTCTACCGGTACGGTACTGTGTGACTCGCAACCGGCCACCGTGTGAATGTGTCATAACACTCATGCTTTTGACCACGCCGGTGTCATATAATCGCATCAAATTTTCGACTGTGGAATTCCGCTCGCCTTAAGAAATGTCCTCGTGTACTTTTGAAAGTGATTATAATAAACAAAGTGAGGATTCGCGATGTAACTCGATCGGGTTGGTCGCCGCGCCGCGCCGAAGCACGCAGTCGATGCCTCGTGTGATGCGCGCTTATCTCGAATAGCAACTTACATAAACGCTGGATTACATAGAGTTACATACAAAATGCGACACGTACATAGTACGCTAGCGTTGTTCACGGGCGACAGGCTGTCTGCGGCCGTTGGGCGCGTACGTGTGCTGTAAATACATCAATGTACCGCGCATGTGTGGGTGCAAGTTTATTTGATAAGCTTCCGATGCTCCGAGCTAGCTATTCGGATGCTAACTCGTCGAATTTCTCGCGTCGTCGCCCACCCACGACAACACCGCGAATGCTGAGATAATCGATTCACGAGATAGTGCATATTGGAATATTTATTGCAGCTTTCATTCATAGAATAACTGCAGCCCTTTGCTGCCGTAAAACCATATACAAAAATATTGATAGACATTGATTCAAGTTTTCATTTAAGAATCATTTAGGTGGTTAGTGATGCAACATTGGCATAATTATATAGAAACGAAATGTTTCTAAGTTGATGATTCGAATGTATCTTAAATACCGGACGCACACCTGTGCTCGCTATAGATGGGCTACATGACACATTCTTACTAATATATAACCACTGTGGAATTCCTTTTCTTTAAACTGTTTAAAGTACCTACCATCTTAGTGCACTAAAATTAATGCAGTTAATTTTTATTGAAACGGCGACGAATTTCATAATGTTTAAATTAGAAATTATGGAAAATGAAATTACTCGGTTTTTAAGGCTCAGAATGCAGCGCACTGCTATCTCGCTTGCGCATATCAACAATTTTTAAGTAAAAAAAACACTGCATATAGGTAGTTATGAAACATCGCAGTCGGTGAAATTACTGAGAATAACATTTACAATGGTTTCGAAAAAATACAATTTCGATTTAAGCAAGTTTTCGTTCCTTTTCGTTCCTAAAACTGGACATAACTTATAATCTCGTTTTTAGGTACAGAAACTTATTTAGATCAAAACGATATTATTGCTGAACCTTTGTAAGGCTATTGAGTGCAATTACAATGGCTGTGTTTCTTTTTTCAATTATAAACCACAGACGTTTAATTTATGTTCAGTTCAGTGATTTTACATCTTCAAAAATGGTGAAATGCGCGAACGAGACAGTAGCGCTTGGTGACTTGGGGCTTAATTAAGTAGTGTTCCATCCAGTTAAGACGGAATCTGGAAAGCGATTCTTCACACAAACGTATTCCCCTATTTTCTTCCTGGATAATGCCTCTAGAGCATTTTATTTTATAAATTCTAGGTCTCCTATAGACATATGTCTCTGTCATTTTCTTTGTTTGAGCAACTAATTGCTAAAGAAAAAATAACCCTCCAAAGATTACTATGAAACTATTTAAAGGGTTATATTTCTTTTAGCAATTAGTTGCTGAAAAAAGGTAATGACAGAGACAAAGAAATGATTGCTCTAGAGGCAATGTCCAGGAAGAAAATAGGGGAATACGTTTTTGTGGAAAATCACTCGCAGGATTCTCTCTTAAGTAAACATCCATTACAAATTGTTTCAGGATTTACTTAAATGTTATTTAACTTTAAGCTATTTTGCTGACCAAGAAACGCAAAAGTAATAATCATTTAGGTTCAATAATAGTTTTTTATTTTTTTATTTTAGATTATTATCTAAATTTGAAATCATTCGAATTCTCGATTCTTTTGTAACACTCTCACCTCAAAACTGATAAATTTTGCCGATATAATTTTGCACAATACATTAATTTTAGGGATTTTGGAACGTTTGTTGGGCCTTACCTAATTAACAGTATTGTTAATATCCACAATGCGACATTTGAAATGCCATCTGCTTCAGCTACCGTTTGATTGTGATTTGCTATTTAAATTCCATCTTTCCTACCTTAAATTTAAGGATGTTGGTTGCATAAACTTTTTGCTTTGGCATCAAATTTTAATTATCAAACTGTTATAACGTAAAATTACTTCGATGGAGGTATGTCCCGGGTTTCGCGATCATTTTACAATCGACCTTTGTCTCTTGATACTTGATTAATCAAACATTAGTTTCAAGATTGCGATACTTACGTTATGGACAATATCAAAAACAAATGGGTAATCTTCATACAGATTTTGAATTGTATGTATGGGACATGAATTCTGTTGATTGTTTGCATTACTCGGCTCAGTTGTGACCATTTTACATACATACAGCACAAAGAAAAAGTATCGTTGTTAAGGCCTATTATTGTACTAACAACAAGCTAATATTAATAAGGAAAATTAAACTGGCGAATATCTTACACAGAAGCCAATCAGCCCCAATTACGAGTAGGCACTGATATCTATTTCTATCTTTCAAAGAAACGATCTTTCGCAAGACTGCCGTCCGATAACTAAAAAACCGTTAAGCCCGAAAAGTACTTTCAGAGAAATTCTGCTGATATGAGCCAACTCTAAGAGTCTAACACTTGTCTCTTGGGACATACTGCGTTAGTGACCATGAACTTGTTTTCTATATAGTTCTGCTGCATCACCAAGTCTGCCTTACATAGACTAGACCAAATACGAAATCAAATTCCAATAAGTTCTAGCTTGGTTTTTTTAGATGTCTTCGCCCAAACAGTGTTGTGTTACATAGTGTTTAGGAAACTCATTAATCTTACAGATATGTTTTTTGAAATATGTTTAATAGTTCTTTATAATTAATCTTTATTTTATGTCCACAATCAATTCTACAGCTTTTAGCCCGGTGAACATTTTCGGCTATTTTATAGTTTTTTTCTGTGTTTTGTCGTGTTGTTATAGAATCGTATAACCGTAATAAACTTTTTATTAAATTCCAAATAGGTTTGTGGTTGACCTTGTCTGATGGTAAGCGATGACGCAATATAAGATAGAGCACGCTTACCTAAAAGGACCTGTTTACTCTGTTTTCAAAGACACTAGAAGTGCTAGTTTACTAAATTTGCTTTCATGTCGTTGTTACAGGCGTTTAAACTGCACAGTTATCAGAAGTTCGACGACCTGGTCCGCGTGTGGGAGACATACGACTGGCTGCGGAAGTTTTCCTGGTATCGGGAGGAGGTGCTCCCTAAGGAGAAGTTGCTATACGCGCCCGTCTCTGACGAATATATGAATGAATTAATGGTGAGCATTACATGCTTTTCGTCTTAGGCTTATCAACCCAACGATAAATTTGGATAGATACGCATCATATTCAACTTATCATTTATACTAATCCAAATACCGATTCTGACTCCTTTTTTTTTTTTTTTTTTTTTTTTTTTGCCCAGGGAAATCCTTTATGGATACCACCGGCCCCGGGGGGAGCACGGTGGTTATGTGGGACTCTCCGCCAGAATGACGGCCTACCCACTAAAAACCCTGGGGTGTTTCTGCCTGGCGCCCAAGTGCCGGGGCTACGGGTACACTTTCGCACTCATCCGCAGCCCCGGCGGCGCTGGTCCTTTGGGACCCTTCCCTGTGTAGGGGTGGAGTATCCACCACTCTTTCCTTGAGAGGCGCACGGAAACACCGCGCGCGCCACCTCGGGGCTACTCTTGTCGGGCAACGGACTCCCCCGAGTCCGCCGCCCAAGGCCCCTGTTATGGGGGTCGGAGGAGGGCGTGGAAGATCCTCCTCCGACGCCCGGCTCTCCGGCGGCGCATTGGAAGATCTGAGGTGACCTCCCGCTCGCGCTCGGCGGTTTCCTTCTGGAACATGATCTGTTCACAGAAGGAAACCACCGCGTCCCATGACCTCTCGCTCCCTAGCATCGACTGTATCAACGCTGGAAGCGAGAGGTCACTCCCAACCACTGCGACGAGTTCACAGCGCTCACTTGCCCATGCAGAGCACTCCTCCAACGTGTGCTGCGCCGTGTCCTCGTCACAGCTGCAGTGGTGGCACTCGGTAGTCGGTTCTCTTCCGGCTATGCGGCACAAGTACTTTCCGAAACAACCATGCCCGGAAAGCACCTGCACAAGCCGGAAGGTAAGCGACCCGTGCGCTCTGTCCAGCCAGTCCTCAAGAACAGGCTGGACAGCCTCGACAGTCCAGCTTCCAGCCCTAGGATGGGCCAGTTGCTCCTTCCACTCTTCCAGCATGGACCGACGAGCGTGGAACTTCCACACTTCGACTTCTCTTGGATCTGGGAACCGTCCACGGTGGCGGAGTCTCGCGCGCCATGCGTACATATTCGCATGGATCTCCGCCTCTAGATCCCAGGGAGGTGACCCGGCCAATAGGCATGCCGCCTCGCCGGAGATAGTGCGGTATCCGCGTATGACTCCGATGGCCATTGCCCGTTGCGGTCGCCTTAAAAGGGCAACATTACCTTTATCAAGGGCACCCGCCCATATGGGCGCGCCATACAGAGCCATAGACCGCACTACCCCAAGGTATAACCGACGGCTCCCAGCCTTTGGTCCTCCGAGATTAGGCAGCAGACGTTTAAGAGCGCCAGCTGCACCCATCAATCGAGGGACCAGCCGCGCGAAGTGTTCGCGGAAGTTCCACCTTTCGTCGAGGTGAAGTCCAAGATATTTTATCGTAGACTTCACCTCGATATGCACACCCCTGATAGTGATGTGAGAACCCCTCGGAGGCGCCCGCCGGGGGCCATGGAAAACCACGGCCTCCGACTTGTTGAGCGCCACCCGGAGTCCCAACATCCCTATCTTCTCCACAACTTGCTCCACTGCAACTGTGGCAAGACGGACAGCCTCCTCGAAGGTCTCGCCCCGGGCAGTCACAAGCGTGTCATCTGCATAGCAGGTCACGCTGGCGCCCGGATTGAGAGCTCCTCTCAGTACCCAGTCGTAGCCGATGTCCCACATGACTGGCCCAACAGCCGAACCCTGCGGCACACCGCACGACATCTCCCTCCGCAGTTGTCGACCCCCTCTCCCCACGTACGAGACAAATCTCTCGGAAAGGTAGGCTTCTGAAATTCGGCTGAGGTAGGGAGGCACTTCATGGTACTTCAGTGCCTCCTTTATGCAGGCCCATGGCAGTGTGTTGAAGGCATTTGCGATATCAAGAGACACCGCCACCATCACACCACCATGGGCCACCGCCTCGTCTGAGAGGGCCTTGACACGATTGACGGCGTCAATCGTAGACCGGCCCACTCGGAAACCGAATTGTGCATCCGACAGATTCGGGCCAACTCTATCAAGGTGCCGAACAAGGCGACCAGCTATTATGCGCTCGAACAGCTTGTCCGCCTCGTCCAGCAGCACGATAGGACGGTACGCAGAGGGAGAATCTGCGGGGCGCCCGTCCTTCCTCAGGAGGACCAATTTACCCGTCTTCCACAGCCTCGGGAACCGACCCGTACTCAGGCAGGCGTCTAACAGCTGTCGGAATCGATCCCCAAGCACCTCCAGAGCCACGACCCAAGCCCGCCCAGGAATACCATCCGGTCCCGGGGCTTTATTCTTAGCTTTCAGCCTAAGAACTGCCGCCCACAGCTCTCCTTCGGAGACTGGTGGCACCTGTTCAGTTTGGACTTGCGCCCGCTCGCGAAGAGGCACCATTTCCGGAGGCTGAAAGATTGCACCATTCGGAAACAGTGCGGTCACAACATCCTCGAGCAGCTGAGGCTCCAGAGTCTCAGTTAAGGGGGGCGTCCAAGGACGGATCTTCCGTCTAACTTCCTTATAGGGGCGTCCCCATGGATCGTGGCTAAGTGTCTCCAACAGCTCTTTATACGCACGATTTTTGGAGTCACCGATGGCCAGTCGCAGGTCCCTCACTCGCTCCCGGTATACACCGTACAACAGGTCCTCGGCAGCCTCATCTCTACGCCGCTGGCGACGCTGTCTGGTGTATTGGCGTCTAGCTTCCACGCAGCTGATTCGGAGGTCAGCTATCACCTGAGACCACCAGTACACCTGCCGTCTTGGAGGCCGCGGCTTGGCACGGGTCATGCTGGCATCGCATATTTGCGACATGGCACTCCGGAACCATTGCGCCTCTTCCTCGACTTCCACCGTTTCATTCGGTGGGGCCAACCAGGCCTGGACAATAGACGCCTCTACCAGCGCCTCCTTGTTCATCGTCCCCAAGACCCATCTGGGATATGTAGGGGCATACCCCTCAGGGCGGCGAGCACTTATGCTGCTGGGAGAAGTGGACACGTCGAACCGGATATACCGATGATCAGACGCGGTCTCCACCTCTTCCACCACCCTCCACCCCTGAACTGTGTGTGCGACGGAAAAAGAGGCCAGTGTCAAATCGACAATAGACCCCCCGTTCCAACGTACACAAGTCTCCACTGACCCCTGGTTCAAAACAAGGAGGTCGTTACTCTCCGCCCATTCCTCCAGGACCTCTCCTTTAGGATCAGTCGCCGGACACCCCCACGCCATTGACTTGGCGTTGAAGTCCCCCGCGACAAGCACCCGACGGGGTAGGATATGCCTAATGAGAGCACCCACCCCGTGTAAAAACGACTGAAACTCCGAGAGACCTCTGTTAGGAGAAAAGTATACCCCTATGAGGACGATATCTCCCCATCGGACCGCCGTGTACCCGTTACCTCGCTCCAATACAGGTAGAGGCGGAACGGCTGTCGATGAGACGATGGTCACCACACTGTCCAAGTCACTCACCCAGTTATCTCCGGGAGGGACAAAGTACGGCTCGGAGACCACCGCAACTTCTATCAACCACTCCGCCATGCTATGGACAAACAGGTCCTGCGCAGCAGCGGAGTGGTTGATGTTCGCCTGAAGAAAACGATGAGCCATTAATATTAATTAATAGTCATCGCCTCCCTATCCCGCTCCACTGCGGGGGGGCAGTTGTTGGCTACCACATCACTGACGGTTTCGGCAACTGCCTTAATCACCTTCCTAGGTTTGGGTGGGGAGTAGGCCTTACTACCCATTCTGTGCTCCGCTGGCTTGTTGGCGGATGCGCACAACGGACACCTAGCCTTGGCAGTGCATTGGGCCGACTTGTGTCCGGGTCGGCCGCAACGATAGCAGTCCTCACTACGGTCAACCTCAGCTGTACACTGTGCGCGCACATGCCCTTTCTGCAGACAACGATAACATTGTATCGGTCTGGCCTGCAAAACCTCTACCCGCGCTGACACCCAGCCAACTAAAAGGCGGCCTTCTTTGCGCAACTTCTTTGCGGCTGAAACTGGGCAGCGAACCCAAACGGAACCGGCACCCTGCGAGCTTTGGCGGATCATTCCAACCTTAACAGCTTCCACAGGGCATTCACCTCGCTGGGCAATAACTGTAGTCAGTTCCTGCTCGCAGACTGAGTCATCCAGGCCCGAGATGCGCAATTCTGCACATTTTGTAGGCCTGGAAACCTTAATAAGTTCCGGACTTATAGCCTCGCGAATCTTCTGCGCAAGGGAGTCCGCCTTCTCGCAACTTGTCGCACCCGACACCTCAAGCTTCCGGGCTCCAGTGGCAGCCCGTCGGCAGTGGAGGCCCGTGCCTACGATGCCGCAACTGGCGAGATCGATCTTCGACCTCATCTCCGCCAATACTGAAGAGTAGGTTACACCCCTCTTCTCAGCCTCGAGCTGCAGTGTGATCACAACAGCCGACGACCGAGGAGATCGCAACCTAACACTCTTGCTTTTGGGCTTCACAGGCACAGATGTTTGCTGTTGGGGCCCTTTTCCTTTCTTCCCTCGCCTAACGACCGTTGACCAACCTTCGTCCATAGACACCGGTGGTGGCGCTAGCGGGCGACTAGATTTTGCCTGTGTAGGGATCCCCTTTTCAGATTGACGTAAGTCTCCCTGTATAGGAGTTCCCTTTGCAGGCGCAACAGCCTTCTTTGTGGCCTTCACAGGAATCCCCAAGGTGGCCTTTCCTTTTTGCCCTTTCTGCGTTTTGGGTACAGGGGCGGTTTTCTGACCACCAGGATTAGGCCGTAACCCAGGATGTACAGCAGATGGCCCAGCTTGCTGGCGATCAGCAGCGAGAGATGGCCGAAGACGCCTCTCGGGCAACAGGCGTTCTTCGAGAGCCTCCAATCGCGCATTTACCATGCCGCCCACCTGCAACATAATGGATCGCTCCATGTCTTCCGCTGACCCACTAGCTGGTTGGAGCGGTGAACCCGACGCCTGCAGCGCCCCAGACATTGCCAGTCGGGGAGGGGGGGCAGTACGCATCCGCGTTAGCTCATTTCGGAGGTCCGCCATCTCTTTGCGGAGCTCCACCACCTCGACTTCCAAACGGGCATTGGCCGCCTGCAGCTTGGCGTTCTCCTCTGTGGAAGTCCTCTTGGTGAGGACCTCCACGACTGCTTTAATAGAAGCCGCAGACTCTTTCAATGCCTTTTGGAAGGTGCCCTTTAGACGACTAGACTTGGCTGCCACCATGGTGATGACGCTAATGTCGTCCAGGGCTCTCTGATTGAGCGCCTCAGCAAGTCGCTCGTCACCCTCTTCGGCTACCAGTAGACCTAATGCTGCTCTGCTCTCTTGAGCACTGAGTGCACGATCCGCCAGCTCCCTCTCAAGCTCCTCGCTTGCTTCCTCTTGCCTCTGCTTGAGGAACTTCTTTCTTTCAATTTTCCCCCGTGCGCCCAAGGAACCTGTCGGTGTGGCAGGTGTCCTAAACTCCTCGTCATCGCTTAGCAGCGCAGTATCTATTCGCTGCCGCTTTGCACCACACTCCCAGAATCCACCTTCGGTCTCAGACCCATGAGATTCTGCCCTGACATTGCTGTCAAGTTCGTCATCCGCCGCCTGCGTCAGAAGACAGGTAAGAGACCGAGACTTAAGCCTCAGGCTTTGTCTCGTCTCCCTTCTATCCTCTCTTGCGGCCTCCCTCCTCGTCTCCTCTTTTCTCTCATAGCGGTTGTTGCCCACCCCGTAGTACGAAGGGCAGCCTTCCGTGGAAGGACGGGATTTCCCAGCCGTAGCCAGAGTACCCGCTCGGGTAGTTTTTTCACAATTCGCCATTTTCATTTGCTTTTCCTTTTTTTGAAAGGGGTGCGGTCCCCTTGATGGCCTAACGGCCCGAATGACCATGCTGACTTTGCGACCTCGGCGCTGTACCGCATAGCGGCACAGCCCCGAGTTCGCAGTCCAACACTTCCCATCAGCGACCATCAAACCTTAAGAATCTCCCAACTCGTCATGACTGCCACAACAGCCCACCCAGACCACGCCCACCCTTCACGAAGATGAATGAAAGGCATGGGCAAAATAGACTGTTGCATCAACCACAAAACAACACAAAGACAGCACAAAAACAACAAACAAATAGTCTGGCTGAGATGCCCGACTACCCAACCCCCCTGGTGGGAGCCTCCTCAAGGAAAACCCTTGATGAGGCTACCACCCAGACGTTCTGGAGACACCAGAACCTCCCGCAGGAACTCAATCATGAGTCCCCCACGCTCTCGCTCATCCACTGTGCCCTCTGCTAAATCAGAGGGACACGCGGAGAGCCATCGTGTCCGGATGAAGATGTCCGGACTTGTTCGTTTAAATACCGAACCCTTTCCCCAGTTTCTATGCACGTTCCTCCTTCAAACATCGGAGGGACGAACAGAGAAACTTCTCCCCGTCCAAGTATTAGCAATCAGTCAACAAAGTCCCACCGAGAGAAGTTGTTGACTGATCCCCAGGGTGCACCACGAGGAGGTTACTTGGACCCGCACCCCACCGATTCTGACTCCTTACCTATCTAACTTCAACTTTAGGACTTGCTTCGCAATTTCTTGATTCATGTACTTTACTGATTATTCTATTTTTTAAATTTTGAGGTTATCTTGCAACGATAGTATTTTTTGTATCAAATCGTGTTGAATTGTTTACTAAAGCACTTTAGATGATAAGATGCTAAGGTACACTACACGTCGTCGTCAGCCATAAAACGTCCACTGCTGGACGAAGGCCCTTAATAGAGGGGTGTTGCCATAATCCCCAAGCTTGGCAGGCGGCTTGGGGATCGCAGAATGCTCACCACCGTTAGCAAAGAGGACGCTGCTGCCCGTCCTCCGGTGGGTCTGGTTGCAATTTTAGGACATACCCAGGTCAAACACACACAAGGGTACACTAAAAGCAACTAACAATATACTTAGCTTTAAAAGTTATTTTTGTACAAGAGTATTAATGTAACTAGTTTAATTGATGTAGATTGATTCAAACAGTTTCTTGTTAATCCTGTATGAAAATGATCATAAAGGAAACGCATTGAAGGCCGCCTAAATAAGATTACGATTATCATTCAAACCGTAGAACAATCACACACGTTGGCAGATCGTTTCCTAAGCGAATACAATCATTGAGAGGCGGCAAATTTGCTGATGTCCAAAACGTGCATCCGTACTGTTTTTCAATCGAATTCGAGGAATCGCCATCGTCGGTGGCTCTCATTGTTGTGTACCGTTCGACGTGAGAACATAATAATTTCGCAACGTGGACATTGTCGTCCATTGAAATTAGGATGTTAATCAGTTCATTGCTCTTATCTGAACGATATTTGGCAATAATCTAACAGTTGGAAAAACACGTAGAGCTGTCACTTATCAGACTAATTTCGGTAATATTTCAATTGGGTAAATCTTTGTGCAATCTTAGATTATTATTTGCCATTATTATTGCAATTATTTGCAAGTTTTTCATCGCGATTGCGTAAAACATTTACGTTAACTAGTAGATACCTTTATCTCGAACTAAAAGTTCATGTTTCATTGTCAACATGACATCATATTTGGCGTCATTCTGTAAAAGCCCGTTACATACACTTACTTATAGGTAATCAACTTATTTAAACTAGTCTAAAGGCGGATCTTGACTCATTGACATTCTCGTTCCGTTCTAAATTTAACCAGATTGATTTGTTTATGTATACATTTCTAATAATATTGTGTTTTGTTGTCCACAGAATAAAATTGATGACGTAATGCCCGCTATGTACAAGGGCTTGAAGATAGTTGTTGCTGGTCTATACGCCTTTTCTGAAGAGGGACTGAATGATAACATCATCTCTGATGAAAAACTGAAGGTGAACATCACCCAGACCATGCATGACGTCCGAGCTGTGCTCTGCTATTTTAGCGTAAGTATTTTAACTGATTTCAGTACCATTTATCTCAACACTTAAAAGAAAAGCTTCAACTATAATCAGAAAAAAAAAACAAAAAATTACTTCCATAAAATCCATAATTTATAAACCTATAATGATGAATAGATAATAAATTATAATTATTAAGATTTTAAAGCTTTTAATTGATCATTCACTATTAGTTATCATATAAATAAACAAATTGTATAAAATATATATAGTTAAACTCATAGGAATATAATATTCAAAAAATTATATAAATCGAAACCTTAATAGCATTATAGAATTCGTTATTAGTGTTTATTTTGATCAGTTTAAACTGATCAAATGTTAATTTTTGAGCATGATTTCTAACTTCATTACTATTTCACGAATGTTCTTACAATATTGTTTCTTTCTTTACAGGACATCATGAAAGCTCGCAACTTAGAATTCTTGCCGCTACCGGAGTCAGAAATTCCAGACTTCACAACGGAAGACAAACTCTCCATCGGCCTTCTCTTATACAGGGACACTCTCAACTACTTGGAGTACCTCGCCCAAGTCTTCCAGAAGTTCTATGAAACGGACTCCGCGTAAGGCTGACTGATGAGCTAGACTTCGTTAAGACCGCTAACATTGGAAGAGGCACTGCCAAGTCCAACTAATTACTGAATGTATGGTGCTTCAAAGACGTAACTTGGGTTACGTTCGCAGTAGACTCTTCGGTTAAATTAGCTGAGACACCCTTTTTAGTAGAATCGTTTGCGTCTTTGGCTGTTTTAGAGAATAAACGTAGTAAAAGCGTCTTTGCCATTACATTGCCATTTTGGTCTAGAACGAATTAGTTCCTTTTTGTTGTAAATAGTGACGAATTTAAAATGTATTATTTATTACCAGCAGTTAATTAACGTTCTAAATTTCCCGATAATCCTAGTCAAGGTCTTAACTTATTTATTTCTCCACTTTAGTTTCAATTACTTTATTGTATATTTAATTTTAGTCTTTTTAGTATTAGACTTCATTCCACCATGATTGATGTTGAAATTGTTGAGTTATTTGGTATTATGGATGTATCAGGATTGTGAATTGATGGTCCTCATCAACTGTGTCATCACCGACTTCTTGTACTGATGATGATGATGCTAGTGATGAGGATGATGATTTTTCTATGAAGGTTGTGTTGTGGCAGCTGAGTAATTCTAATTTGTACATTCTTATTCCTACTTTCTTTAGTATTACTTGACTATTTGTTAACTATTTATATTACTGTTACAAAAATCCAATGAAATATGACTAGCTTTAATAGAGCTGCTAATTATGTAATTGTAAAGTACAGAGCCAGTGTATTTATGACTTAATCATTATTTGTATAGTTCAAATAGTACCTATTTATAACGGCGGCAAACATTTCTATGTTTGTAAAATTAAATTATTATTATACTTACTATGTGGTTTTCTTCACTCCTTTCTAACCCAGTTAGTAAAGTTACATAGCTCATTAATTGGTTGGCTAATACCAGTCGTTACCTAAAAGCTTATGTAGGTAATGTGACAAGTCTTAGCAGATGTAGCAACTAGAGAATCCTACTCTCAGGGAATGTTACTCGTATTTATAAATTAACTGCTTGTTTGTACCTATATCTGGAGGTAATAAAATGGAAAGACGTCGGAAAACGAAACGATGCATTTCCATGGATAAGACTACTGAACGTTCGAGTGTGGTTAATAATAATGTGGTTAATGTGGTATCCGCTAATATAAGTACACAACAACACAACCCCCTGAGGGCCTACGTTGACAAATATGTGCCTTTTTCGATCATATTATTTTATCTCATTGTATCCATTGAGCTAATATCTAAAGCGTCACAATATCTAAGTGAAAACAGTACAAAAAACGTCCGAGTGCCGTTGTACACACTTACCTATACCTGTGCATTATATAGTTCACAATTGTTCGAATTTAGACGCTATGTCGCGTGTATAGTGTTCAATGTATGCTTTTGCGCTTGTGTCTTATCGTAGTTCAAGTCGTTCAAAAAGTCGGCGCACTGTATGGCGTGCGCCGAGTTTTGGCGCGGACATTTTTTTGGCACGTTTATTCTTATTCTTATTCAACGTGGGGGCGATAAGTCCTGCACTGACGTCCCGCTTGGGGTGTATTGTGCATTTGCCCCGCCAGCGTCTACCCGAGCCAACCCAGCTCCTTGAAATAACGGAGCGAGGCTCTGGGCCGCTGGCATAGTAACCCCAGCTTACATGTTTGTGACTCTGTTATATTAGCTCAATGATTATATCAAATCAATTGTCAGAAGACGTCCACTGCTGGACAAAGGGCCCTTAGTAGGGAATAGTTGCCTAGAGAATCACAGAATGCTCACCACAGTTAACCGAAAGGCCCACTGCTGCCGTCCTCCGGTGATTCTGGATGAAATTTAGGACACATACATTTGGTCAGGCATCTCATTATATGCATGAGGGTTAACCTTCGATAGGAAACCACAAATAAATAAAAATTAATGATGATTAATTAGCCAAAAAAGATCCGTTGCATATTATTTTTTACATTTCCTTTGTAATTGTGAGGGAAATTCGAGTGATTATATTACCCGTAGTGGTAGGATTCTATTGGAGAGTCCTCCTGGGAAAGTACCACACCTTTGCCAGTTATTCAACCGCAAAGCTGTAGTGCGCAAGCATTACTGTGTTTCGGTTTGAAGGGCAAGGTTACCAGAGAAATTACTGGGCATGAAGGGATTTCAAATCTAATATCGCAAGGTGGCGAGCGCAGTGTAGTGCGGCGTAGGTTTTTTTTCACAAGTTCACAATTCTGAGACACTACTACTGTTATGGGCAGGCGTAATGCTTATACCCGTCTCGGCAAACCATTGCGTAAAAAAATACATAAATTTTATGAGTCGTGATTTTATTTGTATCGTCGAGTATCTACAGGGAGTTCAACTATAAGCTCCACTTTGATCTTTGATTATTTATAAATTTAAGAAATTTGTAGAGAAGTAAGTACCTATATAGTCTTTTCCTTCGTTCATATTTGTGTCCTATACATAATCCTTTAACGACAAAAAAAAAGCCCTGTCCCCTAGCAACACAAACAAAATGCCACTTATCACCGTCGCCCATATTATTTGTATACATTCCACCATCATTTCCCATGCGTCCACACTGGAAACAATTTCGTATCTTTACACAAGGCATTCACGACGCCGACCATTATTTGCATTGGTGACTTGTACGACAAATTAGTGCGCTCTATGAGAGCTGAAAATAATACAAAACACACTCACTCTTAAAACGTAAATCGTAAGGTTCAAAGTAAGACAACATTTTAAGAGCTACCGATCAAACGATTTGTCAAACGCAGGGTATTTGCTTTATATGTTAGTGGGGATATAATTTGTCGGGAGCCTTCTAGGTGCTAGGTTGGCGGAAATATCAAAGCCAAAAACCTCCTACAGTTGTGTCAAGAGTGAATCTAGGTGGTAATCTCCCTCTACGAGCGTATGCATTGACTTGTATTATTATTTTGTAAAGATAAGCCAAATGAAATATTCACAATGATTTTGACTTATTTTCCTCTTTTATGTAAACTCAGTTGCACACGGACTTTGAAGGCGATTAGGGTCAACCCACACGAACCACATCACAACCACAACCACACCACAACCACAGCACTTGGTCAGGCGCATATTTTGTATTGAAAATGAATAGTAGAATTTACACGTACCACATTTTGCCGTCGTTATGGACCGCGTGGTTGATACTGACCACATCGCAACCACATCGCAACCACAACGCAACCACCAGCTACACAGTGATATAGCCGGCCACATCGCAGTCGCGTCGACGCAACATTGTATAATGTTGTGTCGACGCAACGACAGTGCGCAGTCGAGCTGTGTATGCACAAGACATCGCAACTGCTAGCGACAACGCAACCACATTGACATTATGTCGGTACCACGACGCAACTGCAAATAGCTGCAACGACACTATTCACACGTAGCCACAGCGTCACTACATTTTGCCGCTGCGATGTGGTGTGGTTATGGTACGTGTGGGTTGACACTTAGTCGTCGGATTTGACAGAAATCGAATTTTGTTAATAAAAATACTATTATGATGTAATGTTAATGGAAACTTTCATAGATGGCGTTCATTTTTCTAGTCATTGACATACTGGACCTGGACCTGGGTGGGTATGTCCTAAAACTGCATCTATAACCAACAGAGAACAGGCAGCAGCGTCCTCTCGGTTAACGGTGGTGAGCATTCTGCGAAGGTTTCCCCCTCAATAGGGTTGCCATAATCCACAAGATTGGCAGGCGACTCGGGTATCGCAGAATGCTCACGACCGCTAACCAAGAGGACGCTGCTGCCCGTCCTCCGGTGGTCCTGGGTGCAGTTTTCGGACATACCCAGGTTAATAAAGCGATAGCCCTTACCTACACCACAGATTACATTATACTACCTATAGATATATAAAATATATATAATACCTATACATATAACATATATATATATATATATACACCTACATATCTCCGACAAAACCTACCGTCAGTCGCCGTCATCGCGACCGTGTAAACGAGGAACACATATTTACACATTAACAACCGAAGCTCATTGAGAAATGACCTACCACATTGTGGATAGAGTTGGTTACATATTTTTTATAAAAAACTGTAAAGCACGAATTGTTTGTGGGTTTAGTAAATCTGTTCGAATTTTATAGATAAAAAAAAACAGATTTTATAATATCTTCTCCGGCCCATGCAGGTTTCCTCTCAATGTTTTTCTTCACCAAAATGCCAGTGTTATATTAAAATCTGTACTATAAACTCTAAAGAATTCATTGCTACGGTCCTGGGTTTGAACCCGCGGCCTCAGATTTAAAGTCGATCTCCCTATTACGCTACCACAGCATATGCTGCTAATTTAGTTCAATTTTGTGTGCAGTTGCGCGCAGTGCAGCATCCTCGTACTTTAGGTGTATTTTTACGCAGTTCAGTTCGATTTATTTCAAATAAATAATTATTGCATCCAAATCAATTTCATACCAATATTTTTATGATCAGTTCCGTGGTTCCGTAGATTATTATGTACATCGGGACGAATATTTATTACCCCCTTTATAAATAATTCTCTTAGATATTATACCAATGGAGAAGCCCACGGAGATAAACTGCCTACATCATTTTCTACTAGTTTTTGCTGGGACGAGGTAGACAAGCAAAGGCACACTTTTACACTAGAAAAACTAAAATTCGTGATCGTATCGCCACTTACTCATAGGTAAAAACACACAAAGGTTATAAGGTTACTGACCATATCACCACCTCTGGCAGAAGTGCACGCCTTGGCTTGCCACCTCCAATGGTAAGTGCTCGAAGAGAATTTATGTATGAAGGTTTGGCTGTAGATTGAAGGTATATATTATGTATAATATAAATGGCCTATCACATACTTTTAGTTTATAAACTACTAAAAACTATAATACTACACGATAGGAATTATTATATTAAAAAAAAAATGTTGTAGAAAAAATGTGCATCATGTAAATACTGTGTAGACCAAATAATCCAGGTCATTTTTTAATTTCAAGCCATCAGACTCCAACTCCAACGGAACCTTAAAAAGCTCAAAATATTTCCACATTCATTTAACGATCGTCCGTCGGCGTCCACAAGAGCGTTTAGAGCGCACCGAACGCTCATGCACTCTTTATCTCACTCACGTTCCCTTGTTTTATTTATTAGAAAGATTTATTATTTACCGCGAGGCTCGCACACGATGTGTCACGAATCTGAGACGAAAAAACGAGGGTATGTTAATGTGCGCCCTTCGCACGTGACAATCTCCTTTTTGATCGCTTGAATTACTTTACAAAGGTCATACAAGAGCGAGCCATGCGATGCGTGAGCTAAAAATATAATTATTATACATAGTCAATATTAAAAATGTATCATCAAACATCAAGAAAATAATTACCAGTCATCAACAGCCCGGAGACGTCTACTCGACGAAAGGGGAGAGACTCCCTTAATAGGGAGTTAAATGGGGGTTGCCATAATCCCCACGCTCGGCAGGCGGCTTGGAGATGTCAGAATACTCTCCACCGTTAACTGAAAGGATGCTGCTGCCGTCCTCCGGTGGTTCTGGATGCAGTTTTAGGACATACCCAGGTTCACCAGTGTTACGACCAGTTAACCCAGTGTTCAATTACCAGTGGATACGACTAATTATGATATCCTAATACTATGTTGCTGCATTCGTTTTCAGTTTTTTTTAACGATACGTATGTTATTGATATAATATTTGGAATGTATCTAGACTTTCATAAGTTTTCAAGCAATCTAATTGTTTTTTGTGAAGTAGGACGGTTTGATTACGCCAAAAGGAGATCTTTGTACTCATCACTAAAAACAACATTTGCTATGGAGATAGCCCTGAAACTGAAAAAAAAAAAAAAAACCGAACATGTTGTCGAGAGCGAGCTACGTCTTTCTACGGAACCGATCCTTTATCGCGGTTTCAGTATTAGCCTCGTACTAAAACTTGTTGTCTGATGAGTACAGAGATATTTTTTCTACTTAGTTAAACCGTTACGCGTTGTATATCTAAAATATCGCCTATTAATTTAACATTTTTGATAAATCAAACGGTGATCTTTTCTCAATGGCTTTGTTCAATGGCATCTCCAGTCACGTTAGCCGCTTAGGTATGTCTAGAGCTTTAATAACCTAACAAACTGTGCTATATCCCAGTAAAACACTTCCTATGTGGCAAAATTAAAATACAGAATTCTTGAATTACGACGTCTGGAGAAAAAACTTCATTTAAAGTCAAACAAAATTTACTCATTTTCGTTAACATGATTATTATTTAAATATAATCTAATCATCAGAAATTAGATATTATATTAAGAAATTAGATAGGTATAATTATTTTATAAATGTTTTTATTTGTTACGTACCTGTAGTTCACAGAAAATCTAACATGTTTTTTTAATCAAATGATAAAAATATTTTAAGCTGAATTCTTCTACGATCTTTAATCAAGACAGTCTTAGCACTCAGTCACGCTGTCAAATTCATAACTTCAAGCAAATAGTAGCCGTCACCTTTACCTGTAAAACTTAGCTATAAATTAAAACGGAACAAGCCTAACACACTTACAGTCAGGAATTCCCGTTCTACGCCTTTAGTAATAAACATTATCACGTTTATTAAATCTACGATGACCTACACAAAGCCACAGGTCTGCCCTGACCTGTAGCCAATGTGTCCTGTGTGTAAACATACAGACGGCAAGTCCTTGTTTGTCGTTATTTGTGTCCTCAAGCCCTAAAACAAATACAACGCTTGACACCGGATAGAACAGTGTTACGTATGGAGCATGGGTGCAAATATGCGCGTTGGAGAATGACGCCATTTTCTCATTTTCGACATTCCTTTGTTATTATCAAAACTATACTAGGTACTTTGAGATCAAACCTTAAATTCTTCAATATTTTTTGATATTCTGAATAATTAAGAATAATTCTTATTATACAATGTTTAACAAAACGGTTCAACAATATGAAAGGATATGTATAATTGTATATACTCATCGTTATGAACAACTTTTACTAACCAACCAGGCCTATCCTGAAATCGCGAAAAAAAAACTGCTGTTCCATAGATTTTGTCCAAGGTCAAGGTTTTTTTTAAATATACATTTCAGGTTCAGGCACAACTTCGTCCCTCCTTACTGTACTTCGTTCCTCCTTACTGTACTTCGTCCAGCATAATGTACTTACGAGTAAATCTCTCTCCGTCGTCAGCTCCGCGAAAAATTTGGATCGGAAGTCAGTGAAATAGAAATTTGAAAATAAAAGGGTTGGTTTAATTTCTCAAAACTACGCTTTGCTTCACGTCAGAAGATATTGATATTGATACGTCGCTAATACAAAACTAGCTATTTCGTGAAAATTCGAACAAATTTCGTAGAAAGTATATTTTATGAGAATGAACTATTTACAAAAACCACAATCAATTATTAACAGTCAGCTCTCGAATAAAGAGGCAACAGGACGCACACAATTATCATATCAATATCCCAGACAGTTTTGGCACGCGTGATTTAAGCAATTAGCTTTTCGTCTCCTAAGGTCATACAAGTTCCGTTCAAAGAGAGAAACGGCCTCGGATTGCGTTATTCTAAAAGGGCGTAAAGTGTACATTTTCCTTGTTGACATAAGACCTTTTATCTGCAGTGTGGTAACTCCGCTCTCAAAACTATGACAGGAAATGTGGCGCATGCCTTTCTTCAGCGGCTACCAACGTTTGGTTCGCTTTTACAGCAGGTAATTTTCTTTGCCGGTTAAAATAGTAGGCTACGGTTTAGAATAGAGCATTTTTACGCAATAAGTGGCTACGGAGAACAAATAAAGAGCAACAAGTTGTTGCTTATTTAGGATTTATGATTAGAATTGAGAGCCTCACCTAACACGTTGCTTAAAGTAACAAACGTCATATAACTTCTGCGCAACACAACAATTAAATGCATCTATTTACTAATGTCATTTAACTTTAAAGGACGTTTTTAAGTAACAATGACAATACTTAAATTATGTAATTCACGATGACATATTATCACGTGTTTAAGAAATATTCTACTCTTTACCTCCACGGGTCAACTATAACGGACGGAAGAAAGGCTAATCGGTGTTTTTTTTTTAATTATCCTTGAAAAATCTACTGTTAAATAAAATATCTATGTAAATAACCTGTGTACCTATAAGTTAACATTATATTGAGTTACTAGAGGTCGCCCGCGACTTCGTCCGCGTACGGAAGAAATTCGGCCCGCTCCCAAAATTCACCACTTTAAATCATCCCGAGCATTTTTTTTTGTCAGTCAGTCAGTCAGAACAGAGCCTTTTAGATAAGCTTACTTATATCGCTAAAATGACAATACCTACTCCTACATACTTGTAGTAAATAGTAATGAATATGAGAGTCGATGTCTGCTTAAAAACTGCTATGCAGTTTGACAGAGTTATAAATTGAGCTATGTAATTATTTCTCTGATGCAAAATAAATAAAATAAAAAAAAGTACCTACTATTAAGTATTTTAAATTAAGTGGACTTCGAAGTAGTCGAATAGTAGTGTCGTTTGATTT
The DNA here is from genome assembly GCA_905404285.2 of Erannis defoliaria. Taxonomy (NCBI): domain Eukaryota; kingdom Metazoa; phylum Arthropoda; class Insecta; order Lepidoptera; family Geometridae; genus Erannis; species Erannis defoliaria. The sequence continues at coordinate 5,171,570 of FR990078.1, forward strand.
TTCTGTACCTACTCCTGAAGAAACCATTTTAAAAATGTATGCGAGACGCTTTGATAATTTTCAGTTTTGTGAAAAAAAAAACAGCGCTGGCATGATGTATATAGTGCTGCACAAACAGAACGTATACTGTATTTTATGTAGAATAGATTACAATTTTTTGTCAGTTGCCAACTTTACGGTTCGATATAAAAAAAACTATACCTGTCAATTTTTTTTTCGTAAATTAGCTACGAGTAAATTAACTTGTGTAGTAATATTATCAGATTGTTATTAATTCAAATTTGGAATATTACTCCAGAATAAAATGTTTCAATGTGTATTTTTTTTTACTTGCAAGCTGTTGTACCTATTATAAGCAACCATGCTTATGCAAAATTTTTACGGCTGTGCATAGATAGGGAAAGTAATTGCGAGACAGTCTGTAGCTTAGTCATAGTCCTGTTTAGTGTATAGGTTACTTACCGCTAGGTACATACATTTTAGCAATTACTGGCCGAAAATAAAAGTTGTTGGCATTTTTTTGAATACTGGTCCTAAAATTCCAGATCAAGCAATTCATGGGTCGTTTGCTGAAGTTATTACCGTCATTAGCGGTTCACCTACATTTGAGGCCAAACCTCCGGAAAGAGTAAAATTCTTCATCGCCAGACGTCTCAGCTGGCATTCTCACGATCGGCAATTGCAATCAAGCCCTATGAGTCACTCTGTATGCCAATACGACAATTGAACAGACAGCTAATGTAGCGATAAATTTTACCCGGACACAAACACAGTCGGCTAAAAAGGCCCGGGCTTATACAGATTCCGGATCCGTATACTTACGTAGATGGAAATAAAAATGTATTGTATTCATTAGGCCATTGTACGTAGTTTGTCGAACAACTTTCTTCGTTGTGGTTTTGCTAAGAATGCGTTAATTACCAAGTACTTGGTTTTTCCATAAGAATTGGGAAATGAGATAAAAACATTCCGTACTACTTAATATCAAGAGCGGAAATTTTTAAATCTGAAGATAAAAACAATGACATATACTCTGCTAGATTCTGTGTTCCATCTAACGTACAATCTGACTGACTTCAAATCTAAAGTAAATAGATTCTTTCTACGTAAGCGTGTTTCTAGATCGCAAGTCAAGCAGGGTGACCAAATGCAAAACTATAGTGAATAAAAAAAAAAGACAAAATATACCGTTGACATGTAAAAAAAAATTACTAAAAACATCTCACTGTTGTATGTTGTCCAACTGCCCAATAGCGTAGATCACTGGTTTTTTTTATTGTCCTATTAAAATGTGGTCCATAAATATAGCTGATTAATGAAAAAAAATGAAAATCTGATCCAAAATAAGTAACTTATAAGGATTTGAATATCATGCTAGACAGAGAGGCAAAACAGCAAATCGTGACGTCACTTCTGTGTACGCCATATAAATTATATTCTGACAAGTAAGGCGTGACGTCATGTTTTGTTTTGTGGGAAAGGGACAGAGTTGTCTCTAACAAAAACTTTAAACGTTCATGTATCAGAACACTATTAACCGATTAAAATTATTTTTTCAATAAACATACTATATTTACTTAAATTCTTCATCAAAGCAAATTGGTTTCAACGATATAAACATCAGTCATCTACCCTATTGTCTTATCTGTCGAAGTTCAATCTCATTTTGTAAATTAAAATAAATGTATTAAAGAAGCTAATGCATTCATTAATTATCAGTTTAGATATATTTTAACGTAAATACAAAGTACCTATAAGTAAATACTGCATTAGTTAATTTCTAATAATCAAATACTAATTACCAAATTAAGTAATTCTAATGCACGACGTGATCAACAAAATAATCTGTGGCGCTAATGTGACTACTTACTTTTTGTATCTCATAAGTGATTTGCTTCCATATGTTGTTACCTCATGTCTTGCAGTCGCTAAGTCACCGTTCAGGCTGATAGTCCATTACAGAAGCAAGGCGATTTAAAGTTTAAATCATTACAGGCCTAGCACAGCTGCTTTGCTGACATATTTACAAGTTTTTCTAAGTAGAGTGTAAAGTTAAAATCGGTTGTATGATGGTATGATGCAATGTATAATTATCATAGCGTAATTAGATAACAAAATGAAACGAACAGTTTTCAGAAATTCATACTTGGTGAGTCTTCAGTTTCAAAATAATAGAGCGAGCTTTCGCAGTGCGCTTGGTAGAGCATCCAAACCTAAAACTTGGCTAGACGTCCAGGACCTCTAGTCCTGTTAGTTAGTCAGTTAGTCTAGTTGTTTTCTAGTATAGAAAACGCTTGTTGTTTTCTACAAAATGGATGGTATTGACAGAAGAGATCGCGTGACCGGGGGCTGGTGAAGCGGTCTCTTGACATTTTGTAAAAAGCTACAAGCTTATTCTATAGTGGAAAACAACTAGGCTAGAGGGGCAGGAAACGAGAAAAAAATCGGCATTTTCAATTCAAGCGCAAGAAAATAAAGTGATTTTGTTCAAATAGAGCCACCGTTTCTTTTTTTTTAATAGTTTAATCGTACATTTTTACTCTGGTACGTACTAACTTGTCTTGGGAGGTATGGCAATGGAATTCTGTGCAAGCTGTGCATAGTAGGTTACTACACAGATTAAGTAACATTTTTTGTGGTCTAACTTATAATGCTGAATATAAATCAGTAGTAAAAAATCGTGTGGCAAAATCGCTTCGCTTGTGTTGTGCACTCAGCTTAATCTCACTGTCTAAGTGTTAACGAATAAGTCATCGGGTATTTTCGGTAAGATCACATCCTGGAATTTGTAGCACTTTTCTGAGCAACTGTAACTTAAGAATGCGATTATAGATTGCGAAATTATATTTTTTTATGGGTTACGCAATCTTCATTCAAAGGTATATGTCAGGGAAGACAGATAATTTTATTATACACTTTTCCGATAACACGTGTATGTCTTTCTTAACGATTTTCCGCCCACTGCCGTGTATAAGCTCTCTTTCTCTACAAGCCATCCGTTTTATTCCTGTACCCTGTACGAGTGTACAATCCCGCTCACAACTTTTTTCTGCTTTCGTGATATCCAATCAGTAAGCTGGTATGCTCAAAAGGTACTTTTTGTTCTAAGGCTGCCATTCAGCTATGGTTCTAAAAGCACAGTACAGAAAATTTAGTTTACTGAGTAGTAGTATTATTGCCAAACACTACTATTTTAAATTCTTGAGTTTGACCGCTATCTCGCCTGATTTTATATGAAGACTAGCTGTGTTCTACAATTTCTGCTGCGTAGTTAACCAACCAAATCGTACTTGAGGACTGACAATACCCGTGGAGACCCGATATTATTTGGGTTAAAGAGTTCTAGAGAGTTTGGTTTAGCGTTGGGAGTTATCCAATCATTTTCAGATTCACCAACTTATTTCTCCGCGAAAAATCATGTGGATTAACAGATCTTTTTCAATTAAAAGAGATACAAGTAGTCGTCGTAGATACCACCTACCTATAAAAGTTAATAAGTACTTTTTTTTCTAAACAATTCGTAGATTTTCTCCAACAGGATAATCCCTGAGATGTAATATATTTAATCCATTCTTTGACATTAATAAAAACTAAAAAACTAAAACTACCTAAAGAAAATATTAAATATCTATTATTATTCGAAAAAATAACGGTGTCCGCGTGGTAAGGTCCCAAGAACGCTGGCTACATTCCCGCGTTGAATTGTAATTCGCATAAATCGCATAAAAATAAAACAAAAATGTGTAAAAGTCGCGTTAGTTTTCATAGTAAAATAGTCTTTAAAAATGCCATGCGCCAAAGCGCTTAAGGTCATAATTTCAAAAGGGTTAGACTGCAGCTTCAAAAAATGACGACATTATGACTCACAGATCATCATTCAGGAATTTACCGGATTTCTGCTCTCATTGTATCTAAGTTCCGATTCGCCAAGGTTGATGCCAACAAAAACAGCATCCGACAAATGAAAGTGATTCACGAAATGAAATGTATGCCGCAAAGTGCTATGAGTAATGTGCTTTATAGGCTCTACAAATGACAGTCCAGTTGATCATTTGCGAAATAATTGCATAAGAACTCAAGGCAGATCAAGAGAAGTGCTTGGTTTTTAAAAAAAATCGGTCCGGTGGGTCTATGAGCTATGAATCATCAATGCGTAAGCGCAGGCAAAAGTACATAAGTCTAGCGTAAAATAACGTAATCGTAACATGTCAAAATGTATTTATCTTGTGTTACTTTCTAAGAAAATAGTACTCAAGTACTAAATTACGTATGTACTGGAGATTTAAGTTAAACTGTTTAAAGTTAAATGACGCTAGTACGAGTACCTAAAGTATTTTTGCACAGAGGTTAAGTAAGTGACGTTTGTTAAGTTAGGCAACGTTTTTAAGTAAGGCCCTTATAGTTTATCTATAATATATATGTATATATATATGTTTATCTATAATAATTATTATATACTATATAAACAAAGTTACACCATTTATAAACCAAGAACGGCCGGATCGATTTTTATAATATGATCTTTAAATTTTTAAATTTGTCTCCACGTCTATTAGCAGAATAACTTTACTATTCACGTCATATTTTAACATCGGAAAAATACACGAAAATAAAATTACAGGCTGTACGAACTTCACCGGGTCAGCTAGTTTATTTATAAAATTAGTTTTATCTTAAGTAGGTGCCTAATAGCTGAATGATTAATGATTGACAGTGATTTCGATATTTGGCCTACCTTTTAACCCCAAACTAGGACGAACCTGAATTTTAGGCCCCAAATCATCATCAGCCCGGAGACGTCCACTGCTGAACGAAGGCCTCCCCCTTAGACCGCCACACTGTACGACAACCTGCCATTTGCATTCACCGGTTGCCCGCGACTTTTACAATGCGCCCCAAACTATTTGGGGCCAATAGGCCAATAGGCCCCAAATAGTTTGTATAAATTAAAATTTCGGTCGATTGTAAACCATTATGATTTTTAAAAAAACCTTTATTCTCCACTTGAAAAGCATTTTTATGAATTAATAAATGTGATTTATTATGACATCATACGCAAACAGGCGCAACCTTGGTAGATCAATCGATATTTAATAGCTGAAATCAATTAAACGAATGACGTTTTAAATTCGTCTATGCGGCACGTAATACACGTCCGGTAGCAAACAAGGGTAGATAAATATGATATTAGACTAGGATGTATACTTAATTGGAAGTAATGTTGAAATAGATACCAATACCAATTCTCCAGTAAACATCTTTAGCTGGCAACGTCGCGTCGGAGCCGTATCGGTTTGGAGTGAAAATGCAAACAGATACAGCAAAATGATCACGCGTCTGGAAACTCTATTCTTCTGAGTGATTTCATACAACCGGATGCATTCCAGATCAAGCAGGTTATCGTCGTCGTCACATTCCCGTAGGTTTCCCATGCAGTTTCGCTGAAAGCCATGACTCAGGCAGGCCTTGTGAAATGCCCGTATGATTCACTAATATGCCATACGAGTACAATAGGTCTTCACCTGTTCTTGCAGATGACAATTGGACTGTACAAATTACAACTGTGACGTCTTATGCGAGTCAGGCAAGCCGGTAACGGTGCTCAATGGGAGGGATTAAGGCGTAGGTGCGGGGGGCTCTTATTATGACTGCAAGAGTATTATGAACGATTATGAACTTGATTATACATTATATTTAAATAAACAAAACAAAAAAGGATAAAGCGGTTTTTTTGGAATACCTATGAAACTAGATTATTTGTTTTCAGGGCTATGATGACGTATTTTTAAAGGGAAATTGATTATGGTATGGTATCTATTGTGAAAACATACAAAAAATCTTGTAATTTCCAACCAAGGCAATGGTAGATTTCAATACAAGTTTGAAGTATTTACACGAAGATTACACAATAATTTTGTGATGTGTATTTTTTTCTATCACTTCAGTGTAAAGCATTTATTAATTCATTAAAAAAACACCAAGATTTAATTGGAATTTCAGTGAAATTCAAAATTAATCTATTAAAGTTACGTTTATCCATAAACCACATAATACGAATATTTTTTCTAATTCTACTCAATATTTTATTAATAATAGTCTTAGAGTAACGAACTAATAATAGTTTTGGCCCACCGAACAACCGTATGCCGCCTCTGTAAAACGTGATTCACAATATGCAAATACGAGTTTCATTGACTGCTGTTTAATGAATGAGTGACTCGAGTGTTTGCCTTGTACTATTGAACTTGATAAATATCTATTTTTATTGAATGATCGATAGCGTTTTCTTTGATATTTAATTGTGTTATTTTTAGAGTTCATCACAGTGAACAGGTTTTACAAATAAATATAATACTAGACTTTATGTATACCATACTACGAACGTCGTTGTTCTTTTACTTATATTTAAAACTATTAAATGGTAAGTACTTGAGGTCCATATGTGTCAATCTTGGTTGTGTACGTATCAATTTCTAGACTTATTTCTAGACTAGACAAACTGATCATTTTACGACACTGTAACTTTCAACCATTCTCTTTAAAGATTACGTTTTTTTTATTTCATGTTCGGAAAATGTAATTATGATATTGATATATTATGATGATATAAAAAAAAGATGTGATTTGTGTTGATGTGAGAGATGTGTGATGTATGTGAGAAGCCTCTCTATTATTTTATATATTATTAGAGTGAGAAACAAGCTGAAAGATCACCTAATGGTAAGTAGTGACCACTGCCTATGAACAATTGCAACATCAAAAGCGTTGCCAACGAAATAATGCTATAAAATTCAAAATTCAAAAGTACCTACATGATTACAATAAAATCGATATAATGTGTATGTAAGAACAGAAAAATTATCTAAGTATAGAATGTATGGAAAACCTCATTTTCTGAGTGACAGTTTGGTCGGTTCGACACTAATGTCTAATCTGTGTTAAAGATCAAATCTACCGTGTGGTTAACTACGTGTCAAAGAAAGCCAAACAACGAAAGCCGTTCCCATCGAAAGTTAGCTTCTTTTCGACTTGTTAATTGACTTGTAATCTTGTCCCGTGTGAAGACTATGATTTTCTATGTCACAAGTTTTTTCAACCCCTATTTGTAGTCACAGGTTGTTTTGTTAGGCTGCCGTGCTTTTTGTGTTTGTGATCTTTTGGCACATTTGCTTGGTGGTCTATAAATTGGAAGGGTGTTGGATAAACATTTTTTGCCATCATTGATCTTACAAGGCGTGTTGAATGAGTGCTTTATTAATTTAAATGGGTGAATTATTTTTGCGTTACGTTAATTTCTTCTTTAAGATCAAAACTTTAAAGCAGTTTTATAAGGTTAGAATGGGTTTTAATAAGAGATCTAGAAAATTTTACGTGTTCCTGTTATATACTCTAGAATATGTAGATATTAAAAATATCATAGATGATCCACTTAATATTTTTGTATGTTTTCAACCATAATATTGATTGTTATCAGTGTTTATGTTTTGTGTGTGTGTGTTTTTGCCACAAATAAATGATTGTCTATTTTCTATTATCTATTATCATTTTTTATGTTGTAAATAGTCATATCTGAATTTTTATCATTGCAAAGTTCAGAATTGCATTACACCACCATCTAAGAAATAAATATTTATGTTTTAAACTCACACTGATTATACAAATTGCAAGAAATTAAGCCGGAAAGTAACCTAATATCTTAACTACTGTGGCTCAATTATAATCCAAATTCACTTCGACAATTTAATGATCTACCTCTACATAGTTTTAGTATCAAATTACAGACAAAATAGGCGGCGAGCGTTTGTGAATGAAACGCTTTCGAAAATTAGTAGTTTTTATAATTTATTGTATTTGGTGGTCTGGGTGTGAGTGTGGTTTTTGTTTTGTTAGTAGCGTTGAATAATGATTTATATTGAAGAAAAACACACGGATAAAGTTTGACATGGTGGTTGTCTAGAAAACGATAGATAAAGCGACACTTATTGTAACCATGTAATGAAATAGAATATTTTGTATTTTATAATTTTTGGTCATATTTACTAAAGTCCTAGGTACCTCTTCTAAGTTGTGGCGTATACGTACAAATGTATATATTGTGTTTCTATGTAACAATTTTACTGAAGCAGCTATTTGCTTTGCAACGTGCGTTTGAATAAGTAATTATTATAAGTGCAAAATTTATCCTCGTCACATAAAAATTTAAGTTGAGTTATTGATGGCTCACCGGTTTTGGAACCTCCCATCAAGAAATTCCAAGCGGCAATCATCTTACAAAACACGGCGAAACACACAGATTCTTCACGTGAATGTCGCGTATGTCAAATAAAAGAATTCCAGAGCAACAATAACATAGGTGCATCGGATGCGCTGGCGCCAGCCTGGCGACTGCCAACAATGCCCCGAAGAAATATTATAAAGTTATACGGCTACACACGAAACGAAACAGTATTCCAACTTGAGATAAAATCTATATAGGCTCTAAATTATGGTAATAAATTGCAAACTCTGAAAGATGAAGAATTCATCGGTAGTGTGTTACTTGGCTATAGAGTTAAATAACTCGGAGATAAGATACATCAAATGAAATGGGTTCCTAAACATGATTCAAATTACGGACAAATACTGAATGGTTAAATTAAAATATTGCCCGACCAAAGGCGCTGGAAATTGAATAGCATCTTACGCATTTATGCTTAACTTCAGTCTTGATAGTGGTCAAACGCAAGTCCATTAAACTTTAATAAAAAGTTGATGGAACATCTTGGTTTAATAAGGACAATATTTGTATTGCTCTTACAGCTACTAATAAAAAACAACTATTGACATTTTTCACACAGTGACCAATATCAATTGATTGGATGACTGTGTTGCCTAATTTATTAAATTGAAATTTCTTGCTTGTCTTGTGTGGCGTTACCGTAGGAGGTTAAAAAAATCCTTTCAGGAAACCAGTTTCCAAACTTCAGTTTCCTTAACGGCCGAAGGGCATTAAATGACATTAAATGCTTGATGTTTCTCGCCGTAGCACAATTTAAGCTAAGTAATACATACTATACATTTACAAAATTTTAATAATAATATTATTTATATACACAATATATCGAACAGTTGTAGATATTTTAATTTTATTAAATTTTAAATGCATCAATGTGGTTTATTCACTTACCAATTCCTTACTAAATGTTATGTGTGAAAGTAAGTTTGTTGGATGATTTGCCTTTCTTTCACGCAGCAAAAAAATTGCGGGTCGACGTTATTTTAGTATGGAATCAGATTTGATTTGAGTATACGCTGTTCGCTGAGAATGTCTAATACGGAAATCGTCAAAATGCACGTCATTGGTCGCAGATAACGAATATAATTATTACCGTCATAGTTAGTACCATCCTTTTTACTTACATACAATTGTGCAAGAGAGAGCGCCCTATATCAGACATTCTCAGCGAACACAGTATAGTAACATGCTATTTTTTATCCCGAAAAAGTAAAAACTTTCTGTGGTGATGTTGCAGATATGTCAGAGCTAGTCAGTTCATATTTAAAACTTCACACTGCAACATTATCATTCCAACACAGAAGCTTACGTACTGAGAATAAAACTATTAAAGTTAAGCGGCTATGGACCTATACGTGTGAAATCACGGTGACACTGATATAACAAACAAGGAGCAAAAAACTACGGATTTTGTGAGCGTGAGGTTTTTATTGTTTTGTTATGGTCACTTTTTATAATCTCTTTGATGTTGCAAGTATATTGATTTCAGAGATAAAAGTCTACTAGCTTAGATATTAAATATGTAATCAACTTTATTACACTGTTTAAATGTACGCTAACATACCAATAACAGCTTAGTAAACTCTAAACAAGGTTTATTATAGTAATCAATTCAATCGATAAACACTAAAACCACAAGTCCAATTAGCAAATAGATTATGTTGTAAAAAACTTATACTTAACAACAGATCAATAAATAACGAAAAACCTTGGTCATTTATAACAACCTCGCGGTCTTTTGATCCTATATCGAGCCCGAGACCTCATAATATTTTTACGATGAACTAATGATTAGGTTCTCACAAGATTCTCATTAATAAACTCGTTATCAAAAGAACAAAACCGCGGGATTCGGCCACCGTATCAGAATCTGCGCGAATGGCGCGTGAGATGAACCGTCTTGAAATTAATTGGACATAATTAATAAAGCGTCTAAAGCAAACTCCTCCCAAGCTCCGTCCGATGTTGTACCTTATTTTTATTTTTTTTAAACCAACTTTAAACTAACTCATAAAAAATTAACTCATCTCTATCTTCACAGTATAAGAGGCTAAAGTCAAACGATAATGTTACTTGATAGGAGTAAAAGTAAAGTTATCATTGTGTGTATCTAAGACTTTTTTGTTACAGCATTCCGTACAAAACGAGCGTTGTAAAGAGCCTCCGACGATACCAACCATTCATGAGGACAGTGGTGACCTATTGAGATTTCAGATTGAAAACTTAGTATGGATATAACTATCAGTTAACTTTTAAGAAAAAAAAAGATAACACTATCAGTACAAGTAAAATAAAAAAAATATAGTAAAGGAAATGTCCATGTTGTGCCCGTACCGGTTGTCGTTGGGAACGATACTCTCGAAGTTGTTGACCACTACAACTACCTTGGACAGATTGTTCAGTTAGGTAGGTCCAACTTCGACAAAGAGGTTGCCCGAAGAATCCAACTCGGATGGGCAGCGTTCGGGAAATTGCGTAATATCTTCTCGTCCAAAATCCATCAGTGTCTGAAGACCAGGGTCTACGACCAGTGTGTGTTGCCAGTGATGACATATAGAACTGAAACGTGGTCTTTAACTACTGGCCTTTTGGAGAAACTCAGAGTCACGCAACGGGCAACGGAGAGAGCTATGCTCGGAGTTACTTTGCGCGATAGGATCCGGAACGAGGATATTCGCCAAAGAACCAAAGTTACCGACATAGCTCGCAAGGTTTGCAAGTTGAAGTGGCAATGGGCAGGCCACATTGCTCGAAGAACTGACAACCGATGGAGAAGAAAGGTTCTTGAGGGACGACCGCGAACCGGAAGACGCAGCGTAGGAAGGCCTCCCACTAGGTGGACCGACGACATTGTAAAAGTCGCGGGCAACCGGTGGATGCAAATGGCAGGTTGTCGTACAGTGTGGCGGTCTAAGGGGGAGGCCTTCGTTCAGCAGTGGACGTCTCCGGGCTGATGATTATGATGAAGAAAGGAAATTTAATAAACCCAAAACTGGAATTCGACTTTTTATTTTGACATAAAAAACAATTGAATATTTTTACACTTATTAGCAGTTCTCATGGTTATTATGAGCTAAACTTAAACTTACAACTGTAAATTAAATTATGTTTTAGAAATTCAAATACAAGTTTGTACTTGTTTTTATCTATATTGGGAATTCCTTGTAAAACCCTGTACTGAGCCACTAAATCGGATAAATAAGTTCTTGCTTATTAACGTGTAATCCCATACCTTAATTTATGGTTCTTTTAGATTTTTTAAGCCAAGCTTAAACTTGAGTCACTTTTTACATCATCTTTGAGGATAAGTCTTATCCGTACTATTGCTACCGGTGTAGAAGCCCACACGCGCGTCACAAGCAGCCTCTTGTAAATTCGACTCCAGTATTGTAGGACACTTGGTCCCTTTGTCATTTGGCCTTGAACAGACAAATTTACGATCACGCTGTTCCTTGGATAATGAGCGTCAGCAGGCTATTAACACCTTGCCTAAATGAAGACGTTAGAACATGGGCTACGACGGATTTGAATGAACATCAAAAGACACGGAGAATTGACAAGATTCTTGTGTTATATTTAGTTTATTAATAAAATAACATAATAAATTGCAAAAATGGTAGTATGTTTTCCTAGATTTTTTTTCTGTTTAATCGCTGTTGAAATAATTACTCTACTTGATGCATGTTTGCGTTTGCTTATAAATAAATATATTTGTAATTGAATATAATTATATTCTTTGGTCAAGCATGATCTCTTCTTCTTCATCAGCCTGTTAGACGTCCACTACTAGACGAAAGCCTCTGCCATAATAGGGAGGGGTTGCCATAATCCCCACGCTTGGCAGGCGGCTTGGGGATCGCAGAGTGTTACCACCGTTAACTAAGAGGAGGCTGCTGCCCGTCCTCCAGTGGTGCTGGATGCAGTTTTAAGACATACCCAGGTCAAGTATGATCTATCTTGTCTAAACTTTATTGAGGAGAACTCAAACACGAACCCAAATAATTAATACATTAATGCCTAATTACTCAATCCCGACGGTTAACACTTAAGTAGAAATTAACTGAATGTATTCAGTTTTAAGTACATGTAATTATAATGGAGCGTGGCAAACTTGATTATATCCTATGGAGAGCTCAAACTACCAAAGCGTGTAATTAGCAAATAGGCAGTTCTATGACAAACAACACACCCAAACGCCTTTGACACATGCACAATAAATCCACCATACAAAAACCGTTTATGATTTTTAAAAGATTTCTAACATTAAAAATCGAGATAGAAAAAATAACAATTTATGGGCACTTCACCCCCGCTGTAACCATTCAAAGCCCAATAATTGTATATTCTTTTACAGTAGTGTGCCGTTTATTTTGTAAAGCCGATGAAGGCAACGCAGAAAAAAAAAGCATTCAACCAAAATCACAGGCGCCTCTAATCACCGCTATTGAGATCTATCGAAGGATCAAAGCGCGTGCGACGGCATATCGAAATGACCTCTCAAAATATTGCAATAAGGTACAATTTTCCGGTGGAATTGGTCACGCTTTTTTGCGATTGAGCGGATGCTCGTGTCAAACGCTTTAGTATTTTGAGTTTGTTTTGAAAATTCTTTTATCTGATGTATTCGGTGGTGCTATTGTTGGTGTTTGGTTCATCTGCTGCTTCTTGGGGCGATTTGTCGGGGGCGGTTCGCTTGCTGAAAACGCTTACTGGCAATAATTTAGACGTCAAACAGGAACGTTTTTGTGCGGGCGAGGATGACGTGTCGATCATTTCAGGGTTATTTATGACTTTGACAGGATATCGCACAATATGCGGAGGAATTCGCGGCGGCTTTGATGGCGACGCGCGGAGGCTCGTTGGTGGCATTTCCGTTGTTGCTAGTTTTTTTTGGGTAAGTACTTAGTCGCTTTTGAAGTACATTGCTGATGTTACTTACTTGGACACCTGGGAAGTATTCCAATTTAACTATTAGTAGTTTTCGTGGTAGAAACCGCGCAAATAAAATTGTAAAGATAATAAATTAAAGATTTAAAAAAAATAAGAAGTTGATACATTAGTTTTTTAAAGTTTACGACTACACGTACATACACGTAAACAGGTAAAGATTTTCTAGAACCGACACCCGTTGCTATTTTTCTTGACCAGTAAGCAAATTTAAGTGTGCTGCTTAAGAAACGACATCAACGCGCACTCTTGCTACGACGACGCCACGATCTTAGATTATAATATTTAAAAAATACTGTCATTTGGTTATTATGTACCTCAAGTTTATCAATTAGCGTAACGATTTTCAAAAATGAAAAAACATGCATGCATTAAAAAACATGGATGTGATAAATACATGGTGTCAATGCAGAAGGTTTAACGAAACAGAAGTCAACAAAAATATCACTACCCTTTTTATGCCCGCCTATTAAACAAGGAATTTAATACTCTTTCATCCATACAAATACAAATACAAAATGCTTTATTTTATAGACAATAAAGCATTTTGTATTTGTATCACACTTGCAAGCGGATCTTGCGAGTGTGATGAAAGAGTCACATTTAAGCGGATCTTGTCACATCGGTTTTAGGTTCATAATCCAAGATATTACACACGCGTGCTTTTTACTTTACATTACAGCACTAGAATTATAATAGGTAGGTACATAGCGTATAACCCGGTTAAGTTTAGTTTGTACCTTACTGCAAGTTATATGTATGTATACAAAGCATTCTTAATATAGCCAGGTAATACAGTTTTTTTGTAATACCAATAAATAGTTTGTATGCAGCTAAAGAAAATGTCACCTGCGCGCACATCGCTAGCTTGCGCGCCATTTTCCGTAAATATTTGTTGAAGTTTTCGCTGTGTGGTTTCATCATCATCATCAGACCGGAGACGTCCACTGCTGAACGAAAATTTCCCCCTTAGATCGCCACACTGTACGGCAACCTGCCATTTGCATACACCGATTGCCCGCGACTTTTACAATGTACTTATGTTCTGTTGTGTTCTTTTACTGTGTGGTTTATTATTACCAAAAAATAAATAACAATACAAGATTGTTTTTTCCTTGCAAGTGTGAAGTAAAACGTCGCATGGAACGCGCATTGGTAATTACACTTTTGTCTACCTTTTCGCACTCGTCTGCGGCTCGCTCACGTACGTGTATTGTATCATAATATACTATAAATATTAGCCCTTTACTGTCCTAGGTCACAGGGAGACACTCAAACAAAATGTAGTCACAGAAGTCACGTCGTGTATTTCAGGAATTAGCTGCAGCTTTATGTAATTCACATACAGCATACGACCGTTAGAATACGACCCGCTGATAGGCAACTGACCTTGACCATTGACTGACATTGAAACACAAGTGCTGAAATGTCGTAATTACTCGTTGATAATGTAATGGTGATTTAAGTTTAAAACCTGTTTTTTTATGTGTCTCTGTGGAACATAGATCTAACACAAGCATCCTAAAACATTAAAATCATCAATTATATTTACATGTGATTGATTCGGTCGTTACTTTGTAGAAGTCCATTCTGACCCAAATAGGCTAGATGACTGATGTTCATATCGTTGAAACCAATAGCTTTGATGAAGAATTTAAGTAAATATAGTATGTTTATTGAAAAAATAATTTAAATCGGTTAATAATGTTCTGATATATAAGCGTTTAAAGTTTTTGGTAGAGCCAATTCTGTCCCTTTCCCACAAAACAAAAAACTACGTCACGCCTTACTTGTCAGAATATAATTTATATGGCGTACTGAGAAGTGACGTCATGATTTGCTGTTTCGTCTCTCTGTCTAGCATGATAATAAAATGCTTATAAGTTGCTTATTTTTGATCAGTTTTTCATTTTCTTTTCATTAATCAGCTATATTTATGGGCCACATTTTAATAGGACAATAAAAAAAAACCAGTCATCTAGCCCATAAAGACAAAGTCAAAGTTATTTATTGGTAAATAATTATTATGGACCTGGGTATGTCCTAAAACTGCATCCAGAACCACCGGAGGACGGGCAGCAGCGTCCTCTCGGTTAACGGTGGTAACACTGCGATCCCCAAGCCGCCAAGCGTGGGGATTATGGCAATCCCTCCCTATTAAGGGGTAGGCTTTCGTCCAGCAGTGGACGTCTTCAGGCTGATGAGTGAGTGAGTGAGTGAAATAATTATTTACACGTCAAAAACCAAACCCTGTTATACCTATACAATAGTATACAAATAAAGTTTTTTTTTGTACCAAGTATTTCACCAAAAATCGTTAGAAAGTTTGCAGCGGCGCGGTATGGTCGCCTATTTTGATAATATTTGGTAGAAGCATTCGGTACTTATTCAATTTTAAAGGTTCAAGCACATTATGCCGGGTCGCAGCGGGGTGGAGAGGGCATTGCAACGCATAATGCTTGCTTATCACATTAGTGAGATTCCGGGTCACAGCGCATAGACTAATTTTCAGATTTCTTATACTTACATTTCATATGAACTATCGCACACCAAGCTGGGCCGCAGGGGTAAGGGCGGGCCGCATCGCAGTTGTGTATATCTGTCGCGCTATAATCCGACCCGCTACGTCCCGGCATAGTATGCTATAGATCATATAAACTGTATGAAAGATATCTACGCGGATTTTTGCGATGGGACCCGCCCCGCTGCGGCGCAGAATGAATATTATGATTTAACTAGAATTTCAAATATAAGCGAAATTAGTCAAGAGGTTGTCATGATATTAAGGTCACGAGGTCGCAGAACTACAAGTTTATTTATGAACAAGATGGTCAATAAAACACTTTTTTTTTACTATCACAGTTGTTCATACCGGTAAAAAGTCAATCCCTTAAATAATCATCGCACTTAAGGTGGTAAATTTGCCGTGATATCCCACAAATCCGCACCTACTTCTGAGATAGATATCTTTGATATCACTTTTTTTATTATTATCACAGTTGTTCATACCGGTAAAAAGTCAATCCCTTAAATAATCATCGCACTTAAGGTGGTAAATTTGCCGTGATATCCCACAAATCCGCACCTACTTCTGCAATGCGATGCCCACACCTGTCGATACGCATGCGCTCAAACAGCTGCTTCACACTCGCCACGCTTTATTGTGCCCAATTGTTGGCGACCGCTGCCGATCGAGATAATAAGATTAAATCTATGTTGCCATGTGTGGAGACTTAACTCGGTTTCGCACATGTAACATTTATAATAAAAAGTTATCGTTGCTATAACTAGTAGTTCGCATCAAACTGAGACCTCGCGATACCAGTTTCTATCTAGCCCTTAGACCAATTTAGCTTATATTCGAACTTGACGATTGTATTTGCATGAACTACTTGTTTACAAAACTTCATAGAGTTCGGAACATAGGCTGGCAAGTTATTGTCGAACAAATTTAAACACAAACATACATACTCGTACTAACGCTGATTTGCAACGCTTGGTAAAAAAGGTAAATAATATCTCTTTGATAGATATCAGACTTTTATCAAAGTGTCAAATTAGTATTATAACTTTTTTATGAATTACCGCTTTCCCACTTCCCATGAAAACAGTTTTAGCAGTCTTTCCGCATAGACCAATAATCATAAAACCACAAAACAAAAGCACATCTCGAAAGAAAATATCATGTTACTGCGCCGATAAAACCCTTGTCCAAATATTTGGTATCATAAAAGCGATTTAAAAATAATATATAGCATAATCGGCACCACACATTTGTATTCTAACCTAATACCAGTTATAAAAAGATTATGTGAGTCATTTTAACTTCTTTTGTAGAAATTAAAAAAGCAGGCGGCGGCTTAGAGCTCACGTCACGTATAAACACGTTATAAACTGTACCTCTAATATATTAAAAATGTATGTTAGACATAATTCGTTCGTCAAGCCTGCCTCAGAGGTAATAGCTTTATAAAAACGTGGTGGCTACCTTGTCAGTTGAACTCTGAGTCCTTTGAACTCGTGTATTTTGTAGATCTACAAACTCAAGTAGGTAAAAGGGTAATCTACCACATTAGCATATGAAAAAGCTACGTCAGTAAAAATCAAAAATCGATTTAGTTTTGCCGTAAAAAGGACATCAAAATCAATTTACGAGCGAGCTCTGAATGGCTCCCACAGATCATAACAGACGAGGTATTTTAGAGAAATGCTTCATAATCCTAAACGCCACTTGTCAAATACGAGGCTTATAATATTATGACGATAAAAAGCATTCATTGAGACAATAGTGAGGGTTGGAGCCCACAATATATTTTGACACGGCCCATTTATCACGCGCGATAATCATCAGAGGCAAACGGCTGCCACACGGGGCGAAATACTTTAGCAGTATATTCATACAGTTTAGTCAAGCTTATTAATGGTTAATTAAGCGGTTGTACTCTACCTGAGCATGTTTGGTCGCTTTTTACAACATGTTCTTACTTGCAATGGTATTTTGATGCATCTGTATTTCAATTAGCCATTTCTGTGGAAGATTTTAGGTTTTAATTTATTTTACTTTTCTACATGTCTATGGCCTGCAGTAGTAAGGCACGTATTTTTTGAGGCCCCTTCGGCTTCGCCAAAGATTATAAAAGATGCGCTATCGCGTAATAAAACAACGTTTGAAAATGACTTCTGTGCCGTCATGTTTACGAGTTGCGCCGGAGAGCGAAAAAAGATATCACTTTTATGAGAGCAAAAAGGATAGCGCACATCTCGCTTAGTGAGCGCAGACAGGCGAGACAGTCACTGGGGCCGTTTTGACGGGGCCATTTGAGGGCGCGATATGACATATCTCCCTCCATATATAATATCATTTGGTTTCGCATTAAAATCCCTTCCAACAGACACGAGTACGTAATTTTGCACTTGACACAATCTCCAGAGTTGAAGATGTAATGAAACACAGGTTAAAAGACACGGGAAACTTACAGCAAACTCAAATCAGATAATTATTTAAAACCATAATTGAAACTTTTGCCTTGCCGGGAATAAAATTCAGAACCTAACCCCAAAAACAAATGCGCTATCACTGAACTAAGTAACACGACGTCATAGAAAAACTCCTCTGCTGATACTGTATTCCTACCGGTTTAGGTATAGTCTGTCAATCAGTAATTAAGAATACATTCTATGTTTGACTACGTATTACCTGAGTCATAGTTTATAGAAAACTGCCAGAGAATAAAATATAATTACAAAATAAGATACCTAATATCATATTATGAAAAAAATACTTGTTCAGTAAAAACTTTCCCGTGTAACGTCGATAATCGAGTGATCAAATCGATACAAAGTTCGCCGCCGCGCCGCGCCGTTCTGACCAATCACAGCTATATATGTAGACCCTTTCACAGGAGCAATACTCCATTTAGTTTTTACGCCCAATTATTCGATCTATTATCGTCATATAAACATGCTTATTTACGGCACACATATCTCAACCGCACCCGTTTTTATTGGCAGTAAAGTATGAAATTGCGCATTAGTATACCTTTCACGTCAGAGTTTCATATCAGCGCAGGACATAACTCTAGATTTAATAATATTTTAACTCGGTGCTGCGAGATGGCTCTGATTTTTTTATGGAAATATATATTATACTGACAGCTTTTGGCTTCGGTTTTATAGCTTTTTGCCACTTTGTGTTGGTCCGATAACATGAGGGTATGTCATTTGGGATTGTCTGTTGTAAACTGTGGTTGTAAATCTCTTATTTTGTAACTAATAATTTAACAAAGTATGATAAAGGTATGTCATATCAATTAGGTATGTTATGGCTTTAAATATGATTTATTTGGACTTGTTTTACGGCAGTTAGTTTTATCTGTTTTCGTATTTTTTATTAGTGTTAATAATCATAATTATAACCTCATACCATTAAGATAATTATAATGAGCATTGAGCATGTCATTTTGAACGAGCAAATTAAAAAGTTTCAGAGTCTACTAGGAAAAAAAATGGCATTTGTTTGTTTTACGAAAACATATTCTTACTGGCCATTGATTTATAAATTTTTACGGACATGCAGTTTAATTCAAAACAATTTAAAAAAAATATGTGGAAAATTGGTAGATAAGTATAGGGATTGCAAAGATAAAGGAGGGGTCGCAAACATTTCATGTTCCGTATAATTCATCATCATCATCAGCCCAGAGACGTCCACTGCTGAACGAAGGCCTCCCCCTTAGACCGCCACACTGTACGATAACCTGCCATTTGCATCCACCGGTTGCCCGCGACTTTTACAATGTCGTCGGTCCACCTAGTGGGAGGCCTTCCTACGCTGCGTCTTCCGGTTCGCGGTTGCCACTCAAGAACCTCCCGTTCCGTATAATAGCTATATATAGCTATAATAGCTTGAAATCGGAATAGTATAATGGGAATTAGAAATAGGATACATTATAAGCTGACCGGACTCCGCCACTGATTTATGTAGTCCACATGTAGAACAACGGCTCACCGTGCATACCACACATGCTTCTAACCTTTGTTTATAGTTCATTGGCTTCCTAATTCTCTAGTCTTTTTATTTTATCACATAACTTGCTAAGATTTTTGACTATCCTTTGTTTAAAACTAGTTATGCTAAAATATTAACGTCTGGCACATACTACCAGAAACAGATTTTATCTACAGCAAAACTGTGCCGTAAATAGCCTTTTATGCGCCCGGTGCAAGCTTCTATTATTGCGCCCTTAAAAAGAAAGCGCCCTGTGCGAGCTTCTATAATTACACTCTTAAAAACACATTAACTAACACATTAATACATTAACTCTGACACTAACGGCTGGCCACTCAGCCTATACGAACTTACTTACTCTTAAAAAGAAAAAGTATTCAAAACTTGGTCCTGGTTTGGTAATTTTTTCGCAGTTCCAGGACCTTCGCGCGTTACCAGGGCACCGCTGGCACCACCCTATTTACGGCGCTGCATCAAAAGCATGAAAAATTTAAATTTGGATATAAATAAGCTAATTGCAAGTTGGTTCCGAACCAGACATAAAGGGCGATGCCGCTTCTATTTTCCAAAAGGTCTGAAATTAATGTCTCAATTTCGGGAACGGACCTACGTGTGACTGTGGGCAAACACACCGCCCATAAGGACCCATAGCACTTCACGAATTAACTGCAATAAATTAATTACGTGACAACAAAACGGTGAGAAGTTAGCACAGTGGGCGAGAAGCGAACTCAAACAAAGAGTAACCCCCTGCTGTTAGAGGACCTCACCGATCGGCTGAAGGTACACCAGAGTCCTGTTTCTTTTGTCCGGCGTAATTTTTTCTCTCGCTCCTTTATTTTACATTTGAAAGGGACGAGTGTGAGCCGGCAAAGCCTTTGCGCTTCGGACATCATTTTTCACGTCTCATTCAATAACTCGATGCGCAGTCGTCGAGATAGTGATCGAGTTTTGAAATATTTCGATGGGAGAGCGTCACATTCCCAAGGATATGGTGTTACTCTGCGTGCGGAATGCCGCTGGCATTGTTCGTGTGTAAGTATGCCGGTAACTATATATAAGTATGGGTATATTATGTGTGTATACAACCTCTACATAAACGAAAATTACCGATGAGTGAGCAATGTTGTATTAAGTACATTCTTCTTGAATAAGTATAGATAATAATATCGATAATTATAATCTGGGTGTCTTCAAGTGGCGAGTGAATCGGTTTCTTCTACGCAAGCGTGCTCCATCGTAGGCTGCATCTTCGTTTATCATCAGACGAGATAGAATATTAAAAAAAAAAGAAAACAAAGGAGATTCTATGCCATCACACATCATGAGCTCGGAGACGTCCACTGCTGAACGAAGGCCTCCCCCTTAGACCGCCACACTGTACGACAAGCTGCCATTTGCATCCACCGGTTGCCCGCGACTTTTACAATGTCGTCGGTCCACCTAGTGGGAGGCCTTCCTGCGCTGCGTCTTCCGGTTTGCGATCGCTACTCAAGAACCTTTCTTCCCCATCGGTTGTCGGTTCTTCGAGCAATGTGGCCTGCACACATCACACGAATATTATCAATGCGAAATTTGTTAAATTTGCCAGTTATACAACCGCCAAGCAGTAGTGTATAAGCATTACTGTGCTCCGGTTTGAAGGGCAATGTTACCAGATAAATTACTGGGTATGAAAAGATTTCACATCTAATATCTCAGGGCGACGACCGCAGTACAGTGCGGCGCAGGATTGTAGTCGCAAGTTCACAATACTTGCACTGCTACTGTTATGGGCAGGCGTGACGCTTACTACCAGGCGAACGTCTTGCTCGTCTCGTCACTTGATAGTATACAAAAAACTGTCCATAAACTCTACATAGATTCGAATTGATTTCGGAATAGAGCTATCATCATCATATCACCCTGAAATGACAAAATTATAAGAGAATATGCTTATTCTAAGAAAATTTGCATTATTTCCTATAATAATTATAGCGTGGTGAAACCGTGAGGAGCCGCTATAGTAAGGTATAGTAAAGTTTAGTTTAGTCTTTAGATATAAGTTTATCATGATCATTCGCATCTTAGTCCTAAGACTGCCATAAAGCTCAGTTGGAAGCATGTCTGCCTTCAGAGCTGTAGGGCGTGGGTTCAATCCCTACCCAAGACAAACATTTGTGACAAACATAGATTTTTGTCCTGTGTCTGGGTGTAGTGTGTATTATAAGTATGTATTCTATCAGCTATCTAGTTTCCATAGTAAAGCTTTGCTTTTTTTAAGGCTTGATGGCGCTGTGTGATAAAAATGACCATCGATATTTACCTTGTGGGAAAACCCATAATAGTAACCGCAAATAATGTATGTTCAGTACTTTCTTGACCTAGGAAGTGACCTAGAAATATAAATAGTAAACACCCACAAGTACCAGCAAACCTTATTTATAAACAACCACAAAATGCATACCAATCAAAACCACAAAGTAAACCTTACATAATTATCCTTTCATAATAAATGCAGTATATCTATAATTTTGCCACTTTAAGGTTACACAACTTGCAAAGGTAATTTAAATAAATAAATAAAATAAATATCGGGGGACATTTTTCACACAGCGCCATCTAGCCCCAAACTAGCTTTACTATGGAAACTAGATAGATTAAAAACTTTAATTTACGCTTAAAGCAGAACTCTTTCCTTAATACTATGACCTAGTTTTAAAATTTAAAAACCCTTTTCAATTTTCAGGTTAATAATAAAAGCTACTCCTTTCAATGAATCTCTAAAAAATGATTGATTTGCATCATTGCACGCTTTCATGCTACATCAATGCTACAGAAGCGTTAACGCATAACATATCCCGTAATGTAATTTACTTATAACAATATAACCACCAACTATCTACTCTTTGTTAACAAATAAAAGGGCCTGTACACTTTGTTTGGTTAACAATTGTAAAAATGATTACACTGTCGGCTACTTTAACGGATTAGTTTCATTGTGCTAACTGAAAATATTATCCGTGTTCAAAGATTCAAAAATATTCTAAGACATCTTGTTAATTTGGACTCATAGGCGCATCAGTTAAGATTTATATTTTAATAGCATGCTTCATGTTACATTTTGAAGTATGTATTGAATATTTTACTTTATAGCAAAGTATTTAAGCCCAGAATCGTGTGTTTCGTTTATTGTTTGTTAATTCGAGTTCGTGTACACAAATTGAAGGAATAGGTTATAGGATGCAGGTACTGTTACGTCCATTGAGTGTTTAGCGACAGATGTTATCTGTAAAACAATGTTGTAAGTTTTGCAAACCGGCAGTTTTGGGGGTTTTATCTAAAATGATCTCAGAGTTAGCGGCTTTGCGAAACAAGGGTAAGGTTTAGCACCTATTTGAAAATGTTATCTCGGTTTAGATTAGGCTCCGAGACGTCTCTGTCGGTCACTTTGACATACTTTCTGAATGCTCAGAGCTTTTAACAAAAGGATGTTTTTGAATCTCGGGTTGAATGAACAAGATGATCACGTAGAAAAATGCCTTGTGTAACGTTAAACTTAGTAATTTAATTAATAAAGCGTGATATGCACGTAAACTCGTCAACTTAGGTGTATTTCAATAAAGTTTAATTATTCGTTTCAAACGTAGGCCTCCCTTTTTATCACGGAAATTGAATATACTTACCTAGTTAGGTATGCGATGAAATATAGGGTAGATCCCTGATAGCCGTTCGAAAACGGCACCTTCAAAACAAGGCATAAATTGCGTAAGATGCCTTGTTTCGCTCTCAGTCGCGTGTGACCGCGCCAATCGTGTGACGTGCTACGATGCCAAATGTTTTCCACGCTCACAAATGTTTTACAACGCTATTGCAGGGTGTTAATTAAAGGTTCATTATTAAAATGGAACAATATCCGCTTGTGGACTTTTTATATTAAGTAGCTGGAGTGGTATGATATCTGTATAAGTAAGCATTTGTCACTTTTGAGGTTTGATTTCCATAGAGACTGTGTATCTGTAGTATATTTGATCTAAGACTTAAGGTCGAAAAAGTTCAATCGCATTTGTTTCGGGACTTAAATAAATCCCTTTAACTATATAAATATTATGTAGTTCATAATTATAATAAATCAGAACACTAAATCTTTAATGGGAGAGGCGCCACCGGAAACGAGCACATTTCAATAGGTACTTCAAAAGCTTTCCGTTTCAGCGGTGGTCATCTTCTTCGAACTTTGAATGTAGACCCTTATCTTGTTTGGTGATTCACTAATTGGGGCTATAACGAGGTGGCTCTTAGGTGTCTATTTAGATTAAAAGGATGCTTGTGGTTTTGGTCGTGTGTTGTACGTTTAACATCTTGTGAACAATACTGTCGGTGTTTTAATTTGTAGACCGGTGCGTTCTAATTTTGTCTTTTTGTGTCTGGTTAGCTTAGTCACTGGTTTAATTTGATATGAATGTGGGAACTAATAGTTCTATAGTATGTATTGAGTTCTTTATACAAGCCTTTATGAATTTCCAACGATTTAGTTTGTTTGTACGGTTAAATTCTAGATATGATTTTAGAAAGACCTCAATAATCAAAACATAATCGTCGTACCTACGATTATAACTGCACTGATCATTTGTATTATGAAGGTGGATACTGAAACTGTTTAGTGGTATAATAATTATATTTTCATCACACTTGCTCGTAAAGTGGATCTTATTGCATCGGTTTTAGGCTCATAATCCACGCTATTACGCACACGTGCTTTTTACTTTACATTACGGCACATGGTGCTATAATAGATATAACCCGGTAAAGTCAAGTTTGTACGTGATTGCAATTAGACGTACGTATACGAAGCACTCTTAATATAGCCGGGTAATACTTACAGTTTTTTTGTAATACCGACAAAGAGTTCTTATGCCGCTGAAGTAAATGTCAACCTGCGCGCGCATTACTGATATGGGCGCCATTTCCCGCAAATGTTTGTAGACGTTTTCGCTGTGTGGTTGATTATTATCAAAAAAAAGGTTTTTTCCTCGCAAGTGTGACGAAAACAGTCGTATGAAACTCTTGTGCTATGTTTCAATACACTCTCGGCTTCCTTATCGCGCTCGCCTGCGGCTCGCGCGCATAATACCGCCTCTAGTGTAATGACCAACATAGCACACTTGTATCATAATGTACTAATATACCACAGAACAGATAAAAAATAAGGTATACAACACTACAACACAACACTTACAATCACTCACAACACAACTTACACGACAATACACAACAACACTACACACTTACAACAACACAACAACACTACACACTTACAACAACACAACAACACTACACAACTTTTTTTTTCATAATTACAACTTTCAGTGAATCTCTCATTTAATAGTTATTTAGGTCTATTTACATTTCAGGTATATAAGCGCCACTTCGTTTACTGTATATTTTTTCTCATTGCGTTTATTTAATCAAATACATTCCTAATCGGATCGTTGTAAGAGCCGAAATTTATGATTTCGTTTTTTATGTAATGATTTAATTTGAATATCTTCAAGTTAACTAGTGGCATCTAGCGTCGAGTAGCAGAACTTCGAATTGATTTCATTGAGTTTTGTTTTTATCGTTTAGTATGTTGATATCGCATTTTGTATGTTTATTTTGTCTATGTTGTAAAGGATGACCTAATAAAATAAACTTAAATTATTTTTTTCAAAAAAATGCTAGAAACGATTACAGCGCCTATATTAGTTTGATCAAAACTCAGTAGGTGGCGCTACAAGTTGCATCCTCGTCTGTAAAGATACTAAAAGCTATGAGCTACCTATATTTTCAGTTTTATTTCTTAATGTATTTTATGCTAACGTTTAACAAACACTTCGACCGATGTAAAGCGTAAGAAATTAGGTTTATGTTTGGGAAAAGTATCAATTGGGAGGTACCTACAAATAAATTGTAATCAACTCTTTCGTATAAATACATAATTTGTTTACCTGTTATTATGTGGTGGTAGCACTCTCTAGCAGAGTTCGCCTGGGGAAGGACCGGTGTACCACACCTTTACCAGTTATTAAAACACTAAGCAGTACTTAAGTAGAGTGCAGGCATTACCTACTTACTGCTTTTCGGTTTGAAGAGCAATGAAACCAAGGAAATTATTGGACATGATGAGATTTGACACCTCATTTATCAGGGCCCAGGATTTTGTTCGCAAGTTCAAAATTCTGGTTCTGCTACTTTTATGTACCACAATCGTCTCGATGGTGTCGTCACTCCATCCATCCATCCATCCAAATACATAAATTACAACCTACTGTATTTTTTTTTTTTTAAATAAAAATTTTATTTTTTTTATTACCAAAAAACTTCAAAAAATTACTTTTCCTAAAAATGTTCCTGATTTAACAAATTCCGAACTTTAAAAAGTCCTAATACAAGTGGCAAAAAAATTAAAAACGTTATAAATATAACTATATAACAGCTGTCTATCCTTAAAAAAACTCTCGTATTAACCACCCTGTCACCTCCCCTGTTTAACCTTTCAAACAAAGTTCCCCATCGTCGCCGCCGGTCGTTTATCTCCAATCGGCACCCAGTTACATGAACCACGTGAAGGTTAACACCGATTCATTAAAAAAGGACGCCTGTAGACCCCCAAAAGACTGAAAAAGGTAATAAACAACTTCAAAAAAGACTACATTTTGGTTACTGAGCGGCGCCTAGCGGGTGCCGCGCGGCGTCTGTGAATGTAGCCTTTTTTAAACACGACGATTTTGGTCGATTGTTAAATTTGTTAGCAAGGAACGAGATTAAATTATTAAAGCGGTTGTGGTAATTTATTATAGTAAAATATTTACAAAATACCGAGGTTTTGATACAATGTAGATGAGAGCTAGTTTTATTGACCAAGTGAGCCAAGTGAACGAAGTCCTTGCATCAACTGGCAAAATTTGCTTTCAAAATGTCCGGATGTTTGGATGTTAGTACTAGCGTACAGGTCGTATTTTTCAATTAACCTTGACAAAACTTCGTATGAAAATTTATTATTTTATCGTTTTGTTGTCGTCTGTGATTTTTGATTTCGTTGTAAAAGGGCTGCCAGTTTGCTACGACGCCGTTTCATTGAGCTAAAATAACAATAGAGTCACAAACGTGCAAAAAAAATGTCCGCGCCAAAACTCGGCGCACGCCATACAGCGCTCCGACTTTTTGAACGACTTGAACTATGATAAGGCACAAGCGCTCAAGCATACATTGAACACTATACAAGCGACATAACGACTAAATTCGACCAATTGTGAACTATATAATGCACTTATAGTTATGTACAACGGCACTCAGACTTTTTTTGTCTGTTTTCACTTAGAGATTGTGACTCTTTAGATATTAGCTCAATGCGCCGTTTACTGAAGTTTTTGCTCGCGAGGTATACTGTAAGTTTAGCTGTTTTTTCATATAAAAAATCTATAGCATATACACACACACCCCCATCATCAGCTAGAAGAAATCCGTTTCTGGACAAAGGATTCCCCCTTAATATGTTTGTTGCCATAAACCCCTTGCTTGGCAGGCGGTTGGGAATCGCAAAATGCTCCCCAACCGTTAAACGAAACAAAAACCGTTAAAATCTATCTTATTCATAATATCATCGTCTAACCAATGTTAGTTTAAGTTACTGGTACTTATTCTTTTTACAGTTCCGTTCCGTCTCTTGACCAACACTCTGAAACTTATATTTAGTTATATTTCGGCGGAAATAATACTAGAGACAAACGAGAGTTCATTAAAACTGCGAAACTGAATGGTTAACCCTAAAATGTCAAAACCCGACTCACAGGTAGCACTCAGTTATAATGGCACTTGCGATCAGTCTACTGATCGCAAGTGGTTGTCGTCTGCTGATCTGACCCATCTGAAAAATCAAACCCACATCCTACAGTTCTCAAGGCAGACATACTACCAACTGTGCTATAAGGCAGCCCACCACCACATACCCGCCTAGCTCGTCAATCATTACAAAAAAGAAACAGTGAGTTTAAATTTGAAAGAAAGGAAAAGAGAGGAGACGGATTAATAATTCTAAAACTACTCGACGCTTATAAGTAAGGCCCTCATAAGTATACACTACCTATATAAACGAGGCGCCAGTATCGTACCCTGTAAAAGCTCCATTCAGATGTTTGAACAGATACGCGACGTAGTTTTGTTGCGGACGCGCATCTAATTTATGCGCGTTGAATCCGACACGATGCGCTATTGCTTATAACACTGAATTATTTTATTGACTTTATTTCATACTCAATACTTGCTTCCAGATTATTCAAGATAATATTTGTTTTGCAAATAGTGCTTAGAGATTCGTCGTCAGCCATAACCCCTGCTCATAATATTCGTCCACTGCTGGACGAAGGCCTCCCAATAGAGGGGTGTTGCCATAATCCCCACGCTTGGCAGGCGGCTTGGGGATCGCAGAATGCTCACCACCGTTAACCAAAAGGACGCTGCTGCCCGTCCTCCGGTGGGCGGCCGGTGGGTGGCTTAGAGATTGCTTAGATAAAAAAGCTATAGTATTGGTGGGTTTTCAATTAAGGAAAACAACATCACAAAGGACACAATTAGAAGTTACTACTTTAAATGGCGTATGTGATTCCTTATATTAAAGAATACTAGTAGTAGACCATCGTAGACGGCATCTTCGTTTATCATCAGACGAGATGGCAGTCAAACGCCTATAAACATATTAAAAAAAACAGTTTTGAGGACAATAGAGCTCGCGAACTGAGACCTCACGACCTTATGTTTCAACAACCTCTTGACCGACTTTGCTTATATTCGAAACTCTAGTGCACCACAGCAAACTTTGGGACTTCCCTTTTTGGGAGATCCAATAAAAAATAGTTGTGACGGCAAATTTTGACAAATTGTTGTAATGACGTTCGTTTTGCTCACTTGCTCTATAGCTTGCATCAGCCTCTAATGTTCATCTTCTGAGCAAATACTTAACTACTCTTATAAGAGTGATTGGAATGTAATTATTTTACTACGTGTGCTCGATGCTGGCATGGCGTTTTCAAATACTCCATTAAACTATTATGTTTTCCCCGGACCTAAGCAATTTCCTCGCGATGTTATATATTTGTTTATATGCTATTCATATTAGCCAATCTCTATACACTATTTTTACAATTAATAATAATTAACTTACAGCATAAAATAAAGGGTATAAGGGTTTTGTTTTGGCATAGCTATCTAATGTATCTAAAAAAATCTATACAGGAGAAGCCACTGGAGCCTATGGATCATAAATTTGTGAAATGATTTGTGCCAAAATAAATAATTTTGTATTTGTATTGTATTTGTATTTAAATGTTTGCTTCTCACATTGTAATTAATTATTAGACTGCTACGTAAAAACTGGTAAAAATTCCAAATAAAATTAAGAACCTATAAGCTCTTCCACATAAATAGGTGTTTTATATAAACACAAATGTTCAGGTTTTTATATGAACAGCAATGTTCCTAGAAGTGCAGTCAACTTTGAAGACGATGATACGTGGCATAATGACAGATTTTGTTAAAAGATTTGGAGCCTAAGTTAACAAGCTACCAAAATAACGATTTAACTAGTTTTGATCTGCCGCTAACCGCAAACCTTCGCAGGGTGATGATATGATCTTTGACAATATTCCGTGGGACCTGCGGTCGCGCCGGCCCATGAATGGCCCGAGACGATAGAGGATAACTAAATAAATCACTTATGAACAACCATCGCCGGACAGCTATCGTCGGCCACGTTTGTTGAAACAAAATTAGGCGGAGCTTTATGATTATGGATTTTGATGTTGAATTAAGTATTGAGGAAAAACTGGTTAAATTAATCATGGTTAATAATACAAAAATAAAAGAAGACAATGAAACCGCCAAAAGTTTGTCAGACTTGCACACGGACTGTTCTGTAAGTACTAGACATTATTGTTTAACAATCCATACTATCTAGAGGTAAGGGACGGTAGGGTAGGACGACCTGAAAGATAATGAAGTGACGATATATAATAACGTAAGACAGCCTAGCAGTGTTTAGAAGCGGAAAGACAAAGATCAGGCTGAGTGGCGTGCATTAGGAAAGGATTATGTCTTGATGGACATAATCCTGGTTTTGTTGATGAAAGACTGGATTATATTACGAGTAAATGGTCGATGGATAGTCTGGTAGGTGATTAAAATACGAATTAGATCGTTTGTTAAAAATATGTCATCTAAATACTCCTCGGGAACCACGCGGTCCTAGGTCACCCTATTCTATGTAGAGACGATGTTATGCTTTTTTTAACGCAGACTATTCTGAGTTTGGTCACCAGCTTATCTGTTGGTGAGCGACGATGTAAGTATTAACTGAACAACCGCTACTAGAAATTGTTAGAAATGGACCGGAATACATGCTAATAAAAATATATAACAAACTACCAAAAGAAATTAAAACGAGCCTACAGAATCAGTTTTTTAAAGAAAAGTTATAAATATCTTAATAACTAACTGTTATTACAGTATTAAAGATTACTTAGACGAAAAAACGTTTCAAACTCTTTAACATAAATATTGTTTATCTAACATGTATCTACCTAGCCAGTTAAGACTTATTTTGCCACACCCTTACAGGGTCCATGTATTGTTAGTTCTGTACTAGACAAAGATGCTTGGTGCAATAAAGATACTGAATGCTGAATACTGAAATGTATTACTAATACATACTGAATGTATTTTATTTCATTCAGTTACGAATTTTATCATGAGCCTCTTAGCATCACATTTATTGTCTTTTATTATTTATGAGGCAGGTTTATTGACGTACATTTTATTTATTTTATTGCGATTGGTACACGAACAGCCTTATACAATACCAAGTAGGTATTAAGCCAACTCAATGTAGAGGCAAAAATGCTTTTCCGAAAAACGTTGATGTAAATAGGGTAAAACCAGGATAGTTGCACCAGGGGTATTGTAGTTACTCTGGTATCCCGATTAATTGTAGGCTATTTTATTTATCTATCGAGAGATTCTCCTACTATCACTAAGGTGACCGTGTCGCATGTCTTTGTGCCATTGCATTGGAAGGCAAAGTGCAATCATAGTTTTTGCGAGATAGATGTCTTGTTTATCGGTGGGGCATCCAACGTAAACGTAATTTATATGGATTGGGCAATTATCCTCTACATGGGATAGATGCCACAAAATGTAGAGGTCCACAAAAATTGCTAATACTTTGGAAATATCAAAGATAATGTTTTTTACTTTTCATAAAATGGTAGATAAAAAACAAAGTACCTGCCATTTTTACAAGTAAAACGTCATAAAACAGCTTTTTGTACTGGGAGATTTATAGTGATTTCAAAAAGTGTCGCAACCATCCATGTTTTACCCTATTGCATAACTACACTACAAATACCATTTCTCAAACATACTCGATCTTGATTTAACTTCAGCACAGTAAAATAAAGATTAACATTCTTTTGAACTATGAAATAAACATCCATAAATATCTACACAAAGCTGCGTAGAACACTAATCGTGAGCAGATTCTTTCAATTCCACCGTCGATCTTTCATCACGGTATTTTATGCCCATTATAAACTAATGGCTGTGCCTCGCTATATAGGATTTTCGATATTTTGCAGTATGCACGTGTTCTTCCAAAATAAATTACTTTATGTACGTTTTCAAGATACTCCTACTTCCTTGCGAAATTTTACTAATAGTAGACCTAGGGAGTAAAAGTAAAGAATGTCTCAGATCCCATGTAGGTATATTATCTTCCGAGGCGAAGCCGAGACATTCTTTACTTGCTCCCGTGGTGTGTATACGATTTTACGTGCCACTGCGGGGAGGAAATATTTTCTTTTCCGCTCCGCGTAACTGTTTTTAGTAAATAAAAAATAAATAAATCGAATAATACTCCGACTATATTTTCCATCACATCCGATGACCTTTTTGCGGCTGCGTCCAGCAGGGCTAGCATGCGCACCGCGAGAAAGTTTTCTCGATTCTCAAAAACAGGACAAGGCTACGAATCTGTATAAGTTTGTCTCGTTTTCGCACGACATAAAGACACGACAAAAATTTCTCGCGGTGCGCATGCTAGCCCTGCAGGGGTCTTATTTTTGAATCGTACGCAAGCTGGGGCCTTATTTTTGAATCATGCGAAAGGAACCGTCTTTCAAATGATATTGAACCTTATTCCAAACAGTATCGTGCTCGTGATTTATGCTTTGCATAGGACGCAGCCGCACGCTCGTCGGACTCTGTTTTCACTCTTCTAAGGGTCTCACTGAAAACGGTCACCGGATATGATCGTAACTATAGTCGGAGTATCCGATTTAAACGTGAGTATTCCCGTACAAATAAAACAAAAGAGTCCAAACCACGTCAGTTTACATAATAAAATCAAAGTTACTGTTACTAAAGTTTTAACTAAAGTCTAAAGTTTAGTTATACCAATAATAATATAGTACTATACTAGGTTATTATACGAAGGTAACAAATGAGTTAGAGCTGCTTTCGCTATATTATTGGTGTGGAATGTGGATGTAGATTGGCATCAGTGATTTAAACATATTTAATGTCGACGGTTTACATCATTATTTACAATTTTGTTTAAAAAGCGATCAAATTGCACAAAATTGCCAACATTGAAGACTCGAAGATGGGGAGTTGTAAATGGAGAAATAATTGATTCTAATGACGAACGACGCGAGCTCATCTCGATTTGCACTCGCGGACATTACTGTGGTGGCAAAAAATGAGAACAGATGTTAATTCATCTTGGTTTACGACGTCGCACGAAGTAAAGGTAATGGCTGTGACTCACGTGACACGCATGCAGTTCTTATTTGTGTAAAATAACAGTCTGTTTAGCTTAATAAATTATAATACCGCAAAATTAATTGAAACACATCTTGGATCGGATTAGGAGAGCGACAACAATGTAGCGTCACGACTATGCGTGAAAACGACACATTGTTTTTTTAATTTTAAATGGCGAGTGCCGAGACAGGACTTCACTTACTTATAGTCCTAAAAAAATCTCTGTATAAAATGTAGATGTGTGACACCTTAGAAGAGTAAGTATATATAATTTGCTGATCAAACTAAATAGATCACCATCAAGCAATGATAATTAATAAATAAATAAATAAAACAATCAATTTCAACCCACTGCTGAGTATTATTAGTCTCCTCTTCAACGCGCTTTTTTACAATCCAGCCTGAAGAAAAATGATGGAAAGACGGTGGACCAAAGCAGTCACAGAATGCTGGCCGTGGATCAGACAGCGACTGCCGGCAGATCACCAACTGGGGGACAGGAAATCAGTAGACCTTTGAAGTTGAAAGATAATACATTGAAGCATCAAACTCGGTGTGGTTATAGCGTAAGCATAAGCATAATCAGCCTTTTCGATTTCACTGCTGACTTAGGCGTACCCTGGAAGGGCAATTGAGCCACGCTGGCTCAATTACGGGTTGGTGGAATCACGTACGGCATTGAGTTTTTTCTCCGAAAGTATGCAGGGCCTCACGATGTGTCCATCAACAAAATGCCAGTATGAGTATGAGAATCCGTACGTACATAATCTCCAAAGAACTCATTGGTACGGACCCAGCATTTGAACCCGCGATTTTACGATTTCGAGTCGTCGAGCGGTCTACCAATTGGCTACCGGGGCTCAGTTGGTATCCTAATCAGTTTAAAGCCACGGTGTGGTTATAGACCAAATTCTAATATCGTACCTACCTGTTATAGGTAGGTACGATATACCTTACAACCCACTGCACGCGGACGAAGCTGCGGACAGCAGCTAGTCTAGTATACAGCATCCTCACAACCGCTCCCTAGGCAATTAAATAGCACCGCGTGTAAATAAAAATATTGTAGGTAACTAGATTAAAAAAACTACAGGCAGATAGGTAGAACACAAATACAGACACACAAATCAAATGTATTACAATCATTTTGGTATGTAACATAATGTCTGATATGGTAAGTTAAAAGCAAGATACTGCAATATGTGTGCAATGAAATTTCATAACCGAAATTACCTTCGTCAATGACAAAAGAATGATCGTCATTCAGATGGAAATGCGAGAGGTTAATACAGAGATGGGTCAAGGATAAAATGTACAGGGGCAAAACAAAATTCTAACGCAGTTTAATTAGATAGAAGGGATAAGTAAAATAAAAGACCTGTGATAATTTTATTGCTTTAACTATAACCATCGCATTTTAAGACTATAGGTTAATACATGCACTTATTTAATTTAATTAAGTATACAAATGCTGGTGTTTTTAAACGCATTTTTCTTTACAAAATACCTAAGCTCATCATCATCATCAGCCCGGAGACGTCCACTGCTAAACGAAGGCCTCCCCCTTAGACCGCCACACTGTACGACCACCTGCCATTTGCATCCACCGGTTGCCCGCGACTTTTACAATGTCATCGGTCCACCTAGTGGGATCTAAGCTCAACGAAACAATATTATATACTTTGTCTTTATCGGTCAGCGGGGGCAATTACCCCTATTTAACCTACGTTCAGTATAAGACGTTTACACCTACGTGTCAAGGTGTGCTTCAAATTGGAGTCAAAGCAGCAATTAGGCCGATTACAGACGAGAACTGAACATCCTGTCAGCAGGATGAAGTGGGCGAAGACTCATTGTTTGCACCTAAGTCTTACAATTCTGAGGCTGGAAAATTATAGGTAGGTGAAAGGTCTTAAGATGTAAGTACATTATTTTAAAGTAATAATTCAAGATACATGAACCTGGGTATGTCCTTAAACTGCAACCAGACCCACCGGAGGACGGGCAGCGGCGTCCTCTTGGTTTACGGTGGTGACCATTCTGCGATTCACAAGCCGCCTGCCGAGCGTAGGGATTATGGCAACACCCTTCAATAAAGGGGGAGGCCTTCGTCCAGCAGTGGACGTTTTATGGCTGACGACGAATTCAAGATAAGTCCTCTAAGAAAAAAGGGGTTAATCCAAGCTTTTGTAGATCGTGTAGTTTTTTTAGCCCTGCACTCAATATAAAAACTATATATCGGTGGACATTTTTCCCACAGCGCCATCTAGCCCCATACTAAGCAAAGCTTGTAATATGGAACCCAGATAGCTGATAGAGCACTTATATACATTTTTTTTGTTTAAACATACTTCTAATACATACTACACATATAAAAAACATCTATGTTCGTCACACAAATGTTTGCCCTGGGTGGGGATCGAACCCACGCCCCACAGCTCTGAAGGCATGCATGCTACCAACTAGAACTGAGCTATAAGGAGGTCAAGTCAGTCATTACTATAAGTAGCTTATTTATTATTAAAAATATATAGTAGAATCAATATATCTGAAAGCTTAGTATAGTATTATATTATCTTTGCTGAAAGTAAACAAAATCTTGTGACATTTGAAATGCAGTTTAAAATGCCGTTACAAAAAGTTTATGTAATCCAATCAATCCTAAGAATATGTATATGCCTACAGAAGAAACTGTTTAGCATACTTTCTGTATTTCTGCAATACCTACCAATAAAGGGAGATTAGAAAACAGATATGCAGTGGCTTATTAAGCTCAATCCTACGCAACCTGTAATCACCTACGATACGACACAATTAAAAACATCGACTTTCCCCTATACGTATCGTACTTGTATGTAGGTGTGCAAAAATGTATCTTGACTCTGTGCGTCCTTCGGAAAGTAGGCAGATATGTCGATGACCGAATTCGCGTCGTCTAATCAGTAGAGAGTGCGTGAAAGTGTTAGAATTAATTACTATTTGCAATGCTTTCGTCAGCTGAAGATTATTTATTGTTCGTTGAGTTTTATGAAGTTAATATCTAACAAACTTGTACTGCAGATTTAGGCCAATTGGTAGGAAAATCTTTACTATGTGATACAAAATGTATCTGTGAAGATTTTTTTGTTCCTGATAGATTATTTTTTATATTATTTTAAATTATGATGGATGTAGAGAAATATATTTTTCCCATAGGATACAGTTTTTAAATCTGGATCTAATGAAAACTTTATTTCTTATTAGATCCGTTGTACAGATCTACGATATACCTAATGAGATTATTTTCCTCCTGAGTAGATCCATTAATAAACGATGTTTGCTATGAACCCTACATTGTTGTTTTAACATCAAATAGTCAATTTCTTTGTGAGTACCTAAGTAATAAAAATGTAATGTCAAAACATTATATTTATTATATCACATCATAGAAAATACACTGTTTCACATTCAACCAATAATTTCAGTAATTTTGGCAATATGTTTAAACTCATAAAAAGTGACCATGAAACACCCGACATCAAATGAGTTTCCTTACTGCAAATTTACGGATAAGTTCTCATTAGATCAACAGATTTCAAAACTGTATCTTTTGGGAAAATCCATCAAAATTTACAATAATATAAAAAATGGATCTATCGGGAACAAAAAAATAACTCATTATAGTTACATTTTCTATTACATCTTTGAAAACAGATCCAATGAGAAAATAAAATCTCACTAGATCCATCGTGGATCTGGCTCCTGTATCTACTGAGATTGATCCATTTTTACAGTCGTGTTTTTTAATACATGCACCCTGCATGCATACATCTTCTTTCTTTATGACAAAAACGTAAAACTTATTTCATCGTTCAGCAGTATTCGTCTCACACGAAGCCAGTCATCCAAGATATAATTTTTTCTTCAAAAATGCTTAGCAAAAACTGGTTAAGTGCGTGAGGTCACACACCAGTAGAGTTCCGTACCTATTTTAAAAGTAAATAATACTTGCATCACTATAATAGACTCCGTGTTTAGTATCCTGATTCGCACTAAAGATCTCACTCAGTGCGAAGGAGCACACTGCACGCGCGTCGATATTTTTCTCTCTCTTGAAGGTCACCGAATATGATTGAAACGATAATCGGAGTATCCGATTTAATTAAGCTTTAGTAATCTCGTAAAAATAAATCAAAATATGTCAAAACAACGTCAGTATTCACAGTACCTATGCAAAGTTGTTTTAGTGAAGACTGCTTGACTAAACTCAATAAGCACAGACTTAATAAGCTATAATCATAGATCTAGTCTTTTACTAGACTAAAAGACAAGCCTTTTGCTTTTAAAGACTATATCTACTATCATACGCTTAAATCCGACACACGTATCAAATAGTTACTTTGTAGTGATAGGACTCTGTACAGAGTCCGCCTGGGGAAGTACCACACTTTTGCCAGTTATTCAAGCGCCAAGCAGTAGTGTGCAATTATTACTGTGTTCCGGTTTGAAGGGCAATGTTACCAGATAAATTACTGGGTATGAATAGATTTAACATCTAATATCTCAAGTGACGAGCGCAGTGCAGCGCAGCGCAGGATTGTGTACGCAAGTTTACAAATCTGGCACTGCTACTGTTAGTGGCAGGCGTGACGCTTACCACCAGGCGAACGTCTTGCTCGTCTCGTCACTTGATTGTATTAAAAAAATACATTTTATTTTTTCCATACAAGTTATTAAAAAAATAAGACGTTATATGACGTGACAGAAAATGTACAAAAAATAGACAATTGTAAAACAATGACATACATAAACAATGTTATTCATTAAAAGAGAAAACGGTTACAAATACCTCATATTTATTTTTGATTTCCGTTTCTACGATGCCCTGTTTGATCGGGTAGGTAAAGTTTATTAACACAGACAGATGATGGCGTAAGCTTAGTAAAAGCTTTTTGTTAGACATCCATTGCTGATAAAACCCTAAAAAGAATTCTTTTAAACAGCTATAGTCGGCTAATCTTTGAAACGCTTGCTCGCAAATCACATGTCTGTGTTAACCTGGGAGCTCAAGCTTTTTAAACAAGGTTTGATTAGTTGAAAGCAATTTTTTCATTTTATGAACTCATTTCATTTTGTGATTGACATTATAATTAATATTAATATTTTTGTTCAGGGTCAACAAAAAAATATAGATTAGATACTTTGTCTGTATTGTTAAGTCATACAACTTAGAGTCTGTCGAAACTGAGATAATCATTTAATTAAAAGAATAGTTTATATTGTGGAAAAATATTTTACTAATTGTAATATTGTACGTCTTACTTAAGCAAGTCAATTAGGTATCTGTTAGGAAGGGTTTGGCAAATTTACCATGACAAATTTGACAAAATTAATTTATAAATAATTTATTAATATATAAATAATTTATTAATATATAAATAATTTATTAATATATAAATAATTTATTAATATATAAATAATTTATTAATATATAAATAATTTATTAATATATAAATAATTTATTAATATACAAATATTTATATTAAATTAAATGTGAATATAAATATCATAATCCAGAATCAGGTCTGGTAACATTTATTTTAATTAAAATTATATTTTTTATAGCAATTAGTGTCTTTAGTAACTACATCAAAATACAAAACAATCCAACTACTTAAACCACTTAACCCACTACATAAAGATAAAAGGATTGTATCCAGACCGATGAAAGTAGAGACAATCCAAATACTCAAATTCACTACCAGTCGGCAGCGTACCTAGCATGCTGGCTACATTACCACGTTGAATGGCAATGTGTACAGTGAAATAGTTGTCAATTTTAATAGCGGCGCAAATATGCTAACCTCGGCAGAGGTTACATATTTGAGCCGTTTGGTGTTGAGACATTGGGTCCGTGGGGACCGGGAGCTCATTATCTTTTCAAAAACATATCCGAGCGCCTGGTCGACGCGACGCGTGATCAAAATTCTGGCGTTTATTTGGCTCAACGCATAAGCATTGCCATCCAGCGTGGCAATGCCGCCAGCATGCTGGGCACGCTGCCGACTGGTAGTGGGTTTGAGCATTTGGATTGTCTCTAGACTTTCAACGGTCTGGATACAATCCTTTTGTTTTTTGTTGTGTAGTAGGCTAAGTAGTCTTTGTAGTTTGTTGTAGTTAATAAAGGTTTTAATATTAATACTTACCTACAATCCGACTTGCGCCTGTCTCTTATAGAAAATGCCTGTCAGCTCTCCAGCCATTCGAGATTAACATCCATTATTTTGCATATTATTGACATTTACTACCTCACCGCTTTATTTATACACGTCCAGAGTTATTTGGGAAGTATTTTTTTAACAACATAAAAATGTTTGTAGGAAACAAAACGAGATACGATATTTATGGCCGACCCAATGTTGTCAATGCGAAAATTTATATTGTCCAAAACTGATTTAGCTTTTAGCCGACGAAAGCCGTGATCCTTTGTGATGAAATCATCTACACTGAGGCTTTGTTTAAGGAAGTACCATAGTTGCAGTTTTGCAGATTTTCCGAGAATAATCAGAATTAAAACTTGCAGTCAAACACACAATTATATATAACTACAAAAAAATACATAAGGACTAAAAAATACGAGTACAATAAAAATACAATTTTAAACTATATTATTAATAACAAGTTATTGACCGTGACAAAGTTGAGCAACAAGGTCTCGATGCTTAGAAAGCTTGTTGCGTTCCAAAAAGTGCAGTATTTAATGTGGGTATTTTAATGTTTACATGCTACTTTATATATCAGTACTTCTAGAAGGAAAATACAATGGGTACTAATTCCTAAAATCTGTAAAGACTTTTTTGCTTAAATCTTAAAATAATAAATAAACCTAGTAGAAAAACATTCGAATTTAGAAGGTTGAGATCTTAGGTTGAGATATATTAATCTGATTACAAAGTCACACTACTGTATTTATATTTTCAAGCATTATTAAATACTCAACGTGTGAGAAGAAGGTAAACGATCTCGTTTCGTTGAAAACGGTGATGGTTTCCACTTTGAATCTCATTTGTTGTCGTTAAGCCGACAAGGTGGCTACCTTTCAGTAATTTTATGGCGTTAAAGCGATCAACCTTATTTGTGTAAATTATTGGACATGATGAAAAACCGAGTTTCATTCGTTTGTTTTTTGGATTTTAGTAAAGTACAGAGTATTTGCTTGGAGGATATAGCTCCTCTATCTCGTATTTGATACTGAGACTCCTTGCAGACTAAGATAGATAACTGGATACATTAGTCTGCAATGTGAAATCCATGTAGTTAGCCTAAGTATTTTTTTAAATACTTAATAGAAAGCCACGTAGAACGGAAAAGATAGAGACTTGTATAAATTATTAAAATAATAGTTTCCTTTTACACCTGATTGGATCGCTGTCCCATTTTCATACATTTTGTTTGAGAATAAATACTACATAAGTATCAAAAGTTTTTACACTTTGCAAGTTTTGTTAGAGCTATACTATATAGCCCCCTATTGTTAGCGTTGAAAGATTCACAGTGTGTTTCACTAGAGTTTTGTACTCGAAACTTATTACACATAAGTTAAATAAGTTTAGGTCAAATAAGTTGTTTGGTATTGGAGTTAGGATGCTACTAAGTCGTCATCTTGTATTGTCTCATGTTCAAACGACGACAAAAGTTTGTGTGGCTCAAAAATATATCTATGGTGGCTTATTGGTCATTATATTGTCAGCACGAATTCATTTGCGATGCCGTAGTACAAGCTTTGCTTACTTTAGGGTTGATGGCGCTTGTGAAATGACGATCAATATTTATTTGTTTAGTTTCGTACTTTTACTATAAAATCTCGCTACATAAGCAGTCTATGTGTTCAATGTACCTTCAACACTGTCTTAAAATGTCCGCTTATCTAATCTGACGCTAGTTAAAACTTTATAGATTTTAAGTTAGCGGTCTTACCACTTTAAATATCTTTAATATCGTAATAAAATGTTAACACTAATTCATTCGTGTTAAAATTTTACTGAGATTACGGGAAAAAATGTTGTTGCTAAATTGCAAACATGTTTGTTTTCTAATCTAGATATTAAAGTTAAAAGTTAAGGTTGGGCGAAGAATTGTGACTCCCGCACCAACTCGTTCCAAGTGCAAAGGCTGGCCATTACCATCCAGCGAAGAAATGCGTCATGGGCACCTTTGCAGTCAGGGTTGGGTTATTTGATTAGTCGGACTATTTGTTTTGTTTTATTTAATTTCATGACTTAAGAGTGCGACTAAGCCAGAAAAATATCAGATTTCACCCGCGCGTCTTGCATTAGTTTAGAGTCGAAAATCGCATGATACAATTGATGATGATGGTGGCTTTGAGCAATTTAGGTGGAATTTTATTTAATTATTAAAAAGGTAGGCATGAAATAAAAAAAATTAACGGCTACTGTGCTAAAACATTAGTTTGGTTATGTAATTCGTAAAAAATAATGTGGTGCTGTCGCTGATAATTTAGAGCATTTGAATTAAAACGGTTTTTTTTTGTTGGTAATTTGTATTTTTTTATTAAAGTAAATCAGATTATTTTCCAAAATCCTATTCGGTTACTCGGTTTCTTTTGGTTTTCCCCTACCGGTAGTATTTTTTTAATATGAGTATTTACGTTATTTATCATTAAACTATGTATTTAAAAACACACCTTTTACTTACTTTTGGCATTAGTCGCCCCCTTAACTCGTTTGTTGTAATAAATGTTGATTGACTAGTAAGTAAATATTAAAATCTTGTGTATAATTAACGTTTTAGTCGTAAGCTTTCTGTTTATTGTATTTTTTTGATAAAAGGTTGTACCTAAAGCAGAAATCATTAAATAAAATATAGTCAGTACTCCTTTTTTTAATGAATAACCGGTCAACGTTATATAAACTTTGCACACGTATTATGTTTTCCTAAATTGCATGCAACAATACATGTTTTTGATATACTAAAACGGACAAACGGAGCGGGGAGGCAACGTACAGAAATCGACCAATAGTAAAAAAATACATTTTATTTCAACCAATGTGATTGGTCCAATCCTGTACGTCCGTACTCCGTTTCGCTTTTCTTTGCTTGATGGAAACGCACCTGTTGCGCTAGACCAAATTATTATGAAATATGTTTTTGGCTGTAACGCAAACTAAACATACCTAATAATATAGTCGCACTGTATTAATTTCCAAAACATCTGTTATTCCAAATAGGTATTAATATTTAAAGTGGTAGCATTTTACTAGTTAACCTTTTAGCTTTTTATGTGTTTTTTTTTGCTTGGCAAGTAATACGCGTAATGCAAAGTATCATGTCTTTTCGTGTTTCATCCAAAACTCCATAGATGCTTCTAGCAAAGTCCACCACTTCACTGAAGCCTACAACTTGGACTTGACTATCACCAAATTGTTTACTTTGACTCTGACTGGTGAATTAAACTTACTTGATGCTTCTCAAACTCACTGGCTGAACCCTCAAAGAGCGACGCCACTATTTAATAATACGCTTTTAAAAAAAAATACAACCGACTTCAACTTCGAAATCTGGATGACATATTCATATTTTCTAGTAATTTTGATTTAAAATTCAACTATTGAACCAAAATGTATATGGGACCACCTCTGAAGTATTACCTACCAAACAAAAATCTAAATCAGATCATAATTGGCGGAGTAATCGCGTAACATAGTTACAAAAAAAACAGTCGAATTTAGAACCTCCTATTTTGTTTTTTTTTTGGTTTGAATAATCGATAAACGTCATTTTTATTTACCTATATTGAAAACAGAAACTTATAATAACCGATGAATACTATTTCGCTGTTTAAGTGATGACATCAGTCTCATAACCAGGTTTTAACTAGTGAAAGTTAATTAAACAACTTGTTCAATCCAAAGAACACGTAGAAGCATCTCAATTATCTGTGCCGGCTTTGGGTATGAAAGTAAAATTATGATGCTTGTTATTAGACTCGGTTGACCGAGTCAATGATACCTGATATAATGTGGGAGTAGATACTTAACTACGTTACCTATAGATTGTAGCTTTACATACAGCTTGACACAAAAGTCTTGCAATCGCCTGTTCCACATATCACTACTGGTCTATCCCTACTAACAATCTCTGTGCACAGTTTAGGTACGAGTTTGTAGCAACCTTTGAATTTGTATGACTGACCGAATTTTCCTATGAAAGTGAGACGTACTGTTAATTTTTATGTAGTCCATCACGCCTGTGGGTGAATTTATCCAATAATATTCCTCTGATGTACTAAAGGGTATTTGCGATAGTGGCGCCTTTGTTCATTTCAAAACTTTTTGCCAATAAAATGTATACTATGCGCTTAGAGTTATTTTTGGAATTTGTAACATGAAACCTGGCACAGATTACTCACTTCCAACTTATACAATGAAGTACCTAAAAGATAGCTAACGATACAATTATTTTTTTTCTAATATCAATCAATGTCCTCTTTTTCTGAACAGGTTACTTAGTTTGGAGGA
The DNA here is from genome assembly GCA_905404285.2 of Erannis defoliaria. Classification (NCBI taxonomy): domain Eukaryota; kingdom Metazoa; phylum Arthropoda; class Insecta; order Lepidoptera; family Geometridae; genus Erannis; species Erannis defoliaria. Next base: position 5,214,651 of record FR990078.1, read on the forward strand.
AAATATCTCGAAATTCATGCGATTGTGGACTATTAATACTTATACAAGATTTTGCAATTGATTTCAATATAACTTTTCGATTCGTCCGGTCCTTAATTTACGCATCAAATTGCTCTACTTTTAAGCATTGTACAGCCTAAAAAATCTCCCTTTACACAATGATTCCAGGCGACAAGTGTCCTGTAAATAAAGTACCTATTAACTAAGTACAATACAGTATAAATAATATAAATATGTATTGTCAACGTTCCAAGTTGTTCTTTACCTTCTTATTTTTTACGTGAAGATGTTTTTCCAATTTTTCGTAATATGCTTGGCTTAGTATAAAATGCATTAAGGGTGCATCTACACTCGAAACGGCGCGGCGCGGCCCTTGCAATCACGCGATTTGAATGACACGCCCCGCCCACGCGCGTTATTCACTTATTGGTCGACGGTAAGAGGGTTCCGTAGTATATACAATTAACTGTTTATGTAACTGTTTATTTAAACAACACAAACAAACAAATAACATAACATAAGCGATAAGTAATTTGTAAAGATTTCTTAGAGAATTTATAAACTCGACAAATGAAAAATAAGCCAAACTTGCCAAAGGAAAATGTAATGTAGTTTTATGTAAATATCTTGTTTTTTCTTCTGTCGGTAATGGTTATAATAATAATATTATAATATTTTTAGAATTCAAGATAGACAAAAAAGGATTTATCTTTATGCCAAGATTTGATTTGAAATTGTTTTTTATTTAATATCTTATATTGATCCTTAATTCAGCCCTCCAACCCGTTAACTTTACCGTTAATTATCCGTTCTTTATTCGAAATATTAAATTTGAATACAGTAACGGTTACGCCTTTTGTGGAACAATTAAATAGTGACACATCGAAACGAGTCAACGATTTGCTCATTCGATGCATCGGATGTTATCGAGAGCAGTACTGATTCGATTAACGATGTGATTTTGACCCCAATCGTGTTAACGATTTGATTCAAAGGTGTTTTACTGACAAAACAAAATATGTTTTAGCATATTGATGGCCCAGTTTCTTTTAATTTGGGAGAAGGAAGAGGTTATTATAGTCATAAGTTTTAAGTTAATTTGTTTTATATGTACACTAATTACAGCGTGAAAAAATACGTCGCAACCTAATTAATATATTTTTGTAAAATAAGCAGAAAACATCTGAGAAGGTTAATCAGTTTAGATCACAAAAATATCTTAATTAATAATTATCTACAACTAATTCGCACTTCAGTAAATTATTTTACATTGAGGGTCATTCACATGAACTCGTTTGTCATACCGTTACGTTGACATCGATTACATCATACTCGCTAATCGAAAACTTTGCCCTCGTAAAAGAAACCTCTCTCACAATGAATCATGTCCAAAAATAATGCCCAATAATCGAACATCGATTTCTTAAAGCCCTGTACAAAGAAAGCACTTTTACTTTTTTCATGCGATCATTTTTCTCACGATGTCGGTAGCCCCCTGCCTGCCTGACTCAATAATTCGGGTCTGTTCGTGTGTAGGACCTTTAATTATGACGTCATAACAGAGGCTTGCAATTCATTCTTTTTTTTAAATTGAAACTTTATTTATTCGCTGACGTGGAGTTTGTTTTACTTTGTTTATAAATCTTGTCTGTGTTTTATGCCAGCTACATTTGGAGTGTATAAAAATCTTTTCACAAAGACTGCATGAGTAACTTTAAGCTTTGTGTTTTTTTGTCGCAGTAATATAGGTCCCGCTAAAGTAACTTTTTGGCCTATAGTTGATACAAGAAGGTAGGTATGATTAATTTGTACCAATAAGTCAAATGCACGATGCGTCTGCAAAATGTGCACTTTGTGGTCCCTTGAGAACTCATTTCAGCCTTATTTCTGTACAAAATAAGGTTGAAATGACATCTCCGCACCTCATATTTCGTAGTTGAGCTTATTCGACACGATTCTAATTAAAAAAAAACACCGTAAAGTAAAGTTATAGATAATAACGTACTAACTACCAACATAGTACTAAAACTACGCATGACCTTGTGCACAAATCAATCGCCCTAACGCGAAAAAACTAGATAAATGCGAATCCAGCGCCTCCGCTTGTCAGCAACGCCGCAGCCATACTACCGCAGCCATTCTTATTCAGATAGCACATAAGAGCAGCGATTTGTGCACAAAGCCAGTTATTCAACCGCCAAGCAGTAGTGTGCAAGCATTACTGTGTTTCGGTTTGAAGGGCAATGTTAACAGTGAAATTACTGGGTATGAAGAGATTTAACACCTAATATCTCAGGATGACGAGCAGTGCGGTGCGGTGCAGGATTGTGTTCGCATGTTCACAATTCTAGCACTGCTACTGTTATGGACAAGCGGCGAACGTTTTGGTCGTATCGTCACTTGATAGTATACAAAAAACTGTCCATTAACTCTGCATAGATTTGAATTGAATTCGGAACAGAGGTATCATCATCATATCACCCTGAAATTACATATGAGAGAATATGTTTATTCTAAGAAAGGGTGAAGTAAATTTCACGTAAACGTAAAAAAATCACGTATTTATATACGTGCGCAGTTTTAGTACTCTCTAGTTATAGGCTATACATCTGATTATACACCGTTTTGGAGCAATCGAAAGCATTAAGGTTTCAACTATCTTAATGTTAACGCCTCTGCCGCCTTTATTATTCCATACTAGTTATATTCCACAAAGAACTAGTTCTACCAGTCACACTTATTCTCACCACTATAAAGGCTCAAGCCGAGAAAGGAGTCTCCAACGCGAAATAAATAAATGTAACTGTCAAATAGAGTCCGAAGAAATAGTCCTCTGTGTCGAGTCCCATCGTAAAGCAATGGAACAACTTAATAAACATAAATTATATGTGGTGTACAACAATGGGTGAGTAATATGAAAATGTTACTTGTTGGCTACTAAAATATAGAACAGGATATACTTAAAAGGTGGTATATATATTTGTGTTATCACACTTTTTTTTTTCTTTTTTTTTTTTTATCCGTCCTCCTCCACCTATATACCTCTGACATTATCAGAGACCTTGTTTAGGTTTTTCATTTCTGTACAAAGTTTTTTAATTTGTGCTACAAGTGTAGCTTAATGTCCATATGTATTATTATTACAAGTTTTTATTTTTTTTAATTTATTGAGTTTAAATAATATTTGGTTAATATAACTTCATACCTATTATATTCTTTGAAATCCTGCCTAACATCATTTTTGTCTTTGTATACATAGTATATCATTACAATCACACTTAATATTATAAACAAGTACGAAAGTTTTTCTGTATGTTTATGTATGTTACCTCTTCACGCTAAAACGGCTGAACGGATTTGGGTGAAACTCGGAATGAAGATAGCTTATTTCCCGGAATAAAGCATGTTACTGTTTATTCCAGGAATTGCGGGGCGCAGCTAGTTTGGAATATATTTGTCTTACTGACTGCCTGGTAGTTCAGCAGACATACTACCAATGTCAGGTTTGAGAGCTGTAGGGCGTGGGTTCGATTCCCGCCCAGTACAAACATTTCTGTGACGAGCACATATGTTTGTTCTGTAACACTGTGTTGTATGTATATACAAAAAAAAGTATATAAGTATTATATCTGGTTCTAAGCTAGCTTGGACTAGATGGCGCTGTGTAAAAAACGGCCATACATTTTTATTTTTTCCATGTTTCCCAATTATCATTTTTGTATAAAATAGCTGAGCGGCGTGCCTGGGTGCCTTGGCTATGTCCAGCAGTTAAGATTGTAAGTTGGTCCAATACAAAAATTACGTATCAAGTAACTATATCAGTATTAATCAGGACAGGAGGACAGTTAGATTCAGGACTAAATTTTACTGCGTAACTATGTTTACCACGGTCGTAACGTAGATTATATTTATTGCCAAAATTTGCATAATAAGAGTCAAAATTAAGAGAACTATAGGTATAGGCTACATTGAATAAATTATTTCTTAAGCATTTGACGTCTCTACCACAGTACTGTAAGTTTGAAACAGTATAAATGATTCCAACAAAATAATTATGCACAATAGTTCATTGTCATCAATCTCTACAAGTCCTACTCAGTCGATTATAATTACTTAATTGATTTTTGACAGATCATACAACGTTGACGACATAACTTCGTAAAGCATCTTACAATTATATCCCATACAAATAAATTCGTTTGATCTAGCATTACCTTATCCCATACAAATAAATTCGTTTGATCTAGCATTACCTCCTTAAAAGGTTATATCAAGTGTCGAAGTAACCTTGTAAAGTGGTAATGCTAGATAAAACGTATTATTTGTACGATATACAGGGTTAGTTTAGTTCTAATCAGTTAGCATCCTTTTAAGGGCATATTCTGTACAATAAAACAAACAACTTTTACTATGGGGCCAACATTGAAATTGCGAAAAAAACATCAGCTTTTCCATACAAAAAGTTCATCGACCTTGGGGAAAATGTATGGAACAGATGTTTTTTCTTTTTGCGACTTCAATGTTGGCCCGAAAGTAAAAGTTGTTTGTTTTGATGTACAAAATATGCCCTTAAAAGGATGCTAACTGATTAGAACCAACCCTGTATAATTAGCTAGACACTTTACAATGCTATATTCGTCAGCTTGTCAAAAAACAATTAACATAAGAGCATTGAGGATAGAGTATAAATTGAGCTCTCTACTGACATTTGAATACTATATTTTTTGTGCTTGACAAGCCATTGATTGGTTAGAACCAAAGATAACATTAAACTATACTAGTAGCTAGAACTAACTTTATTTGAAGTAAAACGCGACGGGGTGATTGAAGGTGGAAAACACAATAACAACAGAGCAACATGACAATAAACTAAACTTTAAGCCTTGCATTACATCAGCCTTTACATCGCTCTGCTAGGCCTTCCCTCGAAGGGCGATTGGCCGGTAGTCAACCTTTAATGTTGGTGAATTCACATATACGTCATTAGATGTCTTTTCCGAAAGTTTTCAGGTTTCCTCAGTTTTCGTTTACAGAAAAAGCCAGTGTTATGAATGTATGATTTTTTTAACCCGTACATAAATCCGAATATATTATCGGTACGGGCCAGGGACTGAACCCACTACACGATTGCAAGGCGCACCTCTAAGCACTTCCATGAGCTACGACGGCAAATTTTAAACCTTAACAACTGCTTTTCACGGCTTGCGCTACTCACTGCTAGGCGATTCAAGCCGTCCAGTTGATTTCACAAGCCGTGACTTATGGCGGTAAGTCGGCTGATATGTCGCGCCTGACTTATAGAACCGGTCCTTAACAGCTTCCATTGAGATTAGTGGCCTTACGAACGCAGATTGTGGCCATCTGGGTAGTCTAGGTCTTCGGAATTTTCTCGTAACGTAACATTAAAAAAACGGATTTGTGCACATCAGACTTGTGGTTTTCGGTACGAAACCCTGAAACAACTTAAAAACAGACAGATAAACTTTCATGTTTTTAAAATTCTATCGGATTTATTAATAAAGTAAGTAAGTAATTAATTCTTATCAGAGTAATGAAGAGTTCAGAAGAGTTCAGGCTATGTCTCGAATTGTAGATAGGTATATATATTATATATGTAATACGCTCTAGTGTCAGTTTCATATAAAACAATGACGGACATATTATTCGAAAAGCTTATGGATGCAATGTATGGAATTATATGGTTCTTCTTCCTTACTTACCAGAATCGTACTGTTCGCTAAGCTTTTCAAAACCATTTAAAATAAAAATATCAAGATTTACCTGTAAGAGCATTAACTCCGCGATCTTTAAAACAAGTCTTTTACCAGCTATTAAATTTTATTTCATAGCAGTTTTTATAGCGATACCTTTCTTTGTATCCTTTGTAACCTAGAGGTGGTCTTTTCTGTCCATCGATAGCAATAAAAATCGATATTGTAGCAAAATGTGAGTAATCGAACGTATTTTATAGACTGAGACCGCAATAACAACGTCATTTAACGTTTTGCGATAAATGAATAGTGTGTTCTTCCTGATTCGAACATAGTTTTTAATAAAGCAATAATTTTGCAAATGGGGTGTTATATATACTAAGTGAATTTTACCCGCTAAAGTAACGTGCATTTTTTTTTTTTTTAAGTTAGTTTAGTTTTTTTTTTGTCATCAGTAAGTAGTCTTTCTATCGCAATCTGCATCAGTTGCAAACCAACCACTTTACGAACCAAGGGTTGACGCCATTTTCTCAGCCTAACTGTCTATTCATAAGCTATTTTCTTGCATGATTGTCTATAGACTCACCTATCAGGGTACGTATTCTTGCTACGTATGTGTAACTACTTAGCTAGTTTTGATACTAACAAATGCTACCGAGTAACAGCTGAATTCTTAACGTTTCAAATGAATTTAAAGTAAGGCAAATTCCCTTTACAATTCCTTTGTCGCATGTATTAAAAACAACCAGTATGAACAAAGTGCACGCGGGATGAGCATCCTGAGATATGTCGTAAAACATGACCTGATCCACGTGAGGTGATAGTGGACAGTCCCGAGATGGGAGATGTAACCTTTGTTTATGTTCCTTTACTATGAGAAAGTTTTACATGATAACATTTGTGAATGGTTGTGTTCAGAAATACACTATGTGAAAAGGAATTTAACTTTAATGCTTTTATGACAAATGATCTTGCAAAAGCTGAAAATAATTGTTTTCAATGATCGTAATATAATTGTTTCAGCAGTGTCTAAACGAAATTATAAAAGCGAGTGTTTTTGCATTGTAAGAGTAGTTTTTTTTTTATAGTAAACATTCATCATCGTAGTATCGTCATCACCCACTGCTTAGTAGGTCTGCTCTTTAGTGCGCCATCTTTTCCAGTCCTGTTCCAGTATCGTCTATCCATGGCACAGATCATATAGTCTGTTGATGACTCGTGAACATAATTTCTCCTACAAACACGACTCACCGTTGCGGGCAGGGGGCGAGGTAACGTTATATGCTTGCGATTGGCCAATTACTGGGATGACGCATTCTGAGTTATGAAATTTAATTAAATGCTGGCGTACTCGCAGTAGCTAGCAGTGGTTTTTAAACTACTAATTTTCGTATGAGGGGAAGTCGGAAGATCAATCAATAAGGTTTAGAGTTATAAATAGTTTAAAATACCTTTGACATATGCTGACAGAAGATTTGAAAGATGATCTAGATATAGAACAAGAGCGAAGGGCGTTGGCGGTGAGAAGCAATATGCTTGCTCGCGTCGGTGAACTGGTTGCGCTTCGGGGACCTCTTTGGGGAAACCGAGGGGTTTGGCTGTGCAATTGCGGATGAAGTTATCAAGACGAACAACTAACGGAAATATATCATGAAGGACGGTACGGTGGACATTTGTCGGGCATGCCACCGTCCCGGGGAATCTCTCCGACATATCATTCCGGTTGTTCACATCTTGCTAACGGTGAGTATTTGCACAGGCATAACCAAGTAGCCAGGATCATCCACCAGCAACTTGCTCTTCGATACGGTCTTGTCGAGTCGGAGGTGCCGTACTATAAGTACGCACCAGCTCCAGTTCTCGAGAATGGTCGTGCTATGCTCTGTTGGGACCGCTCCATCATCACGGACAGGACTGTTATCGCCAATAAGCCTGATATCGTGATGGTGGATCGGTCCCAACGCCGGGCAGTGCTCGTCAATGTCACCATCCCACATGACGAGAATCTCTTGAAGAAGGAGAAGGACAAACTCAGCAAGTACCTTGACTTGGCCTTCGAGATAACCGCCATGTGGGATGTTGAATCGACGATCATTGTCCCGATAGATACCTCAAAAGGCTCTCGATAGATGGTTGGGTCAAGGGTCAGATACAAAAGGCAGTGGTACTTGACACGGCGCGTATTGTCAGGAGGTTACTCACTCTGCAGCCCTAACCACCGGCAGCTTGAGCCCAGCCCCGCTGCCAGCGGCATCCTAGGTTTAGGTTTTTTATAATATTTGTATGTGTTTTTGTATATGTATATATATGTGTTGTAAAAAACTTAAATTCAAGAAAGTAAATAAATGAGTGGATAATAATAGTCTTTGATTTATGGTAACTAATTGTATTTATTCTAGTTAAAAAGAAATGCTTATAAAGCCTTCAAACAGATACAATTACATTTAATCATGCCAGGAGTTAAGATAAATGACTAATACACACGGAAATATTATAATGAATATGTTTAATTGATACATTTAATTGCTTACATATTTTATTAGTGTTTACTTTTTAATTTACTTGTTTTATGATATTCATAACATTATGAATGAGGAAATAATTAGATATTATTGATCATTAAACGTAAATAATCATAATGTTTTAATTTAAAGTCATACATCAATAAAAGGTCTCAATTGTAATTTATTGTAAGGTTTTGTAATTCGTAATTTTGTAATGGTATAAATTAAAGGCAAACTTTTATACGCGATGGAAAATAAACTCTGAATATACTCGTAACAAGCGTTACAAAGTTTAGAACATCAGCAGTATTTTTCTTTAGATATAACTCTATAGGATTATGCAGACCGCTAGTAGGTACTTAGCTAAATATAGGTAGATCTTTGTGCACATAATTTTATTTTTATTTTAGAAGGCATAGTTCTAGAAATTTATAAGGTACAGTATCGCTTATGATAATCACATAATAGGCTAGATGACTGGCTTTTTTTAATTGTCCTATTAAAATGTGGCCCATAAATATAGCTGATTATTGAAAAGAAAATTAAAATTGATCAAAAATAAGCAACTTATAAGCATTTTAATATCATGCTAGACAGAGAGGCGAAACAGCAAATCGTGACGTCACTTCTCTGTACGCCATATAAATTCTATCCTGACAAGTAAGGCGTGACGTCATTTTTTGTTTTGTGGGAAAGGGACAGAGTTATCTCTAACAAAAACTTTAAACGTTCATATATTAGAACATTATAAACCGATTCAAATTATTTTTTCAATAAACATACTATATTTACTTAAACTCTTCATCAAAGCTATTAGTTTCAACGATATGAACATCAGTCATCTACCCTATTATAGACGTTTAACCGACATTGTGGTGAAATTGCTGCCGCGTTAAAATAGGCAAAGCCTGCAACTTGGGTAGCAAGACATTTGACAGATGAATTTACAAAATAGCGCTAAAAATTACACAATTCACCGGCTACTATTTTTCTTAACTATAACATATTATATGCCTTTAATGTATTACTAAAATACTATTATTTTTTCTATGGGAGCAGCTTTAAAATCACGAAGAATGTCAGCTCTGCCATTCCGCATAACCTCGATAGTAATGTCTACTTGAAAATACTGTGGCACTTAAAACAGTGTTTTTCCTAAATACATCTAGTCGTATTTACGGCTAAATATTTCTGTCCATCCACCAACCTGCAACTGGGCCAGTGTGGTGGATTTATGACCCAATCACTATTCGAAACTAGGCATAAGTTCAAAAGCGGATTATTTACACTTAAAACAAATACCAAGTAATTCTTATCATCTTCTCAGTAAAAGCTTTTCATCTTTGAAACATCCTATAATCACTTATAGCCTTACAGCCTTCAAAGCATATTTATGTACACAAGGGTATCAATATCATCTCGAAGAACAATAATATTATATTAATAGCCTTAGTAATAAACGACGTTATAAAGGTGCATCTACAATGAAATTGCGAGCGGAAGGGCCGCCGGAAGGTGGGCCGCATCCGGCACCCACGAGCGCGTTCCTTGCAAAACGGATGAATTTTACGTAAATATAGGACTACTAAAGTACTAGTAGATCCATTCAGTTGGTCAAGAGATAATCTTATGTGATTAAAATACAAGTTTATATGACATGGGATAATCCAGATACTATTGGTAATCCAGCGAGTCGATTATAGAGCAATCGACCCACGACTGCTTTTTTTGTGGTTGCAGGCTTTAGGTGTTTTACCACAACTCTCCCAGATCCACAGAGTACAGCATCTGCTTTATCCTTGTCAATTTAAATTTTATCCTTGACGGCCAGCTAATATAAACAATGTTTACGACCTTAGAATAAAAAAGTTTTTTTATAAGATAGTTTTTCTATTTAATACATTTTGTGACTTTCTGCTAAAAAAAACCTCAAAAAGTGTGACGCAGTGGTAGCTCATTTTATGAAGAAAATGAGCTTATAAAAGTAAACATAAGTCTACAAGAGGGGCCATCTTCAACCAAATCGTTACTTACTAAGATGGATATTGCTACTGTAGACCGAGATTACTAGAATACGAGGACAGGGTTCTTTTCTGCGAAAAAAATTCGTGGAAAATTAATATAACTTACAGTTTCTCAAATTAACATGCAGAATTCAAAGTTGGCCTCAGTCAAATCCCGAAAGCCACGTGAGTTCAGATAAGATTTCCCGTTGTTAATAGAAACCCCACACGGTGTTTCTTTCAAGTCTACCGTACCTTTCATTTTCATTTAAATACATTTCTCCACATTTCAATATTTGTAATAAAGTATCTAATTGTAACAGCATAGGGAATATTTCTGAATGCTGTAATAATAACGTTGCATCCTTTTGTGATGTAAATATATTCAGTTGGTTTCAAGAAAACAATCCATATTTCATCGTAAGACGCCTCTGCTATCGCGACAGTGTTCCGGTAGTGAGCAATTACAGTAGGCAAAACCTACTAAAGCTTTGCCACCTGTTCTCACTACATATTGTTCGTAATTTTCTACGAGATCTTCTTATATGCCAGTTTTTACTTTAACGGTACATAATGAAAGTTCAATTTTGCATGCATCTAATTCACTTCTGCTGTCAATTTGATTTGAACCTTTCTGCAAGGGTTACAGAATTGATTTTTAAATGGAAGTCTGAAGGAAACTGCATCTGATATAGGATATGAGCCCACGCGCTTTCATTCGTATAGCTTGTCCGCTACTCGCGTCGACCCGATGAGTGGGGGCGCTATCACAACTCTCGAATAAAACAATAAAATCTCGTAAACGAAACATTCTTTGCTATAACTGTTAACGTTTTGGACAGTCCATAGAAAATTCATCGCTTTTGTAGAAGCTGTTAGCTGTTTATTTCTTGAAACAAGCAATAGAGTTTTGAAGACAGTAGTGTGATACAAATAGTCCATTTACGGGTGGTCTTTATGATTATGTGAGAAATGTTTTACAGCTTGTTAGGGCTCTATTTGGTAAATGTTTCTTAATGGACGCAATATTTCTTTTTAACAACCGTTTTACTGTTACCTTTATGCGTTGTAAATATTAGCAAAATTAACAGAAATGTGAATAAATGCCTACACTTCTATTTGTAACTCTATGTTGTTCTCATTGTTACGTGGCACACATATGAATTACTAGCTGCACCCCGCGACATCACCCGCGATTTTTGGGATAAAAAGTAACCTATATTTAATTCAAGGTATAACTGCTTCTATACCAAATTTCAACTAAATGAGTTCAGCCGTTTCAGCTTGTTTGCAGTAACAAACATATACACACGTACACCGACAAACTAACGCATTTATAATATTATTATGATACATGAAGATGATTATTTATTCAGTAAGTAGCTATTTAGTAAACTCAAGCTTCACAGTAATACAGCCATAAAACACTCCCTGTACTATTAAGCGAGAGGTCACCAACAATAAACGCATCAACAATAAATTATTTGGAAATTAGCAACCGAAGTATTAACCTTTCATAACCTAGGGCATAACCGCACAAGGGACGAATAACGCGATAATTTATATGGACCTATACGACTTTTAACTTCTAGTAATGTAATATAGCTATTCCTCCCTTGTTTTATAACCATTGTCCCTTGTTTTGATTTTTTCGTTTTATTTCAAAACAATACATAACTTAAAGAAAATGTATTTTTTTTGTATACAATAACATCCAGCTATTAAAACTCTCAGTTTCAAGTCATAAAATAGGATGAACAGTAAAAAATATTGGTATACCCAATTAACACCAAGTAAAATTTTTGCAGGCCACATCGCTCGACGAACTGATAACTGACGGGGAAGAAAGGTTCTTGAGTGGTGACCGCGACCCAGAAGACGCAGCGTAGGAAGCCTCCCACTAGGTGGACCGACGACATTGTAAAAGTCGCGGGCAACCGGTGGGTGCAAATGGCAGGTTGTCTTACAGTGTGGTGGTCTAAGGGGGAGGCCTTCGTTCAGCAGTAGACGTCTTCGGGCTGATGATGATAAAAGTTTTTGGCTCCTTAGCAGAATCTAGTGTTTGAGAAAACACTAATGTCGCAAATAATTTACTTGAAAAGTTAAATAAGTTTTATGTTGGCTTAGTGGCTAGTCCTACCGTGAAAGTTAACATTCCACCCGAAGGCAATATCAGATGTCTTGACGATTGCTGTTCATAGAACGTACAGTCAAAACCAATACTTTAATGTGTCATAATTTAATTGCATTACCTTACTTTTACAATACCTTTTACCTTACTTACTGTTACTATGGCACCAAGTAAATAGCGAAAAAAAAAACAGAAAAATTTCAATAATAATCGACAAAATGTATGGAATAGCTGCTATTTTTTTCGCGATTTCAAGGTTGGTTTAATAGTAAAAAGTTGTTCATATTGATGAGTACATATATACCTTTCAATATGGTCACATCTCTCAGAAACACCTTGTATATTATACAAAAGATTTCTAAAGTTTAAACAGAATTGGAAAATATTTATTTCATACATTTTTCAATTATTTAATATGTATTTACTAGAGCTTCAGTATAACGCGTCATCAAATAAATGGAGCATGTTTGAGCAGAGCTCTCAAAGTGAACGACCGCCGCGTTGTAGTCGTTCATTGACAAGATCACATATTTTTTTTATGCAGGAGGAATTGTGGACTTGTGAACAAAATCCTGCACCGAACTGCACTGCGCTCGTCCTCCCGAGATATTAGATGTCAAATCTCTTCATGTTCAGTAATTTCTCTGGTAATGTTGCCTTTCAAATCAAAACACAGTAACAGTAATGCTAGCATACTGCTGCTTTGGTATTGAATAACTGGCACAGGTTCACTCTAAATAAAAGCAAAGTTACAAAATAGTCGCCACCTCTTTACACATAAATTGTTCAATTGCATCGCGTGACCCTAGTGCGACTATACCTTCAATACAAAAAGGTGTAAGCGTCGAGCGTAGGTGTGACATACAACTATCTGTTAACTGAAATTCCTAATTCAATTAACGTTTGAGCATTACTTAACAAAAGCACAAGTATGCAAAGAAAGCCTGAGAGTCTTTCGAATGTTTAGAGAGCGCTTGCAGTCGATACTTCCCGTTAGAAATGCCTACACATAATGCGATTACAGATAACTTGCTACTGCTACTCTGTTGGGATTACAATTATTTTTATTCATTCAACATGTTATTTGTATGCAGATATTCGTTAAAACTAAAATCGTCTAACACCGGTCAAATGGTCTGATGCAAAGATGTTTAAAACCATAGATTTCGCTTAGAGCTGAAAGCAGACCACAAACTAAAATACCTTTTTTTTTGTGCATTAAACCTAACCCGTGTACACACGTGATAATCTAAAAAAACATCGTAGTGTCAAATAATGGTTTAAAAGTTTTAATGTATTTTACTGCACCCAGCGGTTTCACCCACGTGATGATGAAAAACGTTATTCTGGGAGATAAGCTATCTCTATTCCGAATTTCATCAAAATCCATTCAGCCACATTCAACTGCGTCGCGAACCACCAAAGAACGGGCAGCAGCGTCCTGTCGGTTAACGGTGGTGAGCATTGTGCGATCCCCAAGCTGGCAAGCGCGCGCAGAGCAGTACCTCTTCTGGCAAGAGTAGGTAAATGTGGATATTTTTTTCGCGATGTTTTACTGATCCCAACATCCGTAGTTTTCAATATCTCTAGTTTGATGATGTAAAATCAATGTTAGGTTAGATATAGAGGCCGGAAACCATCTTATTTAAATGCAGATAATGATACTAATGATTGTGATCACGATATTTAAGTTATTTGCTGAAATTTATTATAATATGTTACGTTATCAATCGTATCAAAAACAAAAACAAACTTTACTATTGAAATATCACTTAATTGGTTGAATATATTTTAACACAGTTTTTAAACTGTTCGTTTCTTAATTTGAATTCTAATTTTGTTTCCATTTTCTCAAAAAATGTAACTGGGATAATATTACGTATACGGCTATACTTTAATCTATATAATATATATTAAAGGCTCTGTCCTGACTGTTCGACTGACTGACTGACTGCCTGACTGACTGACTGACAGAAAAAGTGATAAACTTTGGGTGCGGGCTGAATTTCTTTCGTACGCGGACGAAGTCGCGGGCGACCTCTAGTATTGATATAAGGGAAGATACAAATGAGGATAGGTACTTAAAAAATATCAAGACATCGCAATTAGTAAACGAATCTTTAAAATCCAAACGTTGAGAAATGCTTATGAGTCAACATCAAAGTGAATTTTCTGAGTCACTCATTAAAAGTCAGCACATTATCATCATGGTTTTAGGACATTTAATAAATCACTGGGTAATAAACATTTCTTATCAAGATACAAGGACATGTTTACAGCGCTTTTGGCAAATTACTGTTCGAGTGAGATCGTTGACGTTTTTTAAGATGCCTCTTGTCGCAGAGTTGAAATATCTCAGATTTACGGTCTATTACCAGGTGTTGATGAATTTGTTTTATATCTTGTCTCGTTTATGTTATCATAGTTATAATATTATGCTCTCCTGTCTCGTATACCACTTTTTTCTTATAACAATTATCGAGACAGGTTTGAGAAATCTTACAGGGTTAGTTCTAATCAGTCGTTGTTGCATCAAGTTGCATCAACAAGCAACTTTTACTATCGGGCCAACATTGAAATCGCGAAAAAAAACAGCTGTTCCATACTGTTTGCCCAAGGTCGATGAACTTTTTACATGGAACAGCTGATACTTTTTTCGGGATTTCAATGTTGGCCCCATAGTAAAAGTTGTTTGTTTTGATGTACAGAATATACCCTTAAAAGGATGCTAACTGATTAGAACTAACCCTGTATATCAAGTACGAAGACTATGTAAAGAAACTGGATATAGAAAAACTAAAAAAAATGGAATAATTTATACTCTATCTAATGTTTTTCTTCTGCGATAATTTTACTTCCCCCCCAGCAATTCATCCTACACAAAACTAGAGTTGTACCTTGTATGAATTCTTCTTTCTCTCAACAGAAATATTGTTAAAGGTTTCGCTATGGATCCTACAGATTAATTTATTAAGTACTTACGTGGCAGGAGAAGAAAATTAAAAACAAAACACCCTCGCTAAGTAGTACTTAACTCGTCGTCAGCCAAAAGACGTCCACTGCTGGACGAAGGCCTCCCAATAGAGGGGTGTTGCCACGCTTGGCAGGTGGCTTGGGGATCGCAGAATGCTCACCACCGTTAACCAAGAAGACGCTGCTGCCCGTCCTCCAGTAGGTCTGATTACAGTTTAAGGACATACCCAGGGTCCTGACTTAGGAGGTGACCAGGACTGAGGTACTTCACTCACTAAGTGAGAAATATTGTTAAATCTTTTATCTTACGCCTGAAAAATAAAATAAAAAACAGTCTCTCACTAGACAGATGGGTCAGATCCAAAAGGCACTGATCCTTGATTCGGCACGCATTGTCAGAAGGTTCCTCAATCTGCAGCCCTAACCACCGGCAGCTTGAGCCCTGCTCCGCTGCCGGCGGCACCCTAGTTTTTAAGTTTTTTATAACGTTAATAATCTTGGATTTATAAAGTAAAATAAACATCTTAAATTTAAGAAAACGAATTCACGGTTTCTTTCGGCATTGCCAGCGGATCAGCGGCCTTATTATTGAATCGTACGCAAAGTTACGCATGCCAAACGAGTCGACTTTTAAACGATATTGAACCTTATTCCAAACAATATCGTTCGAAGGTCGGCTCCTTTCGCATGCGCAATCCTTGCGTACGATTCAAAAATAAGGCCCCAGGGCTCAAACTGCCGGTAATAAGGACAGAGTGAGAAACCTCTTGACAATGCTTGCCGTGTCAATTATAATTAGTATGATGTAAATATATGCGGTAACTTACAATGGGTAAATCCACAAGCAACCTATGTTGGGAATAATGACCAAGTAAAATAATACGCTTTTATAAAAAAACAGTCGTCTTTAATTATTATATATTTCGACTACCTGGACGAAATCATCATATTTTCCAGTTATTTTGATTTATTCCAGTAATTTTGATTTAAAAACCAAACTACTGAATCGATTTCGATAAAATTTAAATGGGACCACCTCTGAAATAATAATTCATCAAAATCAATTCATAATCGGCGGAGTAATCGCATAACATACATACAAAAAAACAGTCGAATTAAGAACCTCCTTTTCTGAAGTCGGTAGATAAATTACCTGTACCACCTCGTTCATGTTGTTTGTTGTTTTTTTTATTTTCCCTACTTTAATTTGTATTTATTTAAATTATCATATTAAATATAATATTATATTTATTATGTTATTTTATATAGTAGTTTATTATAAAATATTATAATATTATGTATTAGTATTCGATTGTATGTATGTTTATGATTTGTAGGAATTTCTTCTTTACAGCACGCCCCGTCTTTTCGTGTTCATAATTTTTCTCCATCCTAAGGTTGCCTGGAAGAGATCGCTTTTAGCGATAAGGCCGCCATGTGTGCACTAGTATTTAATTTATTTAATCCTTTGTATGTATGTTTCTTTGGTGTGAGCAATAAAGAATTGATCTATCTATCTATCTATCTGTACATTGTTGCCCCTTATCATATCTAGTCTGTGAACAAATGTGTTAATCACGACTATTAAAACGCACTTGCCTCACCATCATCAACTATGTTCTCGTTCTCTATTTCGATTAACGTCTGGTATTCATAAATCATTCCAACACGATAAATGGTATATTGTACTAAAGCTGCTCGAGTTTAATTGCTGATAATTGACACTAAAGCACAACGGTGACATTTAAGATTCAAAGGTTGGCATTGCGATAGTATAAAGTGATCGACTTTAAAATAACATGAATTAGGTTTTTATGGTATAAACTTTTTGTTTTTACTCAAATGATTGAAGTGAAAGTGATGATAGTTTTATTTATTTCATAACACGTAAGAAAATAAATACATATTCTGTACATCACAACAAACAGTTTAACTATGGGTCCAACATTGAAATCGCAAAAAAAAAACAGCTGCTTAATACATTTTGCCCAAAGTCGATGAACATTTTTTTTTTCTCAGCTGATTTTTTTTTTCACGATTTCAATGTTGAGCTCATAGTAATAGTTGTTTGTTCTGATTTACAGAATATGCCCTTAACAGGATGATAACTGATTTATTTATACCTACTTTAAAAAAATACAAGGAACAAATTAACATTTAGTCTTTTTTTTATTTTCCTAGAACAAATAAGAAATACACGGGTTACGTTTATCTTAATACACGGTTCGATTTATTTATTTTTGTGTAGAGCCACACAATAGTCCAAACTTATAAAAAAACACCTTTTGAGTTATCCCTAACCACAGGTAACACTTAACATTATAATATAATTTACTGTAACAAACCGAGGTATAAAAGCAATACGGTAATGGAATTAATCGGATTGCCTATAACGGGCAAGTTCGTAACTTGAAGGGCACATTTGAATTTTGTATTTGCATAAATGATCGTACACACTACGAGTTCATGAGCACACTAAACGAAATACTACAATAATAATATATTTATTATTTTCATTATAATGATATTATTATATACCTAATCTGGAGCCCCTCTCAGGTCTCCAGATTAGGAAGGCCTCCTCCAAGGATTGCCATCTTTCTCTGTCTTGCGCTATTTTAAAAAGATGATTTTTCTTCTTGTTTTCTGGTTTTAGATTGTTTTATGATGTCCTTGGAGGGATAATTTGATAATTTTATTTTGGTCATAATCGCCCGCGGTGTCCAACAGTCTTGGAAGACGAAATACTACAAGATCCTATATTATATATATTATTTTAGTATATATTATTATTATATCATGTTGGTCAATACATGAGTAATAAAAAGTCTATAAAAATTCGAAAAAACATTTCATAATAGTTACTTAACACGAAATATTTACCGAGATACGTTATTTAATTTAATTTTGATTGCTGCTGTTAAACAAACAAAAAAGCAATAACTTTTTTTCAAAAAGAAGCAAATGTTAATTTGTGTAAACTTTGTGATCTTGGACTACATATTATGGTCTTACCAGGTACAACTGCAGTTGCCATGCTGATAATTAAACTTGGATTGTAATTGATTGTGACCATCATATTATTGCATATCGTCATACATAGATCTAACACAGAGTTTAAAATAATATTATGTGTTTGTAAGTACCTACATGTTAACTGACGTACCGCAACCTTCACAATGCGATCTTGGGTAACCAATAAGTAGTTTCATATTAAAATGCAATGAGTTTGAGTTTGAGCACTAAAAGTCTCGCGACACCTACTTTACAATCCGTTTGTAAAGTTAAAGGTGTAGCGTGGTCACAGTTCCGATATGAATAATTAGCGTTAGGTGGTCTTTTTGGACCCTATTAATCGCACAAACTTAAAACCATGCCTTCATATCGTAAAATTATATATTATACAGTACTTAGTATGAACATAGCCCAGTCTCGAGCGTCGATTGAAATGGCATTCTAATGACGTCACCAATGATGTAATCCGATACACATCAATCGTACGTGTCTGACACTTCGTGGTTAAATAAACCAATGAAATTATACGTCCCTATCTAGAGCTTAAATCATCTTTGACAGATATAAACAAATAGCTTCTATTGTTGATGGTGGCTGATTGGTTTTTATGGTTTATTTTATTGTACCTATTGTTTAATCGGTTTATCTAAATTGCCATCTGTGTTATAAGTATAGTTTTTTAGATACCGATATCAGTTATACTTTTTGGTTTTTATAAATATGCTACGTTCGATTAAATTAAAGTGGCGATGGGTAAGTTATTTGACCACATGTGGTGAAGACAGGTGGAGTAGGTATTTGACGCACTGATATTAGAAGTTCATAGACGCAGTCCCGTGAGACCAGTACAACGGTGGCAGGATGATATTCTTAAGTTCTGTTGAAGCACGGACAAGGCTGGCACTAAACAGTGAAAACTGGCAAAAGACGGAGCAGGCTCATGCCCAGCAGTGAGCTGAATGAGCTGCCAATGATATTAATGACCATCCGTTACAATCAATACAATGGACTAAAACAGTACTAAATGAGTCGATGCAATATTTTTTACAAAGCAAACCTTATGTTCTATTACTTTATCTATTTAGAAGAATTATTGACTATTATTGAAAAGACTGACATGTTTAATAAACAATTCGAGTCATATTTCATCTTCTAAAACTTGTAAAGTTAAAAGCGCTGAGCTCAGAAACCAATGAGATGTCAAACAATAAGATCCATTGAGTCGACAAGGAAAGGGCAAATATTTGTCTTGTAACCTAAAGTCGACGAAACATTTGAACAATGCGCTTACCTATAGTGCGCCAACAGATACAATATATTAAAATTATGCCCGAGTTTATAATTATAATAAGCTGTACCATCTGTGAGGAGCGTTAAGCTGTTACAGTGAATAATAATAGTGTTAAACAACCAGTCCCAACCCAATAATTGAAGCTGTCGTAAGTGTGCAAAGAGAATTAAAAAAATATTATTTTTTTGTTCCAATATTAGCGCCAAACCAAAATTTTAATTGGTGCTTTTTTGGGAATATGCTGGGTGCTTAAGAAATAGGTGCGCAAACGGGATTACCCCGTTAATCTTAAATTTAATTAATTAGTAAATTAATTGAAAGAAGACCGCACGAAATATATTTATAATATGCGCCTAGTTTTAATTGTTTTAGAAAATTTGTAATATGTTTAATTTTTCTACAAGGTTCAGAACGCTGCGCGCCGATATCACACGCATTTCAAAAATGTTAATGGCTAAATGCCGCTGGTCTGTTGGACACTTTTAGCAGTGGGGCCAGTCGCGGTGGACTCCTTGTTTAGTTTTAAGATTTTGACTTGTGCTTCGGTACTTATTTTTAATTAAGTAATATTTAAATGTTTCTTAATGACATATATATATATATATATTCCAATAAATTTATAATTTTAAAAATAAATAAAAATATTTCCATAAAGAATTAAATAAACACAATTACAGTTAATGGTATTTAAAGTTATGCCCATGCAGTTTTATGAATGAAAACATACTGTGATCGATATTGTATTTATTTATAAACCTCTGTTATGTTATTCTCAGTAATTTAACCGACTGCGATTTTTTATAACTATATTCAGTGTATTTATATCTTCAAAAATGGCGGAAGCGTTGCCAAGCGTTTGAGCCGTTTTTTATTGTTGTCCTCTCCACCGGCTATGCTCTATGTATACAAAACTACACAACCCTACTAGTTCTGCTTATATACCCTGAGCAGTCCAGCTTTCGCAAATAGCAGTGTTCACAATTTGACGCATATAAGCCAGCCATCGCTCTCCTCAACCATATTTGAGGGAAGAGGGCGACGCGACACACGACGTCGCCGCCAGCGCCGCCGCCGCAAAAAGAAGCTTTTTAGTGAGCGTGATTGCTCCGGGTATACACGCAAAACTTACAACCTTAGAGAAAAAATCACATAATACTAGACTTTTATAAAATCGCCTTAACTGTTGTGTTGATAGAGTTTATTTGAAGAATGTATGCGTAACAACTTCAAGCTCGAGTTATGGCAAGATACAAGAATATTGAAGTTTTGACGGAGATTTGTTACAATTTGTCCCAATTAGCAAGAATGAAACAGTGTCAGTCGAGACACGGACAAATATTTACGAGCAAGAAGAATAGTAAGCAATCTATGTTTTATTCGACAACAATGAAGTCAATATCTACGGAATTCATGTTGCTACCTGCAGTCTCGGCACTTCAGCGCTTGAGGTGTCGAATTGTTGATT
The DNA here is from genome assembly GCA_905404285.2 of Erannis defoliaria. Lineage (NCBI taxonomy): Eukaryota > Metazoa > Arthropoda > Insecta > Lepidoptera > Geometridae > Erannis > Erannis defoliaria. The sequence continues at coordinate 5,235,744 of FR990078.1, forward strand.
TGTAAAGGTTGAGAGCATCTAATAATTAGGTAGCTAGATTGATATTATTATGGTACGTAGTACATAATATCTCACTGGGTAATTAACGTTTTGTTTTTGTGTAGTAGGGTAAGTAGTTTAGGTTTTGTTTTAATTTTTATGAAAATAATAAACAGACTTGTCCAGTAAAATAATTGCCTAGCTTTCTTTTAATATTTATCTACAAGTAATATTAAAATGTAGGTTTGATAATTGTGATTATTTTATAGGAATATCGTGGTCGATTTTGAATGTTTAACTAAACTAACTAAAGTATTGATGTCCTTAGCTAACATGTCTGATAAAAAATTGACAGCGATATTTTAATTTGTCAACTTAAAGTCTTCAAAATGTACCACACTGTCCTTAAAATGGTACGTAAGCGTATTTATTTAAGCTGTTTTCGTATACAGAAACAAACCTATTCCTTACAATACCTAACAAACACAATTATTTAATAACATTTTATGAACTCTGACACAAATAACGACGTGTCATTATCATAATAAACGTTTATCTACGTCATGTAATAATCATGTATTTACTAAACCAAACGACGTATAAATCCTATTAGGAGGTACTTACTGTCATTATAATATGATGACGTATGGCCTCAAACAATTTTGAGAAATTTATTACGAAATGAAATGTCCTTGACTGACCAGAATAATTTACGTTTGTATTCATTGATAGCTTTTGTCTATAGCAATGCACGCGTTTCGTATAAAACATAGATTATTAGGTACTAGTAGTTCTGTGAACAGTTGTAGAGACTTCGCGAGCAATAACTTCAATATCATGCGTCGCCCCTTGTTAAGGGTATTTAATTTATTAATTTTAATAAAACTATGTAGAATTTTTACCAACCAGTCACCAACAAACCAACCAATTACCAACACCCACTAACCAACCAGCGAACACCAGCTTCCAACCAAACAACCAACAACCAACCAACTAACAACCAACCAGCCTTACCAACTTTCTTCAAGACTAGTTGACCCAAGATTAGTTGTTTCACCTTTACGTGAGTACCAACATCCATACATAAGGACAGTTTTTTTGCCTGTAAAGTAAAAAAATACATAAATTATTAGATTTTTTTAAGTAGTCAAATAAGTCTTAGATTCGGTTTAGTAGTTTCAGGGATTGCTATACAAACATAAAAACCACTAAAACAACTTTATTTTAAAACTTTATTATAATAGTAGTGTAAGTATTGTAAGTACAATCTTTCTACATAATATAGGTAAGTAGGTACTCGTTTTTCCGCAGTTATACTAAGGCTTCACGCACGATTTACAGAAGGCGTAGATTTTATTTAAAATGCCTACTAATTTCAAACGAAATCTTTACAAATCCGGTGCATTATTCTTAAAAACGTTACAAAATTGCAAACAAAAGAGACTGTGAGAGAATTTCATATGCGTTCACGAAATTAAGTTTGTTTTAAACTGCAAATCGGGTCTGCCAAAACGTGGCCATAACTAACAAAACGATCAGCAAAGTCTATATAATCTAAACTATGAGGAGATTTCACGTTCCTTCCCACGCAACTGCAATAAAAGAGAATAAATCAGCAACATTAAAGCTTTATTAAAGTGGCACGGTAGCAACCAGTTTTAAGTAAGCATTAAATAAAGCAATAACAATTGATAACGTTACCGATACCTCATTCCTTACGTTCATTGTTACAGTACTGGATCCTGGAGATATTGTGGCTCGGTCACGGAATCCAAGCTTAAAGCATTGCTTATTTGAATTTTGTGCGAAAATTTACGGCGTTTATATTCGTGTTTTCTCTAAACATTAAACTGCAACTGTCCTAATTTCGAAAATGCCTCAAAACTTTTATTTAGACGTGACGTCTCATGTCAACGTAATGGGAGATTTTCAAACATGTTTAAAAAAAGTAGTTCTCATCAAGTCGATAGATGGTAGATGGCGCTGACTATACTTGCCAGTTAAAAACTGCATAATATTTTTGATATATCACACAAAGAATAAAATAAGAAACTGGACAATGACAGACAAGTCTGGTTAGCGTTGGGCCAGCACCATCTACAATGGGCTTTTATAAACCTTTTTTTGGAAAATCTCCCATTGGATCGATATCTTCGATATTTTGTTATCCATTTTTCTGTAAGCGCACTGTTATAAAGTTGATTACGTGGCTTTTCCCATACGACCAACGAATTAACCTAATGATGATTCAACTCACTTATCATCAACGTGGTGCCAGCACTGGGTTCAAGTTTTTCTTCCGAAACTCCGCTGATAGAGATGACCTCAAAAGCAATAGCAGGCAAAGAGTTTCCTTTGGAAGAATCTAACAGATCTTCTGACAGATCTGGGGAGTCCTCGACCTCGCCGGCGAGGTCGGTGCGTGTTTGTGTGCCTTTGGTAACCGGCGCCTATACCAAAGACGGAATACTTCTTGTTGCTAGGAGTGGTCGGATCAGGCGAGCCCAGCGCCGCCGAGGTGATGACGGCTATGGGATCGTCCGGGTCGCCCAAGACGTGTCTGGGGCGTCTACGGAAGGGGGGTGGGTCTGTCGTGTCTGTCGTATAGTTCGAGGCTTGGGCTATGAGTGGATTGGGATGGTGGGGGGTCGCATCGAAATAGCGGCGCGAAGCGTACTTAATGTACTGACGGATGGAGGGGAGTTCGAGATCGCAGTGCAGGTCGGAGTTTCGCATGAACCAGCTAGCACCGACTGCTCTGCGGATGAATCTATTTTGTATGACTTGGAGTTTCTCTAGATCTATGCTGGAGGCATGAGCGAACGCCACGGAGGCGTACGTCATGACGGGGCGAATACAAGTTTTGTAAATTGTAACCTTATTTCTAAGGGACAATTTACTACGCTCGTTGAGAAGGGGAGTGAGCCGGCCTAAGAAGAAGGCTGCTCGGTTGCGAACTAACTGGATATGCTTAGAGAACGTGAGTCGACGATCAAGGGTCACACCGAGATACTTGGTCTCGGTAGCCCATGGGATGGGCTGGCCGTTGAGCGTGATATGCTTAGAAGGAGGTCTTTTGAACGGATGAAAGTACACGGCTGCACTTTTATCGGGGTTAACGGTGATAGCCCACTTCTTGAACCAGTCTCCGAGGAGATTGAGGGCTCGTTGAAGGTGGGCTAGCTGAATGACCTTGTTCCACCCTCTGGTGTAGAGGGCGGTGTCATCGGCAAAGAGAGCAAGCTCCACTTTGGGGGTGCGGGGGATGTCACAGGTGAAAAGCGAGAAGAGAATCGGGGCCACAGCGGAGCCCTGAGGGACTCCGGAGCCGATGTCGTGGGGGGAGGAGCGTTGTCCCTCGACGCGGTATCGAAAGCTTCGAGCCCTGAGAAAGTCTTGTATTATGAGTACAAGACGGTCTGGCAGCCCGAGCTGATACAGCTTGTATATCAGCCCGTTGTGCCAGACTTTATCGAAAGCTTTCGCGACGTCGAGGAACACCGCTACAGTCCCTTGGGGGAACGGCTTGTGGGTGTAACCATGGCCGGGTTTCTTGTTGAAACCTTCTAGGACGTACTCCGTGATGCGGTGTACTTGTTGGACGCAAGAGTGTCTGGCTCTAAAGCCGAACTGTTCATCAGGGAGGAGGTTGTTGTCTTTGACACAGGACCATATGCGCTTCAGAAGGACGCGCTCGTAGACCTTGCCCAGGGTACTGAGGAGACTAATGGGACGGTAGCTAGAGGGCTCGGAAGCCTTCTTGCCGGGTTTGTGGATGCCGATGACGTCGGCGGATTTCCACGCGTCGGGGAAAATGCAATTGGCGATGGCCGCATTGAAGATGCTAACTAGAAGGTGAACTAGCGTAATGGAGAAGTGCTTGAGCACTTTGTTACTGATGCCGTCCGCACCTGGAGCTTTCCTGGTGTGGAGGCCTTTAATAATCGACTCAACCTCGGAAGCTGTGACAGGCTCGAGTTCATCAAAGGGGGGAAGTGAGGATCTGTATTCGACTTCACTGTTCACCTTATCGAGGTGAGCAGGGTCGACATGTTCTAAACTGGGGCTGCACTGCGTTTCGAGGCTGTCGGCCAGGCATTCGGCCTTTTCCTCGTCGTCAAACGCGGGGGGGAGGTCAGGTCGGGTGAGAGGGGGCATAGTCGTAACAGAGTCTGATTTCAGGGATCTAGTCAGCCGCCAGAATGCCAGGTGGGATGGCTCGATCCCCGAGAGTAAGTCATCCCACCGTTGATTACGGAGTTCACTCATGCGGTTTTTTACGGCACGTTCGTAATACCGCAGAGTGGCTCTGTTATCCTCGGTGCGAGCTCGATCGAATGCCCTAGTGGCAGCGTGTTTCGCTCTCAGTAGGTCCCTCGCGTCCTCAGGCAGGGCCCAGCGTTGGTCTCCCTCGGCTGGGACCTGCTTTGAGGCCTCACCAACGGTGGTGCGGAGGTGGCTAGTGAGAGCGTCAATGGAGGTAGAGATGTCGTCAGGGGTAACAATGTCGTCAGGGATTCTGTCCAAGTCAGGGGAACTACAAGCTTTCAGGGCATCGCCTAAGTGCTTCCAGTTGACCACGGTCTTAGTCAGAGGAGGTCTGTCAGTCGGATCGGGGCCTAAATGCATGAGGACGGGTCGGTGGTCAGAGTCGAGTTCGTGTAGTACTTCCAATGAGCGTAACTGGAGGGTCACGCCCTTTAGAAGCGCTAAGTCGAGTACGTCAGGTCTGTAGTTCAAGTTCAGGGGAAAGTGGGTCGGAGTACTGGGAGGAACTATGTCAAAGTTGAGGTCGTCAGAGAGGGAGTTCAGAAGGTTTCCCTTCGTATTGGTCGTGTTGCAGCCCCATAAAATGTGCTTGCTGTTGAAGTCGCCAGCCAGAATGACTGCGCTTCCGAGAGAGAGAAGAGCCTCGAGGTCACTCCTGAGCTTTGGAAATCATAACATTAAGAGCTTTTTTATAATCAAGCTCACATTTTGTCATCATCATTTAAATGATAATAAAAAGTTCTTATCAAACAAAAAACTAAACTCTGAATAAGGCTTAGGACATTTCCCTTACACAGGTGGCCTAGTGGTTCAAAGTTTCTATACTTCCTTGTATGAACTAGGCCAAAATGTCACATCCATTGACAAACTGCAGTGGGTGACCTCGACAGACTGATTTTTTGGAAATCTTTTGTTTAAACAAGTTCGCCATACAAGGTGAACTTTGGCCTTGAATATAATTTTTTCCAATGTGGGATCGATGGAGACTTCACATTTCATTCATAATGGTGTTCCAACACTCGTACCAATTTTCAGCTCTATGGGAGTTATTGTACCCTTGAAAGTCTTATTATGACTGGATTACTAGGACTCTGACTCGGACCTGGGTATGTCCTCAAACTGCAACCAGACCCACCGGAGAACGGGCAGCAGCGTCCTCTCGGTTAACGGTGGTGACCATTCTGAGATTCCCAAGCCGCCTGCCAAGCGTGAGGATTATGGCAACACGGGTTAATAGAGGGTATTAAGGGGGAGGCCTTCGTCCAGCAGTGGACGTTTTATGGCTGACGGCGACTGGGACTCTACACAACATTATATATACCTGTGTACGCATGGACAGTACACGCTAGATAAAATCCTGCAACGTAACGGATAAGGCTAATATTCAACTGTAAATATTATGTAAACAGGTCAATTACGTTGACGAATGGTCCGTGAGCTCAGGCTGAACGCTAAATGAAACCGCAGCACCAGAGGTAATGTATATAATTTATGTTTAAAACAATATTTATGTCTATTTACATAATGTCTGCGGTGTTTCCGTGAGTGTGACTGGCGACAACTGGAGATAAGCCGAAATGGTGCGAAAATACCGTTCTCAGGTGTGCTAGCCACGACACTTGGTGGCTATTCTGTTAAACGACTAGACTGTGTGAACTCCATGATTTATTTGAGTTATTTTGTTTTAAATTTTTCAGTAGTTTTTGCTACACTGACTTTTTTGTATAATAATATTAATCTAAGTAACCTGCGAGGGTTTACAGCAACCCTACATTTTCCCAGGTATAAACTGGACTATTTGTTAAGTAGTGTTGTTACCACAGCAAACAAATAATTGAAGAAATAGAGTGAAAACAAAGACACAATTTACTTAGAATTATTTCTATTTCCGAAACAAAATATTGTATTTAGATACGTAACTATTATATTTTCCTGACTTTTCTTTTAAATTGGTATGGTGTCTAGATATTTTATATACACATTACATATAGTAAATTGTTAAGCCATGTAACAATAAAAATGTAAGCACATAATATTACCGCTGTCGATAATTTGGGCTTAAAATGCATCCATTCAAGGTCGCATTTCGCGGCATGAAAATTTGACAGGTACGGCGGATCGTGCGTCTATTTCAACCGACTTAAAAAAAGAGGTTCTCAGTTCGACAGATTTTTATTTGTTTGGTTGTTTGTGACACGAATACTCCGCTAATTATGAATTGATTATAATGATTCTTCTTTTGTTATGGCTCTTTAGTGGTGGTCCCATATTTTGTATCTAAATCGGTTTATTAGTTTGGTATTAAAATCAAAATAACTGGAAAAATGTGTCATCCAGATAATAAAAATTGAAGTCGGTTGGTTTTATTTAACGTATGTACCGCGTTAACTTTACTTTACTTTGTGTCGTTATGATTGACTTTAAATAAACATTACAAGTATATGATTATTGATTTTTATTTTAATATACGTTTAAATTTAGTCTGTTTGATTGATTTCAGTATCTAAAGCTACTACCATTAAAAATAATCACAAAACAAATCGACTTACGCCGTCACTAGTAGCAGAATTACTCTCTTAAAATGAGGTAAAACTTTGACACACGAGCAACAGTTTAGGATTGCAAAACAATCGACAACTGACTTATAATGTCACTACCGTTCTCTGTACTGTACAGTGTACACACAACACAACACAGTATATGCATTAACCTTTTCAACCGACTTCAAAAAAGGAGGTTCTCAATTCGTTGTATGTTTTATTTATTTTTATTTTTTATGTATGTACACCGATTTCTTCGTCAAGTGTGGACCGAATATGATTTTTTTTATTTTTGAGAGGGCTAACTCCCGAGGTGGTCCCATATTAATTTGAAGTCGGTTGTTTTTTTTAGAAAAAGTTACTTGTTACAAATAGTGACTAATCTACAGACCGATTTGAAAAGCTACCGTGACATCACTATTGTGTAATGCAATAGTAAAGTTCATGTCTAATTTCTTATATTTAATGTTTGTTTTAAAATCTAATATAGACCCAACGCTAAATCAAATAAAATAATATTTCAAAAATAAACCTTTAAAAGTTTAGCATATAGTCGACTTTAGATCAATTCCTAAACTAATCTGGGTTCTAAACTCTAGTTACATTCGAGTTGATTCAATAACTCCAATATCGATACCACTAAGTGGAGCTACAGGAAATCCGTTAGTTTTATGATTATTCCATTAGACGTCAGTATCTGGGCGTTTTATTGGCTATTTATTCGCTACTTACCGACTCCTGCGCTGCACCTGATCATAAACATGCTAATGTCTGTTGTACTAACTGTTATGTAATCAAGGAAGCGTTCGTATCTCATACAAATGTTAGTCTATGTTAACGTGATAGAGTAAGTAAGTAAACATAATTGGAATAACTCGCACTAGGAAGGTGCGAAGGTGTTGGTCCAACTACTCTGTCCAACAAGTTGGACTACGGGCCTTCACTAGGGGCAGTGGTCCAACTATTTTTATAATTGGACCACAGAACCATGTTAAAGTCCCATAGTCCAACTATTCCGCGATTACATCGTAGGTATGTTAAAGGAGGTTTAAAAAGCATCAAGTGACTAGGTTTACTCTTATATTGAATCTCTTTGCAGTAAATAGGTACTGGCTTTTCAACCGACTTCAAAAAAGGAGGTTCTCAATTCGACTGTATGTTTTGTTTTGTATGTATGTTACGTCACTAATTATGAACTGATTTCGTTTTTTTATTTTTTTTTTGTTCAGAGATGGTCCAAAATCAAAATGACTAGAAAATAAGAAGAAGTCACCCAGGTATTCGAAGTTGTAGTAGGCTGTATTTTTTTAAAAAATATATACACAGTACTGCTTGGAAGAATATTTCATACTTAGGCAACTCCCTGCCATACAAACCTCACACAAAGTACAATCCTTAACATTATGTTGCTATTTAAATAAAAATGCTCAAATAATTTTTGTCCATCAATTATGAGCGCTTAAAGTTTAGTTAGTACTTACTTATTTACTCGTTAGAGTCACATAAATTACGCTGAACTGTCAGTCAGTCATTTTACCAGTTACTAGTAGTTCGTCGTTTTGCAATAAAACTTGGCAACTTACTACTGAACTCGTGCCAATTTGGCTCTGTTATCGCTAAAGTTTACTAAAGTAATTGAAGCACACTACAACTGTGTCCACGCAGCGACGGTTATAAAATGAACACCGTCGTTATGTCCACATATAACTTACATTAAAAAAAGAGGATTGATTAACTTTAGAATATTTCAGAAACAATCAAATTAGATGAAAATTAAGACCTTAGCGCTTTATTAATAAACGTGGAGTAGCCGCAGAATGGTTTAATCGTTTTTTGTTTTTCTTCAAGGAGTTCAAAATTTTAAAGAAAGGAAAATACAAATGACGGGGCATCTATTCCTAGCTCCATAGGCTTATCCATATTCATTGTTAAGGTGTTTTTTTTTCCTTTGTTATTGGCATCGCATTTTGTGCATTCTGCCAGAGTCAAGTTATATGAACTTTCAAGTTTATTTAATATTATCAAGTCAAATATGTCATGAAATCACAGCCAGTCAGACGGAATTAGTCAAAGTCCAGTCCAAGTCATGCCCTAGTAAAGTGGTGGCGACTTTACTATGAGCTTTTGCAGAGTTTTGAAAACAACACATAAATACATGTTTCACCACATTATATCACTTGCCACTCGTGCATGTAATTCAACACTCAATGAATAAAACACCACAATTTTTAACCATTAATTCGCGAAAAAAACACTAGTTTAAGAAATTAATAGAATGCAGCGACATGATTTTTCCGTGTTCCCGCCAAAACTAGTTAAGGCGGTTAGTGATCCTTAGTGTGGTCGATTTTGAAAGATTTAGTTGACAGAACTAAACTAACTAAAGTATTGCTGTCCTTAGCTAACATGCCTAGTAAAAAAGTGAGAGCAATATTTTAATTAGTTTAACACTGTCAACTAAAGCCTTCAAAATTGACCACATTGTGCAAATAACTCTTAAAGTATTTGATTTTTACTTTCTAATCTAAAATCACGGAAACAACAACAGGGAATGTTTTATATAGTATTGATTGATAGCTAATAGCTTCTATAATAACTAAATAGTAATGGCTGTGCAAAATATTAGCTTTTTGCTGCAAACATTTGATATTGTACATTATTGAGAATCCTGATACTTAATAAATGAAAAGGTCCGATAATCGATAATAATTAAAACAAATCGAATGCGAGACTTGGAACAAAAACGTAATAGCTGAGCCTTGATGGCTGAGCTACATTACTGCGATGTGACGTCACCAGCCGACCAGACTCGCAGGTGCCGGTGCTCATTTACATTCTTGACACCTCGGCTTTACAACCAAAAACTGACTTAACACCTTACCAGTCAAAGCTGAAATTAGGCTGAGGGCGTAAGAATGCTTTAAAAGGTCTGTGATTAAATAACGAAAGAGACATTTCGAGTTTGAATCATAGGAGAGACTAGACTATAAAGGTCCCTTATTGACTATTGACATGTAATGGCTAATTGCCGGGCCTGGGTATGTCCTAAAACTGCATCCAGAACCACCGGAGAATGGGCAGCAGCAAGGGCGGATCCAGGATTTATTCCTGGGAGGGGCACAAAGACCAGGTTCCCCCATAATATTATTCTATGCTATCTTTGGGATCGATTCTTTTTCAATGATATAGTACAAGAATAACTGTAAAAAATACTTTTTAATAAAGATTAAATAATGAGAAATTATATGTTTATTATGCAAAAAGAAACTAATGTTATTAAAGCAGTATCTTATAAATCTCCGAGGGTTGCACGTGCCCCTGTGCCCCACTTCTGGATCCGATCCCTGCTTATTATAGCAACGCTCCCCTATGAATGGGGTGGTCTTCGTCCTGCAGTGAACGTCTTCTGGCTGATGATGATGAATGGCTAACAATAGAGGCAATTCACAATTGACAATGATTCACACCGCAATTGCATTTCATATTAGCTGCCTACACCTATAAAACTATGTTGTTAAACGGTAAAAACTTCAATGAGAAATCAATTATGTGATCCATTGCCTTTCAAACATGAGTTACTTCTCAACAATACTGGTACAGTACTGTCCGCTAGTTCATGAATAATATGACTGTGTAAGATCGTGGTAATTTATCCAGTATAAATAGGAGTAGATCTCTCTAAGATAACTCTGTTGATTATAATGTTTAATCATTGTCGTCATTCATGAATTGGTTTTATTAATGATATAATATACATATTCATCATCATCATCATTTTAATTAAACTCTTAAAGTTACACTATTATTTATTATTATTTTTACTATTACTATTACTACTATTACTATTACTACTATTACTACTATTATTATTTTTTTTAAATTTATTTCTTATATTTATAAACTAATTAAATTTAAGCAGTCTGCCAAGTGTTTTGGATTTCTTGATTAGTAATTTTTCTATTATCGGAAAAGAACTTCAGCAACTTCCAACAAGAATAACCTGGCAAGGATTCAAATTCTTGCCCAGTCGTCAATATTAAAAAAATTGCGAAGCTTATTCTTGAAACCTTAGGAATAATAAATATATATTTTTTAAACTACAATAAAATACTAAGGTAGGTAATTGATAAAATCTCATAACATTTGATTATTTGCACTTTAACATACCATAAACAATATTAACAGTGCAAAACACAAGCACGATTCATGAACGTAATCTATATTTATGTCTGTAAGCACATATAAACGCTTCTTTGAACATAATACACCACTTAAAATATATCTGATTATCAATTATGATTTCTAAAACCTAAATGACACAGAAAAAGTAGAAAGAGATGTCAAATTTAAAGAATAAAAATACACACCTAAATTACTGGTTTGATACAACGTACCTATTTATTCAATCTGTTTGTGTCACAGTGTCAAAGGATCGTCTTATATTATGGCTTACATTACAATGAGCATCCCCTCCCTATTTAGGGGGAAGCCTTCGTCCAGCTGTGGACGTCTTCGGCTGATGATGAAGGTGTCAGTTTAGATCTTTCATCATCAAGAGATGGCGCTCGCGATTTACTTTTTAAACTTTATCATGGCAGTGGACAACTTCGTTCATCCAACGTAAATAATTTAAAAAAAATACAAAATCATAAATATTTAGAAATATTTACGTACGTTAATTTCAATCCAACCAACGTTTTAATTCAGTCGTGTAATAAAAAAAACGAATGACAGAAGTTTGTTTTTCATGTCACGTGATGGAAAGTTTCAAAATAACAGTAAGTATACTATTGTAACCAAAACTGTCGCCAACGCCATAGCAAGAGATAAATAATACTAAAATGACACTTGGGAAACCGCTCATTGAAAGATTCGTCCAAAAAGTCATAACGGAAGCTGTGCTTCATAATGGAAGCATCGATATCATCACAGACCACACAGGTGGAAGTATAACGGCTGGAATGCATTCTGCAATAATTATCAAACGCAGCAAAACGGATCAAATCAACGAAAAATCCCTTGTACTTTGCTTGGCAATACCTTAAAACCAAAAACATTATCTACCATACATCGTTCCAGTAGTGGCATAAGTTTAAAATATACAGTAAAAATATATACTTAAGTGATTATGTCCGTAAATCTTTTAACAATTTTCTGATAATTATATCTATGAAGTTAATCATCTGCTTTATTTTGGTCTGTGCTAATGCCGAGGTTCTTGTTCAATTAAGTTAATATATTGTTGTAATTTATTGTAATGTTAATTGCGTACAAAGGGCAGATGGCGGTTTGGCATCTACTAAATGGGTGTTAGCAAATTGTCAAGGTGTTTCTTCTAAGTACACGCAAGTGAGTTAAATTAATATACTGAAAAATACCAGATTTAATTAAATTCCAGACGTGTTTGTCTTTCTTTCTTTGAAATAGCTTCAAATAAACGAATTAAGATATAATTTACTGAATTTATTATGATTTGGTATGGATTCCGAAGAACTGATTTCTCACTAAATAAAAAGTTAAAAAAAATTTTGTTTGATTTTTAGGATAGACAAACTTTTATAGGACATCACTAACGATATGATAGGGCTTTGATTTTTGATATGTCAACAGCTTTAACGGTATTTTTAGATTAAATAAATTTGCTCGGAATGATTTAAAGTGGTGAATTTTGGGAGCGTGCCGAATTTCTTCCGTACGCGGACGAAGTCGCCGGTGACCTCTAGTTTACTATATGACTTTGAGCCCTTTATGATACCTCTCAGTATGATTTACCTAAAATATGATCAGCAATTGTAATTCACTTTTGATCAATGAGTAGGACTGTGGAACATGATATTAATGAGAACATAATAATCTGGTAGTATGATACACCCGTAAGTAGTAACGTCAACAGACTTGTCTGGATGTCCACGATTGTCCACGAGTGCATACCTACATACAACATTTCCAGTGCTTGCTAACATGATTTCTCATAAGTGTAGGTGCTGTCCAACATGTACAGTACTGATACCTGTACTGTATATATCTCAACTCACAAGAGCAACTCATTCATAGAGATGGTAAAAGAAGTGAACTAAAATTTCAAACAGGTGGCTGTTTCTTAAGTTGATAAAATACGATAGTGCTGCTCCGACTCAGTCCTAGAAATAAGTAAGTCGCAGTGTATGTACACATATTATGTACACACAGTCGCGTAATTTTACCCGTCGGCCACATTTTCCCTCAGTACCCACTACTAATTGGCGACTCGTGTCCGAGTGGTAAGGACTTTAAGGGAGATCTTTATAGAGTTAGGAATAAAAATTTAAGGCTTTTCCGTAGAATACTCACTTATGGTGCCATGTTGGTGTGTTGAATTGCATTGTGCGGTGTTGTATGGTCTGTTTATTTGTGAGTTTGTATATCATAACCTCTTTATTTATGAACAGTAACGCCAAAAGTTTTTTGGTGTGTATTAGTAAGTTTTCTCCTTTTTTTGCATGTGTTTTATCCCAATCTCACCTGATGGGAAGTGACAATGTGATCGATGATGAAACACGCTTGCCTAGGAGATACTTATTCACGTTTTTCATGAACAACCCTAGGTACTTGGTCGGGAAAACAGACGTCGGTAATAATTCCACACCTCCGTTGTTCTTGCCAAAAAGGTGGTTTGGAAACGCATCGTTGTCAGCCATAAAACGTCCACTACTGGACGAAGGCCTCCCCCTTAATAGAGGGATGTTGGCATAATCCCCACGCTTGGCAGGCGGCTTGGGGATCGCAGAATGCTCACCACCGTTAGCGAAGAAGACGCTCCTGCCTGTCCTCCGGGTGGTCTGGTTGCGGTTTAAGGACATACCCAGGTCCAAACATCGAAACGCATAGTCCGGTTAAAAGAAATTTCCTCCGTCAGAAGGTGTCTTTTCTTTGAGCGTCTAGTTGTGTTGTAGAAGAACGGCGAGAAGTTAGAACATTTTTCAGCGCACAGGGTGTTGTTTAATTCATGAGCAATCTCTGAGGGGGTCAATAAGCTCATCGTAATGGACAATTTGTACTATGAAACATTGAAACTAACACAGAAAAAGAGAAAAAAAAAACAAATTGGGTGACAAAAAATTAAATAACGTACGACGAAATGTTTTTTTTTCATGATTTCCGCTTTGATTTCATTGTATAAGTTGTTCATTATGATGAGTTTAATGAACCCCTACGATATTGCTCATGAATTCAATAATACCATCTATAATATCAAGTTCTGTTGTTTAGAAAGTTAAATGACTTAGTTTTTTTTTTGAGCCCTTTTTTTACATATTCGCGTACAAATTGACTGTTCTAGATTAATTTTATGTCCAGTAATTATTTCTTAAACCTGTTTCAATTTGTTTTTAACTACGATCACTTCTGAAAATGACAAGACGTGCAACAAAAAGCTTAGGAGACAAAGCTAGATAGATAAGTTCTCCAAATAGCCAACTTAGTTACGAGTAAATATTGTAAGTTACCTAATTGTACTGTAATATTGTACTGTGAAAGGTTACTATTCAAATATGCCGTACGAAGCTTTGTAAGTCAAACTTCAGTGTCAAGTCAGACACACGCGTCCAAAGCGTCACCCGTATATAGTTGACATTCCCCACGCACAAAGCGCTTTGATTCTACGTTTTTATTCGCACAGCGAGGTTGAGAAACTCTGCCCGAGTCTGTTTCCCGTAAAGTACAATTTGGGTGTCTTCAATTCCAGAGCGAGGTCTGTTCTAGGCAAGCTTGGTCCATCCCAAACCACGTTGTCACTTAACGTCAGGCATTAAGAGTAGGGCCTTCGCTTTTCTGTGGGCAGGATGTAGTCAAACGCAAACCTATTACTAAAAAGTTTTTTTTTGTAGGTACTCGAAATACAGAACTGTTTCATCATCTCTATAAATCGCTCGGCAACATCTCGAAGCCCGCAAGAAATGCAATACCAAACGTAACCGACAACTGAGCGGGTACAACTGCGTACCGACATGTAATTTGTCAAGCAATTTCAATAATGTGCATGATTATATATCTATTAAAGGAATAAAGTGTTGATATCGGGCTAATGAGGTGAAGGCGGCTACTGGGATGCCGACTTCGATGATTGCGTTCTGAGTGAAAGTTTTTCTTGATATTGGTAATCAGGTAGACATTTTGCCTTCTTTAAACTTCATTCTTTTTATCGGGTCAATAATTTAACAGATATAGCAAAAATATATATTCATATCATTATAATATGAATTTATACATTATTATATTAATAATTAGGACCTGGGAATGTCCTAAAACTGCAACCAGAACCACGGGAAGACGGGTAGCAGCGTTCTCTAGGTTGGCGGTGGTGAGCATTCTGCGATCCCCAATCCGGCTGCCAAGCGTGGGGGTTATGGCAAACCCTCCCTATAAAAAAATAACTATATAAAAATTAAGCCGTGGGAGCCTAGTTCGGAGGCCGCTCGACTTGTATTTGTAAGGTTCATATCCCGATGTTACATACCAATGAGCTCTTTGGGGTTAGTACAGATTTTTAAAACACTGGCTTCTGGTAAAGGAAAACATCATGGGAAACTTGTATACATTCGGAGCAGAAATTTGATGGTGTATGTGAATACACCAACTCGCAACTGGCCTGTTGTGGAGAATAAATGGCCCAATCGTCCTTTGAAGGTAGGCCCCATGTTCTGCAGTGGACTATTAAAAAAATTACAATTAAATTACATTATAATTATAGTCGTATTGACGCAATTTGACATAATTACGTATACTTACAAGTGAAATCGATGCACCAGAATGTTATGCGATAATACTACGAAAAAAATAAAGACGTGAAAAAAGAATATAATATTGTTTTTATTTAATATATTATAGGGACTTGGCGAAACGTTTAGTCGAGGTGTCAGGTGACCGGAATGCTGGCGTATATTTTGGTCAAAAACTTAGCATTGCCAGCCAACGTGCCAATGCCGCCAGCATTCTGGCCACCTTTCCATCATCTACGGGGCTTTTAGTTTAAATTTTAAGTTTTGTATTTTTTTGTTTTTACTAGGTAGGGTTTATTTAGTTTTTAGTTAGTTATAATTTAATTTTAGTGTATAATTGTATTTTATTTGCATATAATATATAATTATTATTTTTCAAAATAAGCTCTTAAATTATTATTGGATATTTTATATGAAGTGTTTCCACACTTTGGGTATTTGTATGTGTAAATTGCTGTTTTTATCATAGACATTTAGGAGAAACGAAAACTAAGGCCCTTTCCTTTGTTTAGGATTTTATTAGGATTTTTTTTGGAGTAGATATAGATATATAGGACCTTACTTGGAAACGTTGTTTAGGTTAACAAACGTCATTTATATCCTACGTAATACAAAAGTGCGCAGAACGTAATTTACTTTAAGTAAGGCCAAAGTGGTTGATGTTTTTTTTTGAGCTTACTTACTTTCTTGTATTATTACTAATAACAATGAAAAAATAGGAATACAAAAAAAAATTTCGTTAATTTTCCTTTCTTACACCAACTTGCACAAACCATTTCAGGAAAGCAATTTTGTGCAAGAAAGGTGCAAATAATCTCTATTGCAAATAATCTCAAGAAATATGGTTCCACTGCCGAACACAAAATAAAGCAAAGAAAAAAATAAAACAAAATGTTTCCCACGTCTGGCATTACAAGCAAAATTCCGTCGAAGCCGATACGTGTTTATGTCGGTTCATAATTGACTTGTCGTGTCAAATTACCGTTTATTATTTGTGTTACGATATCGCCACCGAGGCTTGTTATTTTGTCCTGCACTGTATTTATGTGTCTTATGAGATACAGGCGGATTAAGGTTTCTGTCAAAGATGTTCGGTATAAGGTTACTTTCAAAGATGTTCGGTATTTTTGCAAATGTAAAAACGTCGTTAACCGACTTTTAAGATGGATTTTCTTGTAAGATGCAGGCGGATCAAAGTTTTGTTCAAGGCATAGGGGTTTGGTTAGATGCATTATCTTTCAGGCGTATTAAGGTTTTGGTCAAAGATGTTTTTCACATACATAAATACGTAGTTGACCGGCTTTTTTAAAAGGATTCTCTTATGACATGCAGGCGGATTACATTTTTGTTCAAAGATGTTCGGTATTTGTTTTTTATAATATAAAAACGTAGTAGACCGGTTTTAAAATAAAGCCGTCAAAGTACGAGTATATACAAGGGTATATATATAAAGGTTCTTTTTTTCTTTTGGAGGTACGAAACCGTAAAAAACGGTGATAGTTTCATATTCTAAATAATTGATAAATATTTCTCTACTGTGCTTCTTTTCCAGTTAATCATAATTATTTCAGAGCTTTTATATAAAAATAACAATTAAATATAAATAAATGCTTATAAATGTTTAATGCAATCAGACAGTATTAGATATAAAAGTGCAATGACAAATTATAGGTTATAATACCTATCTATAACTATAAAAAAATATAAATAATGATTTAAACATCGGTGGAAAAATATAAATTTATTAGAGGATGCCCGCCCCAAATTAGAATCAAATTTATCTTCCACAGCGCTGGGTTACGAGTATACATTTTTAACACACTATTTCATCCCAGCCCTCTAAAGGTCGAATTTCGAAAAATCACTTTTTGTTCTTAAATGTTTTGTGTATGTACTGATTTTTATTATTCTAGCTTTAAGAATTACGAAGTTTTGTGACTTTAGCTATTAAGAAAATCTTAAACTTGAGCACCTCTTTTCACCTCGATATGAATTTCCTAAAGCCGTGAAAATAGCTTTCTTGGTTTCTTTAGCTTAACATGTTTACCAAGTTTTATAATCGTAGGTGGAAATAAAACCCCTATAGTAAATTAAGGGATGATTTAACAAAAACATAAATTATGTATTATTTAATTATAAGTACTTAGTACACTCACAAAATTTCAGCACCGTGTCACTGAAAAAAAACTGACCATTTTGAACTTCCATCTTAAACAAAGCTTAGGGGATGAATTTCGAAAAACCCTGAGACATACCTTTCTTTACTTTGGATGCTAAATATGCAAACCGAGTTTAAACAACGTAGCTCTATTTGTATTTTTATTTCCATACAAAGTTTAGGGGTCGATTTCACCCCCTTAGAAGTTGAATTTTCGTCCAGTAGTGGACGTGTTCCGGCTGTTGATAAGAGGTCAAATTTTGAAAAATCTGTTCTTATTGTACGCCTAGACCATTTGAGTAATATTGTATCCGAATTTTACATGTCTACAATAAACAGTGTAGTCTAGGCGATGATTGCTAAAAAAAGGGACATGCTTTTATATAATTAAGATAATAATTAGGGGTTATCCCCAACACACTCCATACTTTTGTTCCAAAAAAATTACATCAGATCTCAAAATACTCTAACGAATTAGTTCCATTATTTATACCATTTCCATTTTTTATTTTATTTAAAAATACCTTACGTAAGTTGCATCCTGCTCTACGGGTAACTGGAATTATTTTCAAACTACTACAGCGATTAATTTGTTAATCATCTATTCCTAATCAGCTCCATCGAAAACATCGACATAATTAAAAAAAAGTTGATAACATTACATTTACTAAACTTGACTGTATTTAAATTTTATACACGAGCCAATCACAAGGAAAAAAACCAGGATACCCAAAAGTTCACAAAACCGGTACTTACATAACAAAGAGTGGCGTAACAATTACCATGAAACCTCAATTGAACTTACAAACGTGTCGAAACTGTCGAATCAGGCGCTCCTTCCGTTTGCACAGATCGCCGAGACCAATCAACAATCAATCGGTAGGGACTAATAAATTGAGAGTTCTTTAATTTTTACGGTACTCAACCCGATATAAACGAAATTAAATTTGCTAAGCTTATGAAATTACTGGACATTATGTTGTGGTACATTTGCACTACGATGCCTTGTGTAATGCAATTAAACATTTACCTAGGTGTTATTTATTGGTTGTACCTTTTTTTATATAGGTACATTGTACCTACTTTTATGCACAACTTGATATATTATGAACAGCCAGATAACAAGGTGACAATTTTATGAATCAAAAGCACGTTACCTACTTTTCTTATTTGCTTGTTCCTTTTATATATAAAATTATACTGTGAGTTAAAAGTAGGTATAAATGTAATTATTGTATCCAGAACCGCCGGAGGACGGGCAGCAGCGTCCTCTTAGTTAACAGTGGTGAGCATTCTGTGATTCCCAAGCCGCCTGCCAAGCTTGGGGATTATGCAATTAAGGCGGAGGCCATCGTCCAGCAGTGGACGTCTTGCGGCTGAGTTGATGTTGATGATGTGTGTTAATATACAATTATAATAATGTATATGTTTAAACTCCAGGGTATTTCACGTGTAGGTAATTAATTGATGAAAAAACCGCCATTGTAACAATACTATCGCCAATAAAATCGTAGGTACGCGCTGTAGTAGAGCTAAAAAGTATGTAAGTATATTCGTATTACAACATTTTTTTTTGGGTTATTCGGTCTTTGTTCTGTAGTAACTAAGTACTAATCTGTGTAAGTACGATGGACCGTGGCTGATCGACACGTGCCGGTGTTTCTGCGGACGGCGGCGTCAACAAATCCGGGAGGAATAATCTTTTGAACAGAATTATACAGAAATAACTTATTAATAAACTATACTTATTAATAAACTACATCTAACACCTATTACGGGTGCTACTACACAAGTTTAAACTACTCTAGTCTAGTCCTGAGTCCTTTTTTTATATTAATTTGAAAGTAAGTTCGTATTGGCTGAGTTGCCAACCCTAGTGTCAGAGTTAGTACCGCCCGACGGCCTTTATATTTGTATTTGTGTTTGTATGGCGTCTGCTTGCAGACTGAATACAGTGTTCTGGAAACAATATTATTAAGATCTTCTAAGTACTTGTGTTCTTAGACTTAAAAATACAGTTTTTTATCAAGATAATTAACGGTGAGTCCCAAACTAGGCTCGAGGCCTGTATCTTGGGGCTCAAGTGCGATTATCGGTTCGGATCGGTTACGTAAATAATATGTCAAAAATAGAGGAACCCCAGTTGGTAGGTATAGGTAGTAGGTATATTGAAAAAAAATATAAGCTAAAACTTCCACTTATTTACATTTTATATTAGTATTAGGCCGGGTACATTGCAATTTACTTATAAGGTACAATTTACTAACTTAGCACAAGCGGCGCAAATATGCTAACCTCGGCAGAGGTTACATATTTGAGCCGTTTGGTGTTGAGACATTGGGTCCGTGGGGACCGGGAGCTCATCATCTTTTCAAAAACATATCCGAGCGCCTGCTCGACGCGACGCGTGATCAAAATGCTGGCGTTTATTCGGCTCAACGCATTGCCATCCAGCGTGGCAATGCCGCCAGCATGCTGGGTACGCTGCCGACTGGTAGTGGGTTTGAGCATTTGGATTGTCTCTAGACTTTCATCGGTCTGGATACAATCCTTTTGTTTTTTGTTGTGTAGTAGGTGAAGTAGTCTTTGTAGTTTGTTGTAGTCTTATAAGGTTATGTATACCAATATATTATTTGATTTGATTTGATTTTAACATGGCTGTATATTTATTAACTACTGCGGTACCTACTCATATTAAATTTATATCGACTAATGACGGTAATGGTTGGTATGATGAGATAATTTTACTGTTACGATATTACTTCATATCCGTTATCGTCCAATGAGCTATTTATTGAATATCTCGATCATAATTATGGATTTGTAAACCAACGAACCAAGAAAAAAATAACGTTAAAAACTAACCGTCATATGCATAAAACTCTACAACTTATTTCAAACTTATTTTAATTAAAAAGGGCTTGGTCAAATTTCTTTCGAATTACGATTTGTGTTTGAAAAAAGCAGACAAAACACTTTTTAATTAAAACAGGTTTTAAATACTGTTTACCGTTTTATGCATAAGACGGTTAGACATTGGTGTTTTTTTGTTGTCTAATGAATAAGAAGCTTTAAATTTTCAATAGATAAGAAGGCGCCATTGCATTTTACAAGCGCTCCTGTGCATTTTATTGCATTGACAGAAGTTTGATTTTGATTGCAATATAACTTTAATGAAACAGTTTTTTTGTCGCCTTAATTACCTTGAACGACCATGCAATACCGGAATACGAAGAGATCTCGATTTAACTGAATCATTGCGACAAAAACAAAATAATCCGAGTCATTTACTACCTCCGATTTTTTGATAGAGCTCGTCCAATAGTTTATTACGGAATTCCCAACAATTTGTACATTTGCAACGGCCTATGTTATACATTAATTACTTTTTTCGATTTGTGATGTTTTTTCTTCGGGTTCAGGAAGTCCGGTCTGCTAGGTGTCTGCTATTAATAGGCGTAGCTAATCTTACGATTTATATTTAGAAGGATGTAGATAATGTACGCTCTACGGGCTTTATTAATGTACGTGGATTCATCATCGTCATCAGCCACAAGACGTCCACTGCTGAACGAAGGCTTACCATAACGTACGTTGCTTAAACGTGGACTGCTTCGGAATAATTATTAGTTAGTCTTTTGTCCTTTCTTTTCTTTTAAATTTGTAACTCGGTGGTCATACTAAAGACAGATTAGATGTTCTTAAGATACTCTATGTTTACTAGAAGGTATGTATGGAACATGTCGCTGTTTCATCATCATCATCATGATCAGCCCGGAGACGTTCACTGCTGAACGAAGGCCTCCCCCTTAGACCGCCACACTGTACGACAACCTGCCATTTGCATCCACCGGTTGCCCGCGACTTTTACTATGTCGTCGGTCCACCTAGTGGGAGGCCTTCCTACGCTGCGTCTTCCGGTTCGCGGTCGCCACTCAAGAACCTTTCTTCCCCATCGGTTGTCAGTTTTTCGAGCGATGTGGCCTTCCCATTGCCACTCCAACTTGCAAACCTTGCGAGCTATGTCGGTAACTTTGGTTCTTTGGCGAATATCCTCGTTCCGGATTCTATCGCGCAAAGTAACTCCGAGTATAGCTCTCTCCATTGCCCGTTGCGTGACTCTGAGTTTCTCTAAAAGGCCAGCAGTTAAAGACCACGTTTCAGTTCCATATGTCATCACTGGCAACACACACTGGTCGTAGACCCTTGTCTTCAGACACTGAGGGATTTTGGAAGAGAAGATATTACGCAATTTCCCGAACGCTGCCCATCCGAGTTGGATTCTTCGGGCAACCTCTTTGTCGAAGTTGGACCTACCTAACTGAACAATTGTCGCTGTTTACTTATTTTAAATTTTTAAACGTTATCTCTCTCTCCCTCTCTGTCCCTTTCATCTATCTCTCTCTCTCTCTCTCTTTCATCTTCAGCCAGAAGACGTCCACTGCTGTATGAAAGCCTCCCCTTTAATAAGGGGATAAAGGGAGGTTGCCATAACCCCCGCTTGTGGATCGCAGAATGCTCACCACCGTTAATTGAGGGGATGCTGCTGAACTAGTAGTCGAAAAAAATAAAATAAAATAACTGAACTACTTCTACTATGCTTCGGTAGTTCTGGATGCAGTTTTAGGACATACCCAGATATACTCACTCTCTTTCACTTCATCGTTATCACTGAAGAGACAGTCCTTTCTGATTTCATTATAGTTTTCATTTCCGTCAACTTCCTGATTTAACAGATCCAAGAAATCTTCCAGTCTTACACTTTAATGGGAAAACTAGTACAAAATACTTTCAGTGAGAGTAGGTAAAAGTAAGTATCTAAGTAATGTTTGATAAAATGTACGAAAACATCAGAAATTTCAATGTTTTAAGCACAGGTTGGTACCAAGTTGTTTTAAAAGTTCTTTTCACACGTTTTAACCACAAAAACAATTGGAACGCTTAGGCATTTAAAATAATCATACCACAATATTACAATCACATGACGTCAATTATATTTATTTGCCTATTAATGACTTGATTTGAATGACTGATGATTTAAAAATATCCATTTGTACTCGACAAACTTTGATCAGCGTAAAAATAGCCATGTTCTTCAGACTCCGGCTGTTTGTGAGTCACCGTCAATATTGGAGCACGATTACCATAAATGGCCATTAACTTCAAAATGCCTTTAAAAACAAAGCTAAGCACCATGTCGTAATAAAAAGGTTAAACTTCTTCAGAAGTAAGAAGTACCAGTTCATCATATTTTAACACCATAACTGCCTTAATTTTTGGCCGAAAAGAGACAATTCTAAGCTTTGGAGTGATTAGGAATCGAACTATCTTTTCGCCCAACCCTTACACTTTGTCCAGCTAATTTTACTTTGAGCATCAGCTACATTTCCTCTCCTATACCTATAAGTGTTCTGACCTTTCTCTTTCAGATATGGTACTCATCTGTTCGTTTACGTTGTTGCCATAATTCGCATATTTTATAGTTGACTGTAGAGATGAGAACCTCACAAAGAATGCGCCAAAGGAAATTGGATTATAATATGAGTGGATGTTAATTTTTTTCTGGTGCGAAGTATACGAAAGTGAGTCACCAAATTACGGGACCGGTGAAACTTTAATGACGAACAAACGAGAACGGCGTATTTTGCCATTTTGAAGAAATATCTTAAATGTATTCGTTGTAATCAAAGATGATTTTGAACCGACAAATTAAGAACGATGGCAAACTTTGTAAAATGGTAGTTGATCTTGAAGAAGATAAATACAATTTTAAGCAGGATTCATTTTGGAGAACGTCCAACTGAGTGGTGCGATCTTTTCGGCCTTATCTCTTTCAAATCAGATACTGGTTTTGCAAATGAACCTATAGTCTTATAAAGAATTCTGGGTACCTACTGAGTGGTGTAAGCAGCCAAGAGCAACCATTCTGGAGCTAAACGCAAAATATTCAAATCGTGACGAGTGGTAATGGTAATGGGAGTAATGGTTATCGGGCAATGTTCTCTAAAAAAACACTTTTGCACTATTGGGGTTAGTAAATAGTTCTCTATGCCAAGGTTTCAAGTAGGCAGAAGTAACGCACATGCTACCTGAGTGCAGCGTACGACGATCAACGGGTCACGGGGAACGCTCCGAAAGGCTTGCGTCGGAGTCAGCGAGCGCAGAGTGCTTCCTTTCCTCGAGGTCACTGGGCTGGACTAGCTGCAACGAGACTACAATACTAATATAAGTAGGTAGTAGTATTTTTTCATCTTCTTTTTGTTTTAGGACAACTTTTACATCTTTAGTGTTTTTTATTTTTTATTTTATTATCTTGGGTTTGCTTTTGACCGCAAAGATTCAGTGTACGATGTATCACTAAAACACTTAGATTGTATCTATCGGGAAACACCCACTCCTGTAGCACATTCCAGCTACTAGAATGGGAATTAACTTACGATACTTTCAAAACAATATGATTGCTGTTTCTGTTAGTTAAACAGAGAATTATACCTCATTGTCACTTAAATTAAGGTTCTTCATCAAAATCATGTATTGTTGATCTTCTTTATGTTAATCAGCCAGTTACCCTTTCGATGATAGACTGGCGCTAATGAAACGGTATTTAAGTATGCAAATATGCTCTTGGACAAATAAATCAGTAAGCTGTGATTGAATAATTGTAATGTTTCTATTACATCACCCATTAGGGCTGCGTTCGTGGCTATTGTTATTTAGCTCGTTTGAGTCATTGCTCTAAACATGCTATGACAACACGTTGATCCGTGATAGTTTTTTTTAAATATTAATAAGGGCATTATAACCTTGTCTTGTTTGTTTCGGTCGTAAATTTGCAGGTAATTTGTTAGGGAAATATTTTTTTTATTATTTTTTTTCAATTATCTTTTACCAACGGTAGTTTAACAGCACGCTCATTTTATGGCTTTGATTATATAAGAGAGAGAGCTAGTTCCTCCGAGTTGTATGGTAAATAGTAACAATGTGGTCTAAGATTGAACGCGCTTGCCCATAAGGTGCTTATTCACTCTAGTCTAGATTTTCTCTGACAATTTAAAAAACATCTGTGTCTGTCTGATATAAACGTAATTTTACACACTACATACACTTGTACATACACTGCGCATACCTTACCCTGCATACACTTTTAGAAAATTCATACTTAATAATATTACATCTTTAAAAATCTTTTCATCTATTCATTTGTAAAAATGTGCGAGCGGGAGTCCTTCGGGTGTGATCTTCGAGTAGAGTGTGCAGAAAGAGAAGTTTCTTGATCAAAAAGTGAATTAAAGTAACAGTTTTTTTTAATACTTAACCAACTTCCATTCCATTGTTGCAAAATTTAAAGTCAGCTGTTGTGTTGAGAATGCTTTGCCATTGTGTTATCACCTAAAAAAGACAATGGGCTTGAATCCCATAACCATAAATAATCATAAAAAGCACGAAATCTAAATAGGCTTCTCAATAATATTAAAAACCATACTCACACCAACAGCCGGAAGACGTCCACTGCTGGACGAAGGCCTCTCCCTTAAAGGGAGGTGTTGCCATAATCCCCACGCTTGGCAGGCGGCTTGGGGATTGCAGAATGTTTACCACCGTTAACCGAGAGGCCGCTGCTGCCCGTCCTCCGATGGTTCTGGATGCAGTTTTAGGACATACCCAGGTCCATAGATAAAAACCATACTCAATAAGCGTTAAATACTAACTATCTGTGACAAATTCAGAAATCAATATTTCTAGTGCATTAAGTATCTCAAACGCCCCTTTACAAATATTTGGGTACCAATACTCTTTTTGTATTTTTTGGCATTTAATAAGTTTTATGTATTCATGTTAATAATTTCACACTTTGTAAAGTAATATTAATTAAATCCTAATAATTCGAATCAGCTGTTCAAAATTACCTTAATTAAATGGACATAAAAATACTTTTTCATATAGAACCCGAAAAGAATGGCAATCAAAACTTTATGTTCCAATTTTTATTTTAATATCGGATTTAAAAAGCCGAGAGGTTGTAAAATATTGGCAACAGGTGTGACGATATTTTGCCATATGATTTGACAAAACGTGTTTAACCAGTTTAAGTAATTTGATATCATTAACCATTTGGCGTCTGACTGACTGGCTGTGTCAGTTTTTATGGCACAAAAAACTATATGGAAAAATTTGTTTCTTTGAGTCATCAGTATCAAAAAGTTTTGAACCATAATCGTTTCTAAATTTTATTTTTTATAATATTTCAGATATAGTTCTAATTTTAAATTTGTTTTAATATTAAATATTTATTCAAAATTTTAAAATTGGAGGACTTAGTTTACTTTCTAAAAATCCATGGAAAGATGAACCTAAAGAACTGCATCTACATGCAACGAAATATGACTTCAAAATTGTGTCAATAACTGTGCTTTAATTTTGTGTAATTATTTGTTGTGATTTGTGTCTGTAAAATTTGTTTCTAAAGTGATTAAGAATAAGTTTGCGCTGATCGTAGTGAGTTAAGCACTTAATATTCAACATTGCGTAAATCACTCCATTATCTTATCGAATACATTAGGAGTTATTGATTGCTTAATAAGCTTTATCATTATCTGTCCTATTGGGTCATATCTCTCATTCCTTCGCCTGCACTATACCACACAATTACGAATACATTTTCACTACAACTAGCCACAATAATAAATCGAAGCTTTTAAGATCTGGCAAGACTTGCGAGACTCGCAAGTTTACACGTTTTACAAATGAGAGGATTGCCGGTACGCGCCCATCGTCAAGAATAAGTCTTAGTGACTATTGAACAGTCTGTGTCTTAACAGCCTGTAAAACAAAGTGATGGCCAATATACCCGAGCTGTTATAGACTCTAGGACAGTTCATTCACTTATAATTATGGTATGGCCCGCAGGAAATTTGTATTCTAACAAAAACTGCAAGCTATTGAAATTTAGTCCACTACAACATTTTATTCATAGTAAACTGCATTACTTACATATTATAAGTACAATAGAAAAATAATAATCAGCAATATATTAACTAAATAACAAAAAAGAAACTTTTTGAGTTCATAGATTACACAACCAAAATAAATAAATAAATACATAAATTCAGCCAGAAAACGTCCACTGCTGGACGAAGGCCTCCTCCTTTATAGGAAGGTGAAAAAACATAAATTTTCATTTAATTAACAAATTGTTTAAATTTGTCACGCAGCCTTATATATAAACCAGTTGACCATTGCTGCATTGAGCCTAGGAGCGCTATTTGACCAACGCAAAGGCTATCGTATGTCTCTGTTTGCTAAAACAATAAAACTATGGCAAGCAAAGTCTGTGAGCACTAGAAAGCACCAATTTGTGAGAGTTAAATTGATTCGAGTGTTTTCGTTATTTACTAGAGGATTGTGTGTCAATCGAGTGTAATACTGGTAAAAGCTCCAAACACAAATAATGGTCTGTGTGTGTTGGTTTCATGTGTGTATAATTATATATGTATATATAATTGTATACTTGTATAATAATTTTATAATTTAATCTTTTTAACTTTGGTTCTTAACCACTAGACAAGATACTTACTAGATGCCCCCCTCATGGGTACTAGGGTTACTAACAATTTTTACTGCCTACAACAACATTTAATTTAACTCTTGTATAGGTATCAATCGATATTTCAAAAACATAATAAAGTACAAAATTCTATTGATTCTTCGTTTATTTTTGTTCCTATTTTATTTCTGCTAAAAGACCTTTAATTAACTAGCATGGCATAATAATATTGTTAGCACACTATTTATAAGTATAAGGGATTATGTATAACGTTTAATTTTCAAAGCAAGACCCACAAGATTCGACGCGCACCGTGTTCTATTTACATTCCTTGAAAATGGTTACAGGGCTTGATCGAAATTATAATCTAAGTAGTAGTCCCGTATAAATAAAACAAAATTTTATCAAAACCACGTTTGTCTCAATATACCTATATGTACGTAATAGCTCTATGGTTAGTCTCCATAAGTTTAGTAACTAGTTACCAATCGGGAAATATAGTTTCCACATTTTGTAACCTAAAAAAAACAGCTAGGTACATTAATTTATTTTTGTGATGCTTATTAATTATTAAAATGATATTTTCACTTATTATTTTTCTTTCTTTAATTGTCCAAACTAAGGTGCTTGTGACAATTTATGAGATTCCTAATTAGCCATTAATAAAATCATCAGGATAAACATTGAATCTGCAAGCGGTAATATACTCGTATCTATACCAACTACAAACTATAGCAATTTGCGGAAAACCCCTATTACATAAACGATTAACATTATGAAAAAAGTAGTACTAGGTATAGTGCTGTCCTAGTTTTGAGAATTTTTTCTTTAACGAACTAGGTACATTATGTCTGCAATATTCTAAGCTAGAGACATATACATACAAATATCTTTATTTACCTTAAAATATAATGTAACATAATAGTTTGCTAATAGTCCCCGCACTAGGGCTAGCCTGTATCGCGGGAGACTGTGACCTATTACAAAATACTGTGATTTAAAGAGAACTTAGTACTATTTAAATTACTATTAATATTTTAGGCCAAAAAAGGCATTATTTAAATACCTATATTATTATATTGTGATTGTGTGAGTGTGTGTGGGGGTGTTTTTGTGAGTGTATGAGGTTGTGTTTGTGAGTGAGTGTATGGGGCGTGAAGGGTTGCAAATATAGCTATGATAGCGAGTGTGTGTTCTAGATTGATTTCACATTGTAGTAGTTATCAAATGAATGACTTCATGATTGAATGATAAACAAAGACTCCGTAGCATCGTAATCAAGTGTGAGGAGCCATTTCCTCACTCTTTCTTTAACATTAATGGAGCGATTACTGAGATTACAGAACTTAAACACACGCTGGTATAAAAATGGAAGTGCATAAAGCTAAATCGTTTAGCAAAGGAGGACTTGACAGCTGGAATCTTTGCGTTTATTCTACTTTTTTTCCGAGGAGTTATGGTCATTTGAAATTTGTCTAAAGATTCTATGATATGTGAGTATAGCTTTTTGAATGTATAGTTGTCGGGCTGACAGTGTTTGGAAATAGTATACCATCTTTTTGACCTCATTGTTATCAGATAAAACTATCTAATTAAACATAGGCAAATCCACTAAAACTACGATGAGCACTGAGCTCTATGAAATTTCAACCCAACCCGTTCAAGGCAGGGTTTGTGGCTTCGCAACCTTTAAAGTAATAATAAATGGTCATGACCGCGCATGTGCCAGTTTTATCAACTCAAACTTTCCGATTGGCTTGAACCTAAATTTCAAAAATACATTTAGGGTAGTGAATTACCCTTCAACCACATTCGTAACTAAAAGTTAATAACTAGCTACGAAATAAGAAATTTTCTTCGCTGTTTCATAACTAGTTATAAAACAAGACTCTGTTTTTCTGTTTTTATAATTACGTATCCTTCCATTTTCATAATCCTAATCGACTACGAACAAAGACTTTTATTTGGTGTCCCATAACCATTTATTAATAATTAGCCTCGAAATCTTGTTTCTGGTTTTTGTGTGAGCTATTAATATTATAAGTGTAATATTGGAATATCATCAAAACCTAAATTCGCGAATTATTTTTACGCAACTACTTTTTTTCACTTTTTCTATTAAAGTAAACCTAATTGAACGAAACAACGTACAAAAAGAGAGCTTTACAACAGCAATGAGTTAGAAGATTCGCAAATAAACGGCCTTGAAAAAGTATTAAAATTGTACACAAAAGAATAGTATTTTACACACGCTTAAATCAAGTGGCGCCAGTGTTGTATTGATTCGTCATCTTTTTGACTTTTACTATCTTTTACGTACATATAGATAACTCTTCTGTATTTGTGTATGTGACTGAACTCTTCTTACGGCTGTGGGCCGATTTTAATGATTACTTTTGTGTGCGTTTCGGTGGGTGCCCAGATATTCATATTCACATATTCTGTACATTAAAACAAACAAATTTTGCTATGGGGCCAACATTGAAATCGCGAAAAAATTATCGTTTTGCTTCCCCCAACGTCTTCCCCCAACGTCTGTCACTCCCCAGACGGGTCTCGTACGACGGCTACGGTGCGGGGTGCCACGTTATAGGTAAGTATGTTCTATACTATAGTGGGATAGTTTGCCCGCGCGGTACATTGCAGAGACGTACTGTCCAATCTAGAGAGCTCTGTCTCTTCCTGCTCTATCCCCTTTGACAGCTACCGGCGCACCCTTGTACCGCGCAAGTAATATCTCATTTAAGGGGTCCCACTATAAACCACAAAATAGAAAGTTGACTACTGCAAGCTACAATGAAATCCATAGATTTTTTAATATTTCTGTCTGAGTTTATAATTATTTTTAAATATCATAGGAAAATCCCCAGAAAACCACTAGCACCCAAAGTATTATTTTTCTAAAATAAATCTGACTAAGTGGAGCGTATACAAATGTATAATAGAATTGTATACACAGAGTTAGCCTCAGCTGTAATATGATGTACGTTACCATTGAACGAGGCAGTGAAAAAATAAGTGGACGGAAGGTTAAATATTCCCAGGTGTAGAGGTATTTCTGGTTATGTTATACTATAGACGTGTGCCGACTCTATCATTCTAATACTCAAATAACCGGTCAGGAGATATAAGTCATTGTATAGGTCGTATGAACATTTGATTATATACAGAGAGCTAGATCCTCCAAGGTATGAACAGACAGATAACGTAGATTCCTTAAAAGGTCCCGTAGGACAACCTGGAATACTAAAAGATCTCTTCATGTCCCGTATGTTATCACTCACTCACTCACTCATTAGCCAGAAGACGTCTACTGCTGGCCTCCCCCTTAATAGGGAGGGGTTGCCATAATCCCCACGCTTGGTAGGCGGCTTGGCGATCGCAGAGTGTTACCACCGTTAACTAAGAGAATGCTGCTGCCCGTCCTCCGGTGGTTCTGGATGCAGTTTTAGGACATACCCTGGTCCAGGTCGTAAGTTATCAGACTTAATATATTATTAATTCACAGTTTTTATAGATTTACTTATAGATATTTTATGATATTTCTAGCTATTATGTTCCGTCAAAATCATGATTAAGGAACATCAAAAAATGAATGGCGGAAAATATATTTTTAAGAGCTGCTGAACTATTCCTTCTACGAGGGAGTGCCTGCTACTTATAGTTCTATATTATAAAAATGTAAAAAGTGGCAACACTCAAACGAAATTATTTAAGAATCGTTTTAAGTATCCAAGCGCAATAAAATTTTGATATTGTTACAGTTCACAGTATATTTGAAATGTTCTAGATTAATGTACGTACTGTATCTAAATAATGAGTATTAAAGTGCTACGAAAAAAGTGTAGCGCTACGAATTAATAAAGCGTAGCACGTATAAACTTCATAGAATTTTCAAAGCATGTAAGAATAATTTTCAAAGGTTTCCACTATTTTAATTCAGGACCGGATTATTTTTACACTGTAAATGTACATGATTTCCTCTGCAAAAAGGTCCAGTCTGATGTTCTTATAAGAATTAATCTAAACAGTATTCGGAGAAAATGATTATTGTTTGTTGCCTTTAGAAGGTTTCCGTGTGATATCCGGGATAGACTAACAGCGAAAGAAAAGCGAGTCACCCACACATTGTCTTGTATATAATCAATAAACATTAATAATATATATGTATTTTTATTTTATTATTATTAATAGGCTTGCGTTTGACTGCCAACTCGTCTGATGTTACGAAGATGCAGTCTACGATGGAGCACGCTTACCTAGAAAAAACCTATTCACTAGCGACTTAAAGACACCCAGATTATATTATCGGGAAACACTCACTCGGGCAGCGCATTCCCCTGTTTAGCAGTTCGAATAAAGAAAGTGGAATCAAACCGTTTCGTACGTGTTTTTAGTATATCAACCATGAAACGTTGTCGCTTTTTCGAGGTCCGCCGAGGTTCGAGCCGTCCGATAGAAAAATGGGCAGGAGGGAATAAGATCATGCAGATCCGACGCACACTCTCCGAAATGTATCCGATAAAACACGGATAAACTAGCTACTTTTCGACGATGGTCAAGGCTTTGTAGCTTGGTCCGAACCAAGCAGTCATTGCCAATGATTCTCCTGGACGTTTCTCGATTGATTCCAACGTCTCAAACTGGCACCTAGCAGACCCATCCCAAAGGTGCGAGCAGTATTCCATGCACGACCGAACTTGTGCTTGGTATAATGAAAGCAACTGTTCCGGCGTGAAATACCGACGCACCTTCGAGAGGACACCCAGCTTTTTGGCAGCCGGTTGAGCCTTTGACTCAATGTAAGAGCCAAAATTGAAGGTTGGAGTCAGAGAAACGCCCAAGAGATCAAGATGGTCGGTTATTGGCACGGTTATATATCTGTTTATTTGACTTTGTTAGTTGTTTAGCTAAAGTTAAAAAAACAATATAAAATTGTTTTTTTAAATAGTTTTTGATGTGATAAATTATACTTAGTCTATCTGATTAGTACCTATATTCATAAAATTTATTATAAACAAGAGTAACCTATCATCATTCATTATTTTCAGCCCGTAATCTCCCATTGCTGAGCATAGGCCTCTCTTCTTGTACGTCACTCATCCCGATCCGGTGCTAATCTTATCCAGGTTCGACCCGCAATCTGTACAATATCGTCGACCCAACGAGCTGGTGGACGTCCGACGGTTCTTTTACCAGTACGCAGCCACCAATCCGTCAACGCTTTAGTCCACCTGCCATCACTCCACCTGGCAACATGTCCAGCCCAACTCCATTTAAGTTTCGTGATTGTCACGCACCTTAGTGCGACGCGACGTCTGATCTCGACATTTCTCACTCGGTCTTTGTATTTTTGATGCCGAACATGGGGCGCTCCATGGCTCTCTGTCCTACGTGCATTTTATGCACAGCCTCATCAGAAAGCGTCCATGTCTCGGCACCATATGTCATGGTGGACAGGACACACTGGTTATAAAGGCGAGTCTTCAGACATTGTGGAACGTCAACGAATTTGAGGATATCATCCAGCTTGTTAAATGCCGCCCATCCCAGGATAAGCTAAGTTGGCAAAATAAGTGAAAAAGGCTCCAAAATGTAATTTATAATTAAAAGTAAATTAGACAGAACCATTATTCTGTACACTCACATTTGTTCTGTTTTTCATGTACATAATACCGACAAATTTGAGTACACGTTTATGATTTATGTACGAAATAAACAAATGTACAAACACAAACTTCTTATTTCTTTCTACAAAGCAAATTTTCGTTTTGCTTTCTGCATTACAAAACTCGAAAACATACCAAGGTCGCAGAAAAACTACAAACTAAAGGAACACCTATTCCAATTTACAAACAATTCAGAATGCAGGCCTGTTTTATGTTACGCAACTGTAAAAAAATGTTTACAAAATAATTATATTTTAGTCAATTTGCTTAGCAATTTTTCGAGTATTATCTAATTTGTTTTTAATTATTTATGTAAGAACATATTAAACTTTTTAGGGGTAATACTTCTGTTAGCAATGAGAAAGTATTTTTAGACTTCTTAGTTTTTGAAAGAAACAAGGTCTGTTAGCCATCACAATACTGTTCACCTTCTATAAATACATCAATCTAGTTATCTACGAGAAAAATAGACAATGTGAGGTCACTTGTAAGAGTTGTATGTTTTTTTTACGTTGAAATATCGGTCTGGAACTCGATGATTGATCATAGACTGGAAAGCGGTCACGGTCTTGTATAACAAAAAGATGCCAGTGCTATTGTTTAAATGCGTATGCATCCTATTTTGTTGAGGGCTAAAGAGCTTACTCCAAGCATTGAGTTATAAAATCTTATTAATTTTAACGAATATTTTAAACTCAATAGCTCTTGAGAAGGTTTAACTACTATATTTAGTCATCACCGTCGTCATTATTTCATAACAGCTACAAATATTTCAAAAAAGATTTAAAAATAACGAAGAACATGAAAGAGATTGTCTAACACAAGAAACTTTCAAATTTTATAAAAAAGAACTAAACAATGGAAATATTTTAAATATGTATTTAAGCATAATGACACATATTTATTTTATTATTCACGCGCCCGGTAGTTGAAGCTTTCAGTGCGCTCAACACAAACTGCTAATCTGCTAAAAATAACATCCTGTTATTGTCTACAATACCTGAGTATAAACTGTTAAAACTACAAAAATCAGAACGTTCCGTTACGATCACGTCTTTTGTAGATGATTAGCACGCAAAAAGTCGGGGAGCTGTTTTTGGGCATGTCAATTAGCCAATTATTGTTTTTTTTTTCGGATCGACCCACAGTGTTATTATTGACGTTGACATATCTTAATTGGATTGTTTTTCTCTGGTTAAACATAATAATTAGCAGATGATGGTCGATTAGAAATTGATTTACCGTTGCAGTGCTGATTTAACAACTACTGTTAACGTTTTGATACCGCAATCGATGTATCTGAGTCACTTGCTTTCTTTGTGAGATCAATTTTACTTGCGGCTTTAAGATATTTATATATGGAATTTACTTCTTTACTTTATTCTTAACAACTTAAAATCTATGATAATCTAAATAACTGATGTTAGTAAAAAGAGTAGTCGGGAAAAGACCTCGCAATTGAACTATTGGACAATAGACAGGCCGAGAGAGAGAGCTAGATCCTCCAAGAGACAGACCTAATAATTTTTGTCCATTTTTGACAACATAATTTATGATCTCAGTTTTGATTATATAGACAGGTATATAATCAAAGGATCTCAGCTACAGAATAATCATTTCAGCTAGACTGTCCTTTCAATTATAAAAACAAAGGCAAAAGAAATACCTATGTTATAATATGTATGCGGATGTGCCGACCACGGTCCAACTTGATATTGGCACATAGGTACCTATATATCGAGATTTGGAGAATGACTAGGATAGATACTTTTATCCCGGAGAAAATATGTTTCTTTAGGATTGTCAACGGCGGGCTCAGTAAGTATTAATGTAAGAAGCTACTTAAATTACTGTTCAATTACTTGAATTCAGGAACATAAAACAACAAACAGCAGGAGAGACTTATATAAACAAAGCTAATCACCAAAATTCGGCTCAGTCAAATACCAGCTTGAAGTTAATTAATCGCTGGATCGTCGACATATCGGTGATCAAAGTAGTAAATTACTTTTTATTCTGGAACATCCTTAAGGTAGCGAGTCTGTAAAAGCCTAGATACATTATGGATTTTCCTTGGAAACGCACCAAACGATATGACTCTACTTTTCTAATTTGCTCAAGGCCAACGAATGGAACAAACAGATTCTGGAACTGATTCCTGAGTTTTTTTAAATTATTATTATTGGTTGATGAGACGAGCAAGACAGTCGCCTGGTGGTAAGCTGCACGCCTGTCCATAACTATAGCAGTGTCAGAATTGTGAACTTGCGAATACAAGCCTGCGCCGCACTGCGCTGCGCTCGTCACACTGAGATACAGTAATTATACCTATTATTATACCCAGTAATTTCTCTGATAACATTGCCCTTCAAAGTAAGTACGAACACACTGTAATGCTTGCACGCTACTGCTTGGCGGTTGAATAACTGACAAAGGTGTGGTACTTCCCCAGGCAAACTCTGCAATAGAGTCCTACCACTACAGAAGATCTTATCAAGGTCAGAGTAAATAGGTATTTTCTAAGTCAGCGTGCCTCATCATCAACCACATCGTCGCTTATTATCCAGAAAGCATTTTGTTCCAATGATTACCTCACTCGCCTACGTAGTGTCTACGTATAATCATTGCACAGGAAAACGTAGGCCTACTTTAACGTGCGATGAAAGGTAGATAGAAACGGAAGCAACAAATTCAAAATATTATTGATAACTTGCTCTTGAACTGACACGAGACGACGGCGCTAGACCTGGTTTATTTCAACCAGGTGATCAAAGTGGAAAAACATTTATTGGCACTGATATTCATATGATGCCACACTTATTCTAGTTTGAACATTTAGTCTTTAATACAAAACAAGTTCAGTTCGTTTTGTTCTCTTAGTCGCGCTGCTGTTCCGCATTTGCAAAGTTTGCGATGTCCATCCTGCAAAGGACGTTCCACAGAATTACAACATAGAGCGTTAGCTAACCCGGAGAGCTATTTATAGGATACATTATCACATTGGACCTATTCCCTTCTAATAAATTGTAATAGGACTAGATGAGTAACAACAATATTTTTTAGATAAAAAGTTTTCATTTGATGGAAAGCTTCAGACCCAATTATAGATGTAACAATAAACTTTTTAGGTTTAATAAGTGTGGTAAACTATATTCCTCAAAATGTTAAGAAAACTTTAGCCTTGCTTAGAACCGTAGAAGTTCCACACCTGCTAGGCTATTTATGATACAAAGTCTATTAAAACAAAATACGCAATCACAACACCTGCAAAACCACACAAGCTCACTAGAATAAACATCGTTACTTTTTTACGTTATCTTATATGCTAATTATTATATATTATACCATTAGCTAAGTGAAACGATGTGTTTTCACTGAACTCTGTAATGCCTAAATTAATTTAATCGTCTGGTTTAATTTTTACCTATAGCATTATGGTTACTCAACACGTCATCATCATCGTTTTCAGCCGGTAAGTAAGTTCGTGTTGGCTGAGTGGTCAGAGTTATTGTACTGCCTGAAGACTTCTGACATGGCTTGACAGTTGTCGTTACAGAAACATAGAACAAATGCCCGGGACCAACAATTTAACGTGTCATCCGATCCAAGATATAAATGCCACTTTACAGTTACACCATCTTTGTACACAGTTTAACAATAAAATGTATTCTATTCTATTCTCACGGTGCCCCATACGAAGACTGTTCGGATCTTCCGTTGCTTAACATTGATGATCTTTCAGAACTACCTAGTCTAGCTACGCTACGAGCGCTACAGCCGGTAATCACTGAAAACTGAGAATCCTCTCTTCTTGTACGTCACTCTCCTCTGTCCTGTACCAATCTTACTCACTTTTTTATCATTGCATGGATCCGATTCCACTAACAGTGTAAGTGTGTATTATTGTGTTCCATAAATAGCGTGTGAAACTGTCGAACATACTCGTGGCTGATAATCTACACACTAATATTATAAAGAAGAAGGTAAGTGTGCCAGAATCATCCAAAACTCGTCTGTTGGAAGCAGGCCTCCTCCTTAGTAGGGAGCATAGTGAGGGGTTGCCATTGGCATTGCAATTAGTATTGCAATGCCAATGGCAACTCTCTGTTAAGGGGGAGGCTTTCTTCCAACAGCGGACGTCTTCTGGCTGATGATGTGATGTGAAATTAGTGTGACTTTGTTTGTTTGGTCAAGGTAATCCTAGAAACGAAAGAACTGATTTACAAATTGATAATTTTAAGTTTATACCGATAGAGACGTTATCTCTGAATGCTTTACTTTTTTGCGATGCCACAGCACCGCGTTGCAGGGTAATGGCATCATACAGCTACAGGCCCGCCACTGAGAGAATGCGTTTGGAATCTACAATCTACAATAACATTATCTAAAGCTATAGTTACACTTTTGCTAGTTACTAGGTTTGCGATTATAATTCCTATACAAGATAGGTGGTAGACGATTATACTACCTGTAGGAAAATAATTTAATGTTTTCACAAAAAAATTGACAATGTTATTGTAGCTGTCAAACGCATTCTCTCAGTGGCCGGACTTTAGTGAGAAATAATTTTGCAGGTGCGTTTGATTAGACAGATGTTGAAATAGACAAGGGTCAATACTGATCACTTGAACCAAACGAATGGTGATGTTCTCAAACTTCGAGGTCATCCTCGCTTTACCTACCGATTAGACCTTATGGCTAATAAATAAAAGTCATCAGTGACCACACATGCGATCACCATAATGATATTTGATTGAGGTGTGCGAGCATAATGATCGGTTATCAGATCGACGTTTGATTGATAAGTGTAACTAATTTCGATTTATTGCTTTGGGCGATGTTTTTTTGACCGTCTGCTGATGCTGCTAGTGGGTGGAGGTTTTGGAACTAGGGTATAGATAGGTGTTGGCATAGAAACACAATAATTATACTAAACACTTCATTTCATGTTACTATTCTAGTAAAAAATTGTGTCGGTAATACTACGCATAACGCAAGAACGTATTAAAAAAAACAACTTATAAAAAATAAAAAACCAGTTAAGTATTTTAATTAAAAAAGATGAGGTAAGAATAATATATTAAAAATAATACTTAATTGCGAAAGAGATTGACATTGAGAATCTCCTCCTTTTTGATGACGGTTATAAATAGAAAGACCGGCATCATTAAGCAATTAATTAAGTCGGATTAGATTTCAAAAAGTTTAGTTTTTCGTTTTGCTAAATTGCTGTCAATGCGGT
The DNA here is from genome assembly GCA_905404285.2 of Erannis defoliaria. Classification (NCBI taxonomy): domain Eukaryota; kingdom Metazoa; phylum Arthropoda; class Insecta; order Lepidoptera; family Geometridae; genus Erannis; species Erannis defoliaria. The sequence continues at coordinate 5,273,901 of FR990078.1, forward strand.
AGGTACAGGACTAAAATAAATATTTGTTAACTTCTGTGCAAACGTTATTTTTGATATTGAATTCGTGTGATAACTCTAATTCAGGTTAAAAATGATTGCAAAACCGCATGCCGTCTGTGCAAATAGATTTATCGAAATCGGTTCCTAGTTCTTTGTTACGGTGGCGCCAACAAACCCAGGCCGGAACTTATTGACGTCATAGTCATGACTAAGCCTATACCGATATGCCCCATTTCATTTTCCCAGTAATAATAATTGGGCCAAGTTGGCCTTACTTAAAAACACCACTTAAATTTAAACGACGTTAGTTAATAATAATAATAAACTTTTACTTCAGACCAAATACATCCATATACACAAATTACACATAAAAAAAACAAATGGGATTAGATTTAAAATTCGGTAATTAATTAAATAATAATTAAATGCAATTTAATTAATACTGCGCATAAAACTTGTATTATACAGAAGTTAAATGACGATTGTTAACTTAGCAACGTTTGCAATCGAGTAAGCAATTTTAAATGAATCTGTGGTAATTGATCAAACAAAGCGAAAACACACACACACACATGTACACACGCACGCGCACACACACACACACACACATATTTGTACGACGATAACTTTCACACCGTTGGTCAAATCTATCTAGAGTTCGATGAAAAAAACATATAAAAAACATAACACTCCTTTTTTTGGGCAGTCGTGTAATAAAAGAAATCTAAGATTTAAAAAACCCATTAAAAACGGATATTTATATCCAGAAAACGTTTACATTTAACCACACCGTGCCTAATGATGAAGTCTTAGTAGGAAAAGATAATAAAAGCTTATAAAATGACATCGCTATCTTCGCCTCTACCTCAAACAGATATTAGTGAGTGTGTGGCCGGTATCAGATAAAAATATGTTGTTTGACAATAATCACGTCATAAGAAACAGTCATTATTTGCACTTTATCGGTTACGTGCGAAGATATTTACTATAACAACGTTCCTTTCATTGATTGATATGCGCAATCGGTTAGTGTTAAAAATAGACGATGATTATCAATACAAATGAGTTAATGGGTAAAGGTGTAATGTTCTATTTTCGGAGTATTATTTAATAATTTGGAGTACATTAAAAATAATCAATAGCTTTCATGTTTTTTTGCTGAAAGGAGTAATTACCGCAAAGAAATGGTACAACGTGCAACCTATCAACCTACACAACTAGACGAAACTTAAATGGTGTTATCGATGCGTGACGACTCGGAGAGATGTCGAATGATGATCTTTTTGTCACAGTTTTAGTGTTAGAACTCTCCTGAAAAACGTTAAGTTCAAGGATAGTATGGAAGGATAGATATTCTTGCAAATATACGGAAGAAAGATGTAGACAAAAATGAACAGAATTCAAGCATCATGTGGTTTAAGCATTGGTATTTTTTATTAAATTGCCGATCGTATTATATAAATATCCGAAGAACTCGTTGACATGGGCCCAAAATTGAACCTACAACATCACAAATATGAGGCGCGCCTTCACCTATCTGTACTACCACGGCTTCTTAGAAAGAGATTTTAGATCATAACCAAAGAATCTCACAGGAAATTACATCATTAACCTTTTAACGTTTTAGCTCTTTCTAACGTGACCTAATAGATCTCGATAAGACCGCCTTGTCGTACACCTACTGTAAGTTTCGAGCACACCTAAGCGATTAACACGATATGAATCATAATAATAATAGTAAAATTAACTGTGAGATTAATCTTTTTTCCCTCATTTCTTTGTATTTTTTTTGTATAATACGCATTATGGCGAGTTGAAGAGATGATCTGCATTTTGGTGGACAAATACTTATTGAAAGTCGATAACTGTTATCGAATTGAGCTCATGTGGTAGACTGGCAGTGGACTGGCAGGCTGACAAATATTAAATATTTTTTGATGCTACTTATAAAAATGTAAATTATAATACCTAGAAGCAATGTCTCAATCTAGTCTAGAATTCTATAAAATCAAACAATTCTATGCTAAACGATAAAATCCAATATAATGAGATACTTGCGAAATGCGAACTCATTTACAGAGATTTTTTGTCAAAGATCAATAAAAATACTTAACGAAATGGAACAGTCCATTTTAGCAAACATAATGGTCGCTTAGGTATACTGTGAAAAGTGAATCGTTCACGATTTGGGTTTATCCATTAGTAGCGTGCATCACGGGTTAAGTTTAGAGTAAGATCTGCGTATCGCAAGAAATTAGCACTTGTTCTATGTCATTGAAAGATCCGTTTAGAAACGTGATGTGCAATTAAAGTACTTACCGCAACAAATCAAATGACGTCACGGATTAAATACATCTTCCCAAAATATGTATCGTATCCTGAATTCGTCATAATCGTTATAATCAGCCTGTCAGAGACCACTGCTAGAGATAATAATATACCTCTCTCAAGGCTCACTATTCTTTGTTTTTCAGTTTCCAATAATAGGGTAGATGACTGATGTTTATATCGTTGAAACCAATAGCTTCGATGAAGAATTTAATAATTTAATTTAATTTAATTTAAAAATATAAAAAAATATTTAAATTGGTTATTAATGTTCTGATACATAAGCGTTTCCCACAAAAACAAAAAATACGTCATGCCTCTGTGCGTCATACTTGTCAGAATAGAATGTATATGGAGTACACAGAAGTGACGTCATAATCTCCTCCCTGTTTAGCATGATATTAAAATGCTTATAAGTTCTATTATTACTAACGGTATATTTACCGTGATTATGTTGTGAAATGAGCTCCCGATATTTCGGCGCAGTTGCATGCACCATATTCACGAGTAGACTGAAGAATGCGGGGGATTTAAAACAGTGCTTATAAGTTGCTTATTTTTGATTTCATTTCATATGTTTTGTTTTCATTAATCAGCTATATTTATGGGCCACATTTTAATAGGACAATAAAAAAACCAGTCATCTAGCCTAGCTTAGCACTGAATGACTATTGTCAGTTTTGCGATACATAAATCCGATCTATTGCTATTTTAGCTTGAAGAGCATTTTAGAAAGTTCACCACCGGTAACGGAGAGGACGCTGCTGCCCGTCCTCCGGTGGTACTGGTTGCAGCTTTAAGATATACCCAGGTATTTCCTGTATACATATTTTAAAAGCATGCATATCAAACGGTATTTTCTTAAAACTAAATCGATGTCATTGACTGAAATAAAAAAATTGCTACAGTTTCTTTTCCTTATAACTAATCTATTCTTCTAAATCTTATTACTATACCTAAGTGTTATTTAAAATATACTTGCTTTCATCTTCCAATACTAATGATAGATCAAAGAATTTTTCTAAGAGCTGCAACACAAGAAGTTCGATTACGATTTATCTTTTCGATCTAAATTTTAACAAGAAAACTTTACCTTGTTACACCAAAAAACAAAACACAAATGCTAAGGTATAAAACCGGGCGCATACGACGAGAAAAACTGTAAGAAAAACCGTCCGGTTTTGCCCGAAAGCGCTCCGTGCATACATTTTGTACTAGGTCCCGCACACCGTAAGAAATTTCTCAAGACGCCCGTCTCGCTCGCACCAGTTAATTTTGCGCAGTGTGTTTCAGTTGGTCCGGCGACTGTCGCGTGCCGTGCCGAATCAATGTGCGACCACTCTAAAATAGCAATTGCGGTAGTTTTTCATAAAGTACAAATCAGCGTTTCTCTATTTACCTACTAGTCTAGTTACCATCTAATATCTCAGGGTGACGAGCGCAGTTCTGTGCGGCGCAGGATTGTGTTCGCAAGTTCACAATTCTGGCACTGCTACTGTTAGTGGCAGGCGTGACGCTTACAACCAGGCGAACGTCTTGTTCGTCTCGTCACTTGATTGTATAAATTGTTATTAAAAAAATGTGGAATCATATAAAACCAAATTCTATGCTTTAGGTACTCTTTGATCATTCAACTTTGCCAAATCAATTTGATTCAGCGATGTCAACTAGTGTTGCGACTTTTTTGTAACTCGTTAGTTAAAAACCTGCATAATAATTATTGTAAGCGCAGTGGAACATTTAACATTGAATGCCCAATAAACTTCCGCATATTGGAGGTTAATTCTTTATTAAACCTCAATAAAACGGTAACCATTGTTTATTAAACATCTCACTTCAAAGGAACTCATTATTTACTCTAACTATTAGCGATCCGCGCAAATCGACGTTGAACGCGAATCGCTTAACCTACTTCAGCAAATATTGTCGAAGAATGTTGCAAAAAAGTCTGTTTGTTGTTGTTCTCAGTAGATACTGAGACGAACTCTCGTATATGCGATTATTTGTCCAATTTTGGCGTAAATCTAGCGTAAATCGGTCGCACGTGACGTCAAAAGTTTGGAGATGACGTATTCATTGTTCACGCCCACGAGCTTGAATATAGGACATAGTATGATAATATTAGTGTCAAGCCTATTTATTTCTAAGAAAGCTCTAATTAATCTTAGAGGATTAGATCAAGATGGTTATGTTTGCAATATTTGGGTTGATTAGATTTATTTTTTTATATTGGGGGACATTTTACACACAGCGCCATCTAGCCCCAACAGGGGGGTGTCACTCCGCAGTTTAGGTATGTTCGGCCGGCGCTCCATCCGGGAGACAATGCAAGGCAGAAGTCAGTCGCCGCCCGCACGCTAGCCTCGTCGCACGTAAATAAGAGAAACGTGAACGTGATAGAAAGAGAGCGGTATATTTAGGTGAATATAGCGAGCGGTATCCAGCGCTGTGCGAGTTGAATTGCTACTGTATTGCCTATAGTCCTTATTTATTTCAATTCCTTTGCGGAGTTAACTTTCTGTACGTAGTACTATTATTTATTCTGTGCCCATACTAAGCAAAGCTTGTATTATGCAAACCAGATAGCTGATAGAATACTTATATACAATACATTTTTAGGGTTAATGCTTTTCAGTGTGTTTTGGTTTCAGAAATATACAAAATCTTTGACCATATTTTTATCATAAAACAATTTAGGACTATGTTAATAAAGCTTAAACAGAAAGAAAAATTAAGACCTCATAAAAATACCATAAGTGTGGAAACACTACATACAAAAATATTCAAAAATTAGGACTATCCTAATTTGTTTTATAATAAAGTTAGTAGTTTTAATGTTCACATGATTCCTATATTTGTATTTTTTATATAATGTTTTGATGTAGGTAAACAATAAGTAATTGTTTTAATTTAACACAAGACTTCAATGTTTGTATAGGTAAAAATTCACCGCGACCGCGAGCGTTTTCTACCGGCACGATATAAATATATTAGGTACCTCGAAGCTGACTATATTGTTTAATTAAAAAGTTATATCCACATGGCCCAATTAATTAGCAGCATTCAACTTGCCGGTGCCGCCAACATAATGCACGCTGACGATTGGTACAGTGGACATGTGGTGACATGGCATTTTGAGCATTTGGACTATATTATTTTAATTTTAATTAAGACGGCAACGCCACTTAAATTAGGTAATTTAATCGGAATGTCAGTTAAACAAATTACAATTAAATTACTATTGTAAACTCAGGAACTAAATACAATTAATTTAAAATATTCAATCTCATATCATTCATTCACTCATTGATTGGATCATCATAAATATCTAAACTTTTAACGGTCTGGATCTTTTCTTTTGTTATTGTATAGTAGGTTAAATAGTTTAGGTCTAGATTATGTATTTAGTCTTATTCATTATAGGACCCACAAAACAAACAAAAAACGTGTAAAACAAAATGTACAATGTCTAATGTGCCATGTGAACAATTATTATTTATTATAAACGGGAATACTCACGTTTAATTAAACCGGATACTACGACTATATCGTCGTTTTCGATCACATTCGGTGACCTTTTTCAAAGAGTGAAAACAGAGCCCGACGCTCGTACAGCTGCGTCCTGCTTAGCAATAAAACAAAAATGTGTCAAAACCACGTCGTCCAAAACCAGTTTTCATAATAAAATTATTATTAAACTTACAAAAGCAACCAAAAGCTTTTAAAACACTGTTTTAAACTGTCACTGTTTTTTATTACATTTCTATGATTATTTATGGATATACTTTTTGAATATTTTGTATGAAGTGATTCCACAGTTTTGGTATTTCTATATTTTTAAAGCTTAAACAGGAAGAAAAATGATGACCAACCCTTTAGTTAGTAGCTTATAACAGGTTGGGAAATTTGGCATCTAAGGCAGAGACTTCTGTAGCTTAATTGGCAAAGCAGTTGGGACGGAAACCCATAGAGACTGCTCGTATGCAGGTTCGAGTCCTGCCGGAGTTCATAATTTTTCTTCCTGTTTAAGCTTTAAAAACATATTTACGGCTGTCTGCCCGTGAACATAGTGCATGCAACTGCGCAGAAATATCGGAAGCTCGTTTCACAACATAATCACGGTCCCGTAATAGAAATGTCAGTGTTATTAATGTCAATCCAATAATGTGATAGACCCTATAAATTTCTTTGGATAGACGATACTAACACATTTACCGTCATATGCGTAAAAGTATATCTAACCTATTTTTGTAAAAAAAAATGTTTAGTCTTCTTTTCAACCGACTTCAAAAAAGGAGGTTCTCAATTCAACTGTATGTTTTATTTTGTATGTGTGTTACGCGATTACTTCGCCAATTATGAACTGATTTTGATGTTTTTTTTTGTTTGGTAGGTAATACTTAAGAGGTGGTCCCATATAATTTTTATCGAAATCGGTTCAGTAGTTTGGTTTTTAAATCAATATTACTAAAAAAATAAGAAGATGTTATCCAGGTATTCGAAGTTGAAATAGGTTGTATTTTTTTTTTAAAAGCTTATTTTAATTTTGAATATTGATTTAAAATTGCTAATGTTTATTAATGATTAAAACAACGAACATTAACGCGTGTCAGTTGGCATGCATTAAACAGTGTGCACTCATTGTTAAGTTGCACGATCGTCTTATTGTCAGTACTTAACCTTATTCCGTGCCTTATTCATAGGCAAGCGCAGACAGAAAGCGCCTACGGCACATTACGTCGACAATGCATTTTGCGCAACCCAGTAGGACAGATTAGCATCAAATGTGGGCTGACGATTCTCTGTCTAACGTTAGGTTAACCTTTTAATGTGCTCTGTGAATGCAGATTTGAGTATTAACGCGTTTCTTGAAATAAACTAGTGTCGAGTTTATTTGGTCGATTTAGATTTTAGTGTAGAACCTATTTCTTCGTTCCTTTTTGAGTTCGGTTGTGGACTAAGCCTTTGACGGGGTTTTAAAGGGAACGCGAAATATCTCCCCAATTGTATTTTTTTTTCAAGACATTGTTTTTTCGAGTGTGATTGTATAGAAATGTTGGCGTTTTAAAAAAAGTACTTACGTGATATCAACATTTTCCTTAGCGGCTATACTTAATTAATTGAAATCTTCAAGTTCATCAAATTTTAATGCCATAACACTTTATGGCATTAACTACGAGTGCGTCTTAAAATTCGATAAAAGGGCCGTGACATAAAAATAAACAGACATACAGACTGGCATGGCGAAACTGTAACCATTCATATAGTTTGCCACGGAACCCTGAAAGATGTGTGAATAAGATAGAGTTTAAAATAAAGAGATGTTTAGTTCAACGACAGCAACTGGAAGCGCCATTTTCCTATTACGCAGGTGATCGATGGGCGTTATTACCTCTATCATTAAACTCATACTGTCCCATCTTCAGTACTGCTGTGTAATTTAGTAGGCGTGGTATGGCGCGGGGCACAGTAGCGTCGCATCCATCAGTGTTGAGTAATTGTGACTGCCTGCTAAGAAATCGGCGGAAATAAACAGAGTTGATACAACATGTGAATTTGAAACGGTTGATGATTGTTACATACATTTTACTCTTCGCCGCGATGATGGCTGGAGCATGATTGGAAATATTTTATTGGTATGTAGAAACTATACATTTTTCCACTAGTTTATTATTAGCACACAAGAACTTTTGCGAGGAGAGGCCTTTGCTCAGCAGTTGTTATGCGTACGCTAACAATCACAACAACGAAACATCGAACTTTTTAGGCAAGTAGGTATATACTTATTTTTTTATAGACTTGTGTTTACTTTTTCTACTTCTGGCCATTAAAATTGTTCACAATACATAACATTTTCCAGCAACGCAATACATCTCAACTGAAGAAATCTCTTAGAATGTGGGCATTATGCCGTCTGACCCCTCCACCGAGGATCTCAAATGATTCCGTTGAATTCCGAGTTTTTGACGTCCAATCTAATAGTCTGTGGTTTGAAGTACCATAATAGTACTAACAATAAAGCTTTTAATCCATACCGCAGAGGCCATAACCAATGATAGATAGATAGATAAAGTTTTTAATTATTGTAAGTCTATTTTCACAGACAAATAAATCATTCATTCATTAATTCATAAGATACAATATTTTTTTGCCCTGACACTAGCGCAATGTAAGTAATGGGTTTTCGTCTGGTGCGAGTCTCTCTATAAAGATACTATTATCGTAGTCCAAAGTTATAGTCCATTCACTGTCTGACGAATCGAAAGCCTCTCGTAGTTCCCATTCAATAAAGCGGCCCATTCACGCTGGAGCATTCACTGCGGTGCATAAAGTGAATACAATCGCTTACTGGGAGGGCAATGAAAATAAATAGACTCTCCCAGGTGAAATTGTCCTTACTTACTTTGTAATTTACGTAACTGCTTGTCGCTGGTCCTGTATTTACCATTGCATAGCATTTTACACCACTGCCCAAAAAAGGGAGTAAGTATAATGTTTTCAGGATTCATGTCTCTATGTTTGTAAGTAGGTAGGTACCTATTGTGAGTTTCTTTATTCCTCCATAACTTCTAAATACCTGCATAGATTAGGATGTATTAGGTTAGAATCCTTACATCATTTTGAATGACAGCTTTTTTTTTTTTGTTAAATATTTTGGCTTGATTGAAGAAATATTGGTTAACAAATTGTTGTCATTATGCATTATCCTAATCATACTAAAATGGTACATGCGATACTTTGTAATTAATTATAGGGAGTGTCAACAAAATTTCCTAGAATATTTTATTTAGTTTAGAATATTATATTCCTAGACAAACATTTAAATGTTTAGAAAAAAGTAATAAAAGTAAACAAGAAAAATAAAACAATTTAAAAAAGTTTTCGTTTGAAAATAGTTTGCTTAAGTACCTACATCTAATCTGACCTATAGTTTTAAGTCCCTAAGTTTATAATAATACCATAACATATAAAACAAATCCGCGACAAAATTATTATCTTACTAACTTTACGGCCTGGTGCGATATTCCGTCACCCCACACATAGACGTAACTGCCTCTACAAGGCTGTAAACGCCAAACTACTTTATGTGAGTAAATCGCTGTAAATCTGCAAGCCGAGTAATAGTCGAAGGATAGGGATATTGCGTTACAAGTTTGCGAAATATTCAGGAGTGTCTTTCGAATGGGAGTAGGGACATAAGAGGGCCTCGTGTTCGCAATTTCTTGAAGAAATCATCACCAGCTCGGAGACATCCACGGATGAACAAAGGTCCTTAGATCCTTAACCTGCCATTTGCATCCACCGGTTTCCGGCTAACTTCATAATGTCGTCGGTCCACGGTGCTACGCAGAAATACGCTTGAAGAAATACGATTAAAAGAAGAAATCTTATGAGCTGTAAATTTGCTATTTAATCTGTGGTAATTTAGTGGAAGATAGCTTGACTCTAAACTGTGAGGTCACGAGTTCAAATCCGTATCAAAGTATTGTTTGGAGTTTTTGGACGGCTTTTCATACTCATGGCGTTTTGCTGAACTACACGGTGAAGTACATTGTAAGAAAACCTGCATACGCCTGGAAATGAAATTCAACGGCGCGTGTGCATCCAACAACCCGCAACTGGGCATGCGTGGTGGATATGGTCCAATCAAACTTCGATAAGTAGTTGTAGGCTTATTGTGTCCAGAACTATTAGTAAGTAGTTTTTTTTTTATACTGTTGAATGACGACACGAGCAAGACTTTCACCTGGTGGTAAGCGTCACGCCTGCCACTATCAGTAGCAGTGCCAGAATTGTGAACTTGCGAATACAATCCTGCGCCGCACTGCACTGCGCTCGTCACCCTGAGATATCAGCTGTTAAATATTTTCATACCCAGTAATTTATCTGGTAACATTGCCCTTCAAACCAGAACACAATAATGCTGCACACTACTGCTTGGCGGTTGAATAACTGGCTGATTATGTTTTTCTATCTTCATTATCAAACCGGACACATAAACTTCAGCAAAATAACATTAGATGATCTCAGACTTCAGTCATATCAACATGTCAATAAGTAAGTTATGTTTCACTATACAAATACATACAGTTAATTCAAACCGTATTGCAGTCACTGCTTTGAGTCACTATATTGCTAGGATTACCTGTGAAATCAGTTTTCCTATAGGAAGTTTACTTAGTTAGGAAGGAAGTTTCTGTTAGTGAATCTGCATTGGTAGGTACATCCCCTGACTTGTATGGAAATGTGACATAATAACAAGGAAAATTAATTTTAAAGAAATATATTCTAAGCATGTAATGGCAACATTTATATTCGAAATTATTCCACATTAGCCGTTTAGGTACGTTTTATGATCTTTATTACGATTATTGTATTTATGTTATACTAAAAATCTATTTGCCAGGTACATCCCACAACCGAGAAAAGTCACGAACTGTTACGGAAAAACCTATTTCAACCTTTTCTCAGTATTTTTCTTAGAGGATCTAGTTCTCGTACTTAATCAAATTTATTTTTGGAACGTTATTTTAAAATAACTGTACATCGGCAATCGTAGTCTAGGACGTCCTGACACTCGACTGGACTGTAAGGCAGAAGCGGAATCCCGATTATTGGACTGAATGATGTGGTATGATAATGTTTTATTTTTTATTTTTTTTATAAATCGAGTGACAAGACGAGTAATACGATCGCCTGGTTGTAAGCGTCACGCCTGCCACTAACAGTAGCAGTGCTAGAATTGTGAACTTGCGAACACAATCCTGCGCCGCACTGCACTGCGCTCGTCACCCTGACATATTAGATGTTAAATCGCTTCATACCCAGTAATTTATCTGGTAACATTGTCCTTCAAACCGGAACACAGTAATGCTTGCACACTACTGCTTGGCGGTTGAATAACTGGCAATGGTGTGGTACTTCCCCAGGCGGACTCTGCAGTAGAGTCCTACCACTACAAAAAACTATATTTGGCAATGAACTATGATAGGTTGATAATGATGACGATGATTTTAAGAATTGAACTTAAGAATTTTAGGTAAACCTTCTTATACCCAAAAATTGTATAACAGTGTAACTATGTATTGTGATAAGATATTATATTTACGCTGCTGAACATTAGAACCCCAATATTTTTAAATCATCCAGACCATACCTGAGAATACTAAATCCTTATCATATTTTCAGAAGTAATTCACTAGAGCTGACATTTTGATTAACTACTCACCTAAAACTTGGAGGATTGAGCTCCTCTCTCTCCCTTATCACTGACCTAAAATAGCTATAGACAAATGAAATCTCGCTGAACATTAATTCCATTTATGTCACTACGGAAAAACCATAAACGCAAAAACAAAGTAACGCTAGCAGTAAAACCGTTTCTTAAAGAAATAGAAGTATCTACCTATACAATTAATTGATTAAGTTCAAAGAAGTATTTTTACTAACCACACACCTATTCAATTTGCAATGAACTTTTATTGCTTCATAGAAGTTTTAAATGTCAGTTCCGTTACTAGTAAAAGGGGTTATTTGGGCTATTTGCTGATATTATGCAAGTTCAATGGCAAATCCGCATTCTCTATTTAGTCACTAGTCTTAACCCACCAGTGTGGATGCTGGAATACTGAATCATAATGGTAGGTGAGTGTATGTCGTCATATAGTCATATATACACATACGTCACTAATACAAGGTCAGTAGAATCATATAATGCTTTGGCAATGAGCTGTTTTATTCTTTCTTTAATCTGGTTTACTTTAAAGCGGCCGACTTAGTTCCGGTTTTGCGTATAAGATCCAAGCCAAGCCGCCTGCCAAGCGTGGGGATTTTGGCAACAGCTCCCTTCGTACAGCAGTGGACGTTTTTTGACTGATGGGTGGGGTAGGTGTATAAGATTCATCATCATCAGCTGCCGTCTCTATACTACTGAGAGCAGTTGATTTTTTAAAGATACTGGAATGCTGTAATACAATATAAGGGTAACAACCGCGCCCATAAAACTTGGAAAGCGAAGATGTGGATTTGCGGGGGGAAAATATGTCCAAAACCCACACAACTTACAAAAATCTTAACTTTTCATGTTCATAGTCTTAAGCTTGGGAGTCAGTTAAAGTGTTCAGGAAAAACAACCGCAAACCAGCAAAACAACTTTGCACATTAAGACCTACGCGTATGTCGATGATAATATTTAAATCTCACACAGTTACGGAACTAGACAAAATTATTTGTTTTTCTGTATAGTGTGTACTTTTTAATGTAGAAATCAGAGTCAAAAATATAAATACGTGACTCATTCATGAAATATTACCACCATGAATGAACGACCTCGGATCTGCACATTACATAACTCATAGACACTCAATGACTAATTAACGTTGAACTGACTATTTATGGAAATTAGTAAAAGTGATTTTTGCTCGTAGGTGTTAAATAAATAACAAGTGGTCTGAGTTTCAATTGTAGAGTCATGGATGTTTGTCCCCTAGATTTGATAGTTCATTCTTCCGTATCCGTTTGGTTTTAGATTATCCGTGTTAATCTAAAACCAAAGTTATTTTAAATATTTGCTTGTTTCTGTCTACGATTGGATAACTATCCAATCTCCAATACAAATAGTATCTACCTCTACTATCGGATAACTATAAAATCGTAGCTATCGATATAAATATCCAATCGTAGCTGCCTGCTTTCTGATAACTATCGAATCGTAGCTATGTACTATCGGATAAATATCCAACATTTATTTCTGAGCGCTACCGTGGGTCGGATGACACGTTAAATTGTTGGTCCCCCGGTTGTTTGTTCTAGTTTCTACAACAATAACCGTCAGCTATGTCAGAGGCCTTCGGGCGGCACATTAACTCTCACACTAGGGCTGGCCACTCAGCCTATACGAACTTACTTACTTAATATCCAATCGTAGCTGCCAGCTATCTGATAACTAAATCGTAGCTATATACTATCGGATAAATACCCAATCGTAGCAGTGTACTACCGGATACTGGATTTCCAATCGTAGAATTGTCTTCTTTTGCTGTATTTATTTCGGTGGCCTTATTTATATTATACACTAGAGGTCCCCCGCGACTTCGTCCGAGTGCGGAAGAAATTCGGACCGCTCTCAAAATTATCCACTTTAAATCATTCCGAGCAAACTCTACCGACTCTAAAGACTCTGCCGACTCTACCAACTCTACCAACTCTACCCCCCTCCCCCCACCAACTTCCTTCCGTTGAATGAACTACCCAAATATCAATTTTCATCACTATAACTTCAAATACAAAGAACTTTCCATACAACATTCCAACCCCTGGTTCCCCCTCTTAAATAGTCACTGTATTTTTTTTATTTAAAACAGCATTTTTTATTTTAAATGTACTATCCAAATCCAAATGTTCGTGACTAAAAGTCCAAAAACAAAGGACTTTCATAAAAACTTTCCCGCCTTCAGGGGCGAATTTCGAAAAATCCTTTCTTAGTACACCCCTCCGCATCGAGATAAATACACCCTCCAAATTTCAAGGCTGTACGACCATCCGTTTGGGCTGTGCGTTGTCTGTCAGTCAGTCAGTCAGTCAGTCAGGACAGAGCCTTTTATTATATTAGATTGCTGTCAAGGCACCTTTAATCGGGTACTTACCTAAATTTGAGCGGGATTCCATTTGTGGGAAAATGTATTGTATAATTTCAAATATGTGTGGCAGGCATGGCAACTTTTAGGAAAAATAATAACCTCTGTCTCTTAGTTTTTTCTGGCATTTATTGCCGTGCCGGTATTATCCATAACTTTCATGATGCTTTCATGACGCTCTTATGTCGTCGTAATTAGATGTCTTGTCGAACAGAGGTCCGCAACAATTCAAGCACAATATCCAGCTAGTCTAGTCCGTATAATACGACTAATTCTAACCCTGCCCTAGCAATCAGACTCACAACACAAACACATTCAATAGGCTAGATGACTGTTTTTTTTTATTGTCCTATTAAAATGTGGCTCATAAATATAGCTGATTAATGAAAAGAAAATGAAAATCTGATCAAAAATAAGCAACTTATAAGCATTTTAATATCATGCTAGACAGAGAGGCGAAACTGCAAATCGTGACGTCACTTCTCTGTACGCCATATATATTCTATTCTGACAAGTAAGGCGTGACGTAGTTTTTTGTTTTGTGGGAAAGGGACAGAGTTGTCTCTAACAAATACTTTATCGCTCATATTATCAGAACATTATTGACCGATTTAAATTATTTTTTCTATAAACGTACTATATTTACTTAAATTCTTCAACAAAGCTATTGGTTTCACCGATATAAACATCAGTCATCTACCCTATTACAATAAATTACAATGCTGTCTTTCTTATTTTAATATGTGATAAAACAGTTAAACCAAATAAAACTGACGCAATGTAATGTTAATTTTGATCAATGTTTTACGATCATTAAACAATAATACCACCAGGATAAGTTATAGGATACAAAGTCTGTCTGTGTAACGACATAAATCGTTATTAGCATAGTCGTTACTAATTACTATCATGTCTGTTTTTTAGCATTTTAATAACGTCTGGTATTGATGAATAATCGATCAATCAAACTAGTTCATGCTTATAAACACATTAGCTGTAGAGTACGCTTTATCCGCTATTTCACAGTAACCGCCGCACCTACGTTTTTCCGCGATCACAAAAGCGGAATTAGTTGAATTATTAATCCGGAAGAAAATTATGATCTTACGAAATTAATTCAGTATTCAATACTGAATTAAGAAAACTCAATTAAATAATTTATTTTGTAACATCAGTACATAAAGTAATATAAATACTTAATCAAGAATCCAAGAGTGATGTCAAAAAAATGGCCTCAGCTCAGCTGATGTTTAATAAACAGCGCTGATCTTCTATTGGAGTCGTTTATTGGTATCTCTTTTTGTCGCTACAAAGTTGAGTGAGAGGAATATACCTACAAAATATCGCAATTAATATAATTGTACAGAATGTTTCATACGGGCCAGCGACGGTGATAATGGAATGGACGGGCCCAGCGCTTGCAAATCTATCAAAATTAACAAGACAACACAATCAAGCATACCTAGCTAATAGTATAATATTACATTTGCCGGAAAATAGGGATAGCGAATCTAATTACTGCATGACAAAAAGAGAAAACATGTGCATGTATTAGAAGTTTGTATTGTCGTATCGTATGGCTCGCATGTCGCAAAGAAGAGTATGACTGAAGCGAGTGGAGAGCCGGCGCTAAACATGTAGTCTTCAAAATCCGTGCGCTTATATCCCGTCCATTCAAATTATCATTGTCGCTAATACGGGCATAATTAAAGTGTCCTCATACAAAATAGATTTGGCATGTGATTGGATATTTTGAACTATGACAAATAAAACTTAAATTTATTAAATTTGTTGTTCTCTTTGATAAGTAGATCAACACCTTCAACTTTAAGTATAGCTGTATTTGTATGAAACACGTTATAAATCACTTAGTTAAGTCATAATAGTATTTGGAATGCTTAAAGGATAAAACGGACTGTATTACGTAAAACATAAACGTCATTGGAAAAACTGTTTCAGGTGTACCTTCAGGTATTTCAAGTACCTATTGTTAACATTGTTTATGTACATAAATACATTCAGAAATACCATGTTTGATATGATCTAATAAGGCCATTACGTTACACACGGTTTCGGTAAAGTACCCAATTTTTGTTTGTAGCTATCTTTGTAATCCGCTTGTAGGTATAGAATCGTAACTTGTAACTGATCGATTGTTCAGAGGCCTTATTTTTGAATCGCGCAAAGTTGCGCATGCGAGCGGAGAACGATATTGTGTGTAATAAGTCGAGCCCCAGGGTCCTTATTTTTTATTTAATCGTACGCAAAGTTGCTCATGCGAACAATATTCGCATGTGCAACTTTGTGTATGATTCAAAAATAAGACCCGGGGACCGTACCATGAACGCTTATTCTGGGACCGAATACGCTCAGCTGCCGACGCGACCGACTGCGCGACTGTGAATTTTATCGCCTCGCAATAAGGTTTGCGGTAGCCCAGTGTCGGCATCAGAACCTTTTCGGTCCCGGTATAAGCGGTTCACGGTACGGCCCCTGCTCGTAACAAGTCTAACAAAATGTAACTCGAAAAGATTGTAACAAATTGTTTTAGATATGTTTTATCTTTAACAAATACGGACGGATGTTTTTAATGCACTTTGCATTAAATTACACAAAAAGTGTAATTTATGTAAACGCTATGCCGTTAAAAAGCGAGTTCGAATATTCATTGAAAGTTTATTCCTCGTTGGTGATGATATATGGTGATATAAAATATAAGTTCTAAAGGTATAGGCCACTTTTTATCTCTGAAAATCCAGGAAAACTGAAACTGGAGTAAACGTACAAACAAACTTATGCACGTGTCCGTGAGCCGTGGCTGACTGATGCATCCGTAAAGGGTGCAAAGAGACAAATATCTAGCGCACGAGATAGCGATTGGACGTCCGAGGGCTCAAGAACACGTCAGCGACTTAAGCTGATAGTAATGCACAGCTAAGGGAAATACAGCCTAGATAAATCGCATTCGTTAAGTAGCTACGGATAACTACCGGACGTATCCGATAGTTTGTTACAGCTCAAAAACGTAGACCGGAGCACTGTACCACAAAACAGATAGGTACAGAAGTCAATCTACATAGAAAGTGCGCTCGAGCAACGGACACATAGAATACTCAATACTCAATATTTTATTGCAAACATTATGTAACTTATATAATACATGCAGATCTTATTTAGCACAATTTATGGACGTAACGACATAATGACCCCATTGGGGTATAACAATATTGTGCGGAGCGGCTCATTATATTCCGTTGGTAATACATTTATCTGTAAAGAATTCGTCTAATGTATAGTAACATTTCTTGACTAGTATTTCTTTAAGCACTTTTACAAATTTAGCCTCATTTTCCATGTCTATAATCTGAACAGGAAGTTTATTAAATATTTTAATTGCCGCCGCAATAGACACCGCTCACCGACACGATATCTCGGTGCCGCTGGGATCAGTGCGAGCGTGAGTGACATCCGCATGAGACAAATTTGTACCACAACAATAACATTAAAATTGAAATATGTTACTTATTATTGGTTTATATTTCCGTCCTTCCTGTTTCATTCTCAACAATAAATCAAACAAAGCGATACGAGTGCCACTACCGCGACAGTTTTTTGTGCATATGCCAAAGTTGACAACCCTAGCGCACTACCGAGTAGGTATGAAAAGTGAAGCACATACATGTGATTGACTTCTGTACCTATCTGTTTTGTGACTGTACCGACCGTAGTGTTATAGAATAAGCAAAATCAGTTCCTATGCCGAAAAAAGATATGAGTTTTATAGCGACATTTCTATAAATAATTTTTTTCAAACTGTTATCAGAACTGGCACTCAACCTACACGAAAATACTTAACTATGGCATGGGTGTGGACCAAAAAGGGCCATAGATTCCTCAGCTATACTCGTCATCATTCATCATCACACCATAACAGTTAGAACTGCGGAGGTCGTGGACGTCACAACAGCTTAGCAGCAAGTAGGAGTAAGATTCTTCGTCACTCATCAGCTAATGAATCACGTTGCCAGAAAAGGTCATTGGTGATGAAAGACTGTTGAGGGTATTTTAGGCAGTGCCTTGACTATTTCTCTCGAACTTAAACTCGCTATAGAAAGAATATAAATAATTACAATCTGTTACAAAAAGGTTCAACAATACTGAAGGGTATGTATGTACTCATTGTGAATAACTTTTACTCCTGGGCCAACCCTAAAATCGCGAAATTAAATCAGGTATTCCATACATTTTGTCCAAGGTCGACGAATTGCTTGTATAGATCAGCTATTTTTTTTTGCGAAATCAATGTTGGCCCCATAGTAAACGTTGTTCATAATGAAGAGTACATACATACCCTTCAGTATTGTTGAACCTTTTTGGTACAGATTGTATATGCCTATAGCATTACTTTCGCTAATATGTTATTGAATTTGGCCGAGAATATAGAAGATAATAAAAAAAAAATTATATTATGTTCAGGTTTTACGTGTGTAATGAAAACAATTAATGAATATGTCCTTGAATTTGACCGACAAATCGAAGGTAGTAAAAACAAGTTTTTCTATATTCTCCGTCGTATAAAATGATATCAAAACGAAAACTGTTATAACATGTATTGTTATTACAACTATGGACATCCTAACTCTATCTATATGAGCGCGGAGTGTGTGAAGCTAAAGTGTCCTATCAGCCAAAAAACGTCCACTGCTGGACGAAAACCTCCCCTTTAATAGGGAGGTGTTGCTATAATCCCCACGCTTGGCAGGCGGTTTGGGGATCGCAGAATGTTCACCAACGTTAACGGAGAGGAAGCTGCTGCCCGTCCTCCGGTGGTACTGGTTGCAGTTTTAGGACATACCCAGGTCCAAACAAGGGTACATATCGATCACAAAATAATAATCCAGGCGCCAAAATACTATCAGATAAGCTTCAAGTACGTTTCAATCGTTAACAAATATTTGATTGGCGTCCATGCTATATTAGAATATACATAATCACATAGAGTAAATGTCATTAATTTTAATCTATTGGCGCCTGTTAATTTAGGAATAGGTAAAAAAGCGATTAAAATGTTGGTATAGGTCGTTGACATACTTAACTACTTGTAATATCGTTAATGATTGGTAAGAAAAACGTTATCGACATGTTTCGTACTACCCGTAGTAATTTGGGTTGTTCCTATGACGTCTCATAGCTATATCAGTCTAAAACGTCAATAAAGAAGCATTTTTTTTCTTAGTTTTTGGCATGGCACGTTCTGCATTATGCTAAAGTCAAATTTTCGACTCGGAAAGTCTTTAGTGTCAATCTTTCGGAGAATAACGATAATTTTATATCGATTATAAATAGCCGAGACGAGATATCGGACCTGTCTACGTTTTCAGGCGATTTCAATTGATGAACGGCCTAAGGAAGCAGTCCTACCGCCGACGATTAGCATAAAAAATATCAGCTGTTCCATACAAAAAGTTCATCGACCTTGGGCAAAATGTACGGAACAGTTTTTTGTTTTTGAGATTTAAATGTTGGCCTCATAGTAAAAGTTGTTTGTTTTGATGTACAGAATATGGAGTTAAAAGGATGGAAGGATTAGAACTACTAACCCTGTATAAATTATATTATAATAAAAATATAATAATATTATATTCAATAATATTACACGGCTGTGGTTCTGCCTGCTTGGGGGAGTTCGCTCTTACTATCTCTCTCTTTCTCTCAGCCCGCCAAGCGAGGCAGGTGAGCGACCAGCTTTTGTGTGGTCGCACATTGATTCGGCACGGCACCCGACAGGCGCCGGACCAACCGAAACACACTGCGTAGAATTAACTAGTGCGAGCGAGACGGGCCTTTCGAGAAATTTCTTACGGTGTGCGGGACCTATTACAAAATGTATGCACGGAGCGCCTTCGGGTGAAACCGGACGGTTTTTCTTACGGTTTTTCTCGTCGTATGCGTCTGGCCTTTGTCGCAGCGACAAGCAATGGAAAGTTCTCGTCGGCATTTTGAATAGAACCACTGTTAATATATCAGGTATTGACCTATTTTATTTACTTTTGTTGTGCGATAAAATAGTTGAAGCTAATCGCTTCCTCGACAGTGGTGCAACAGGGGACTTATGCTCTGGTAATAGAGTTAGACACTTTTCCAAAATGACAAACAAACAAGAAGTATTTTTTTTTGGATTCTATTCCTACATAATCTGAGTACCTTACCTATACATTGGCTTGATTCTGTATAGTTATGTTTATATAATAGAGGTTTAGCAAAGATAAGGACATAATCGTGAATGGAATAAAATGTTATCGATTGATTCATTCCATTATTATTTAGCTTAATCGGTCAAGTATACTAGGCTTCTGATTCTGATCACGACATATCTTGCAATGTGTACAGTTGACATCAGAATTAACCTAGCATGTCTTGTATTAGACATAATATTAACACATTTAAGCTTATGCTATATAGCTTCATAATGTTGTAAGCGCTCATTTGTATCGTTCTCTTTGACGTACTCGTCAATGGCGAACCTAGCTAGCCTAGCTCTTGTGTTGAGCATGCCGGTGACTGGCGAAATCAAATTTAGTTTTATAAGATCAAGGTGCACAATGGTAATTACTTACAATACAATACATCTTTATAGTACACCAACAGTAAAAGATCTTAAAAATTAATAATGGTACATATATCGGCAGTACAAGGGCGGCCTCCTTACTTAAGGGGGCTTACTTAGGGTCGCTATGGAGTAAACTCCTTAAGATTAATCTTTCATGGGACAACTAAAAATACTTCCTAGCGCAAAACATGAATAGGATAAATTAAATAACATTTGAGCAACTGGAATGGCCAATAAATTTATATTTTCATAATATACATTATCAGCCAGGAGACATCCACTGCTGGACGAAGGCGGGGTACGCCTTCGTTAATAGGAAGAGGTTGTCATAATCCCCAGAGCAGGCGGCTTGAGGATCGCAGAATGCTCACCACAGTTAACAGAGAGAACGCTGCTGCCCGACCTCCGGCAATTCTGGATCATGGAGGATATTCTATTACTCTGTGTTCTGGGTGCAGTTTTAGGACATACCCAGGTAATATTTGTTATAATATAATCCATAATATAATTCCATGTTTCCAGTAATTATTATCCAGTTATTATTACTGGACTTACAGACATATTTACTTAACCAATTTTTACCGTTTTTATTTTACTAGTAACATAAAGGCCGCCACAGACGACGAAGATGCTATAATATTTCATTTTAAGATAAAATATCGCTCGCCATACAATATTGAAATTATATTTTCTGCGGCACTTGTTCGTCATTTGTTTTGTATGAGTGGCGATATTGAAATATGTTCTAATATAACATGAAATATTATAGCATCTTCATCGTGTGTGACGGTTAGAATCGAAATTTGGCAAAAAAAATAACAAACGTAAAGTTTTTTTTAATATTTTCGAAATTATTTTTGGACCTTTTCTACTGATCCTATCAAGCTAAGATTTACTATCGAGCTAATCTGACAACAATGGATACACATATAGCTGGACAAAGGATAGAATCATGATCCAGCATAATGACAAATAGTAGACTCATCATACCCTAGGGTGTAGTTTCGTGATATAATCAAGGTAACCTAGGTGACATATTTTCACCTAGATACATTTGAATTAAAGAAAAAGCCAAAACACGGATTAGACTAGATTACGTGCTGCTTATTAGCTTAGTCGTCAGAAGTTAAAAAGTAAATAATAAATGTTTTAAAATATGACAATTATTTCAGCAATAACACACATAACATATAATAGGGTAGATGACTGATGTTTAAATCGTTGAAACCAATAGTTTTGATGAAGAATTTAAGTAAATAATAATGTTTATTGAAAAAATAATTTAAATCGGTTATTAATGTTCTGATAATATAAGCGTTTAAAGTTTTTGGTAGAGCCAACTCTGTGCCTTTCCCACAAAACAAAAAATTACGTCACGCCTTACTTGTCAGAATATAATTTATATGGCGAACAAAGAAGTGACGTCACGATTTGCTGTTTCTCCTCTCTGTCTAGCATAATATTAAAATGCTTATAAGTTGCTCATTTTTGATCAGATTTTAATATTTTTTTCATTAATCAGTTATATTTATGGGCCAAATTTTAATAGGATAATAAAAAAACCAGTCATCTAGCCTATTCTACCGCTTGTACAAGATGTATGGCCAAACTGACTTTCACGGCACACCCACGTTGTCTAGCCGATATAGACGCGGTCAATGTATTGAAAGGGTGTATAGAAAGACGTGAATGGAAAGAAACGACTGATTCCCCAGTTTTTTATCTCCTTTACCTTCCTTAGATTGTTTCTACCTCTAGTCTTCCATGAATCCTGGGAGCTACGAACTTTGTATTTTTAAGCTAAATTGGCTATGTTCCGTCTAGATCAACGTCCATCCTCGGGTATACTGCTCCTAACTATGTGGCGAGTTGGTGGCCAACCGCCAACGGTGGGTGGGTTGGATAGTGGGTGATTAGTGGTGGTTGGCACTGGTGGGTTAGGTTGGTTAGTGGTTGATTGGTGGTGGTGGGCACTGGTGGTTTAGGTTGGTTAGTGGTTGATTGGCGGTAGTAGGCACTGGTGGGTTAGGTTGGTTAGTGGTTGATTGGTGGTGGTGGGCACTGGTGGGTTAGGTTGGTAAGTTGTTGATTGGTGGTGGTGGGCACTGGTGGGTTAAGTTGGTTAGTGGTTGATTGGTGGTGGTGGGCACTGGTGGGTTAGGTTGGTTAGTGGTTGATTAGTGGTGGTGGGTTGGGTGGTGGTACGTGGTTGGTAGCTAATACCAATAAAAAAAATCGTTATAACGGGACTTACTGCTCGAACCACTTTAATAAAATAAAAAAACCCTAAACTTACCAAAACTCTAATAAAATTAAATAGCCGCTTATTATTCGACTCGACATACTGTACCTGAATACTATTAGGTATTCTGTGGCACAGTACAAATTTACTGCGGTATATTTGCACAAATTTACTTCTATTTTTAGACGCAAAAATTCACAACACAGGATCTTATCACGTACAAAACTACGTAAAGATTGCAGGAACGCCGTCTTATGACGTTGCTATGACGTCGGGTCACACAGGAAGTCCTATCAATTAACGTGGACATTTTCGAAGAATTCAGTCTACGTATAAAGATAGAACGTGGTCTGCGACGATAAGGGACTGGAGTGATATATGAGTCAATGAATAATGAATACTCACTATGGTAAGGCGCAGAGCTTTTACCTCGTATTGCTTCGTACTTCTATCGAAGTGCTTCGTATTGTCATAATTTATATTATAACCCCAGCAAAATAATAATTGTGTATTAGTATTTATTAGATAATGCTGCTGGCCTTTTGGAGAGGCTCAGAGTCGCACAACGGGCAATGGAGAGAGCTATGCTCGGTGTTACTTAGCGCGATAAAATCCGGAACGAGGATATTCGCCAAAGAACCAAAGTGACCGACATAGCTCGCAGGGTTTGCAAGTTGAAGTGGCAATGGGCAGGCCACATTTCTCGAAGAACTGACAACCGATGGGGAAGAAAGGTTCTTGAGTGGCGACCGCGAACCGGAAGACGCAGCGTAGGAAGGGCCTCCCACTAGGTGGACCGACGACATTGTAAAAGTCGCGGGAAACCGGTGGATGCAAATGGCAGGTTGTCGTACAGTGTGGCGGTCTAAGGGGGAGGCCTTCGTTCAGCACTGGACGTCTCCGGGCTGATGATGAATGCTGTGGGCGTAGTCGACGCCATATAATTATTGTAAGCTTTTTTTGTATCTAACTATATACCACGCCACATTTGTGTTGTATTTATAAAGGAAAACGAAGAATTTCTCAAAATAACGTCAGTTTTAATTTTTATTCACTTAAGGTTATTGTTGAGGTCAAGTCATTCGAGTTTTTCAAACAAACAGTCCAAACAAATCATCCATTCAATCATGGGCTCTGTCAACAACCGTTTTGTCACGTTTTATTTGGAGTCAATAAAACCTAAATTAAAGCGTAGGCTTGCAGTGGGAGTCTCGCGACCTTCTGTCGAAAGTGAGAACAAATCGTAATTCTTTTGTTATCATTGATGTACCTAGGCCCTTCCACAGTAATTGTTCAGTTGTGTTGTAATCTTTATCATGATGTACAATGTAAGTCTCTATATTAAAAACATAAAAACCCAAAGATATTCTAACGTTCCGCCCTTCGAGGTATCGGGTTATTCACCAGTGCGACACGAGGGGCTGGACACGCGTGTGTCCTGTTGTTGAAACTCAAAATAGGTAATATGTATACTCTTAACCCTAGCTGTGGGATGACAGTCTAATGCGGTAAAGTGATCCTTACGTTCGAGAGTAGATGACTCGAAACAGTTTATAAATTCAGGGTGGCGAATATAGGTACACGGATCACTTTAGCAGACCTACTATATTTTGCAAAACATTTTGCTAAACTTGGTGAAGAATAACATAGCAAACCTTACTTTAATTTCAAAAGATCTGTTTTTACTTTAACTTCAAAAGATCTGTTCAATAACATTGCCCATGTGGTAATAGAGAAAAAGGGCGGCGTAAAATAAATAAATAAAAAATAAAATAAAATAAGACGAAAAAAATAATAGTAAGACGACGTTTAATAGTTTCCTGTGGGACACTTATCAGTTACGAAACACTCTAATTATATAAAATTCAACTTTCACTAAAGGCTTTTAAATCATATGACCGAAAAAAAATTAAGCACTTACCGCATGTAAGTTAATTGGTGTACATACAAATTGCAACTCAAATACAAATTAGGCAGTATGCTCTCACGCAGCTATCGACGCGGATCTTTTGCAACGGGTCCAAAATCTTGTATCAAAAAGCAGGCACAACATAAATAATAATTATTATTATCGGTATGCAGAAATAATTTCCTGTGGGAAA
This sequence comes from Erannis defoliaria, assembly GCA_905404285.2. Lineage (NCBI taxonomy): Eukaryota > Metazoa > Arthropoda > Insecta > Lepidoptera > Geometridae > Erannis > Erannis defoliaria. Next base: position 5,298,819 of record FR990078.1, read on the forward strand.
TAACTCCCAGGCTGAGCATACTTGTCGCTCGAATTAGGCTCCGGATAATGAGCTCGATAATTGTTTAAACGGAATTCTCTACCGCCCTATTAGGGCTGAAATGGCTCAAATAAACCCGTTTCTCATAATGTCAACTTACAATAATTACCAGTAAATAAGTACTAATAAGTACGCGCGCGCCGTAATTGGAGCCCACCAGCGGACTGACGAAATATTAAGTCATTTTGACTAATTATGACTGACGTCCTACCTTGGAAGATTCAGCTCTCTCTCTACAGTTATTTTGTGTGAAACTACTCGATACTTAAGCTTTTGTGAGTAATACTTATGTAAGATTTTATCATACTACAAATAAAAACTTGTAGCT